>CM065777.1:37345952-38595952 GCA_033296515.1 Macrochelys suwanniensis
AGTCTGCCCACCCAATCCCCTTCCTCTGGTTCTGGAGTGAGCTAGGGGACCACCTCTAGATTGGTTAGAGTGCACCACATAATCAATAGGCATCCTGGATTTCCCCTTCTCTTTTGAGGTATGTTTCCTCACTTGATATGAAGACATAAGGGCCAGAGAGAGAATGAAAGCTTGAAGTGTGTATCTCTACAGTTTCACTGTCCTAAGAAGTCTCTGTCACGTCCTCTCCCTGCAACTCTGATGTGTTTCCCACCTTTCCTCTTCCTGGCATCTCCACCACCACCATTGTATGCTCTGCCAAAGAACAGGAACTAAGAATTTAAAACATAATGTAAATTTCCTGTTTCTTCTTTTCTTTTTTCTTTCTTCTCTCTGCTGAACAATACCTCCCAAATCACAGTAATGTTCCGGGAGGTGTGAAGAGAATTCCAGATGAATGTTTTATTCAATTATCTTTTCTATAACAGGGTAAAGCAATAACACCATTATAAAGTTCAGAGATGAGGAAGATACATTATTATGTATAAGGAGAGGGTCTGCGTAAAGACTTTTATTCATTCTTCTTCATGACTCCCCGCTGCAACATCCTTCATTAAAGAAAAAATACCACACAAATTATTAACCATTTGACCCAGGTGTCTTATGTTGAATCATAACCACAGGGAAAAGGGGTTCTTTTGTTAACATATTGCTTCTTGAAGCACAGGAAAAAAAATTGGTTTGTTTTGCAAAAATAAGCCTCCCTACTAATACTAATAAAAACTGTTTTCTTTTCATCATGTTAATAAGGAATGACCCTTTATTCTAGAGCATCATGGCCCAGTAAAAAAAACAAACAAACACACCAGAAACAAAGGCAAGAGAATCATATGAGCAAGTCCTGATGGAAATTAGATATCACATTTGGGAAATATTGGGGTTACTAAGAAGTACTCTATGTTTTATCTTCCTGAATAGCCCTGAATTGTGTTTCTGTAATGAGCAGCTGGAGTTTGCTGAGGCAGCAAACTTCTGTAATAGCTACAAGGAAGGTTGTCTGCTTTTATCAGCTGTCTATTGTAGATTAAATCTGGGGTTTTTTGGACTGTGAAAGAAAAAGTTTATTAATTAAAAGGTATAAAAATAAATACATAATTAAAAACCTTATGTCGGAAGTAATTTCTTACCATTACATTGTAGCTCTTTGAGATGTCAAAAAATAAAGTTGAAAAGTGATTACCTCTGCTGAGGTAAGTTAGTATAGAGCAGGCCTTTAAATAACACTTAAAATACAGAAGGCTGGATTCTTCTCTTACATTGGTGTACATGAGGAATAGAAACTTAATTGTATTGACCAGTGGAAAACAGGTGTGAATGACAGTAGAACTGAACTACGAGTGACCAAATACATGAGGAGAAAATCGACTGGAAGAATAAACAAGGCTGTATACCAACAGGGATGTTTTCAGTCTTCTAAAAGAGGAAAAAATACTTATTTCAAAGGGCATCTCTGCTGTGAATGCTTATTTTACATTTTCTGAGTGGATTTTTCCAAATTAATTTATTTTCTTTTCCTTATTCTGTTCAACAGTTCTGTTTTACCAAAAAGAGAGAGACAGAGAAAAGGTGAGCCTGATCCAAAAGCCCACTGAAGCCAGTAGAGAGATTTCCATTCACTTCAATGGGTTCTGGGTCATGCGCACAGTGACTATAATGACTTTGTACATGACTCAACTCTCACTTCTCATTGACTTAATGGAAGATGAATTAGGCCTTTTATTAAAGGCCCAATTCTGTTACCCCTATTAATGCTGAGTTGTATTTTGCTTTGTGAGTATTTACTCTGAAATCAGTGGGATAACACAATGTACTTAAGGGTGGCAGGTCTGGCCCTAAAATTCCAGCTCCAACCAGGGCCAGCTTTAGGAAGTGCGGGGCCCGATTCAAACAATTTCGACCGGGCCCCTGTCTGCCGAAATGCCGCCGAAGACAGCGGCAGCGATTGAGCTCTCTTAGATAAGTTGCGGGGCACCTCTTAGGCATGGGTCTCAATTCAGGGGAATCGGGGGAATAGGCCTAAAGCCGGCCCTGGCTCCAACTTTAGGCAGTTCACCTGTGATCACAGTGAAGGATGATTCTTTACATTTACTGTACACATGCATTTTATTCCACATGCAGATGCACTGCCAATCCACCAGGTCTTAAAGTATTGAAAAATTTCAAATGTACTTTTTGAAAGAGTAGGGAATAATAGCTGAGTTCTGGTTAATAGCCTCAGACTGTAAGGGCAGGGATTCTCTCTTTTTGGGTCTGTACAGCACAATGATACACCAAACCCTACTGGGGCTTTGTGGTGTTACCATCATATAAAATTACAGTAGGTTCTAATGCCCAGTCCTCTATGAGAGTTACTGTCAGGCATACGATGGCTACTGTCTTCGCTTATTCGGTTACTGCACTACTGGGATAGAATATACCCCTGTATTCACACCCTAAACTTTATTGCAGTGGTTCTCAACCTGCGGCCTATGGGCTGACTGTGACCCAATCAGCACACAGCTGTGGCTCATATGACATCCTCAGGGTCATGAAGGTAGTATTTTTATATGGTGTGGATGTGGCCCACATAACACACAAACAGCTGCATATGGAGCCCACAATGATAAATAGGTTGAAAACCTCTGCTCTATTGTAATAATCTTTGTACAAAGTATGCCTTGTAAAGTATCATTCGAAAATGCATATTTTGCTGGTTGGTACTGTCCTGGTAAAATATGTGTGGCAACATTGTATATGAAGTTATAAGATTCCCCTATATAGGATGACCAGCAAATGTTAAAAATCGGGACAGGGGGTGAGGGGTAATAGGAGCCTATATAAAAAAAAAGACCCAAAAATCGGGACTGTCCCTATAAAATCGGGACATTTGGTCACCCTACCCCTGTATGTTGTTAACATGTTCCAAACCTCACAGCCCTGCCCAGGCAGAAGTCAGGTCTGTCATAAACAAAGGAAGGAATGTATGCTTGCCTTAATTTGCATTTAAGAAGTGAATAAAGTAATCAAACAGGGAGGGAAAACAAGGGAAGTTCAAACAGGTGAAAAAAAACCCCAGCAGGGAATATCTTTCCACATAGACCCTTTGTCTCCTGCGTCTCAGCTGGAAGTGTTTTTCAAGACGGGGACAAACTATAAAAGGAAGGGAAAAACACTACAAGGGACCCCTCTCTCTCTCTCCTGGCCCATTGCATTCACTACATCTGAAGAGACAAAGGAAGCAGCCATTGCACTCTGGGAGAGTGGTCCTGACCTAAAGAGTTTAGCCAGTAAGACTGATGAAACATGTAGTGAGAAAACTTTGCTTTGAATCTAACATAGTTTGTTACGTTAGATACCAGTAAGCTTTTTATCTCTATTTTTGCTGTAACTACCTCTTTCTTTGTAGTTAATAAACTTGTTTTATTATTTTATCTCATCCAGTGTGTTCAAGCTGAAGCATCTGGGTAACTCCATTTGGGGTAACAAGTTGTGTGCATATTATTTCCTAAAATGAATAACGGACTTAATGTATTTGTATTGTCCAGGAGAGGGCTGGGCAGTACTGGAGACTTTTCTGGGAGGAAATCTGAGATTAGGACTGAGTTGGTGTCACCATGTGGTAATATTTAAGGCTGGTAAGAATCAAGATGTGCGTGGCTGTCTGCAGCACACATAGACATAGCTGGGATTGACTTCCATGCTGGAGGCTGTTTGTGAGCAGTCCAGGTTGGTGGCTACAGCAGCAAGACACTGGAAAGGGCACCCCAGGTTAAATGGCAGGGATGACACAACTACTCATTAGTCTCAATTGTACTTTGATTGGTCACAACTACCACCATCTTACTCATTGCTTTTCAAGACACTATATACAATGGTATAGGTATAGTTCACAATACTGGTTTCTTATTCTAAGCATTGAGAAGAAACAGGGACTAAACCTATTCAAATAGTTGATCTCTTCCTATGCAATTCTGACAGCCTTCACCTCTCACTAACTTCTTTGGGAGCTGAGGACATTCAGCACCTTGCAGTAGTGGCCACTGCTGTGGTTTCATATAAATCATAACCCCTCCCCCCAAAAAAGGCAAATTAATGTTTTCCCTGTGAAGAACGATGCTTTCATAATCTTGTAGTAATCTTACTTTCACCGTTATGTAGTTATTTATCCCTGTATGAGAATCATGACAAATTTGAATATTTGAACATTTCTAAATGTTGAGAAGAACATCAGCAGTACGATGAGTAAACTATACATACCAGACAGCATCATGGAATGTTCTTGGAATTGTTCCAAAATGCCCTTCAATCTCTCAGTATCCTGCAAAAGTACAAGGGATTTCATCTGATGTAGAAGTGTCACATCGGAGGAAGCCATGCTGTGAGATTCAAGATGTTGTAAAATCTCTTGGACGGTTGCTGAACTCATAGCTGAATCTGTGCATTTTGATTTATCTGAACAAAGAAAGCCAAATAAATTTAGGAACTTTCTCCATGTTTATTGAAAATCTGTAAATTACCTTTACTTTTAAAATACATTTCCTTCCTTTTTATTTGCGCTTCCTTAAAACCACCATGCTGTACTGACATTGCACCCTATTTTTTCCTGGATATTAAAATAACGTGATAGGCAGGAAGATGCTGAATATGAAAAGTAAAGAAGATGCCAATAGGACAACCAATGAATTGTGAGGAATCTAAACTTACCACCTAGATTTTCTAATAAAAACAATTGTGATTTATGATAAAGTAAGAAGGACTAAGGAAAAAACTGTACTATAGTCAAAGCAAGTGTCTGTGTACAGTACCACACACATATTTTTATAGATATACATATACAGAGAGAGAGTCTGCTGTAAAGCTTTTTGGAAGATAATCAGTTATCTTATTCCTGCATATTAATATTTATGCTTTGAAAATATATATTATACCATGCAATAAAACTAGAAAGGAAACTATGATTTCTCATACTCTGCTGTTGCTTCTCCTAACTTCTCCAATTCCAGTACCTTTAAATGGTTTGTCCCTCTAGACAGGCTTTCTTTAAAGTTAGCTTTTCTAATAAAAACAATTGTAAGTGATGTGTTTAGATTCCTCCTAATTAATCTTTCTAACAGAAATATAAAGGTATAATGCAATGTGGCCGTTGGTAAATGATGCTGAAAGCAGTGGCTTCCAATTTTACCTAAAAATGGGGAGGGAAGTGGGGTGGTAAGGTACCCAATGAGAAAGCTTGTGATAAAAGCAAACAGCATAATTTCAGATCTATATATAAATCCCCGTTTGCCTAACAGGCAAGTTAGTCATACCGTGATATGTAGATATGACATCTAATCCATAACATAGATTTGCTTTTGCCTGACAATTTCTCTTTTGTGAATAACCAGGACCATGTTGGGTTTACTGTCTGCCTTGCAGCTTTGGAGTTAGGGCGAATCTGTCAATCACTGACAGAATTTAGCTTTGCCTATTTTGGAAACCGACAGTCTGAATACTTTTTGTTAGAACTGTGCAGCCAACACAGCTATGGGAAAGTGAACAGGATTCCATTCTGGCTCAAAGAATTGTTAACTAAGAGTCAAATTCTACTCCCGGAGTACATTTGAGCTGGGAGGTGAGTGTCTCAGCTTGTGTAGATATACCTGCACTAGCTCTGCTCGAGTTAGCATGCTGAAAATAACAGTGTAACTGGGGCTTCATAGGCAGCAGCTTGGGCTAGCTGCCTGAGTATGTATCTAAGGTGTCTGGGTGGGTGCACAGGTCTACATGAACTGTGAATCACAACTCCCAACTCAAATTTAGACATGCTCCTAATTACAACAGTGTAATTCTAGAGTAACTCCATTAAGACCTGTTGAGCTACTTTGGATTTACACTGATTTAAACAAGAGCGTAATTTAGTAGAGTAATGCATTCTAATTGCAAAATCTTTATTACTGATGACAATATATGAGCCTGAAAAATTGTGTTTGGCTTTCATATGACAGGCTTAGGCCTTGTCTACACTGCCACTTTACACCGCTGCAACTTTCTCGCTCAGGGGTGTGAAAAAACACACCCCTGAGCGCAGCAAGTTTCAGCGCTGTAAAGTGGCAGTGGAGACAGTGCAACAGCGCTAGGGGCTGTGCTCCCAGCGCTGGGAGCTATTCCCCTCGTGGAGGTGGTTTTTTTTATAATGCTAGGAGAGCTCTCTCCTAGCGCTGGTGCCATGACTACACAGCCACATTAAAGCACTGTCGCAGCAGTGCCTTAATGTTGTTAATGAAGATATGCCCTTAGTATACAGACCTGAGATAGAGTAAACGTCTTTTTACATGTAAACTGAACAAATTTTATCTGAAAATCATTGAGGAAAAAATAAATATGAATTCCCAAAATGCCATTTTTACAGTCATTTTTCAAAGATGCTCTATACCGTAAAGGTGAATTTTATGAGACTGGGGTCAACAACTTTGGCTTATGATGGACATTTTATATGCAGGCAAACTATTTAAAATTCTCCACATAGTTCCACCAGGAATGTCAAAGCTGTGAGTTGTGAAAAGGTGACATTACATGTCCCAGTTTTAAAGCTATGTTCTGGATCCCAACAATGTAAACAACAGTATTTTGCACTTACAAACCATGTTCCATTCTTCATTATACTAAATTGCTTTAGAATATGCACAGGGAATCACTTCACCCATAATTAAAATCACTTCATTCATCACTAGTTACTTCTGAAGCGGATTCATGACAGAAGCTCCATAGAACAATACTTTAGTAGGAGGACAAGGGAAGAATATTGTGTCCACTTGAAACAATAGGGATCTGCCTGATCCCAGTCACCGGAATTAGAATGTAATAGGACATCAGATCTAACACCTTGATAGTCTTTTGAAGGGTGCTACAGCATCTTTAATGGTCACAGGTTACTAAAACCTCAGCTATGCATCTCATCCACAAGATCCTTAAGTAAAGCTACTACTGTGCTTCCCCATTTCCTCTGGGTGAGTGGTGAGTTGGAAAGTCATTGTGGCTCTCCCTATACATCACAAATGAATCAGACACTGGAGAAGGGGGAGGCTTCCTGAAAAGTAGGTTGGAAGATAAGGACAAGAAAACTCAGATTAGAACAGCAATTACATCTCTAATTTGAATGTTTCTGATATCAAGCAATTAATATTACATATATCTCTATATAGATATAGATACACCTATCTCATAGAACTGGAAGGACCTTGAAAGGTCATCGAGTCCAGTCCCCTGCCTTCACTAGCAGAACCAAGTACTGTCCCCTGACAGATTTTTTTGCCCCAGATCCCTAAATGGCCCCCTCAAGAATTGAACTCAGCGCTGGGTTTAGCAAGCCAATGCTCAAACCACTGAGCTATCTGGATGTTCATTCACAGAAGAAAATTTTTTTTGGATGATTTAGCACTTTTTATCCAAGGTTCACAAAATGCATTACAAAATATTATACACATATTAAAGATGGGGAACCAGAGATCTCATCTTTTACATCTGGGCACCTACTTGCATATTTAGAGACCTAAAAAGGGGAACTGAGTTTTAGAAGTGCTAAGCACTT
Source organism: Macrochelys suwanniensis (assembly GCA_033296515.1). Lineage (NCBI taxonomy): Eukaryota > Metazoa > Chordata > Testudines > Chelydridae > Macrochelys > Macrochelys suwanniensis. Next base: position 37,353,538 of record CM065777.1, read on the forward strand.
GCAGCCCTTACTGACTTCAATACAGTTATACTAGCAATGGATATAGCCCATTTTACACAGAAATAATAAGCATATTTTTTCCTAATTTCAAGCTGTTATTGTTACTGGGGAAAAAAGGTTGATACATACTGTCAGCAAAATAGATTTCTTGCGTTGCCTGCAAGAAGTCCAGAATGCCATCTGCTTTTTCATATATGTCTTTAAAGTCTACTCCTTCACTGTTGTCCTTCTCAGGCTGATATGTAAAATCCACACCAGTGGTTTTTGTTAGCAAGCCAGCTGCTCTCATCTTTTCTTTTTGTCGTTTCTTTTTCATTTTCCTCTTTTTGTTTTGGCTTAATTTTCTGCCATCTGTCTGCTGCATCTGTAAATTATCTTGAAACAGAGTCTCATGCTTCCCAGATTCTGTTTGTTCTGCATGTAAATTATCAGGATTTCCAACAGTGTTCTTTCGTTTCTTCCTTCGAATGCGCCTTCTCTTGGGTTGTCTGTGAGAATCCTCTTCTGTAGGTTTAAAAGAGGGATATTAACCACTTTCCCCCCCAATTCTGACGTATCTAGGTACCCCTAATCTCTTTACTCAGTGAGGCTTTCAGTATTGCCTATCACACTTTTTGAGTCTGATTGGTCCAGAAAAAGAAATTACCTCACCCACTTTGTCTTTCTAATATCCTGGGACTAACACAGCTACAACAACACTGCAAACATCTTCTTGAATGTATCAGACAGGAAGGCTAGTGTCTCTTCCCTTCCATTGCTGATGGAGACTTTACTTCTTTTCATCCCATTGGTATGAAAGGCCTCAAGACTCATGGCCATATTATGTATGGCCCTACGTAGGGAAGAGGACGAAAGAGCATCCCTCCCTCACCAAGCATGGGGGCACAACATAATGATGGTGGAGCTTCTGCTAGGCTACCACTGGTGGCTGATAACAGAGCTAAGGCCCCACCCGTCTGAACACCAGCTAGTGGAACTGACTAAGCACAGAAGAGCATTGCGTGCAATATCCTACAAACGATTGATGGAGCTCCTGTATGCCCCAACTGTAGGGCTGTGCCTTAAAGGCACACTTTAGTTCTCCGTATTTGGCTCTTTCCTCTTCTCCATTTACACCACTGATAGCTCTAGCCTTGGACATCACCTTTATGGGGAAAGACATTTAAGGTAACTATGGTCTTGACTCACAATTGCTGATCTCTCTCACTGCCTCTCTTGACTGTCATTCCCTGGCTATAACACGATAACTTCGTGACTGCTTCATTTTTTAAAAGGCTTAAATGTCAAGGGGATGAAGTCCCTCTTTCTGCTTTCATGCTCCTTTATTCAGAGCTTAGCTTTGCACCCAAACCGGAACTCTGATGTTATCCATAACACTGAACTTACCTCCTCTCCCAGACATCACCTCTGAATGCAAGTCTTGCTGTCAAGGTTCCCTCCCCACTCTAAACTCTAGGGTAAAGACGTGGGGACCCGCATTCAGAGCCCCTAAACTTATTTTTACCAGCTTAGGTTAAACCCCCCAAGGTACAAAATTCCCTGCACCCCAAGAACGCTTCTCGCTGCCACCATCAAATGTCTAACAGGAATCCAGGAAAGGAATCACTTGAACTTCCCTCCCCCCCAAAAAAATACCCCCTCAAGCCGTATACCCCCTTTCCTGGGAAAGCTTGAGAACAATCTCCCAACCAATTGGTTACACAGTGATCTAAAAACCCACCCCCTGGGTTTTAACACCATAGAAAACAGTCAGCTTCTTAAAAGAAGGATTTTATTAAAAATAAAGAAGGTAAAATCATCTCTGTAAAATCAGGATGGTAACTATTTCACAGGGCACTATATTTCCAAACTCAGAGAGATTTCCCCCTCTGGACAAAACCTTAACGTTACAGAAAACCATGAATAACCCCCCCCGCCCTTTGCCCTTTCTAACACAGGGAATGCCAAGCAAAATAAACAGAAATCTATACGCTATGCTATCTAAACTTACTTCAGAAAAGGGAGGTTTGATTTTCTGCAGGTTCCTTCTGTCTTCCAAGATCACCCTCTCTCAGACAAAGACACACACTAAAAAACTTCCCCCCTCCCAAAGTTTGAAAGTATCTTGTCCCCTTATTGGTCAGATGCCAGCCAGGTCAGGTGTCAGTCTGGCTACCTGCATTTCTTAACCCTTTACTGGAAAGAGGATTTTATAGCACTGCATCAGACCCTCTCCCCCTTCCCTTCATATTTATGACACGCCCCCCAAATCACCGATAGTGTGAAACACTGGCTGTGATTTCTTCCTGGAGCTCTAAAAGAAAACAAAGTAATAAGACATATGAATCTCCAAATATACTAATAACTGGATAAAGACTAAACAATATTGTCCCCATTGCAAGGACGATTTTAACCAGTTGGTTCGGGGAAACTTTCACGGGAGAGTGCATCAGCCACTTTGTTAGAAGCTCCTGAAATGTGTTGTATTTCAAAATCAAAATCTTGGAGAGCCAAACTCCATCGAAGGAGTTTTTTGTTATTTCCCTTGGCGGTATTAAGCCACTGTAGTGCAGCATGGTCGGTTTGCAGGTGGAAACGCCGTCCCCAAATGTATGGGCGTAGCTTTTCCAGAGCGTAGACAATGGCGTAACATTCCTTCTCACTGACTGACCAGTGGTTTTCCCTCTCAGACAGCTTCTTGCTGAGAAACACGACAGGATGGAATTCTTGATCTGGTCCTTCCTGCATTAAGACTGCTACCACACCACGCTCGGACGCATCTGTGGTTACTAGGAACGGTTTATCAAAGTCCGGGGCCCTTAGCACAGGGTCAGACATGAGTGTTGCTTTAAGCTGGTTAAAGGCCTTCCGACACTCATCAGTCCACTGAACCGCATTTGGCTGGCTCTTTCTGGTTAGGTCAGTTAGAGGGGCGGCGATTTGGCTGTAGTGCGGTACAAATCGCCGGTAATATCCGGCCAAGCCTAAGAAAGATTGGACCTGTTTCTTTGACTTTGGGACAGGCCACTTTTGGATAGCCTCCACCTTGGCCTGTAGGGCGTTAATAGTTCCTTGACCCACCTGGTGTCCAAGGTAAGTCACTCTGTTGAGGCCTATTTGACACTTTTTAGCCTTAACAGTTAGTCCTGCCTCTCGTATGCGCTCGAAGACCTTCTGGAGATGCTCCAGGTGTTCGGCCCATGAGTCAGAAAACATGGCCACATCGTCAAGATAGGCAACTGCCGATTCTCCCAATCCCGCTAGGAGACTATCTACCAGTTTCTGGAATGTGGCAGGTGCATTCCGCAGCCCGAAAGGGAGCACATTAAATTCATACAGCCCGACATGGGTGATGAAGGCTGACTTTTCCTTGGCAGATTCATCTAGCGGCACCTGCCAGTACCCCTTGGTTAAGTCTAAGGTGGAGATGAACTGGGCACGTCCCAGTTTCTCCAATAGTTCATCTGTGCGAGGCATTGGATAGTTGTCTGGGCAAGTCACAGCATTTAGCGTACGGTAGTCCACGCAAAAGCGTATTTCCCCATCTGGTTTGGGGACTAGAACCACGGGAGAGGCCCATGCACTGCTAGAGGGACGGATTATACCCATCTGTAGCATGTCTTGAACCTCCCGTTCTATAGCAGTTTTGGCGTGAGGAGCCACTCGGTAAGGTCGGGCTCTAATTGGGTGGGCATTACCTGTGTCAATGGAGTGGCATGCCCGTTCGGTCAGTCCTGGGGTGGCTGAGAACATCGGTGCAAATTTAGTGAACAGCTCCTGGATTTGCTGGCGCTGCATACGTCCGAGGGTCATTGAGAGGTTCACCTCTTCCACGCCACCGTCATTTTTCCCTTCATAGTAGACACCTTCAGGCCACTCAGCGTCTTCTGCTCCCTGGGCAGTAAACTGACAAACCTTCAATTCTCGGGGGAAAAAAGGCTTTAGAGAATTAACATGGTACACTTTAGGCTTGAGAGTTGTGGTGGGGAATGCTATGAGATAGTTCACAGCTCCCAGGCGTTCTTGGACCGTAAATGGCCCTTCCCATGACGCTTCCATTTTATGGGCCTGGAGCGCCTTCAAGACCATGACTTGGTCCCCTACTTTAAAGGAACGCTCTCTGGCATGTTTATCATACCAGGCCTTTTGCTCTTCCTGAGCCCCTTTTAGGTTTTCTCTAGCAAGGGCTAAAGAGTCTCGGAGGGTGTTTTGTAGGTTGCTTACAAAGTCCAGAATGTTAGTTCCCGAAGAAGGCGTAAACCCCTCCCATTGCTGTTTCACCAGCTGTAATGGCCCTTTAACCTCGCGGCCATACACAAGTTCAAATGGTGAAAACCCTAAACTGGGATGTGGTACAGCCCTGTAGGCAAAGAGCAACTGCTGTAACACTAGGTCCCAATCGTTGGAGTGCTGGTTTACGAATTTACGTATCATGGCTCCCAAAGTTCCATTAAACTTCTCCACCAGACCATTTGTTTGATGGTGGTAAGGGGTGGCAACCAAGTGGTTCACCCCATGAGCTTCCCACAGGCTTTTCATGCTCCCTGCCAGGAAATTAGTTCCTGAATCAGTAAGGATGTCGGAGGGCCAACCTACCCTGGCAAAAATCTCTGTTAATGCCTGGCATACACTTTTAGCCCGGGTGTTGCTCAGAGCTACTGCTTCTGGCCATCGGGTGGCAAAATCCATGAAAGTCAGTATGTACTGCTTTCCTCTGGGTGTCTTTTTCGGAAAAGGACCCAGAATATCCACAGCTACCCGCTGAAATGGAACTTCAATTATGGGGAGTGGCTGGAGAGGGGCTTTGACCTGGTCTTGGGGTTTTCCCACTCTTTGGCACACCTCACAAGACCGGACATAGGTAGAAACATCCTTGCCCATTCCCTCCCAGTGGAATGACCTCCCCAAACGGTCTTTGGTTCTGTTCACCCCAGCATGACCACTAGGATGATCATGGGCTAAGCTCAAGAGCTTTAGCCGGTACTTAGTCGGAACCACCAACTGTCTCTGAGGACGCCAGTCTTCCTGGGGTCCACCAGAAAGAGTCTCCTTATATAGAAGTCCTTTTTCTATAACAAACCGGGATCGATTAGAAGAGCTGAGAGGCAGTGGGGTGCTCCGTCCCACTGTCCAAGCTCTCTGTAGGCTTTCATCTGCTTCCTGCTCAGCTTGGAACTGTTCCCTAGATGCTGGAGACATCAGTTCCTCACTGGGTTGTGGACCTGGGCTGGGTCCCTCTGGAAGCGATGCAGGTGATGGGTTTGTTTCCGTCGACTGTGAACCGCTCTCCGCTGGTGCACAATGTGGTAATTCAGGCTCTGGCTGAGCCTCTTGTATTGAGTTATCGGTTGCTGCTGCCATTGCAGGCTCGGTGGTGCCCTCGGGTGTTGGCACTGTAGATGGGGTTGCAAGCGCTGGACTCAGTGCTGGCAATGGTTCTGGTGCTGGTTGCTTTGCCAGTTCCGGTTCCGAGACTGGCTTGGGTCGGGTTTCTGCGACTGGATCTATGACGGCTGTTGCAGTCGTTGGCAGGGTATCCGGTTCCACCACCTCTATCCGGGTCTCTGGTAGTACAGATGGGGTTCTGGTGGAAGTCTCAGGAACAGAGCTAGGTGTGACAGCTTGCTTAGCCTGGCTGCGGGTGACCATTCCCACCCTCTTGGCTAGCTTCACACAATTGGTCAAGTCTTCCCCCAGCAACATGGGAATGGGATAATCATCATAGACTGCAAAAGTCCAATTTCCTGACCAGCCCTTGTACTGGACAGGCAACACGGCTGTAGGTAAATCAAGAGTTGGACTTGAAGGGCTGAATTGTCACTTGCGCCTCTGGGTTGATTAAGCTGGGGTCCACTAAGGATTTGTGGATAGCCGACACTTGTGCTCCGGTGTCCCTCCCTTTTTTCCGCCCACACTCACCGTTTCCCTTTGTTCCAAGGGTATCTGGGAGGCATCTGGGCCTGAGGACCTTTGGTGTGACCCCGGTGCAATGAACTGTATTCTGTTGGGGTTCTTGGGGCAGTTGGCCTTCACATGCCCCAATTCGTTACATTTGAAACATCGCCCAGCTGACTGGTCAGTGGGGCGAGGTGGGTTGCTGGAGAATGGGGTGGTGGGGCAATAAGGGGTCTGGGGTTTTCCTTGTGGGGCCTTGGGCTGCTCCTGGTGAGGGGGTGTGGTCTCGGGTTTTCCTTTCTGATATCTCCCCAAACTATGACCAGGGTTGTTCCTCTCTGCTTCCTGCACCCCTTGTGTGCCAAATTTCCTTGCCCCTCTGCTGATCTGGGACTGTTCGTATTGATCAGCATAAGCAGCAAGGCTGTCTGCTGAGTCCATTTTCTTATCCCATAAACACTGTCTTATATCATCCTTGGACATATTCAGGAATTGTTCCTGAGCCATCAAATCACACACTCCTTCAAAGCTAGTAACATTCCTTCCCTTGACCCATTTTTTTAACAGCTCCTTTATCCGGTTTACATAAGCTACATTATTTAGTCCAGGCCCTCGGATAAGGGTTCGAAATTTTACTCGGTAAGTTTCAGGTGTAACTTGAAATTGTTTTAAAACCAAATCCTTGAATTTCTCATAGTCAGAAGCCTCATCAATAGGCATGTCATTGAATATGTCCAGAGCACTTCCAGTCAACTTGGCTACCAATAGGGTCATTTTGTCATCATCAGGAATGTGATGGAGATTGCATATTCTCTCAAAGGTGAGAAAATATTCAGCAATATCACGGGATTCATCATACGGTGGACATAGTCGCTCCCATTTGTGGGTTGTTGGGGAAGGATTATTAGTGTTATCCGGTAGATTCCGCTCCACCCTGGTCTTCTCCATCTCTAGGGCATGCTTCCTCTCTCTCTCCTTCTCCTCCTCAGCATGCTTCCTCTCTCTCTCCTTCTCCTCCTCAGCATGCTTCCTCTCCTCCTCAGCATGCTTCCTCTCTCTCTCCTTCTCCTCCTCAGCATGCTTCCTCTCTCTCTCCTTCTCCTCCTCAGCATGTTTCCTCTCTCTCTCCTTCTCCTCCATAGCATACTTCCTCTCTTCCTCAGCATGCTTCCTCTCTCTTTCTCTCTCTTCCATCTCCATCTGTTTAAGTTGTAGCAGTCTTGCATGTTTCTTCTCCTCCTCATCAGCTTGTAGCCGGGCTATCTCAAGTTTAATAGCTGCTTCACTGGCAGTCATCTTAGCCTTTGTTTTTAATCTGTCTTAACCCGACAGAGTTAGAAAAAAAAAAAACTTGCTTGGGTATTCCCTGTAGGGGTTAACTACCTGCTTTCATATGTAGATACTCTAGCTCCTAGCAGCTTAACCCCTCCCCCCTTCCTGCTTCCAGCAGCACAGGGAAGAGTCAGAGAGAAGAAAAAAAAATTCTAAACTCCCTGTGTCTGGTTCAAAAAAAATCTCTGGTTCAATATATCCCACCGCTCTGCCACCATGTCAAGGTTCCCTCCCCACTCTAAACTCTAGGGTAAAGACGTGGGGACCCGCATTCAGAGCCCCTAAACTTATTTTTACCAGCTTAGGTTAAACCCCCCAAGGTACAAAATTCCCTGCACCCCAAGAACGCTTCTCGCTGCCACCATCAAATGTCTAACAGGAATCCAGGAAAGGAATCACTTGAACTTCCCTCCCCCCCAAAAAAATACCCCCTCAAGCCGTATACCCCCTTTCCTGGGAAAGCTTGAGAACAATCTCCCAACCAATTGGTTACACAGTGATCTAAAAACCCACCCCCTGGGTTTTAACACCATAGAAAACAGTCAGCTTCTTAAAAGAAGGATTTTATTAAAAATAAAGAAGGTAAAATCATCTCTGTAAAATCAGGATGGTAACTATTTCACAGGGCACTATATTTCCAAACTCAGAGAGATTTCCCCCTCTGGACAAAACCTTAACGTTACAGAAAACCATGAATACCCCCCCCCCCCGCCCTTTGCCCTTTCTAACACAGGGAATACCAAGCAAAATAAACAGAAATCTATACGCTATGCTATCTAAACTTACTTCAGAAAAGGGAGGTTTGATTTTCTGCAGGTTCCTTCTGTCTTCCAAGATCACCCTCTCTCAGACAAAGACACACACTAAAAAACTTCCCCCCTCCCAAAGTTTGAAAGTATCTTGTCCCCTTATTGGTCAGATGCCAGCCAGGTCAGGTGTCAGTCTGGCTACCTGCATTTCTTAACCCTTTACTGGAAAGAGGATTTTATAGCACTGCATCAGACCCTCTCCCCATTCCCTTCATATTTATGACACTTGCCTGTTACTACCCACAGAAGTTTGCCAAAATCCACCCTAACACTGACTGTGCTGCTGCTGAAATCCTTATTTATGCCTAAAATAATTTCCTGTCTAAGTAACTGCAATTCTCTTTTATGGTCTAATGACATCCTTATTCTCTTAAACTTCAGTGGGCCCTGAACGCTGCTGCCATTCTACTGTCTCACTTCAGAAAGCAAGACCATTTAACCGTTATTATCCTTTATCTTCACATTCCGAATTCAACTGAAAACACAGGTCCTGATTCTCTGTAAGCTAGTTTTACACCAGTGTTACTCTGCTGAAATGAAAGGAGTTTCTCTACTTAATTACACCAGTGCTATGCTAATGAATCAGGTCCACACTCTTGGTCGCTCTGCACACTTTGTCTGCTTGCCTCTGACATCCACAACTTGTCTGGCCCTCCAGTCTTGGCCTCTATTTCCTCAGTAGTTGGGGACTTTTCATTTGTGCTTCCTCTTCTGTCTCGAACTCCGTTAGCTCTGAGCCACTTTCTCTCTTTTAAGACCCTCAGTTCCTCTTTAGCTATGGATGACTCACTGCAAAGACATTTTTGATACCTTCTATGAAGGAGGCTGTGGAGCATTTCATATGCATGACATTTGAGCTAAACATCTTTATGTAGGATTTGGACATATGGGATGTAGGAAAAATACCGTCTGTGTGGCGCTGGAGGAGTAAAATATGAGAGCTAAAGGCAGAGATGAATGGGGGAAGAAAATATAAACAAAGCACCAATGTTGCATTTTAAGATCTACTTTGGCCTTGACTGGATTAACTTTGTAATAATAAGTGAAATCCTATGGTAAAATTTGATAACTTTTCTTCTCTGAAATTACTTAACCCTCTCTTTACATAAGCACATCAGTTTCTGATCATGAAAGCAGCTGTAACCTGTTTCAGCTGCCAAATGCGCCAAGACATTTTTAAGGCAGCCTGAGACCACTAAGGCTCAGGGCAGCAATTTCATACTGTGGAGCAAGGCGCCCCCAAAAGGCTTGAAACCACCAAGAAAAAGTCTCAAAAGGGAGGAAAGGGCTTAAGATAATAGAAATTTTGAGTCAAGTCCAAAGGTTTTCCTATCCTTTGTAGCTTAGAACAGCAGGAGGTCTGAAGACAGCAGGGTGAGCAGGCAGAATGAACTGATTCTTCTCTCATGTATACCGGCTCCCCAATGGTGTACTTCCATTTATTTCAATGGAGTCACACCTGATTTACACCAGTGTAAATTAGAGCAGAATCAGACCCAGCATTTTTATAAGGTGTATTTAGTTCTCATCTTTCTTAAGTTAAACTTCCTGTCCTCTAGTCATTTCTTGTGGGTCTTTTCTGAACATCTTCCAGTGTTTCTACATTTTTCTGGTATTCTAGTTAAAAAAAAAAAAAAAAAAAAGAGTGAACTTGCCCCTTTGCTTAATTATGCCATGGTACTCCCTGCTGGCCAATCAGATACTGTACCACCGATATGACGCTCAATGGCAGAAAAAATTCAGTGTTGACAAACGCAAAGTAATGCTCACAGCAGGAGGGAATAATTTGAAAAACTCAATACTAGGTTCTTAATGAACTGTATCAACACAGGGAAAAGACCTGGTCATCAGTGTGGACAGTTCAATGAAGATCTTTGCTCAATGTGCATCACTGATCAAAAAAATAAACAAAAATGTTAGGATGGATAAGAAATGGGATAGATAATTGTTAGCATATAGGTCTGTTTGTTAGCCTGGGATAACCTTTTGGGCTTGACTTTTTGATACTCTTATATTAATATGTGTAAATAAAGGACAAAGACACTGTGATGTTGCTTCTGCCTAGTCAGATGGATTTGTTAGTACAATGGGAAAAGATAAGAGCAGTTAAAAGTGTTACTCAGAACACACTAAGATTGCCTCAACCCCTATCTCAAGGCAAAATCAAACAATCAGTTGGGAGGGGCAAAGGGTTTGGGGTGAGGAGGTATAAAACACTAAAAGACCAAAGAAATGCCTGTTAATGAACAGAGCACAACCTCACTCCTTACCCCTCCCATGGGATAAAAGAAGTGGGATGAAGACCCCAGACCCAAAATGGAACATGATCTTAAAGTGTAATGGGTGGGACTATGGACATGCATTTCAGGTATAATTATGCCTCCTGAGGAGCAGGGGATGAGACACTGGGAAACAAGGCTCTGCGGCGTCAGAGTAATGGAACATGTTTGCTTGAAACTAACCCCAATAAACATTGCATTGTCTACACTCCAGACTTCTGATCTTCTGCTTTCTGTCTGCATGACAAGAACCAGGGGAGAGGGTGACGGGAAAGCCCTCTAACAATAATAATAAAGAAAATATTATAAAGCCATTGTATAAATCAATATCACTCCCTTTTCTGCAATACTACTTTCAGTTCTTGTCATCCCATTTTCACTAGAATATAGCAGAATAGAGGGGTGTTAGGAAATAGCAATGAAAACGATTAAGAGAATGGAAAAATATAAAGAGACTGAAAAGAGTGGGAATATTTACATTACAGCCCAGATGAATAAGAGAGGCTATGATAAAAATATATGAAATAAAGGAATGACAGGGAGAAGAAAGAGCATGTTAAAGAATACAAGAATAAGGGAACATTCAATGAACTTGAAAGATGACAAATTCAGAACAGGGAAAAGTAAATATTTTTTCCATAAAGTGCACCGTTGGTCTGAGGAACTCACTGACACACGGCAATATTGAGGCCATGACCTTGCAAAGATTAAAAAAGGATTTGATATTTATATGGACAGCAAGAATAAGAGAAATATCTAGTTATATTATAGAATAGAAACATTACAAAATAAATAAGAGTGTTCGACGGTATATAGGCCCTCAGGGTGAGGGTATAAGCCAGCCTCTAACAACTTTTGGGGGGTAGGAAGAATTTCTGTCTGGGGGAAAAGGATAGCCCACAACTGCCACCACAAGTTTTCTTTCACCTTCACTGAAGCATGTGGTCCTGGGCATTGTTACTGTACATATGGACTATTGGTCTGTTCCAGTATAGCAGTGGTCCCCAAACTGTGGGGTGCTGAGACATGTTCGGAGGGGCACAGTGGAACCGGGGCACAGTGGAACCTGGGCCAGCCCCCACAGTGGGGTGGGGAAGGAGGGCCACCCAGTCCCACTCTGCTCCCAGCCCCAGCTGCGGGCCCCAGCCGCAGCCCTGGCCTTGGACTCCTGCCCCAGTCACGGTTGCGGCTCCACTCCCACCCACAGTTGCAACCCTGACCGGGGCTCCTGGCCCTGATTGCGGGCCCCCACCCCCGGCCTTGACCGGGGGCCCCAGCCGTGGCCCCACACCTGGCCCTGGCTCCCACCGGTGGCCCTGTTCCCAGTCCCAACCGTGGCTCTGCTTCTGGCCCCAGCTCCCAACCATGGTTCTCAGGGGGAACACGGACAGGTTCCATTATGGGTAACGGGGGGTATGACAGAAAAAGTTTCGGGACCACTGCAGTATAGGAATGCTTATGTCTTTATGCTCCTTGCTTGCCCATCAGGATGTGACATATCACATGCATTGATCCCATACATGAGACATTTAGGGTCAAATTTTGCCACCTTTACTTACTGACTGACTTCAAAGGGGCTCTCTGAGAAGTAAGATACTACTATTTAAAGTTAGTCCAACATATTAGAATCTGACCGCTCCTAATTAGCAAAACTCACCAGCTTGCAATACATATTCAAATTTGTAAGGTCCCACTGTAAATTAATTTTGATTTATCTGTTGCACCATATATCAGTTTGTAGGGCTACTCGGATTCTTTGAAAAATTCAAGTGACATAAATTTTGCTCTAATAATAACTTCTTGCTATTGATTCAAGAAGTCTGATATTTCTGAGATATTAGTATGTTCTGAGAATTTATATTGTATAAGCAATTCTAATAAGAACATGTTAAATATGTAGTTAAATAGAATACAATCATATAGACATCATAAACACTGCTTCGGACTGAAATAAAGGGGTCAGATCATTAGTATTCATTAGGATGAATGGATTAGTTTACACAATATTCATACATTTGCAAGCCCAGTTTAGGTCTTCAAGGAAAAAAATAGAAATGATTTTAATAATAGTAATGTTTTTCTCTTGCATACTGACTTCATTTATTAATTGATATTCTTATGCATCGATTCCCACGGAATCTGGCCACATGACACAATTAAATACAAACTTGCATTTAACCTGTACACACTAGGCGTGACAAATACTCCCCATTTCTGTGTCTTCCCCTTGGCCCAAACATAAGGAGAAATTCATTGATAGCAACTGAAAAGATGAGTCTTGTACTGCCACCTTAATGTTAGCAAACTGTCTCCGGTGGATCAACACATCTAAATAATCTCCGCTGAAACATTTAACTTTCACTCCCACATGGAGACTGAGTAAATGCACAGTACCTGGCTTCAGTCACTAGGGAAAGAGGTGGTGCCTATGGTAGATGGGTCCTACACCATATAGGGCCAGATTTTTAGGGCACTGAGCACCCGCAGCTCCCACTAACTTTAATTCAAGTTGTGGGTGCTTACCACTTCTGAAAATCAGGCCAGAAGACCTTTACAGATTAGAGTCAATAGCACCCCAAACTGATAGAAAGACAGTTCAGTGCACAGAGCACAGATTTAGAGGGAGATTTTTAAAGGCACAAAGAATAGGTACATGCCCACCTCCCATTGGAAATCCTATGTGCGTTTAAAAATCTCCCCTACAGTGTGCTAATGTTGACCCAATCTAGAAAGCAGGAAGGTTACTGTGTTCTTCACTAGCTGAAGCTTCCTAGCGGTTTTCAAAGTAGTGTGCATTACAATAGTACAACATGGTGGTACAAAGGCATAGAAGACTATGACAAGGAAGACAAAGCTGGACATGGTTCAGCACAAACTCAAGAGAGCACTGTGATTTTTCTTACTACTTATCCCCCTAAAGATAGCTATGTACAAAAAAAGTAGAGGTGGGGAAAGATAAAGAGTCAAGTGTAATGTCTGAAGAAATATAGTTCTTGTACAGAACAGGTTTATGAAAAGATTCTTTTAAAATGCAGTGTTAGTGACAGATACCGCAACTGTAGCAGTCAACTTTACCATATTTGCTCAGGGACTTTCTAATTCACACAATGGGCTTTTTGGAAAATGTCTGTGGTATTTATATTCAGAGAACAGCATTCATCTTCTTTTGTTCAAATGAAATCAGTTGTGTCTCCCTATTTTCCATCTGTTTTAAGCTCTTTTTTCCTTCCCCGTCTTTACATATTTTTCCATGGTGCACCAAGCAGTCACTGAAGATTAATTTCATTTTGGTTTAGGTTGTTTGAGAGAGAAAAAATATGCTATTTTTGGTGTAACTTAAATTATATCAGCAGGCTGTAACTTGTCCAAGAGAGAAAAACAGTGGCTAGCAAATGCATTAAAACTTATGGTGCATGGGAAATAATAACAATTCTGTAAAGATCTCAAGAGCATAGCATTAGACATTGGTATTTTCAGTCTCTTGATTTTCTGAAACACAGAAAATGCAGTTGTAATGGTTTTACTCATATGTAATTTTGTTGGTGCTGAAGATGACAACAAAAGCAGACTTTGACTCCCTCGGGGAACTGATGGGCAAGGTCCCCTGGGAGAATAACATGAGGGGGAAAGGAGTTGAGGAAAGCTGGCTGTATTTTAAAGAATCCTTATTGAGGTTGCAGGAACAAACCATCCCGATGTGTAGAAAGAAAAGTAAATATGGCAGGCGACCAGCTTGGCTTAACAGTGAAATCCTTGCTCGTCTTAAACACAAAAAAGCAGCTTACAAGAAGTGGAAGATTGGACAAATGACCAGGGAGGAGTATATAAATATTGTTCAGGCATGCAGGAGTGAAATTAGGAAGGCCAAATCACACTTGGAGTTGCAGCTAGCCGGAGATGTTAGGAGTAACAAGAAGGGTTTCTTCAGGTATGTGAGCAACAAGAAGAAAGTCAAGGAAAGTGTGGGCCTCTTGCTGAATGAGGGAGGGAACCTAGTGACAGAGGATGTGGAGAAAGCTAGTGTACTCAATGCCTTTTTTGCCTCTGTCTTCACAGACAAGGTCAGCTCCCAGGCGGCTGCACTCCGCAGCACGGTATGGGGAGGAGGTGACCAGCCCTCTGTGGAGAAAGAAGTAGTTCGGGACTATTTAGAAAAGCTGGATGAACACAAGTCCATGGGGCCGGATGCACTGCATCCGAGGGTGCTAAAGGAGTTGGCCGATGTGATTGCAGAGCCATTGGCCATTATCTTTGACCAATCATGGCAATCGGGGGAGGTCCCGGATGACTGGAAAAAAGCTAATGTAGTGCCCATCTTTAAAAAAGGGAAGAAGGAAGATCCGGGGAACTACAGGCCAGTCAGTCTCACCTCAGTCCCTGGAAAAATCATGGAACAGGTCCTCAAGGAATCAATTCTGAACCACTTAAAGGAGGGGAAAGTGATCAGGAACAGTCAGCATGGATTCACCAAGGGCAAGTCATGCCTGACTAACCTAATTGCCTTCTATGATGAGATAACTGGCTCTGTGGATGAGGGGAAAGCAGTGGATGTGCTATTTCTTGACTTTAGCAAAGCTTTTGATACAGTCTCCCACAGTGTTCTTGCCAGCAAATTAAGGAAGTATGGGCTGGATGAATGGACGGTAAGGTGGATAGAAAACTGGCTGGATGGTCGTGCTCAACGGGTAGTGATCCATGGTTCCATGTCTAGTTGGCAGCCGGTATCAAGTGGAGTGCCCCAAGGGTCGGTGCTGGGGCCGGTTTTGTTCAATATCTTCATCAACGATCTGGAGGATGGTGTGGACTGCACCCTTAGCAAGTTTGCAGATGACACTAAACTGGGAGGAGTGGTTGATACGCTGGAGGGTAGGGACAGGATACAGAGGGACCTAGACAAATTAGAGGATTGGGCCAAAAGAAATCTGATGAGGTTCAACAAGGACAAGTGCAGAGTCCTGCACTTAGGACGCAAGAATCCCATGCACTGCTACAGACTAGGGACCGAATGGCTGGGCAGCAGTTCTGCAGAAAAGGACCTAGGGGTTACGGTGGACGAAAAGCTGAATATGAGTCAACAGTGTGCCCTTGTTGCCAAGAAGGCTAACGGCATTTTGGGCTGTATAAGTAGGGGCATTTCCAGCAGATGGAGGGACGTGATTATTCCCCTCTATTCGGCACTGGTGAGGCCTCATTTGGAGTACTGTGTCCAGTTTTGGGCCCCACACTACAAGAAGGATGTGGATAAATTGGAAAGAGTCCAACGGAGGGCAACAAAAATGATTAGGGGGCTGGAGCACATGACTTATGAGGAGAGGCTGAGGGAACTGGGAGTGTTTAGCCTGCAGAAGAGAAGAGTGAGGGGGGATTTGATAGCTGCTTTCAACTACCTAAAAGGGGGTTCCAAAGAGGATGGATCTAGACTGTTCTCAGTGGTAGAAGATGACAGAACAAGGAGTAATGGTCTCAAGTTGCAGAGGGGGAGGTTTAGGTTGGATATTAGGAAAAACTTTTTCACTAGTAGGGTGGTGAAGCACTGAAATGGGCTACCTAGGGAGGTGGTGGAATCTCCTTCCTTAGAGGTTTTTAAGGTCAGGCTTGACAAAGCCCTGGCTGGGATGATCTAATTGGGTTTGGTCCTGCTTTGAGCAGGGGGTTGGACTAGATGACCTCCTGAGGTCCCTTCCAACCCTGAGATTCTATGATTCTATGAAAAGATTATCAGCTCTACAAGGCAAGGACCATTATGTCTTAGCACTACTGTAAAAAAATGAACAATAGTAAAGTAAAAATCTCTACTCTCTATGACAAACTGACTTTTCCATCCTAAAAGGTTGCTGCACCAGATACGTTCTTCACAGTTTTATGAAGTTGAAGGCCAAAAGGAACCAGTAGATCATCTAGTTTCAACTCCTGTATATCACAAGCTACTAAATTTCACCCAATTACCCTGGTATTGAGCCCAATCATTTTGTATGTTTGACTAAAGCATATATTCAGAACGACATCCCATCTTGATATGAAGACATCAAGAGATAGAGAATTGACAACTTCCCTTGCTAGTTTCTTTGAATGGTTAATCATCCTCACTGCTAGAACTGTGTCCTCTTTCTAATTTGAATTTGTCTAGCTTCAGCTTGGTTCATGTTATATGTTCTTACTTCATGCAAACATGGGCTGCAGTAATCCACAGGCTGCAGAGAGCTCCTACTAATGAATTTGTTTCCCCTAGTGATATCTATACCCAATACACGAAAGCCCCAATCCAAAGCATCTTGAAGTCACTTAAAAGAATTCTACTGACTTCAATAGATTTGTGATCAGGACCACTGGTACTTTACATAGGGACCTGTGGTTACAGAAAGCTTCTTTACTTAGTCACTGTGGACAACACCACCACCCCGCTTGTCAGCCAGATCTAGAATTTTTTTTATAAATGGAGATATGCCAATCTCCTAGAACTGGAAGGACCTTGAAAGGTCATCAAGTCCAGTCCCCTGCCTTCACTAGCAGGACCAAGTACTGTCCCCTGACAGATTTTTGCCCCAGATCCCTAAGTGGCCCCCTCAAGGATTGAACTCACAACCCTGGGTTTAGCAGGCCAATGCTCAAACCACTGCGCTATCCCTCCCCCCAATCTGGGTGCCATCTTCAACTCAGATCTCTCTCTAGGTCAGAGGTTCTTGCAACAAATTTTTTGGTGGCCTCAGAGTGTGGCCACCATTTTTTACTGGGGCTGCTCTGACAAACCTGTCTTTCTGTCCCTGCCTTCCGTGGCCCGCCCCAGGGAAGTTGGATCAGAAATTCACCAGCTGACTGCGGAGTCTCAGGCTCCCTGTGCCCTAGCTAGGTGGGAGTGGGGGAACTGCCCAACAAGAGCTGCTTCTGACACCTTGTACGCTGTCCCTGTATGTCTCCAGAGGCGATGCCTGGAGCCCCTGAGTAGGCTGCGCAGTGAGGACACTGATCCCTGCTGGCGGTGTCAGCACAAACACCAAGGTGGCGCATCTCACTGCCCTTGGTAACAGCTATTCAGGAGCAACAGCTGCATGCTGCAGGTAGGGGTCGCTACTTTGCCTCCCCCCCAATCTCCGCCCATACTTTGGAGGATGTCATGGCCCCCCAAAAAATCCTTTGGTGGCTGCATTTGAGAAATGCTGCTCTAGGTCCTCATATCCAGGCTACATCTAAATCTTGCAGATTCTTTCTGAATAACATCTCTAAGATATGGCCTTTCTTTATCCATCCACACAGCTAAAAGTTGCATCCAAGATCTGATTACCTCAAGTCTTGATTACTACACATCCTTTTCTCTGGCCTTCACACATACAATCTTGCCCCATTCAGATCCACTCAAAATGCTGCTGCAAAGATCTTTTTCCTAACCTGTCACTTTGCCCATGTCACCCCTCTTTTTGCAACTCTCCACAGGCTTCCCCTTCTCCATTGCATCAAACATAAACCGCTTGTCTTACTTTCAAAAGCCTGTCATAGGCTATCCCCATTCCCCACTCTACATATCATTGCTCATTTGCTATTGAGATGTTGATTCCTGTCTCCAATCAGCTCAGGATGCCAGCCTCTATCATCCACTTGTTACATTTTCAAACAAGCACCTTCATGCTTTCTCCCATGTTGCCCCTCACACTTGGGAGGAGCTCCCTATAAACATCCACTAAACAAATTCATTATCCTCCTTCAAAACTCTCTTTTGCCATGATGCCTACAAAAACCTGACAACAGTTAGGCTGCTGGGATGCAGAAACGACAGCCTATCATGCTGACCAATGCCGCCTCATTGTCTCCTTGTAGTCTCCTTTCAGTTTTCTCCAACTGTTATCTCTTGGTTTACACTTAGATTATAAACTCTTTATGGGAGGGACTGTCTTTTTGCTCTGTGTTTATACTGGCACAATGAAGTCCTAGCACACGATTAGAGCTCCTAGGTGCTACAATAATACAAATAATACATTTTAAAAAAATAGGAATGAATCTGGGTCTTGGAGCTATGACAACTCAATGGCTTGTTTTTTTAACATAAGTAACTTGAATGCTTAATGATCTCTATCAATTTTTATTTTAAATTCCATTGTACGCATTTTGGCTTTTCTTGACTGACTTCCAATCACCTTTCAGTCAGCCACCTTCACATTTAGACTCTAACTAGCACTTCCTACATTTTCTCAATGGAGTTCCCCAACATTATTTGTAATGACTATTTTGACACAAAGGGGATGTCTACACTGCAAGTTGAAGGTGTAATTGTAGCATAGGTTGGCATTCTTGTGCTAGCTTTCATGTAGTTAGCACAGGTAACGATAGTACTGAAGACATTGTGGCACAGATTTCAGCACAGGCTAGCAGCCCCAGTAGAAGCCCACCGAAGATCCTGAATACATACTTGGGTTGCTAGTCTGTACTGTGCTGCCACATCTTCACTGCTATTGTTATCCTTGCTAACTAGATTAAAGCTAGCATGGATTTGCCTACCCATGTTACAGTTACACCTTAACTTGTGGTGAAGACCGACTCTTAGAGCAAAAAAAGTAGGCAGATCTAAAGATTCGCAATCTGGGGAGAAGTGGCAATGATGGTTAAAGCCAGGTTTCTATGACAATCATTATCCTTTTTTTAGGGCTACTGAATCAGAAATGCTGTAAAGGTACCAAGCTGTGGGTGCCCACAGAACTTTTACAACTTAGCAGCTGCAGAGCCTAATTGCTGCTAAATAGGGAGATTCTTTTCTTAATAAGATTATGTTTTTGTATTTGAACTGAAAGTATCATGTTTGTGTGGTTGCTGGGGTTTTTCCCCCCCAATAATTTATATTAATAAAACTGAAGACATTTTAAACATTTCAAACCACACATATTTTCAATAAAATCAGTCTGATTTTCTTCTAGTTTTGTAGGCCACAGATTAACATTTCAAAGAGCCTTCTTTACAATCATTTTTTCAGATTTCGTCTTCAATGAATTGTAAGTTTAAAGAACCCAAAGGATTCCCATTTCCTCAGAAATTTAAAACAGAAATTATGAGAAAAGCCAGAATATTAAAACACTTGAGCAGCATTTAAAATTAGCATTTTCAGTTAATCAGGATAAACTGATGTAGGATATAAGGCCTAATTTGGACTAATGGACTACAGACTATTAAATTATAAGTGATTTAATGGGAAAAAAATGTGGTATTTATTTTAACTCCTGGTAATTAATGGTATGACGGACAGAAATTTAGTTGCAATTTGAAAATGACTTCTGAAAGGCAAAAATGATATAGTTGAACACTAAAACTCTGCCCTAATTTATCTATTTTAGTTAACATGCTTAGCAGATATTTAAATATTTTAAAATCTTCTTTAATTAATTTACTGCATTGTACTAAACTCTACTGATTTCTTCTGACAGCATGCCTGATTGGTAGTTATGGTGTAATCTTGTTTATGATGTAGTTCCAAAGGCTACAATTAGTAAATTTTAGCTGCCAGTATAGCCATTTTTAAAAGAGTGGAGAATGAAGTCTAATGAAGAATTATAAGGAATGAAAATCTTTTGAGTATTTTTATTTTTCAGTATCTCCTCCATAGGGGTTGTTTTGTGCTGTTAATTCAGATTTGGATTAAAATTTGTACACATAAAATAGTGGATGAAAACAGGCATGCTTCAAGGTGCAGGGCCAGCTATTCCTAACACTGAATATTCAAAGTTAATTTTATTTATTTATTAAATAGCTTAAAATGTACAGTTAAGTTAGAAACGTCTTAATGTAAGCAATAAGGCCTGGTCTACACTGGGGGGTGGGGAGAGGAGCTAAATCGGTCTAAGTTACGCAACTTCAGCTATGAAAATAGTGTAACTGAAGTCGACGTACTTAGAGCTACTTACTGCGGTGTCTTCACTGCGGTAGGTCGACTGCTGCCGCTCCCCCATCGACTCCACCTACACTTCTCACTCCGGTGGAGTACCGGAGTCGATGGGAGAGTGCTCGGCGGTTGATTTACTCGCATCTTCACTAGAAATCGACCCCGGTGGATCGATCGCTCCGGAGGTAAGTGTAGACATGGCCTAACACATGGATGAGGCGGCACAATGCTACATTAACTACACCCTAGGTGCATTCTGAGAAATGGAACGAAGAACATCATGGACCAGGTCCTCCAGTCGTGTAAACTGGCATAGCACCAATTTATGTCAACAGACCTATGTTGATTTACAAGCAACTGAGGATCTGGCTCAAGAATCTTCACCACTGATTTAAATTTGTTATGAAATGTACACATTTATAATTTTTTTAAACAACTAAAATTATTGTAACAAATATGTGGATTCTAGTCAGGGATACACAAATATCCTGTGTAAAATGCTACTGTGGTGATCTGGAGTTGGGAGTGCTCAGTACTTTGAAAAATCGGTCCCAGGGTGTCTCATGTTGGGCATCTAAACACAGAGACACCTAAAGTTAACAGATTCTTGGAAGTGTTGACCTGTGGGTCTTGATTCTGCCATGTGCAGTGCCGCCTTAGCTCTCATTTACTTCAGTGGAAGCTGGGGTTGCTCAGCACCTCTTCCTTTAAACACCAAGAAGATGGACTTTATTATCTCAGTTCAGTGATATGGCACCATCAGTGAAATAAGGTCCCTGCTGTAATAAGGGAAATACACAAACCTCTCTGCTCTTGATATTATACTTCATATAAGCCTAAAATATGGCATCTGCATCCAAAATAAAGCTTTTCACATTACATATTTAACACCTGTGGCAAATTGCCGGCACTATGATGATGGGTCCCGCACTTTCTCTTCTTGTGGGGGGGTTTCAGGGTGCCATTTCTTGCCCCTGAACTGGGGTAACAGCTATCCTACTAGTATCCCAGGGAAGGGGAGTGGAGAGGGAGGGACCCAGGCCCACCCTCTACTCTGGGTCCCAGCCCAGGGGCCCTATGCTAGCAGGTGAACCACTTATACCAGTGATTCTTTCCCCTGGGCTACTTCCCTCTCCTGACCTTCAGCTTGTGGGGCTTCCTGCCTTCCCTCTGCACAAGCCAGGTGTCCCTTTACCTAGGATCTTGGTCTTCTTAGCCCGCTGCAGCACTTCTCAAAACTCTCCTCCACTTTCCTTCGAACTGCTCTTTGTTCCACCACCAAACCACTCTGCTCCAGCTCCTCCTCTGGCTGATTGAAGCAGGGGGATTTTATCAGGTGACTGGCTTCAGGTGCTGTAATTGGTTTCAGGTGCTTTTAATTAATCTACAGGGAATAAGGCTTCTCCTCATCCTAGATCACTCTCCTGCTGCCTTCTGGCCATGCTGTATCACACACCATAAACCAAGATTAGTGGTGATGCTATTGCTTTTATTATTTACTGGAGCATTGCCCATCATCTTTATAGACTGAAAATGTGTCATCCTTTTCACTTGATACAATGTCAACTATCAATAGCCTTATAATTTTTACAAGCATGCACAATAATTCTTTTCACTTTTTTGATATTCTGTCTACATAGGTATTTATAAAGTGCCAATTACTGAAATATCTGAATACTTCATAAGCTTTAATGAATTCATTTATTCTCCCAGCTGACTCATGATTCTTTATTGTTATCCCCATTAGGAGGGAATCAGACCCCACAGACAAGATGGGCAGGTGGAATGACTAATTTAAGAATCCTGTGTCATGGCCTGGTTTGTCCAGAGCTCTGAGCTGCTTGTTGGATGTGGGTTAGCGTCAGGACTTAGGCAGCTTTGTGTATGTCTACCAGCAGAAACTTAGGCAACAGCTGAGCAGTGGCTTTGAGAATGGACTCATTGCCTAAGTATCTTTGTGAATTTGGCCCTTGATCTTTCACCGCTGAACCCAATGGCAGGTTTGTCATGAACATCAACGGACATATGATCAGACCCTGATTGATTTGCTTAAGATCAAACAGGAAATCAGGGGTGGAGCTGAGAATGGAAACCAGCCCTCCTAAGTCTCTGTCCAGTCTCTTAAGGACAAGGGCATTCTTTCTCTCCGTATTTGCACACACAGAACTGGAGATTTGGGGTAACGGACACTAATATGTGAGGAGAGTTGGTACAAATAAACAAGGATCTAATTTTCTTAAATGTATTACTGTATGTGTACATGTAGCTTGGGAAATATGCATTTTGTAGGGAGTACCTTGAGCTAAATCTGATTCTCTCATTGTGTGTACCATTCAGTATGCAGTTAATAGTAAAGACTTCTTTAGTGAGAAGGAAGAACACAAGCTTCAGAGGAAATCACAATTCCTCTGGTTTAATTTTAGTCAGATTTCTTCCACTCTGAAAACGAGAAACAGAAAATGGTCAAAGACAGCCGAAAACTGAAAAATGATTTGATCTTGATACACCAAGACAGCAGGCCAGAGTGTTTCTTCTAGCATTTACCCCATCAATCCTTTTGGATTATGGTGGATTACAGTATTTGATTGGTCTCAAATTACAACTGCCAAAACCCATTATTTAGAAGATATAAAACCTTTACCTTGTATCATTTATTGTTCAATATCAGCATATAAGGACACGAATAGGGAACCATGCACTGTTTTCATGGGTTTTACACCTTTATTGTCCTAAATGTCAAACTGAGAAATAGATGAAGGTTTCATTATCTATATTGGTGAATCATTATTAAGCAGCCTTCTATCTACATCAGGTACAAAAATACAGAATATACTTAGGTGGCTGGAGGGCTGCACCCAGTGTCAAGATCGCCTTAGGGCAACTTACACGTGCGTTTCTTAACGTAGTGAGAAGGGAACTCTTTCTCTTTCATCGTTCCTGACCTTTCAGCAATGTTTAATACTGTGTACCACAACAGACTGATGTAGTGATTGTGACAGCAAGTAAATTTGGCTGGCACTGTTCTGACCTCCTTCTCACCGTATCGGCTTATAGATTTGTTAGTTTCTATGGGTAGCTTCTCATCCGATCTCTGTTACTAGATTTGGAATTTCCCTTTGCTATACAAGTTTGTTAACATTTATATGCTGCCTCTATCATTCATTATTCCTCATTAAAATAAGCGCGGGCATTTTTTTGCTGATGACACCCAGCTACATCTATCATCTATTACTGTTTTACTGTTCCAGTGGCTAGTAGAAGTATGGGACATTACAAATAAGCTGATGATCAATATTGTTAAAACATTTTAAAACACCCCAACAAGACTCACTGTCAGGTGGTCTGTAACCACCCCAATTTAACACATTTTAGGAGGTGTCTGTTGTGCTATCCCTGCCCAAACATCTTGGAGTCCTTCTTTCTTCTTGTTTATCATTTGACATTATTCTTTCAACACTGGAGTGAAAAGTGTAGGGTTTCCTCATTTCCAGAAAATATGAAGACTTTCAGAATTGCTCCAGTAGCATGATATTCAGAACTGTCAGGACTTCATTACAACTCAAGTAAGGCATCTCTAACTTGATTTTCAATGAAGCTACACATGTTCAGAGTGGTTCTAGGGTTACAAATCACATTACTGATGTGCTATGGTATCTGCAATGGCTTTCTGCCAAACATTTTAATCTGACAATTTCCAGAGCCTGTGATCTTCTTAGAGAACAAAGCTTTTTACGCCTTGTGACTCCACTTACACCCTCTTGTCTCTCTGATTTGACTGACATCTGTTTTTAAGAAAGCATTTATTCACACTGTGCTTAAATTGCACAACTCAGATCTAACAATTTAGGGCAGCCAGATCCTAGGAAGTTTTTAAGAACCAATGTCTGTAGACATACAGTAGTGAAGCATCTGTACAGAAGGCTTTACAAACAAGACAGTATTTGTACCACCTTACCTTACTGTTTACATGGAAAGGGAGCCTTGCAACCGTGGGCCCTTTGTTTTCGGTTTTTATTTTATTTAATTTCCTCCCAGGAATTTATCAATGTTTATTACTAAAACAACAACAAAAAGAGCTGAAAATTGGTTCAAAAGACTATTAACAATTTTTCTGGGTAAATACTGGGGTTTATTTTGGTGGACAGAAGGATGGGGGGAAAAGTATGCAGTAAATTAATGCTTTGATGAATGGAATTCAATGTGGTTTGCTACAGAACTAAAACAGAACTCAAAACACAATGCCACCTCTGAGTTTAAGAAAACAATACATCTCTAATCCCCAAATACAAGTTTTCATTTGAATAAACAGTTTACTTGTGTAGACTTAAAACTATTAGCTTATACATATTTACATTTAATAATTGGGCATAAAATTTTAAAATATTTATAAATGTTCACTGCCTTTGTGAAGTCTTTCAGTGCAATTTCCAAAAGTCCTGTGTAGTGTAGGCTTGCAACAATCTTTTCATTTTTCCAGTCTTGGATGTAGCCGAATTTTGAAAATACTCTTTCCACATCAACTGAGCCAGCTTGAAATGTGTACATGGTGGGCATGAGATTCACCAATATGTTCAGATGCACACACACTTCAGAGCTTGGGTGGGGAGAGATTTGAGTTTTTCAGGGCCTGTGCTTATGGGTCTGTGTTGCATGCTGGAATGTATACCTCCTGAAAAATCCTGCAAGCAAGTGACCTGAGTGATTCACTGCAGTGTATAGCTGTGAGCTCCCTGGAGACAGCAGCAATATCATTGCCCTTAGCAAGGCCATGACTGAGAATAAGGGCCAGCTGATGGAGAGAAAAAGCAGATATGCTTTTCCCTAGGTTGGTTATACAGCTGGGACTAGACAAGAACAAAGGAGGTTGTAAATTATAGTGCTCAACTTCTCTCAGTCACCGAAAGACATGCTACTCATGACACCAGGCAAGCAACTATCCCTTTTTCATCATCTTGTGTTCTCGCTGCTAAAAGAGGGCTTCCATTGTATTAACAAGCTATATGACAGCACAAAAACCAACAGCACAGGTTCACCAACAGAATTACACATGTCGGAATTGCAGTTTCACTATAAGTGGGTTTTCCTGTATAGCATGTATTGTACCTTTAAAAGGAGGAGTGTATTACAGAATTTTCATATATTTGAGCTAAAGAGACACATGACACACCGAAAGTTTACACAACCCATGATATTTCAGCAAGGACCATTTCATTTTGATATGTGCATATTTAAACTAGTGCTAAAAAGAATTTTAAAATGAGCAAAAATACTGTAGCTATGGAGCTAGAGGAACAGAACTGTTACCAGTCACACTATTGCACATTCAAGTCAGTTATACATTAAAGCTTTGCTCAGATTAAAATACTTCTCCATATGTTAGTTATTACAGATATGTAATGCTTACAATGAAGCTGTGTATAATAGAACAATGATTAGAATGGCAACAGCAGCTCTACATAAACTTCATAGACTTTGAGAAGGCTTTTGATAGCATTCACAGGACCGGCCTATGGCACATTCTGCGGGCATATAGAATCCCTCTCTGTATAATTAACATAATCAAAAGCTTTTATTTCAACTTTACATGCAGTGCGGATCACAGTGACCTCAGTTTTGCAGAGTATGTCAGGAGCGTGTCATGTCTGCAATCCTCTTCAACATTGCCATTGACTGGGTAATGCAGAGTAAAACAGAAGACATGCTAAGAGGCATTAAATGGACACCCTTCCCATCCCTTGAAGATCTGGACTTCGCAGATGATCTCGCTTGGCTCTCCTATCACATACCCAACACCATATACAAGAAAAAACAACTTGACTCAACACATTCAGCCAGAAAATTGGACTAAAAATCAATCTCAATAAGAGATATCATGACCTAGAATATTGCCTCACCATCACCAGTACGGATAGGGGATTATGTTCTCACCAATGTAGAAAAATTCATATACTTGGGCAGCACCATCAGCCAGGATGGTGGAACAAGCCAGGACATCTGGAATAAAATCAATAAAGCCAGAAACACCTTCAGGAGCTTAAATACAGTATGGAAATAATCAAAATACACCACGAAAACCAAACTCAAGATTTATCAGAACTGCGTACTTTCAACATTACTCTACGGTGCAGAATCCTGGGGAATGAGAAAGTATGACATGTCCAAACTGTCTTCATTCCATACAACCTGCCTCAGAAAAATCCTCTGTGTCTTTTGGCCCAGAACAATCTCAAACCAAGATCTATTGACACAATGGAGCCAAAAGGGTAAGAGCACCATCATTGCCAGGAGGAGCTGGAGATGGATTAGCCATGTGCTTCGGAGAGTACCAATAAGACGGAGGCAAGCGAAACCTGCCCGAAAACAATATGGCAAAGAGCTATGGAAGCCGAGCTGAAAAACCTGGGGAACTATTGAAACTTGCCAGAAACAGACAGGAGTGGAGGAGCTTTGTCGCTGCCCTAAAATGCCAGAGGCGTAATGGGAACATGATGATGATGATCCTCGTTCTTGTGTACTTTGTACAAAAATAAAAGCAAAGCTTCACTAGGACAAGTTCACTTTCAAGGCACCAGCTACACACAGTTTTGTCCCAACTCAGACATGAAGGAAGAGGAAAAGCTAGAGAGGAAGGATGGTTCAGTGGTTAGGGGACTGGACGGTCTGTAGGAGACCTTGGTTCAATCCCCTGCTCTACTATGGACTTGCTATGTAACTTTACGTAAGCCACTTAGCTTCTTTATGTCTCAGTTCCCCATCTGTAAAATGGTGATTATAATGCTTCCCTATCTCACAGGAATGCTGTGAGAATAAATACATTAAAAGATAATGAAGAGCTTTGAGATCTACTCATTAAAAGTGCTACATAAGAAATCGGCTTTATTTATTATTTATAATATAGGCAGCAACAATTGCTATCTGCCTCTCTATACTCCTTTATCATCACACTGTTCCAATTTCTGTACCTCGATTCCCTCTCCAAATACTAGCAGATACTACAGGGCACTTTAATGGAGAAAGAGCTAACAAGATCCAATGGCTGAATGCTGAAGTACACTAATTCAAATTAGAAATAAGGCTAAATTTTTAAAACAGTGAGGGTGATTAATTATTGGACCAAACTACCAAGAGAAAGTGGTGGATTCTTCATCACATGATGTCTTCAAATCAAAACTGGATGCCCTGCTAGAAGTCATGCTTTAGCTAAACTAGAGTTGGTTGGGAATTTCTTGACAAAACAGTTTATCACAGAATACAAGAACCAAAACTCTTCCCTGAAATGTATCAATTTAGACAACATTTTTGTCAGGAAAATTTCTCGGGCCCAGAATGGAAGCAGAGAAAGAGACATACACCCCATAATGGCCAAGTGGTCAGGGCACTCATCTGGGAGACATGTTCAAGCCCTTGTTCCAATTCAGGCAAAAGAAGGACCTGAAATTGAGTCTCCCACATCCGAGGTGCCTATTTAATCACTGGACTATTGAGGAGAAAAGGAGTATATCTCACACTCACATAGCGAGAGATGTTGACATCACAAATATTTGTGTAGGAACACAAGTCAGTTATTGCACTCAGCAGAAGGATAATCAGATGAAATTTAATGTCCTATGACATATGGGAGGTCAGATTAAATGAGCTAATAGTGCCTTCTGGCCTTAAACTTTATGAATGCCTACAGATGATCCATAAAACATTGTAAATCTAGATTTGAAGGTGCCTCAGTTGTTTGAGACAATGACATGAAATGCATTTGACTAACTGCCCTAACTCATGATATATGTGGGAAGGATAGAAATACACATTTATGAAGTGGTTATTAAGAAGGTGCAACGCTGGCTGACCAGGTCATGTTAGAGAGTATTCAAGTCAATTCACTTCTGTATTAGTTCAGTGAGATTGTAAATGTGTAAGTGTTTTGGATGTTTAAATTTCATAAAACTAATGGGATGTTACATGCATTGTTTTCACTTATCTGTTCCTGACATAATGTAATAACAAACATTTAACTAAATTACCCATCAAATAAATCTTGTGAAATGCTATGAAGAACTTACCCACTTCAAAAGAAAATGCAAACTTCACAGCAAGTGGCCATTATGTATATGGTCTGAGGTCAAAAGTCTATTTGCCTTCCTAAGCCCAGGGCTACACTGGGGTGGGGGGGGGCGTCGATCTACGATACGCAACTTCAGCTACGTGAATACCGTAGCTGAAGTCGGCGTATCGTTGATCGACTTACCTGGCCATAAGGACGGCGGCGAGTCGATCGCTGCCACTCCCACGTCGACTCCGCTTCTGCCTTTCACGGAGGTGGACTTCCGGAGACGACGAGGAGCGCTTTCGGGGATCGATTAATTGCGTCTAAACGAGACACGAAAAATCGATCCCCGACAGATCGATTGCTACCCGCTGATCCAGCGGGTAGTGAAGACAAGCCCTTAGTCACTGTTATCAAAAGGAAAAGGCCACAAGTGTAGAGAGACTGTCAGCTTGTCTTCTGTGTCCCTAGCCTGTGTTTGCCAGAAGCTGAGAATGGGCGACTGGGGATGGATCACTTGATGATTACGTGTTCTGTTCATACCCTTTGGGGCACCTGGCATTGGCCATTGTCGGAAGACAGGACACTGGGCTTGATGGACCTTTGGTCTGACCCAGTATGGCCATTCTTATGAAGATGTAAATATGGATTCAAAGGAAAATCCTCTCTCTCTGCACTGTTTAGATTCTAACAGGGCAGAATAAGTGATCGAAAAGATGGAGATCCCCAGAATTATTCTGGGTAGCCCTGAAAGTGTCAGTTTATTATATCACTGCCACCACTTGGAGTTACAAACTGTGACTCACCTGTGCATACAGTTTGCCCGCTTTAACCTCTCAATAACTCTAATTTCCCTTTTTTAGTTAATGAATCTATCATTTGGGATGTCAGTCGTCGTTTTCTGACAGTCTGCTCTGAGATATCAGAAGGGTAGCTCTGTTAGTCTTTTTGAGCCACTCCAGACAATGTGACACAAGGTACAAATCATTAGAAGTTAACAGAAACTACTTGTGCCTTTGCTATATTATCACTCTATTGCTCAAGCCCTAGTATGAAAATCTTTGCTTAATTTTATATCTGACATGGTAACAGTGTAATTGTTATCTGTCAGAAATACAACAGAACAATACACAGTAATTTCTGTGTACTGGGGATTAAACATGCTGTACAGGAACCCTGATACCTGATCCAGTGTTCCACCTGAACTTTCTCAAACCTAAGCCACCTCCTCTCTCCTTCCCTATTAAAGTGTCATACATGCAGCTTTTTAGTAAATACCCACTAATGAAATATTTCTGGGAAACTTCAATCCCCCAGTATTATTTTGGTGGAAGCCTGGCATCTCTGCCCGAAGGAAGCACCTAGTTCCACAAAGCAGGCTCATAATGGCTAGAAAAACAACATGCAGTAGAATCTATCAAGGTACGTCTGCACTACCCACTGGGTAGTGATCGATCTATTGGGGATCGATTTATCGCATCTCATCTAGATGAGATAAATCAATCCCCGAATGCGCTCGTCGACTCCGAAACTCCACCTTGGTGAGAGGTGGAAGTGGAGTTGATGGTGGAGCGGCAACGGTCGACTCGCCGCCGTCCTCATGGCCAGGTAAATCGACCTACGATATGCCGACTTCAGCTACGCTATTCACATAGCTGAAGTTGCATATCGTAGGTCGACGCCCTGCCCAGTGTAGACCTGGCCTGAGTTACGAACACCTCAGGAATGGAGGTTGTTCATAATTCTGAAATGTTCCTAACTCTGAACAAAACATTATGGTTCTTTCAAAACATTGACTTCATACAGCTTTGAAACTTTACTATGCAGAGGAAAAATGCTGCTTTTAACCATCTTAATTTAAATGAAACAAGCACAGAAACCGTTTCCTTACCATGTCAAAGCTTTTTTTTTTTTTTTTAACTTTCCCTTTATTTTTAATAGTTTACATTTAACACAGTACTGTATTGTATTTCCTTTTTTTTTTGGGGGGGGGGGTCTCTGCTTCTACCTGATTGTATATTTCCAGTTCCAAATGAGGTGTGTGGTTGACTGGACAGGTTGTAACTCTGGTGTTCGTAACTTTGAGGTTCTACTGTATTTCTCACATGCCCTCAGCAAAATCATGTAGACACACATTCTTCCAGACAAAACTGCAAGGAAGCTCTTGCCAACAACCATCAACCAAGTGGG
The DNA here is from genome assembly GCA_033296515.1 of Macrochelys suwanniensis. Taxonomy (NCBI): domain Eukaryota; kingdom Metazoa; phylum Chordata; order Testudines; family Chelydridae; genus Macrochelys; species Macrochelys suwanniensis. The sequence goes on from CM065777.1 coordinate 37,383,919, forward strand.
AAAGTAAGGAGTTACTCAGGAAGATAAATTGATGCTTATTTATAAGGTATATGAGCAAAGCTGGCTGGAATTAATGAAAGATTTAACTAGGTCGTTAGATCAATTGAGCTAAGACAGACTCAAATCTGAACTTCCTAGCACTACTCAAAATCTAAGCTAAATTGAAACCTATTAAACAAATGGGTTAGAATGCCAAGTGAAGCATTATAAATAATTGATCCAAGAGGACACCACAAAGGCATAGATCAAAGTCTCTGCAACAACAGAAGAAGGGAACGGTTGGATATTGGCAATGATTCGCAGGTGGGAAGAGACTGATTTCACCACTGCAGACACATACAGTTAGATTCCCAGCTGCTGGACACTGGCATTGCACCATTCGCTTCAATGAATCTATGCTGATTACACTAGCTGAGTATATGGCCCATTGGCAGCAACATGCCTGAACCAATCAGAACTTCCAGATTTCATGCAGAGGAGTTTTTGAAATATAGCATCATCATACTGGGTCCAAGCAACTAAGTATCTTGCTGCAGCTTTTGAACTATGGGTCCAGCCACTGAAGTTATTGGCTTTCTTTATCAAAGGCTAAATTGTGACTTTTCCATAAAAGGTCTGTGTATGTGGCTGCATATTGTCAAAGCAGCCTAGAAGCAGATTGATGCTTAGTCATAATCTGCCTCTTGGTTCCCTGCTGAACCTGGGAAATAGGTGATATATATGTATGGCACCCGCTCTATACCTGATGCTGTGCGTGCTCCCTGGCACTGACTGGCATGTTACCAGAGCTCTGCAGAGGAGTAACGTACTCCATTACATTCCCACAACAGGCCATGATCTGGCCCCAAGTTACTAGTAGTTCTATTTCAAATACCATGACCATGGTGTAAACAATTGTCAGCTTTTACAACAAGGAGAGGACATGAAATTTAAAAACCTATAAAGCATAGCAGTAAGAAACATTGGAGTTTTTTATGCTCATAAAGTTGTGTGGTGTATAAGATCAGGATGTTGTTCAATTTTAAAAAAAACCCAGCAAATTCTATTGCCACCAGCACTGAAAGCAACAAGGAAATATGAACAAGACAAAGAAATTAATGGGGTGGTAAGGCTGAGATAACTGAAGTTAGCAACATAAGAAACACGATCCAAGACATTGGTCAGGGCAGAGTTGTGCAAGGCATTGCAAGCAGTTCAAACTTGGTACAGCGGGTTACCTATCTCCAGTACCCAGACACCCAGTTCCCAATGGGTTCCAAACCCCAAATAAATCCGTTTTACTTTGTATAAAGTTTTTACAGGGTAAACTCATAAATTGTCCGCCCTCTATAACACTGATAGAGAGATATGCACAGCTGTTTGCTCCCGCAGGTATTAATCACTTACTCTGGGTTTACTAATAAACAAAAGTGATTTTATTAAGAATAAAAAGTAGAATTTAAGTGGTTTCAAGTAATAACAGCCAGAACAAAATAAGTTACCAAGCAAAATAAAACAACACACGCAAGCCTAAGTCTAGTACATTTAAGAAACCGAATACAGGTAAATCTCACTCTCAGATGTGAGATTTCTTTCACAGACAAGCTTCTTTCACAGACTAGACTCCTTCTTAGTCTGGGCCCAATCCTTTCCCTTGGTACAGTTCTTGTTAGTTCCAGCTCAGGTGGTAACTAGGGGATTTCTCAGGACTGGCAGTCTCCTTTATTCTATTCCACCCCCTTTTATATCTTTGTCTCTCTCTGGGTCCTCACCCTTCCTTCTAAATAGAAAAGCACCAGATTTAAGATGGATTCCAGTATCATGTGACATGTTCACATGTCCTGTGAGACTTCATTACACACTGGCTGGGACCTACGTATACAGGAAGGCTTACAAGTAAATAGAGCCATTTACAACCAACTGTCCTAGTTCATGGGAGCCATCAAGATTCCAAGCCACCATTAATGACCCACACTTTGCACAGTTACAATAGGATTTCATAGAAATACTTCATATTTCTAGCTTCAGATACAAGAATGATACATTCATACAAATAGGATGAACACATCTGGTAGATTATAAGCTTTGTAATGATACCTTACAAGAGACCTTTTGCATAAAGCGTATTCCAGTTACATTATATTTACACTCACAAGCATACTTCCATAAACAAATAGAGTGCAACATCACACCCTCATCTTCCTTCCCCATTTTATTCAGACAGATTGTTACATAGATTTGTTCAATCATGCCTTAAACTGACTGTTAGCTCTTCAGGTCAGGGACAGTCTCTTCCTCTGTATTAGTACAATGTCTAGCACATTTGGCCACTGATCTTGATTGGAGCCTTTAGGCAGTTATAAATCAACAATAGTAGAAATTTCACTCACACCGCTTCTCTTCCCCCCACCCCCCAACTTTTTAATGAGAGAGAACTGAAACAAGTCCATTGGAATAAGTTAGGTTAGAGAGTAAGAGCCTCAGTTTCAAGTAGATGTGCACTTAACTGACTGCACCTGTCATAGGTGCACAAGCTTCCAAATGTATGACACGACCCCGCACAACCTCATCTTGCACATGTACATTTCTGGGGTAGCAGTGGCTCACGGTCATATGCTTGAGCCTGGTGTGTGCAAAACAGAGAGCATAATTAGATTTGCATCAGTGGATATGTGGGTCTAAGCGAGTAAGAGAAACAATATGCCAGTCAGTGGTGATACTGGAAGGTTAGTAGATAGAGGGGACGCTATTGGGGATTATAGTTTTACATGCTGTCAACCAAGCATTGATGTATGAATAATAATCTGTAAAGTTCTTTGACATCTATAAGGAGGGTTAGAATAATTATTTCCATATTACAGGCAGAGAAACTGAGGCATAGAAAGGTGAAGCAAATTACTCAAAGTCGGTCACAGTGAGTCAGCACCACAAACAGAACTAAGGATTTCTGACTCCCAGTCCAGGGCCCTATTCACTGTATCATGCTGCTGCAGGCCAATTTAAATTCGGAAGTACAGGTTCAGAAGGAAATTGTGCATTGATGAGGAAAGGGTTAATTGGTATGTTCTAACACCTTTAGGGTTCCTAGCAGCATTAGGGGTTTGAATGAGGTGGACCTTGAGGCAGGTCCGTGTGCCTGTCCTCCTCTGTAGGTCCCTGCAACAAGACAGAAGCTGCGTGTTTTCTTCCTTTCCCCTTCCTACAAGTTGCCTGCTATCACTATGACAACAGGAAGCCTGCAGCACAGCTGCAGGGGAAGAAAGAGAGAACATACAGCAGCAGTCTAGAGAGGAAGAAAGACTGGGCTGGCGGGGGGCAAGAAAGAAAAAGTAAAAGATAGAAGAATGAGAAAACAACCAGGAAAGGAAAGGGAGAGAACAAAACAACTGGTGAACGACTGCCATTGAACCATGGCATGGTGTGAAAGCACAAAGGGGCTGATAGGTACAACTCATCATAAGGGGGGGAAATGGCTAACCAAACAAGCTTGGAAACCCTGAAATATATAGTTTAAAACAGTCAGGCAAAGGCTCCAATTCTCCTCCCAATTACCCCAGTCTGACACCCATGTAGATCCACTGACTTCATGCTATTCCTGATTTACACGAGTGTAAGTGAGAAAGGCCAGTCAGGTCCTTTGAGAAACTAAGAATTTAATTCAGGATGGCAAAAAGATGGTGTTTCTCTCCATCTCTTGACATCATAGGAATTCATAGTCCTGTATGGTCACATAAGAACATAAGAAAGGCCGTACTGGGTCAGACCAAAGGTCCATCCAGCCCAGTATCCTGTCCACCGACAGTGGCCAATGCCAGGTGACCCGGAGTGAGTGGACCTAACAGGTAATGATCAAGTGATCTCTCTCCTGCCATCCATCACCCCCCTCTGACAAACAGAGGCTAAGGACACCATTTCTTACCCATTCTGGCTAATAGCCATTAATGGACTTCATCTCCATGAATTTATCCAGTTCTCTTTTAAACCCTGTTATAGTCCTAGCCTTCACAGCCTCCTCAGGCAAGGAGTTCCACACGTTGATTGTGCGCTGTGTGAAGAACAACTTCCTTTTATTTGTTTTAAACCTGCTGCCCACTAATTTCATTGGGTGGCCCCTAGTTCTTCTATTATGAGAACAAGTAAATAACTTTTCCTTATTCACTTCCTCCACACCACTCATAATTTTATATACCTCTATCATATCCCCCCCACTTAGTCTCCTCTTTTTCAAGCTAAAAAGTCCTAGCCTCTTTAATCTCTCCTCATATGGGACCCGTTCCAGACCCCTAATCATTTTAGTTGCCCTTCTCTGAACCTTTTCTAATGCCAGTATATCCTTTTTGAGATGAGGAGACCACAATTGTACGCAGTATTCAAGATGTGGGCGCACTATGGATTTGTATAGGGGCAGTAAGATATTCTCCGTCTTATTCTCTATCCCTTTTTTAATGATCCCCAACATCCCATTTGCTTTTTTGACTGCCGCTGCACATTGCATGGACATCTTTAGAGAACTATCCACGATGACTCCAAGATCTTTTTCCTGATTAGTTGTAGCTAAATTAGCCCCCATCATATTGTATGTATAGTTGGGGTTATTTTTTCCAGTGTGCATTACTTTACATTTGTCCACATTAAATTTCATTTGCCATTTTATTGCCCAATCATTTAGTTTTGTGAGATCTTTTTGTAGTTCTTCACAGTCTGCTTTGGTCTTAACTATCTTGAGCAGCTTAGTATCATCTGCAAACTTTGCCACCTCACTGTTTACCCCTTCTTCCAAATCATTTATGAATAAGTTGAATAGGATTGGTCCTAGGTCTGACCCTTGGGGAACACCACTAGTTACCCCTCTCTATTGTGAAAATTTACCATTTATTCCTACCCTTTGTTCCCTGTTTTTTAACCAGTTCTCAATCCATGAAAGGATCTTCCCTTTTATCCCATGGCAACTTAATTTACGCAAGAGCCTTTGGTGAGGGACTTTGTCAAAGGCTTTCTGGAAATCTAAGTACACTATGTCTACTGGATCGCCCTTGTCCACATGTTTGTTGACCCCTTCAAAGAACTCTAATAGATTAGTAAGGCATGATTTCCCTTTACAGAAACCATGTTGACTTTTGCTCAACAATTTATGTTCTTCTATGTGCCTGACAATTTTATTCTTTACTATTGTTTCAACTAATTTGCCCGGTACGGATGTTAGACTTACCAGTCTGTAATTGCCGGGATCACCTCTAGAGCCCTTTTTAAATATTGGCGTTACATTAGCTATCTTCCAGTCATTGGGTACAGAAGCCGATTTAAAGGACAGGTTACAAACCCTAGTTAATAGTTCCGCAATTTCACATTTGAGTTCTTTCAGAACTCTTGGGTGAATGCCATCTGGTCCCGGTGACTTGTTACAGTTAAGTTTATCAATTAGTTCCAAAACCTCCTCCAGTGACACTTCAATCTGTGACAATTCCTCAGATTTGTTACCTACAAAAGTCAGCTCAGGTTGGGGAATCTCCCCAACGTCCTCAGCCGTGAAGACCGAAGCAAAGAATTCGTTTAGTTTCTCCGCAATGACTTTATCATTTTTAAGTGCTCCTTTTGTATCTCTATCATCCAGGGGCCCCACTGGTTGTTTAGCAGGCTTCCTGCTTCTGACGTATTTAAAAAATGTTTTGTTATTAGCTTTTGAGTTTTTGGCTAGCTGTTCTTCAAACTCCATTTTGGCTTTTCTTATTACATTTTTACACTTAATTTGGCAATGTTTATGCTCCTCTCTAGTTACCTCACTAGGATTTGACTTCCACTTTTTAAAAGATGCCTTTTTATCTTTCACTGCTTCTCTTACATGGCTGTTAAGCTACGGTGGCTCTTTTTTAGTTTTGACTTTGGTTTTTAATTTGGGGTATACATTTAAGTTGGGCCTCTATTATGGTGTCTTTGAAGAGTGTCCATGCAGCTTGCAGGGATTTCACTTTAGTCACTTTACCTTTTAATTTCTGCTTAACTAACCCCCTCATTTTTGCATAGTTGCCCTTTTTGAAATTAAATGCCACTTTGTTCGGCTGTTGATGTGTTCTTAGCACCACAGGAATGTTAAATGTTATTATATTATGGTCACTATTTCCAAGCGGTCCTGTTATAGTTATCTCTTGGACCAGATCCTGCGCTCCACTCAGTACTAAATCAAGTATTGACTCTCCCCTTGTGGGTTCCTGTACCAGCTGCTCCAAGAAGCAGTCATTTAAAGTATCGAGGAATTTTGTCTCCGCATTACGTCCTGAGGTGACATATACCCAGTCAATATTGGGATGATTGAAATCTCCCACTATTATTGAGTTCTTTATTTTGATAGCCTCTCTAATCTCCCTTAGCATTTCATCATCACTATCACTGTCCTGATCAGGTGGTCGATAATAGATCCCTATTGTTATGTTCTTATTAGAGCATGGAATTACTATCCATAGAGATTCTATGGAACATGTGGATTCATTTAAGATTTTTACTTCATTTGATTCTACATTTTCTTTCACATATAGTGCCACTCCCCCCCCCCCCACGACCTGTTCTGTCCTTCCGATATATTTTATACCCCGGAATGATTGTGTCCCATTGATTGTCCTCACTCCACCAGGTTTCTGTGATGCCTATTATGTCAATATCCTCCTTTAACACGAGGCACTCTAGTTCACCCATTTTATTATTTATACTTCTGGCATTTGTGTACAAGCACTTTAAAAATTGGTCACTAATTGTCTGCCTTTTTCAGATGCGTGAGATTCTTTTTTATGTGAAAGTTTCTCGTCTGATCTGGCCCCTCCTTTATCCTTTTCCACCCTCTCCTCCTGACTAAAACCTAGAAAATCTCTATCAGTAGACCCTCCTGTAAGAGAAGTCTCTGTCCGATGCATGTGCTTCTCTGCAGCAATCAGCTTTCCCCCATCTCTTAGTTTAAAAACTGCTCTACAACCTTTTTAATGTTAAGTGCCAGCAGTCTGGTTCCACTTTGGTTTACGTGGAGCCCATCCTTCCTGTATAGGCTCCCCCCATCCCAAAAGTTTCCCCAGTTCCTAATAAATCTAAACCCCTCCTCTCTACACCATCGTCTCATCCACGCATTAAGACTCTGAAGCTCTGTCTGCTTACCTGGGCCTGCGTGTGGAACTGGAAGCATTTCTGAGAATGCCACCATAGAGGTCCTGGATTTCAGTCTCTTTCCTAGCAGCCTAAATTTGGCCTCCCGGACATCTCTCCTACCCTTCCCTACGTCATTGGTACCTATATGTTACCACGACCACCGGCTCCTCCACAGCACTACTCATAAGCCTATCTAGATGCCTCGAGAGATCCGCAACCTTTGCACCAGGCAGGCAAATCACCATACGGTTCTCCCAATCATCACAAACCCAGCTATCTATGTTTCTAATGATCGAATCTCCCATTACTAACACCTGCCTTTTCCTACTGATTGGAGTTCCCTCCCCCGGAGAGGTGACCTCAGTGCAAGAGGATACCTCAACACTACCTGGAAGGAGGGTCCCAACTATGGGAAGGTTTCCCTCTGCTCCCATTGCCTGCTCTCCTTCCCTGGGGCTTTCATCCTCCTCAACAGTGCAGGGGCTGTCTGACTGGAGGTGGGACAAGTCTACAGTGTCCCTGAAAGCCTCATCAACATAACTCTCTGCCTCCCTTAGCTCCTCCAGTTCCATCACCCTGGCCTCCAAAGCCGTACACGGTCTCTGAGGGCCAGGAGCTCCTTGCACCGAATGCACACATACGCCACCCGCCCACAGGGCAGGTAATCATACATGCTACACTGAGTGCAATAAACTGGATAGCCCCCGCTCTGCTGCTGGGCTTCTGCCTGCATTCTCTTTTACAGCTACCTAGTCTAACAGTAAGGTATTTGTTTAAATCAAGAAGTTTTGGTTATAGTTTGGGTTAAGGGTGTTAAAGAATGGCAAGAGTACCTTGCCCCTTTCCCACTCCCCTTCCCAACTCCCTCTCAAAACTCCCTGTTTGCAGCCCTGTTTGCAAAGCTCCCTGGTCGCTTGCTCGCTGCTTTATAAAGCCCTGGCCTCCCTGATTAGCCTAGCCCCACCCCCTGATTCCTAGCCCCACCCCCTGATTAAGGCTCAGCCACTGAACAGAGGCTTCTAGGTTTCAAGCCTGGTTTAGAAGCACACAGTCCATCAAACAAACAAACAAACAAACAGACACACAGCAAGTATCCCCAAACACACACTACAGACAGCCACTTACCCCAAGGGTCCTGTATTTATTTGCTCCTGCTTTACCTGGAGAACTCCCTCTCAAAACTCCCTGTTTGCAGCCCTGTTCGCAAAGCTCCCTGGTTGCTTGCTCGCTGCTTTATAAAGCCCTGGCCACCCTGATTAACCTAGCCCTGCCCCCTGATTCCTAGTCACATTGCTGTAATCTTTGCCTTTCCTTACCACATCCCCATCCTAATGTCTATGGTCTTTAACTGACATCACGGCTAGCTCTCTAGGCAGAAATGGTGTTTTTCTAGGTTCCTGAAAAGGCCTACTGTACTTACAGTTGCTGTAAGAACAATGTCTAACACCACTTGGAATAGCAGCTTAATAAGCCAATAGTATGTAGAAGCTCAAGACTTCTTACCATGATACATGCGGTTGTGGAGATGCTGGCATCTAGGAAACAGACAATTACAGATGGTGAGGGCTATGAAAGGAATAGTATTTCTGTTACACACAAACTTATACTTTGAGGGGGGAAATAGTTTTATTAAATTATATTTATATTCAAGCTCTGTTTAACAAACTTGAACGCTTCCTCAGTGGATGGCACAATTCCTCAGTGAATTTCACACTCATCTACATGAGATTTAGGCTTGTTTTCATTTGAAATAAGAGTCTGTTTTAAGGTCCTAGTGGACAGCTATATGCATCACCAAAAATCGCCATTATACTGGCATATCAATGTTATAGTGCATTGGCTGGCTAGTGAGGGAAAGCTTTACTGGGTTCAGTAGATATAGGTCAGTCTGGAAACTTTCATAAGCTTGGTCGTGACAGAGTGATGCCCTTTTTTGCCTGGAGTAGCCCACGAGTACTACTCATCTAGGCTCTACTTCAGCAAGGTACATAAGCACATATCTAAATACAAGCATTGATTAATCCCCTTGAAATTAACATGCTTAAAGTTGCTGCATTGGAGCTTTAATAAAAGGAGGTTGAGTCAGGCCTCATATTAATAAGTTTTAAAAACTGATCCCTATATTCCTTTACCTTTTCCAAATTTAGCAGAACTGGGAAGTGACTAGTCAAGACAAGTTGTCCACCACCCAGATAACTTTAAACCAAGCAGAGTACTTGATCCAGATCCCACTCAACACCATGAAACTAGAGTAATCCCACTGACTTAAGTGATGCTACTCCTGATTTACAACAGTGTGTGATCACCATCAGACCTTGAGTTTCTCATGAACTCAAAACAAAATGTAATAAGAAAGACTAATCAAACACTGGGTGCATTTATTTGAACTCTTTGAATAAAGCTGCCTGATTAACATTTCATCTAAAAATGATAGTAGTGATTGCATCCATTAGTATGATATATGTGGGAAAAGGTATTGCAAAAGGAAGAAGCTTGAACAATTGCATAAAAGAGCTAAGTAACAAGGATTTTCAAGGGGAGACACTTTGAAAGCCCAAATTTCTCAGACAATTCTTCCAAGTTTTCTAACATTTCTAGCAGTTAGCGATGCTCCTTATTCTGTAACTAATTACAAAATGTCAAGTACACTTATGCAAAAGAAACTGGCTATACAGGAGAAAGTAGCTAACCACATAGACACCAAGCCTTCTGTAGCTATTGATTAATCTGAATACATCAACAGCATCCAGGGGAGGCTTGCATTAAGGGCCTTGATGTAAGTGTCACTGTTGCCATAGTTTGCATTCCAAGGATGGCAAACAAGGGTCTTGACAGTTTAGAAGCAATTGCTAATTAGAAAACAGCCATATATTAATTTCTAGAAGAAAGATCCCGACTGTAAGTCAGGTCCAAACACCTAGCGTTTTTACAGTAAGCAAAAACTATTGACTTCTTGATTAAAAGGAGATAGATTTTTGTTCAATTATTTGAATATGGTGAGAATTACAGGCTGAATGTAATGGAACATCAAGCACATTATTCAAACACAACATTTACCATTTTCTCCTCTGACCTCTCAATGCCCCAGGAAAGCTACAGCCACCATTTATCACTGTTACTTGCTTGTTGACCTATTGGACATGCAGGGTAAATCAAATTCCAGTTTTGTTTTTAAAAAAGTATTACTTACTTAAAAAACAAAAAACAAAACAAAATAAGGCCCCATCCTATAAATCCATAACAGCCTCATGCGAAGGAACAACTCCTGTAACTTGGCATTTGTGGAATCAAGCTGATAGAGTATTAAAAGGTTTATTTAAAAAAAAAAAACAACAGTTAAAAAGAAGGGTATGGGGTGTGAGATGAGAAAATCCCTGTCCCTTATAAACCAGTTGCAATAGCAAAGAAACTGTGGTAAACTGGATATTGGCTGCCTACTGCCATTCCATGAAGCAGAAATTAGTGAGTCTGGACACATCATGGGCTTCAAAACACAGACTACAATACTATGTTAAATTTAAGTCAAATAAAACTCTGAATGCCCCTCTTACCCTTATTACTGAGGACATTCTCAATACAATCCTAATTTAAATGTGATTTTGTTTGTAGGTTCCCTTTAAAAGTATATGCTTTTTCCCTCCCCCGCCCAGGGCAAAAAACGTCTGGATTCTGTGATGAGTAAGGGAAGTTATACAGGAGAACCTCAGAGTTATGAACTGACTGGTCAACTACACACCTCATTTGGAACCGGAAGTACGCAATCGGGCAGCAGCAGAGAACCCCCCCTCCAAAAAAAAAGGCAAATACAGTACAGTACTGTGTTAAATGTAAACTACTAAAAAAAATAAAGGGAAAGTTTAAAAAAGATTTGACAAGGAAAGGAAATTGTTTCTGTGTTTCGTTCATGTAAATTAAGACTGTTAAAAGCAGCATTTTTCTTCTGTATAGTAAAGTTTCAAAGCTGTATTAAGTCAATGTTCAGTTGTAAACTTTTGAAAGAACCACCATAATGTTTTGTTAAGAGTTACGAACAACCTCCATTCTCAAGGTGTTCATAATTCTGACGTACTACTGTATTAAGTTTCTTTTGAAAGGGAACATTCCCCTCACCCCCATACAATTTCATCACCTGGGCTAATATAGAGGCTTTCTATGAACATGAACATTTAAAAGGGAAAAAAGATGCAAGTCTCAGAAAGACAAAGATTCAATCTCTGAGAAGTTGGTAGAACTTTCTCATCCATAGTGATAAATAATCAAATCCTCTTCTCTCAGATATAAATCCTTCAATATATCTTTCTGGAGATCCTTGCACAGCCATCAAATATCTGCTAAGAGTTTCCTTTTCATATATCACTACAGAATGAGAATAAGGATAACACCAAAAAAGAACATAAGAATGGCCATACTGGGGCAGACAAAAGGTCCATATAGACAAGTATCCTCTCTTCCGACAGTGGCCAATGCCAGGTGCCCCAGAGGGAATGAACAGAACAGTTAATCAAATGATCCATCCCCTATCGCCCATTCCCAGCTTCTGGAAAACAGAGGCTAGGGACACCATCCCTGCCCCTCCTGGCTAATAGCCATTGATGCAGCATGATGGACCTATCCTCCATGAACTTATCTAGTTCCTTTTTGAACCCTGTTATAGTCTTGGCCTTCACAACATCCTCTGGCAATGAGTTCCACAGGTTGACTGTGCGTTGTGTTAAAAGAAAGTATTGTTTGTTTTAAATTTGCTGCCAATTAATTTCATTTGGTGACTCCTAGTTCCTGTGTTATGAGACAGAATAAATAACACTTCCTTCTTTACTTTCTCCACACCAGTCACAATTTTATAGACCTCTATCATATTCCCCCTTTGTCTTCTCTTTTCCTAGATGAAAAGTCCTAATCTTATTAACCTTTCCTCATACAGAAGTTGTTCCATATCCCTAATAATTTGTGTTGCCCTTTTATCAACCTTTTCTAATTCCAATATATCTTTTTGGAGATGTAGATGAGAATGAAAGTCACTGAGGAATTATGCCATCCACTGAGAAAGTGTTTAACAAACTTGAACAGAGTTTGAATATAAATATAATTTAATAAAACTTTGATCATCTTTGTCACTCACCTCTGGATCCTTGCTAGTTTCTCTACATCCTTTCCATACATTGGTGACCAAAAGTGGACATAGTACTCCAGCTGAGGCTTAACCAGTGCCGAGTAGAGCGGTACCATTGTCTTCTGTGACTTGCATGCTATGCCTCTGTTAATGAGCCCTAAAATTGCGTTTGCTTTTTTTGAAACAGCATCGTATTGACTCATGTTGAGGTTGTGATCCACCACAACTCCCAGATCCTTCTCAGAAGTGCTGCTGCCAAGCCTGTTTCCCCCCATTCTGTATTTATGCATTTGTTTTTTCTTCCCAAAGTGTAACACCTCACATTTGTCTTTGTTGAATTTCATTTTGTTGTCTATAACCCAGTTCTCCGATTTATCAAGATCCCTCTGAATTGCAGCTCTATCCTGGAAAGTATTGGCAACCCTCCCTAGCTTTGTGTCATCTGCAAACTTGACCAATATGCACAGGAGCCGACTTTCGTCGGCGACCTTGCGGGGCCCCGCCCCTGACGCCGATGCAACGTCGCCCGGCGTCGGGGCCCCGCAACATCGCCCAGTGGTGAGGTGAGCTGAGCGCGGGCCCCGGGGCTGGCGGGGAGCTGCCTGTGGGTGCTGAGCACCCACCAATTTTTCCCCGTGGGTGCTCCAGCCCCGGAGCACCCACGGAGTCAGCGCCTATGCCAATATGCTCTCTATACCTACATCTAGATCATTAATAAAGATGTTGAACACCAGATCCAGAACAGATCCCTGTGGAACCCCACTTGAGACCTTCCTCCAATCTGACATCGTTCCATTAATAGTTACTCTTTGTTTAAAGTTGTTTAACCAATTATGTATCCACTTAATGGTAGTTCTGTCAAGCCCACATTTCTCCATCTTACTTATTAGAATGTCATGTGGAACTGTGTCAAAAGCATGGCTGAAGTCCAGATATATTATGTCTACCACATTCTCCCAATCCACCAAATTAGTTACCTGTCAAAGAAGGAAATCAATCTGGTTTGGCCTGATTTGTTTTCCAGGTATTGTCCTCCAGGTATTCACATATTTAATGTTTTATACGTTGCTCTAGTAGCTTCCCAGGTATCAAAGTCAGGATGATTAGTCTATAGTTTCACGGCTTCTCCCGCCCCCTGCCCTTTTTAAACATGGGCACTACATTAGCCCTTCTCCAGTCTTCTGGGACCTCTCCTGTCATCCAGGAGTTTGTAAATATTATTGCTAGTGGTTCTGAGATTTCTTCAGATAATTCCTACAGTACCCTCAGATGAATTGCATCCAAACCCGCTAACAGGGGTGAAAGTAAGATACAAGACTTGAAGGGATGGGGCCTCAGGCAGAAGGGGCAGGGCCTGGGGGTCAGCCTCCCTCAGCCAACCCTTCTGCACTGCCCGGCCTGCGCTCTGGCGGCGATTTAAAGGGTTCCAGCCTCTGCCTCTAGTATTACATCTTTTAAGATCTGCTCTGTGTGTATGTATATGTATATGTATATAAATATATAAATAAATAAGAGAGAGAGAGAATGAATGAAGAGATAAAAGAATACTAATCTCAAACTCATCAGTCCAAGGACAATAAATGTTGACAAGGAGAGAGTATCCAAGAGTGGAATTATAATAATTATTTCTATGATTTACTGAATAATATATATTATATTAGTGGCATTGTCGTGACCGAGTTATATGGTGTGATTCTACTGTGTTTAATACGTTACTCACAGAGCTTGTTAATGATGGATAAGCAAAGAGCTGTTCAGAAATTTTTCAAGTTATTTTAAATTAACTGAAAGCAAAAGTAACTGTGGTCGAGTCAAGATTCCAAGAGGCTCTCAAATGATACTTTTAAAAACACTATAATTCTGGATTTTGACCAATCTGTTCTTCAACAAAGTCATTTGAGGTTACTGTAGTAAATAATCACACACTTGGAGAGTGTTACTCAACCATAGATCTCAAAGTGCTTCTCAAAAGTGGACAAGTATTCTGATACCCACGTTACATACGGGAATCTGAAACACAGAGGCCCCAGTTTAACAAAGCACATAACTTAATGAAACTTGCAAATGTGCCTAGACTTCAATAAGACTTAAGCACATGCTTAAATGCTTTGCTGAAACCGGGCCAGAAAGATTAAACGACTTGTTCAAGGTCACAAAGTAGATGACAGCTTGCATAGTCTAGTTTACCTTATACTGCATAAAAGAGAAGGTTGGGACAAAAAAATACAAATATGGGACAAAGAGGGTAGAGGGAGGAGTAGTAATAGTCCAACTTCATGTACCTTCATGAAGATTTCTGTCAATTCCCCTTAGTTCTTTTCCCTCCTGGTTTCTGAATAAGCTCCATATTGCTGCAATATTCATTTGTACTCATACGCTGCTACTGATCAAACAAACAGGCTTGTTGTTGCGTGGCAAGGCTAACCCTCTTTCTCCCTACAGATGTGGGGTGCACTGCTTCTGTACACTCGCTCCAAGTTCTAATAAACCTAATGAGCAAGTGGCCAAGCACATGATTCAAACATGAATCTCAAAAACAACAGATTTTTATATTACTAAGCCTTCCTCGCATGCCTGCACCAGATCTTCTTGAACAAGTCAATCCTAATAGATGCACAAGAAGCAGCAGCTGCCTGAGTAAGCCATGGGCAGCAAAATCCTCATTTCAATAAGGGCTGAATGTTTTACAAACAGAGCTGACTAATATTTTTGGGGAGACCTGTGAAACAGTCACCATTCCCTGAAATGTAAAATATTCTTGTCTAACGGGATTAAATTACGGCCCTCAGAATTTTTTGGGATAAATCCCTATATTTAACTGACTTATTTACAGTAGAACCTCAAAGTTACAAACAACAGAGTTATGAAATGACTGGTCAACCACACCCCTGATTTGGAACCACAAGTACACAATTTGGCAGCAGCAGAGATGGGGGGGGGGGGGGAGGCAAATACAGTACAACTACTAATACTGTGTTAAACTACTGAAAAAAAGGGAAAACAGCATTTTTCTTCTGCAATTAAAGTATCAAAGCTGTATGAAGTCAATGTTCAGTGGTAAACTTTTGAAAGAATAACCATAACATTTTCTTCAGAGTTACAAACATTTCAGAGTTACAAACAAACTCCATTCCCAAGATGTTCGTAACTCTGAGGTTCTACTGTATGTAAAAAGTATGATGCGGGAGATCTTTATGTTCTTTCTCCCTCTCTGCCCCAGCCTCCTGGTGCAGAAGTACTGGGTTTTTTTCATCTCCAGTAGTCACTTTCATTTATATTTTCATTCCCTCTAAAGCACCTGGCATAGGCCATTGTTGGAAGACGGGATACTGGGCTAGACGGACCATTAGTCTGACCCAGTATGGCCGTTCCTATTTTCAAAACTCTTTTTGCAACAGAACTATACTTAAAAAAAAGTAAAACCACAAGATGAGATTCTCCTTCATGAAGCTCAAAGCTCAGCTCTATTATCAAGTGGCTTAGTCACCCTAGTTTATCAGAAAGGAAATTTGGAACAGTGTACTTATGTAAGGCTACATTGTACTTTTGCAACCTGCAGGGCTGGCTCCAGGCACCAGCCTACCAAGCACATGCTTGGGGCGGCACCTTCGGGGGGCGGCGCTCAGGTGTGTGTGGTTTTTTTTTAAACATACTGCGGCGGGGTGGCGCTCGGGGGAAGGGTGGTTTTGTTTCGGCTGGGCACTGTGTGTGTTGCGGCACTCAGGGGGTTGTTGGGGCGGGCTGTGGGCAGGCATGCAGCCCGCCCCGCGGCACTCCGGCCGGCCGGGCGAGCAAGGCCGTGGCCGGGCATGCCGCCCGCCCTGTGGCACTCCGGCAGGGAGAGGCGCTGGGGGGGCAGGGGTTGTTGCGGCGCAACACTGCGGGGGGTGTGTGTTTCCGTGGGCACTGGGGGAGGGGGTTGTTTTTTTTGTTTCGGTGGGGCGGTGCTTGGTTTTTGTTTTGCTTGGGGTGGCAAAAAAGTTAGAGCCGGCCCTGGCAACCTGCCCAGTATAAGAGGCAGTGTGTATTCCATGAGATTTGGGCTAGATGATGGACCAGTTTATGCGTTTGCACAGGGACATAGCAGGAAATAGGGCACGCTGCCATGCCTCCCCAAACCTTGGTGCAATGCTTCATACCCATTCCTCCTCTTCTCCCTCCATCCCCAAACCCTAAAATGGGAGGATGGGAGGGCAGTGGGCAGAGCCTCATCTCTCCACTCCCAATGTGCCAGCCAGCAAAGCTGTTTGCATGGATACCAGCAACAGATTCATTATCCTCCAAGACAGTTCACATTTGCTGGCCAGCACATGGAGAGGGTGAAGCCATGGTTGCACCTACTCCCCATAGCTTTCTGTCCACCTGCTTACAGTGGGGGGAATGCAGAACTCCTTTGCACCTGGACTTAGTCTAGAGAGGCCATACGGGGGTGGGCCTTATGTGAGCCGCCCACAGTGAGCGAATGGGCCAAGCTGCAATCTGGTCCTACTCTCGTACACTGAAAGAATGGTATATGGTCTCATCTCAATTGAGATTATGTAGCTCATCATCATGTTGTCAGTAATAGTAGATGACATACACAACACAGCAGTTTAAAAAACAGGAAATACATAACTGAGATTGGGCAGGAATAAAACAGGGGTGAGCAAGAAAAAAAGAAACCAGCAGATTTTTCCCCCCCATCTGCTGATCTAGGTTCCCCTATTCTTTTGGTTGCATGCTGCCTTTTTAGAAAAGAGGTGGGGAAACTATGGCCCGTGGGACCCTCCTGCCTGGCCCCTGAGCTCCTGGCCTGGGAGGCTAGCCCCTGCCCACCTCTCCCCTGCTGTTCCCCTTACCGTGCAGCCTCAGCTCACTGCACCGCCGGCACAATGCTCTGGGCGGCAGGGCTGCGAGCTCTTGCCGAGCAGCGCAGCTGCAGAGCGGCGGCCTGACCCAGCACTCTGTGCTGTGCCATGGCGTGGCTGGCTCCACCCAGGCGGCACAGCTGCCTGTCCTGGTGCTCTGGGCAGCGTGGTAAGAGGGCAGGGAGCAGGGGGGTTGGATAGAGGGTGGGGGAGTTTGGGGTGGTGGTCAGGGGGCTAGGTGTGGACAGGGGTCGGGGCAGTCAGAGGGTGGGGAACAGGGGGGTTGAACGGGGGCAAGGGTCCCGGGGGGGGGGGGCAGTCAGGAAAGGGGGTATTCTGGGAGCGGTCAGGGAGAAGGGGTGGTTGGATGGGGCAGCGGTCCTGAGGAGGCAGTCAGGAATGAGAGGAGGGGTTGGATGGGGCGGCGGGGGGGGGGGGGCAGTCAGGGGATCCAGGGGCGCTCGGGGAGGGGTGGATGGGGCAGGGGTCCCAGAGGGCCATCAGGGGACGGGGGTTGGATGGGGGGCAGGGGCTGGGCTACACCTGGCTGTTTGGGGAGGCCTTTCAGAAACCCGATATAGCCCGCCCCTGTTTTAGAATACAAGATTTCTGGGCACAGGGATCTGTTCTACGCTGCATCCAGGAAAACACCTAACACACTTTTGGGCACTACACAAATAAACATAATATGAATACACTTCACAGAGAGAGTAGATCCCTGTGCTTCACATCAAGCATGATAAAGTTACTTTATATGTTCTACGCTATCATTGCTTATGACAGAGACTCTCACGGAGAGCATTACTGAACATATTGGAGCAACTGCTCCTTTTAAGGGTTTATCTTTTTGAGGAGAGGGAGTTAGATTAAACAAAAACAGTTAGCATTTTATTGCATGGTATAGCATTATTGTTTAACTTACCTTGAAAGAAGAAATAAAGGGTTTGCAGTTCAACTCCAGTTCATTAGCTTTAAAAAAAGTTCAGCTAATGCTGTGTACTAAGTCAGAGTAAGTGAATACATGATAATGCAACTCTCATTGCTCTGCTTTCATTCAGAATGCCCTTATAAACAAGATGGTGCATCGCAAGGAGCTTATCCTGGAGAAGTATATTTAAGTAAAGAGATAATATAGGAAAAAAAATTGTCAGAGTCAGAGATCAAAATTAAAGAGCTTGAAGCTATGAAGATATTGACTTAGCTACCATAATTTGATGGATGATAGCTTATCTATAGCTTCAACATTGAAGTTTGCGTTAATGCCCTTGTCAGAAAGCATCAAGTCTAGCGCTAAAAGAAAGTTAGCTACGTGAGTTTAAAAATATGTAATATCAGAGTGAATACAGAGAAATATTTGTAAGAGAAAAAGAACTTCTCTGCATTTTTTCCCTACCTCTCCTCTATTTAGAACCCTACAATGTATCAAACAAGACTGATTAGGCTTTAGATCACTATGGCCCAATTCCTACAAATACTTCAATATCTGCTCAAAATGAAGTCCCTCTTTTAGGTGTCTTAGTCCCACTTTCGGGACGACTGATACACAAAACTTCAGCCAAACCCTGAAGGTGTTTAAACTCACTTCGCTCCAAAACGTTTTTGCAGTAAAAGTTCCTTGGGCACCAATGTTTCTGCCTCTGAGCATGCAAGTAGGTACCGCCTCTCTCTAGGCATCTGGATGCCTACCTCTCACTTAAGCCCTAGAGAAATTAATGAACCAGGGTAGACAGGCTTTTGGCTTCCTACATTGTGCTCAGAGGCTGCCTACCGGATTGGGCCCCTCAGGCGAGTTCTCTGAAGACAGCAGAGGAAAAGGAGCTCCCTCATAACTTTTAGCCTGGAGACTAGGGTACTCATCTGGGATGTGGAATACCCCTGGGTTCCAATCCCTTCTCCCTCTCATAGGGATGGGGGACTTGAATCCAGGGGTATTCCACATCCCAATGAGTACCCTAACCACCAGGCTACAAGTGATGAGGGAAGTCAACCTCCCCCCCCATCTATGAATTGCTAGCAGCAATAGTTGCCTCTGTCTGAGAGAGTGGTGGGTCATATCACACATCCAACTCATTGGCATCTCCCACTTGCTAGCTTAGATAGCTCCCTCTCTAGCATATTGGTTTTCGCGAATCACAGTCTAAGGTGCCTGATCTATCCCCTTTCATTGTATAGGAGCCTAGGCACCTAAATCAGGCTTTGTGAATTAGTGATTTTCTAGGAGCCTAGAAGCCAGGTGGTATGACTCTGTGTCACAAAGCTTAACTTATTTTGTGCATCCAACCCTCAGATCCTAATCTTAAGAGTATTTGTTGAGTCTATGTTGCAGGTTTCTGTTGAAAGAAACTACAGCTTTTGAAGAGCACCTGCATGGAAAAACAAAACAACTCTTCTCTCCCCCCCCGCCAGATCTTTTATAGAAGGAACCCAACAGCGGAGCCCAGCCATCTTCAAACAATCCTGTAATATGTATTGGAACTGTGCAAAACAAGTATCAAGCACAGAGATGAAGCATCAAGATGCAACCAAGGCTTTTTTACCTCAAAATACCTTAAAATAACTTAGGCAGTCACAATGATATATATGTAATTAAACTAAAGGTAAATACAGTAGCAACGTACATTATTTATCCTTCATGATAGGGAAAAGAGCTTGAAGCACTTAGAATAATGTGCAAACAGAGTGATGGATATTCACCTAGATATACTTTATTGTTCTTTTTTTTCCTCAGACTCAAGCCTGGACAAGACTGTCATAAATCAGAATTCTCATCTTCTAGCCATATCAACCACAAGGCAACTATCACAGAAAAGAGGAAGAGGAATAATGGATATAGAGATGTGCAGCGTCTTAGGGCTGACCCTGCTACATTTCAAAGCTGAAATACTTTTTCATTTTTAATATGCAACTATTTCAATTTATAAAACAAAACAGGTTGTATTTAAATTCTCAATCTAGAGGCTTGAAATTCCATTTTACCATGACTGAGTTTTATGTAGTAAAATGTCTTTTCCAGGGCTATCTGCTCCTATTTTTTGTGCCTGATAATGTTGTATCTTCCCTCTTTAAAGTCAATGGCATTCCATTGGCTTCAGTGAACACCGGCTCAGGCAATAAAAAACTATACAGGTCAAATAAATCGAGATGAATGAAAGTGGGATTAGCAGCAGGACCCATCAATTCAGGAGGCAATATCTCAGAAGGCAAATTGACCTGCAGGAATACATTAGCTAGTTCCTGTCTGACCTTGCAGCGGAATAAACCTAGAAAACTCTACAATCCAATCACCATTGATATTGTACCCAAATACAATTAATCTCTTGTCATTATACTATTGTTGCACTTCTAAAAGAAATAAATTCAATGTAATGCCTAAACTGATGGCAGCACTCCATACACTAGGATCACAGTAAAAAGATATGAATGAGAACATTTTACAGATATTATTCAAAAGAATGTCACTATAATTATTTTGATCAACATGCCCATAGCATCCTGTGTTTCACTTGAAATGATCACATTTTATGATTCTAGAAGCTAGAAAGCAAGCATATAAATACACATTTTCAAAGAATCATGCATGCACACAGACAGATGTGTGAGGGCACATATTCCTCTGTGCACATGGGATCGTATTTATCTTCAGACACTCCTAAACACACCTGAACAGGCTAAGAATTCAAACAGAACTTTGTGTAGTCAAGGTCTGGGATTTTGTGTAGATTGTCTGGGATTGTGTAGTCATTCCGGAATTTTGAGAAAAGCTTCTATGGCTTTCCAGCCCATTTTTTCCTCCCTGGGTAATTGCAGCTCACAGTAACATCTCATCACTTTTTGCAGCTCCTGCAAGGAATACTGAAGGAGGGACTTGAGCACAATGACGTAACCAAAGAGGGGATTCATGACATGAACACTCTTTGACAGATATGGCAATAGCTATATTGCTATATCCTGGGCAAACCTTATTGAATTACTTAAACTTAATTGAATTATCTTAGGAGTTCATTATATTAACAATGAAAATGTTCATGTATTATTGTAGGATTTTATGTAGCATCTCTAAAGGAGGAGATCTGATTAACCTAAACCCTGGAAAGCGTACTCCTGGGGGGTTTCTGTACCAAAAAAAATTAAAATTCTGCACACAATATTTTAAAATTCTGCAAAATTTTGCATATTTTATTTGTCAAAATAACACTATATAATCACTCCAGTTTCAATTATTTTGGTAATTTATTTCAAAATATGTTAGCAGCTACGTCTGTAACAATACAGAGACAAAAACGTTCCCCCAGGAGTAGAAGTTAAAGAAACTCCTATGACAACCCAGTTCCTGTTTCTCTGTCCCCTCCCACCCAGAGCCCAGATGTGGGGGCAGACACCCATACCTCCCTCCCCCCAGAGCCCAGCTGTGGGACACCACCCCCCCAGCCTAGACACCTGCACTCTTTACCCCCCAGAGTCCAGCTGCAGGGACCCCCCAGCCCAGACACCTGCACCCTCTCTATCCTCGCCAGAGCACAGCAGTGGTGCATTCCCCAGCCCAGACACTTGCACTCCTCCCTGCAGAGCCCACCTAAGACACTCGCATTCCCTACCTTTCCAGGGCCCAGGGATCCAGAGGAAAAAACAGCCTGATGCTGGGTCCCAGGCTTGTATGGAGTTTCCTGCACACTGCCTCCTTCCTTCGGGGCATGCCAGAACCCTCCAGCTCCCTCCTTCTCCACCATGCAGTGTCTTCTATTTGCGAGCTGAGCTCTGCCAGGTCCAGCTAGGGTGACCAGATGTCCTGATTTTATACGGACAGTCCCGATTTTGGGGGCTTTTTCTTATATAGGCACCTATTACCCCCCACCCGCTGTCCTGATTTATTACACTTGCTATCTGGTCACCCTAGGTCCAGTGGCCCCTAGTGGTGGCCAGCAGCTCTGCAGCCCATTTCTGGGGGTGGGGATGGGGAGGAAATTCTGTACAAATTCTGCATTGTGCAGTGGCACAGAATCCCCCCAAGAGTAGAAGTATTATGAGCTTCAAAAGGGACCAGTTGAAACAATGTGAACCTTTAAGTTAAGCGGGTTTCCCAGGAAATTTCCAGAGGGAGGTATATGCAAATGTAAACCCTTTGGTTACACAAGAACTCAGCCTTTTGAAGTTTTGCCCAGAGGATCCTTCTGGAGCGGTGAACCTCTTTTCTGCTGATCTCCTGTTACAGGAGGACAGATCAAAGACCCAAACTGTTTAAAGCAGTGACTCAGATTCATGGTGGGGCTTGTTCTGAGCCAAGGTGGTTATGAACTTGCAGCCACAAGAAAAAAAACAACCCAGGGGAGTGGGGAGAGGGGAAAGGAAGGTTGAAGAGCTGTTCACCTGCCAGAGGCCTTGGTGGAGCTGGGGTGATTTTTTGGTAAGCTTATTAACATGTGTGTAGGTTCTTTTATTGGTTTCAATACTTTTTCTCGGCAATGCTTTCATCTTAACAATAGATGTGCTTGCTTAGAAGGAGCTGTATGGAAACTTAACTGTGGGCAGTCATACTGTATATTGCCTCTGAGGAATGAAAGCAAAGCAGGCCTGCTGAGGCAAGCTTTCTTGCTGAGGAATTCACAGAGTAAACAGGGAACTCTGCAACCTGGAAATATCCTGGTGTGTGTGTGTGTGTATATATATATATACACATATATATATATACAGAGAGAGAGAGAGAGAGAGAGAGAGAGAGAGAGATCTATCTATCTATCTATCTATCTATCTGCTCAATAGGAGGTGACAGATAGGGAGCCAGGAGTCTAAAGTGGATGCACTTGCTAGATCACGGAGGGGAAATACAGTTGCCCTAAATTGTGACACCCTCTAATGAAGTCTTGTTTGCTACTGGCATAAACTCCAAATAAAACAAATCAGCACAACAGAAAATGATGAAGTAGGAAATAAAATGGGAATTAAGCCAAAATGGAATTGTTTCGCCACCATCCAGATCAAACCAGTTCAAATTGAGGATAGACAGAGTCTGGCCTGGGTAAATTATTCTTAAGGGTTTGCTGCAACAGTTACATATGCAGAAAAGATTTTGTCTTAATTTCAGAAGTTGTGTCATGGTGCCATTAGTAGCGGCACTACCAATATTTTATAACAAAGGAATTATCTAGCTATAACATCAACAGATATGTTTACAAAGCAACATTATAACCGTTGATATGACGAATCGGCCATCCACTAATAGGAGTGTTAATACCCAATAGGAATGGGTGTTCACCTGGGGCCTAGTTCTGATCACTGTCACACTAATTTTACACTTCAAGAGAGTCACTACTGGGATATAACTGAGACCAGAATCAGACCCAAGATGTTTATTCAGCTGGGCGTGTGTCTGATTAAACAAAACCCACATTTGGTCTAATTAAAAATATTTTCAGACAGATCCTTTGAAAGAAAGAAAGTTACTTTCCTGAGCCAGGAAGTTAGAAATGGAAAACCATTAGCAGCAATAAAACGTCACTAAGAAGGCAATATGTTTTAGGTCTTAAGAGCTTTGAAACTCTGCTAGCAAGAGAGCATCAAGGGAGTGATATGGGCTAGCTTTGTGTCTGCCCTAAAGATCACATCACAGGATGCTGTTACTTTCACTTACGAAATTTTGTTTTACATATTCCATATTTTTACAGCCTGTAACTAAACCTAGTTAAAAAAAAACCAGGGAAAAATCCCCACCATGCTATTATTTAAACTGTTCCTGCTGTATTATCTGAGCCTTCTTTGAGATTATGGCCTCAATCTCACAAAGATATATGCATGGATTTAATTTTACTGGTGAAGTTTATATGTTTTCATTTCAAATGGGACTACACGTGCATAAAATTAGGCATATGGGTAAATCTTTGTAGGATTAGCATTAATCTGTTACAAAATAAATACAACTGCATTTATCAACTATTATACAAGTGATCAGAGTCTAAATTGACTACTTCTGAACATCTGAGGGAGGCATCAGCTAAATCAGAGATTGCCTTCCAATGGTCAGAATAGTCAATGAGTGGTTTTGTGTGAACACTCCTTGCCAAAGGAGTTTGAGAAACTATGTTTGCAATCAAAATTTTGGAGTACTGGAAAAGTAAGTTTAAACTACAAAGTGAGCTAAGAATTGGCAGAGTGAAACAGATGTATTAGATATACACATTTATTCACTTAAAATAAAAAGAATTAAAGGATGCTTAAGAGGCGAGAGGCATGTTTTATTTTCACGAGTTACAGTGACTATACCCATGAGTTGAACAACCATAAATCAGTAAAGCAGTCATTGCAAAAATTGGAATGCAATGTTTGCACTATCTTTAAAGGAGGAGCTATAATACCATTGTAAGTTTTATACTTTATTATTATAAAATATCTATCTCCCAAGGGAGACTATGCCAGGCTGGGGAAGATGCTTAAGGAAATCGAGGCTCAGGTGATCTTCAGTGGGATTCTGCCTGTTCCTAGAGAAGGACAACAAAGGTGTGACAAGATTATGATGCTCAATAGATGGCTCAGGCAGAGGTGCCATAAGGAGGGCTTTGGGATGTATGGCCAGTGGGAGGCATTCATAGACAGAGGACTGTTCTCTTGGGACGGCCTTCACCTGAGTAGGGAGGGGAATAGACTTCTAGGATGGAGGCTGGCACAACTGATTAAGAGAGCTTTAAATTAGGAATTTGGGAGAGATGGTTGGGAGATGTCCAGGTTATCGCCACGCCGGATTTTAACATTGAGAGGGAAGAAAACGAAGTTAGAAAGGATACAGCCATGGGTAGGAGAATGGACTTAAGGAGGAAGGGCAGTGTGGATACCAGTCTAACAAGTCATACTGGCGGTACAATGTCCATGCCTAATTGGGCAAAGAATGTGAGTGAGGCCAAACAGCAAAAATTAAGATGTTTGTACACCAATGCGAGGAGCCTAGGTATCAAAATGGAGGAACTAGAGCTACTGGTGCAGGAAGTGAAACCAGATATTATAGGAATAACAGAAACATGGTGGAACAATAGTCATGACTGGAGTATAGGTATTGAAGGGTATGTGCTGTTTAGGAAGACAGAAATAAAGGTAAAGGTGGAGGAGTAGCACTGTAT
The DNA here is from genome assembly GCA_033296515.1 of Macrochelys suwanniensis. Taxonomy (NCBI): domain Eukaryota; kingdom Metazoa; phylum Chordata; order Testudines; family Chelydridae; genus Macrochelys; species Macrochelys suwanniensis. The sequence continues at coordinate 37,409,085 of CM065777.1, forward strand.
ATCAATGATGAGGTAGACTGCAAAGAAATAAGAAGCAATAGAATGGATAAGACAGTCTGTCTGGGCAAAAATCACATTGGGGAAGAAAAGTACTAGAGCCTCCCCTGGGATAGTGCTTGGAGTGTGCTATAGACCACCAGGATCTAATTTGGATATGGATAGAGACCTCTTTAAATGTTTTTAATGAAGTAAATACTAATGGGAACTGTGTGATCATGGGAGACTAACTTCCCAGATATAGACTGGAGGACAAGTACTAGTAATAATAATAGGGCTCAGATTTTCATAGATGCAATAGCTGATAGATTCTTTCATCAAGTAGTTGCTGAACCAACAAGGGGGTGGATGCTATTTTAGATTTGGTTTTGGTGAGTAGTGAGGCCCCCGTAGAAGAAATGGTTGTAGGGGATAACCTTGGCTTGAGCGATCATGAGCTAATTCAGTTCAAACGGAATGGAAGGATAAACAAAAATAAATCTGAGACTAGGGTTTTTGATTTCAAAAGGGCTAACTTTAATAACTTAAGGAAATTAGTTAGGGAAGTGGATTGGACTGAAGAACTAATCTAAAGGTGGAGGAGGCCTGGGATTACTTCAAATCAAAGTTGCAGAAGCTATCAGAAGCCTGCATCCCAAGAAAGGGGAAAAAATTCATAGGTAGGAGTTTTAGACCAAACTGGATAAGCAAGCATCTCAGAGAGGTGATTAAGAAAAAGCAGAACGCAAACAAGGAGTGGAAGATGGGAGGGATCAGCAAGGAAAGCTACCTTATTGAGATCAGAACATGTAGGGATAAAGTGAGAAAGGCTAAAAGCCATGTAGAGTTCGGCCTTGCAAAGGGAATTAAAACCAACAGTAAAAGGTTTTATAGCCATATAAATAGGAAGAAAACAAAGAAAGAAGAAGTGGGACTGCTAAACACTGAAGATGGAGTGGAGGTTAAGGATAATCTAGGCATGGCCCAATATCTAAACAAATTTGTTAGTCTCTAAGGTGCCACAAGTATTTCTCTCTTTCTTATTTTCTCAGTCTTTAATGAGGCTAATGAGGAGCTTAGGGATAATGGTAGCATGACAAATGGGAATGAGGATATGGATGTAGATATTACCATATCTGAGGCAAAAGCCAAACTCGAACGGCTTAATGGGAGTAAATCGGGGGTGGGGGGGAGGAGAAGAGGGGCAGATAATCTTCATCCAAGAATATTAATGGAACTGGCACATGAAATTGCAAGCCCATTAGCATGAATTTTTAATGAATCTGTAAACTCAGGGGTTGTACCATTTGACTGGAGAATTGCTAACATAGTTCCTATTTTTAAGAAAGGGGGGGAAAAAAGTGACCCGGGTAACTACAGGCCTGTTAGTTTGACATCTGTAGTATGTAAGGTCTTGGAAAAATTTTTAAAGGAGAAAGTAGTTAAGGACATTGAGGTCAATGGCAATTGGGACAAAATAAAACATGGTTTTACAAAAGGTAGATCGTGCCAAACCAACCTGATCTCCTCCTTTGAGAAAGTAACAGATGTTTTAGACAAAGGAAACGCAGTGGATCTAATTTACCTCGATTTCAGTAAGGCATTTGATATGGTGCCACATGGGGAATTAGTAGTTAAATTGGAAAAAATGGGGATCAGTATGAAAATTGAAAGGTGGATAAGGAACTGTTAAAGGGGAGACAACAACGGGTCATACTGAAAGGTGAACTGTCAGGCTGAAGGGAGGTTACCAGTGGAGTTCCTCAGGGATTGATTTTGGGACCAATCTTTTTATTACTGACTTCAGCACAAAAAGTGGGAGTGTGCTAATAAAGTTTGCGGATGACACAAAGCTGGGAGGTATCGCCAATTCAGAGAAGGACCGGGATATTATACAGGAAGATCTGAATGACCTTGTAAACTGGAGTAATAGGATGAAATTTAATAGTGAGAAGTGTAAGGTCATGCATTTAGGGATTAATAACAAGAATTTTAGTTTTAAACTGGGGATGCACCAGTTGAAAGTAACAGAAGAGGAGAAGGACCTCGGAGTACTGGTTGATCACAGGATGACTATGAGTCGCCAACGTGATACGGACATGAAAAAAGCTAATGTGGTCTTGCGATGCGTCAGGCGAGGTATTTCCAGTAGAGATAAGGAGGCGTTAGTACCGTTATACAAGGCGCTGGCGAGACCTCATTTGGAATAGTTTGTGCAGTTCTGGTCTCTCATGTTTAAGAAGGATGAATTCAAACTGGAACAGGTACAGAGAAGGGCCACTAGGATGATTTGAGGAATGGAAAACCTGTCTTACGAAAGGAGACTCAAGGAGCTTGGCTTGTTTACCTTAACCAAAAGAAGGCTATGGGGAGATAGGATTGGTCTCTTTAAATATATCAGAGGGATAAATACCAGGGAGGGAGAGGAATTATTTAAGCTCAGTACAAATGTGGACACAAGAATAAATGGATATAAACTGGCCATCAGGAAGTTTAGACTTGAAATTAGACGAAGGTTTCTAACCATCAGAGGAGCCAAGTTCTGGAACAGCCTTCCAAGGGAAGTAGTGGGGGCAAAAGACTATCCGGCTTCAAGATTAAGCTAGATAAGTTTATGGAGGGGATGGTTTGATGGGATAACATGATTTGGCATTAATTGACCTTTGACTATCAGTGGTAAATAGGCCCAATGGCAGGTTATGGGATGTTAGATGGGGTGGGATCAGTTACTACAGAGAATTTTTTCCTGAGTGTCTTGCTGCTGAGTCTTGCCCACATGCCGATCACCATATTTGGGGGGCAGGAAGGAATTTTCCCTCCATGGCCGATTGGCAGAGGCCCTGGGGGGTTTTCGCCTTCCTCTGCAGCGTGGGGCACGTGTCACTTGCTGGAGGATTCTCTGCACCTTGAAGTCTTTAAACCATGATTTGAGGACTTCAATAGCTCAGACATAGGTGAGAAGATTATTGCAGGAGTGGGTGGGAGAGATTCTGTAGCCTGCGTTGTGCAGGAGGTCAGATTAGATGATCACAATGGTCCCTTCTGACCTTAAAGCCTATGAGTCTGTGCACAAATATTGCTTCACTTACACTTTTAAATATTTAAACAGCATATGAGGAACATAACCAAAGTAGTCCGGGAGTGGTATCATAGTGAAGATGGTCTAATGATTAAAGCATAGGGCATTGAGATGACTCACAGGCCTGTGCTCTAACCATCTTTATCAGCCCATGTTTTACTCTCAAGTCATTTAAGTGTCTCATTTTCTCCACTTAAAAAATGATAGTGCCACATGAGACAGGGGATTCCTAATTTACTTATGTTTGTGAAATGTGGAAAAGGGGCATGTGTGTACACCTGTCTGTGTAAGGGATGTGAAAGGAGACCAAGTTAAAGGGGTCAGCAGAGATTGTCCGTCAGGGCCTTGAAACTTAGGACAAGAAGTTTCAACTATATGCACTGCAAAGTAGAAACCCAGTAACCTGTCCTATGATGATTGTGTTATTAAAATAAAACCTTAAAAATAAATTAAGAGTAGGCTTTTTATTCAGAATGTAAGTCTGATTTAACACAAAGGAAAAAGTGCACAATTTAAATTTGGTTCTCAAATAGCTTCCTACAAGGGAAGATCAACCACCTTGAGGCAATTAGAAGAACAGAAATGATTTAGCAAAATTGTTTTTTTTTAAATCTCAACAGAACTTTAATAAAATAAGCTTGCTAGTGTATATTTTGTTTTTACAAAATAATTTTTTTAATGAAAAACACTTCTGTACTGTCCACAGTCTTTATACGGAGAAAATCACCCAAAACTTTTTTTTGTGATGTCACAGGTCCAGGATAACCTATGTCTTTGACCCCTCACTCATTCTCTCTGTGGGCACCTCTTTCAAGTGACAAGCTCATGCTTGCCCTTCTGTCTCTGTAGGGGAATCCCATGATTCGCTCTATCCTGAGCTTAGGTCTCCACATTACAGCATCCCTGTTTAACACCCAGGTTACTCTGCAGGTCCAACTGTGTTTTGGCCATGCTACAGACTTCCCTCCTGGACTGAGAACAGCATGAAAATGTAGTGACAGAAAAGTTTGTTCAACACAAAGTATTACATACTTATCTGTAGGAACATACCAATCAAAGAGAAAAATGGTTAAAACAACAAACACCAAAGATTAGCATTTCCCTCAAGATTTAGGTAGGCCTGACTTACACTTGGCACCCTCCTCCTCCTTATAGGGACGAAGGCTGTGTCTGCACTACAGAGACTATACTAGCATAGCTACATTAGCCTAGCTGTGCCAGCATAGTGCCCAAGTGTGTAAATGCAACCTACACAAACACAAGAACTTGTTTTGAACTCCTCCCCACAACCTACACCTCCTTGAACTAAGTTAGGCTACATCCACACTACGCACCCGATTCGGCGGGTAGTGATCGATGTTCTGGGACCGATTTATCGCGTCTCATCTAGACGCGATTGAAGCGCTCCCCATTGACACCGGAACTCCAGCTCCACGCGAGGAGTAAGCGGAGTCGACAGGGGAGCCTGCTTGCACCGTGTGGACCCGCGGTAAGTACTTTTAAGTTCGAACTAAGATACTTCGACTTCAGCTACGGTATTCACGTAGCTGAAGTTGCGTATCTTAGATCAATCCCCCCCGCCTAGTGTGGACCAGGTCTTAGCTAGTTGATGGAAGCATTCTTCTGTGAACTTAACTTGTCCACACTTGGGGTTAGGCTGGCATAGTTATGTCTGTCAGGGTGTGTTTTTTTCACATCACTGACCAATGTAGCTGTGTTGGCCTGATTTTTGAATGACAGAATCATAGGACTGGAAGGGACCTTGAGAGGTCATTTAGTCCAGTCCCCTGCACTTACAGCAGGACTAAGTATTATCTAGACCATCCCTGACAGGTGTTTGTCTGACCTGCTCTTTAAAATCTCCAGTGATGGAGATTCCACAACCTCCCTAGGCAATTTATTCCAGAGCTTACCCACCCTGAAAGTTAGGACGTTTTTCCTAATGTTCAACCTAAACCTCCTTTGTTGCAATTTAAGCCCATTGCTTCTTGTCCTATCCTTGGAGGTTAAGAAGAACAATTCTTCTCCCTCCTCCCTGTAACAACCTTTTATGTGTTTGAAAACTGTTATGTCCCCTCTCAGCCTTCTCTTTCCCAGACTAAATAAACCCAATTTTTTCAATCTTCCCTCATAGGTCAGGTTTCCTAGACCTTTAATCATTTTTGTTGTTCTTCTCTGGTCTCTCTCCAATTTGTCAACATCTTTCCTGAAATGTGGTGCCCAGAACTGGACACACTACTCCACTTGAGGCCTAATCAGCACAGAATAGAACGGAAGAATTACTTCTCATGTCTTGCTTACAACACTCCTGCTAATACATCCCAGAATGATGTTTGCTTCTTTTGCAACAGTGTTACACTGTTGACTCATATTTAGCTTGAGGTCCACTATGACCCCTAGATCCCTTTCTGCAGTACTCCTTCCTAGGCAGTCATTTCCCATTTTGCATGTCTGCGACTGATTGTTCCTTCCTAAATGAAGAACTTTGCATTTTTCCTTATTGAATTTCATCCTGTACACTAAGTAGACTAAGTCAAAGATACAGTCTACTTCTCTCTCCAGTGTGTCTCTCTCCTTCTCCTCATCCCATTCCCCCAGGCTGCTCTTTTTAATGGCTTTCAAGTTCTTTGTTTCCAGTCTCCTGCTTGTAGATCCCATGAGGTTAGAAGCTGGGCTCTTCACACTCACAGGGATCAGCCAGACTCCTGATTCCATACTGGTGAAGATAAACTTCAAAAGAATTAATATCTCCCTTGTCCATTTGAGTATCAGCAATTGGGTGAGCTTCAGCCATTGCTTGGTTGTGGTGTACATGTGGAGAACTCCAGCAGGAATTAACCCATAGAGTACATCTTCACTGCACAGTTAACCTGAGCTCTTTCTTTATATGTGGCACCTAAGCTACACAAGAAGGAGTTAATTAAATTCTACATCTCTGCAACTTCATTAACATCTGTGGCATTGCAAAGATGTCACCAAGTGCTGAATTTGGCCCTTTAATTCTAAAATAGAAAGTCAGCCCATGTGGACACATATCTTAAGAAAAGCCACTTCTTTTTGTTGCAAAACAGCGACACCCACTGGCAGCAAGAGTTAAATACCTTGTTGCTCCAGATAGGTTTTACTTGATAACTGTGTTGTTACATTTTCTTTAAGAAAGATATGTTAGTATAGAAACTGTCATTTAGAGCAATTCCTTACCTGCTGCATCATCACTACTCTCTGAGTTTTCAGCATTTGTGGGACTATCTGTTCTTGGATTACCTGGGACGTAGCCATCTGGAGGGAGACTTACTGTGTATAACCTTGGAAGAAGGATTTCATTTTCTCTACCTGTAAGGCAGAAACAAAGTGTCTGTCTATTGCAGTGGTTCTCAAACTTTTGTACTGGTGACCCCTTTCACACAGAAGCCTCTTAGTGCGACCCCCCCCCCCTAAATTAAAAACACTTAAAAATATTTAACTATTATAAATGCTGGAGGTGAAGTGGGGTTTGGGGTGGAGGCTGACAGCTTGCAACCCCCCCATGTAATAGGGGGTCACAACCACTAGTTTGAGAACCCCTGGTCTATTGATTTTGGCATAGATTTGCTCATACAAGTTTTTTTTAGACACAATGGCAACAGGATATCTAGGAAAACCGATCAAAAAGAGAGCATTTCAAACAAGGAGAATTGTCAAATTATTTTGTAAACAACTGGGATACACAAACTATGGAGGTTAAATTCTGTGATTGCTACAGAACAATCGGGGAAGACCCTGAAGTTATTCTGAAACGTGATGTCCCTGTTTTCAGAGCTTTCCTTCTTCTAAGCTTTGGAAGATGTGTCCCCCACAATGAACCATTTCAGTAACATTTTTTAAACTGCCTTACTTCCTCCCCCTTTGAATGAAATAAACATTTTTTCTATTAAGTGTTTATTAAAAAATGGATGGGGAGTAATAAAATTCTTTCCCATCAGCAGAGACAATAATGAAGCAATAGGAAGAAGTGAGGTTCTACTGCCCCCGTTTGGAGAGTCTTCTCAGATGTGGTTTTGGCTGCGGCTCTGAAAGGTTCATAGAGAATCTGAAAACCACCACCTGGCCAGGTCTGAATAGTTCCGTTCACAGTGGCAGTCTGGGTGTGGCTCAGCTCTGTGCAGAGTTATGTGAGAGAGGAGAGTGTCCAGCGAGTCGCTTGTTCACCATTTACATAACTTTTACAGGAAAGATTCGTTGTGGTGGTGTTGGCAGCACCTCTTAAAATAGCCACTTTAGAGAATGCAAAAGCTAGCTTTGTTCGGCAGCTCAGAAGTGCAGAGGAGTGAAGGGACTGGGAAATGGGTGAGTGTGAGAAGCTGAGGCACATTTGTTCTGGCATAGGAAGATGAGATTCGAGCAAGTTTTGAGTCAAGAGATATAACCACTATATAGCTATTGAAAAATAACCACACAGGTGTGGGCCAGTAACCATACAGCATCTCTGAGCTTCAATTGGAGGAAACCACTCCATTTCAATACACAAGGGCTAGACTATTGCATTTGTCCAAATGCCAAGTTTGGAGTGACTACCGGAGGAATTGTACTGAGGGTGGACAATCCTTCCCCAAACTCCGGAAGGCTTGGGAAGTCTGCACATGTCGCACCATTGTTCTGAATGGTACAATGTGTTCTCTCTGCAAACTGTGAAGGGCAGAACCATGGCTCTACTTCTCTGTCCTTTTGGGGTGATTTGTGCCCTTGTGGGTAAGAGAAGGACAGTCCATATGATCCTGAAATGCAGACACTGCCAATGTGGTTGTCAGGAGCAGGGGATTTGGGTAAGGGGTGTCTTTTCTTCCTGATCCCAGTACTAAACTGCAGCAGTCAGTACTGTCACTATTGTTATGCAATGATGGTATTTTAACTATCTGGATATCTAGAAAAGGAACACATTGCTGAGGATGCACTTTTCCAAGATCAAATTGCTTTGATTAGGGTATCAACCAGGTCAGCTGTTGGTTAGCCTGAAAGGCAAATACACAGATCGCTGAACCACACAGTTGGTCATGTCTCATATAAAATACTCTTTAAAAATAAAGAAACTTCAACATGATTTGTGGCACTATATCTCAGCAATAAGGACATTTCAGAGAGTTCAGGGTTTCAGAAAAGCTGTGTCAGAGTTCCATGCATGATCAGGATGCACCCTGACATGGATGCATTTCTGACAGCATGTTAGAAAATAATTTGCTTTTTTGAGCAAGCCAGAAAATTTGACAGATGCTGATTAAAATCTTTTCATTTTAAAGGCTAACAAAGGAAAACAAAGAAAATGATAGACTGTATAAACTAATTAATTATACACTCTGGAAAAAAATCACCAAAATTAATTTTAAACTATTCTTCAATGAATTCATTTCATTATGCTGATGCCAAAACCTTGAACTGCCAGTACTTGGGGCTGATTTTTGTCCACCAGTGTTGATTAACGATGAAGTGTTAATCAGTGCTAGAATTAAAAGACAAGGACATCTGAATGTTCTTAAATGTGTTATACTCTACTGAACAATATAAATGTTTGCTAATTTTTCAGTGCAATATTCTTGGATACTTTGGATTTGATTCCTACAACATTTTTTTTACTCAAAACATTAAACACAATTTGTAAGGTCATTTTAAATTTAAATCTTTGGACTCCAGAGTGCCACTACGTAATAAGATTTCAGCACTTATAGTTGATGATAGATATGCAAGAAGAAAGACTAACATGTCTAATGGTTGAAGAAATTCCATTGAGTTAATTGTGATGACAGCTACTGCCTCATATTGATTTAAAGTAAACTGTAGCACCAACACTGCAGAAATCTCAAACCTTTCTAGAAAAAGGTATTTAAGCAAAATATGCTTTTTTGTGAACATGTATCACCAAATTCTCTGCAGGACAGAAATAATTTATGTGACAAAGTAGACAAGTGATTAATTCAAAGGGTAATTTTAAATACTTTGAAAAAAATTACCATATGCTTACTTGAGTTGTGTTTAAATTTGTACTCAATCAAAAAAAAGTCTAGGGCACAGGTGTATAGATCTTTTAACATGCACAGTATTTTAGATCTGGTCTACACTAAAAGTTAGGTCGAGCCTGGCTATGTCCCTCTGGGTATGAAAAATCCATACTCCTGAATGACATAGTTAAGTCAACCCCTGGTGAGACAAAGCTAGGCTATTTAAGAATTTTTCCATGGACCTAGCTACCACCTCTTGAGAAGGTGGATTACCTACGTTGATGGGATAGCTCTTCTGTTTGAGTAGGCGGTGTCTACACTGAAGCACTACAGTGGCGCAGCTGTAGCTGTGCTGCTGTAGCATTTCAAATGCAGACAAACCCTCAGTCTGACAACATTGTATAGGCATGTTACCCTTGCCTATCACCGTTCCTATAGTTCCCTAAATCATTCACTACACTCCTAGCATCTGTAGCAACTGAGGTAGAGACCCTACAGACAATAGCCTCATTCAGTGAGCAATCCTGATTATTCAGTGTACACCATCTCTCTTGTTTACAGAATGAAGCAAGGGTCCCCTGGAAAAATATAGGATTTAGTTACATGACCACAGACTGTTTCATAATGCACATGCACAACAGTGCAGAATTATGATTGCACAGTTCATTTATGTTAGACAATGTACAGGATAAAAACTAATTATATATAACACATCAAAAATACATTGAAATGTTAAGGTTGCAAAGTCAAGCACTCATAAGTAGGGCCCTACCAAATTCACAGCCATGAAAAATGCGTCACGGACAGTCTCCGTGAAATCTGGTCTTGTGTGCTTTTACCCTAAACTATACAGATTTCACAGGGTGGGGGTAACTTTGTGACTCCCCCCCGCCCCCACTCCTTTTTGGGTCAGGATCCCTACAATTACAACACTGTGAAATTTCAGATTTAAATAGCTGAAATCATGCAATTTACAATTTTTAAAATCCTATGACCATGAAATTGACCAAAATGGACTGTAAACTTGGTAGGTCCCTACTCATAAGGTAGGAAGTGCTAGAATTAAAGGCTGCACCGGCAGAATTAAAGACGGTATCATTGCAACCTTAATCACATGATCACATACTATTTTTTCCACCGGACCAGTGTCTCCTACAATGCACAGGAAGCTGCTGTCTGAAGCCTCTGCCTCATTTTTTGCAGAAATTGGAAGGTATGTAGCGAATGAAGCAGAAGACTGCAGAAAGAGAATGGAGCTTAAGTCAATTGAATACTATCCTGGAGAACTGGCCTCTAACCCTGTTTCTGCCAAAGAACTCCTATCTAATGCTAGTCAAGTCCCATGAACCAAACTTTTCACAAGAGGTCATTATAACTGTGTACACCTAATTTTATGCTTGTCCAGCCTGATGCCCTCGGATCTGATCTGCAGAAGTGCTGAGCACTCATAACTACATCTGACGTCAATAGGAGCAGTGCTTTGCAAACATGAAGTGCTATAATGCTAAGTACTCTGAAAAGTCAGGTTGGTCCTAGGCATCTCATCTCAAGGTATCCAAAATTTGTGGACAATTTTAGCCTTAAGAATGTGGACATAGAATTAAAGACCATCATAATGCATATGCACAAGAGGGTCAAATTCAGGTTGCACAGACAACCTTACTGCTAACATTTCCCAGCCTTGAGTGCTTGATTTTACAAACAATGTTCTTTTCAGATGGTTTTTCGTTTGGGGTGTTTTTTTGGGAGGTATGTGTATAATGTCCTAGGTTTTTTAAAAAAGCAAACTGACAAGACAAATTCCATATGTGGCATCAAAGTGACACCCACATGGTTCATCAGCATATTTCACTTGCTCTAAGGGATAGTGTCCAATTCCTTTCGCATTTATGTTAATGGAAAAAAACTCATTTCCTTCAACAAAAGCAAAAATCAAGTGTAAAATGAGATCTGAAACAGAAAGGGTCTATGAACTATGTCATGGTCCATTTCCCCCCCATATATCCTGGGGTGAAAATAACAGAAAATGTGGAAATGGCAGAGGTGCTTAATGACTTCTTTGTTTTGGTTTTCACCAAGAAGATTGGTGGTGTTTGGACATCTAACATAGTGACTGTCAGTGAAAATGAGGTAGAATCAGAAGAGGCTAAAATGGGGAAAAAAACAGTTAAAATTTACTTAGGCATATTAGATGTCTTTAAATCACCAGTGTGACGGGTTGGGGCCACAGAGACCTGCTTGGTGCTGCCACCTGGTGTGCCAAGGCTACTTCTGCCCCTGCTTCCAGGCCTTTTCCAGCTTGGGACTCCCGAATCCTGTCTGTTTTGAGTCAGATTCCACCGATCTGCTGCAAACACAGACCCAGGTCCGAACCAAGTCCACTCACCACTGTAAGGCCCCTGGAAGCGCTCTTGCCTTTGACACCCAGCTGCTCAACTCCAAGGAGGTTCAAACCCTTAATAAATCCGTTTTACCCTGTATAAAGCTTATACAGGGTAAACTCATAAATAGTTCGCCTTCTATTTCAAAGATAGAAAGATATGCACAACTGTTCGCTTTCCCCAGGCACCAACTCGTACTCAAGGAAACTTAATAAGTAAAAAGTGATTTTAATAAGTACAGAAAATAGGATTTAAGTGAGTTCAATTAGTGACAGACAGAACAAAGCAAGTTACTTAGTAAAATAAAGTAAAACACGCACGTCTATGTCTATTCAAAGTTAACACAGATAAAAGCCTCACCAGATTTGGATATTTTCCCTTTTTACAGGCTGTAGAATTAGCCTGGGTCCAGCAGCCGCTCACACCCCCTAGTGTCTTTGTCCTTTGTTCAGTTCCCCTCAGGAATGTCCTTGGGGGGGGGTGGAGAGCCTCTCCCTTTAGCCAGCTGAAGACAAAATGGAAGGGTCTTGCAAGGGCTTTTATAGCCTTTCTTCCTCTCCCTGCGTAGGATCCAGTTGCCCTGGAGTTTTGGGATCACATGGGCAAGTCACCTGTCCATGCGCCCTAACCAGTCTAACCAGTTGCATCCTTGACTGGGGCCCCGATGTGGATTGGGGTCTGCACCTTCTTTTGTCTGTTAAGTACTTGTACTCAACTTGCACATTCCTTCCTCTGGACCTGGTCCCATGTTCTTACAAAAGCTATGCATAAAACCAGCAAATATAAAACCAATGTTCATAACTTCAACCACAACAATGATACATGCCTACAAACAGGAGGAATAAATTCAGTAGGTCATAACTTTCACAGAGATCTGTTACATGGCACATGTAGCATAAAACGTATTCCAGTTACACATATATAGTTATAAGCATCTCCCCATAAAGTTTTATGGGGACACTGTGTCACCCTCCTCCTGAACTTACTGCCAGAGACTTGGACACTGTCCATGGCGGAGGCAGTGCACCTAAAATTCCTCTTTCCTGGACAGGGCATCGGCTACCCAGTTCTCCTTTCCTTTAATATGCATAATCACCATGTCAAACTCCTGTAGGACCAGACTCCAGCCTAGCAGCTTGGAGTTTGTGCCCTTGGTGCGGTGAAGCCACACCAGCGGTGAATGGTCAGTTAGAATTCTGAACCGCTTATTAAAGAGGTATGGCCTTAGTTGTTTGACAGCCCACACAATGGCATAGCACTCCTTCTCTATGACGGAGTAATTCTGTTCGGCAGGGGACAGCTTTTTGCTCAGGAAAGCAATGGGATGCTTCTTGCTGTCTTCCCCTGTTTGCATCAGCACAGCCCCCAACCCTGTGTCTGATGCATCGGTGCACAAATCAAAAGGCTTATCGAAGTCCGGGCTGGCCAGCACAGGCTCTGCAGACAGGAGTGCTTTTACCTTATCGAAGCCTTCCTGGCACGCCTTTGACCAAATTACCTTGTTAGGCTGATGCTTTTTACATAAGTCCGTGATTGGGGATACAATGTCACTGAACCCCTCCACAAACCTCCTGTAATAGTTTGCCAAGCCTATGAAGGATTGAACTTGCCTTTTAGTCTGGGGTACAGGCCATTTCACGATGGCCTCCACCTTAAGAGGGTCGGGGGATATTTCCCCCCCCCCAACCCAGTGTCCCAGATAAGGGACTCTGGCTGCCCCTACCTTGCACTTGGAGGGTTTTACAGTTAGCCCAGCCTCTTTGAGCTTAGTTAGCACCACTTGCAGGTGCTCCTTGTGGTCAACCCAGGTGTTGCTGAACACCGCAATGTCATCTATGTATGCTCTAGCATAACTCTGCAACCCGTTTAACATTCGGTTGACCAGTCTCTGGAAGGTTGCACCTGCATTCACCAACCCAAACGGTAACACTGTAAATTCATAGAGCCCTATATCAGTGATAAAAGCTGACTTCTGTTGGGCCTCTCCCTCCAGAGGGATCTGCCAGTAACCTTTGGTCAGATCAAAGGTACTAAGGTACTTGGCTTGGCTCAGCACATCCAGCATGTCATCAATTCGTGGCATGGGGTATGCATCGGTTACCGTGACAGCATTGAGTTTTCTATAGTCCACGCAAAATCTAACGGTGCCATCTCTCTTTGGGACCAAGACCACAGGTGAAGCCCACGCACTGCCCAAATCCTTAATCACCCCCAAGTCCAACATGCTTTGTATCTCGGCCTGAATTTGCTGATGAAATGCATCCTAGAATCAAGGAGCTGACTGAGGAGATTGAGCCATTAGCGATTATCTTTGAAAAGTCATGGAAGACCGGAGAGATTCTAGAAGACTGGCACTATATTTGCCCTTTTCCAATCCATAAAAAGGGAAATAAGGACAACTCAGGGAATTACAGACCCGTCAGCTTAACATCTGTACCTAGAAAGATAATGGAGCAAATAATTAAGCAATTTGCAATCATCTAGAAGATAATAAGGTGATAAGTGACAGTCAGCATGGATTTGTCAAAAACAAATCATGTCAAGCCACCTGATAGCTTTATTTGACAGGGAAACAAGCCTTGTGGATAGGAGGGAAGCGGTAGATGTGGTATATCTTGACTTTAAAAGGTTTACTAATACTGTCTCTCATGACCTTCTCATAAACAAACTAGGGAAATACAACCTAGATGGAACTACTATAAGGGGTGCAAAACTGGTTGGAAAACCGTTCCCAGAGAGCAGTTATCAGTGGTTCACAGTCATGATGGAAGGACATAATGAGTGGGGTCCCACAGGGATCAGTTCTGGGGCTGGTTCCGTTCAATATGTTCATCAATGATTTCAATAACAGCATGAAGTAAATTCTACTCCTTCCCACCCCTTACATAATTACTTTTACATTTTCAGGCAGCGTTACAAGTAGTAAGAGGAACTCCTCCCTGTCTTCTTACGGAGGAAAGAAATCCAGCACTGTCATGTGTCTTCTCCTTTCCTCCATTCCATGCATTTGCCTGCAGTAAGTTTGACCATGGCGATTCAGGCCAGGACATCACCATTTAGAAGATTAGCTTAAAGGCATGTTTCTAGGCTACTGAGTTTCCTAACAGGCTCCCTATGGATTAATCCAAAATGTAAGCTTGAGCAAAAGGATTCATTTGGAACAGTCAACCTTTGAATCTATTAACCTAGATAAGTTTACCCAATGGAAAATTTAAATTTCAGACTTAAAAGCATTTGGTGTGTTAATGTAAGCACAGAGTACTTGTTTATTTGAAAAAGATAATTGGGAAAAAATGCAGCAGTTTATACATTTACCTCTTCACTCCTTTAACATTTAATATGTAGCCTACCACTGAAGGCTATTAAGAAGAGAAAGCAGAAATCCACTTTGGATCTTTGGAAGACCAGAAACCAATTTAAAGAGAAAGCAAAGTCAGTGACCTGGCTGCTTTTAGCAAGGCTGCATTTGGTTACAAGGGAATCACAAAAAAGGAAGAAAATGTGGCTCAATGCATAATTCTCATTCTGAAGTATGAAGATAATTTTTTACAGTATACTGAAATTTCTACAGCCATTTAACATTGAAACAAGACAGGATTATAGTACATTTTATTGACTATCAGTTTTATTAATTTAAATCAGTCCAAATTTAACTACATTAAAAATGGTAGATTATCCCTGTAACAAAGAGATTAAGTAGCTTTTAAAAAACTGGAGTGATACTTCTCTATTTAGTCTCACTCGGTTTTAGATTAGGCTCCAGCTACATTACAGACCAAATTTTTATCCATAAATTGCTAAAGACAGCCATGTTCCCATGGGAAAATGAAGATCACAAATCATGGGACAAATCATGATTGAGGGGATCCAGCTATAGATATTCAGCAAATCCAAAGTCTGACCACCTACAATGATAGGCAACATTATTGGGCCATTAACTGAAATTAAGCTATTTTGTAAATACAGTAGCTTAGTCTCCATCAGCTGTTTTATGTACAAGGATAAAAATAAAGTATAGCGTTAAGTATCAAGCTATTTATCATGTACTTTATTGTGTATCAATATAGGCTGTGATGTATTGGCCAATTTCCTGCTATATTTTTGGAAGATATTATTGAATTAAATTTAAATAGCTGTGAAGTCATTTGTATTATAAACTTTGCATCTATCTATTATTGTGGGATATTACATAACTTCTCTAGGGGGGAAAAGTGCCCAGTATATACCTTGGGAAGTGTTCTGTGCTTCAAAAGAAGTATTCTAAACAATGTGCCAGACAAGAAGGAGCATGCAGGATAGGTAAAATAAAGTGGATTTCCTAGAAAATACCTAGGGGGCGAGGAATGTAAATTCTCACCATTAGAGCCAACCTTTAGAAGCTATGCCCTAAACCATAGAATATCAGGGTTGGAAGGGACCTCAGTCATCTAGTCCAACCCCCTGCTCAAGCAGGACAAATCCCCAACCAAATCATCCAAGCCAGGGCTTTGTCAAACCTGACTTTGAAAACCTCTAAGGATGGAGATTCCACCACCTCCCTAGGTAACCCATTCCAGTGCTTCACCACCCTACTAGTGAAAACATTTTTCCTAATATCCAACCTAAACTTCCACCACTGCAACTTGAGACCATTACTCCTTGTTCCGTCATCTAGTACCACCGAGAACAGACTAGATCGATCCTCTTTGGAACTCCCTTTCAGGTAGTTGAAAGCAGCTATCAAATCCCCCCTCATTCTTCTCTTCTGCAGGCTAAACAATCCCAGTCCTCTCAGCCTCTCCTCATAAATCATGTGCTCCAGCCCCTTAATCATTTTTGTTGCACTCTGCAGGACTTTCCAGTTTTGGGCTCCACACTTCAAGGAGGATGTGGAAAAATTGGACATAGTACTCCAGATGAGGCCTTACTAATGCCGAATAGAGGGGAATGATACCATCCCTCAATCTGCTGGCAATACTCCTACTTATACAGCCCAAAATGCTGTTAGCCTTCTTGGCAACAAGGGCACACTGTTGACTCATATCCAGCTTCTTGTCCACTGTAACCCCTAGGTCCTTTTCTGCAGAACTGCTGCCTAGCCACTTGGTCCCTAGTCTGTAGCAGTGCGTGGGATTCTTCTGTCCTAAGTGCAGGACTCTACACTTGACCTTGTTGAACCTCATCAGATTTCTTTTGGCCCAATCCTCTAATTTGTATAGGTCCCTCTGTATCCTATCCCTACCCTTCAGCATATCAACCACTCCTCCCAGTTTAGTGTTATCTGCAAATTTGCTGAGGGTGCAATTCACGCTATCCTCCAGATCGTTAAATGAAGCTATTGAACAAAACCGGCCCCAGGACCAACCCTTGGGGCACTACGCTTGATACTGGCTGCCAACTAGACATGGGGCCATTGATCACTACCCATTGAGCCCAATGATCTAGCCAGCTTTCTATCCACCTTATAGTCCATTCATCCAGCTCATACTTCTTTAACTTGCTGGCAAGAATACTGTGGAAGACTGTAGCAAAAGCTTTGTTAAAGTCAAGGAATAACACGTCCACTGCTTTCCCCTCATCCACAGAGCCAGTTATCATAGACTTGCCCTTGGTGAATCCATGCTGACTGTTCCTGATCACTTTCCTCTCCTTGAAGTGCTTCAAAATGGATTCCTTGAGGACCTGCTCCATGATTTTTCCAGGGACTGAGCTGAGACTGACTGGCCTGTAGTTCCCCGGATCCTCCTCCTTCCCTTTTTTAAAGATGGGCACTACATTAGCCTTTTCCCAGTCATCTGGGACCTCCACCAATCACCATGAGTTTTCAAAGATAATGGCCAATAGCTCTGCAATCACATCTGCCAACTTCTTTAGCACACTCGGATGCAGTGCATCTGGCCCCATGGACTTGTGCTCATCCAGCTTTTCTAAATAGTCCTGAACCACTTCTTTCTCCACAGAGGGCTGGTCACCTCCTCCCCATACTGTGCTGCCCAGTGCAGTAGTCTGGGAGCTGACCTTGTTCGTGAAGACAGAGGCAAAAAAAACATTGAGTACATTAGCTTTTTCCACATCCTCGGTCACTAGGTTGCCTCCCCCATTCAGTAAGGGGCCCACACTTTCCTTGACCACCTTCTTGTTGCCAACATACCTGAAGAAACCCTTCTTGTTACTCTTAACATCCTTTGCTAGCTGCAATTCCAAGTCTGATTTGGCCTTCCTGATTGCACTCCTGCATGCCTGAGCAATGCCTGTATGCATGAGCAATATTTTTATATTCCTCCCTGGTCGTTTGTCCAATCTTCTAAACTTCTTTTTTGTGTTTAAAATCAGCAAGGATTTCACTGTTAAGCCAAGCTGGTCGCCTGCCATATTTACTATTCTTTCTACACATCGGGATGGTTTGTCTCTGCAACCTCAATAAGGATTCTTTGAAATACAGCCAGCTCTCCTAGACTCCTTTCCCCCTCATGTTATTCTCCCAGGGGATCCTGCCCATCAGCCCCCTGAGGGAGTCAAAGTCTGCTTTTCTGAAGTCCAGGGTCCGTATTCTGCTGCTCTCCTTTCTTCCTTGTGTCAGGATCCTGAACTCAACCATCTCATGGTCACTGCCTCCCAGGTTCCCACCCACTTTTGCTTCCCCTACTAATTCTTCCGTTTGTGAGCAGCAGGTCAAGAAGAGCTTTGACCCTAGTTGGTTCCTCCAGCACTTACACCAGTAAATTGTCCCTCTCTGGCTGATTACCTACTCAAAGTCTCGGATGATCAAAGTCCTAGACCAGTGGTGGGCAACCTGTGGCCTGTCAGGGTAATCCACTGGTGGGCCGCCAGGCAGTTTGTTTATATTTACATGGCCGCCTACAGCTCCCAGTGGCCACGGTTCACCGTTCACAGCCAATGGTAGCTGTGGGTAGCGGTGTGTGCCAGAGGGACATGCTGGCTGCAACTTCTCGCAGCTCCTATTGGCAGGGAACAGCAAACCACGGCCACTGGGAGCTGCGGGTGGTCGTGCAAATGTAAACAAACTGCCTGGTGGCTCGCCAGTAGATTACCGTGGCGGGCTGCGTGCGGCCTGCGGGTTGCCCACCACTGTCCTAGATGGTCTAAAAGAAAGGCTGACCTATGCATAGGGGTACTTGTTCTGAGGGAACAGCTGTTATGAACCTGTAACCACAGAAAAAATTCTTTGTGGGGTTTGAAGAACTGACTTCTACCAGAGCCCTGGTTGGAGTGAGGGGGCGATCTCTGGTAAGCTTATTAGCATGCAGGTAGGTTCTTTTATTTTTTTGTAATATATTTTCTCTTTAATGCTTTCACCTTAAAAATAAATATGATTGCTTATAAAGAGCTGTAAGGTAACTTTTACCTGTGGGCAAATACATTGCTACATAGCTTCTGGAAGAAAACAAAGCCGGCCCGCTTAGGCAGTTTGCCATGCTGGGGAACTCACAGGGTAGGCAGGAAACTGTGCTGCTTGGAAAGACCCTGGTCAGAAGGGAGAGAGACATGGGTGTCTGTCCAACAGAGGCAATGGCTGAAGAGCTGGGAGCCTACAGTAGGAGCCCATGCTGGAGGAGGAATACAGGCTGCAGTTGCCCTGAACTGTGACATAGGCAATTATATTTTGTGTTCAGCATTATTTTTTCTGTCAGATGTCTACAGATTTCAGACATATTGGGAGAGCACATAGTGATATTTCCAATATGGCTTTATAATTAAGTTTGCACTTTGCCAATTATTTCAGCCAGCATTGTAGATCTCATTGGTTGAATGTTCCTTCCAAAAGTCTAATAATAGAACCCTCTGTCAATCAATGTAATTTTTATAGAATGCAGCAGCTTCAAATCCAAAAGGCCATGTCTATGCTGCAATTTGTTAATTACCTTCAGTGATTAACTGATTATATAACTGGGACCTTTTCCTGGAACAGTCACAGAAAAAAAAAAAAAAAGTTATCCATAACCCTATACAAAGCACAAGTTTGCTCGAAGATTTAGTTTTTAAAGTGAATTTTCTTCCAACACCCTTCCTTACTTTGGATAATTGAAAAATATTCAATATAGCAATTAGTTCTGGTTAAGTGCAACAGTGATAGTAAGAAACGTATTTTGGGAAAAAACAACACAGATTTACATCTTAAGCAATCCTACTGACTTCAAATAATGGTTTTGTATTGTGGGGGAGGGTAGAGGAGACAGGCACTTGTAAGAGGACACAATGTTAAATTTGGCCCCAAATGCCCATGGTTTTGCCTCTGAAGAGCAGCCACCCCTGGAATGAGATCTAACTGGACATTTAAGATAAGGAACTAGTTTTAAGAAATGGAAATAAAAAGACACTAACCCAGAAGGCTCCCAATGACTCATCCATCAGATACTTCAGCATACCTAATGAAAACAAAGATGGCTAGAGGCTAGGCTTCTATCAACTCATCTCCCCAATCTCTTGCAAAAATTTCCCAGATGTAAGGCCCAGTGGGTCTTGAATCTGGGCCTGCAAAGCTGATCAGTAGCAAACACCTCAATGCTTCCACCCAGTAGCAGCTGTAACAGGCTCATGCTCCACTACCCACAACCTGCTGCAGACACAGACCGTGGGAAGTCCCACCTTAGGGGATCCAACAGGCAGCAGCCTCATGCATCCTGATTGGCTCCCTCCCCTATATGAATTCAAAGGGGTGTTTCAGGAAGTATCCAGGTGACAGCGCTGATCTCCTGTAGCTGCCAGGACCATTCCTGCTTTACTCTCTTCAATTCCTGGCTTTGACCTCAGCTTGATTTGTACTTTGCCTCTTGATCCAGACCCTAAAACCTGACTGGTATTCTGATTCTCAGAGATTGACTATAAACTCCTCTGCTACTTTCAGCCTCAGGTTTGACCCTGCTCTGACCCTTGCTCCCAACTGCCCATGTCAGGATCCTGACAGTTTCCCTGGATGACTCTAGTCTGTGGTGAAGGTCTACTCCGAGGGAATATGGAGGTAACAGTCCCACTCCCTACTGAGATGCCCACACAGGTTGATTGCTCCCAGAAGGAGCTCCCCGTGCTGTGAGCCCAAGTATCTCAGCTTGCAACAGAGAACCAAGCTCTGTGCAGGCAATCTACCCAGCTCAATGATGAAAATGTGGGACTGTGGGCCCAGCTAGCACAGCATGCCGCAGATGCTATGAGAGCAGGTGGCTCAGCTGTGGGATGTGCGCTATGGCCATGTACCTGGACCCAGAACTCCCGGTCCTCTTCTCAGAACATTTTAATGGGGACTACCAAAAACTCAGGGGGGAGGGTTAACCACCAATGCCAACTGCTGTTTCTGCTTCAACCCCAATACTACCCCATCAATCAAGCAGAAGGAAAACTCATTACTAGCCTCATAATGGGAGATGCATTGGATCGGACCTCGTCCCTGCTTGAACAAGTGACCCTGATGCTATCTGAGATACTTTCCTTTGGGCATTTTCCACCATATATGGTGATCCCCACCATGCCTGCTCAGCGGAGGTGGCCCTGTGCAAACTCAGTCAGGGGCAGGAACTGGCCTTCTCCTATGCTACTCACTTTTGGCAACTAGTCTCTTACACTGAGTGGCACAAAACAGCTCAGCTCTACCAGTTCCGGTGAGGACTATACAAGGAGATTAAGGATGAGCTAGCTTTTGCGGAGGCGCTGATCAACCCAGATGCCTTCATTGACTTCATCATATGCATCGACAACAGGCAGGGAAGGGGTCCAGGCCACCACACCCCCAGCATCCCTTGGGACCCATCTCCAAAATGGACTCTGAACCCATGCAGCTGGATACTGTCTGCCGTCATGTGACCCTTAAGGAAAAATAGTGATGTCGCCCCAAGGGCTGTGTTTCTGCTGTGAAGGATCTGGCCATACTCTTAAGAAATGCCTATCATGTGCTCTAGCACAACCCAGTTTAGTAAACGACCATCAAGACCAACCCTATGGGTGGGTGACTGCCCGGGGTGCCATGGTCAGGGGGTGCCAAGGTCAAGCAACAAGGAGTGGGGCATGCCTGGGGTGTGAGGCCATAGAAGGGAGCTTGGGGCAATAGGAGGGGGGAGAGGCAACAGGGCTCAGAGGCAATGAGGGGGATGAATGGGGAGGCAATGGGGCAGTGCTTAATTTGCAATGACAGAGGTGCCGGAACTCAAGTTGGGTGGCCGAAGAGTGTCAGCTGCTGGTTGAGCACCCAGCTCTGAAGGTAATGCCACCACCACCAGCAGTGCAGAAGTAAGGGTAGCATGGTATCGTATTGCCACCCTTACTTCTGTGCTGCTGCTGGCGGTGGTGCTGCCTTCAAAGCTGGGTGGCCAGAGAGTGGCAGATGCTGGCTGGCAGCACAGAGTCCCAGGCTATGAACTGCCAAGCCTAGAGGTGCTGATGCTCAGCCCCGGCAAGCCCTGGCACATATTAAGTACTGCAGCAGTGGCCAGGGGTGCCAAAATACAAGTTTGCCCAGGGCGCCATTTTCCCTAAGGCCAGCCCTGATAATAATAATATATAATATAATAAATAATAATAATATATGGAGATATGCCTATCTCATAGAACTGGAAGGCCCTTGAAAGGTCATCGAGTCCAGTCCCCTGCCTCCACTAGCAGGACTAAGTACTGTCTCCTGACAGATTTTTGCCCCAGATCCCTAAATGGCCCCCTCAAGGATTGAACTCACAACCCTGGGTTTAGCAGGCCAATGCTCAAACCACTGAGCTATCCCAAGTTTACTTGATTTACGGTCAATACACTCAAGGGAGTTACAAAAGGGACAAACTTAGCTCATTATATCCTCTATCCCAGCAAGTCCATTTTATCAAGTTGTTATACATGTACCATTTTTACTGTTTCTTTTCTCAAGATAATTAGTTCCCCTGCAGCTGGCTACATTTAGGTTTAGCGTTTGTTTTTACTTACAGCTAATGTTAGCATTTTCTACTCCAATTAGGCAACTGTTACATACTATTAGATGAACTACTTGTTAAATTGTTTTTGGTTGTTGCAGAAGCAAACAGCGCTCTGACAGCTAAACTATTTGAAATTAAGATGCAACCAAAAAGAGAAGTATGTGTGCGTGTGTGGGTGGGGTGGAAAGGGTCCATCAAGCAGCAAAACACATTCAATGTGGGGGATTTCAGTCTTGGTGTCAGGACCATTCCTTTGATGGCCAGGGTTGCATGTATAACAGATGTAGCCCACTCAGACCTTATGGGGGTGGGGTGGGGATGGGGATTAATGCCAAGTGTAAGATGCATCAATTGAGAACCATTTTTGCATGGTGACAGGATAATGGTTTCTAACGGTGAACGGAGTATTAGTATATATTCATTCACATTTGGTTATTTATGCCACTAGAATGAGACACCTGTGCACTTTCACACCCTTGAGGGACAAACAAAAATGTGTGACATTCCGATTGTTTTATGATAGTTATAATCTCTACAGCTCTTTCGTTTACTCACAATAGACAGCTTTTCAGGAGTAATTAACAGTGAAAGGGAAGATTAATTGTTTAGTCTCCAAAGCTGTTTACTGCATTGTATGCTGCAAGATCCGTAAGCATGTGCACTTCAACAATTCTGACAAATCAGCAAGCCAAATATTGTCTGTATCTTTAAGTTTTATTTTCCTAGACATAGGTCACTTGGGTTAAAAATCTCTGGAAAAATAATGTGACAGACATTGCAACCACATGCAGTATCTTTGAGAACCATATTGTTTTAAATATATCAATGTTCTCTATATTGTTGTGGGCTAGGAATTTTTCTACTCCCCAGGTAGGGTTACCACAGCTCCCCCCGGAACTAAGAACAGCGTGTGGGGTAATTATTGCACTCCCTGTGATTGTAAACAGCTTCGGAAAAGTACCACCCCCAGGGTGGCTTGCATATTTTGGGTCAGAGCAGTACCAGAGACCAGAAGAAAGGGCTTTTGGTTTAAAAGGGCCAGCTTGAACTGAGAGAACCTTTTTGATTCAGCAAAGAGACATCACCTTTTGTGCAAGGGGGGGGGTAGGACCCAAACTTGCTGGAGGGTTGGAAAGATTGGAACCCGCAAAGGTCTCCACAGAACTGATGGGGAGCTACTGATAAAGCATTTAAATCCCTGTTTTGGTTTTTTGTTTTCTCTGTATGCTTTTACCCTTGAATAAACATATTCTGCTTTGAAACAGCTGCATGGTATCTGGTAAGTCACCATCATTGTCCTTGTAGAGTTACTAAAAAGCAGGAGGCTAGATGTTTGTCAGACCTGCTTGGGAATAATCACAGTGAGGGGCAAGAGGATTGCAGCCTAAAACCCCCACCCAGTAAAGAGTGGGATGTAGGTCCCTGCCCATAGAAAGGCAACAGCTGGGCACTCCTCTGAACCAGCCATGGAAGGGGGGTATTTATTAATTTAGATGGAATAGATGGGCCCAAACAATTAAAGGTGTAAACAAGACCCTGTTGCTATCCAATATTAAACAGCTATAAACAAGGTTTGGTCTACAGTGACTTCAACCTGCTTAGTACCGTGGGAAACACCATTAAAAATCCTTTTAACCTTTTCCTAAAAACATTATTATACAACCTTAACTATAAGCTCAACTGTGAAAATTCATAAAGGATCACAATAACTTATAATAAATGTCGATGGCTAAAAGTTACAAGAGGGAGACCGACTGAATTGGTATAAATAAAAAGGCTTGCTGATTTAACACAGTCCTTGAATTATGATTATACCTGGGAAACAGGAGAATTGAGCCTGAAAAAAAATCAATTAACCAAATCTGGTGCATCGAAAACTAGAGGTCTATTAGTGGACAAAATAATAAGAGGACAGACTATTCTGCCCATCACTCCTCTTTGGAATGTTAAACTACTTTGGGGGACGTGGGGGGGATATAGATGAACAGACAAAGGAAAACTTGACGCTAGCTGACTGAAAGATGAGAAAAAGGGGAAGGAGTGAGCTTCACCATCATGGCTGCCACCCCCACTATCTCCTGGGACCACAGACCTCTTTCTTTCCAATCCTGAAAGATGTCCTAGCAGAGAGAGGCAGATGACATCACCACCCCTACCACCTTTTGTTGAATACTGACCACCATGTGGGATATCAGATGTTGTTCTCTCTTCCCCACGCCCCAACGTGTCCTTTTCCTTCTCTACCCGTTTTCTTGCCAATCTTTCTTTTTTCCTTCTGTAACAACAGTCTGGATTAGCCGGCCAAGACTGCATATTTTGCAACACGGTTGTAAGCGTGTGACCAAAGAAGCAAATAAAGGCAATGCCCTAAATAGCCTGATGCTGGTACAAGTTTACCAGGTCTTGGAGTTGCTAATAAAACTGAGCGCCATGCTTGTGTTTTTCCAGCAGTGAGGCTGCAAGTGATAGCCAACACCAGAGACTAAAGCTGTATTTTCTACCTTTGCTGTTCTTTCCTTTCCCCTTGTATGTGCTAGTCTTCTTTCGCCTTCTAGAAAAATTGAATCAAACTTTAACAGCAGCAGCAGCAACAGCCCCATCCCATCTCAACTAACTTCTTTTCTTTCCCCAAAAAGGCCAGTAGTTACCACATTTAACTCCATCTAAGACAGTCAAACAAAGAGCTTTTTCCTTCTAAAAACCTCTCTCCAGTTAAAGGAAAAGGGAGGTTGTTAAAATGAAAGCCTTATTTAATACTTTACATTTCAAATGCTTGAACTGTTTTCCCCTTCTTTTCTCTATCTTTAATAAAACGTTTAAATTATTTTTAATAGTGTGTTTTCTATGGTACTACGCAGGCTGAGGTCTCTGTGTACCAAACCTTGTTTAAAGCTGTTAAATGTGGACAGTGACAGGATTTTGTTATCTTTAATTTAGATGGAATACATGAGCCCAAAGAATTAACACAACAGGAGGTCAGAGGGCCAGTTATCCTGAAACTAACACGTTCTGTTACAGAAGAGAGAGACTCAAGGGCAGAAAATGTGCAGGTTCTATTCTGATATTAAGGCTGAAAAGGCTTTTGAAAGCACTGGTATCCCTACATAGCATAATTTTGCATAAGTCAAAATCAAAGAAAGAGTGTGTGTGTGGGGGGTGGAGAGGTTTGAAAAAAAATAAATCTATTGACACTGAATAAAAGATGAAGTTACTTACCTTGTGCAGTAACGAGGTTTCTTCGAGATGTGTCCCTGTGGATGCTCCACTTCAGGTGTCGGTGTGTCCCTGCGCTGCAGATCGGAGATTTCCAGTAGCACTGCTCGGTTGGGACATGCATGCACAGTAGTCAAGCTCGTGGTGCAATTGGCAACTCATGTAGTGCGCACACGACCTGATTCTTTAGCTCCTTCTCTACCACAGAGCTCGATGAACGAACTCTGAAGTAGAGGGGAAGAGAGTGGGTAGTGGAGCACCCACAGGGACACACATCTTGAAGAACCCTTGTTACTGCACAAGGTGAGTAACTTCCTCTTCTTCTTCGAGTAGTGTCCCTGTGTGTGCTCCACTTCAGGTGTCTGTAGAGCAGCACCCTACTGTGGATGGTAGGAGCTTCGGAATCATGTGTGTTGTTGCAGAAAGCACGATAAGGCCTAGTATAATGTGTGACATAGAGCACTGAGTGATGGCACAATGTTTTGCAAAGGTGTGCTCTCAGGCCTATGTGGTAGCCCTGCATATATCTATTAGAGGAACATTGTTTAGGAAGGCTATAGATGTGGCCATAGCATGTGTAGAGTGGGATCAGATCCCCAGTGGGGGTTCCTTGTTGTGCAGTCGATAGCAAAGTTGGATACATTTAGATAGTCTCTGGTTGATATAGCGTTCTGCCCTTGGAGCGTTCTGTTGTGGAACTTGGTTGTTTGGTTCTGTCTAAATAAAATGCTATGGCTTGTCTGACATTGAGTGTGTGTAGGATGGCCTCTTGTGAGTTCCCATGTGGTTTTGGGTAAAATGGTAACTAACTAATTAAATTAATCTAATTATTTCTAGAGAGAAAAAACAAAAAGAGGCAGCACTGCCACTGGGCTCCGTCTGCAGCCAAGGACGGTTGAGAAGGAACTGAAGGGTCAGGTCATGTGCAACCTACATGAGGCTCCAATGGCACCGTGAGACTACTACCGCACACGCGTGCCCTGCTCAAGCGCTGCTACCGAAAATCTCCAATCTGTGGCGCAGTGATTCACCGACACCTGAAGTGGAGCACCTACAGGGACACTATTAAAAGAAGAAACAGGAGTTCCTCATATAAAATAATTTATTCAATTTGTTTTACTATTGGAAATTCATCATGAATGCAGTTTATACTTTCAAGAGTTTTAATTGTACTTTGGTCAATTATATGGTATTACATGCAGTTCTTGTATGCTGCACTGTAAGCTGTTTAATTAAACATAAATAATATTTGTTAAGTTTGCTTCCCTTCCCCATTAGTGCTGCTTCAGACTTGAAAAAACAAAAGTTCAAGTGACTTGTTTCTGCAGGACCTTAAACTGAGAATAGCTCTAGTCACTTCAGTTTCCTTTCTCAGTGGTGAAGAAAAAGAAAAAGCCAAGTGAGATGGTGGGCTTCGCAGAGACAAGAATAATTCAACACTACAGATCTTGTCGTAATTATTTTTCAGCCTCTTCCTCAGCACAGGTCTGCTGCTCAGCACCTCTCAGAATCAATCAGTACCAAATCCCAAATGAGGCTATTGTGCAGATCAAATGAGAAAGTGTAGACAATTTTAAGAGAAAATATGATTCTAAGACTCCCTTAGAAATCTGCTGTCAAAAGTGTGCAAGCCTACTTTATAGTCCATCTATTTACTTACAAAACCCCTTCACCATAAGACTGGAGCTCTAAAGACAAAAACCCCCATCCATCAGGTTCCAGCTTTGCAGATTTCAAGAGAAACCATCTTTCTCAATATTTATTCTTGCTATAGCTAGGTCAGGCCTTAACAA
The DNA here is from genome assembly GCA_033296515.1 of Macrochelys suwanniensis. Classification (NCBI taxonomy): domain Eukaryota; kingdom Metazoa; phylum Chordata; order Testudines; family Chelydridae; genus Macrochelys; species Macrochelys suwanniensis. The sequence goes on from CM065777.1 coordinate 37,436,385, forward strand.
AAGCCAGAAGCCAAGAACATTACTTCCATCAGCCAGGAGGTGTAACGTTTTAATGCTGTCTATTAAAGTGAGTCTCTTGTGCCCATATCAAATACATTTCCTAATAAATTAATGTTTCCAGACATTTCTTTGATGTGATACAGGTTTTGCAACATGTTATTTAATATGGCATTTAGAAACACTTTGGGAAGCTGGATGGAGAACAATTCTGTCTTTCTATCTGTTCTTGAAGAGGACTAACAACAGCAGGGTTCAGTTTTCCAATCATTTCAGCCAATATGACCGTTGTCAAAGAGTGGAGATTTTACCATGACCAATTTTGAATTTGAAAAAGTTGTACAATGTTCTAGACAGGTAGGGATATGAGCACCTTCAAGACCAAAAGATAGCTACCAAAGGCAAAATACTAGTTTCCTGGATAGACCTATGAAATAGGAAAAATAGAACCCCCTAGAAAGGCAGAGAAGGATACAAGGTGATTCAGAGGTGATCTTCTAGTTCCAGTGCCAAACAGCTTTCTTTTCTTAAAGGTAATGCTGACTAGACTGAGCTTGTGAATGATACCTACTCTCCAAGTCATCCGCCACAAGGGCATGGATTTCTCCCTGGAGTTCCTCAATTATTTTGGGCTTTTTCTTGAGCTTTCGTCCCAGAACTTATGCAGCAATACATGACTAATACTACATAGTACTACTAAATTTGTCACTTTTGGAAGAATTAAAACAAAATTTTAAATTATAGCCTTTTTAAAATCATACATTATGAAAAGTGTCTAACAGTTAGGCAGGTGCTGCCTGAGTGTTTTTAAAAACTAAAACAGTCTTTTAAAATGAGTTCCTATTTTTGTATCTTTCCAAAAATAGGGCTCTTACTGTGCTAGTGTGCTTATCTTTACAGTGATAATGCAACAAAACACAAGCACTGCTATTTATCCCTATCAGAATTCCAACTAAAAGTCATTATTAGCATTTATTGGTCATAAAGTGGGCAACTATCAATGCTTGCACTCCTAGAAAGGGGGATTGTTGTGTTTTGGGCTTTTTTTCTTGCACATTTAGGAAACTAGTCGGATGAGTTTATTCATAAGCTTTAGAGAGAAACATTTATTCTATGAGAAGGTAATTTTTTTTTTAAAAAAGCAGCCTGTGTTCATGCATGAAGTCTAAAGGAAACAAAGCAGCAGTCTTCAGAAGAGAAACGTGTGTCCATGTGAAAATACCTACTATTTTACATAGGAACAAGATAATCTTTTTGGAAAACGTTAGCTTTGAATCGCAGCCTAGTATAAGAAAAGGACTCAGGGCTAGAACACCTCAGTTCTAATCACAGTTTTGCCATTGACAAAGCAAGATGAAATCACTTCTATATGCCTCAAGTTTTACACAGATGGAGAAAGATAATATTTACTCACAAACATTGTAGGATTCTTTTAAATAGTAGTTAATATCTGTAAAGCACATTGAAGATATAAAGCACTTTAGTCAGTGGCAGTGCCAAATATTATTTGGAAGTTCCTAATCGAGACTAGAAAAAAAAATTAGGCTTAGATCATCTAACAAATCTGAATGCAGAGGGAGCCATTTCAGTCACCTTTATAGCACTGTTCTCCTCCTCCTCCTCCTCTACCCTGCAAGAAGGCCTTATTGTAGAGACTGAATTCCATAATGGGGGAGGCAGCAGAGATGTGGAAGGCTTAAGGTTGGGGTGGCAAGAAGAAAGAATGTGGGAGCAGTGGGAGGGAGTCTGACTAGTTTGGGAGTGCGTGGGAGAATGCCCTCACTGCTGACCCTCTGTAAACAGTTTCACGCATTATAAGAGCGAAAGGGACCATTGTGATCATCCAGTCAAACCTCCTGTAGAACATAGGCCATAGGACTTCACTGAATTAATTACTGTTTGAATTAGAGCGCATCCTTTACCAAAAAAAAAATCCAACCCTGATTTAAAAGATTTCCACTGATTGAGAATCCACCATACCCTTGTTACATTGTTTCAATATTTAATTATCCCTCACTGTTAAAGTTTGTACCTTATTTAAGAACACAAGAACGGCCATACTGGGTCAGACCAAAGGTCCATCTAGCCCAGTATCCTGTCTTCCAACAGTAACCAATGCCAGGTGCTTCAGAGGGAAAGAACAGAACAGGTAATTGTCAAGTGATTCATCCCATCGCCCATTCCCAGCTTCTGTCAAACAGAGGCCAGGGACACCATACCTGCCCATCTTGGCTAATATTATTTTCTAGCCTGAATTGTCTAACTTCAACTTCCAGCTACTGGATCTTGTTATACATTTGTCTGCTAGCCCTCTATTATCAAATATTTTTTCCCCACGTAGGTACTTACAGACTGTGTTCAAGTCACCTGTTAACCTTCTCTTTGTTAAGGTAAGTAGATTATGCCTTATAATGAAAGACATGAGGAGCTCGTTTTCCAGTCCATCTCACGGCTTTGAGCCCTCTCCAACTCATCCATATCCTTGAATTGAGGACACCAGAACTGGACACAGTTTTCCATGAGCAGTTACTAGGGGAGCGAATATAAACTTCCCACTCATACATGCTTCCCCTGTTTATACATCTGTGCACTACCAATCTCACTCACTAGTCTGGAGAATTAGCCACACCCAAATCAGTCTTTAGCCTTTCCCTTCAGGCTCCAATTTTTATCTAAACAACCACAAACTCAAAGGGGGAAAAAAAAAAAGCTTCTAGATAGGGCTTTCTACCCAGCTACTACTCCAGTCCTAGGACTTCCCATCCAGTCTGTCTTCTGCAGGGCCACTGCAGTAGATGGTTCTTTCCTGCAGCTTCTCTGTATTACTCCCTCCCTCCTTCCACCCACCCCCACAACTCTTTATAGCTAAAAGCTGTCCCCTTCTCAGCTTCATCTGATTAACTTTCATCCAGTGTTGAGGGGGGAAAAAAAAAAAAGTTACATTAATTGTGTTGTGGGGGACTGTCCAGCAAGTGTATTCAGAAGTGAAGAATAATTCTTTAACATTTAGGATGAAAAAACAACAATTTTATTTAACTAGGAAATTGAAAGAACTAGCAGAAGTCTCATTCAGCGTGGGCCCATATGCAATTTTCACACGTCCTTGGAGTACTTTCTACCTTATTGTAATTGTATGCAGCAACTACTGTCACTGCAATTCATTATCGGTTAGTATATGCAATGTCCTAAACCAGCACAGTTGGATGACCACTAGTTCATGAGTTATTGCAACATACTCTCATATACTTTATCAATTATCATATGCAAGTTACATTTATGTTAAAAAACAGCTTGCTGGTGAGGAAGACAGTCACCACTATTACAATAAAAATACTCTCAAAGGCAAAAGTGTATATAGAACTACTAAAAATACAGGATAACAGTATAATACATTTGGGGTACATTTTACCCACATACTTTTTGATAGAGGAAAAATATGTTTATCACATTAAATTAAAACTTTTTTTGCTGAATTTTGTCACTTAAGCACAAGTACACAAGTCCGAAGAACAGCATAGTTCGAGGACCACTAGTTCATGACTTAACACTATGTGCTCGTGGAGTACAACATAACCCTCATTCATGTTCATGGGGTAAATAAACAGGGCTCGCTACCCCCAGACCTCTGGCCTTTAAAGGGGAAGGCCATCCTGTTACAACATCCAAGGATCACATTAGCCTTCTTAGGCTATGTCTACACTACCCGCCCTATTCGGCGGGTAGCTATCGATGTTCTGGGATTGATTTATCGCGTCTCGTCTAGACGCGATAAATCGATCCCAGAGCCGCTCCCCATCGACACCGGAACTCCAGCTCCGCGAGCGGAGGAAGCGCTGTCGATGGGGGAGCCTGCCTGCTGCGGTGTGGACTGGGGTAAGTACCTTTTGAAATCGATCTAAGATATTCGACTTCAGCTACGTTATTCACGTAGCTGAAGTTGCGTATCTTAGATCGATCCTGCCCCCCCCAGTGTGGGCCAGCCCTTAGCCACAGTGTTGCACCAGATACTCATGATTATCCACCATGACTGGCAGAGAGAAGGGAGATGAGGCAATGACAGCAAAAGCAGTGGAAGGGGAGAACTGGGCTGTGGTAAGCATGGGTTCTGAGTAACTATTCTAAAACCTAACTGACACAGAGTTTAGGTTACAGAGTGGCGCCTAGTAGCATTCCAGAATGAGGAGAGTGGCTAACCAAGGAAATACAAAGTTGAGGTACATGCCATGCCCCGTGTGGACAGGCAGGGTGGTGTGGAGTGGAGAATAAGTGGGTGAGCCTAGCTAGAGCAACGATTACCCTGGCTGCATGTTGATCCCTTCACTGCCTCTGCCATCACCACCTCCTCTCTCCGCCAGTCCAACACGGTCCTCTCTCCATGGGAAGCAGCTCAATGTACAGCTCAGCCTATGTAACAAAGGAAAGTGCTGCCTACAATTTGTTTGCACCAGCAATGGGCACCAAACAGCAAAGGACAACTTTGCTTCTTGAGTATAATGATTTAGCAAGACAGGAAGGGGAGGGTTAGCTGGAAATATGGGGAAGGTTCTGTGTAGAGAAGGAGACACACAAAGTCTTCTCAAATGCTTAAACTTATTGTAACCAACACAGAAAGTCTATCAACATTCCGTAACAGTCAATGCCCAGTTTCTCTCTCTGCCCTGTCAGCCACTGCACTCTTCTAACATTTCAAAGTACAAACCATTACATTATAACAAAACGTACTGCAAGGTGAACTACAGACCACTTAGGAATCATGTTGCATCTTTTGCCTTTAGCGGGTCACAGTAGCATCTCTACTGTACACTTCTGTAAGAACTACAGCTGTCCAAATAAAGAACTCCTACAAAGAGCATTTTTATGTTTAAAAAAGAGTGCAGAGTTAAGGTTGCCTGGTAGAATCATGCGCCTTTCCAGAATTTCAAGTTCAACAAAACTCAGAATTCTGAAAACCAGGACATACAAAATCAAGGTTGCTCTGGTGCATACCTTAACTCTCAGACTTCTGAGTTTTAGTGAACTTGACATTCTGGAAGGACACACGATACTGCCAGGCAACTCTAACTGCATTAATAAAGGATTTCTTTTTGTCAGTGAAAAATTTAGTTTGATCAAGATGCCAAATGGTATGCACTGCAGAGAACTTGATGGGTAAACCTAAAAGCAATTTTGCATTTAAAATTTGGGGCTCAATTCACACATAGGACAAGGATCTGCAATATGTGTTCGTATATAACTGCTTTTTCTCTTTAAAAACAATGACCAAAACCCAAGTATTTTCACATTGCAGTAATTTGCAGATTATATTACCTGGGGAACTGGCACATTCTGAGGGAGCCTGAGCATTCTCAGAATCCTTCTGCTGTGGATCTGAGGTGGGATTTTTTAGTATCATCTCTTCTCCACTTGGAACAGGCACTTGAGAAGTGGAGGGAGTAGCAGCAAAGAGCCTCTTCAGTACTTTCCCTATGAACACTATGGGATAATAAAAATAATTTTAATAAATAAAACTAGAAACATCTTTATAATAGATGTAAGTCACTGCATTTTGAGATTTTTTTTTAACCTTCTAATCAACTAAGAGTTGCTTCCCTTTCCTCCAGCTGTAAGCGCAAGCTGCCATCTTTTCACGTAAAACCCCCCCAAGGGTCATCAGCAAAATTTTGAACCTGGAATAATCAGCATCCCCCCTCCCCGAGCTAAAGGAGTAAATGTTAGCTGGTGGCAGCAGTTGTACGCTGCTATCCTCTGCAGCCAGGACAGGACATTTTACAAGAATCCTACACAAGCATCTTAAGATTGCTTAAAGTCTCTTGTTGGCACAGCAAGACATTTTCTTTGAGCCATTGATTAAATGGTCATAGTTTATTCATTTTAATCATACATAAGAGTAACGAGGATGGCAGCAATAGCACATGCTAACCCTATTATTTCTATTTCTCACATGCCCTTTTGCCTTCCACCTCACCCTATCATCTCATGCTTGCAGTACAAACTGCTACTAGTTATTTAAATGCAAAGGTCATTTAGATAAAATCAAGCAATAGCTAAAATTGCCTTCTTCCTAATGAGCATGCCTGAGTATTTTAGTCACTGAAAGCTGTTGTCTAGAGTGTGATACTGTGGGGTTATGATGCATGCCTGGTAAAGCAGAGATTTTACAGAGCAAAGGAGAATAGGTTTGGAGATAGCTATCTAACCTTTGATCCAATTTTAAATTTTTGGCAGGAAAAAGCACATCTATCCTCAGGGTAGCCTACTGTGGAATTCTAACAAAATAATTATAATGTTGCCTGGAGAGATGGAGTTTTATTACTTTAACAGACTGATAGGATGGAAGGGCTCCCTCTTACATGATAAAGCCATTTTAAAGGAATAGCATTCCCTCTAGGCGGGCAATCTGCGGCCCATCATGGTAATCTGATTGCAGGCCACGAGACACTTGCTGATGTTGACCATCCGAAGGCACGGCCCCCCGCAACTCCCAGTGGCCGCAGTTCACCGTTCCTGGATAACGGGAGCTGTGGGAAGCGGTGGCCAGCATGTCCCTGCAGCGAACCACGGCCACTGGGAGCTGCAGACAGCCATGCCTGTGGACGATCAATGTAAACAAACTGTCTTGCCGCCCGCCAGTGGATTATCCTGATGGGCTGCGTGCGGGCCACAGGTTGCCCACCACTGCTGTAAGTAATGGCAGCTATGACACTACAAGGACATGTGACCAGACCACATGATTCTGCCCTCCATCTTGGGATGTCAGTACTTTTCCAGAAACTGGACTGGGACCCAAGCAAAGGGTTCCCACCATATACTAAAGCTATATAAGGCAGGGAGTGACGTCATCTGGGGGTCTTCTCTCCCCACACAAGAAGACTCCTGGAAACACCTGAGGAACAAAGACTGAACTGAGGGAAGTGCTGGACCCAGGGTAAAGGGATTTCTAGCCTGTGTATGAAAGACCTGGGGATTCCAAGCTGTAAGGCAAGTGCAGCTTGCCCCTTAAGAATCTGTAGCCTGCTTGTATCATTTTTTAGGGCGAGAATCTGCTATTCATCTCCAACCTAGTATATTAAGCTTAGGTTGCGCTTTTGTTTATTTGCTAGGAAATCTGCTTTGATCTGTTTGCTATCACTTATAATCACTTTAAATCTATCTTTTGTAGTTAATAAACTTATTTTATGTTTTAATCTAAACCAGTGAGTTTGGAGTGAAGTGTTTGGGAATCTTAGCTCAGAGGGGCTGTTGCATTTCCACTCCGTATTGAGAGAGAGGCAAACTATGAGCTTACGCTGTACAGTTCCCTGTGCAATGCAAGACGGTATAATTTTGGGTTTATACTTGGGGGCGGGAAGGAGCCTGGGGAGCTGGGAAATTGGCTGGTGTTTGTTGTTTGCACTCAGGTAGCACCACCTGCTGTCATGTTGGATGATAACGGTGCCTGGGTTAGGCTGGATGTGTCCCCACCCAGCTGCGTATCTTAGAGGGGTGCAGTGGTTCCCACAGCTCTCAGACTGCACCCCAGGGATGACAACCCATCACAGGTCCCTAATGTAGTACCAGATGCTTCTATCCTTACTTATAATAATTAGTCGCATTGACATCAGTAGTAGTACTCTTGCCAGGTCCTTAGCAGCATCAGTTCCATTTTAGGGCCACATTCTGCTCATCTCACTCATAGGATTAGTCCTATTGACTTCAACTGAACAACTTACATCAGTAAAGTGAGCATAGTTTGGCACTTAGTGGTGACTAGTACTATGCAACTTAAAAGACACCAGGGGAAACAGTCATCTACCATAGTATACATACACCCATTGTAATTTCATTCAGAACAAGATTCTCTTTCAATATTTAAACTGGCTCATAGCACAATTTAAAAGCCTAAATTATTTTACTATGAATGAAGTCTTGCGCCTCTAGGAAATGACAAGGTATGAACAACGAGTGTGGGACATTCGGGGGAAAAAAAGGCATTTTATGCTGTAATCACAATTTCTGTTTATTAACTAGAGGAGTAGTTTCATTGAGACTGTGGCTTAGATTCTTATTCAATAAGCATATTGAGAATAATGTGGTGGTGGGGGGAAATTAATGGCAAGAGAGCCTTTAGACTCAGTCCAGAGGATGGGATGGTGCAACTACGTGTCACCCCAAGAAGAAATTATGACTCAGTTTCAGTTCCTCCAGTGTCTTCATCCTGCTTTGGGCGGGGGGGGGAAGGAAAGGAGGGGTAAATTATTTCACCCACTTTGATGGGGCATTTTCTTGCCCTGCTACTGACCTGTGTGTGTACATATGTACCATGGGAGTCAGGGCAGCTGCATTAGGCATGTATTTTGTGCTGTCTTTGCCTTTCTTTCCAATGTGCCAAGCTCTGATTTAAGCAGCCCTAATGCAGTTGCACATTGCAGGGTGTGTGGCCTTGCTCTCCTCCTGCCCTTACTCATAGACACTGCTATATTTCTGGCAAATCAAAATCTAGCCCAATTAAAGTTTTGTGCTCAAGAGTGGTGCCAAATTTACAACAGCAGAGACTGCATTACTGTGTTCTGTCACCCTTCCAAGTGACCACTACAGATAAGGATCCAACAAATTGGTTCCAATCCAGCACCTTTCACAACCACTAAACTGATTAAAGAAAAAGCTTCCTAGAAGTGTTAGGAAAGATGTAGCGATGTTAAGTACAGAGATTTCCCCCATGCTGTGTGTCCAGTGAACAAATATATATTCTTTGCTCAGTGAGACAGGAACAATTATGAAAGCATGTTCTAATCTAGGAAACCATTTTCTAGATTTACATAAATTTGAGAATATTTGAAGTTAGGGCTATGAAGGAGATAACCTTTTTAAGTAAGGTTATTTTTTGGCTTGAACAAAAATAGTTTTAATTTATTCAGTGCCAGAACTTGATAAAGTATCAATAGAGTCATAAATGGAAATTTTACTAGGACAATTAATTCAGATTGGATTATGTGCACTGTCGTGTGATTTGAAGACCAAATAAAGGACTACACATGGGCACCAATGATAAATACAAAGTATATCAAAACAAGAGGGAGGGGCTTTATCTTGAGCAAAATGGGGATGAATGCTAAATTATATCTATGCTCGTCATTAAATATTTAGAGGTAAAAGCAACACATGAATTTAGTCTCCTCTGGAAGTCTGGAGTGTGTTTCGAACATCAGCAGAGAGAAAAATATAATGGACTGAAGGAGATTAAACAAAATTGTAATCTAAAAAAAAGTGTAGGAAGATAATCTTCTGCAGATGTAAGATCTAAACAAATGAAAGCAGTGGGCCAGCAGATAGCCTGGCTTTAAGTTACTGAATATCCACAGCTCCCACTTACATCAACTGTACATAGGCTTAGTTAGGGCAGGTCTACACTACCCACTGGATAGCGATCAATCTCTCGGGGGTCGATTGATCACATCTACTCTAGACATGATAAATTGATCCCCGAGTGCTCTCCCCATTGACTCCGGAACTCCACCGCTGTGAGAGGCGGAAGCGGAGTCGACGGGGGAGCGGCAGTGGTCGACTCGCCGCCGTGAGGACGCCAAGGTAAGTCGACCTAAGATACGTCGACTTCAGCTACATTATTCCGTAGCTGAAGTTGAGTATCTTAGGTCAATTCTACCCCCTTCTCCCCCAGTGTAGACCTCTGAAAATCAGGCCCTATGATATGCAAGTTCAGACACGCAAAATTAGAGTCCACTTTTGAAAACCTGGCTCCCTTGCTGTACCCTGGCTTGCTCTCCTTTATTAAGAGCTGTGATCTACACATGATACAGTATTTAGAATGAAGGGTTATGGAGTGTTTTAGCTCCATTTCAACAGTATGACTTAAAAAAAAAACAGTTACATTTTATTGGAAATATGAATTAAGAAGATAAACAGCAGATGTAGATTTCAAGAGGAAAAACAGCTGCCAAACAACAAGCTAGTCTCCAATTATGGTATCCATGTATAAAAGGAAACTGCAAAGGACCGGGGATCCATTTAAATATCAATTTTATTTTTGCATAATTAAACCCATCCACCAAACCATAATGCCAGCCAGAATTTCCAACACATTATGAGCTCATTACTTTCACTATTGAAGAAAATGGGCTGATTCTGGAAGCCCGCGTGCAAATACAGCCCTCCTGCCCACACATCCTTACATCTTTTCCTGAGTCTGATTTTATTCCTCTTGTTTAAATGGGAGGGGCTCGTGTAAGTTTTTAAAGCAAGGGTCATCAATTCTGGAACTCCCTTCTACACAGTGTCCAAGAGAACCCAGATTCTCTGACCTTCATGACATCCTGCAAGGTCGATTTATTTTGGCAGGTGTCAGTTTGCATAGATTTCTGGGAGGGGAGACTTTTCAGCAGGGAGTAAGAAAGGTTTAAAGACCCGGTGATCGTTCTGACATTGAAATCAGATGCTGTACTATCATTATGAGGGACTGGATAGGGGCTTTTATAGAGTTAAATGTATGTTAAAGAAAGGCTATATCTTGAAAGATGCTAAATGACAAATTCAAGATTTGCACTTAATACAAGTCTCATTCAAGCCAAAGAAAGTTGAGGATGTTCGGCATCACACTGTAAACTAGTGGTTCTCAACCTATTTACCATTGTGGGCCACATCCAATACTACTGGTATGGCCCTAAGGATGTCACATGGGCCATAGGTTGAGAACCATTGCTGTAAACATTCAGTACCTCACAGGCACAATCTCTGAACGCTGAGTGCCCAATGCTGTATATGAGTGCCCAATGTTTTATGTCTGAGGATCTAGAGAGCTGGACGTAGAAATACAAGATGGCATTTCAGTGTGATCATGTCACAAACAGCCTGTGGATTTTTCAGTTGACATTTTAAATCCAAGACTAAAAGATACAAATGTTAGCTGTAGTGATTCTTGGATTAGTTGGATAGGATAGGAGGGAAATGAAATCTATAAGTAGTTCACAGGTTCTTGTCAAGGTGAAAGGCTGAAATATATGAAAAAATAAGCACTAAAAATGTGGGATGTTCCAACTGGACAAGAAAGTTGAAGCAGCAACCAAAGACCACACATTTTATCTTTCCTGGTACTCAGTGTGGGCAATAGGCACCTGCTATTTTTAGCAATAAGAGCAAGTTGTGACAGATACTAAACTGCTAGACAAGCATTAGCCACTGCAGATCTAAACATAAAAGCAGTATATAGAAAGAGGTATATAATACATCGCAAAAATAAGAGCAACAAATGTTTAACCAAAACAAAACCCCACAACACCCCATACACAATGCACCAAGCACTAACCCCCATTAAAGAGAAAGCAAGCCAGTATAAAAGAGAGATTCAAGCTGGAACTCTCATAATAGAAGAACACAATGTGGTATCCAGAGACTTACCACCCACTCCCAGAAGAGACAGACCCCATATTAGTAAGAGAAACTGAAAACTGAACTGCAAAGACAGCCGTAACCCACATAGACTCACTGATCAGCACAAAGTGTTGATCAAAATCAAAGCTGTACAAGAGAAATTGGAAAACAAGGCAAAAGTTGACACTATAGGTCAACACCAGCATAAAATTCCAGATGTAAAGGTTCTCCTGCTGTTACTAAAGTTATCTAACGCTTATTTGAGGCTCTAGTTTGTTTAGTTATCCCGCTTGTGTTGATTACACAAAATTAAAGCTTCAATCAACATCATAATAGCTCCTTTCTCAGCTCAGTGTAGGAGAAGAGAGTTTCCCCCAGAGGCCTTCTGCATGGAGAGCCTGACAGACAGTGTTGGCTACCTGCCATACATACCGTGAGCACCCCTGCAGTATAACTCAATTGGTTGCCCACTGCCTATTCAGATGCATCTTGGGCAGCAAAAAGCAAATAATACCAAGCATGCTCTACGCATTACATCTGGATTAAAGGGAAAAACTGACTAGAAACATGAGATTTCCCCTACTTAGTTGCTGTCTCCATCAAACACAGAAGTGTTTTTCAACTAAGAAAGGCTACACAGGAAAGCGACTAGGGGTCAGGACTTCCTCTGAAGTCCTTCCATGTGTAAAATGCAACAGCATCTGTTCCTCCAAGTATGGAATGACAGTGTACAATAGGACAGGAGAGAGGGAAAGAGATTATCTTGATTTAGTAGTCTACACAGAAAACACAGATGGAAAAACACACACATTTTAGGTTACCTTGTTCATCTCTCACACAATAAAGAAAATACATAAAAGCATTACATGATTTTTCTCCACTGGGCTTCTTACAGGTTTTGTCCTTTGTTTTAAACATTTCTGGTCAAGAAGTTTCCACAATTTTCCTTGGAAGATTACTGAATAGTATAATAAATTTCTCTGTAAAGAAGGTGCTCCCCCCACTCTAGGCTTATCGAGCCTAATCTTATTCATAACATAGTCCCATTATTCCTAGTTACAGCTCCTTTGTACCAAACAGAGCTCTACATATTTAGCTCTTCATCCTTTCTCCTAGAGTGATCCCTCCTGTCTCCTAATAATTTTTCATTCTCCTCTCTGAACTTCTGCCAATTAGTCAGTGTCTGCTACTGAAGTGCCCAGAACAGAATGCAATTTTCCATTCATATTCCTTGGAATATTGCATATGATATTATCTAGAGTGCTTATGATAACAAGTCATGTCTAACCCTGGGTTCTTTCCTCCAGGCTCAAGTGGCAGCTGGACTTAGATGGGCTACTGTTGTACAATTTTAGGTGTGTTACATTTGTGCTGTTCCTGGATGCCAACACAGCAGTTGCAGCCAAGAGATATTACCCTCCCCATCCCAACCCAAACAGCAAGTTTATTTCAGATGTGAGCTGTATCCTTATCTTGGTCACTTCAAGATTAGATTGCTGAAAAACAAACAACAACAAACTGTGCATGGGGTGACATGAGGACTACTTAGAAACTGAAGCTAAGGCAGTTTGCCACAGCCCGTTTATTAAGTGGAGTCTCACACCAGGAATACGTTGTACCAGAGCTTTAGGATTTTCACTGACTGGCCACAGGCTTCTGGGTAGAATTACTATTCCTAGATTTTAAGGCCAGAAGATCATCTACTCCCAACTTCCTGTCAGGAAATAGAATTCCATCCAGTTACCCCTGTACTGAGCTCCAATAACTTGTGTTTGGCTAAATCATTTCTTCTAGAAAAGGCATCCACTCTGAATTTGATGACATCAGAAGATGGAGAATCCACCACTTTCCTTGGCAATTCCAATGGCTAATCATCCTCTGTTAAAGCTTTGCACCCACTTTCTAATTTGAGTTTGCCTGGCTTTGCGATCCAGCCAATGGCTCTTGTTATGCCTTTCTTTGCTAGATTAAAGAGTTCCTTAGTACCTGGTGTTCTCTTCTTGTAATGGTACTAGTACACTGTAGTCAAGTTACCCCTCAGTCCTCTTGTTGATAAGATGAACTGATTGAGCAATTTTAAGTTTTCCACTAAGGCATTTTCTACAGCCCTCAAATCATTTTGGCTCTTTTCTGCACCTCTCCAATTGCTCAGTCTTCTTTTCAAAATGTTGACACCAGAATCGGATACAGTATTCCATTGTCCATTTCACCAATGCCATACACACGAGGTAAAAGTTACCCTCCAGTCGTTACTCCTCTGATTTATACATACAAGGATAGCATTAGATCCAGTGGCGGATTACCATACCATACCCAACCAACTGGGGAGCCCCGCAGGAGTGGCTGGAACTCTAGTCACAGCCCCTGCTCCTCCTCTCTCCCGCTCCATGCTACTCCTCTTCCCCCTGCAGCCCTGCCTCCAGCCCTGCCTCCAGCCCAACCAGAGAAACCTGTGAGGAGGTGATGAGCAATTCCCCCTGCTCTGAGGCAGAGTTGGCTGAGTGCTGCTTGTCCAAGACTCACACTGAGCTAGCCCAAGGCTCTCCCTGCCCTGTGCTGGACAAAGGGCCCCCTCAGCCCCATGCTGGACCGAGCTCCCCCCACCCCCGCCCAGTGCGGTGCTGGAGTGAGCCCATCTCTCTCCTCCCCGCCAGGCATGGAGCTCACCTGAGCCCCTCTTCCCTCCCTGGTGTGGCGCTGCTCTGAGCCCCTCTCCCGTCCCTAGCATGGTGCTGCTCTGATCCCTCTCCCTTCTGCCCCTCCCCCACCCCCACGGAGCACTGACCTCCCCCAAGCCTCTCTCCCCCGCCCCAAGCTGGCCTTCTCCCCTCCCCCGTGTGGGGCTGGCCCGAGCCACTCACTGAAGCCCTCATTTCCCCCGCACAGGGATGGCCCGAGCCCCACCGCTCATAACCGCCCCGCCCCAAGGCGCACCACTCACCCCGCCCCCAGCTCCTTTTTGGCAAAACTGGACATTTGTCCTGTTTGCTTTTGCCAACTGGTGATCAGTTGGCGAGAGCAAATGGGACAAATGCCGAATTTTCCCAAAAAAGTCAGGACATCTGGGCCCAAAATGGGACATATGGTCATCCTAGGCCAGGAGTCCCCAAACTATTTTAGTCACGCCCCCAGTTACCTGGTTCACACCCCCTCCGTCCCCGGGAGCCACAGCAGTAGTGGGACCGGGGCCCACAATCAGGGGCTGTGAGCAAAACCACAGCTGGGGCTGGGGGGAGGACTGGGTGGGGCCAGAGCAGAGCTGTGGGGAGGGCTGGGCCCTGCCATGCCCCCCCGAACATTCCTCTGTGCCCCCCTAGGAGGGTGCCCTACAGTTTGGGAACCACTGCCCTAGGCTGTAGTAAGAGCTGCACAGGGAGCCCAGGCAGCTGTGGGGAGACCCGGAACCTGCACCTGCCTTGGGCAGGGGGCCAGAGTGCCAGACAGCAGCCCCCAGCCATTGTCCCTGCCCCCGGACATGCCACCCTGGGCAGGTGGAGGGACCAGGGCTCCACACAGTGGCCCAGGCTCCCTGGACAGCTCTTACCATGGCCTGGCTTCTGGCCAGGCCAGGGGGCGGAGCCTTGGTGGAAAAGGGAAGAGCAGGGGGTGGGACCTCATGCCAGGAGGGGATGTGGTGGACCCAACTGTTCTTTGTTCCCAGTGCCCCAATATATCTTAACCTGCCGCGGATTAAATCTTTTTTGCCATAGCATTGCACTGGCAGCTCATGTTCTGTTGCTTGTTCCCTAAAGTCCCTAGATCCTTTTCAGAGTCACTGCTTTCCACAATATAGTCCCCCATTCTGTAACTGGGCCTGCATACATTGGCCTTGGCACAAAGTTGCAAACAGCTTGAGTCCAGTTTTCCTGTGAGATGGTAATACTGTGCATTGCCATACTGCTTCACAGGTCAACAGAAGTTAATAAGGGAGGTTGTGGAATCCCAGTCATTGGAGTTGTTTGTCTAACTTGTTCTTAAAAACACCTCTCAGGAATGGTCTAGACCAGGGTTTCTCAACCCAAAATTGGGTCACCAGAATGTCTGAAAAAGTAGTGTTGCAGCTCCTGTCCCAAGGGACTGGCTGGGCTCGACTCCCTGCTCCAGGCAGAGCAACCTCTGGGGTCCTAGTGCCACTCAGGTTCAGCCCAGTCTTCATGATAATGCAGGGCCGTAACCATGGCAGGGCAAGTTGGGCAGCCGCCCAAGGTGCAAAGCCGTGTTGTAGGAAACAACAGGGTAGTGGGGGGTGGAGCCACACGGCCCTCCAGATTTCTGACCTCCATTTAGCACAGAGGTTTTCAAACTGTTTGAAATGAAGATGCTTACTTGCTACTACCCAGGGGAGCATACAGAATGGGAGGAGACTGTCTAGGAAGGAGTACGGCAGAAAGGGATCTAGGGGTTATAGTGGACCACAAGCTAAATATGAGTCAACAGTGTGATGCTGTTGCAAAAAAAGCAAACATGATTCTGGGCTGCATTAACAGGTGTGTGGTGAGCAAGACACGAGAAGTCATTCTTCCGCTCTACTCTGCGCTGGTTAGGCCTCAACTGGAGTATTGTGTCCAGTTCTGGGCATCGCATTTCAAGAAAGATGTGGAGAAATTGGAGAGGGTCCAGAGAAGAGCAACAAGAATGATTAAGGGTCTAGAGAACATGACCTATGAAGGAAGGCTGAAGGAATTGGGTTTGTTTAGTTTGGAAAAGAGAAGACTGAGAGGGGACATGATAGCGGTCTTCAGGTATCTAAAAGGGTGTCATAAGGAGGAGGGAGAAAACTTGTTCATCTTAGCATCTGAGGATAGAACAAGAAGCAATGGGCTTAAACTGCAGCAAGGGAGGTTTAGGTTGGACATTAGGAAAAAGTTCCTAACTGTCAGGGTGGTTAAACACTGGAATAAACTGCCCAGGGAGGTTGTGGAATCTCCATCTCTGGAGATATTTAAGAGTAGGTTAGATAAATATCTATCAGGGATGGTCTAGACAGTAATTGGTCCTGCCATGAGGGCAGGGGGCTGGACTCGATGACCTCTCGAGGTCCCTTCCAGCCCTAGAATCTATGAATCTATGAATCTCATGGCAGCCAGGCTCCGTGGGCAAGGGCTGGGTCCAGGGGGCATCATGCTACCCACACCGTCCCATTTTTCCACGCCTCCGACTTTGCACCATAGGTAGCTGCCCTGATCGCCCCGCCGTAGTTACACCCTGGGTGCTGAAACCCTGGAGATTGTAACACCTGGACTGGAGAGCCAACCCCAGCCAGCCTTACAGCACAATTGCTGGCCCTCTGGGGCACTTAATTATATGAGACTTTGTCTAATGGACATCTATTAATACATCTATAAAATTAAAGAACATACTTGCTACCACTTTAAATTTCAACAACATTACTATTGGGAGGGGCTCTTCTAGCAACTCCAGGTTTCTTCTCTTTTAATCCATGTCTGAATATTGGATGATTTCCCCCTTTCGTTTTTCCACCTAGTTCTTTGTTTTATACTGTTTTTCTAATCAATATATCCTTATCTTTCTGTCCCCCGTGGTATCCACAACACCTATTTTAGCATAACTTGATCCTATAATTATTTCCAACAGAACATATGAATTCTATACATTTTCATTTTAGAAAATCTTCACCATCATGCAAATCAAGAGTCACGTTAAACTATAACAAAATACCCAAGTTACAATTATTTTTACACACCTTCTAATGAGTACATTGTTTGTGTGTGTTTACACAAAGACCAAATTATTTAGGTTGACGCAAGGGTCATTTAGGGTCAAACATTATGGAGTGAGGAAATATAAGCCTTTTTTAGTTCCCTGTGCAAATTCTGCTTCCTTGTGCTTCCAATATCTGCACCAAATAAGGCAGGGTTCACAGGAAAAAAAAAAAAAAGTAATTGTGCCATTAAAGGACTATAATCATACTCTTACACAGTGAGAGAGAGATCCTTTTCCCTCCTTCCTAATGCAAGTCATTAGTGTTTTCATAACTCATTTTGGTGCATGGTTATTCTTTTAAGCATCTGTGATGGTGTTTTTTTTGTTTTAAAGACATATCTAACAAAAATAGACATCATCGTGCTGCAAATAGAGATTCAAAGGCTAAACTGTCAGTTTTTGCTGGGTTTTAGCCTAGATTGCCCAGAATTTGCTTGGTTTTGAAAAGATATTAAAATGTAATCTACATAATATAACTCCCCACCCCTCTTACCATCTTTCATCAAACCCAATACCTGTTAGCAAAGAAGATTCACATTTTCTACTACTATTTCCATAGAATTCCTCTCAGTTTGTCTTTCCAGGACCTGCCACTCATGAGAAGCTCAAGTGGGTGGATCTATTTCTGTCACTGCATTGGATTACAGACTGGTTGACTATAATTGACCCTAGTTAGCTTTTGGGACTGGTATAGCATGAATTATGTGCTATGTAGCACAAGTGTACTGTGTCAGTTTCCTTTTCAATCAAGACTACTTTCTCTGTTACACTTGATACTCTGTGACGTAAGTGTACAGGTGTCAGAGACTAATGTGATTTAACTCCAGTGTGAATTTAAGACAAGGTCACAGGTTGAAGTGAAAGTGCAGGGAAATACCACATTACCATAAAGATCAAAATTTGGTCATATTGGGTTGTTACAAGTCTCTACGGAAACACTTGGATCAGTAGTGCTGAATTGCTTTGGTCAACAAGGAAAAATCTTGGTTGCATTTGAGTTAACAGTTCACTTTCTTCTTCCTAAAGAAATTGATTGGAGTTATGCACTATGAGAACTGTATTATTAAATATTGTCAAGGACGGTGTTGGAATTAATAATATTTGAAATTATTATTAATAAAGGAAATCACCAAATACTAATTTAACTATAAATTCCTTTATTAAATCCAAAGGCCAAATGGTACTTTATGCAATTGCTTTAAACATGCCTAAAAATTCTAAATAATAAGCAATTTACTACATCAAACAGTAACAAATAATGTATAAGTATTTGATCAAGATACTGACAAATAGGCTAGCCTAAGAAGTGCTTAGATCCATGCTGGTTGGCTTCAGCGTGGT
The DNA here is from genome assembly GCA_033296515.1 of Macrochelys suwanniensis. Lineage (NCBI taxonomy): Eukaryota > Metazoa > Chordata > Testudines > Chelydridae > Macrochelys > Macrochelys suwanniensis. The sequence goes on from CM065777.1 coordinate 37,454,808, forward strand.
TAGGTAGGTATTAGCAATGAACGCTTTAAGAGTTGACTTTTTATTCCTTTTAACAAACAAGTGATGTCATTGCCAATTACCAACTTCAGCTAAAAAACAACTTGAGACAGTTTACCCTTATGTCATCTTAATCCAGATAAGATTTATAACCTCCTTTTTCACCCGAAGACCTTTCCTCCCCGTCCTTCTTGGTGTCCAACAGTTTTTTCATTGCACCGGGGTTCACATAGATATGTGGGATGGGAAGGTCCATGTTGGCTCAGTTTAAGACAGATTCTCTTTGATTGCAGATGGTTTTAAATCAGTCACTCCTATCAGTTAGAGGCCTTCTTTTTAGAAATTTCCCCTTATTTCATTAGTTATTCTTTGAACAAGACATCCTCCCTACACTTTATTCCTTTTGGCCGTAAAACATTATTTTCAAGCAGGAGCAGCTCTAACAATTTTGCCGCCCCAAGCAGTCGCCGCCGAATTGCTGCGGCGGCGGGAAGGGCGATGGACCTGCCGCCGAACTGCCGCGGCGGGACTCGGACTGCCGCCCCATTCTCGATGCTGCCCCAAGCACCAGCCTGGAAAGCTGGTGCCTGGAGCCAGCCCTGTTTTCAAGGCCTTCCTTCTTACTAGTCAGGGCCTTTCTTTACAACACATATTTCCTTAACCAATAAGCTAACTATTTTTTAAATTTTATACTTATCCTACAAATTGTTAGAGCTAGCGATAAGTACTGTTATTTTTTGCATGCATAAATCAAAAAATAATAAGTGGTCTGAAGATGTTGGTCAGTTCTTTCAGGATTCTGTTAAGAGTGCATGGTTAATGTCAAATTCCACTGTACTGCAGGTAGAATTATGAGCAAAGCCAGCTGTCTCTCTGGCCAGAGCAGAATCCTAACACACACAATGGTGTTTCCAAGGTACTGAATATATGGCACGTTACCATCTATGCTTCCTGGAATTATGTCAAGCATGACTTTTATTAATAGCTGAAACTCATGTTCCCCAATTAAGGAGCCATGTTTAAGAGACCTCTGTTTAAAGATGTTATTAGATCAGGCTGTCTTGTCATATTATTACCCTACAAACATATGGAAATGCACAGCCTCAAGGCCTTAATGGCTTGATCCCAAGAGAACTATAACAAACTGCCTTTGAGCTAGTCAGTGACTAACCCTCTTGCAGTAAACTAAGAAGGGACGTGTGATGCTCTGTACCTCAGAGAAACACCCAGCACCCGAATGTGCATTCTTGTAAAATGATTGTGTGGTATCCAATGTAAAGTTTGTCATGTCGGGTATCTTCGGAAGGCTCCTGATGCACTGAGCATTGTTACTACAGTAATGTTACAGGTTATAATTTCATCTATGTAGTTACGAGGCTGAAAATGTGTCCTCATGGCTTAAAATAAGACCAGGAAAAAACTCTCCAAGAGCAGAGAGGCAGTTCACACCTCATCAGGGCAGGTATGGGACAAACCCAGCCCAGCCTCACAGAACAAAGGACACTGGCCTAGGCAGCAACAAAAGGATCTGTTGGACTCTCAAGTCATCCCCCTTCTTTTGGCCAGTTTGGGATTAAAATGAGGTAATGCTCACCTGACTCGGGGGGGGGGGGGGGTTTGAAGCCAAGAGGGAAGAAAGTACATGATAAAAGGGAGAGACTTTGCCATGCTCTTCCTCTCACATCTACAGACACCACACCAAATGACTGAAGTGCTGATCAAAGGGGAGAGCCTGGCTGAAGGGCAACCAGCCAGCCTGTGGTGAGAAGCATCTAAGTTTGTAAGGACACTGAAAGTGTTAAGATCAGCTTAGAATGCATTTTGCTTTTATTTCATTTGACCAAATCTGACTTGTTATGCTTTGACTTATAATCACTTAAAATCTATCTTTATAGTTAATACATGTTTGTTTTATTTTACCTGAAGCAGTGTATTTTGTTTGAAGCATGTCAGACTCTCTTTGGGATAATGAGCCTGGGACATATCCACTTCTTTGTTAAATTGACCAACTCATATAAGCTTGCAGCGTCCAGCGGGCATAACTGGACACTGCAAGATGGAGGTTCCTAGGATTGTGTCTGGGACCAGAGATATTGGCTAGCGTCATTCGGTCGCACAATCTAAGGAGCAGTTTACAAGCCAGAGGCTCTGCGTGAACAGCCCAGGAGTGGGAGTTCTCACAGCAGAGCAGGGTAAGGCTGGCTCACAGAGTCAAGGATTGGAGTGACCTAGCAGATCACCAGTCCAGATAACACCAGAGGGGAACGTCACAGGCATGTCTTATAAGATATCATTTTAAATCTTAATTTGCTAGTCAGCATCGTTCTGATAAAACACTCTGTAAAATTACAAGATTTCCCTGTATGATTTTAACACTGTGTGTTCCAAACCCCACAGCCCTGCCCAAGCTGAAGTCAGCAAACAGGTCTGCCCTAGCCAAAGAAATGTGTGCTCTGCTTAATTTGCATTTAAGCAGCAAATAGAGTCATCAAGTAGGAAGGGAAACAAAGAAAGCTCAAACAGGTGTAGGTGTCTGAAACAGAAGTGTCTGAATAACTATTTGAGATAATAAACTGGCATATTATTCCCTTTAAGAAATAACAGACTTTAAGTATTTTGTACTCTCCAGGAGAGGGCTGGGCAGTAAAGGACATACATTTCTCAGGGGGAAATCTGGTACTGGGGGTGTTAGGATCACCCGGCAAAATAATCAATGCTGGTGAGAGCCCGAGTGTAACCCAGGTGTGGCTGGGAGGCTGCAGTTACACACACTCAGCTTGTGGCAGGCTGTTTGTGAGTGGCTCAAGTGGGAGATACTTTACCAAGGTAGGAGTGATCCAGCTGCCCATTAGTCTGGATTGTACTGTGGTATATTATAAATTCCTAAAGCATCTCTTTTAGAAAAACATCTAATCTTGATTTTAAAATAGTCAGGGATGAAGAGTTTACTATAACCCTTGGTAAATTGTTCCAATGGCTAATTACTCTCACTGTTAAAAAAATATGCCTTATTTGCAGTCTGAAAGCAGGTTAGCTGACACGAATTAAGAACACATTTATTTATCTCTTATTGCAGTGTAGATACGGCCTGTCTGTATGTGTTCCTTGGCCACCCTGCCAGCTCTTGCGGACACTCTCTGAGCAACTTCTGGGCACTCACTCAATTGCCACCCTTTTCTAGGCCCAGGGTCCTCTAGCACATTCTCTTTGATCTTTCTCTTCTCAACCTTGACAAGTCAGCTAAGGCAACCGAGGAGTCGCATCTTCAGGACTATAAGCTTGGCTATCCTGTTTGAGTATTTGTTGGGATGCTCTTTATTTAGAGCAGCGGCCTCCAAACCTTTTTGATCGCGCACCCCCAGGAAAAAAAAAAAAAAAAGGTGCCGCAGGCGTGCCGCCGAAGAAAAAAAGGGAAGAGCTGTTACATAGAAGAGCTGCCTCAGGTGTGCCGGCGGCGCTCCTCCTGCCGCGCACCCCCAGGGATCGTCTTACGCACCCCACTTTGGAGACCACTGATTTAGAGCATTGTTTTACCTTTCCTGGTTGGTTCCTCTGGCAATCCCTTTTGACCTAACTCCATAACTTATCATTAACGCACACAGACATGCAGCATATTAATAAAAAATATAGATAAGTTCACACACACTAATGCTGCATGTATCAGCCTCATGCCCCTCCCCTCCACTTCCAGCAAACCTCTCTGCCACAGAGATATTCTTGTTTACATGTTGCTTTGAACAGACAAAGATTGTCTATTAGATTAAGATCTAACTTTGGGTTTCCACAAATATCATAGGTGATGGGTACTCTATAAAAGCCTAGACAGGCTAGGTTCCATATCTCTTCTGATTCCCTACGATAGACTGCTGTTCAGTAACTACACATTGGCTTAGACACAGTTTAAGGAGAATATTTATTCACTGATTTAAGGTCTGATGCTGCGATCATGAGTATGGGCAGATTTGGAGCACAGTCTGGGAAGTGAACATCTCTCTTTAATGTGTGACTTGACATAGTAATATCTTAACATAATGTTTCTAATGGGAGCAGTACTAAAAATTGTAAGATGAAAGGTACTCAAAATAGGTTTCACCATTTAAAATAAAAGAATTTGAGAGATGTTAAGAAAGGAAATATTTATTGCATAAATTACAATATCTTTTCTGCTTGAAAGAAGGACAGTCTTGTGGTTAAGAGATGGAGACAGTCTGGGTTCAGTTTCCAGCACTGGCACAGATTACATGTGTGACTGTGGACAAGTGAATCACTCCATACCTTAGAGTTCCCAAACTGAAGTGGGAATAGTAATACTGTTGTAATTCACAGAAGTGCTGTGAGATTAATTTGTTTGTGTTCTGAGGTGCGCGGATACGATGGCAATAGGCATAGGAGTAGTCTGGCTTGTATACTGGGGAGGGCGGCATCTCCAGTCAGGCCAATGGAGCCACAAGTGGGGAGGAGGCAAATTCCATGTCTGCCTGAGGCTTCCAGTTGGTGGGGACGGGGGGCACAATGCCCCTGTAGGTCCTTATAAGTAACAAGATATATAATGCTTATACACCCTGGTTTATTGTATGAGCATCATGAATGATAGGCTCAATATTTATTTTTAAAGGGGGAGGGGGAAACATGCATTTTTCCTAGGGAAGAAACAAACTCGATTGTCTTTATTTTACAAGAAGCTAAATAGATCACATTCTAGGCAAATACTGCAGAGAGGGGGGACATATAGATTTTTTTTCCACAGCAGGAGAGTTACATGCACCCTACTTAACACTTAAAATTCCTCTAAATAAAGGGGATTGGGACTTGCTTGCCTTATTTGTTCTACTCCTATCATACACAAAAACAGATGTTCCAAATAGACATTTCTCCCTTTCAACCACTACTTAAATTTCTCTCTCAATAGTGTCAGATCATGTGAGAGAAGGTGGGTGAAAGAAATATCAATTCATGGTATCAGCCAGTCAACCTTGTCTGCATTACCAAGTCTTATATCAAGAGTCTCAGGCCAGCCTCCACTGGCTAAGGCTGCAGTTGTATTCAAGCAGTGGCTGGTTCCTCCTTATGCGAAGATAAAAAGGAGGACACAGAAGCAGAGCCTCAAGAGTTAATCTTGAAGAACACTGTCTTATTCTCTTGTTCAATGGAGAAGAACCTGACATATGGACTGCAGGAGATTCTATGAAACAGGGACTCAAAGAGGATCCCTTCCATGATTCTCTACCGAACTATTTCAGGATCCCTAACATTGCATTAAATGTATATAATTCCTGTTTCGTTTTTCAAATAAATAAATACAATTCATAGTTATCTGGCTTGCAGAAATTGCAAAGTCTTTGCTCTGTAGGAGATAGACTTGTAGAGTTTACAAGATTCAGAACCAGCCAGTGTATACTTAACTAGCTGCATATACACACTTTACAACACAAAATGTTCTACTGTTCATACTCCATATTAAGTTTTAAATCTGATAAAAATTTGTGAAAAACAATTGCATTTTAGAAGCCTAGCAGTGACACTGTTCCATCAGGATTATTTAAATGCAAAGTTTCAACTTTCAAAGTTTAGATTTTTAGAATTAGATGCACACTAAAAAATAACCCCCCCAAACCAAAAATCCCTCAAAGATGGTCACATTGCACAAACAGGAAAAAGTCTATTTTCCCAAAAATTTATAACTCCAACTGCATAAAACAACTCCAAGCATTTGTGCACGCACACACTCATCTCAACAACAACAAAAAGCATTCACAGTTGCAGCCAAAAAGTGAGAGGTTTTTTGGGGGCAGAGAGAGGGGAGACCGTTAAGATTAATTTAGAAAGGGGTTGCATAGAAGCATTACAGAACCTTAACAGGAACTCAACTTCTGGGGTGAAAGGAGACAGCAGCAGCAAGTGCACAACAAAAGAAGGGTAACTTTTGCCCAAGAACACAGGTACAAGCTCCTAGTCTCCTAAAATTACTTCAATCTTCAGGGTCAACATAGAGCAAGCAGGATCTTGTTTTAATGGCTTGTTGCATATCCCCTCTTGCTCCTTCTCCCTCCGCCAAAAAACCACCCTGCAAGGCACTCTTTCTAACACCACAAGGCCAATTAATTAGAGCATCCAGAGACTGCCACATGTTCATCTACAAATATAACCTATCCTTGCAGACCTACAAAGTGTCACACACTGGACATGTCACTCACACAGCCACCTCCATGCCTGTCTGCACACTTCGTGGAGTTTGTACATGCATTGCAGCAGGTTTTTGCTATAGTTTCTCCTCCCTGCTACCAGGATTTGTAGTGGTGCTTGGTCTTCCTTAGCAGCCTCTCCATGCTAGCTCTGAGCCCACGTGGAGCGGCTGGCAGTAAAGCAGCAGCATGCTGTCCATGGCATGGGACAGGAGCTGTGGGGAAGAGTGGCGAGGCAGAGCAGTGGCTGTTCCAGACCACCACTAAACCTTGCAGGCACTGTAGGCACACCCCAGACTCTCTTAGTCCCAGCTGCCCTTGGCACCGCCTAGGCTGCTCCAGGCGAGCCCCTCCCCTCAGCCCCAAGAGAGCACCCATCCCACAGGCAGCTTCAGGCTCACTCCCCCACTCCAGCCTCCCCTTCCTGGGCTACTGGGCTTTCCCCGCCAGTAACAACCCGCCTCCACCCCCCAGGCTTGCTCCCAGCTCCTATTCCCTGGCCCCGGGGCTCCTCACCCCCAACTAGCCGCCCAGGCTCCCGCCAACACCTGCGGCCCGCTAGCTCCCGTCCGGCTCCCGCAACTTCGGCGAGGCGTGGGGGAAACCGGCTCCGCGCCCGTGTTTCCCCGGGGCAGGGCTCACGGGAACTTATTGAAACGTTTCCCGGACCTGGCAGCGGGCGAGCGGAACCGCCGACCCGCAACGCCCCGGAGCGGACCAGGGATCCCCGAAGCGCCCCGAACCTGGGGCGAGCCCGGCCCCCCGACCGCACCTTGCCTCCTGCCGACGGACATGGCCCCACAAGCAGCTCCGGCCCTGACGGCGCGCCCCAGGCTTCCGCCTTTCCTGCTCAGGCTCCAGCCGGCCGCGCCCACCCCGCGCCGGGGACGGCGCCCATTGGCGCTTCCGGCGGAGGGGCGGCCCCCGCCGGGGCGCAGAGCGGACCTTCCCGGCATGGCGGCTGCGTCCGGACGGCCCCGCGCCGCGCCTGCCGGGCTCCGGCCCGGGGAGCGCGGCTGCGCAGAGCGCGCGAGCTGGTGTGTAGAGCGGGGTTTGACAGCTGCAAGCTCAGCAGCAGCAGCGCATGGCTAGCGCGAGGGGAATAGCAAGCGGTGCAGTGCCCCAGCGTGTGTGACCGCTGCGGGGCGGGGGAATGTTGTACACACCCCGCTCCTCCTCCGCCGCCGCCACCTCCTGCCCGGGCTTCCCCCTCGCCTGACCCGCCAGCCCAACATGCAACCCGGCACCTGCTAAATCGATAATGTACTAGAATGTCAGCGCTGAAAAAGGTAAGGACACGGTGATGGGTATCTTCTGTCTCATGCCGGTGAGCGCCCCTGGCTGGGGGCACTGCTGCTCCCAGACTAATGTAGCCTCTGCAGGCGAGGAACCAGGGGGCACAGTGGCCAAGGATTTGCAGGACTTGGGCTGTAAGCATGAAGAGATGGGAGTGAAACGACTGGGCTGAGTGTGGGTCTTGGGCTGCAAAGTCGACAGACTCTTGTTAAAAAACAATGAGAAGTGCAGCTGCTGAGCGCGTTTGGGGGCGAGGGCACAGCTGCTGCTGGGCTTGTTTTGTGGACGCAGCTGAATCCTGTTGGAATAGTGGGGGCGGTGTGGCTGTTGGGGGTGGAGTGCATCTGCTGAGGTGTCGGGGGGTCCTTGTGGCACTCTGGTCTTAGCAGGAGCTGCTTTGCTGCTGTCGAGTTCGGGGGGGGGGGGGGGACATCTGCAGCTGTGCCTCAGGAGGGCAACGTTAGAGAGCGGCAGCAGGTGCTAGCAGCCAGGGATGTTGCAGTGGGTCCTAGGGATGGTGTTGCTACTGTTAGGTATCGGCATGAGGGTTGCAAGAGAGAGTCTTTCTCGTTGCACTGCGTTGGGGGCGCATCAGCTGCTGAGCACCGCTGGGATGTTGGGTTTGAGCAGCTGCTGCTGGGGTTGTTGGTTGTCGCTATGCTCGCTCGGGTCCCAGCACTTCTGTGCTGATGAGGATGCAGCTGATTTTGGGGGCTGACGCTACGAAGCTCACTGGGCTGCTGCCGCCGCTGGGTGTCCAAGGTGCTGACGGGCGGCACAAGGTGTGAAACCGTCAGCCTGCGGCTCTTCTTGCAGAAGGCAAGACACGGTGACAATTGCGCGTTTTGGTCCCGCGTGCAAAAGTGGAAACCATACAGCTGACGAGCGTGAAACGGGCTGGGGGGATTTGCGATTAAAAGAAGCATTGCACAAAATGCGCGCGCGCGCCATGCCTGATAGAAACACACAGAGAACATGTTAAACGTGTATGTTACAGACTGACCGGCCGGGGGAGGGAAGGGGTCCCCCTCCCGGATTTATATCCATGCAGTAGGGCAGAGTAAGGCTTTTGGCTGGTGTGGAGAAATAATGTGTGGGAAGGGGGACACCGTGCATCTGATTTCTTTGCCTGGAAGGGAGGAAAGTGCTGTAAGCGCGGATGGTGGGTTTTCACAGACCATCATTTTAAGGGTTGCTATGTGAGGATGAAACCAGAGAAAAGGCTGGTGTAACCAAGCCGCCTCCTCCACCTCCTCTTCGGGGTGTACTGCACTGGCGGCGGCGGTTCTCCAACGCGGCCAGCACTGAGTATTAGTCCTGGGGCAACGGCTTGCGGGTGGGGGGATGCTGGGGCGGGGGGAGTGATTATCCCGTGTGCGGAGGTAACTGATAACTGGCTCAGACCTGAACAGGGGTGCCATGGAGAGGGCTGCGAAGGGGGCTGCTAAAGTGAAGGGAGGGAGTTTGGATTTGGCGAAAAAGGGGAGATCCATCCATTTCCCTTGCTTTGATTTCCCTCCTTTGCTCAGTCCGGACGCTTTTCAAGGAATGGAACCGAGATGCTGCTGTCGTTGTCCCTTGCCCGGAGCCGGGGTGCTGCCTGTTGGGGAGGGTAACTCCGGCTTTGAGGGTCTGTTGGCTCGATCTGTGCAGTCCGCATCGTGTATCAGAGACCAAATAAGGCTAAGGCAATAAATCATACTGTGTGTCTCTTATCAATGTAACCAACTTGGGTGAGGTGAAGCTCCAGTGACTTCCTCCCATCTTCCTAAACAGGGTGATAAAAGGAGGAGCGGAGGGGATACATAGGTCGGAATTATATCCCAGATAGTGATCAGGGATTATTGAGGATGGCTTTTCGGAAACCCATGCTAAGTGCCTTTGTAGCAACCAAAATCACTTAATCATTTGGCATTTTCAAGCAGCTTCATTTGATGTACTAGACGCGTTGTTATGTACAATGAATGAATTATAACTATTCATAAAAATAATAATTTAAACACACTCTTTGTGTTGGGGAATCAATTACAACCTAGCATGTCTAATTACTTTGTGGAATAAAGGGTTGAACACCTCTAGAAACCCTCTAGGGAGCTAGACCCACATCCACACTCTCCCCCCTGCTGTAACAAAGTCAGATCTAATCTCTATGTAGGAATATCATGACTGGAAAGTTATAAAATACTTCTAATCTGCCTCCACCCCCCATATCTTTAGTTGCTCTTGGAAACTAGTAGATCATATAAGGCTTGTAAAGAGGAAGAGCCAATAGTCATAGCAGTTCAGGCTGTTGCCTTTATGCTAAAATGAAGAAGTCATTAATCAGGATTTTCTATCAGCCAAATTGTCCTGTGGTGGCTGCTGGTGACTAAGGCTGTGTTAGCAATTGCGACAGATTTCAGTGTGTTTTGTTGCATTTTCTATTTCATGGCGATTCAGATAGTGAATTTCAGATGGTGTGAACTCGTCCTTAGCTGCAGAGAACACATTACAATTTTGTATGCACCAAGTACATATTGGAGGATGAGGGGAAAAGGAGGAGTACAGTAGCATTCTGTAGGTATTCAAATCTTTCATCTCAGAAATAGTAATAATTAACATCTCCCCCCCTGATTTTACCAAGACCAGTATGTTCAGTAACATCACTTATGCAAAATTCAGCTGAATAATATGCCAGCAAAATTATAAAGAACTCCTCATTTGCACCTTTTAAAAAAAGCTTCCCATAGCCATTTTCTCCTCATCCCTCCTCTTTTCCCTTGTAACTCCGAGGGGTTAGGATCAAATGGATAATGAAGTTTTTCACTAGAGTTGGATCCCTAGTACCCTTACAGAGTCCCTCCTGACATGGGTAGTCCCATTAACTTCAGTGGAAATACTGCATTTGAATAAGGTTTTGCAGGATTAGGGCTTTAAATTGTTTGTTTCAACAATCTCAATGTTAATTTTAGATGAAATCTAGTAATTATGATTCAGTGGGGGAAGTCTCAGTATGCAAAGATGAAAATATATAAATATCAAAAATTAGTCAAGATGATGAGACTATGTTTTATTTCTTTCATTGTCCAGGTTTTGACAGAGTTTGCAATCTAAAGATCTCACTATTAAGGCCCTGATTTTTTTCAACAGTAATTTGTGTATTCTTATCCATAAACTCATTTTATATGTGTGTATATCTTCAAGTTGCATTATACATACACCTAGTGGCATTTTCCCCATGTATTATAAATTCTTTTTAAACTCAGAGATTAATTACCGGTATGTCCTTTTTGCAGTTTGTTTCCATTTGTATTTTACTACATCACAGGTTTAAATTGGTTTAATATGTCTTGGAAGCAAGTGATAGTTGACACACTTCCAAATTAAAGCACTTAAAACAAAATCATGTGTTCCACTAAACTTAAATTACTCTAGATTGTGTATACCCAAGAACAAGACTATCAAACTGAAGTGCTCTTTAATTGTTGGTGTGTTTCATCTGTATTTCTCTGGAAGCTATAATGCTGCATAAACTGGAGAACTGACAAAAATTGAAGAAATCCAATACATAGGATCATCTACATAGGGTGACCAGATAGCAAGTGTGAAAAATCTGGGGGTGGGGGGGGGGGAGAGTAATAGTTGCTTATATAAGACAAAGCCCTTAATATTTGGACATCTGGTCAACCTATATATGTAGTACATGACTAGAAGTATGAACACTTCTACACCAAAGCTTTTCTTGAACATGTGAAGTAGCTCAACTGTGGATTACTGACAACCTGGTGGGGGTTATTTTTTTCCTCAAGTAGTGTGAGCTTAATTCTCTGTACTGTATCCTGGAATACACCATGGGAGTACATTAGCTGTAAAGGATTGATTTTAAGAAATGATTCTAGATGTGCTGCAGATGTTGACATTATTTTTAAAGCAAATCTATTCAAGATATCTAATGTACAGCTGTCTACGCTATCAGTTTCCTTTCAATATTTGTGTTCTCTCTGGAAAGTTATTAGGACAAAAGGGGGCTAGTTGAAGATTTCCATTTTTTGTACTTTCAGAGCTCAGCAATTACACATAAAATAAAACTATTAAAAAGTCATTCCACATGGATTAAACAAAACATTTATATTTTTCCAGCTGCATTATTTTTAAAAAGATCAACCAGATTTTACTACTTTTTCTTTAAAAGGGATTGTGTTGTTTTTATTCATGAATCATTTTGTATGCTCTTGAAGATATCTGGTCTGTAGTTTAAAATTGTATCAGATGATAATGATTTTATGACAGTGTTATGCACTGAAGAGTTAATTCTGAGTGTTACATTCAGACACCGTGTGATCTTAGAATAAAGCATACATTTATTATGCCTGCATAATTGAACTAAACAAAAAATAAAGACTAGATCTGTCAAATGTAGTTGATTCTATGAGAGATTTTTTGGGCATTTTTTTCTTAGTGCTATAAAATGCTATTTGCATGCAGTTACACTTTTCAAGCAGTATACCTAATTTCCATTAAGAGAAAATGTAGGAAATACTTATTGACTAGCTTCCTATAACTTATAGTCCTACTTTGCAGATTAAATATCTAGTGTAATTTTAAACTAAATTTACAGTGAAACCTTTTTTAAATAAGCGCTCAATAAACACAGAATACTTAACAGAGGTGATCAGGAGAACTACTATATTAAGCATAATCTAGAGTGGAGTCCTGGCCCTATTGAAGTCAATGGCAGAACTCCCAATGATTTCAACGGGGACCAGGATTTCACTCACAGCTTTTACTTAGGAAAAAGTTCCACTGAATTTATCACTTTTTGTCTTGAGAATATACCATATCTAACAAAATTGCTTGATTAGGTTTTCAATCTGAAAGGTCCTGAGCACTCTCAAATCTGACTGAGATCACTTCAGGCATAATTGTATTCTAATAAAGCCCTCACTCATGCCTAAAGTCAAGTTACTGGAAAAGACGGTTACTCACCGTAGTAACTGTTGTTCTTCGAGATGTGTTGCTCATATCTATTCCAATTAGGTGTGCGCGTGCGGCGTGCACGATCGTCGGAAGACTTTTACCCTAGCAACACTCGGTGGGCCGGCAGGCGCCCCCGGGAGTGGCGCCGTTGCGGTGCCTGATATATACCCCAGCCGGCCCAGCGCCCTCTCAGTTCCTTTTTGCCGGCTATTCCAACAGAGGGGATGGAGGGCGGGTTTGGAATAGATATGAGCAACACATCTCAAAGAACAACAGTTACTACGGTGAGTAACCGTCTTTTCTTCTTCGAGTGATTGCTCATATGTATTCCAATTAGGTGACTCCCAAGCCTTGCCTAGGAGGTGCGGTCGGATTGTGCTACTGCAGAGCGTAGGACCGCTGAACCAAACGCAGTGTCCTCCCTGGAATGCTGAACTATGGCATAGTGAGAGGCAAAGGTGCTAACTACGCTAGGGAGGTGGAGATCAGCTAAGCTGCGCTCCACAGTTCCAACGACCGTCACGGGCGGTAAGAAGGAACTGAGAGGGCGCTGGGCCGGCTGGGGTATATATCAGGCACCGCAATGGCGCCACTCCAGGGGGCGCCAGCCGGCCCACCGAGTGTTGCTAGGGTAAAAGTCTTGTGACGATTGTGCACGCCGCGCGCGCACACCTAATTGGAATACATATGAGCAATCACTCGAAGAAAAATATTCATTATTAAAATAAAATGTGATAACTGTGAAGGAAAGTGGTTGCTCTATTAGGTATTCAACATATGTGACCCTGAAAAGTACTGAGCACTCACAACAATTTTTAAATCAAGATTGGATGTTTTACAGAAAGATATATTATAGTTCAAATAGGATTTCCCTGAATTAATTCCTATGTCCTGTATTGTGGGGTCAGGAAGGAATTTCCCCCTCAGATTGGCAGAGACTCTGGGTTTTTTTCTGACGTTTTTCTTTTGCCTTCCTCTGCAGCATGGGGCATGGATCACTTGCAGGTTTAAACTAGTGCAAATGGTGGAGTCTCTGTAACATGACGTCTTTAAATCATGATTTAAAGGAGGAGGCCAGACTAGATGATCATGATGATTCCATCTGGCCTTGGAACCGATGACAAATTCCCATTGAAACTCAGCACTATGAGATCCCTTACTGTCTTCATCATATGTTGATTATCCTGATAGAGCTGGCCTTTCTTTTCACAATTACAGCATTTTACTCTGATAGTGGATGCTACAATAATATTTATTAGAAAGGGATTCATAAATAATATCTTCAGTGATGGAACTTTGGTTTGATAGAGAACTTTGTTAGAATACATTATGCAGAATACTCAATGGAATAATTTTTATAGGTTTAAGAAAAGTGTTAAAATTGTGTACCTATCTTTAATATGCAAGGGGAAAAATCTTTTGCAGTTACATGTAGTCAAAGCAATTTCTTTTTATGACTGTTATAATCCTATGAGTAATTTTGGTAATAGAGAGAACATTGAAACGTCCCTTGTTTTTCCTATGGTTTACCGTCAGGGGGCTCTTTCAAACTACATCAGTCAAACAAAAACAGCTGCTGCAATTTTAGCGCATGAAAAAGACAATCCTTATTAGCTGCTTCTGTTCATCACCATAGTGAATTAGCTTATTTAAACATGCATGATAAAACAGACGATTGAGGCCCATTAAAGCAGAAAACTAATGTTAGCCCCTCAAGTATGATGGTAAAGATACTTTATATCAGTTGTTAGAAATGTACTATACAGAACAAAATATGTATTGATACAGTATTTCATTATTAGGGTAGAGGGAGAACCTCTTCCTTTTAATATCTGGGTGAGGGAAGAGGGAGAGGAGAAATAAATGCTGTACAATTTACCTTGCTAAACTCATAGATATTCATGAACTGTACAGCTTCCTTTCCTCCACTAGTTAAGAATACCTGTGTATAACGTAGACAGTATGTGAACAGCTATGATCAAACATAAGTATAACTAGGTATGGATGAATCAGAATCCCTATTGTAATAGACCTGACTGTGACCACAAATTGTCATGCTACATTCCACAAATACCTCAATAATAAGCATATGCCCCCTGAACCATATTACACTTCAGCAGAACTAATTATTGTTGCATTTCTTTCTCTGACTCTCAGTTTTTAGCTTTTTGCTTTTATCTTTTGCTCTCTGATTTCCTAGACATTATACTTTTTACACAGCTTACCCACCTATTCCATTTTCCTCACTGACTTTTCCTTTTTCTCTGTCTTGGTGAGTTTTGAGAAGTGAATTGCAAATAGCTTGTGTTGTAGCTGTGTTGATCCCAGGCTATTAGAAAGACAAGGTGGGTGAGATAATAAAAGATATTATCTCACCCTCTTGTGTCTCTCAAATAGTTTCAAGCAAGACACTGGCCCTTAGGTCTCCTACCAATTTCTGTGTTTTATAGCCACATTCTTCTATCATTTTAAAATGTCCCTGAATAGGATCTCTGATTTTAATGTGTATTTTTAATAATGCTTACCCACCTTTGTAAAATGTCATGTACAATTGAAAAAAGCTACATATATGCAAAATATTATTCTTTTCCACTGGCTGGTAAGTCTTTTGGGCTCCCATTGGTGAGAAGGATGGCCGCTTAGCTCATAAAGTTCACTTTCCCTTTGGAGTAAAATGCAAACCTCTCTGTTTTCAGCTCTTGCTGGCTGCTGGAACATGAAGCTGGGTGCGTGGTTTCCTTCATGGCAGCTCATAGCTCTATCATCTACCCACTGGCACATTTTTCTGGCTGACTGTAATTCTTACTTGGATTTGCTATTTATGTGTTACATTTTAAAATTAGTTGCCTTTAAGTATTTATTTTAATGTCTTGACAGTTGCATCTGTAACACTGAATCTGATATTCTTTCAATCTAAGGAGTTACTCTATTTCCGCTTTGAGAGGGTTAATTTTGTACTAAAGAGATATTGATAAAGAACCCACTATCAATGAAGTTCTCAGAATGGCTAAATGGAAAGAAAGCAGCAAAATTAATCAGTTCAGAAATTTAAGTTTGTTGATTTTATTTCCTGAAATGGAAGCAGACAAAGAACATATGATCTGATGACTGCCAATCACTTTTTAGTAAGTTTCATTTGGCTGAAGGTTCAAAGATTCAGACAAAATAGCTATGGTTCATTAATATTGGATAGATTATTTTATATGGGATCTTAAATAATTTGTTGATTTTGGAGATTGTCAGGAATAAATATCTGCTGAGAGCTGTTTATAGTATAGTATTTAGAAAGTGCAGCTGTGCATTTAAAAGTCCAGCATTGTTATGATATGAAGTGAGAACCTGAAATTCAGAGAGTCCCATCTTCGTGCATCAAGCTTCCCCCGAGAGGTGAGAAATAAAGTGTTGAAGGTCTCAAAAATTACTAAACCTGAGAAACTAAGAATTTCATCAGTGATGAGATCCTAATTCTGCTAATAATGCAACAGTTGATAAAACTGTATGTAAGACTAATTCAGTCAATGTTTCCCCCAAGTATTAATTTAGAATTTATCCTAAAAAATCCCAATATTTGTAGGTATTCACTTCTAAAAGTGCTGCTCTAATTCTCTGGACTAATGCAATATCTTCTTTTTTCTGTAGATTAATACACTCTCAGCTTTGACTTCTTTAGGGAAAGTTGGAGCAACTAAAATCCTTCACAACCTCACATGAATTGAAGATTAGCAAATTAAAGATTCTTGCCTTGTCTTACTTCAGAATGTACCTGTATCACCTCTCCCCTCCACCCATTTAGTAGGGGAAGCGTAGTGCATGAAGATACAAGGTCTGTATCCAGTTAATAAACTGCAGGGAAATACAATATTGAACAGGACCAACCATAAATATGGTAGGTTTACATTACTGAAAGCTTTAGCCCGATCTAAGGCCAAACATTACCTTCTCATTTTCTCCATAGCCCAATTTCAAATATTTCCTGCAAACTACACAAAGTGTTTGCAACCTTTAACTGCGTTATAGTGTCTAGGATGTAATAGTTTCCCTGCTATTTTCCCCAAACTGTTGGCTAAAATGGAAGCAAAATTTGTAATCCATGTTCAAAAGGACAATAGATCTCCAATTATGGATATCTTCCAATTCCCCCTTTTCTGGGTTGGGGGAGGGAAGGGCCTTCATAAAAGGATGTTTTTAACTTGCCTTCAGTCAAGGCATCAGTGAAAGTCCATGGAAGCACCATAGAAAAGGGATCAACAAATCTCTGATTTTGCCATCTATGCATCAGCCCCAGGGAGAGTTTCCTTTTTTATTGACAACATATCTGCAGGAATTTCTGTCTCCCCTGTTAGCCCACAAGCCAGTACCATTCCTCATCTGCCACAGCAGGAAAACCTGCAATAATATTCAACAACTTGCTGCTGCTGAAAAGGAGGAATGTTTTGTTCCTGAATGGAGCTCACTGTAATATTCTGGAACTACCTCAGTATAGCAGCATATCCCTGCAGACCTGCTATGCTAGGATTCTGTAATTCTACCATATCCCACTTCATTCTTTCCTTTACATCCTGTAAATACATCAGAGGAGGCTGCCCTGCCTTTTGTCCTGAAGTCCTTTTCAAATTTAGCTGATTTCAGCTTTCTCCTTTCATATTAAATCATTTCTTTCTTCCTCTAAGATCCTCCTGTCTACATGTTCTCTCTAGGTTGTGGTTGACTATGAACTCTCAAATGACTCTGCAATGCTAAATAACACTTGTGATCAGTTGTATATCAACATTCTGAAAGAAACAGAGAGAGGGCACCAAGTTGCACATGGTCAATTTACACCATTTCATCTGGGATGCATAAAACTCCTGACAGTTTCTTGTTCCATAAAGACGCCTTCAGCCTTTCTAATTATCAACGGCATTATTGAGTAAACAAGTATTTAGTGTCCAGTAACCTCAGCTAAAAGTCCCATTCAGTCCCCTTCAACGTGGACCAAGCAGTGGTCAGAGAACTCTACAGGCTGACCACACATCTTGTATCACTGAAGTAGTGTTCACATACACCTGTCCAATCAACTACTTGATTCCCTTTTTAAAAAATGTAAAAGCCCCAACCCTTCTTAAATGAGAATGCCCAAAACATTTTGTAACCCTGTGGCAACTCATACTGCTTGCAAATAAGTTTCATCAACTCGTAAGCCTTTAGGTTATTTTATCTGTTGGCCACTACAGATAAACTGTTAAAATATCCCCCCTCCCCACACAGCTGTTGAGCCAGCAATCAGAAAAGAGTAACCTCCATAAAAAGATCTTTCTTCAGCTTTTGATGCTGTGGGCTATAAATGGCAACACAGTGATACCTCACACCCAAAAAACAGAAATCAAATAACAACCCCTTTCCTGGTTGCATTTCTGCTACTCTCTGCACCAATATTGCAGATGTATAAATTTTACCATTACTCCATCATAAGTAGCAGGTCTAGTGGACCGGAAGGATGGGCCCCTCCTCCAAGTCCTCTGAGCAACCAAAACATCATTTCTAGAACATAATCTTGTTTCCTGCATCCCTACTAAATCCAAAACATGGATTTAAAATCTAAAGAGCCTTCAAAATCTAAAGACAATTTGCCTCCAGCACACATACAGGATGGAGTGCACATTCCAAGTTGCTATTTTCAGTAACTTCTAAACAAAGGCTCAGGTCTGAGTCATCACAGGTCCTTGCAATCCCTGTCTAGTTGACTATCTTGGTGCTGTTTTTAATCCCTCTGATTTACCCCTTTCTCTCATCCTTTCCATTTCATCCCCTCCTTTTTTTGACTGATTCATTAATCTTCAAGGTCCCAGATCTTGATCCCAAAGAGCATTATTTTCTCTCCAAGTTGCTCAAGCTTAGTAACTCCCCAATCTTCATCCCCCAATAAATGTGCTTGCAGGGAAGATTGCCTTAAATCAAAGCAACTGAAATCACCAATTTTAATCATGATTTTAATTAGCAAGCAGGAAACCTTGATTTAACTCATCAGTTTTAACTGTGTTTTGGATTTGTACTTTTTAGTTATTTTCCTAAAGAAAGGTTGATTCTCATTTGATTTGCAGCTAAACATGTTGATTTGCAACTAAATATAGTCTTTACACTAAAAACTGATGCCTCTTTTTGCTAACCAGGATGATACACGCTATCAAGACACATTTATTTAAACAAGTATATAGTGTAACTGACATGTATTCAGATTCTTATTTTTTACTTTTTTATTGTGTTAGAAAATGGTGAATGATGCATTTCTTATTTACCAGGTGATTTATTAACTTTTTACTTACAATTTATGTGAAGCTATATTTGGAAGGAAATACAAATGCAAATAAAAATGTACAAAAGAGCAGTTGTTTTAGTATTATTATTATAATTACATTAAACTACCTTAAAAGTGCTGGATACAAAAGAAAAAGGTTTATCAAAACAAGTTTTGCACTTATAACTTAATGATTTATGAAACAAAGGAATTATCTTACCTAGTATTTATTTATAAACTGGAAGAGAAAAACAAGATTTCCTGCTTTGTCAGCACTCAATTGATTTCTTAACTTTGAACCAACCAGTGTTGAACTGAACTAGCTGAATAAACTGAAATGAAGAAAATATTCTCGCTGCACCTATAGAAGAGGCTACTGCTGTTAGAAGCATTTCAGCAAACTCTGGTTGCAGGTGTTTAGCTTTCTTGGCAGCTAACATGTTGCACTTACAATTATTTTTGTATTTAATTTAAAATTTAATACATTTGGGCCTTAATTTAGGGTGTCAATTCCAGATTTTATTTTAAATGAGTTTATTTCAGTGTATATTTAATTTTAATTAAATTAAATCTAATTTCAATTAAAAAATCTGATTTTTTAAAATAATTTTTTATCTACCCTGTGAGCTTGTAACATGTCCACAAGCTCCTCTCTTTGCTCCCCCTTGCCCAAGACAGCACCAAATACAGAAAACCTGTTATTCACTGGATTGGTGAAAATGCTATGTAATTAGTGTTGCCAACTTTCTAATCGCACAAAACTGAACACCCTTGCCCCACCCCTGCCTCATCCCTTCCTGAGGCCCCCTTCCCTCTGTTACTCATTCTCCCCCACCCTCACTTACTCGCTCATTTTCACCAGGTGAAGCAGGGGGCTGAGGTGTGGGAGGGGGTGAGAGCTCTGGGTGGGGGTGTGGCTCTAGTGTGGGGCCAGAAATGAGGGTTTCAGGGTGTGGGAGGGGGCTCCAGACTGGGGCAGGGGGTTGGGGTGTGGGAGGGGGTAAGCGCTCTGGCTGGGGGTGCGGGCTCTGGGATGGGACCAGGGATGAGGGGTTTGGCATGCAGGAGGGGGCTTCAGGCTTGAGGGTGGTGCTGAGGGGTTCGGAGTTCAGGGGGGGCTATGGGTTGAGGCAGGGGGTTGGGGTGTGGGAGGGGTTACAGGCTCTGGGCTGGGGACTCTGGGGTGGGGCCAGAAATGAGGGTTTCAGGGTGTGGGAGGGGGCTCCAGGCTGAGGCAGGGGTTAGGGTGCAGTGAGGAGGTGAGGGCTCCGGCTGGGGGTACGAGCTCTGGGGTGGGGCTAAGGATGCAGAGTTTGGATTGGGGGGGTGCTTTGGTCTGGGGCCAAGGAGTTCGGCGTGTGGGAGGATGAGTGTGGGAGTTCTGAACTGAGGCAGGGGATTGGGGTGTGGCAGTGGGTGTGGGGTGCGAGCTCCAGGATGGAGTTTGGGTGCAGAAGGGGGATCAGGACTAGGGCAGAGGGTTGGGGTGCAGGAAGACGTTTGGGGTGTGGGCTCTGGGAGGGAGTTTGGGTGCTGGAGGGGGCTGGAGTGTGGGAGGAGGGTGCAGGGTGCGGGCTCCAGGCAGCGCTTACGTCAGGCACCTCCCAGAAGAAGCTGGCATGTCCCTGTGGCCCCTAGGTCAGGGGGCGGGGGAGTCAGGGAGTCTCTGCGTACTGCCCCGGCCCCTGTAGGCACAGTCCTTGCAGCTCCCACTGGCTGCAGTTCCCGGCCAATGGGATCTGTGGAGCTGGCGCTCGGGGTAGGGGCAGCGTAGTGAGCCCCCCTGGCCACGCCTCCACATAGGGGCCACAGGGACATGCCGGCTGCTTCCGGGGAGCCGCACAAAGCCAGGTAGGAAGCCTGCCAGCCCTGTTGCACCGCCAACCGGAGTTTTAACAGCCTGGTCAGCGACGCTGACCAAAGCCACCAGGGTCCCTTTTCGACTGGGTGTTCCGGTTGAAAACCGAACATTTCGCAACCCTATATGTAATTCAGGCAACTCCAGGCCATCCTCAGGATAAACTGAGCATTGTCTTTGGATCCTCTGTTTCACTTTCCAATTTCAAGAAACGTTGCTATTCCTGAAGATGGGCACATCAAAACGTGCTCTCCAACTAATGAGTCTGCCTTATTGGTAGCCTGTCTATCCATCCCGAGATTCCTGTGTGGTGCCCGAGATTCCTGTGTAACCAATTGTGTCTGCAGATGTTCCTCCCCCCCAGTTCCTCTTTTGCCCCCTCCCTATCTCTGTTTCTAAGGCGATAGCCTCCCTCATATTATCAGACCTCATGCCCCAGTCTTTAGCATCCTCATTCTCAGTTGTTTCCACTTCCTTTCCCTGACCCATCCCCAATCCTGTATCAGTGAAGAAGAAAATCAGTCCTTCCCCCAAAGGTAGAGAGGCCCAGATGCTCAAAATGTCCTTCATCAATCTTTGCAGGGCTGCTTGGAATCCCCTGACCCCCTGGCTTTGTATGACTGGGAGTGATATCTTTCCCTATTGTGCCATGCTTCTGGGCACTTTCTATAAACATGTCCACTGTTCTAATACATATAGCATCTGATAAGGTCCCTGCAGTTGTCAGTCTTGTGAATATGAGATCAACAGAGCATGCCTTTTCTCACCTCACAGTCATCACTAAAATGCTCTTTAGAATCACGGGTAAAACAAGTGTGTGGCTTCCAGGGATACCTACAGTAACCACACACAGATATAATATATTGGGAAGATGTTGCACTATTTTATTTATCAGGGGCCTTTAAATTTACCGTTTCAATTCCTAAACGTATTATAAATTTTAGATTTAAGCTTAATGGGAAACCAGTGCAGAATATCTACTCCCTGTATATTTTCATTGTGGAAAAAAACCAGGCACTGGGTTAATAGAAGGTTGAAATAAAGAAATGGCTACTGTACCATCTCAGTCCCTGGTTCCCTTCCTAAATCCAAACCATTCCCAGAAAAATTCCACTTCACCCTAGGAGTAAAAGCTGGTATCAGATTCTCTGCTGCCTAGCACATGAATTATGACTTTCAATTGTGCAGGAAAGAATCCTACAGTTTTTAATAGAGTCCCGGTAATAAAATCTCTAGTGGGATATTTGTCCACATCTCCTGTGTAGTGCATTTGAACCATGTATCTTGCCCAGGGAATCCTAGGAAAATGTTTCCAACTGTGAATAGTCCTGACTGGAAGCCTGATCCTGACCAGGTGTGATTTCTGCATATGATTCTTTGACAGCTCCATGGCTGGAAACAAACACCCCAGGTCCTTCCATATCATCACTTTTCCTCAGATGCTCACTCAAAATAGGCAGTTGTACTCACAACAGCACTGGGACTTCCCTTTGTGTTGCTGGGGACCTCAGGATCAACAAAAAAAACAAAAGACCCCACTTCAGAATCTAAAAAATGCCTCTTCTGAGCTACTTTTCCCTTCAGTTGACTCGTATCCTTGGTAACCCCCTGAGTGGAGCCTCTACAACAGGGGGGACACAAGTATTACCCCATCTCTCACAGGGAAAGGGGAAGCCACAGATGTGGCAGCTAAGTTGCCACTTTCCTCTACATTTGTGACACACCACAACCATGGCAAAGCGTCACTGTACTGCTGAGGACCCCATGCAGAGTTTGACACTTAGGACACACTCTGCATATCATTTCCCAGAGAGGAGGAACCCAGTTCTACCATATCTGTTCCAGGGGCTCCCTCTGGCAGCTACTCCCCAACAGCAGGAAGCTACAGAGCAAACTCTTTTCTTTTGATCAACATGCACTCCTATTGATTGCCTCTTCATATACACCCCTTCTTTCTCTCCCCACCCCCAGCACAGTTGCAGGCCGGTTCCCCCATGCAACGTGCCTTCGGGCTGGGGGCACAACTTCCAGGCCCCATAGTAACAAGGCTCATAACATCAGTTGCTAAAACAGCTGAGAGAGCCACAGGATCCACCAGTCCATGCAAAGTAATTTGTGCATCAGACTCCAAACAGTCCTTGACTCTTTCACCATTACGTCCAGAGAACTCACTGGAGAAACAAAACCTCCTCCAGCCCCACCACCTCAAGCCTCAGCCTTCTTAGCAGGAGGAGGAAGTGAGTGGGCTTTCTCTCTCTCTGACCAGAAATTCCATCCTGGACCTGAGAAATGTCTCTCGATGAAAGCTTTGTCAAACCTGGTACATTCCTGGGAAAAGTTACAGTTGACAAAAACCAGCATTTTCCGACAAAAATAATAGTCAAAGTATTCCCTGACTCGCTCTAAATGGGTGGCTAAAGCCTCAGAGAAACAGATTGACCAAGGTTGTCCACAAGGAAGGGGGTTGGAGAAGTACAATTTCCCCGAAGGTGTATAAAGAATCCAGGTCTTATTCCTAGCATTTAAAAGCTCAGAGGGTTGGGGAGAGAAAAAAGACAGACTTTTGGAGAGAGAGAAAGGGAACTTTTTGACTATGGGACCAGCCAAGGCTAGGGAGCTGTCTGCGGAGGTCAGCAATTTGGAAGAGAAGTCTGATCTGGAGGAATGGAGTCCTGGAGAAGGATCTAGAACCCTGAAAGGACACTGACTCAAATCCCAAAGAATGCTCAAAAGTGGAGGGGAAACTGAGGCAGGGATTTTTATACAGGCATTTCTTATTTTGCCTGGATCTGTACAGTATACCTCTTGTGGTGTCTAAATGAAAGAATGATTGCAGTAGAAACCCTACACAAAGTCTGTCTCTATTTGCTTCAACTGTCATATGTTCCTGACGGGATAAACTGTAAACTAGAGTGCCATTTAGAGCTCTGGGAAGGGTATACTCAAGCTACTGAGGTGTTGGGCGGGGCCTGTGGCATTTAAATCTAGACAGTTGGGCTGCAAAATCCCAGCTCCCAGAAGCAAGTGGTAGATGGAGGCTCTGTATTCTGAGAGCATGCCTAGAGATGCAAAGCCAGAGGGAGTGCCTGGACTTTGTTCAGACTCAGCAAGCCAAACGCAGATGATCCAGTGTGGGATTCAAACGCAGCAGCCTGGTGAGTGTCCAGTAGGGAGAGCTTGCCCAGGGCTGTGGAAAAAAAATCTCAGGGAGAGGTGATAGTATTGATATCAGTGGGAGCCCCACAAATGAAATTGAGGGAGAGCAAAATATTAAAATTACAATGCAGATCTGACTGGAGAATTTTGCCTTACTTTGATAGAGACGTTCCTCCACTAGAACTGTCAGCTAATGATCCCCTTGATTAGTAATAGACTGGCAAAAATTCCTTCCAGGAACTCTACTGGCTTCTATCTGTGGATAATCTTTTCAGCTTGGTTATTAAGTCAAATATAACACATTCTGTCTGGTAAACCATTTTTAATTTCAGGATGGCGTTTCTAGAAATAGAGAAAATACAGCCCTTTGATTTCATTTAATGTTGCATAACTTTTCATAGTGTTTATTTGTTGGTTTTTTACAAAAAAAATCATACTCAACCATTTTTATTGATTAATGCTTTAAAATAATTGACCATAAGAGAGGCGGTGTGGCTTTAGAAGAGGATAGGTCTATACAAATAAAATATTTTCCCCAAGAAAGATTGTTTTATTCTTCATTGCTTTTTAATTCCCCCACCACCACCCCCACACACACTTTCTCAAAGCACTGTAGAAAATGTGGTGTCTGAGTTATTGGAATTCCATAGCATGTACATAGCCATTGAAAGTTACCAGACTTGATGTGTTAGAAACAAAACTTTCATTAAATTGATGGTTTCACTGCAAAGCAACTGAATACCAAAAGGAAGACTGAGAAAGTTGTATTACTTCCCAGCTTGAGAGAGCATTGCTTTACAAGGAAAGCTGGTCACAAACTGTTTTGTATTACCATACATTTGTTGTTTGTCACGATGTATTATTTAAAAGGTCACGTGAAAGAGTGGGCTTAGATTAGTGTTGGAAAGCCAGCCAAGAGTCTTGAGGAGGGACTTGAAGAAGAATTATGAGATTGCTTGGCATCCAAGAAGAGGACTGCAGTTCCACACAAAGTAGATGATAGGAAATAATTATGGATCTGTGAGTAGGAGGAGAGACAAAGGGACTATAAAAGAGAGTAAGTAAAGGATAAGAGTGATGCAAGCATACAGTGATGGAGGAATAGAAAGAAACGAAAATGGACACATGAATGGTGCAAAGCTGTGAGGATGAAGTGTTTGAACCGGATGTTGGAAGAGGAAACAAGTGAGAAAGAGTTAAGAAAGGGAATGGTTAGTGAAGTGGGAGAGGAAGATTATTTTAGCTGCAGCTTTATGGTTATGCTGGAAAGAATATGGGTGGGTGGCTGGAAATGAAGTTATTTAGCACCTTTGCCAGGAACAGCCTGTTTTGCCAGCCAGGGCAGAAAACATTGTTTGGCACCCCCTGCCCATTCACCCCCATGCCCAAAGAGCAGCTGAGGAGAAAAACAAAAATGGGCCAATCTGTGGAGAGAAAAAAAAGCTGAGCAGTACAGCAACCTCCTGGAAATTGGCAACCCTCCTCACATGACCCTAGAAGTGGCCCTGATCTTTGTTTCTGAAGGATCCTTGAACACTTCATTAACTATATAATGTGCAGGATTTGCAAGGAAAACATATTTCCAATCCTGCAAGTTAAACCAAATTGAAATGTTATTTTTTTAAACTGACATAATTGTTTCTAACTGCTCAATATTTAACTGTATTTCCATAAAAAATTACTAAAGAAGCGTAACTGATGATGACATAGTTATCAGGTTGTATTTCTATAATGCACTTTATCTAGGAATGAAACTGGATAACTTAAAAAGCTCCAACGGGTTCAGAAAACAATGGTCTATCCACTGAACAACAAAACATCTTCCCAGTGTTCTTATCTCTTCACTGGCTCCTGGCTGAATAATGAATCAAATTTATGGTTCACTTCTCATCTTCAAAGCCTGTCATAGGGCCTGCCCAAGTTACCTGGAGGAATGGCTCACTTGGCATGATCATGACCTCCTGCAACAGCTACAGTTGTCTGGAACAATGGAACTACCAGCTCCAGAGTTAAGTCAGATTTGGGAGCACAGGCAGCAGAGGTTTCTTGGCCTCAAGCCCTTGTCTGTGGAACTCTCTTAAGGAAGAAATTGGAATGATCATGAATATTCACATCTTCAGAGCAAAATGTGAACCACTTTTCCATCCTTGCCTTCCCATGACAGTACCACCCTCCCCTGAGAAAAGTCAACAAATTCCAGATGATTGGAACATTGAGAAATGTAGAGAAACAGATAACTTTATATATTCATGGAAATAAATTTGTAAGGTGCTCAGACATGGTTTAAATACCTAGCTAGATGAAAAAGTTTTCAAGTGTTTAATTGTAAAACTCTGTTTATGAAAACCCACTTTGTTTTTCAAGATTACAATTTTTTACTATAAACTAGTTTTACGTACTTTTTCACTACACAACCTTAAAAAGCCCTTTGTACTTGTTTTTTTTAAAATTTCCCGTGTTTTTCAAAATTAACTACATGTTTTTTCACTGAAAAAATCCAAAACATAAGTGACTAAAACATAATAAAATAAATGAAAGACATGGAAGATTACTATACCAAAGAATTGAGAATTACCAGACACAACAAATTAGTACTAATAATATTATAGTCATGATAGAGATGAAATTCCTATTGATTTCATTAAAAAAATTCCATGTGCAGGCTCATTCTTGCTCCTATCCAAGTATATAGCAAAACTCCCATTGATTGGAATGGGAATAGACTCAAATCCTTTATCAATCTGTGTATGCTAGACTGTCATTTCACAACTATTCAAAGCAAAATTATGTTCATTTTCCCTCATGTATAGGTAAAAACAAAGACTTGTATTAAAAAAAATGAAAACAGTTTCCTATAATGTTGATGTACATCACCAGGAAACAATAATGACATTCTTTAAGAACTTCCATAATATAAATATGTTAATAAAAATCTCAGTATTTGTTTTTTCTATAGATGGTAACAACAGACCACTCGGACACTTCAGCTGGTACAGAATATATCTGTAAATGTATTTAGCAATACTTGCAGGGAGTACACTACACCTTTGTTCTATAGGATGCATTGGCTTCTGTTCAGTTTCCTGATGCAGTTAAAGGGGTTGATTGCAATTTCTACAGCCCTTCATGGTCCAGGTCGTGTGTACCTTAAAGGCCATCTCTCCATACTTCAAGGGTCTTCTATTTTCCAAGACATTTCTATTCTCAAATTAACATTTGAGTTGGTTTTGGAGTTTGCTTGTTATAATGAGGGATTGATTTTGGTAATGTTGGCTAACATTGGATTAGCAAGTATTTAATCTTGATGGTTGATTGTAATTTGTTGTAAGTGAGGGTATGGGTGTGTGTAGGAGCATTGTATAACATTGAATAAATAAATAATGCTTATTCTCTGAATCCTTTCCCCCTTTTTCTATCTGCACCTAGAATTAAGAAGAATTTCCAAAGTAGATACTGAATAGCAGTCACCTGCTAATGATCGCTGTAGATAAAATTAAGACTTTTATTTTAAACCCCCAATTTCACATGCTCAGAACTTTTGAAAAATTCCATTTCTGGGCTGATTTTTTTCATGCTTGCTGTCATTCAAGAAGTAAATATCTGGGAAAGTTGAAGCAAAATTATTTCAGCCAATTTTCAAATTAGATGAAGGTGAAAAAAATATATACTTTTAACACATTTAGGCCCCTATTTAGAAAGATACTTAAGCACATGCCTAACTTTATGCATTTGAGTAGCCCCATTAACATCAATGAAAATTATTGAAAAATTAAGAAAAGTTTGGAGGTTGTAGAGTTTTAAAGCTAGTGACTTCAAATTTGGCAAGTCCGTAATAAGCATGTGTCCTCTCTCAAAGAAACTAATAAGAACATTGTACTTCCCATGTGCAAACCTGAGTTTTTAAATGCTTATAACTCAGTTAATTTTTATTCAGTTGTCAAAATTAGCCCATTTCTCAGTGACATCTGGTCATCTTAAATATTTCAAATATTAACGTGCAGCCATTTGTGTGTGTGAGCAAAAAATCATCTTAAAAACTCCCTAAGGCCAGATTTTGCAATGAAGTCCCAGTCTAGAAAGGTACTTAAGCAAGGTACTTAACATTAAGCTTGTGAAAAGTCCCATTGACTTTAGGATTATGAATATATTAAGCTTCAAACTTCATCTGTTTTTGTAGCCCTATCTATAAAACGTGTGACAAGGATATTTTTAAATATATGGGAATATGTATTTTTTCACCCTTTCAAGTAATAAATAGGTTGAACAAAAAGCAATTATCTTTCTTTAGGAATTTTTTCTTTAGGAATGTTTTATCACCTCTGTTTTTCTGCCATCCAAACGGTGACCAGTTATGGGTTTACTTGGGCTGTGGTCTTGTTGACTCTCACAAACTAAGGTGATTCGACTGTTATATAGCATTTGGTGTTACAGAGGCCAGTTTCTTTGCTAAAGAGGTCCTGTTTTTTGTTGCTAGAATAATGATCCTCCTCCTAGTCTTTATTTTACCCATATTATTTATTATTATTTTATTACTATTTATTATTTGTACTGTGGTAATGCTTAGTAGCCCCAATCATAAACCAAGGCCTGACTATGCTAGGTGCTGTACAAACACATAACAGAAAAACTGTCCCAACTCCCAAGTTATATGTGAGCCATTGTCTTTGGGCTTATGATGATTAGATGGAGACTGGTTACCAGCTGGATAAGTCTTATTTTCAGTCATTAAGATCACTTGCGTGTCTCTTCATGGACTGTTACCAGATATAAGTCCCCTGAGCTGCTGGAATGGGCAGGAATTAATATGGAAATATGTGGGCCACAATTTGGGGTGTGTGTGTATGTGTGTGTCCATCTGTCTGTCCCCCCCGAAGGCTGCTTCCTTGTCTGTGGAGTGTGCATTCAAGTGCTTATACCACTAAGCAGTTATACACTGTGTGACTATTAAAATCACAGGCTCTAAAATGAAGCTTGTAGCAATAAACCTCAACTGCAGTTTTTCCAAGAGCAGGAGCTTGGAAAAGGAAAAGCCAGAATTTTAAGTAAGGTTAAGATGATCTTACATCTTAGGTTCTTACATCTTCTCCCCTCAACACTCCAATATATATGTTTTGTTCCAGATTCCCAGGGTTTTAGAAACACCAGAAACTTTGGCTAATTATTTATCAGAAATGGCTGTGCCTCCGAGTTCTGTCCTGTTTCAGAGGGAGAAGATCAAGAAATCAGTTTGCAGTTACTGTAGTTTCATTGTGAAGCAGATGAAGTGGTGTCTAAACCCCTGCTTCAGCAAGGTGCTTAAGCACATGCAGAATTTAAGCATGTGAGTAGTCCTATTGAAGTAAATGCTTAATGTTCTACAAGTGCTTAAGTACCTTGTTGTATCAGGGCCATAAGAGCAAAGAGATGCTGACTTTCTTATATTTATGGACAGATGGTGCAATGACATGATAGCTTTGGTGCCCTCTACTGTCTAAATTAGATTTTTCTTACATTTGTTTCTGCACTGGAGAAGCAAATGAAGAGTGCAAATCCTGTCATAACTTACCACCTCATTCATTGCTGGAATTCAGACTTTTCTTTGAGTTGTCTTACTCTAGGAAAATCACAGTTAACATTCTTCTGCGCTTCCCTTAAATGATTCCAAACAAAGGAATAAGGATTCCTTCACTGTTCATCATGTACAAAACTGTATATAATTTTGATAACTTTTAGAAATTATCTCTGAAAGATCTGATACCGCACAATTTATTTTAAGAATACTTCAGGGTATTAAAGTACTTATGGTTTAAATAAAATCTGTCAGACAATAGCAATACTAAATTTAAAATAAAATTACATGAGTAATAACTAAGTGATCCTCATTGCTTATTCTTTGTGCCAGTACAGATGGCATCTGACAACAATTGAACCAACTAATATCCACCTTCTATTAAACATTTGTTGAAAAACCCCACCTCATTTAAGTCATAAAAATAGCATATTGATATGCACAGCTCCATTTTTTGTATCCCCCTCGTTCCAGA
This sequence comes from Macrochelys suwanniensis, assembly GCA_033296515.1. Taxonomy (NCBI): domain Eukaryota; kingdom Metazoa; phylum Chordata; order Testudines; family Chelydridae; genus Macrochelys; species Macrochelys suwanniensis. Next base: position 37,484,550 of record CM065777.1, read on the forward strand.
CTTCCTATTTGTCTCCAGTGTGTGTATCTTGATGTGTAATTCTTGACCTTAAACTCCCCTGCTCCCACATCCGTTTCAGCAAGTCTTCCTCCCATCACCTCCACATTCCACTGCCAGGTTCACCGTTGATGAAGTCTGCAATCGTGCCTTCGTCATTTAGACTGTTGCAAATTCTTTCTGTGCTGTCTCCTCAAGGTCCAGCTCTCCAAACTCTGGCAAGTGCAGAATACTGCTGAATAGCTTCCCACAAGGGCAAAGAAGCATGACCATACCATCCTTATATATCTTGCAACTCTACTTGATTTCTATAATCAAAGCAATTCTTTTAAAGCTGTTTTTAAAAACTGGAGCAGATGTTCCTTGTCAACTTTTTTTTAATTCTCTCCTCTCCTCCCTTCCTCTCTCGTCATTAGATGCCTAATACTATTGATTCTCCATTTGAATGTATAGAATGGTGTTCATATTCACACTTGAAAAACACTTAACTTTGTGGATAATGCCAATGGCATATATATTATATGTATGCTCTTATCAAGTGTTGCCTAGCAACCTCTATGGAACATGTTCTGCTAGTTCCTTTTCATGCTTTATATCTGCTTTTTATAGCCAAAATTTAGCAACAGTACTTGATATGTTTTGGATGCCTGTGTGGATAGATCCTGGTTTTGGAAACATTTGAAGATGTACATTGAGAAATTGAGATCAGACAAACACACTTATCCTGTCAGGCGTTTTGATATTGAATGTCTTACCTTCTGTATTGCCAGCCTCTTACCAGAACGCTTCATGACACCTTATGTCAAGTCAGCTTGTTCAAAAATTCAATTTAAAAATATGTTAGTTCAGTATTAAGGTTTAGATTTTAAAGCTTCCAAAAGCAAGAAATTCAGAGCTGAGGTTCATGGGCGAGGTGAAGTGGTTAGAGCTCATGGGCTTGACACAACTCTCACAATGATTGACACCAGTGTAATTCAGTCAAGTTCATTGGCATTATTCCTGATTTGCACTGGTGATTGGATTCAGGCCCACAGTTGTCATGTGGTGCTTAAGATTTATATTCTCATCTATGTGCACGGAAAAATTCTTTCCTAACTTTGCAATAACTTGAGTTATTTGCACTTTATATTAGGCTTTTAAAGGGAGAAAAATCTGAATTAGAACCAAAGGGGGGGTTGGCTTCTGTACCTGGTCAGTCTTTTAAAGTAGGTCAGCTGACTGTGGATTGATCTGTTGAGATATTCTGGGATTTGCTCTCTTAGATGGAGCTGATTATCACTAGTAAGAAGGAGTACAGGGCATAGCTGGTGCATGCACAGAATAAGCCAATGATAGCAGTCTGTGCTAATGATGCCATATGAAGTGCCTCTTTTTGTGGTAAGTGTTGTGTCATTCTAATCACTTCTTGAAGTTACTATAAAAGAATCAGATGCATAAAATATCTTGACAATGAGAAAGTTTGGTAGGTAAGAATCACAGGTGCAGTTCAGGATTTAGGAAGATAAGCAAGGCTAAAAATGTGTCCTCAGATATGTACATAAATTGCACTGGCTTCAATTAGAGTTGCATGCCTGTAATCTGGAGGCAATGTTTAGCCACAAGTGAGAGTCAAATGAAGAAGCAGCCTCATTTCATGTTTCTTTACTTGTGAGAAATGAATCTCAGGTAAACCTTTTATCTTAAAATTCTACCTTTTAAGCTGGAGAAGAATTTTCATTTGTAGTCAGTAGTAGTACTAGCTACCTGACACTATAAATTACACAACATCACAGTATCCTAGAATCTTCAGCTTTAACAGATCTGACTGCATAATTTTCTCTTCCCAAAATATATGCATCCTCTGTTTGGTTGATTTGTCTATCAATTTTATAAACAGCAGCAGTTTTTATACTTATTTCTGCCCTTCCCTGAACATAGAATTGCAGAAAACCTATGTTTCAGATGACTCTCAAATGTCAGTGAAAGATGTTTTCCATTAAAGTAATTCATGTGGACTTATTATACCAAGTAAATATTCTTTGTCATTTGTATGAGTCAAAATGGGTGCTAATAGTTAAATATAAATTGGCCACAGCAATGGAATGTTTGGTCAAAATTAAACTTCAGCAATGCTAGGAACATAAAAATGATGCATTGTCCATGTTCATTATATCTTTTCCAGTAACAGATATCTTTGCCAATTTAAAAAATTCTTTTATTCCTGATTAAGTAAAGTCTTTGGTCCTTAGGGCTTAAAGGCATGCCAAGTTTCAGACTGTAAAACAAAAATGCTTGAGTGGCTGAAGCATGGAAAAAAAGGTCTTGAAGTCAGTGTTTTATATTCTGTATTTAGATGAGTCAAAATTGACTGAGGTAAATTTTAATCAAACCCAGTCAAAAACAAATGTATAATCACTAAGACCAGCATTTCATAGTTTGAATGTGAAGGTATAATTTTTTTCCTAATCTTAAAATAGGAGTTAAATGGTACATTGTCCATATTTGGAAGTTTGGACACGCATAAAAATAGGCCAAAATGGATCATGTTAATAATGTTTAGCTGTGAAGGGGCCTGACCAAAATCCCCTTAATATATATGGAGACTCCTATTGACTTCACTGAATTTTGGATTAGGTTTTGAATCTGTGCTTATGAAGTGAATGCTCCCACTTAAACATGCATCTTTTTCTGTTGAATCTTATGCATAAGATACTGAGTTGTAGAACAACAAAATAATTGTTTTAATAAGTTTAAATGTACAACCGGTTCTTTCTTGTCCATCTATTCCCCCTATATTCTTAGTATCAACTGATATCTTTTTTTTTAAAATCAAATAAAACATAGAATTAACAAATTAGAGAAGGCTATAACAGCAGAATTAAGTAACCAATCTCCATAATAATTCTTTATATTTCCTACTCCCAGAGTAAATATACCAATTGAAGGGAAATTGGCCATCACTTTATTCTGTTCTCCACAACTGTGACATGGTGTAATGGCACTACTTAGATTGTGAGCTTTTGGGGGTCAGAGACTGTCATTTAGTTCTGTATTATTACAGCGCCTAGCACAGTGGGTCCGGGTCTATGACTAGGGCTCTGAGTTGCTACCACAATACAAATAAACAGCAAATAATTATAATGCCTGATTCCTGATGAGCAAAGTGTTTCCTGCAGCTCAGCCTTTTCTTCCCCTGGCACAGGTGCTTCAGGAAAAGTCTGTAAAAGTTGCCTCTTAGGAGACAGAAGGAGAAGATGTCTGGTGAGGTAGGGCTCCACCTATGGATTGAACCCCATCTGAAGAATTTAGTCATTAATATTAAACTGCTGATGTTTATTATTGTAAACACAGCCCTCTAGTCCTCAAGAACAGCCAAATCTTGCTAAGACTTTATTAACTAATGGAATTCTAGAAAATCAGTAATGTTACTAATAGACTTTGTTTGGGACTTTCAAAAATACTCAACATTGGTCCTAGCTTTGCTCCCATCAAAGTCAATGGGATAACTCCCGTTGACTTCAGTGGGAGCACAGTTAGGCAATGTTCTAGTACTTCCAGTAGTAACGTATGTTGTGGGAATTTGAGGTTTATGCAAACCTCATCACTGAAACACAGGTAAGTAATATGAGTGGGAGAAACCAGAGCCAGAGAAAAATCCGATCTCATAACACCATCACTTCACACATCTATATTACCTTTCATCTAAGGATTTCAAAGTGCTTTACAAACAAAGAGTCACAACCAAGAGAGGTGTGCACTGCTAGTCTGAGAACAGCATTCCCATGTCCTAGTCCTGGCTCTAACACCAGCTTCTTCTGCGGCCTTGGGAAAGTCATTCAGTCTCTGCTGCCATTTTGCCATCAGTATAGTGATGATATTTATCTACCGAAAGGGGAGAGGGGAGGATTAATTAGTTAATGTCTGAAGTACTGAGTGTTATTTTTTAATTACAACAAAAACATTGTAACCCAGAGGGTGCAACTTCACCTATCATGGTAGTTATTTACCATAGTTCACCAAGTGCAATATAGGCAGAACCATTTCTGATATTAAATTATTTTTAAGCAGATTATATATAGCTCCAGCTCAAAGGTTGGTTGTTTAAGAGTATGCATTTAAATATCCTCTAGTCCACATCAAATATCAGGTGAAGGAACATCTCCAAAGAGTCTATTTGAAGCATTTACTATAAATACTCATTTTTATATCAAACACTTTCAGTTAATGAAAAAAAGAAATAACCCCCAGTTGTTCCACACAAACACCTGAGATTCATAGATTCATAGATTCTAGGGCTGGAAGGGACCTTGAGAGGTCATCGAGTCCAGCCCCCTGCCCTTGATATAGTATATCAAGCCACAAGGAAAAAGTCCTAAAGGAATAGTCCACATGAGTATGCTAGAGAAACAAGCAAACAAGAAAAATCTTGTAGCTAATAACTTGGGGGGATGTCCAGAACAGATGACCCCATCACACGACCATGCTTTACCCTCTGCACCAGGGAACAGCCATAGAAAAAAGTCATTCCACGCTCCAGATTGAATCAGGCTCTTGACTGTTTTCCAGAAGTGGGAGTTTCAAAGAAACACCGAGAGTATCAACTCTGGAGCACAAAGCAACCAGAACATATCAGCCACTTTCTCACAGCTGCTATCCTTCACATTCTTCTACCCAGACACAATTCTAACCTGCTCCTCTGCCCATGCACAATGTCCTACTCCTACATTCCTTCATATTACCCCTCCTCTCCTTGTTGAGTAGATCTGGTGCAAGAATTATTTAAAATAAATGTTTAAGATTAATGGTCACTTTTGCCTTTGTTCATACGTGAATGTTTCTTCTTCAGCAGAGGCTAAAGTCAAATGTTTTCCACCAAATTCCACAAAGAATTGCCTGCTTCCAAAATGGCTGCCTACTATTTTCAAAATGGCACTTCCTCTCAGTGGGAACACTTGGAGCTGATAACTCATTTTGCAAAGGGGCTCTTTGCTAATGGCAGTCCTGTAGCTTCACTGTAATTGAGAACAATGGAAGATGGTAGCCATTTTGAAAGAGGACAGATCTTTGTGGAATTCCATGAAGGACATTACTGATCAGCCTCTACTGAAGAAGCTTGTATGCAAAATACAGCAAAAAATACCATGAATCCTTAAAAGATTCTTCAAATATAGCCTGTGCGTGAGGTTTTAGTGAATTTTAAATATATAGGAATTCTGAAGAGTCTGTGTTATTCTATTATTAAGATCATTTGGGACAAAGAAATGGTCAGACATGGTACTACATTTCACAAAGGGCCCTGGCCTATTTATTTGTAACTTTTCAGAAAATGAATGATGCACTCAAACAGTAAGTTCTGTTAATTTGGGGAGCATACACGTTCTTAATACTGTACATAACAAAATAGTTGAAACCCTGCTTTAAGTACAAAATTCAACGTACCCTTTACTAGAGAACCATGAGTTGCACTTCCATAATAGTAGCAAAAGCACGCTAAGTGATTTACATTCAAGTACAAAGACAATTTTTTTTGTCCCAAAGAGCTAAATAAATCTAGAATCTACATAAATGTGTCAGATTTGGGAATAGAACCCAGATCTCCTAATTCCCATTCCTGTGCTGTAGCCACAAGACATTCCTTTAGTATTCTGTAGCTTACAATTCAGTATATTATAATTCATAGAGTTTTTAAAGAACAAGTTAGACAAACACCAGGGATAGTCTAGGTATACTTGATCCAGCCTCAGCTCAGGGGGATGGACTTGATGACCCCTTGAGGCCCCTTCCAGCCCTATATTTCTATCATTCTGTGAATGTAGGGAATTACTGGTGTAAATGTAGGACTTCAGTTTGAAAGCAGTGTAAACACCCCATTGGTGGTGTTCCCTTAGAACCAAATCCAGAGCCCAGTGCCTGGGTGATATGTGTGCCGGGATGGTATGAGGTCTACAGCATTGTTTCTACACCAGTCAGGGATTCCCACACACAGTGGGAATACCAAACTGGCCTGTTCAGAGCGGTTCTTGGAATGTGGACCAGGATGTGACTGTGTATGTTTAGGTTTCTGTATTGCAATTTTTAGAATCTAACTTGCTGGTTTTACTAACTAGTTTCAATACTTGTGTATTATGTTTCCAGGTGCACAATAGGTCATCATGTTCCTTCAGTAAACTAAATTACTTTAATTAAAATGAAGAGAAAAATGTAAGAAAATAACAAAGATTTCAAATTCAGCACAGTGAGGTGGAGGCTTTTTATTACATCTGTCATCACTTGACTTCATAAATTCATTTTCAACTCGTAGCATAGATAAAGCGACAGAGTCCTGTGGCACCTTATAGACTAACAGACGTATTGGAGCATAAGCTTTCATGGGTGAATACCCACTTCTTTAGATACATCATATCAGGTGTGATATGAATGTGTATACTTGTGGTTTCTCTCTTTTTTAAATCTTGATTTCAAGTATTGAAGTCCTTCTTTAAAAATATTTTGTTAATTAGTTCCCATTAATTGTTTTGTTGTGTCTTTAGGAATGTGCTTCTAAATTAAGGCTGCTCCTTCCCTAAGCAGAAAAGAGAGAGCTGAATAATAGTGTAACCTTTTAACTCTTTCTATTCAATAAATTCAAACCAAAATAATGAGTAAAACTGTAAAATGCAGATTTTGAAATCCAGTATAGATGTAACTGTAATAAATCATGAATGTATTAGTGTTAACAGCCTTTTGTAAAAACAAAGAATTGGACAAAGGTATGCACTATATCAATGAGAGTGAATACTGCACAAGCAGTTAAGAGCTACAGTATCAGATTATTCAATGAAAAGAAAAACTTTAATTCAGCCATATGGCTTCATCATATTAAAGCTCTTGTCACCTTCAAAACACTTCCCAGCGTGGCTCCTGGCTACCTCTCATCTTTTTATTTTTACCTCCCCTCCTTCACCCTACCCAAGTCACACGTTACCCATTCCCTTGGTCTTCTAGTCTCACTCTTATCTCCATGCATCTTCCAATTTCTGCCCCTCCCTCCCTGTCCAGATCCAGTCCACCAGGACTGCAGCTTCTCCAAACCTCCTCTTGAACATGCTTTTTTCCAGGGGCCTATAAGCCCTAGTTTTTTTCTTAGGCCTGGTCCACACTGGGGGGGGGGGGGGGGATCGATCTAAGATACGCAACTTCAGCTACGTGAATACCGTAGCTGAAGTCGAAGTATCTTAGTTCGAACTTAAAAGTACTTACCGCGGGTCCACACAGCGCAGGCAGGCTCCCCCGTCGACTCCGCTTACTCCTCGCGCGGAGCTGGAGTTCTGGTGTCGACAGGGAGCGCTTCTGGGATCGATTTATCGTGTCTACACAAGGCAAGATAAATCGATCCCAGAACATAGATCGCTACCCGCCGAATCGGGCAGGTAGTGTGGATGTAGCCTTAGAGAATTACCAACCAAAGCAATCCTGTAATCATATTGTTGGAACCATGGTTTTTCCTTCTCCTAAACCCCAGCATTTGTTAATATCTCTTAACTTAGGGTCCAGTATTGCAATCATCATACTATCTGTCATAGTGCTTACTATCTTGAGTAATCACATCAAACTCAAAAGGAGTGAGAAAAGATGAACAACAGAACAATCTGGAGGAGCCAGAAGAGAAGAAGTCCTGGCAAAATTAAGGAAGCCTGGAAAAATTAAGGAAGTCCTGGCAAAATTAAGGAAGCCCCACTATATGGGTCCAGACCTGCAAACACATATGAGAATAACTTCACTAGTGTAAGATCTGTTGAATTCTATAAGTCTGCTCTGATGGATAAGATCATAAAATCGGTCTTCTACTCCAGTCCTCTGCATCCAAGGCAGGACTAAGTATAATCTAGATCATCCCTGACCAGTGTTTGCAGCAGGAGGAATGATAATGACCCTCCTCTTCCACATTTGCTGTGTCTCACCTGGATGTTCTGCTCTGCTAGAGTGAGCTGCTGGGGAAGTGTCTGCGCAGTGCTCATGGAATGCTGAGGGATTTTACCACACTGCCAAACAAGCTGTGCTGTGTGAAACATTGACAAGTAATGGCCATTTTCAGCAGCTTATATCTTGGCTAACTCAAAATGGATTCCAAAAGAGATAGAGAATTGCTACTACCATTGTACAAGGCATTGGTAAGACCTTATTTGGAATGCTGTGTACTGTTTTGGTCACCCATGTTCAGAAAAGATGAATTCAAAGTGGAACAGTTGCAGAGAAGAGCTACTAGAATGATCAGGAGAATCAAAGGCCTATCTTTGCGGACGATACCAAGCTGAGAGGGGTTGCAAGTGCTTTGGAAGTTAGGATTAAAATTCAAAATGATCTGGACAAACTGGAGAAATGATCTGAAATAAATAGGATGAAGTTCAATAAGGACAAATGCAAAGTACTCCACTTAGGAAGGAGCAATCAGTTGCACACATACAAAATGGGAAATGACTGCCTAGGAAGGAGTATTGCACAAAGGGATCTGGGGGTCATAGTGGACCACAAGCTATATATGAGTCCATAGTGTAACACTGTTTCAAAAAAAGCGAACCTCATTCTGGGATGTATTAGCAGGAGTGTTGTAAGCAAGACATGAGAAGTCATTCTTTTACTCTATTCCATGCTGATTAGGCCTCAATGGCAGTATTGTGTCCAGTTCTGGGCGCCACATTTCAGGAAAGATGTGGACAAATTGGAGAAAGTCCAGAGAAGAGCAACAAAAATTATTAAAGATCTAGAAAACATGACCTATGAGGGAAGATTGAAAAAATTGGGTTTGTTTAGTCTGGAAAAGAGAAGACTGAGAGGGGACATAACAGTTTTCAAGTACATAAAAGGTTGTTACAAGGAGGAGGAAGAAAAATTGTTTTTCTTAACCTTTGAGGATAGGACAAGAAGCAATGCGCTTAAATTGCAGCAAGGGAGGTTTAGGTTGGACATTAGGAAAAACTTCCTAACTGTCAGGGTGGTTAAGCAGTGGAATAAATTGCCTAGGGAGGTTATGGAATCTCCATCATAGGAGGTTTTTAAGAGGAGGTCAGACAAACACCTGTCAGGAATGGTCCAGACCAGTGGTCCCCAACCTTTCTGTGGCCAAGAGCACATTCATCCCTTCATCAGAGTGTGGCGGGCAGCGACACTTCTCAGCGGCATTTCGGTGGTGATGGTTCTCCGCTGGAAGCGCACCTTGGCGGCATTTCGGCGAAAGCTTCTCCGCCGGAAGCGCTCCTCGGTGGCATTTCAGTGGCGACGCTTCTCCGGCAGATGCTCCTCTCCTCTTCCTTCCTTGGCGCTGGCCCTGACAGTGGGCGCACATAAATGCCCAGGTGGGCGCCATGGCTCCCGCGGGCACCACATTGGGGACCACTGGTCCAGACAGTGGTGTAGCCAGGTTTAGAGCACAGGGGGAGCGGAGCTAAAAAAAGATGCTGGGAGCAAAAAGCGTTGGGAGCAAAAAAGGCGCCGGGAGCAAAAAAACAAAAAAGCTCTGGCCAGGGTGCAGTGCAGGAGCAAAAGGCGTCAGAGCACAAAAAAGGCGCCTCTTCTGCTCAGTGCGGGAGCGGCCGCTCCCCCTGCTCCCTCCCGGCTATGCTACTGGGTCCAGATAATACTTAGTCCTGCTAAGAATGCAGGAGACTGAACTAGATGACCTCTCAAGGTCCCTTCCAGTCCTATGATTATATTATCTTATGAGCTTGGCTTGTTTAGCCTAGCAAAATGAAGACTGAAAGGGGATATACTTGCTCTCTATAAATATATTGGGGGTAAACAGCAGAGAGGGTGAAGAGCTTTTTAAGCTAAAGGACAATGTTGGTACAAGAACAAATGGGTCTAAACTGGCCGTGAATAAATTCAGACTGGAAATTAAAAGAGGTTTCTAACTATCAGAGAACTGAGGTTCTGGAATAGTCTCTCAGAAGGCGTAGTGGGGTCAAAAAACCTAATTAATTTTAGGGTAGAGCTGGACAAATTTATGAGTGAGATTGTGTGATGGGTCACTTCTGCTTGAGAGGGTGGGGCAGGGCTTAGCAACCTGAGGGTCCTTGGTGGTTTATGTCTTGTGTTCCTAAAATCTCATGTTTCACTAAAATCTCCAGTGAGCTGCAGGAGGCAGGAAGGGATTTGTTCTTACTGTATTATGTTTGTTTGTTTGTTTTGTCTTAAGCATCAGAGATGGCAACATCTGGAGATGGGACACAGAACAGGGCGATTCTTGCTCTGAAGTGGTACTAAGGAATCTCTTGGGTGCTTGGCTGGCTGGTTCTTGCTCACATGTTCAGGGTCTAACTGATCACCTTAGGTGGGAGCAGGAAGGAATTTCCTTCCAGGTCAGATTGTCAGTGACTTTTTTTTTTTTTGCCTTCCTCTGCAGTGTGGGGCATGGGTTATTTGCTGGGATCATGTGGGTATATCTCACTTAAACAATTCCCTGCCATTGCAGGAGCATTGGTGCACCTCAATCCCTCCTATTCTCTGCCTGTGTCACTCAGTTAATTTGGGGAAATTCTATAGCCTGTGTTATGGAGAAGGTCAGTCTAGATCAGTGGTTCTCAACTGTGGTCCACCGCTTCTTCAGGGAAAGCCCCTGGCGCGCCGGGCTGGTTTGTTTACCTGCCGCGCCTGCAAGTTCGGTGGACAGCACGTCCCTCGGCCCGCGCCGCATCCCGCAGCCACCATTGGCCTGGAGTGGCGAACCGCGACCAGTGGGAGCCGCGACTGGCCGAACTTGCGGCCACGGCAGGTAAACAAACCGGCCCAGTGCGCCAAGGGCTTTCCCCGAAGAAGCGGTGGACCACAGTTGAGAACCACTGGTCTAGATGGTCCAGTGTCCTTTCTGGCATTTGTTTTTCTGAGTAGTTTAGTATCCTGAAGCTGTAATCTATGTCCAGTTGTTGGATTTAGTGTGTTGGTGGCCTGTGATGTACCAAAGATTGGACTACATGAGCTGGTAGTCCCTTCTGGCCTTAAACTCTATGATTCATGATTTTCCCTGTGCTTCATTCAGTGCAGCATGTGAATTCCAGATTTGGCAGGCACCTCTCTGACCCCAGACATGTGTGCCTGCCAAATTTCTAAGTCCTGCAGCAAACCATGGGAATGATGTAAGAACTCTTCAAAAATAGTCACAAGAATTTTTTATAATGGAAAGTTTTAGGTAACCTAAATATAGTGGTTGCTGAGGTGTGTGTACCATCTTTTGCTCTGACTGCCTATCCCATAGGTTAAAACACATTTAATAATACAAAAGGACTTCCCATCAATATAATAACTACCAATACCCTAAGCCTGTTCCCTCCACAATAGCCTGAAAAAAAAAGTGAGAGAAGAGAACTTTCTAAGCGTACTGCAAAACTCAACAGATCTGGGCTGAGGTAAACAATAGGGGAAGCTATTTCCAAACCTAGGACCTATCACAGAGAAGGCTCTGCTAGCAGTCCCCTCTTGTTTTGTTGTGGGAACCCTATTTGAGCACCTCTGCTGATCTGGTAGCACGACTCCATAACAGAGGGAGAGAGGCAATTTCTCTGGTAGCACGTCAGAGGAAGAGAGGCAGTTTCTCAGGTAACATAGTCCCATAAGTGCTGGAACTAGAGGTGCTGCCACACCCCTGGCTTGAAATGATTTCCATCATATACAGGGTTTTTTTACAGTTTGATTCATTGGCTCCCAGCACCCCTGCATAGTCCTAAAGCAGGAAGGGCTTTACAAGATAAAACAAACACCTGGAATTGCACCTGGAAACTTATTGCACTTGCATTATGTTTATAGCACAGATGCAGGCATTTTTCTTTATCAAATGCTTGCCATTTCTGCATTGGCCTCCTGGCTATGAAAGGTAGACTGTACTTATCTACGTGTTGCAGGAGATGATTATATAAGAGAGGTTCATAGTGCAGTGAATCAGAGTATCAAGATAACAAAATGTGTTGTTGGATTTTCATTAGCCTTTTTATTCTGGGCTGCCATTTCATGCAATGATTTGTAATCCCACGCTGCCCTCTCCCCTTCCCATTTTGTTGTGCTGCTCTGGCTGTGGATCTGGGAGAGCTGACCATCTCTCTTGCTGCAGAGCTGCGTGGTCAGTCCCTGGAGCGCTTACCTTAAATACAGGTTTCAGTGTAGTAGCCGTGTTAGTCTGTGTCAGCAAAAAGAAAACAAGAAAAATACCTGTGGCACCTTAGAGACTAACAAATTTATTTCAGCATTAGCTTTGGGTTCTTAACCCACGAAAGCTTATGCTGAAATAAATTTGTTAGTCTCTAAGGTGCCACAGGTATTTTTCTTGTTTTCTTTTTACCTTAAATAGACAGCATCAGTTTTCTGGCTGGGCAGCTGAATCCTGAATTTGCTTCTGAATGTAAACCTCACATGTGGTGCACTGTGGGCCTGATTTAAGGCTTATTAAAGTAAATGGGAAGACTCCCATTGATTCGAATGGGCATTGGATCAGACCTGGGGCCACTAAATGAAGCAATGGCTCTGTTTAACTGTGTTTTAATAAGGAAGCTTGATAGTAAGTATTCATAGCTGAATGACAACTTAATAGTCTAAATCATTTTCTGGAGTAGTTCTGTTGATATCAATGGAATTACACCAAGGATGAATATGACCCAATATTTTTGTTTATATGAAGGCTGATTGTTTTACACTGATGTGGCCAAGAAAATTAGATCTTGGCTTCATTTTTATGGCTAAACAATATAATTATAAAAGCTGGAACCTGGACCTAAGCTTAATATGGGATACTCAGATCTAACTAAAAATGCAAAATTGAGCTGTTCTGTTGATAGTACATATTGTACAGTAGCTGGAACATATTTTTGGACAGCATCCCTGGATTTTGCAAGTCAAATGGTGATATTCAGCAAAGATAATTCTAAAGGTAGAGCGTAACTTTAGCAAAAAATAATTGAAACAGTAATTGTGTTGATTATGCTTATGAGGGCTTAATCAAAATAATTTAAAATTTTAACAAAAATATGCTTAAGCCATGTATGCTTAATTCACGAAAATTAAAGCAAATTGCTTAGTTTAGTAAATTAAAGAGAAAAGCTATTTAGTTTTAAATGAATTTCAGTAATCTGAAGAAACTTGCACATGGTAGATAATGCTTCAAGGCTGTACCTGTAATTGCTATTTTTTTAAACCAGTTTGGCGAAAACACCATACAAGATGATTCATAGTGACTTTGTCCTTCTAGGAAACTACAGAAAAGAGGATCACACATGGAGACACAATGTAGCAATACTGTGAGAAGGTGAAACCGCCAGGAAATAGTTATGGGCTGCCCCTCTCTCGTATGTTTAAAGGAAGGGCTGTCTTTTTTTCCAGTTTGGCAAGACAAAGATAAAGGCCTCTCAGCCATTGCAGCCTGCTTGGGTCAGGGGAATAGTTTTGTGGTGTGTTTTTTTTGTAATCAAATAATAAACTGTTCCCTGAGGTAAGGGCCTGAAAGAGGCTCAGCGTGGCAGAGGTTTTTTCCTGGGCTGGGGAGAGAATCTACCAGCATTAGGGTGACCGGATGTCCTGATTTTATAGAGACAGTCCTGATATTTGGGGCTTTTTCTTATATAGGCACTGATTACCCCCCACCCACATCCCGGTTTTTCACATTTGCCATCTGGTCACCCTAACAAACATATAGATACTCCCTTACAGATAAACACTTCAACTTGCTTTTCAGCTTCAGAGAAGATAATTTGCACATATGTATTATATGAGAGATCACATAGTATACTGACAAAACAATGATTAAAATAAAATTGCTCTATATATTTAAAAGAAATTCTCCTAGTATTTCAAAGTATATCTTAAAAAAAAACTTTAGTCTCTAATTACAGTTTGATATTTAAATACTATGAATAGTATTTGAAAAAAGTTTCATATAAACCACATGGGATCGAGAGGAGAAAGCTGAGGTTGAAAACTGAAGAATTAAAAACACAATGTTCACTGTCTTTTGTGCTCATGAAAATGAGGGATGATAGCATTTGCCAGAAACAGAAATGCTGTGCAAGCTTCACCATCCAATTTGTAATTGTGTTTAATTCTGATCTATAGCTCTGCCTTAAAAATCCCCACTACTACCACCTACCTACCTTCCAGAGTAGCCAGTAATGATGAATTATGTGACATCTATTCTGGCTAATGTCCATTAAACAAAACCATCAGCCAGTCTTCCTTATAGATTTGAACACCCCATTCGTGGGTGAATAGCTTTTGTATTCACCCACTGTGCCTCCTACTCCCCTATAATACACTTTCCGTTCACTCCATCAAAAATATCTCTGGAGAGAAAATGATTTATTTTTGCATAGAAGATGTTCAAAAATACTTGAGTGCTGTGTTTATATTACACATAATTTTTCTTAGTATCCTGTGGAATTTAAAAAGCCGAAGCCAGAGTTTTCTCCTTTGTCTCTAGAATGAACAGTTTATAGTTTTCTAAGATTTTTTTTCATAAAGTGCTCGTCTTCTGTTTTATAACAACAATGAAAATTTCAGGGAATACAACACCATACTAGAAAATAGCTGGTCATTTCGTAATTGCTAAAAGCAGCTACATATGTATTTTGTTGACAGAGAGGTAGTAATAATAGCTAGTGTTTTCAAAGTATTATGGAGTCACTAGTCACAACTCTATCATTTAGACTGATGTCATGGTTAGGGGGCTGCTTGCGCCTCTGTCCCCCTTCTGGTCTCTCTAAGTGCATTCCATCATATGTTAGGCCTGTCTGCCTTGGGGTGCAATTATACAATTCTCCCTTTCCTAGACTGAGATTTGGGTACAACACCCCATGTACGCCAGCTGCTTATTACCATGCAGATCTCCAGACACTTGTGTTTCTTCCCTTCACAAGCCTATGACCAGTGATATAGTGACCAACAGCCTTCTCAAAACAAGTATATTTGGTAGCCAGTGGAACAAACTATGAGAGGAAATGATTTCAGAACAAGCCACCTACATGCATATTTAGTCTCATCTGATCTTATACTCCACTGCAAGCTACATTACATCGTCTTCCCTCGAGTCACAGGAACAGAACAGACCCAACTTACATTCTTTTAGGAAGCCAAGGAGCTTTTGGGACCCAGCCTGGTCTCAGTTTGTCTTCCAGAGTGAGTGTCTCCCAGTCCCAGCTTTCAGGGAAGCTGCTTTTTTATGGATTCATCGATTCCAAGACCAGAAGTTGTGATCAACTAGTCTGACCTCCTGTACACCACAGGAACCATAATAATTCTTAGAACGTACAATATCTTTTTAGAAGAACATCCATCTTGACTGAAAAATTGTGAGTGATGATGGAGAATCCACCACGACCCTTGGTAAATTGTTCCAATAGTTAATTGCTCTTACTGTCAAAAATTGACATGCTATTTCTGTTCTGAATTTGTCCGGCTTCAGCATCCAGCCATTGGATCATGTTATATCTTTCTCTGCTAGATTGAAGAGCCCATTATCAAATATTTGTTCCCCATGTAGAAGCTAATAGACTAATCAAGTCACGCTTTAACCATCTCATTGTTAAGCTAAAGAGAATGAACTCTTCAAGTCTGTCACTCTAAAGCATGTTTTCCAATCTTCTAAATCATTCTCGTGGCTCTTCTCTGAACCCTCTCCAATTTATCAGCGAACTTCTTGAATTGTGTGCACCAGAACTGGACACAGTATTCCAGAAGAGGTTGCACCAGTGCCAAATACAGACATAAAATAACTTCTCTACTCCTACTCAAGATTCTCCTGTTTATGCAGACCAGGATTGCATTAGTTCTTTCAGCCACAGTGTTGCATTGGTAGCTCATATTCAGCTGATTATCCACCACAACCCCCAATCATTTTCAGAATTATTACTTCCCAGGACAGAGTCTCCTATCCTGTAAGTATGGCCTACATTCTTTGTTCTTAGATGTATACATTTACATTTAGCTGTATTAAAGTGCACATTGTTTACTTGCCTCCAGTCAGGGCTGGCCTTACCATGAGGTGAACTGAGGCAGCCGCCTCAGGTGCCAGACTGTGGGGAGTGGGGGGGTGCCACTAGGACCCAGAACGTAGAATATTCTGTCTGCTGCTGGTGCATATGTATTCTCTCTGCTCTAGATGCACAGAGATGGTGGAGTTCTGTGCTGGAGGAAGGAGGGCACAAGAGACATAATAGGCAGGCAGGCGAATAGGTGAGAGGGAATAATGAAAAGCAGCAGAAGCTGCAGGGAGAGAGAGGAGGAGGAGCCTCTTATATACCTCTCTAGCACCCCCAGGAGCCTGGACTGATTAACACCAGCTTCTCAGGGAGCTTCCTGTTTCCTGCTGCTTCCCTAAGACCACATGAGGAGAACAGGCAGTCAACTGAAGTAGTAGGAGCCAATTAGGCCCGTAAGACACTGATATCTTCCCTCCCTCAGGCCCTGCTACCAGCCTGCTTATTTGTCCCCTTCAATTGAGTGTTGAGAGCCACTATAGCTGGCACAGAACAGCAGTCATGAGTGAAAGAAGAAAACGCCCCTCTGGGGCAGAATTCAGAAAAAGAAAGCAAGCAAAGGAAGCTTTTCTATCTAAGCAGGAAGGAGCTCTCCTGAGATACGTAGACACAAATGTTCACGGTGAGCCTTCTGGCCCCAGTGAGGATGTGAGTGGTGAGAAGATGCCTGATCTTCCAGTTAGTCAGAGTGCAGGTGACCTGGCAGCTACTGCAACATCCATATCTCCATCTCAAATGGATGCAACCATTCACATTCCTGAAGAAAAGTGTAGATCAGAGAAGAGTGTGGTGGAAACGCAAGAAACAGCTGCTGCTGAGTTTAGTTCCTTAAATCTAGATGATCCAGGACTGTGGACCCACTTGAGCAGTAGCCTGAAGGACTTCCTTGTACTGCATGGGCCACAGCAAGTGAAAAACTTCATGTTCCCCAAAGACAATGAAAATAGACGTTTCCATCCAACACATTACTGGCATGAAATCTCCAATGGTGACAAAGTGGAGAGGTCAGGGCTTATGTACTCAAACACCTAGAATGCTGCATACTGTTTTTGTTGCAAACTCTTCCAGTCTAATGTTCCAGCCACATTGGGTTCTACAGGAACAAAGGACTGGAAAAATCTGGCTAGAAATCTGGCATGCCATGAGAAGGCAGCAAATCACCAGAGAGCATTCCATAGGTGGAAAGAGCTTGAGATGAGACCAAGGTTAAAGGCCACCATTGATGATCAACATCAAGAGAAGATTGCATCAGAGTCTCTTTACTGGCAAAATATTCCGAAAAGGCTCATTGCCATTGTGAGAATGCTTGCTACCCAAAACCTAGCACTGTGTGGCACTTCAGATCAGCTGTCTGTGCCAAACAATGGAAACTTCCTTAAAATTGTGGAGCTGATGGCTGAGTTTGATGCTGTACTCCAGGAGCATCCAAGAAGAGTCACCACCCAAGAAGTGTGCACACACCACTACCTTGGAAAAACAGTCCAAAATGAGATCATACAGTTACTGGCAACAAAAGTCAAACAGAAGATTGTGGCAGATCTGAAGTCAGCAAGATATTACTCTGTTATTCTAGACTGCACACCTGACATCAGCCATATGGAACGAATGACTTTAATGGTGCGTTTTGTAACAACAGCAGAACCTAGTGAAAATGTCCCTGCAGTGGTGACTGTCAGAGAGCATTTTCTAGAATGTATTGACATCGATGATACTACAGGAGCTGGTATGACAAATGTGCTTCTTAAAAAGCTGGAAGATATGGGAATTGCGATAGCTGACATGAGAGGTCAGGGCTATGATAATGGTGCCAACATGAGAGGAAAGAACAGAGGAGTGCAGACACGAATCCGAGAGTGAAACCCTCGAGCTTTTTTTGTCCCATGCAGTTCTCATTCATTAAATTTGGTGATCAGTGATGCAGCGTCAGCTTCTAGTGAGGCTGCTGAATTTTTTAATGTAATTCAAAGCATCTATATATTTTTCACTGCATCAACTCATCGCTGGCAAATTTTGAAGCAACATCTGGGAACATCCTCTCTGACACTGAAACCACTGAGTGCCACACAATGGGAAAGTAGAGTGGAGGTGATAAAGCCTATCAAACACCAAATTGGGAAGATAGATGATGCCATAGTTGCCATTATGGAGGATAATGCTATGACAGGAACTGTTTGTGGGAGAACCGTGGCAGAGGGAAATGGAATCACCAGAAACATACATAACTTCAAATTTCTGTGTGGCTTAGTGTTGTGGCATGACATACTGTCTGAAATAAATGTTGTAAGCAAGAGACGCCAAGAGACTGTAAGCAAGTTGACCTTGATATATCTGGAGCAATGGAACAACTGGACAAAGCAAAGTCATACCTACAGTCTTACTGGTCAGATGAAGGATTTCAAAACATTCTGAAGAGTGCACAGAAGTTGGCAGATGAACTTCACATTGAAACTATTTTCCCACCCATTCAAGAATACAAGAGTCACCGATGAAGAAGACATTTTGATTACAAGGCATGGGATAATCCCATAAGAGACCCCAAACAACAATTCAAAGTTGAATTCTTTAACCAGGTGCTAGATTGTGCAAAAGAGTCAGTTGAAGAACGTTTCATGCAGCTCAAGGAACACAGCAGTATATTTGGGATGTTGTATGATATTCCAGAACTACTCACTATACCTGAAGATGACCTACACCAGCAATGCAGGGCAGTAGAGACAGTGTTGACACATGATGACATGCGTGATATTGATGCAAGTGATTTAAGTGATGAACTGAAAGCCCTTTCAAGATACATTTCAGCAGGATCAACTCCAAAGGCTGTTCTGGAATATATGTGCACAAATGACCACCCTCTTTCCAAATGCTTTTGTTGCTCTGCACATACTTCTAACACCTCCTGTAACAGTTGCCAGTGGAGAACGCAGCTTCTCCAAGCTGAAGTTAATAAAAACACATCTACACTCCACAA
Source organism: Macrochelys suwanniensis (assembly GCA_033296515.1). NCBI lineage: Eukaryota > Metazoa > Chordata > Testudines > Chelydridae > Macrochelys > Macrochelys suwanniensis. Next base: position 37,503,480 of record CM065777.1, read on the forward strand.
TGACACAGGAGAGGCTGATTGGCCTTGCAACCATCTCAATAGAGCATGAGCTGGCCCAGACTGTGGACCTTCAGGAAGCAGTTCAAATCTTTGCAACCAAGAAGGCACAGAATGCACCACTTTGATTATTCAAACAGATAAAAATGCCAGTGTTTACTATGCAGCCAAGAAAAGTTACATTTGCTGTTCAGGCGTTTGAAAGTTAAGTGTTACTTAAAATTTTTGGACAAGGCATTTTACGTTGTTAGTTCTCCTTTATTGGGGTAGGTAGCAGAGCAGTACCATGAGAGGAGTAGAACAGGAAGAAGGCAGAATTGAGACCTTTCAAAGTTTTGGCCCAAGCGAGGGCGCTTGGGGGTGTCATTTGAGCTCCCCGACTCAGGTGCCAAAATGTTGGGGGCCGGCCCTGCCTCCAGTTTACCAAGCGATCTAGATCAATCCAAGATCAGTGATCTGTCTTCTTCATTATTTACTCCCCAATTTGTGTCATCTACAAACTTTTTATAAAATCATCGCTGATATTTTCTTCCAGGTCATTAATAAAAAAATGTTAAATATTGTAGGGCAAGAACTGATCCCAGTGGAACCCCACCGGAAACACACTCACTTGATGATGATTCCCCATTTACAGTTACATTTTGAGACCTATCATTTAGCTAGTTTTAAAATCGGTTTAATGCGTGCCATGTTAATTTTATATTGTTCTATTTTTTTTAAACAAAATGTCATGTGATACCAAGTCAAATGCCTTACAGATATTTAATTATATTATGCCAACCCTATTACATTTATCAGCCAAACTTGTAATCTCAAAAAAAAGGTTAGTTTGACAGGATCTATTTTCCATAAACCCATTTTGATTTTATTAACTAGATTACCTTCCTTTAATTCTCTTTTAATTGAATCTTGTATCAGCCGCTCTATTATCTTGGCTGGGATCCATGTCAGACTGTCAGGTCTATAATTACCCAGGTAAACCTATTTAAAAACTTGACACAATGTTAGCTTTCTTCCAGTCTTCTGGAACCTCTCTAGTTTTCCAAGACGTATTGAAAAATCAACATTAATTGTCCAGTGAGCTCTTCCAACAGCTCTTTTAAAACTCTTGGATGAAATTTTTCTGGATCCGTTGATTAAAAAATGTCAGACTTTAGTAGCTTCTGTTTAATATCCTCCAGAGATAATAGTGGAATGGAAAGGGTTATCACCATATGAAGAGACTATATCATCGGGTTTTCCCCAGATAGAAAACAAATATTTATTGACAATTTCTGCCTTTTCTGCATTATTATTAATAATTTGACCATTTCCATTCAGTGATGGACTTATACTACGGTTAAGATTTTTTCCCCTAATATATTTAAAAAACGCCTTATTGCCTATAACTCTACTGGCCATAGATTCTCCTTTTGTCCCTGTGCTTCCTTTATGAATTTTCTACAATTCCTAGCTTTTTATATATATTCGTTACTATCAACTTCCCTTTTCCTCCATTTGTTACATATTATTTTTTTATAGCTACTTTCATTTCTCTTCTAAACCAGCTCAGTTTTTTAACCACCGTGGCCTTCTTTCTCAGTTGTGGGATTGTGGCCTTTTTGCACATCTGGTGAGGTATTCTTAAATTAATTCACATTTATTATTCATTTTTTTCTGATTAAGTTCTTCATTCCAGTTCATTTGGCTAATAATTGCTTTCAGCATTGTTTAATTGGCCCTGTAACAGGGCATGCCCTGCTCCTGTCACTTTCCTAGCCATGGACTGCTTGGAGACCTTCTTCTGGTCAAACATCTTGTGCAGTTTATTTACAGTGTTCTCCTCATCACCCTTAAAAATTGCGCAGCTCAGTATTTACAATAGTATACACTTCATAGCTCATTCAGCCAAGGAGGGGGAAGACAGAAGAAGTCTACACGGCTTGATGTCTAGTTGTCAACTGGTATCAAGTGGAGTGCCCCAGGGGTTGGTCCTGGGGCCAGTTTTGTTCACCATCTTCATTAATGATCTGCATGATGGGGTGGATTGCACCCTCAGCAAGTTTACGGATGACACTAAGCTGGGGGGAGAGGTAGATACGCTGGGGGGAAGGGATAGGGTCCAGAGTGACCTAGACAAATTGGAGGATTGGGCCAAAAGAAATCGGATGAGGTTCAACAAGGACAAGTGCAGAGTCCTGCACTTAGGACGGAAGAATCCCATGCACTGCTACAGGCTAGGGACTGACTGGCTAAGCGACAGTTCTGCAGAAAAGGACCTGGGATTACAGTGGACGAGAAGCTGGATATGAGTCAACCGTGTGCCCTTGTTGCCAAGAAAGTTAACAGCATATTGGGCTGCATTAGTAGGAGCATTGCTGGCAGATTGAGGGAAGTGATTATTCCCCTCTATTCAGCACTGGTGAGGCCATATCTGGAGTATTGCATCCAGTTTTGGGGCCCCTACTACAGAAAGGATGTGGACAAATTGGGGAGAGTCCAGCAGAGGGCAACGAAAATGATTAGGGATTTGGGGCACATGACTTCTGAGCAGAGGCTGAGGGAACTGGGGTTATTTAGTCTGCAGAAGAGAAGAGTGAGGGGGGATTTGATAGCAGCCTTCAACTACCTGAAGGAGGGTTCCAAAGAGATTGGAGCTGGGCTGTTCCCTTTGGTGGCAGATGATAGAACATGAAGCAATGGTCTCAAAAAAATGTTCCCTCTAATTTTTTATAGGCCGTGTGCGCAAAAAAAAATTTCTTCTGTGCAAATTTTTGACAGGCCGTGTGCGCAAAATATTTCTTCTGTGCAAATTGTTGTGCTTCTGTGCAAATTTTTGTGTGCGTGGTGTTTCACCGTGTCCACGGCGTTTAGGATCTGTGTGCGCGCGCACACGCGCACAGCTTAGAGGGAACAGTGGTCTCAAGTTGTAGTGGGGGAGGTCTAGGTTAGATATTAGGAAACACTATTTCACTAGGAGGGTGGTGAAGCACTGGAATGGGTTACCAGGGAGTTGGTGGAATCTCCGTCCTTAGAGGTTTTTAAGGCCCAGCTTGACAAAGCCCTAGCTGGGATGATTTAGTTGGGGTTGGTCCTGCTTTGAGCACAGGGTTGGACTAGATGATCTTCTGGGGTCTCTTCCAACTCTAATCTTCTATGATTCCATGTTTCCTTTTGTGAGATCTCCCCTGGCGTTGACTCTCAAAAACCTGCCAATCAATCAATCTCTCTTCCCCCTAGCACTTCTTGCCTGTGCCTTTTTACTTTCTGGGCTAATGGATTAGTTAGCATTGTAGCTCTCACCAGCCCATTCTCAATCTATCCGTTAGGCAAAGTTTTGCCCCTCAGGGTTACTCTGGGATTATTTAACTGGTGATCCAGTGACAAGAGTGCTGACACAGCTATTATTGCCCAGCACTCTGTCACAGGCTCTGGTCTGGACTTTATTCTCCTTGCACATTATAAATGGGATCAAATCATGATCAGTTGTACCTAAGCTACCAATAATTTTTAGTTTTGCAATCTGTTAGGACAAGGTCTACCGTAGAATTCCCCCATGTTGGCTACAACACTTTTTTGAGTTGAGAAATTGTCATGTGTAATGTTTAGAAATTCCAAGGATTCGTTAGTACTGGCAGCATGAGACCTCCAGCATAAGTCACTCAAATTGAAGCTTTCCACGATCAGTTTCTCCCTCCCTCCCATACATTGTACATAGGTGCATAAGAAGGCAGTCATCCTGTCTCCCTAGTGTGATTTGGTTGTCTGTGGTGGACACCAACTAATACCCCATCTTGTGCTTATCTGTTAGGACATTTATCCATAAGCACGCAAGACCATTTTCTTCTGAATTATCAGTGACTTGGAAACAGGTGACTTTTGACAGAGTGCCAATACCTTTCCCCTTTTTCCCACTCAGTCCTTCCTAAATAGGTTATAACTCTTGATTTTAACATTTCAGTCATGTGAATCATCCCACCAGGTTTCAGTAATACCAACTAAATCAAATTTATACTCATAAAGAGCAATTCCAATTCCTCGTTACGCAGTCTGCGAGCATGGGTGTATAGGCAGTTCAAGAATTTTTTCTCTTTTCTCAAAGCCCCACCCTCCCTATATGCATTGATGGCTTTTTTTACAGGGTCTCAGTGGGAAGTCTTCCTTTTACTTTAGCTTGGCTGGGCATCTGGGAAAAAACAGCATCTAAGAGTATATCACCATGATAGTTGCTTCATTATTGGGCATTTAGACCTATTCAGACTCATTGGCCTTCAATCCTTGGTTTGGTGACTATGGCAAAATGTGCCAAGACTGAGTGCTCCCCTCTGACATTCCAACACACCACCTCAGAAATCCACTAAGCACCCCCACATTCATCACAGTTGAGTTTTGCACTTCAAGTATGAAGATTCTGTGTTGTTATGTTAAGATTATTCAGGGAAAAAGGGGACATACAACTAATGATAGATTTCTTAAAGGGTCCATTTTTAATTGGTTTAACTCAACTGACAGATTTTAAATTCAAAATATTTTGAACTGCTCTCAAAGAGTAAGAGCTGTGCATTTGAAGAAGAAATTATTCAGAAAAGTGTCCTGTAACCTTGATGTTAGAGCAATCAGTATATACCTGAAGAGTCTGAAAGTTTCAGCTGCTTTGATCACATTTGTTCTACAAAAGCTTTCAAAAGAAAAATGGTGGCCTCCTACATTACTCACCCACTGTGGACAGGAGGAGCCAGCAGCTCAATGAGGCTCAGTGAAAAGTACCTCAAAACTTTTAAGATATTTAGATTTATTTCTGCGTCCTTCTTGAATAGATGTCCTGAAATATAAAATGTTTACTTGAGCAATTCACAAGATAATCACTCGACTTCACCACAGTCGTATTGAAAATATTATTGGTGAGACACTTACTTGTGTCTTATTCCACCTCCATTTTACAGCATGCACTATGTCCAATTCACAACCTTTGCTGCTTGATATTTCTTGAATCTTGGCTAGACATCTATGGCTAGACAGAAAATGGAGGTGCTCTTATAGAGTTGCCAACTTTATAATCAAACAAAACCGAACACCCTTGCCCCGCCTCTGACCCCACCCCTGGCCCACCTCTTCTCCGAGGCCCTGCCCCCACTCACTCCATCCCTCCTCCGTCGCTTGCTCTCCCCACCCTCACTTTCACTGGACTGGGGCAGGGGATTGGGGTGAGGGCACTGACTGGGGTGCGGGCTCTGGGGTGGGGCCGGGAATGAGGGGTTTGGGGTACAGGAGGGGGCTCTGGGTTGGGTTAGAGCTGAGGGGTTTGGAGTGCAGGAATGGACTCAAGGCTGGGGCAGGGGGTTGGGGTGCGGGAGAGGGTGAGAGCTCCAGGTGGGATTTTGGGTGCGGGACAGGGCTCAGGGCTGGGGTTAGGTTGCAGGAGGGGGTGCAGGCTCCAGGAGGGAGTTTGGGTGCAGGAGGGGGCTTAGGGTTGGGACAGGAGTTTGGGGTGTGGGAGGGGGTGCGCTGTGCGGGCTCCAGGAGAGGGCTCAGGGCTGTGGCAGTGGTTCGGGGTGCAGGCTCCAGCTGGATGGCGCTTACCTCAGGCGTCTTCCAGTCGGCTCCTTGCCTGCCCTGGCTCCGTGTGGCTCCTGGAATCAGCCGGCATATCCGTCTCCTATGCGCATGGGCGGACAAGCAGCTCTGCGCGGTGTGCAGTGTGCTCTGCCTGTGCCTGCAGGCACTGCCCTCGCAGCTCCCATTGGCTGCGGTTCCCTGCCAATGGGAGCTGGAGAGCCAGCACTCAGAGTGGGGGCAGCGCGTGGAGCCTTCCTGGCTGCCCCTGCGCCTAGGGGCCAGAGGGATATACCGGCTGCTTCCGGGAGCCACACAGAGCCAGGGCAGGCAGGGAGCCTACCTAAGCCCCGCTGCACCGCCAACTGGAGTTTTAACGGCCTGGTCAGCAATGCTGACTGGAGCTGCCAGTGTCCCTTTTCGACCAGGCATTCCGATCGAAAACCAGATGCCTGGCAACCCTATGCTTTTATCAGTCTGTATAGGGAATACCATGAAAAATGCTGTATTTCTAGCAATCCCCAGAGAGGAAACAAATTTCTAGTATCTGTGTTGGTATGAGAGATGTCATACAAAGAGAAGGCCTGACTTTCATTCCCTAGGTAAACACATCTTTGTGCCTATGCATTTATGCTTCTCCTTTCCAATACATATTACCACATAAATTCTCAAGTTGTATATACACCTTTGCTGATGTACATGACTAGATGAATGGCCAACGCGTGTCTACATAGGGTCTGCAAATGAGTCCCCTGATTATCAGGTAAAAAATGTATTCATAAATACAGATAATCCCTACATTAACGCTGTCACTTGTAAAGCTTCATCTGATGTTAAGACGCTTTACTTTTCCTTTTATCTCATGTATTGCATGCTTTATGCTTAAAATTCCCTGAGTCTCACATAAGTTCAAAGAGACGTAAGCAATTATGTAGTATATTAGCTTAGAGTAACACAAAAATGTTAGAGTGAGGGATGTTCTAGTGATCATTTCTTTCTGGGTTACACTTGTCTAAGTTGTTACACATATCCTTTAGCCTTCAGACTTCAAAAGGAACCTAAACCAATTGACCCTGTGATACTGCACCTCTACTTTCCTGAATTCCCAAGGGGTATAGCATCTACCATAGAATATACATGTTATTCATTCAATTCTTTGATTTATAGTTGATGCAAAAGCTTTGATATAGTGGTTATTTGAAGACACTGACACAGCAGTCTGTAATTTGAAAGAAATTTTAGGAATAAGAAAAGGCAATGTGTATATATAAGCCCATGCTATACAACTGTGATTCTCTACCACCGTGCTGCATCATGTGTAAGCTACTTAACTTTTGATCCAGCCATTAATTAATTTATATGCAGAGCATAGTGGACCAGATGATCCTTTACACTAAGGCCACTTTAAACCATTCTGGAAATGTAAAGAGACCCGAAACTAAATGAAAATATAATGTACACCCTCTTTAGACACTGTTAGATCCATAGGTGGTGAGTTAGATGGATCTGTAGTTCTCATACGCCACCAATATTTAGGAATGTGGGTCTGGCTCCACCAACGTTTGGGCTTACCGCGCTTTGGGGGTCCATCCTATGGACGGCACAGCTCTGCTTGGACCCGTTCTGGGCACCACCAAAAATTATACAAACCTAGAGCCCATGGTTACATCAGACCTTAATGTAAATGAGAGTAAGGCCCTATAGCATTAATAGAAACCCTTTTCTTTCTGGGGAATTTTGAATGTGGTCTCTTTTGGTATCACCAGTCTTTTTGTGAAGTTAAGAAAGGCTTGAGTCTTCTCTACTGCGGTGATGTAAAGACACTACACTGTGCTTGACCTACAGTAGCTGGACAAACAGTCTGCCAATAACAATAAGATAGTCCAGTTACATCACTTCTCAAATCAGTTATTATGGACTAGACTTTGATTTTAGGCACAGCCCTGAGCAAGGGGGTGGGGTGAGTAAGCTTCACAACCCCAGATGTAATGCTAGGAGGCATTATGCCACAGAGGCAACCTTGCTCTAGCAGGATAGTAATTTGCCAAGAGAATGAGGAGATTCTCCATTATTCCTTACACTTGCTCCATGGAGGGAGTAAACAGACCTACCTGCCAACTCTACTGGTTTTCAGACCTTGCTAGGGATCCGTGAAGAGGGGAAACCAATCAAAACTGCTTTCTGTGCTCAGGGTCAGCTTAGGTCAGGTCAGGAAGCCTGAAGAGCTTCTGCTTCCCACTTTCCAGCTGATGGGCTGAGGGTACTTCTTAGTACAGCCAGCTAGGGATCTGCTGTTCCTACGGACTCTGCAGCTCCTGTTATGGTTCCTTGTGCTGTCTGGGGGGCAGAGAGAGAAGTGGGGAAAGTGAAGATCTTCCTAGAGCTGAAGTCCAGCTCCTCCCCCCCCCCCCCGCAGGTTTGGGAGGTTGGAAAGAAAAGGTGATCCTCCCTGCACTGTTCTCCATTCCATGGGTCTCCAAAAGTCGGGGGCGGGAGGCGGCTTTTTGATGTGAAATTGGTTGGGGATTTATTTATTTTTAGCACAACAAAGTTTTTTTTTTGGTGTGTGTTGGTGTGAAATGTTGATGCTGAGATGGGAAAGAAGAATTAAATGCTTCCAGGGGCGGGCGGGAGGGAAAGCAGGTAGAGGATGAATTACTGGAGACTCTCTCTCCCTTCTCACTCTGTCCCTCTTCACCTCTTTCTGTGCATCTCAAGGCATGTTTATCCAAATCAATTCATATTTATGCATATATTTTGTGACGGGGCAAGGCCAGAGGGCTATAGGAAAGTGGTAAGGAACCAGTATGTTCTTATTGGGATCCGGGAAGTGGGCGGGCAAAGCCCGCCCACTGCTAAAGGATCCCCCCCTTCAGCCTAAGGGGAGGGATCCACAGGACCTGGATACCAAGTGAGTCCGGGGGACAAAAAATGAAAAAAACAGGAATGGGAGTGCGGTCAAAGGGTCAAACAAAGTGAACCAGATGGGGACACCGAGCAGAGAACCCCGGACAGCGCCCACTGCTCCTCAAAGGTGTCAAGGGAGCCAGTGGATGCTGCCCAGAGGAACTCTGCCCGGATGCGTGAACGAACAGAGGATCGAAAATAGGCCCCACAGTCACAGGAGCCTCCATCGGCCAGCCTCTTCAACCTGGTTTTGTAGATGGCCAGTTTAGCTAGGGCCAAGAGGAGGTTGACCAGGAGGTCCCGTGACTTTGTGGGGCCGCGGATTGGAAGTGCATAAATAAAAAGGTGAGGGGAAAAGTGCAACCAAAACCTCAACAAAATGTCTAAGAGGAGCCGGAACAGGGGCTGAAGCCTGGCGCACTCTAGATAAATGTGCGCCAGGGTCTCCCTCACACCGCAAAAGGGACATGTGTCGGGGATAGGGGTGAACCGCGCCAAGTACACGCCCGTGCTCACGGCTCCATGAAGGAGCCGCCAACTGACATCCCCGGCGGGCCTTGGGACTAAGGAGGAGTAAAGGCTGGTCCACCGGGGCTTCTCACCCTCTAGAGGTGGCAGGAGGTCTCGCCATTTCGTATCGGGGCGGGACGTGAGGGTGAGGAGATGAAGGGTGTGGAGTACGAGCGTGTATAGATGTTTCCTTGGCGCGGTCTGGAAGCGGACCGGCTGCAGTTCGTGCAGCCGGCTCACCGTGAAGGGACAGGGGATCCGGTTGGGTCCACGTGGCAGGGGCCCAATAAAAAGGTCCGGAGGGCTTGGGGTGAAGGGAGGGCGGGGCGTACCCTCTCGCAGGACCCGGTCGAGGTAAGCCCGAGCAGTGGGCGGCAAAGCAGCCTTCACCTCCTGAAGTACGCGCCGGGGAGTACGAGGTCTGGAGAGCCCCATGCGCTGAGCAAGCGTCAGGGGATCCAGCCAATCTCCCCGGTCGTAGTCCAGGAGGTCTCCGACCCTAGTGACTTCTGCCAGGACCAACCTCTGGCGCACCGAGGGGGACTCCGCCACCTGCACACGGAGCTGGGGGTTGTGTAGCAGGGGCTCCGCGAGGAGATCTGCCCCCTCGGTGGCCGCCACGGACCTGGTCGCTGAGAATAGCTTCCAGGTCCGGAGGAGGTCCTGGTAGAAGACCGGCAGCCCGTAGAGGTCTCGCGGAAGACCTCTGGGATGGAGATAAAGGAGCTGCCGGTCATATCGGAGCCCTCGGAAACGGCGCAGGAAGGCGTGCGCCAATATGCTCCACGCCGGACTACCTGCACCATAAAGGAGCCTCTGCAGGGCCTGGAGACGGAAGACATGGACCTGAGTGTGTGGACACTTCAGGCCCTGCCCACCCTCCTCCAGAGGAAGATGGAGAACCCCTGCAGAGACCCAGTGCAGTCCTGACCAAAAGAACTCCAGAATCGACGTCCGGAGGTTGGCCAGGAAACCCGGGGCCGGGACCAGGGTGTTGAGCCGGTACCAGAGCATGGACAGGACTAATTGATTGATTACCAGTGCTCTCCCTCGAAAGGAGAGGCATCGGAGCAGTCCTGTCCATTTCCGGATCCGCTCTAGCACCCTGCCCTCTAAACCTTGCCAGTTCTCCGGCGGGGATGGATGCGTGGCAGAAAGGTAAACGCCGAGATAGAGCAGCGGACCCGCACTCCACCTGATGGCCTGAAGCGCGGGTGGGAGAGAGCTCGCCTGCCACCCGTCCCCTACCACCAGGCCAGAGCTCTTGACCCAGTTGACCCGGGCAGAGGAGGCCGCCGAGTAGATCGTCTGGCAAGCCTCCACCCGCACCAAGTCGCCCGGGTCCTGGACCACGAGGAGCACATCGTCGGCGTATGCCGACAGGACCAGCCGCAGCTCCGGCTCTCGGAGCACCAACCCCGTCAACCTCCTGCGGAGGAGACAAAGGAAGGGCTCGATCGCCAGAGCGTACAGCTGGCCCGAGAGGGGGCACCCCTGCCGTACTCCTCGCCCGAAGCTGACCGGCTCGGTCAGGGTCCAGTTGAGCCTGACCAGACACTCTGCGGAGGCGTACAGCACCTGGAGAAAACCCACAAACTGGGGCCCAAAGCCAAACGCTCGCAGAGTGCTCAGGAGGTACCCGTGATCCACCCTGTCGAACGCCTTCTCCTGATCCAGAGACAGAAGGGCGAACGACAGACCATCCCTACACCCAAGCTCCAAGAGATCCCGGACCAGATACAGGTTGTCGAGAATGGTGCGGCCCGGGACGGTGTAGGTCTGGTCTGGGTGGACCACGTCCGCCAGCACGGACCCGAGCCGCAGCGAGATGGCCTTTGCTACGACTTTATAGTCCGTGCTGAGGAGCGAGACGGGACGCCAATTCCGTAAATCGCGGAGGTCCCCCTTCTTCGGCAATAAGGCGAGCACGGCTCGCCTGCACGAAAGAGGGAGGACCCCGCCCTGCAAGGACTCGGCCCAGACGGTGACAAGGTCTGGGCCGAGGACGTCCCAGAACACGCGGTAGAACTCCACGGTCAGCCCGTCCAGTCCTGGAGATTTATTAGTTGGCATGCGACGGAGGGCTTCCGAGAACTCGGCCAGAGTGAGAGGCAGCTCTAGCCGGTCTCGGTCGCCCGTGCTGACCGTAGGCAGTTCGTCCCAGAGCACTCTGCAAGCGTTAGGATCGGTCGGATCCGGGGAGAAAAGGCTCGCGTAGAAGGCCTTGGCCCTCCCGCACAGCTCCACCGGATCCGTGAGGGGGGTGCCATCTTCTGCGAGGAGACAGGTGACGTGTTTCTTAGCCCCCCTCTTTTTCTCCAGGGCGTAGAAGAAGCGGGAGCCGCGATCCATCTCCCGAAGGAGACGGATGTGGGATCGAATGAAGGCGCCCCGGGCCCGATGATCTTCGAGTTCCCGGAGCTCCTCCCGCTTCTCCCGGCACGCCCCACAGAGGGATGGATCCTCAGGGCTGGCGGCCAGACGCCTCTCCAGCTCTAAGACCTCCCGTTCCAACTGCCCTATCGTCGCATCCCTCCGTCGGCTGGCGCCCCGGGTGTAGTCACGGCAGAAGAGCCGGGCGCGTACCTTCCCTAGATCCCACCATCGCCGCGCCGAGGGAAAGGCGTGCCGTTGCCCTCGCCAGGCCAGCCAGAACTCCCGGAAGGACGCCACGAAACCCACATCCTCCAGCAAACTGTTATTAAAATGCCAATAGGCCGGCCCCGGCCTCTCCGCGCAGAGAGAGGCCGTCACGGTAGCGAGATGATGATCAGAGAACGGGGCCGGCCGGACGCTGGAGGAGTGGGCTCGCGAAAGGTGAAAACGTGATAAATAGATGCGGTCCAACCGGGAGCGGTGCGACCGATGGGCCTCCACCCGGACAAAGGTGAAGGTTGAGCTGTCGTCCGGGTGGTGGTCGCGCCAGACGTCCACCAGGGAGTGATGTTCGACAATCTCCCTGAGGACGTCCGCGGCGGCCGGGCACTGCTCGATCCCCGAGCGGTCCCGTTTCTCAAGGGTGTTGTTAAAGTCCCCGCCCAGGACCAGGCACTCGCGAGGATCCAAGGTGCGGAGGAAGGTGGACGCCTGCTGATAGAAACGAAGTTGTTCCGGGCCCGGTGTCGGGGCATAGATGTTGACGAGATTGACCACGAGCCCCTCCATACGGACCCGTAGGTGCAGCAGGCGGCCCGGCACAGCCTCGGCAACCCCCAGCACCTCAGGCCGTAGGTCGGGGGAGAACACGGTCGCCACTCCAGCCTGGCGAACAGAGAGATGGCTGAAGTAGACTCTGTCCCCCCATTCCAGCCGCCAGCTGTCTTCAGCGGCTGGATCTGTATGGGTCTCCTGCAGGAATACTACAGAGTACCCCACCTCCCGAAGGAAGGAGAGCACCTGGCTCCTGCGGAGACCCATCCTACAGCCCCGGGTGTTCAATGTTGCGAAGAGGAGAGATGCCATGAGGAGGGCTGGGGGGGATCCTTGCTGGCAGAGTCACTCACGGCCCCCATCGGGCCGCGTAACAATCCGTGACCCACCCCGTAGGCGAGGAGTGAGTCACGGAAAAGGCGGACCCGTTGGTAGGCCGTGGCGGCCTGCTTCCCAGTCCCTTTGCCCTCCCCCATGAGGGCCCTCGCGGCCCGGAGGATTTGGTGGAAATCCCCCCATCGCTGGAGAGCGAGCTGTACTTTGTTGCGGGAGCCCCGGACGTCCTCCAGGAACTCCCGCAGCTCCTCTCGCAGCGTATGGGGGGCCGGGGTTACTGGCTCCCGGCTATCGAAAGAAGGGGCCCCGGGCACAGCCCTATGGCCCACCGAAACGGACAGGCAAGGGGCGGACCCTCGACGCAGCTCCTGCTGGGCCGGCACCTTAGGGCCCAACCCGAAATTCGGCTTAGTTGGGGGAGGTGGCGGAGGGAGAAGAGCAGCCTCTGGTGGGTCGGGACGAGGAAATACCGGAGCCGCTCCCTGGGGGTCATCCTCTGAGAAGGGGAGGGAGACAGCCCCAGAGGCGGCAGTGTCATCATGGGAGGTGTGGGAGATTGGGACGGCATCAGGGGCGGGGCAGGGATCAGAAGTAGGGGCAGGGAGGGGGACATGAGCAGGGCCGGGCTGAGGAACGGGTAGAGGATCCTGAGCCGCAGGAGCTGGGCCACTGGGAGGTGGCCTCTCTTGGTGTGGCTGAGGGATCTGGGAATTGGGAAGGGGACCCCCCACGATGCCGGGCTCTAGCATGATGGTTTGTGTTACAGCCACGGCATCGGGAGGTGGACAGATATTTGCGGGGTCCCCGCCTGGGAAGGAGAACTGTTGTCCCACCCCAATGAGGGGTACCCCCTGGGATTCGGGTCCCGGCCGCAGGGCACCGGCCGTCGCTTCAGGAGGCTTGGCGGCCGTCAGCGAGGTGTCACTTGCGACCGGGCAGGTGGAAGAGCCCAGGGGATCCTCGGAGGTGGGAGCGGAACCGGCGGTCAAGGGGAGGGAGCATGGGGAGAGGGGGGAAAGGGGCACCGGGGTGAGGTCATTGAGATCGAGGCCTGCCGGTAAAGGGTCGTCCTCCCCCTGGGTGATTGGGGTCAGACCCAGGGCCTCGATCTCCTCGTAGATGGAGGGCAGGTCACCTTCTGCCACCCCGGGGTTCTCCCCGCCGGCACCTGAAGCGATGCTCGGGTTGGGGCGTGCAGGGTTGACAAACGGGGCAGAAGGGGCTCCATCAGGGGCTCCCGAGGGAGGGGCGGTAATACCTTCCGGTGCTGCCACGTCTTTCCCAGCCGGGTCTGGCGGACTAAAGCCGCTCGGGGGCAAAGCGGAAGGCTCGGCATCAGTTCCCCCCTTCCTGGTTTTCCGGGGGGCTTCCGCATCGGTGGAAAGGAGCGGGGCTCGAGCCTTCCGCTTGCCCCGCTTCCCCTGTACTAAGGCCCAGCCCTCCATGGCATCATCTGGGGGCTGGCTAGTAAGGGTCGGGTCAGGGGGGAGGGATGATTTCTTAGGGACTCGGGGAGGTAGTGGTGGGGCAGCATAAGGGAGAGAAAAGTCTCTCTGGGGCGGGCCCTCTCCCACGCCCGGCGATATCCCTGCCTCACCCTCCTCCACAGGCCTCAGCAGACTGTTCACAGTGGGCCTCTCCCGCTCATCTGGGCTCACTGGGGGAGGTACTCCCAGGGCCCGAGTGGGAACAGCGGTAGACTGGGAAGGAGGAGGGGCGGCTCTGGGCACCGGGCATACAGGGGCGCTGGCGATGACGGGGCCGACGCCCTGCCGGGGCTCGGGGGTCTCGGATGCTCCTCCTTGCCGGGCCAAGGGACAGTCCCTCCGGACGTGTCCCATCGCCCGGCAGAGGTAGCACCGGGCCTCCCCCGTGGAATAATACACCCGGTAACGGGCCCCGTGATAGGGGACCATAAAGGACCCCTCGAGCGCCTCCCCGTCACGTGCCGCCGGCGGCATTTGGAGCTGCACCTGCCGGCGGAACGAGAGGATGTGACGGAGGGCGGGGTCTTTGCAGCCCAGTGGGAGAGGGCTGACTACAGAGATGGGTCTCCCCAGGGCGGAGAGGGCAGGTAACAGGGCGGCATTGGGGAGGAAGGGAGGGACGGAAGTGAGGACTAGGCGGACGCCCAAGTCCTCCAACGGCTCTAATGGGACGAACACGCCCCCCACCGCCAGGCCCTTCTCCACCGCCTCTTGGGCCGCGGCCTCCGATGCGAGGAAGAAGACTACCTTCCCGTACATTTTGGAGGCCGCTACGATGGCCGTGGGCCCCACCACCCTCGCCAACGCCCGCACATACGTTTCTACGTGGGGCGAGGCGGGTACCAGGATGCAACGGACGCCATGCCTCCTGGTCAAGGTGGGAAAGGGGCCCCGGCCGCTATAGATGGTAGCTGAGGCGGTGGGCGGGTTAGGTGACGTTGCGGCAGGTGGGGGGGTTGCCGCCACCTGGGCGTACGCTCTGGGGGCCGGGGGTGGGACACCCGCAGAGCTGGTAGAGGGAACAGCAGGGAAGGGCGCCGCGGCCGGTGGCAGGGCCGCAGCAGTAGTGGCTGCCTCTGCCATGGAGGGTCTGGCCTTTGTCGCGGGGCCCTTACCCTTCTTTTTACCCTGGCCCTTCCTGCCGGCTGGGGGGGCTCCCCCAGGATCATGGGGGGCGAGGGACGTGGCAGCAGCGGAGGTCTCTTCAGTGTCCGCCGCTGCCGGTGCCCCAGCGGGGGCGAGAGCAGGTGGTTCGGCAGCGGCGGTCGAGGTGGAGGCTAGGGAGGGTGACGGGGGAACAGGCGGAGGTGGGGCAGCCATGCCATCTGGAGGGGCTTCTCCCTCCATATCGCCTGCCATGATGAACAGGGGGGGAAGGGAAAACTCTTGAGAGGGGGCGGGGAGAGGAATTGGGGTGACCACTCCTCCCTGCTAGGCTGCAGGCAGGGGAGGAGGGCACTAAAAGTGGGGACAGGGTTCAGGGTTATCTCGGACTAGTGTGGGGGTAGGGTTCAGTCACCGACACAAGATGGGAAATCCGGCTCCTCTTGTTGCACTGGGGAGGGGATGATATAACAGCATGGGGGTGCAGTGAGATAGGAGCAAAACTAAACAGGGGAGGGGCACAAGCGCATGGGAGGGGGCGTGGGTTCACGAAAGCGGGGGGCTAATCAGGGCAAATGGAGCTTCAGGGGGAGGGAGACAACCAACTGGGAATGGGGCAAAAAACCAAGGGACTAGTTTCAGGGCTAGGGCAGGGCAAACAAACAAGGCTGCAGAGGGAGAGGGGCGGGGCGGGCAAAACTGAAACTAGCAAGGGGCTGGGACCAAAAAAGGAGAGGGGCCCAGATAGCTGCAAGGGGAAATGGGGCGGGTGGCAAAGGACAAAGCAAGGGGTGTGCTGATGGAGGGGGAGGGTCAGTCCAAGGGGTATGGGGAGGGGCACGTGCACCCACGTGCGCTCATGCAAAGTCAATAGTTGGGCTGGCCGCTGCTTCAGGCCCAAAAGGTGGAAACGGGCTTGGCTAGCCAGGCAAGCAGCTGAGTCCAGAGGCAGGAACCAGGGCAGACGGTGAGCAGGCAGCAGAGGTGGTGGTGGTGGAGGAGGGGGCAGCGGTGGTGGTGGGGGTTGGGGGGGCACAGATGAACCAGGGGGCGGGCTCTATGCCACACCCCCTGTGCCCCTACAAACACAGTCAATACCCTCACCACGAGAGCACAGTTCGAAACATACTCAGTTCTAGGAGGCCCCCTCCACGGTGGTCTGCAGAGTCTCTGCGCTCCCTCAGCAGCCGACGGTCTTCCTGGTTCTTCCTCCCCTGGGTTCCAGAAGCTTCCTGGCAGCAAATAGGGCAGCTCCAGCAACTCCAGGCGGTGGTCCGGTGGTCAGGCAGGACCCCTCACAGATGGTGGTGGTCACAGCAGCGGCTGGAGTAGGGGCTCCTCACACGCCTCCTCTGGGGAGAGGGCCAGCAGGCCCCCTCCCCCCCCAAGGGGTTGCTGCAGCAGCAGGAGTAGCAGCAACCAAGGTGTTGATGGGGGGAGGATTCAGCTGCCAAGCAGCCAGCAACCGGAGAGTAGAGCAGTGGGAGGGGTGTCTGGCCCAGCCAGGGGAGAAGCTGGAGCAGCAGTAGCAGCAAACAGCAGCTGGGAGGGCCCAGGGCCTAGCAGCAGCCCCAGCAGGAGGAGCAGCAGCAGTCCTCTACCTCCTTCCCGGCCAGAGGGCTATAGGGAAGTGGTAAGGAACTAGTATGTTAGCCCCAGGCTAAACAAATCCCTGATACCTTATGGCAGTTGCTCCAGGTTAATCAAGACACCTGGGGCCAACTAAAAACTTTCCAGAAGGCAGGTAGGTTAATTGAGACACCTGCAGCCAATCAGGGGCTGGCTGAAACTAGTTAAAAGCCTCCCAGTGAGTCAGCGAGGTGCACATGTCAGGACCTGTGGAAGGAGGTTGCGTGTGAGGAGCTGGGAGCAAGAGGCACTAGGAGCTGAGAGTAAGAGGGCATACTGCTGGAAGATCCTGTGGTGAGGATAAAGAAGGTGTTGGGAGGAGTCCATGGGGAAGTAGCCCAGGGAGTTGTAGCTGTCATGCAGTTGTTCCAAGAGGCACTCTAAACAGCTGCAATCCACAGGGCACTGGGCTGGAACCTGGAGTAGAGGGCGGGCCCGGGTTCCCCCCAAAACTCCCAACTCCTTATCAGACACAGGAGGAGTTGATCTGGACTGTGGATTCTACTAGAGGGGAAGATCTCTGAGGCAAGCAGAATCCGCCAATAAGCGCAGGACCCACCGAGGTAGAGGAGGAACTTTGTCACAATATATATAGAGAGATTTTACATAAATGTGAAGTCTACTGCTGGTTTGCTCTGAGATTTTTTTTGGCAGCTCAAGTAACCAGGTGGGCAGTACCTGGTTATCCATGTAGGCTTGTCTCCAAGGCCTGAGTGGCCCACAGAGGAGTTTAAGGGGAGGCTCTCTTACGCCTTATTCTCTGCAAAGGCACGTAGTCCAAGTCACTATCCAGTCATGTATTATTAGGTCATGATATGATTGACTCACTTTTTTTTGTTCTGTGACACTGTTGCAGCGGCAGAACAAGCTTGTATAGGTGGTATGAGATTTAATGTACAAACTGGCATTTGATTTTTGAGTCTTCTAACTTTTAATGTTCTTTGAGAAAACCACAACATAGTCTAACAGCCCACCCTCACCTTTAAATAAGACAAGGACTATAATCAGTACAGTTTGTGTTTTTATGACTGTGTGTCACACGTGGTTGGATCCATTGTTAACCATCAGTTCTTTTGGTATCTTCCAGTTTGTTCAGAATATATGTGAAATCATTCCATGTGAATATGAGTTAAAATGCTGGGAGAGCCAGATTGTAACTTTATTCTTGAATGATGAGCTCCGTTTTCAATGTAAGGCCAGATTCTCAACTGGTGTAAATCAGTGTTTCCCTTGACTTCTATGGAAATGCACCAATTTATAGCAGGTGAGGGTCTCTAGTCCATAGTATTGTGACGGGGCAAGGCCAGAGGGCTATAGGAAAGTGGTAAGGAACCAGTATGTTAGCCCCAGGCTAAACAAATTCCTGATACCTTATGGCAGTTGCTCCAGGTTAATCAAGACACCTGGGGCCAAT
The DNA here is from genome assembly GCA_033296515.1 of Macrochelys suwanniensis. Classification (NCBI taxonomy): domain Eukaryota; kingdom Metazoa; phylum Chordata; order Testudines; family Chelydridae; genus Macrochelys; species Macrochelys suwanniensis. Next base: position 37,521,546 of record CM065777.1, read on the forward strand.
TAAGAACTTTCCAGAAGGCAGGGAGGTTGATTGGGACACCTGAAGCCAATGAAGGACTGGCTGGAACTAGTTAAAAGCCTCCCAGTTAGTCAGTGAGAGGGGGGGAGCTGTGGAAGGAGGTTGCATGTGAGAAGCTGGGAGCAAGAGGCACTAGGAGGTGAGAGTAAGAGGACGTACTGCTGGAAGATCCTGTGGTGAGGATAAAGAAGGTGTTGGGAGGAGTCCATGGGGAAGTAGCCCAGGGAGTTGTAGCTGTCATGCAGTTGTTCCAGGAGGCACTCTAAACAGCTGCAATCCACAGGGCACTGGGCTAGAACCTGGAGTAGAGGGCGGGCCTGGGTTCCCCCCAAACCTCCCAACTCCTTATCAGACACAGGAGGAGTTGATTTGGACTGTGGGTTCTACCAGAGGGGAAGATCTCTGAGGCAAACAGAAATCCGCCAATAAGCGCAGGACCCACCGAGGTAGAGGAGGAACTTTGTCACAGTATGTACAATGAAACATGTAGGGGGGAAGCTGCAACATATCCAAATGATTTGGTGTATGCAGATAATATTTATCAGTGTGATGGAAGAAGAGTTGTGATTTAATGTTTAATGCTGGTAGGCAAAGCCAAGCTAATTTTAATTTTGATCCTAAACGCTATATGAAAGTCATACTACTGGTTCTTCAATAAAAATGAATTTGTGTTGAAAAATTACAAGTGTTTTTTGCTAATGTAAATATTCAGTTGTAAGTCAAACTAAAGAACTAGCCTTAAAAAAAGAGAAGCACATGCTCTTACATCTATCTTTGGTACTTATGTGAGCATCTCACAGCCTTTGATATATTTATCTTCATAACACCCCCATTTAGCAAATAGGGAACTGAAGTATAGAGGGCTAGATTCACAAAAGGACTTCACTTAAGGGTTTACCTACCACTTTAGGCACCTAAATCCCAGAATTAGGCCCCACAGGGATTCAGAAAACTCTTGCTCAGCCACTCACAAACCTTGTAGGTGGCTAGATTTTTGTTTATGTGCCTATGTTTCTGCTTCTGCAGCCTCAATTTAGGCAATGGCATCTAGACTCCTAAACTCTAGAACAATCCATGAACCAGGAAAACATAGGTATTCCTCTCCCAAAAATCCATAAAGAAGGGAAGGAGAAGGGGGTTCCCTGGTAACTTATAGCCCTGCAGTAGGGTACTGTCATAGGGTAGTTCCTTGAGTTCTTTCCAATATCAGTCACTGACCACAACTCCTCCAGGTCTTTTTAACTACCACTGTACCTTGTTATAGGTTATACTTGCAATCAATAGCTAGTGTTTTCACTTACTTCTAGAGAATACTGTAGAAACCAGTCTTGCCTGCTTCTGCCTTCCCAGCATAGCCTTCCAGTTTGCTTATATAGTCACAGCTGTTGGAACTACTTCCACCCAATTAACCTCTTCTCATTCTTCTTGTGCATGTATTTAAACATACACTGTTTACTGCAATGACTAATGAAACCTGGAAGTCCCAATAACAACTGAAGATTCCTCCCCATCCCTTTCAGGACTGACTATTTCTTTTCCCATCAGACCTCTGTTCCTCAGACTCACCCATTGGGTTGTGTTGTGGATGGAGATTTATTGGAGTTTTTCAGCTGGGGATTTGCTCCTTGTTTGTTTTTGTTTTGTTGTTATTTTAAATAATGTCAAAGAGATCCAGAGTAGCAGAGGCACCTTGTTATGTCAATAATACAGATGCATTTATTGTAATAGTAGTAATAATTTTATTAAAATAACCACTGTGTAAAAATAGGGTGCAATATATTTCTTTGTTAAGCTTTTCTTTAGCTGCTTCCTTTTCCTTTTAAGTTTTGAAAATCTAAGGAGCTATAGCTATAGAGCTGCTTTCCAAACCCAGGGCTGGAGTGTGCTGTTAGACACAGCCCCAAGCAGTGGGGCTGTGTCTAAGCTGCACCATTCCAAGGCTAGTCCCAGGAACCTTGGACTAGATCCACAAAAGGACTTAGCATCCTAAACGCCTAAATCAAAAATGTAGACCCTCAAAACCCTGCTCAGCTACCCTTTAACTCTGGGGGATCTAAATTCCCTAGGTGCCGATGTTTTTGCCAATAAATTCCCATAGGCACCCATGTTTCTGCCATTGAGCATGTGCAAAGTTTCCCTCAGTCCTGACACCTGGCACCTCACTCACAGCTAAGCCCCAGCAGGATTCACAAACTAGGTATTCCCTGGCCTACTTTGTCTGTGGGGCCCGATCCAGAGGGCATGCCCAGAGGCTGCCTATCAGATCAAGTGCCACATAAAACACTGCTGAAGGAAGACACCCCCTTTACTCAATAACTAGAGCACTCACCAGTATGTGGCTCTCCTGGGTTCAAATCCCCATGCTGCCTGATTTAGAGCAGGAATTTGAACCCAGATCTCCTAGTAGCATATCCTAACTACAGGGCTATTCTGGGGTGTTCTCTATCTCTCTTGTCGAAGCTGTTCCACCTTTTACAAACTAATTAAATATTAATTGGAGCAGGGACCAGAACCCAGAACATCCCCTCCCAGCTGTGTGCCCAGGTTATTCACCAGGTTATAGAGTCAATTCTCACTCTCATGATGCCTCAGTGAATGATTTGAACCTGTGTGTGTGTATATATGTATATGTTGTTGTTCAAGGCTGAGACTCTTGAGCAGAAGGAGACTCCTCCCATTAAATGCCTAACTTCCTTTGAGGGGCAGGGCTCAGGCAACACCCCTCTCCTTAGCATTTTCTATTGGCTGCCTTAGGCAGCTCCCTGCTCAGCTTGCTGGCTTCTGAGAATCCTGTACTTAGGCACCTATCGCTCTCCATGCATTATGTAGGGAGCTTGGGTGCCTAACTCAGAGCTACAAAGAGTCCTGTAGCACCTTATAGACTAACATCGAGGTTTGTTGCATGGATTGGTTCCTGAGTTGGAGTTATTATGGTGCGGTGTGTAGTTGCTGGTGAGAATATGCTTCAGGTTGGTGGGTTGTTTGTGAGCGAGGACTGGCCTGCCTCCCAAGGTCTGTGAAAGTGAGGGATCGTTGTCCAGGATGGGTTGAAGATCACTGATGATGCGTTGGAGGGGTCTTAGCTGGGGACTGTAGGTAATGGCCAGGGGTGTTCCGTTGGTTTCTTTCTTGGGCTTGTCCCGCAGCAGGAGGCTTCTGGGTACACATATGGCTCTGTTGATCTGTTTCCTTACTTCCTCCTGCTGGTATCATAGTTTTAAGAATGGTTGGTGAAGATCTTGTAGGTGTTGGTCTCTGCTGCCTCTGGAAATTTCCACCACGTGCGTCTGACGAAGTGGGTCTTCGCCCACGAAAGCTTATGTTCCAATATATCTGTTAGTCTATAAGGTGCTACAGGACTCTTTGTCGCTCTTGCAGATCCAGACTGACACGGCTACCCCTGTGATACTTAACTCAGAGCTGTAGATTCCACTAGGTGGCATGGTGCCTAATAGTCAGTGCAAAGCTGAACAAGTCCACTTTGCAGACCTAGCCTCTTGTGCCTCCGAATCATCTTACTGCTCCTGGGCAGAAATAAGGACGCCCTCACTTTGGCTCAGCTGCACTGGCACTGCACTGGGGTGGGGAGGCAGAGTAAAGACTATCCATTCCTCGCCCTTCTGCTCAGTGTGGGGAGTAGAGGCTACACTCAAGGTCTGGGTAGCCCATTTAGAGGTGTCAGAGGGATCTCTGCATGAACATATAACCAATCACAGTCTAGCCCAGTGTTTAATTTTCTGGGGAATGGAAATGGGTATTTTTTTCTCTTTCACCACGTAATTGACTGAGTAATCTGACTGCTCATTTTATTGATTTGTACCTAGGATATACTATCTGCTAGAATCAGAAAAGTTACATTAATTATTTTTTCTTAATTAAAACACTTTGTTTTTTATGTGAAATGGGCCTCACATTTCTTGGGATTTGTAAGTGAAAGGTTAGTGGATACTGAATACATTGCATTTTCCGTTTGGTGGGGACTATTAATGAAATATGATGCTATGTTGATTAATCTAAGAAACAGCAATACTTATTTTAATCCAATACTTGTACGAAAGCATCCAATGTATAATAAATACTCTATTTAGCAAATGCGCAAGCAGATGAATCAGATACTAAATCCTGTCTGTAATCCAATAGGAACTAGCTCACGGTTTTGCATGTAAAGAGCAGAGGAAATGATGAGAACGGTTACAAATACACAGTGGCAAATTAAACACATCTAAAGCCTTTCCAATGGTATGATTGTTGATGTGCAGTCTCTGTGCTTGCTTGCTTTCATGCTACATTGCTGTGCTCAATTTAATTAAATGCTGCTTGGGACCATGGTTTTATTTTTGTTTTATGTACACACCACATGGATTTATATATTTTTTTTGGTGGGGGTGGGGGGTCTTTTGCATTTTTATCATATTTTTCCCCATTTCTATTCACTCCTCATCTTAGGATTTCACATCCTCTGAAGCGCGAGTGTAACCACTGCAAGTTCATCCACTGCTGCTACTTGCGAATGCCTGCAACGTGCACAAGGCGCAGACATTATGGGGACAACTCAGGTACTATTTTAACCTCCTAGGAAATGCCTTTATTTTCAGTGGAGAAATTACTTTCCCCACTGCACTGAGAATACAAAATGGCTATTTGGATTCCTAGTGTTAGATAACATCATATGGGGGCTAGTTCTGCTCTGCTTACTGACACTGAGTCATATTGAAATCATTGGGACTACTCTGAGAGTGTGGTCCTACTCCAGGTGTGTAGAAGTGGCAGAATCTTGCCCAAAGAAGAACCATTGGTGTCCTGAACATTCATGCTGGCTGTTGACATAAGAACTTTTACATCATAAAGTTTTCTAATTAGAATTCAAGTTAGCAATTTAATTGCAGCAAAGTTTAATTTCTAACATTTCAATATTATGATAAACCAACAAATTCTGCAATCTTGTTAAAATCAGAAGAAATTAAAACGTGTGGAAAGAAGTGCACTTATGTTTATAAGCATCATATAAAGACTATTACAGCAGTGCCCCCTAGTGTTGCTCTAGTTAAAGTGTCAGTGTTGTCAAGATAAAATCCCATTTTAAGAAATATTCTTTATTAGAGGCCCAATCCTGCATCCTCTACTCACATGAGCAAGTAACTAAAATATGCAGATAACTAAGGGGAGAAGAGTTGTGTGTAAGCTTGAAATATTGTGACTCTCACCAACAGAAGTTGGGCCAATAAAAGATATTACTTCATCCACCTTGTTTCTCTAAGTGGAGAGGGATCAGACTCCAGGTATTTGTATGTGGGTGGGTTTGCGGGGGGTTGTTTTTAAATTTATGAATATAGTATTTTTAAGGCTGAAGTATTTGTATAAACTTTTTTAAATTGAGGAAATGTCACTTTTTATCAAATTATAAAAGAAATATATTGGTTATTTTTTGTTGTTTGTAGGTGGGTTTTTGGTTTTTTTTTGCATATCCAGAAGTTGAAACTAAATAAAAAGTCCATGCCTTAAGCCATATTTAGAGTCCTTTTGGAGTTTGATTTTAATGAGTTTTGAATATATTAAAAGGACCAATTTGTTACTGGAATTCTGACTCCCTTGACAACAGTGAACTTTAAAAAAAAGATTTTACTTTCTTTTAACACTGTAACAGGAGAGAGGTAGGACCTGCAAATCAAATTTTGGATTATTCATATAGTTGTATGGAATATTAACCACAGAGCTTGACTGTAATCATAGTTTTGTGTTTGAATAATACAGAAGTGCTTCATGTATTGAAGTGTATTTGTTCCCTGTTTGTGTGGTCATTTTTTCATATGGCCACAGTGTACTGGTGAAAGTGTAAATGAATGCTGACATTTACATGAATGATTCATCTAAAAAAAAATCATACCAGAGGTGAGTTGTTGATTATGATCATTTAAGTTTAACTCATCCATTCAAAGAGCAGAAACAATATCTTGCGACTTTGGTGTCTAATCACACGCCACAAATATCAAATGAACAGCATATGAATACCCCCACAGAGAAATTTGAATAAACTATTTCAACAAATACTTACATCTTAAAACTATCTTGAATATTGTTAATGGTTTTGTGGGAATGAGTTTGATAATACAGGAGTTTCCTGGAAAGGAACTCAACGTGCAAATGGAAATATACCAACTATTATCACTATCTTTTCCAGACTCCTGCTTCAAACTTTATATTCTAGGTTCCCTAACCTTGAGCAGTTGAGGTCATTTGTTTTGATGGCTCTCACTTCTTGATCTGTTTTGTAAATGAAGTATTGGCCATTAATGCTGGCAGGCTACTTATCCTTGCAGCATTAAAACTAATTAAGTTGCCAGCAGAGTCTTAAATTCCATTCTTAGACTAGTCCTGATGTGTGACGGGATATGTCCCTACATGGTGGAAGATATATGCTAACATGCATAAACTAACACAATAATAGGTGTAATTAAGGATGAATTACAAAGATCACCGTGTTGTCCAAACCTAGCAATATACATACATTCTTTTTTAATCTTCTTCATATGGCTGAATGTCAGGCAGTGTTAATAACCTTGAAAATCATCTCCTGGACTCATGTTTTTTTCCAATGTGAATTCCCTAACTACTCTTGTTTTGCTGACCTAGATTCAACTTTAATCTTTTGTGGGCTCTTTGTTTTAGATTCTCACCTATTTAAACATAAATTCAGAATAGCGCAGTTTATTTTGGAATGAACGTACTACAGATATAGAATGGCTTCTAAAATCACACTTTCATTTGTCTATGAGCTCTGCAGGTATGTGGTGTTACCAGTTCAGTGTATGGCAGGTTTGTGTTGCATTTCATCCAATTTTTAGCTTTCTGCTATTAGTTTGTGTCATACACATACAGCTAAGGGGTTAAGATTCCTCCTTACCTGTAAAGGGTTAAGAAGCTCAAATAACCTGCCTGGCAGCACCTAACCAAGAGGACTAATGAGGAAAAAAGATACTTTCAAATCTTGGGCGGGGGGAAGGTTTTGTGTGTGCTCTTTGTTTGTGTCTGTGTTCTCTCTTGAGATTAAGAGAGGGACCCAGACAGAAATTCATCTCCTCCAACCCATCCTCCACCAAACCTCCAATTACAACGTAAGTTACTGAAGCATTGCGAATAGGTTTTGTTTTGTTTTGCTTGTGAAGTTTCCCTGTGTTAGGGGGAGGTGTTATTCCTGTTTTTCTGTACTTCAGGGTTTTGTCCGGGGGGTGGGGGTCCTCTAAATTTTGAATTTGAGTACCCTGTAAGATATTTACCATCCTGATTTTACAGATACGATTTTTACCTTTCTTGTTTCAATAAAATCTTTCTTTTAAGAACCTGACTGTATTTCCATTGTTCTAAGACCCAGGGGTTGGGTCTTTGATCACTTGGTAACCAACTGGTTAGGAGATTATTCTCAAGCCTCCCCAGGAAAGGGGGTGTACAGGCTTGAGGGGATATTTTGCGGGGGGAAGGGGAATTCCAAGTGGTCCTTTTCCCTGGTTCTTGTTTAAATCACTTGGTGGCAGCGATTACCTTTTCTCGGGGTACAGGGGAGATTTTGTACCTTGGGGAGTTTTTAACCTAAACTGGTAGAAATAAGATTGGGGGTCTTTCATGCGTGTCCCCACGACTGTACCCTAGAGTTCAGAGTGGGGAGGGAACCCTGACAGTTTGTATTAAACATTGTCTAACTGTAAATACAATTAGTTATTGTTAAAGCACCTAAGATCTAATAGATTATTTACTTTGTTGCATTGAGATGGCTACCAGGCCCATAACCTGTTGACACTCACAATAGCTGCACAGTTTAAAATTAACCCTTTTGCAGAGGGCCAGCACGAGGCCTATGAGTGACAGATGTAATGTTTTGGAAGCATGGAATATTCACACTATTTCACACTATTATATTGAGATGTGACAGATGCTATGTGTGATGGGTTCTCCCCCTGGGGTGTCACCTGGAACTGGGGTACCACTGAGCCCTCTGACCCACCAGCCTGGGCTCCCTCTCACACTGTGCTGCTGTGACAAGTTGCAAAGCCCTCCAAGCTTGCACTTTCACCAGCATTCACACAGGTAGGAACACACACAGCTGCAGTTACATGCAGACTCTCTAACCACCAGCCTCCCAGCCTAGGACCCCAGAGCAGTACTGTCCTGCCCTGGTCAAATCTGGCCAGTATGTGGGTTTAATACGCAATCCGCCTCTCCCTCAATGTGAAGAGGACCATGCACACTTGTGGTAACCAAGCTGAGATTTTCCCCAGACACCTTAGTCAAACACACACTGGTTTGGATTAAAACATAAAATAAGTTTATTAACTAGAAAAGGATATAGATTTTAAGTGATTACAAGGGGTCCCTGGTATACATCTCCCCCGTATCCATCATTTCGCATTTCCGTTGCTCATCAGTAGGGGAACATGTTCCAATTCATGTCGGTCCCGATCCGCATGTCCATCATTTGCAACTTACTTGCTTCACTTTTTGTGTTGCTTTTCTGTGGGTGCTTAGCACCCACCAGCAGCCTGCACCTCCTGTCCACTGGGATCAACTCCTCTTCCCCCCCCCCCCCCCCCCCGCCCAATGCCTCCTGCCTGCTGCGATCAGCTGTTCAGTGGAAAATGTGTTCAAAGTGTTAAGAGTGGGCCTGTGTCTAAGAGGCAACGTAAAAGTGTAACACTAGAAGTGAAATTCAATGTTATAAAGCATATTGAAAGAGGTGAGCATGCAGCCGACGTTCCTCGTATTCTCTGTTTGCCTGCTATGACAGTACGCACAGGATTTTTAAGAGTGCTGATCAAATTCATGAGAGCCTAGAAGTGCTCTGAAATTGTCATAGATGGAGATAACAAAACAGAGAAGCAGTACAATGGAGAAGATGGAATGTTTGCTGGCTGATTGGATTGATGACCTCCATCAAAAGAAAATGCCTGTGAGTTTAAGCTTGATTCTGGGTATGGCCAAAAGCCTATGTATAATGATTTAAAGGAAAGAGAGGGAGAGAGCTCAACAGCGGAAAAAGAGACCTTCAATGCTAGTCATGGGTGGTTCCACAGCTTCCAGAAGCATGCCAATCTACATAATGTAAAGCTCACAGGAGAAGCGGCTAATGTGGAGGAAGAAGCGGCTGAAATGTTTCCTGCGCAGCTAAAGAAAATTGTTTTGGAAGGTGGCTACTCTCCAAAACAAGTTTTTTTTTTTTTTTAATGTCAATGAGATGGGCCTTTACTGGAAGAAGATACCAATGAGGACTTTATATTTATCATGTCGAGAAGACTGCTCCTGGGTTCAGAGCCTCAAAGGACCGCTTAACCCTTCTGCTTGGGGGAAAGCAGAAGGCGATTACAAATTGAAACCCTTGCTTGCCTACCACAGTGAAAACCCAAGAGCAATGAGGGGCTACATCAAGTCTCGTCTCCCCATAATTTGGAAGTCAAACAGAAAGGACTGGATAACACACAATATTTTCCATGAGTGGTTTGTAGACCATACTGTCCTTGAATTTAAGGCTTACTGTCAGAAGGAAAATTTGGCTTATGATTCTCCTTCTGCTGGATAATGCAAGTGCCCACAAACTAGACTACAAAGCCCTCTGCCCGAATGTTAAGGTCCTGTTTTTTCCAGCCAACACCACATTGTTGCTGCAGCCTATAGACCAGGGTGTAATGGCCACGTTCAAGGCTTATTACCTATGGAGAATGTTCTCCATGCTGATTAAGGAGACGGCAGGTGAAGGAAAGCCCAGTGTAAAGAAGTTTTGGAAATCCTACAACATCTTGAACAGTGTGGAAAACATTGACGCGTTGTGGGAGGTGGTCACTTCACAATGTATGAACAGCATTTGGCACCATGCATGGCCAGATGCTGTTCACAACTTTGTGGGATTTGATGCTGTTCCTGCTCTCCAGCAAGAAATCGTCAAGTTGGCGAAGGAAGTTGGCTTCAAGGAAGTGGAGGAGGAGGATGTAGAGGAGTTGTTGGAGTTTCACTCTGAGCAACTGACAAATGAGGAACTGATTGAACAGGACCAACAATGGATATCCTAAGAAAACAAGAATGATGATGAAGACGAAGTAGGGCAGGAAGCCAGGAGTCTGATGACAAAGAATCTCTCCCGTTTCTTTAAATTGCTGGATGAGATGATGGAAATTATACAGAGCGGTGATCCTTTTCGTGAAGGTTTGCCAAAGTCTCCAGGGTTCTCAATGACGCAATGGCTTGCTACAGGGAGATCTATCGTTCAAAGGTTCATGCAGGAGAGCAGACGTCAATAAAATCCTTTTTTTGGCCTTCTACAACCAAAAACCCAGCCCAAGAAAACCCAGCCGCCACACCTACTTAAGTTAAGTTTTATATTACTGTATTTACTGTATTAACATGTTCTATGTGTTTGAACAGTGTTAGTAGGATTCTACATTATTTTATTCAATGTTTTATGTGTAAAATGTGTACTATATAACCTGTCATTGTAAAAAGGTACATTGTTTAGGCGAAAAGAGCATTCTCATAGGCGAGTGTGGCGACACTGTGAACACATCCCCCTCTTATTCCATTATTTCTTATGGGGAGAAATTCCCCAGCATCAGTTATTTTGGTATCTGCCGCCCTTTTCAAGAATGAAACCCCGACGTATACTGGGGACCCCCTGTATATAGTGCTATCAGAGCTATGATCGAAAAGACGTAATGCAAAAATCTACGAAAAAATCTCCAAGGCCATGACGGACAGAGGTTACAGCAGGGATGCAACACAGTGCCGCGTGAAAAGCTGAGACAAGCGTACCACAAGACCAAACAGTCCAACGGATGCTCCGGGTCACAGCCCCAGACATGCCGTTTCTATGCCGCACTGCATGCTATCCTAGGGGGGGCTGCCACCACTACCCCACCCCGGTCCGTGGACTCCGAGGATGGGGTATTCTCATCGGTCGCTTCCTCTGAGGTTTTTGCGGACGGGGAAGATTATGAAGGAGATGATGAGGACAAGGTAGTCGACAGCGCTTTGCATGCCGATTTCCCCGAAAGCCAGGATCTCTTCATCAGCCTGACAGAGATCCCCTACCAACCCTCCCAAGGCGGTATCCCGGACCATGAAGCCAGAGAAGGAACCGTAGGTGAGTGTATCTTTTGAATAGAATAGACATGGTATTAAAGCAATTGGTTTTTAATGATTGATTTGACCTGAGGACTTGGGATGCATTCATGGCCAGTACAGCTACTGGAAAAGTCTGTTAACATATGTGGGGATGGAGCAGAAATTCTCCTGGGACATCTCCATGAAGCTCTCCTGGAGGTACTGTGAAAGCCTTTGCAGAAGGATTCTGGGGAGAGCAGCCTTATTGTGTCCTCCATGGTAGGAGACTTTACCGCACCAGGCCAGTAGCAGGTACTCTGGTATCATTGCCTGACAAAGCATGGCGGCATATGGCCCCGGTGTTTGCTGGCATTCACGCAACATCCATTCTTTCTCTGTCTGCGTAATCCTCATCAGAGTGATATCAGTCATGGTGACCTGGTTGGAATACGGGAATTTAATTATGGGGATTGTTTGCCTGTGCCTTTTAAAAAATCCTCCCCACAGTTTCCAGCCACGTGGTGGGGGTGGGGAGGGGGACCATTCATGCTGAACGGTTTGCGGTCAGCTAGCAGGGATCTTCCCCGAGACCAGCCACACGGTGGGGGCGGGGAGGAGGACGGTTCATGCTGAGCGGTTCGCGGTCAGCTAGAAGGGATCTTCCCCGAGACCAGCCACACGGTGGGGGCAGGGAGGGGGACCGTTCATGCTGAGCGGTTCGCGGTGAGCTAGCAGGGATCTTCCCCGAGACCAGCCACACGGTGGGGTGAAGGCTAAAGCGACCATCCCAGAGAATGGAATGGCTGGGGTTACTTTGGTTTCTGCTGCTGCACGGTAACCCGCACAGCACAGCAGTAACTGGCCAACTCTAGGAGCTCTGCTTGGAACGGGAAAGGAGGGCGCTGCTGTTCAGTAAGGTTTCAGCAGCCTAAAGTCTACGGCTTACCATGGCCGCCTGCTAGCCGAATTCCGTTGCCTGGCCCTGCTTGTGTGATCTGTAGACCAAAACCCCAGGCACTGAATGTAAAGATGCAAAATGCGACTTTGTACTGAAAGCACATGTACTAAGTACTGTGAATGGTCTTGTTCACCGCGAAAGACTATATTCATTGTTCTGTAAAATGTATCTTTTTAAAGAATTCACTCCCATTTTTTCATCCCACAGCTGCAACTGTATCTAGGCTTCCTCCGGCATCTCCCTCCCAAAGGCTGTCACAGATAAGGCGGCGAAAAAAACGCACATGAGATGAGATGTTCTCTGAGCTAATGCAGTGCTCCCGCACTGAGGTAGCCCAGCAAAATGAGTGGAGGGACACAATTTCGCAGTACAAGTGAGCGGGCAGCGAATGGGAGGACAGGAGGGACGCCCGTGAGGACAGGAGGGACGCTCGAGATGACAGGTGGCGGCAGGAAGACCAGAGGGTGACTGAGGCGATGCTTGGGCTACTGCTGGAGCAAACTGACACGCTCCGGCGTTTGGTGGATGTTCTGCAGGAATGGAAGCAGGATGACAGAGCGCCGCTGCAGCACATCTATAACCGCCCTCCCCCTCCCCCAAGTCCCATAGCCCCCTCACCCAGAGTCCCAAAAACGCGGGGTGGGAGGCTCCATGCAAACAACCAGTCCCCACCGGCGGATTGGTCAAGCAGCAGAAGGCTGTCATTCTCCAAGTTTTGAAGCGGCCTTTCCCTCCCTCCACCTGCACCCCACCCTGCCCACCGTCCCAGTTCCCTCCCTTTAATGATAAATCTTGAATAAAAAATACTTGTTTGTTGAACAGTGTTGCCTTTATTTCCTTTCAAAACAAGGTGTGCTTGAAGGGGGGGAAGGGGATTTGTAATTGAAGAGGATAGGCAATATAAACCGACTAAACAAATGGGGGCAGGTTCTCATCAAGGAGAAACAAACGTAAGAGCCACTGGTTACCCTGGTCAGTCTGGAAGCTAGTTTTCAAAGCTTCCCTGATGCGCAGTGCGTCCTGCTGTGCTCTTCTAATCGCCCTGGTGTCTGGCTGCGCGTAATCAGCAGCCAGGTGATTTGCCTCAACCTCCCACCCCGCCATAAACGTCTCCCCCTTACTCTCACAGAGATTGTGGAGAACACAGCAAGCAGCAATAACAATGGGTATATTGGTTTCGCTGAGATCTGAACGAGTCAATAAGCTGCGCCATCGCCCTTTCAAACGTCCAAAAGCACACTCCACCACCATTCTGCACTTGCTCAGCCCGTAGTTGAAGAGCTCCTTTTCACTGTCCAGGGCGCCTGTGTACGGCTTCATGAGCCAGGGCATTAGTGGGTAGGCTGGGTCCCCAAGGATCACTATAGGCATCTCCACATCCCCAACAGTTATTTTCTGATCCTGGAAGTAAATACCTTCCTGCAGCTGTCTAAACAGACCAGAGTTCCTGAAAACGCGAGCGTCATGAACCTTTCCCGGCCATCCGACGTTGATATTGGTGAAACGTCCCTTATGATCCACCAGTGCTTGCAGCACCATTGAAAAGTAGCCCTTTCGGTTAATGTACTGGCTGCCCTGGTGGTACGGTCCCAGGATAGGGATGTGCGTTCCGTCTATAGCCCCACCACAGTTAGGGAATCCCATCGCAGAGAAGCCATCTACTATTGCCTGCACATTTCACAGGGTCATTACCTTTGATAGCAGCAGCTCAATGATTGCGTTGGCTACTTGCATCACAGCAACCCCCACGGTAGATTTGCCCACTCCAAAATGGTTCGCGACTGACCGGTAGCTGTCAGGCGTTGCAATCTTCCAGAGGGCTATCACCACTCACTTCTGGACTGTGAGGGCTGCTCTCATCCTGGTGTCCTGGCGTTTCAGGGCAGGGGACAGCAAGTCTCAAAGTTCCAGGAAAGTGCCCTTACTCATGTGAAAGTTTCGCAGCCACTGTGATTCATCCCAGACCTGCAGCACTATGTGGTCCCACCAGTCTGTGCTTGTTTCCCGGGCCCAGAATTGGCGTTCCACTGTATTAACCTGTCCCACTGCCACCAGGATGTTCTATTTGCGGAGTACTGTGCTTTGAGAGAGGTCTGTGTCCCTGCCATCGTCACTGTCGTCACCGCGCTGATGTAGCCTCCTTGCCTGCTTTCTCAAGTTCAGCCTCTGCATAAAGTGCACGATAAGGCACGAGGTGTTGACAACGGCCATAACTGCTGCGATGATCTCACTGGGCTCCATGCTCGCCGTGCTATGGCGTCCGCGCTGTCAATCCAGGGAAAAGGGCGCGAAATGATTGTCTGCCGCCGCTTTCACGGAGGGAGGAGGGGAGTGAGGGTTGAATGATGACAGTTACCCAAAACCACCCGCAACAAATTTCTTGCCCCATCAGGCATTGGGAGCTCGACCCAGAATTCACATGGGCAGTGGGGACTGCAGGAACTGTGTGATAGCTATCCACAGTGCACCGCTTGGAATGTCGATGCTTGTCCCGGTACTGTGGACTCACAACGCCGAATTAATGTACTTAGTGTGGGGACACACGTTCGACTTTGTAATATTGGTTTCAAAAAATTGGTTTAGGTAAAATCGAACTACTATCGCAGTGTAGACATACCCTCAGATGATGAAAGTGAACATGCATCGGTCTGCACTGCTTTAGATCGTTATTGAGCAGAACCCAGTATCAGCATGGATGCATGCCCTCTGGAATGATGGTTGAAGATTAAGATATGAATCTTTAGCACATCTGGCATGTAAATATCTTGTGATGGCGGCTACAACAATGCCATGCGAATGTCTGTTCTCACTTTCAGGTGACATTGTAAACAAGAAGCGGGCAGCATTATCTCCTGAAAATGTAAACAAACTTGTTTGTTTGAGTGACTGGCTAAACAAGAAGTAGGACTGAGTGCACTTGTAGGCTCTAAAGTTTTACATTGTTTTATTTTTGAATGAAGTTATTTTTTTTACATAATTTGACATTTGTTAATTCAACTTTCATGATAAAGAGATAGCATTACAATGTCTCTGGTATGAAGTGAATTGAAAAATACTATTTCTTTTGTTTTTTACAGCACAAATATTTGTAATCAAAAATAAGTATAAAATGAGCACTGTACACTTTGTGTTCTGTGTAGTAATTGAAATCAATATATTTTAAAATATTGTGACGGGGCAAGGCCAGAGGGCTATAGGAAAGTGGTAAGGAACCAGTATGTTAGCCCCAGGCTAAACAAATCCCTGATACCTTATGGCAGTTGCTCCAGGTTAATCAAGACACCTGGGGCCAATTAAGAACTTTCCAGAAGGCAGGGAGGTTAATTGAGACACCTGCAGCCAATCAGGGGCTGGCTGAAACTAGTCAAAAGCCTCCCAGTGAGTCAGTGAGGGGCGCATGTCAGGAGCTGTGGAAGGAGATTGTGTGTGAGGAGCTGGGAGCAAGAGGCACTAGGAGCTGAGAGTGAGAAGGTGTACTGCTGTAAGATCCTGTGGTGAGGATAAAGAAGGTGTTGGGAGGAGTCCATGGGGAAGTAGCCCAGGGAGTTGTAGCTGTCGTGTAGTTGTTCCAGGAGGTACTCTAAACAGCTGCAATCCATAGGGCCCTGGGCTGGAACCTGGAGTAGAGGGCGGGCCCGGGTTCCCCCCAAACCTCCCAACTCCTATCACAGGAGTTGATCTGGACTGTGGATTCTACCAGAGGGGAAGATCTCTGAGGCAAATAAAAATCCGCCAATAAGCGCAGGACCCACCGAGGTAGAGGAGGAACTTTGTCACAATATAGAAAACATCAAAAATATTTAAATAAATGGTATTCTATTATTGTTTAACAGTGCAATTAATCACGATTAATTTTTAAAATTGCTTGACAGCCCTAGTGTTTACCTCGGGTAAACTGACACATGTGAAGTGTCCTGGGGTAAATTCACAGTAGTAATGACGAGGCACTTTAGTTTTCCTGAAAGGAAAACTCTATGCCCACCTGAGTTTGATCTCAGTGAGTTTTCCTCAAGGTAAAACTGAAGTGCTTTGTCATTACTGTCTCTTTACCTTGGGATAGTGCATGAGTGTCAGTTATCTTGGGGTAAAATCATACCTTTCCTTAGCAGTGAAGACAAGGCTACAGAAGGTGTCCCCTGAAACAGCTGTTGACATGACTATCAACTAAAACGGAACACTAAAGTGCATTTCCCATTCTGGGTAAGATGCTGATTTGTGACAGATATATTAAATATTATACTGAAAATGTTTCAGACATAAGCAACTGGTTTTCACTAACTATATACGCTCATGTTAATTCTTTAAAGTGATGCTATGGTAAATACAGAGAGCATTTTTTCCTCGCATGTATACTGTAAAATCCAACGTATTTATTCATTTATTTTTGAATGTTGTATTCAATTCCAAACTTGCATTAATCCACCTCAGATTTAAACTATGGATAACATTAAATATATTATCCCATCAGTTCATTTTTTCATTATATATTAACTAAGTTCTGAGCTACTGTAGTGGGGGCTTGTAATTAACTATGTCTGTGTGGTGCAGTGGTATATAAGCAGCTGTTTTGATTTTCCCAGTTAGCAATCCTGCCTTCCACAAGCACCCTTTTGATGCTTCTAGAGTGTATTTTGCCAACACTGGTTCCTATGTGTCAGAACTGCGTAGTTGTCAATGTGCTTGGTGGAATTGTGGTAAGATAGTTTCACTGGGGCACAGATGCCAAACAAAAAATCATTTAGATGGGCAACCCATAAATGTGGAGTAAGTGCTGCTTTGTGCCACATTCCTCTATATACTTATCGTAGAACACCTATTCATTTTTGTGTGCCTAAAATGGAGTATCTGAACAGTGAAAAGGCGAAACATGGAAGTCAAAGGTACATGTGTTTTACCAAAAAATAAAGCAAAACAAAACTACAGGGTTTCAAGGACATGTCAAAGTTCTGGGATGTTTTTGCAAGGGTTAGCAATCTTTGTGAAGATTTTGACATTCACATAGGTCTTTCCAAATTATACAGAGCACCTGGTGGATTTTTGCTAGCTTCACCAGGGTCTTGTTGACTTTGAGCCACATTCTCCAGGACAATCAGTGCAAAGGGGCTGGATACTATCTGTAAATAGAGAGCAGAGAATGCTCCCTGTGAAGAGAAACTCTCTGCAGGCATAAATCCTGACAGCAACCCCCTCTTCCTTCAGCATGGGGAGAGAGATGGTGGTATGGGGGCATGCTGAAAGGGATGCTCTGCTTTATTGATTCTCAACAAGTGTAAGGTCAATTAGGACCTCATGCCAATGGCATAAGTTAGAGCAGCTACTAAGCTGCACTCACTAACTGCTACTTGAGCTGGCCTGGCACAGAATGAGGGAGATATAATTGGCTTCTAAATGTTTCCCTTATACCTAGTGGAACTCAACGCACAGAATCGAGCCTTTCGAATCTTGCAGTTGGATGGGACAGCAGTTTGACCTTTTATTTGGCTCAGTGGTCTTTGTTGACATACACTGAAGGATATTCCAGGAACCATTTGGGGGTCGTTTTCTATGTGGTGCTTTCTTCCTCCTCCTGCTATTTTTCATCTGTGTGAGTTTGAAACATGGCTATTATCAGGATAGTACTCAGAATTATTCCATGCTTCTGACTGATCACTCTGCAGTGGTTTTAGTACTGCTGTCTTGAATAAATGAAGTTTATTTATGGATGGCACATCCAAAAAAACCACAGGCTTTCAGTGTTATTCCTCATTTATTCCAACTCATGCATTTTCTGTTAACATTCACTTGATTGATCTTTTCTGTCACAAACAAGATCTCTTATGGTTGGATTACAGCAGAGTTCGCTCTATCTGGGACTATAATCATCTTCAAGTGCTACCACTTCCTAATTACTTTCCAGATTTCAGAAAGTACTTTTAGAGTAATACGGGGACGATAGGGCTCACTTTGATAACCGCTCAGCTAGACTACAGCAATGACTTGTACTGTGGTCTCCCCGATGAAGCTCTGCATGGGCACCAACTTGTGCACAATGATATTACTCTTATTTTAACTCACTCACAATAGACTGAAGTGAGTAACTGCAGCTATAAAGAAATTTTACTGGCTCTCTGGGAAATATTAAATCACTTTGAAATTGGTTAATGCCTTATAAAGCAGAGTGCAATTTAGGTCACATGTCTGATGGGCTCAGCTCTGCATTCTGTGTTATGCTCTCAACTAAAGGTATTTCTAGACTGATAATGAACATCCCCTTTTGTGATATTCTTACATTTTCTTTCATAAGAAAGCAGTCCCATCCTACATGACAAAGTATGGGCTGGATGAATGGACGGTAAGGTGGATAGAAAACTGGCTAGATGGTCGGGCTCAATGGGTAGTGATCAATGGTTCCATGTCTAGTTGGCAGCCGGTATCAAGTGGAGTGCCCCAAGGGTAGGTGCTGGGGCCGGTTTTGTTCAATATCTTCATTAACGATCTGGAGGATGGTGTGGACTGCACCCTTAGCAAGTTTGCAGATGACACTAAACTGGGAGGAGTGGTTGATACGCTGGAGGGTAGGGATAGGATACAGAGGGACCTAGACAAATTAGAGGATTGGGCCAAAAGAAATCTGATGAGGTTCAACAAGGACAAGTGCAGAGTCCTGCACTTAGGACGGAAGAATCCCATGCACTGCTACAGACTAGGGACCGAATGGCTGGGCAGCAGTTCTGCAGAAAAGGACGTAGGGGTTACGGTGGACGAAAAGCTGAATATGCTGAATATGAAGTCAATATGAGTCAACAGTGTGCCCTTGTTGCCAAGAAGGCTAATGGCATTTTGGGTTGTATAAGTAGGGGCATTTCCAGCAGATCGACGGACGTGATTATTCTCCTCTATTTGGCACTGGTGAGGCCTCATTTGGAGTACTGTGTCCAGTTTTGGGCCCCACACTACAAGAAGGATGTGGATAAATTGGAAAGAGTCCAGCGGAGGGCAACAAAAATGATTAGGGGACTGGAGCACATGAATCATGAGGAGAGGCTGAGGGAACTGGGATTGTTTAGCCTGCAGAAGAGAAGAATGAGGGGGGATTTGATAGCTGCTTTCAACTACCTGAAAGGGGGTTCCAAAGAGGATGGATCTAGACTGTTCTCAGTGGTAGAAGATGACAGAACAAGGAGTAATGGTCTCAAGTTGCAGAGGGGGAGGTTTAGGTTGGATATTAGGAAAAACTTTTTCACTAGTAGGGTGGTGAAGCACTGGAATGGGTTACCTAGGGAGGTGGTGGAATCTCCTTCCTTAGATGTTTTTAAGGTCAGGCTTGACAAAGCCCTGGCTGGGATGATTTAGTTGGGTTTGGTCCTGCTTTGAGCAGGGGGTTGGACTAGATGGCCTCCTGAGGTCCCTTCCAACCCTGAGATTCTATGATTCTATGACAAACCATCAAGATTTCGTAAAGATTTCATTTTGTCCTAACCACTAAAGAATACCACAGTCTTCTCTAATTAAAGTTTATTCCAAAAAAGTTGAATGGAAGTAGATCTTATATTGTTAAATATTCAATAAGCATTGGGGTAGAGTGTCAAATTGTATATGTGATAAACCAGATATATGGGGTCAAACTGAATTCAGTGGAATTACATCAGAGATGCAGTTGACTTTGGTTTTTGGTTTGAGAACGGTTGGACGCTTCCTTGAGAGGATTTTATAAGATGTTCACAGCACTAGAAGTTTGTTTTGACCAGTAAGGGACGTAAGGCTTTTCATGAGCCTTATTCTTATACATCACCGACAGGGGGCCACAAAAGTGGAGAGTAAGGCACAAGCCAGACTCCGTATCATGGGTTTTGATTTACTTCCTTATGAGCTGTCTGGACCCAGCTAATATTTCTGAACGAAAGCTAAAATGTGGATTGTATGCTAAAAAAATAGTCCTGGTTGGGATTTATAATTCTGGTTAATAGATTCAATCCAATCTAATATCTTTCTTTTCTTAGTCCTGTTCTGAGTCACGTTTGTTTGTACTTTGGATTTTTAAAGTACATCTTGATTGCTTTATATGAAAGGTGCTTTTATTCTTACCTTGTAGTGCCTTGCATTATACAAGGGTACGACTGACAAACACTGTGTATAAAGACAAAGTTAAAACAGACAGTGACACTGGAAATCAGTTCAAGTAATTAAGGAGTCTAGATGAACAAACCCAAACAAGTTTGTGGAAGATACCAAGCAGGAAGATTTTCAAGCGCTTTTGGGGACTGGATTAGAATTCAAAGTGATCTTGACAAACTGGATACATTGTCTGAAATAAACAGGATGAAAGTCAAGAAGGACAAAAGCAAAATACTACACTTGGGAAGGAATAATCAATTGCACAAATGGGAAATGATTGCATAGGAAGGAGTACTGCAGAAAAGGACCTGGTGGTTATAATGGATCACAAACTAACTATGAGTCATCAATGTAATGCTGTTGCAAAAAAGTGAACATCGTTCTGGGATGTTAACAAGAGTGTTGTAATCAAGATACGAGAAGTAATTCTTCTACTCTACTCAACATTGATAAGGTCTCAGTGGGAGTACTATGTCCACTTCTGGGTAGAATCATAGAATATTAGGGTTAGAAGAGACCTCTGGAGATCATCTAGTCCAATCCCCTGCTCAAAGCAGGACCAACACTAACTAAATCATCCCAGCCAAGGCTTTGTCAAGCCGGGCCTTATAAACCTCTAAGGATGGAGATTCCACCACCTCCCTAGGTAACCCATTCCTTTGGGAAAAAACGTGAACAAATTGGAGAGAGTTTAGAGGACAGCAACAACGATTAAAGATAGAAAAAAATAGTTTTCTGTAGTCTGGAGAAGAGAAGACTGGGGGTGGGGGAGACATATAACAGTCTTCAAGTATGTAAAAGTTTTTTATAAAGAGGACGGTGGAGATTTTTAAGAAGAGGTAAGACAAACATCTGTCAGGGATGGTCTAGATAATAATTAGTCCTGTCACAGTCCAGGGGATTGGCCTTGATGACCTATCAAGGTACCTTTCAGTCCTACACTTCTATGATTCTATATAGCCACTTTCTCATCTCTGTGCACCACTGGAGCAATGCAGTGGGGTCAGAACACCCCAGAGAATGCAGCCTCTAGATTCTGTTCCAAGCTTGCTAGTGTATTACCAGGAGCAAATCAGTTAACTCCATTTCTCAGTTACTTGGTTTATAAAATAAGGATAATAGTGCTTATCTACCTGAACAATGTCCTTGTGGATTCAAAGTATTAATATTGATACCAGTCATTTGGGATGAAATGCATAACTGATGCACAAGTGATGATTATGGCCATCATTTTAAAAAGTTACAATTTTCTGTAGCCACATAGTGGCATTTGAAATAGTAGAGTTAGTTTTTTTCATTCTAAGGATAGGGAAATACTGCAATCCCTAGCAAGCCTTGTACCCTCCTTGGAGTGGTCAGATTGAAAAGGAAAACAAAATATAGAATTAACATGACATCTGCTGAACATCACCATTTGCTCATTCACTTGCTTTTGTCAGTCACATCCCATCTGATGCTACTCCTTGTCTATTTAGATTATAAGGTCCTTGGGAAGAGCCTTGTCTTACTTGTCTTTAAAATGCCTAGCACTTTTGAGCACTAAATAAATAATATCTCAGCTATGTTAAATGCAGAGTGCCTGATTCAGGGAAGTCCTTAAGCAATGTGATACAGGAGGGCCAGGGAGCAGCAGTAGTAGAGTATGAGAGGGGAAATATATAAGCCCTAGGCTAATTAAGGTGTGGTTCCCTGGAGACTAGGGAGGGTGGCTACAGGTTAATTGGAGCACCTGCAGTCAATTAAGGCCTCTCAGGAACCTAATAAACCCCCCTGCTTCAGGCAGACAGGGGAGGAGGAGGAAGGAGTTGGAGCTGGAGCAGAGAGGTTTGGTGGTGGAGCAGAGAGCAGTTTGGAGGAAAGCAGAGGAGAGTTTGGAGAAGTGCTGTGGCAGGCTAAGAAGACCAAGGCCCTAGGTAAAGGGACACCTGGCTTGTGCAGAGGGAAGGCAGGAAGCCCCACAAGCAGGAGAGGGAAGGAGCCCAGGGGAAAGTATCACTAGTACAAGTGGTTTACCCACTAACCTAGGGCCCCTGGGCTGGGACCCAGAGTAGAGGGCGGGCCTGGGTCCCTCCCTCTCCATTCCCCTTCTCTTGGATACTAGTGGGACAGCTGATACCCCAGTTCAGGGGCAAGAAATGGCACCCTGAAAACCCCCCACAAGAAGAGAAAGTGCGGGACCCTCATAGTAGTGCCAGCAATTTGCCATAGCAAGTACTTAAGTCCATCCCTGTTTAGGAAACCACATAAGCATGTTCTTAACAGAGCTGTCCGGAGAACAACAGTTCCATTTTGTGGCAATTTTTGAGGTTGCAAAATAAATGTCTTAGTTTGCTAGAGCTGTAAAATCACAGTTTTGTCCAGTCTAACAACAGAAGTTAGAAATTCACTTATGGTGTCTTATTATGTCAAAATACCTTCCTTTGAGATGCATGTTTCTCTGTGCTGCACTTCCTAGGGCCTCTCAGCCTTCTTTCCATTTGTGACTTGAGCAAGAGATGTCAAGAGGATGACTTAGTGTAAAAAGACATTTGAAAATGAAGGGTAAGTAACAGCCTTTGATGTACTCTCTCAGACTGGCTGCAGTCTTACCACAGGCAGGGCAGAGCACACTTGAGACACAGTAGGATCCCACCTGGCATAGTTGAGAAGAAGCCCAAATCTAAATGCTTGAGAGATCTGGAAAAAAAATCTTAATTTTGAAAGGGGTAGGTTTCTAAGAGCCTCTTTTTGGAAAGAGAGCTGAAGTGATTGAGCATCATGTTTATCTTTTAAATGGGTCCAGGCCATCTAACCCTTGTAAACTTTACAGCGACATTTGAGTTTTGCTGTACCTTTGTAAGTTCTTCCAGAAGTTTGTAAATTAAGAAGTGTTCTGTGACAGTTTTCAGCTTTTTGCAAAAACAGATCACTTTAAACTTTGTAGTACAATGACCAGTGAAGTGTTTTTAGTGTGCATAGAAACATATTCATGGAATCCAGAAACAAAGGTTCTTTCCATATTATATTTGGAAATGGAGATAAATTAAGAAGCTAATTAAAGTGTGGCTGTGTTGGCTATGGTTCAGTAGGTTCCCTAGGAGAAAAGCCTTTTCTTCAATTATTTTAAAAAGTGACCTTAAACAGGAGAAATGCATTTTAACCAATTTGTAAGTAAAAACACGCTCCAATAATTAAATGCATCAAATTATTCTCTTGATTTTCCAACTTATTTTATTACATTCATTAAGTTCAAACACATAGCCTTTGCAAATTCATGCTCATTTTGAATACTTGAAAACTGATTATAACTGGAGAATTTATACAGTGACCTTTAGGTGAAATTTGCCCTTATGCAAAGACCCAGCATAAGGCTTATGCAGCCCTTAAATCCCACTAAGACCTCAGTGGAAAATCAGGAGCTAGATGCCCAAGATAAACACACAAATTGAATTTTTCATGGTCATGTTTATAATTAATCTGATTTGGTGGATCTGATGTTCATAAAAAACTACATTTAAAAAAACCTCACATCTTTGGCCTTGGATTTCATTTTGTCTTTGGATTGAAGGCTGTCTTCTCTTTTTGTTGGGGCTCTAGCTGAGATCCCCCTTTGTCCCAGATCCTAGCGAGCGGTCCCTCATGGCCATCCACTAGGCCCTGGTCTACACTACGAGTTTAGGTCGAATTTATTAGCGTTATTTCGATTGATCCGTGCACCCGTCCACACGACGAAGCCCTTAACATCGACTTCTAGGGCTCTTAAAATCGATCTCGCCACTCCACCCCCAACGAGGGGATTAGCGCTTAAATCGATATTGCCGAATCGATGTAGGCTAGTGAGGACGCAATTCGACAGTATTGGCCTCCTGGATCTATCCCACAGTGCAACATTTGACCGCTCTGGACAGCAGTCTGAGCTCCAATGCTCCGCCCAGGTAGACAGGAAAAGCCCCGCGAACTTTTGAATTTCATTTCCTGTTTGGCCAGCGTGGTGAGCTGCAGGTGAGCGCAGATCTCATCAGCAGAGGTGACCATGATGGAGTCCCATCAAAAGGATTTTTTGCTCCCCCCTCAGTTGCTTTCACGGAGGGAGGGGGGAGCAAGGGTTAGGCTCATTTCCTTCTAGCTGCAGATGGTACAATATGCGGTGAGCAAGGAGGCGCCTTCCCTTCTAGCAGCAGATGGTACAATATGCTTGATATCCATCATCAGCTCCTGGCCCCCTCAAGGATTGAACTCGCAACCCCGGGTTTAGCGGGCCAACGCTCAGACCGCTGAGCTATCCCTCCGCCCGTGTTCCAGGCAGTACTGAATCTCCCTTAAACAAAACGTAAAAAAGAGAATGACCAGAGTCACTCTGGTCACTCCCATTTATGTCCAAGCGCCCCCGGCCAGCCACACCATAGGCTGCCGGCCAGGAGCACACGAATACCAATCATATTGTACAATCTGCTGCGAGAAGGAAAGGAGCTTCTGCTGTGTGGTCCCGCGACCACAACCATTTATGGCATATTGCACCATCTGCAGCTAGAAGGCAAGGCGCTCCTGCTGTGTAGTCCCGCGACTACCAGCCTCAGGCGGAATGGCCCCCTCAAGGATTGAACTCGCAACCCCGGGTTTAGCGGGCCAACGCTCAGAACGCTGAGCTATCCCTCTGCCCGTATTATAGTGTGACTGAATCCCCACTAGACCTAATGTCCAGGCGTACGCTGGAGATATACGGTAATTGTGAGCTGAGCAGGCTTCCGTAGCAAACACGGAAACCCCGGAAAAAAGGCGCGAAAAATATTGCTTTCACGGAGGGAGGGATGACATGTACCCAGAACCACCAGCGACAATGTTTTCTGCCCCATCAGGCTTTGGGATCGCAACCCAGAATCCCAATGGGCGGCGGAGACTGCGGGAACTGTGGGATAGCTACCCGCAATGCAATGCTCCGAAAGTCGATGCTAGCCCCGCTACTGTGGACACAGTCAATCGACCTCATGGTCTTAACGCTCTTTAGTGGGGACACACACAATCGATTCCATAAATTCGGGTTTTAAAATATCGACTTCTATAAATTCGACCTAATTCTGTAGTATAGACGTACCCTAGGACTGCTGTAAGCCTTTGTGCTCTGGAACTCCTGCGGTGCATTAGGTTTCTAGAGTCTCAGCAGGCTACAGCACTGGTTCCTCCCTTGGCCTCTCTGGCACATTTCCTGGGCACTATCAGTCTGCTACTCCTGTTCAGAAATGGTGCTCCTCAGCCCACCCTTCTAAAACCTTCCACTGGTTGCCCTTCTAAAACCTTCAGCCTTGTCTCAGGTGATACCTTTGCCAGCTTCCCCATAGGAGCACAAACCCCTGCCAGGTGAATTTGTTGCCAAGGTGATTCCCTCCCTGCTAAACCAGTTTTTCTGCACAGGGAACAGTCTTTTATCTAGACAATTGCCTTTTGGGTCTTACATCCAGCAACCCTGTTAATACACCCCAGAATGATATTAGCAATTTTTTGCAATTGCATCACATTGTTGACTCATATTCAATTTGTAATTCACTATAACTCTGGGATCCTTTTGAGTGATACTACCACTTAGGCAGTAATTTCCCATTGTGTAGCTGTGCATTTGATTTTTCCTTCCTTAGTGTAGTACTTTGCACTTATCTTTATTCAATTTCACCTGCAGGAGATCTCATGACCCAGCTATGCTGCTTTCCCATGTAGAACAACCTTTGTTTCAGAGTGGGTGGTGAAACTGATAAAAGTCATTAGCAAGTGAATGGCCCTTGTCTGGTAATCTCCATTGTCCTGCTTGGGCAAGATTATTCATTTGTTGATGGTCTTTATCAACTGTTTGATTCAGGAACAGTCCCAGGATATGAGAGAGAGGAGGTGGGTGAGGTAATATCTTTTATTGGACCAACTTCTGTTAATGAGAGAGACGAGACAGAAGTTGGTCCAATAAAAGATATTACCTCATCCACCTAGTCTCCTCATTCAGGAACAGAGAGTTGCTTGCCAATCCCCTTCACCATAACACAAGAAGGATGATGCGAGGATACACTGAAAGACAACAATAAAACAGAGAGGTCATGAAATCAAAATGGATTTTGTAACTCCATAGTCATAGACAGATCTCCAAACCACCACATTTGGTGTCTCTCAAGCAGCTCTGTTAGAACAGTATGTTAGTTTAGAGGCCTGATGTGACGAAATAGGACTGTTGTTATGAGATGTGATGAAATAGGACTGTTAATGTTTTCCCTGAGTACTGTGTGGGTGCCTCGGTTTCCCCTATGCAGTGCTTGAGTATCTAGGTGGTGGGACAAGGGTGCATGATTGTTACAGAGCCCTAGAAGGCAGGTGTGGGCAGGGGCCTGGACACAGAGAATGGTCGACACTCTGTCTCCTGGCAACTGATGGCCCCGGCCCCTCCCCTGCAAAGGTGGGAGCTGAAGGTGTTGGAACAAAGGGATCAGGTGACCTCCTGGCCCGGGAAGGAGACAAAGGAGAGAGGAGGGGCTGGACAGTTTTGAGTTTGGAGCTGGCCGGAGAGGAGGGGAGAGGGGCAGACAGGGTCTGGCCTCCCTGCCCCCGTTTGGAGCTGTGGGGTGAAATGCAGGGAGCCCCCGGGCTGGGGTCTAAGCTCCCTGCCCCCCAGAAGGGCCCGACTGAGGGGTCCTGGTTGTACTGACAAGCTCTGTTTGGACTGTGTTCCTGGCATCTCTAATAAACCTTCTGTTCTACTGGCTGGCTGAGACTCCCGGTGAATCCGGGGAAGAGGGGTGCAGGAGCTGACTCCCCCACACTCCGTGACAACTGGTGGCAGAGGTGGGATGTACGGCACCCCATGAATGGTGCTTCCTGCAGTAAGTAACTGGGGAGCAGTAGAACGAAGGGGGGCTAACGAGAACCAGGCGTGCTGAAGGCTCACAGAGGAGTGGTTTGGGGGAGCGGAGGAGCTACGCTTAACCCCTGGGAGTGTGTGACTAGTGAGAAGGACTGTGCAATGATGGGGTCCCCCTGGGGGCTGCGGTGAGCAGTCCCAGGGGCGGAGGAACCTGCGGCTTGGCCCTGGGAGAGAGAAGGACTTTTGCGGTGACAGGGTTCCCCTGGGGGTGCCGTGAGCGGGGACCCAGGGGTGGAGGAGCTGCAGCTCGACCCTGGCAAAGAGGTGGTGACCTGGAGAAGGGCTGGCACACTTGGGGTTCTTCCTGGAAACCGTGGGGAGCTAAGAGCACACAGGCCTGCGAATCCACAGCAACTTGGGAGCAGTGAAGTGATGGCATATCGCCTTCTCCTTAAAAGAAGCATTGTAACCCTGTGCAAAAAGAGGGATACGCATTGGGAAGTTCACCAAAGCACAGCTAATCGTGCAGCTGGAGGAGGATGACCATTCTAAGGAGCAGATTCCTGACCCCGATGGGGCTACAGCAGGATCTGGGAGCAGCTGGAGCGGTAGCCTGGCATCCCCAAGAGTCTGGTCCCCAACCAGACGGGGATCTTCATGATCGGGTTCCCCAGCAGGGGATCGGAGACGGATGGGACTTGAGCTGAGTCCGAGAGAGCAAGAGGACTGTGAGAGACAGCGAGAGCCCGAGAGAGACCTACAGGAGAAGCAGCAGCAGCATGAACTGGCGATGGTCAATGGAGAGACATTCTTGGGGTGGCGAGACCCTGGGACAGAGAGAACTGTGGTCAGGCCCAGGGTGGTGAACCCCCACCAGATGCTGAGGGGCTGTGTCACCTGGGTGAGGGTCCCAGGGATGGACCCATTCACCCTGCCTATGGCCCAGATCCCTGTGCAGACCCAGGAGGGGTCGGGCTGGCTGGTGGTTGGGGTTCTACAGGATATCGGCGGTGAGGTGCTGTTGGGGGTGACTGTGTATCTTTGGGACAGGATCCAGGCCCTGGCCCTGTAACGGCCGAGGATTTGAATTTGAACCTAGGGACCCAACTGGCTAAGAGGGAAATGGTCAGTGAAAATGCAAATGACCTGGCAGGCACGGGGGAGGAGCTGCCAGGCCCCGGTTACCTGCCTGCCTGTAACCAGACCCCTAGGGCTGGGTGGGACAGAGAGATGCTCCCCACCCCCCTGCACAATGGAGAGAGGGCTCAGGCTGGCTCTGATGCTGTGACCAAAGCAGCGAGCTCGCTGCCTGGCCCCGCAGGGACAGCCTGGGCAGCACTGAGCACGGGGGTAGCGGAGACCCCAGCCGAGTGGGGGAACACACAGGCAGGGCAGGACGGCTGCCAACCAGGCTTGCCTGGTCCAGAGGTGCTGCCAGGAAGTGATTCCATGGCAGGGAGGGAGCCACCAGGGACAGGGCTCAGTGGGGCGGTGACCCCAGGCCCAGCCAGTGAGCTGCAGAAGGATCCCGCCTTGGAGAAGCTGAGGGAACTTGCTGGCCACAGCGCTGCAAACCCCCTTGGGGAAGGCTACAGGGACAGATCCCTGTGGGAGAAGGGATTCCTGTGCCAGGAATGGGCTTCCCAAGGGGAAGTAGAACTGTGGGGAATCAGGAGGCAGCCGGTGGGGCCCCAGAAGTATCACCAGCTATTGTACCTGGCCCGGGGTAAGGGAGAAGATCCCTGGAGGTCCCTGCCCATCAGAGAGGAACCTTTCCAGAAGGTGGCTATGGATAGAGTGGGGGGCCCCAGCAAGGTCCTTACAGACCAGAGATCCAAGGTTATGTCAGCCCTGCTCTGGGGCGTGTGGGAGAAAGGTGGGGTCTGGCCCACCTGGGCCTCTGCATATCACCCTCAGTCCAACGGGCTGGTGGAGAAATTTCAGGGGACCGTGAGGCTGATGCTGAGGACTTGTATAAATCAGCATCCACAGGACTGGGACAAGTACCTGCCCCACCGATAGCACAGGGAAGTGCCCCAGGAATCACCAGGGTGCTTCCCTTTCGAGCTGTTGTATTGGAGGAGAGTAAGGGGACCCCTAAAACCGGTAAGGGACGATTGGGAGGAGAAGGGGGAAGACCCCCTGATGGATCTCTTCCCTGAGATGGGAGCCAATCCTCCCATCAGGTGTCCCCCATCCAGAGTAACTGGGAAAACAGCCCAGAACCTGGAGAGAGAGGTCAAGGACATGCTGGCTTTAGAGGTGATCCAGTCATTCAACAGCCCAGGGCTGGCCAAGGTGGAGGCGATCAGAGATTGGCCTGTTCCCCAGACCATGAAACAGGTCCAGGCCTTTAGCGGGATGGTGGGGTACTACCAGAGGTTTGTACCCCCCTTTGGCTTCCCCTTCTTACATAGCTCAGTGATGGGGGCAGCTAGGGAGCTAGACAAGGCAGTCTGGACCGAGCAGTGCCCGAGGGCTCGCTGTGCGCTGAAGGAGGCTCTAATCCAGGGCCCGATAAATCGAGTAAACCCAGACAGGGCCAAGCCCTGTACAGTGTTCACCGAAGCCTCAGACACCAGGCTGGGTGTGGTGTTGATGCAGGCCAAAGCTAAGGAAGAGAGACACCCCCTCGGGTATCTGAGCAAGGAGCTGCTGCCCCGGGAGCAGAACGGTCCGGCCATAGAGAAAGAAGGCCTGGCCATGGTGCAGGCCCTTAAGAAGCTGCAGCCGGATCTATTTGGGTGGCGCTGTACGGTGTGTATTCACCACTCCGCCCCGACGTGGCTGCATCCAGGAAAAGGGGCCGCTGCTGAGCGGCTGGTGACAGAGAAATGTGGTCAGAGGGGGGCCAAGATCAAGAGGGGGGCTCATAACCAAGAGAGCCCGAATCACAGCCCTCCAGACTGGAGCGCTGGGACAAGACCCGATCTCAGCTTGAACCCCAGGGGTTTTGGGATGGAAAAAAGGCACGGGCCGCATAAACCTTCCCACATGTGGCCTGCGGGTGTCATCAAGCCCACCCGACCTAAGGGAGAATGTGAAAGTGGCTGGGCTTGGTGTAACCCCCACCAGGGAGTGGGAGAGATGCGAGGTGTCCATGGGAACGTTGGTGGGGTCGAACTTCCCCAGGTCACTGGCTAAAGTGACCCCACTCAGTTCGGTCTCGAAGGGGGGAGAGATGTGACGAAATAGGACTGTTATGAGATGTGACGAAATAGGACTGTTGTTAATGTTTTCCCTGAGTACTGTGTGGGTGCCTCGGTTTCCCCTATGCAGTGCTTGAGTATCTAGGTGGTGGGACAAGGGTGCATGATTGTTAGAGCCCTAGAAGGCAGGTGTGGGCAGGGGCCTAGACACAGAGAATGGCCGACACTCTGTCTCCTGGCAACTGATGGCCCCGGCCCCTCCCCTGCAAAGGTGGGAGCTGAAGGTGTTGGAACAAAGGGATCAGGTGACCTCCTGGCCCGGGAAGGAGACAAAGGAGAGAGGAGGGGCTGGACAGTTTTGAGTTTGGAGCTGGCCGGAGAGGAGGGGAGAGGGGCAGACAGGGTCTGGCCTCCCTGCCCCCGTTTGGAGCTGTGGGGTGAAATGCAGGGAGCCCCCGGGCTGGGGTCTAAGCTCCCTGCCCCCCAGAAGGGCCCGACTGAGGGGTCCTGGTTGTACTGACAAGCTCTGTTTGGACTGTGTTCCTGGCATCTCTAATAAACCTTCTGTTCTACTGGCTGGCTGAGACTCCCAGTGAATCCGGGGAAGAGGAGTGCAGGCGCTGACTCCCCCACACTCCGTGACACCTTCCCTGGAGACTGCACTTTGGCATGGTGGGAAGGCTTGTGTGTTCCAGTGAGACTGTGAGAGCTATGCCAGTGGGAGTTTTAACACCTGGTAGGGGCACTAAAGCTGTACAAAGCAAAAGGTAGGGACCAAATGAAAAACAATCCACTGGTCCTCTAGATTAGGGGTTTAGTGACAGTCACAGACAGTGACAGACAACTTGACTTATCCTAAGTTATCCTAAATTATAGAAACACAAAAAGGCAGTCATTCCAGCAAACAGCATGATAGAAGGAATGGCAGAACCTTGTTTGTGCCCTAAGTGAACATCTGACAGTGCAGGAAAGATTCCGATGAAAAGTGCGAGTAGCTGGAATATACAGTGTAGTCTGTTGGAAATCTGTAGCCCATGGTAAAATAATGAAGACCACTTTCACTTTATATTGTGTACATTTTTTGTATAAATATTATGAATAGCTTGTTTTGGTAAAATAAATGTTTATTTGTACTGAAATTTAAAACCAGCCTTTAAAATACACATTGTTATGTTGGCAATGCTTTGTGAGGATACTGCATACAAAGCTATGCTCCTTAAATATTCTGCAGCTATTCATGTCCACCAAACGTACGTGTGTCAGAGCTTTCCATTATTTATTTTGCTTTCTTTTTTTGTGTGATGTAGTGAGAGGGCTCTTAGTCATCAACGGATTTTATTTTTCCCCATATACTGATGTAAACATTTTATTTCCTTTGAGTTCTCAGACCTTTTTGCCAGGTGCCTATTCTATTATTTTCACCAACCCTCACACTCAGTTAATTAAGAGATAATGTCAATGGAATAGAAAGCTGTCACAAGAGCGTGGTCTCCCACAGTTACAGTACTGTACTTAATGCTGAGGCATTTATTAAAAATAAACATAGAAGAGAAGCCAAGACATTTCTTTCTGAGCTTGAGACATTTATCCTGTGACAGCATTGGGTTCCAGTGACCCTATTCCTGCTAATCCGAGTGATTAATTATGTTGATTTTTCCGTCTCCTGCATATTGCTGCAGCAGAGATAGTGAGTTTCTTGCTACAGGGTTAATGAAAGGCTGCATTGTGTATGTCTTATGGAGGGACTTGTGCATGTCAATTGCTCCTAATCACTGCCTGAATATGGGAGTTGCATTAACTCTCCATCTGCTGGAAGAGATGGACCCTAAATACCTATCCTGCTGACAGCTATAAAATACATTTCCTCACTCTTTTTAATGTAATTTACAATCTCTCTTAGAATTTTAGTATCAAATCCAAATTACGGCGCAGCTTAGATGATATGGTGATGGGTGCAAGAGGACAGGTGCTACAGAAAGCTCAAATGTAGATAGATCGTTCTGTTTTACTCACTGATTTATTTATTTTTTTACTTGCTCTCGTGTGACCTTCAATTACAATAATGTTTCCTCTTTCCTACCTTGAGAATATAGGAACTGCCATACTGCTTCAGAGGAAGGTATAAAACTTCCACACTGCATAATTGCAAAGTGGTATGCCCACAGGGGAAATTTTCCTTTAACCTCAAACTCTAGTGATTAGTTTAAAAGTCATATTAACCTGATAGAGAAGGCTGTATATTCTTTGTAACTTTTCTCTGTCTAACATAACTACAAATATTCATATAAATTAATAGTCCTTTTTCCTCTCTGTAATGATTATGTTTTCTTACTTTACCTGATAAACACTGAATCATAGAATCATAGGACTGGAAGGGACCTTGAGAGGTCATCTAGTCCAGTCCCCAGCAATCTTTTCAGTCTTCCCTCATAGGTCATGTTTTCTAGGCCTTTAATCATTTTTGTTGCTCTTCTCTGGACTTTCTCCAATTTGTCCACATCTTTCCTGAAATGTGGCACACAGAACTCGTCACAGTACTCCAGCTGAAGCCTAATCAGCGCGGAGTAGAGCAGAAGAATTACTTCTCGTGTCTTGCTTACAACACTCTTGCTAATACATCCCAATACTGTCTGGCTCCCAGTCATATTGTCCTCTTCTCTCAGTAGGATTCCCCATCTCTACTTTAAGTAACTTTTAAATTATAAATTATAGTGCCTCCTCATTTCTATCCTAGGGCTCTACCTAGCCAGAGTAATGTCATATGTTTAGACAGTTGAGCGTCTATGAATGTCATTCAGCTCTGGTCAGCCAGGGATCTATTTGCCCCATACATTGGGCGAGCAGGGTTGTAACTTACTACTGACCATACACTAGGTTCACATTTTCATACCATCTGTTTAAAAACATACAGAGCAAAACACTAGAAAGTATCCAGCAGGAAACTCCCTTGCCCTGACAGGGTGATATATGAGGTAGCCTAATAAGATTTTTCTATCTATAGACTCAACCCTGTTGTTTCAAGGCCTTTTCACATATGACACTACCCACATATTCCAATTTCTTTTTTAATTGTGGCTTTCCATATTCAGTCTCCATTAATTTCATGTTTCATTCATTTCTAATTCTCTGCATACACTCACTCCTCTAGCTCTTATTTTTGGATTTGTGTAGCAGGATTTCATACCTCTTTACCACAGGAAGCTATCCAATCCTCTTGATTACCTCTTGTATTTCTTCCCTGTTTGTTTTGTCTCTGGTGCATGATCTTACTGCATATGCCCTTTCATCCGTTTTTACTTGTATTTTAAATACACTGATCTTTGTAAACCCTCTTTGTTTCCTTTTAGCTTAAACATTATTCTGCTGTTCTCTCTATATTTTTTGTTCCTGTTGATACTCACTACTGCATCTGGTGGAAGTATGTATTGCAAATAACATAACTTGATTGATTCAGCTCCTTTTCTCTGTTCATGAATCATTCACAAGAAATAATCCTGATCATTGCTAGTTTTGTATAAGACTTCCCTGAATAGTTTAGAGTCTCGACAAACATTTTCTAGCCTGTCGGTTCTTCACAAACTGTTTACTTTGACTATCAGAAATTCAGAAGGTGTGATTAGTCGTCTAAATCTTTGCCAGCCAGCCTCTACCCTTCAAAAATCAGCCCCCACTCCAAATTAATGAAATTAGTTTTAAAATGAGTTTTTAAAAATAATAATTCATTTTGAGTTCATTTTATTTGCCTTCTGGTTTCTGAGCCTTTTGGGTGCACTCACTTCACATTTTCAACCTTTCCTTCACAACCCTGAGGGCTAGAAACATTTTTTGAAATGGAAACTTAGATTTTCTTGCAATTTTTTGATTCCAGGAGGAGGGGCTTTATTAAGAACACTGGCCACGGGGACTGCCCGAGCAGCGGCCGGTGCGGCTGGTCCCAGGGACCAGCGGTCCTGCGGGAAGCAGCAGCGGCTGTGGGGAGAGGGCCAGAGCAACTGCTGCTTGGTGGCCCCCAGCAGCTGGTGCCGCTAGCCCCTTCCAGAGCAGCGCCCCCCCCCCAGGCTCCTCCCAGGGCAGCAGCCCTCCAGACCCCCGTCCCCAGAGCAATGCCCCCCCCACTACTCCCTGAGTAGCAGCCTTCCGGGAGTCCCCCAGAGCAGCGCCCCCGCAAGCAGCGGTGCCCCGGGGGCCTCCCAGCTAAGATATAGTCAGAGTATTTATAGTACAAGCCATGGACAGGTCACAGGGCTGTGAATTTTTGCTTATTGACTGTGACCTGCCCATGACTTTTATTAAAAATACCCATGACTAAATTGTAGCCTTACTTATGTGTACTTTTCTTAATGTAGTTGAGATACTGCTACTAATGGCCTAGTTCTACTCTGACCAACACCCAGGGTAACTCATTGTATTGAATGGAGTTGGACCATGTTTAGGCCATGCTAGAATTTGGCACTTAGTTATTTGAACTTTATAATTATTCACTTCTCTCTCTCCTCCCCAACCCATCCCTTTGTGTGCATATATTTGTATAGGGATCTTTTGGTTTGCAATGTGTGACCAACACCCTTACCAGCTTTTCTCTCCTGCTTGATCCTTTAGCTTCTCCCTTTGTGTTCACTTGACATACTTTGATGGCAACACAGGGTTACTGGGAGCACCACTTCCGTCCATGCACCTTGAATGAGACTGTAGATTTCAGAATATCTTTACACTTCAGCATCACTCCTTGGATTGTGGGGTTTTCTTTTTGTGGAAGATATCTGAGCAGGACCGGCACTATCACTAGGTGACCCTAGGCAGTCACCTAGGGCGCCAGGATTTGGGGGGGCAGCATTTTGCCGCCTTTGACGGCAGGCAGCTGCCTCCTGCCTCCCTGCTCAAGCCAGGAGGCAGGAGGCAGCCGCCCGCTTCCTCGCGAAGCCCTGCTGTGGCTTCGCGGTCGTCTCGCCATGTCTGCCTCCTGCCTCCCGGCTCCGCGTTCATCTCAGCGGCTGAGCCTGGAGCCGGGAGGCAGGGGGCGGCTCACCGCAGGCGGGGAGGAAGCTGCTGCAGGCAGGGGGGGTGAGCCGCCTGCCGTGGGCGGGGGGGGGGGGCGGCGTTAGCTGGGCGGCGCGTGTAGGGGGTGGGGTGCAGGGCTGGTGCAAGGAAGTTTTGCCTAGGGTGCAAAACTTCCTTGAACCGGCCCTGTATCTGAGCAAAATTACCCATTGCAGCAAGATTTATTAAAAACAGCAAGAACATGGAAGAAATAGTTTGCTTAACATATCTAGGTTGACAGTTCTCATAAGATAAGTCATTTAGTTACAGAGACAAAAAAGAAAAGTGCATAGCTCACACCCCTTGAAAGCAAATTCCTCTCCTCACTGCCTGCCCAAAGCAACACAACTCTCTAGTCTGTCTGCAAAGATCTTTCTTATGAAGTCCTCCCCCATCCTGGGCCACTATCCCTGCTTTAAAAAAAATGTTTTCTGCACCTCCCACAATAGGATTTATTTAGGAAATGGACCATTGAAGATAAAAAGACCCTTAATGATGATTAATGGCTGCCTTTCAAAGGCTTAATGGCCTCGCTTAGATTCCACTATTTACAGACCACCTTGGCTGCTCATACCCAGCTTTGATCAAGCCTATTGTATCTAAGCTAGGCCATTAAGCAATTTTTTTTCCTTTTGTCACAAACTATGAATTATGAGAAGGTCCCCAGATGTCTTGGTCACACTGTTTTGACTTCTGCTATCTCTTGTCTCTGCTTTGTCTCCTCATGTAATCTTCATTTGTTTTAACCCTCTTCTCCATAGAACAAACATCTCCCCCTGGCTTATTGCTGCCAGCTTCACACTCCTTCAGTCCACACTCCCTCTATTCTCTCTCTTTCCACCCACCTCTCCATTTGCGCTCAATGTTTTCACGGAACAGTCTCCCACATGTCTTGTATAAGCAGCTTCCATAGTTCATTCAGCTAAGGACAAAGAAGCAGCAATGTCCACAATACCTTTAGCCAAAATGCTTGCTTCTATCCAAACTATGTTGAAATGGCAGACAGAAAAGGAAAAGCTAAAAGATGCTTAGATTTATAAAAGCCTAAGAACAATGTGTTGAAGATGCCAATCCTACAGTACAGAGCCAGGTAAAGTTTCCATTGAAAGTACTGAGAGTTTTGCCAATGTAAGGACTACAGGATCTTCCAAAAGTAATATATCCCACTGTCATACGGCCACCAAACTGGGCCCTTGTGCTTTTCAGCTTTCTTTGGTTTGAGTAGGCTGCGGCACTCTTTTCTTGGCCTCTCTGACTCTGACACCCTAGTAATGCACAGATTCTTGTGAGGCACATACCACAACCCAGCTTCCCTAGGCCCAAGGACCAGGATTAACATCTCGGACTCCCCTGTAGCTTTTCCAGAGCTCCAGTCTTGTGGATGCACTGGGTTTACAGTTACTCTTTAGGGACATATGATAGCAAATGCAAGCAAACACACAAGCTTTGTCAGGGTTCCCCCAATCAATCAGTCTTTATTTAGATAGCACAAGAAATATGGAGATCTAGACAAAATAATAAACACCAGTACACGTTTCCCTGTCTTAATTTCCTCACCACCTCTAAATGAGACTGAATCCCCCTTCCTGCATGTAGCTTCTCATCCCAGTCAGGGAATCTCTCTCTCTCTCTCTTATGAAGCTAGTTTAATAGATAAAGCCAGGAGGGACCACTGTGATCATTGGCTCTGGCCTCATGTAAAACACAGGGCATAGTGCTTCTCTGAATTAGTTTCTGTCTGAACTAGAGCACAACCTTCAGAAAAACATCCAAGCCCGATTTAAAAATTTCCAGTGCTGGAGAATCCACCACAACCCTTGATAAATTATTCCAATGGTTAATTATCCTGACCCCTCTCTGTGCCTCTAGGTCCCAGCCCCCTCGGAGCTCCCAGGGGACCCCTCCCTGTGCCCGTAGCTCCGCCAGCTCCCAGGGGGCCCCTCCCTGTGCCTCCAGCTCACCCAGCTCCCAGGAGGCCCCTCCCTCTGCCCCACAGGCCCCAGCCTCCCAGTTCTCAGGGCCCCCCCATTATCCCCAGTTCTCAGGGTGTCCACGTCTTCAAGGTCCTCCTCCTGCATCGCACAATCTGATCCCACAGTTCCCCATGGTCCCCAGCTCTCAGGGGCTCCCCCTTTTTCTTACTCATCCCAAAGGGAGGTGTTAGTGCAGGGGGTTGGGGATATTTTGGGAACCAACCTTCCATCATCACCACCCACCCTACCTACTACCTGCAGTGCGCTGGAGCACTTTAACTTCTCCCTCCCCTAATAACCCTCTTCCCTGGGGTGGGGGGCACTTGAATATTGGGGATGCTCAGTATTGAGGTGGGGAGATATCTGCCCTTCTGGAGCCCCCATGTCACTGCCCCCCTGGTATCCCCACACCAATGTGATTCTATCTGTACACCTCTGGTTCCCTCCCCCATTCCTGGGGCTCTCGGGTCACCAGGCTCCTCTGCCACCACAGCCCTCTGATGCCCTCCTGTCACTGTCCCTCCCCTTGGGCTGCTGACCCTCTGGGGCTCTGGCAGAGGAGCTGGATGCCGTGCCGAGTGGGGGAGTTTGGGAGGTGCAGGAGAGATACGATTCTGCCCCAGAGGCTGCTCACCCTGTCAGAGTGCAGAAGACCGCCTACTACATTGTCTTGGCTGTCCTGCTCAACGACCAGATGAGGGGGTCCCTGTAGCACTGGCTGGGGGAGTCAAAGTGATTGCTGTGGGGTTTCCTATGATGCCCATCACAGTGTCATCTAGATATGAATCACTGCAGGGCAAGACTGGCTCTATGCGTGGGTGACGTGGTCAGGTGGGTGCTGTGGTTAAGAGGCAAGAAGCAGGGTGGGTCTGGAGTGCGAGGTCATGGAAGGGAGTTTGGGGCAATGAGGGGTGGAGGGAGAGGCAGCAGGGGCTGGGACGGCGTGGGTGGGGAGCCTGGGAAGTCAGCTGAGCCAGGGGCTCCAAAATACAAGTTTGCCCAGGGTGCTATTTTCCCTAAGGCTGGCCCTGCAGGCTGGGCTCCAGCTTCTGGCCGGGGTCTCAGGGAGAAGAGGAAGGGCAGGAGGCATAGCCGGTGGCAAAAAGTGGGAGGGCCATGGCCCCGAGGGCCACCCCATTCCAGTGCCCCTGTACCTAAAATCTCCTTTGAAAATGAATAAACTAAGCAATTGTAGGGGGAATTGTTTGTTCAATTCTATGCTCCAGATAACAACATAATAGACAATAACATTTCAGCTGGCTTCAGTGCTTTCGTGGTTTGGGCAATCAGCTGATCCACAGAGAACTGCTGACAACTCTGTGAGGAACTGCTGCTCATTTACCCTCTGGGTCAATTATCCACCTAATAAGAAGGGTAAAAGAAATGCAGCCTTGTTTAGCTCTGATTTTAATTATATTTTTTCTGTCATCCACTGCCACATTATGCAGAGATGTTGTGTCATAAAAGACCAATTACATCAAATTGTCTCAACTACAGACCTGGATTTATGGAAAAAGGAGAAAAGGCCTCAGGAAAGGACAGAGACAGAAATATATGATTAGACTGAGAATGTGGAGATGTGATCCTGTTGTTGTGTACTTAGAAGCTTGAGAAAAATGTTTCTAAAGCATAAGGGAGTCCAGTAAATTGCTGGTCATTTCTTTGCAGATTATCATTTCAGTCTTGAGGCATTAGTGTAAGACATCTTATTCATTGACTTCAATATCTGAACATTTAAATGTAGTAAATAAGGAGACATCATCTTTGGAGCCAATGAGCAGACAGCAGGGTGTTATTCCATTGCCAGGATTTCATAAAATGCTGTGAACTCATATGTATGGGTCCATATGCTACTGCACAGAAAATTAAATTCAAGGCAACTTTTTGAGCTACATTGGTCTTCATAGTCATTGTTGAAAAGAGAGTGAGTTGGAAAAACCTGACTCAAGAGAAATGTTAGCTGAAGCATATTCAGGAAATTGTTAAGACTCTTGCTCCTTAAAGAGCTCTGTTCTCATAAAACTCTGCTCAGCCCGGGAATGGGGATGTCTAAAGAGGAGTGAAGGTAGCACAACACCGCTTTTGTGCTCCCCACATTCTAGGTCCATCTGGTTTGACACCTGGTGCAAGTTATAGTATCCAAGGGGTTGTTCAGCCAGAGTGCTGTAGCACTTTGACCATGCCCCTTTTCCTGGACACACTCCCTGCCAGGAACGGCAGGGGGTAGCATAGATCTGCAATGCCAAATACACACTACCAGGAGATTCTCACTAGACAGATATATGGCCTTTCAGCTCCTTTGCACCCACAGACAGGGCATATCATATCAACAGAGAATTGTGCAACAGAGCAGTTTTTGTCCACTTGGGAAATGTGAAATAAGTGCAGAGTGATTCTAAGTTTATTTAAGGAAACCAATACTCCCAAACACGAGAAAAGAAGACCATATCTATAAAATGCCAAAGATCTGGCCAAAACTAACTCATGGCACACTTGTTTGAGTTTGTGATCTTATTTTGAATTGCTTTTTATCGTCAGATTTTGGTTCATTCAGAAGTGAGGAATAGCTCTACATATAGCTGTAGAGAATAGAGCTCTGTTTTCAGAAGCTTAGGCAGCTTAATATCCACATCAGCAAGATGCATATGGGTGGTCCACAGAACTCTGCCAACTTTACTGAGGAAGCACTTAATGTTACAATGGTAAACCTAACTTAATGTTCCTTGCATGGCATAGAAAGTAAGAATTTAATTAAATTGGATATTTTGAATAGATACGATTCTCCTTCAGATGATGATAGAATTCTAACATCTTCTTTATGTATTTCTTTCTTCCCTGACACGGTCACACTTAGACCACATCCCAGAGCTCACCCCCTAGGTGACTTTGCATTTCACATGAATCAGCATATTCAGCTTCCAGCCTCTTATTCCAAACCTTAGGAGGATAAACAGGGAAGCCATCCTCCATACGCTTGACATGAGAACATCCGTCACCTTCTATTTGGACAGGACAAAGGCTTTTAGGAAATCTCCAAGACTTTTCCTCTCGGTTGCAAATAGGTCAAAAGGTACTGCGATCTCAGCTCAGAGGCTAAGTGGGTCTCTGGCTGTATTAAACTCTGTTACCAACTGTGTAATGTAGCACCCCCATCTTCAGTACACACACATTCTACAAGGTCAGTCTCCTCGTCGGTCACCTTCTCCATGGGTATCCTTATATCAGAAATCTGTAGAGCAGCTATCGGGGCATCTGCACATACCTTTGCAGAACATTATGCCATCCTCGGGGACTTGGCTGCAGATGCCAAATTTGGTGCCACAGTACTATATCTATATCAGACTTGATTCCCAAGTCCCAGCCTCCAGTGGTTGCCTACAGTAGAGCACCGATAGGGACACTAATCAAAGAAGAAGTTACTCGCCTTGTGCAGTAACGATGGTTCTTCGAGATGCGTGTCCCTATAAGTGCTCCACAATCCACCCTTCTCTCTACTTTGGAGTTCTAGTAGTTGACTTGTCAGTAGAGAAGGAACTGAGGAGGGAATGTGAGGAGCCGTGCACGCACAGGCGGGACGGACTGTAACCAAAATTCTCTGATGAGCAGTGAGGGGACGCAGACACACCTACAGTGGATCTCCCATACACAGCTTGAAGAACCATTGTTACTGCACAAGGTAAGTAACTTCTTCTCCAATTGGAGTTTTGGATGCACAACATCTTCGCAAATCAGGCCCCTCCTGCTCATCTCTTAAGACATCAGATATCAATCATGGCTAAAAGAATGGGTTTGCTATCAAACTGGGAGGATGTATCTAGTGGGGTCCCACAGAGATCTGTCCTTAGTGTAGTATTTAATATTTTTGTTACTTGATAATGAAGCAGGGAGTGAGTTTATACAATTTGTGAATGATGAACTGGAGGGGTTGCTGGCATTTTGGAGGAAAGGACTAGAATTCAAAAGGACCTTCACAAATTGGATAAATGGTTTGAAATCAACAAATCAAAGCCAAGTGCAAAGTACTACACTTAGAAAGGAAAACAAATCAAATGCACAACTAGAAAATGGAGAATAATAGCTAGATGGTAGTACTGCTAACATTATGTGGGGGTTAGAGTGGATCACAAATGAATATGAATCAACAGTGTGATGCAGTTGCAAAAAAGGCTAATATAATTCTGGGGTATATTAACAGGAATGTTGCATGTAGGACATGGAGGTAATTGTCCCATTTTAGTCAGTGCACGCGAGGCTTCAGCTGGAGTATAGTGTCCAGTTTTGGGAATCACACCTTAAAAAAGATGAGACCAAATTGGAGAGAGTCCAGAGGCAAGCCACAAAAATGATCAAAGGCTTAAAAAGCCTGACCTATGAGGAAAGGTTAAAAAAAACTGTGTGTGTTTAGTCTTGAGAAAAGAAGACTGAGGCGGAACTTGGTAAGTCGTCAGATATGTTAAGGGCTGTTATAAAGAGGATGGTAATCAATTGTTCACCATGTCCATTGAAGGCATGACAAGAAGTAATGGGCTTAATCTGCAGGAAGGGAGATTTAGGCTAGATATTAGGAAATAACTTCCTAATTATAAGGATAGTTGAGCCCTGAAATAGGCTTCCATGAGAGGTTGTAGACTCTCCATCACTGAAGGTTTATAAGAACAGGTTAGCCAAACACCTGTCAGAGATGGTCTAGGAGGTTTACTTGTTCCTGCCTCAGCATGGAAGGGCGGGGGCAGGGGAAAAATACATGACCTCTCAAGGTCACTTCCAGCTCTACATTTCTGTAAGAACAATGTTGTGCTCTGGGAAGTGCTGCTGCCCTTGTCACCGTATAGCTTATCCCATAAGGATTCCAAGTTCTTATCTGGATTCCTTCAAGAACTATTGAGTTCTATTAATTGTAGAGGTTGCTGGTGCTCCTGAGTGGAGCAAACGGGATTCCAGCCAAAATGGAGTTCCTGCTCTTTGCAGTGTAATTAGAAGGTGCGGGGGAGGAGAAGCAGTGTGTGCTCAGGCAATATGCTATATAATTATTACACTCCTCCTTTTTCCCGCACCTTAGCTTAACTCTTTGCTGAAGCACTGGCCAGAATTCTGACTTTTCAAAAGTAGTACACAGAGTTAAACCTTGGGGCTATTGTGTGTAAAACCTTGATAAATGGATGTTAATAGTTCCTAGTCAATTTTCATAACATTTGCTATACTTTAGCACGTCAAAACACATTCCCCTCTGATCTTCTCTCAGAGATGATTTCTCAGGCTTTATGGTGTGACCATAGTATGCAGGGTCACCTGGTCTCTTTAAAGCTTGAGAAATGGCAGTGTCTCAGTCCTTTCAAACACTTCAGAACCCTGTCAATTAACAGTCTGGGGCTCTCCACAACTTGCAGCATTCCAGCCCTGGGTTAATAGCTTAAGCCCTCATAGTTGCTGGTGAAACTGAGGTCTCTAGCCCGTATTCAAAATGATACAGCTATTGGAATCATCATATACAATATCCACTTCCTGGATCTCTCTAAGACTCTCACTTGATAGCACACCATAGTTTCTCTATAAGCCCAGCTAAATTGGGCAAGAATGAACAAACCCTCACTTCGCCAACTCCTGCCCAATTCTTTCTCTTTAACTGAGCCAGATACTGACTTTTTAAAGGAAAATCATGCTTCATCAGTCTATAAGAGTTCTTTGAGGGTGTTAATAAGCATGTGGACAAGGGTGATCCAGTACATATAGCATACTTGGGCTTTCAGACAGCCTTTGACAAGGTCCACACCAAAGGCTCTTAAAGTAAGTAGCCATGGGATAAGAGGGAAGGTCCTCTTGTGGATCAGGAATACATGGTCAGTTTTACAGTGGAGACATGTAAGTAGTGAGGTCCCCCAAGGATCCATACTGGGACTTGTGCTGTTCACTATATACCCAAATGATCTGGAAAAAGGAGGTAAACAGTGAATTTGAAAGTTTGCAGATGATACTAAATTACTCAAGATAAGTCTAAAGCTGACTGCTAAGAGTTACAAAGGGTTCTCACAAAACTAGGTGACAGTGCAATAAAATGGCAGATGAAATTCAATGTTGATAAGTGCAAAATAATGCTTACTGGAAAATGTAATACCAACAGTACATTAAAAAACGATGGATTCTAAATTGGCTATTACCACTCAAGAAAGATCTTGGAGTCATTCTGGATAGTTCTCTGAAAACATCTGCTAAATGTGTGTTGGCAGTCTTAAAAGCTAACAGAATGTTAGGAACCATTAGGAAAGGGATTTATATTAAGACAAAAATATCACAATACCACTATATAAATCCATGGTATGCCCACCCCTGGAATGCTGTGTGCAGTTTTGGTTGCCCCATCTCAAAAAAGATATATTAGAATTGGAAAAGGTACAGAAAAGGGCAACAAAAATGATATAGGGTAGGGAACAGTTTCCATACAAAGAGAGATTAGTAAGACTGGGACTGTTCATCTTGGAAGAGACGACTGAAGAGGGGATATGAGACAGGTCTATAACATGATGAATTGTGTGGAGAAAGTGGTCATCCAATGAAATTAATAGGGAACAGGTTTAAAACAAACATAAGGACGTCCTTCTTCACACAACACACAGTCAACCTGTGGAACTCATTGTCAGGGGATATACTGAAGGCCAAAAGTATAACTGGGTTTTAAAAAAGAATTAGATGAGTTCATGGACGATAGGTCCATCAGTGGCTATAGCCAAGATGGACAGGGACACAACTCCATGCTCTGGGTGTCCCTAAACCTCTGACTGACAGAAGCCGGGACTGGACAATGTCACTCAATAATTGTCCTGTTCTGTTAATTTCTGCTGAAGCATTTGGCACTGG
This sequence comes from Macrochelys suwanniensis, assembly GCA_033296515.1. Taxonomy (NCBI): domain Eukaryota; kingdom Metazoa; phylum Chordata; order Testudines; family Chelydridae; genus Macrochelys; species Macrochelys suwanniensis. The sequence continues at coordinate 37,565,520 of CM065777.1, forward strand.
CCATTGTTGGAAGACAGGATACTGGGTTAGATGAACTATTGGTCTGACCCAGTATTGCCATTCCCATGTTCTTAATCCCGTGTCAGCCAGCCACTGAGTCCATTGCTGTTTTTAACTCTTCTATTTATAAACTTTTATCCCTCTGCTCTCCCCCCCCCATTTCTCTTTGGTTGGCTTAGAGGGTGAATAGAGTATGATCTGCCACGTGGGGTGCCCCCAGTAAAAGCTTCCAGTACAGCCTCAGAACATCTACTGAGCATGTCCAGTAGCTACCACAGCCTGTTCTGTGTCTTTCTGAGTTGTCCTGCTATGCCCTCTGCACAGATACAGAGACAGAGTATCCAACTAAGGCCAAGTTAAGCTGACCCAAGTACGTTGCTCAGGGGTATGAAAATTCCTCCCAGAGCAAATTAGTTAAAATGACCTAACCCCCCAGTGTAGACAGCGCTCGGTCAACTGAAGAATTCTTCTGTCAACCTAGCTACTACCTTTCAGGGAGATGGATTAACTACACTGTTGGGGAACCTGACCTTTACTGTAATGAGTGTCTCTACGCTGAAGCATTACAGCAACGCAGCTGCAGCTGTGCCACTGTCGCATTTCAAGAGTAGACTAGCCCTAACATCCATGTCCCCTCCTCACTGCTTCGCTTCCACTCCCCTAGAGAAACAAAGTCAAATGCTGCAGTATAAAGCATATGGGTTACAATAGCGTTGACCTCATGCTAAAGATTTCTAGTGAAGATTCTCTTCTGCAATCACCCCCATTCTCGCAAAGCAATTATTTTCTCTTGACTACTATGACATTTGAAATTTAAAATTCCAGCTATTTGGGGGATATTTATGCACAAAAATGCCTTAAGTTATATTTTTTTTAGAAAGAAGCTGTACGTTTTATCCTACACACCAAACTCAGAGAGCTGTACAAATTTCATTCAAGCTTCCCAAAAACAACAGGAACAAAAAATAAATAAGTAAATAAAAACACGTGAACTCAAACCAAATAACCCAGCTACCTTTTGGCTGAAGTCTGCTATGGAAGCGTAATTTGGGAGAAGGGAATGGGCACATTATTATAACTATGAGAGACTTAATTATAGTTTTGGCTGATGTGAAAGGTATAAAATCACCTCATCAGTTCACAGATACAGAAAGATTATGAGTTACAGGTTTGTCCCTCTTAATTTACATTCTCATTTTAAGGGTTTTTAACTAGCAAATCTAGGATGCTACAATAGATGATGTATGTATACACAAGTACACAAACTGGTTACATGCATGTGACTGATTGACACCAAATACTTTAGGCAAGCAATAATCTGAGATCCTGTGTCTCTTGCAAAGTGTGCAGCTTCATTTTCTATCTTTCTGACTGTAGGGTCATCTCTGAATGATGAAACAACAATGCTAGTCCCTTGTAACATCCTCCATTCATTCTAGTACAGCCGTAGTTTCCTAGGTAAACTAGAAAGAACAGGTTTAGGTTTATCAGTGACCCTAATCTCAGGTGCAATTAGGGTTTCCTGGAGTCTCCAGGAATTAAAGATTAATCTTTAATTAAATATTATATCATGTGATGAAACCTCCAGGAATACATCCAACCAAAATTGGCAACTCTAGGTGCAACTCATATCCTTCATATGTGGATATTGTGAAATAATATTGTCTTATGCTGACACATAAGGACAGATTCACAATTACAGACTGGCAGCTTTGTGCTGCTCTAGTGAGGCAAGCTAGTGATCACTCTAAACAACAGCTAGTTAAGTCAGGAGTATGGCTTCTTTGCCGTGCTGTAGGAGCACAAAGCAGCCAAAGCATACCAGTGAATCTGTCCCAGAGTTTCAGTGACTGCACTGGGTAGGGCCTGCTTTCTTTGCCAGTATTTCGTCCGTTCCTAGTGCTTGCTGAAGACTTGAGATCAGAATGAGGTCCCATTTACACCAGTGTAAACTGCACTTACACTAGTATATGTGAAATCAAAAACGGATCCCTGAATTTATAATATAATCTAGTAAATATATTAAATTCACTGAGATGGTATTTTCTGAAATGTACAGGGCTAGATTTTGACTTGGATTACACGTCTGCACAGGGGAGCGAGAGGGAGTAGGTACTGCCTGCCCACATACTCCCCACCCATATGCTCCAGAGCAATCTGAGCCAGCACAGGGGGTGTTGTAATTTGCTATTAGCAGAACTCAAATTGTGACTCAGAGTCACAATGCCTCCTGGGGCTACTTCTGCCATGATTCAGTTTATATACCACCCCTTGTTTAGAGCTGCACTTGATGGCCCAGTCTACCCCACATAGACAGTATAATTAGAAGGAATGTTACTGTAAGTTTCAAAATGCATTGCTTATCTGTGTGCATAAAGCATCCATAAATGAAAAAAAAATCGTTTGTAATATTGCTAGGCATTGCCCGATGGTACATTATGCTGATTATGTCATCTCTTGATAGTATGAGACATTAACAATTCTAGGTCAACAGCACTTTGTTTTGCTTTTTGTTAAATTCATCCTTATTTTGAAGCTAATCCTGGAAGCTCTGTTTCACCATTTAAAAATGTCTATTAGCCCCAGCTAGTCAGTTGCAATGCACTGTAGTCCAGCAGGACCCTTTTCTCTCTCAGAAAGCTGCTTCAGGAATGTTAAGTGACATGATGAACTACATCTGGCAAAGTGTAAAGGGGAATATTTGCCTCTCCTGGTGTGTTGCAGTCTTTTATGCCCTCCAGATATCCAAAATATATACCGTTTGTGGGAAATAATCACAGCATTAAGTCATCCAATAGTAGTAAGTCTACAGAGAGGTATCATCTCAGACATTTTTTTACATGATCTAGTAAGGTCACATTTTTGAGGGGTTGGGGTGCTGAAATACTATGAATGTTGTTTTTGTAGTTTTGCTCTGTAGAAGAGTGACTCACCAGCTTGTGGCTGGACACAGCACTGTAGGACCTTCCTTCCCGCCAGTGGCTTCATCTCTCAGCTATTCAGGCCCTGTGGTGGGCAATTTTCCTCATAGCTTGGCTGTCTGGCCAAGTCATGTGCAGTCTCATCCAGCACAATCCTGGTCATCAATACCATATCTTCTGCCCCTCCTAGACTCTTCTTCAACCCCACTCTTTTTTCTGTGTAGCAAGCTCTCAGGTTCTTCCCTGCATCCCCCAGCAGGAGACACAACCCCAAATGAAACTAACCACATCTTAAATTACTTCTGTCTGATCTGGGCTTGAGCTTGTAGTCCCTCTGGGTTCTCCACAGCTCACTGTTCCTCTTTGGGAACACCGACCCACAGGGTTACCTCCCTGGAGCCTTGTGCCCATCTCATGGACCACCACAGGACTAGTTCCAACTCCATAACTTCCCTGTAGTCATTTTCCTACAGAAAGGGAATTCTGGGCCCCTATTGTCCCAAATCTCTCCTTCCTTCATCAGTCACCCACTCGCTCCCCAGAGCACCACTCCTCCTTTTCTGAAACAGCCCCAGCCCTTCCCCTGCTGCATCTGATAAGTAATTGAGTCTGACATCCCTCCCGGTGCAACAAAGTGAGCTAATTGAGCTTTCCGACTCCTGTTAACCCTTGTCTACCAATGTGAGGTTTATACATTCCATCACATGCCCTAACATATAAGAACTGCAGGAATCTCAGTGGGTGTACTGACACCAAAGTCAAGAATGTAGTTCAACAAAGCACCTAAGCTCATGCTTAAAGTTAAGCATGGAGATGGACTGCTGAATCAGAACTCTTGATAGTGATTTGCACAATGGAAATGCAACTGAGTACTAACTGCAAATGGGTTCCTGAGCGCCAGTAAAACATCCATTCATTATACTAGCTCCGTCAAAGCCCAAACACACAAGTCCCTTGAGATCCACTCTTGCGTTTGCAGCTCAATTAATACCTTTTTCGCTATGCCTCTTCCAGTCCTATTGATTTCTGTAAACCCTCCTCCCTGAAGTCCTCTAAGATGACATTATTGTGCAAATAATTTAAGCAAAGGAGTTTGTTCCTTCCGTTTCTTCAGTGTCAGTTGTTTAAATCTGCAACTACATTCACAAACTTCGAATTGCTGATGTGTTTCATAAGTGTCTTATTTCTTGCCAAGAACACTAGGTAAGCTAAATATGCACTGTGTGTTTCCAGGATAATGGTTTAGATGATTCCAGCTTCTTGTCACTAATGGTGACAAGCGCATAGCAAATTTCCCACAGCATTCCAGCACTGTGAGGTGGATGAGCCTTAGTTTAAACAGAGCTCCCTCTCTGTATCAAAGAATGAACTGCACCACATCCATGAGCAATAACAGTCTGTATAATGAGTGGATTGCCAATAGATCAAGACCTTTCCTTTGGGCTTTCATGACCACCTTTCCTTTGTTTGTGGTTACATGGGAGGGAAGTCTTGAAATATTTTTCTGTTGTAACATGGCATCATGACATGGGAGAGGTTGAGAACCATGGCCCTATATAATCTTATACAGAATCTTGCTGTTCTTCCTAACCTTATTATGCCAAATCTGACTGAGTGGACTTCAAATATCAGACTCCCAGTCACAGAGTGAAACACACATGAAAGACTAAGGGCTGCCTGACTGTCATGACTCAGCAAGGGATTGAAGGAGCAGGGGCATGTTGTCTTTTTCCAGCTGAAAGACACAAGAGGAAATGTTTCGGGGGACTGCAGCTGGTGTTCATCAGGGGAATTGCTTTGAGTTACACTTCATGAGTTTTTGTGTGTTGAGTAATAAATTGTACCCTCAGACAAGGGCCTGAAACAGACGTGGGCATGACACTGGTTCTTTCTAGGGCTGGTAAGAGAGTCCACCCATGTATACTCCCTCTTAACCTCCACCAGAAAGTTCTGTAAAAAATTCTGTTTTGCTGTGGTTCAAGATTATAGCTGGTATTTTATGGAGGTCTATGAAGGACTTTTTCACAAATAATCCCAAATTTGTGAACCAAGTTTCTGTGGCCCAAAACCCCCACTATAATTGCTTAAAACCCCTTCTGAACATTTGAATAAATAAACTGTCTGGTCATGCTTTGGAACATGCTTGTGATGAAAATACTATTTCCCCGTAACCTTTTGGATAACGTTTGTGATGAAGTGAAGCATAATATGGCTGCAACCTGGCACTGTTGAATAGCAGAACACCCTGGTGTTTAGGTTGCTATGCAAAAATAGTCCAGCATCCTTTACAGACAGTTCTTGATGGGGCAGGGTCAAGCAGTTTCATTAGTGATTCTGGAGCATGTGTGTCTGGGAGGTGAGAAGTAGAGATTTCAGTTGCTGAAAACAGAGAGGGGGCTGGAGTAGACAAATGACAAGGTAATATAAGTGCAGAACCATTTGAAAATGGGATGACCCAAGAGGACAATTAAAGTGCTAAAACAGGAGCACATGTCAATGGAGATAGCTTGTCTGGTAGTCATGATGCTGATTCTTTAGTATGTTTCAATGGGCTGGGCTTATCAGTCAGCCTGGTTGTATAGTTCAGCATTGCTTGTCTTTTAACCTTTTCTTCTGGGGAGGTAATATTTTCCTGAAGGCAGAATGAATTGAAGAATTAAAAATAAATAGGCTGAAATCAGCCAAATATCTATTCTAAAGCCATGCTGGCAAAAATTTCCCCTTTAACAAGGTTTACTTATTTGGATTTATAAAATAAAATAATAAGAATAATATAATAAATAAAGCACCTTTCTAAAAGTTCTGGGCTGCCTGCCATTATTTAGATACACATACAAGGACTGATTCTCCCGCCAACCCAGTTTCCATATGCCTCCCTATTCGTTTATGAGGACTGGAAACACTGCTGTGCTTGCAAGCCTCTTCAAAGGGGAGGGGGGCTTGCTAGGGATGAAAGGGCATATCTCCAATAGCACATTACACTAGGGAGATTCTGGGTCATTACCCAAGAGGCTGCTTTAAATTAGAGCAAGCCCTGGGGCTGCTGTAATTTACACTGAGGTCTCATCAGTTCCCAGCTAGCCTAGAATCCAGGCAGTGGAAAGGTGACTTAAAACCATCCTTGCCTTCCTGCCTCTTGGGCTGCTTTTTCTATGCTTTCAAGAGAGACATTGACAATAGTCCTCACAAATTATATAATCTGCCTCCCCAAAGAATATAGCCATAAGCAAATCAGTCCAATCATAATAGCAGCTGATGCCGCACTCTGTCTCAGAACCTATCCTTCAATAAATCCACCTTCCCCAAGCCCTGAAAAAGAGCCGGGTTTTGCCACAAGCTGCAATATTGTTCAATCTCAGACAAAGCTCAGGTGGGCAGTAAAACCAAAGTTATTGTTTTAAGGGAAAGGCATTCATTATAAGAGAGTGTGTTTGTGCTAGAGGGAAAAAAAATCAAACCATGTTATGAATGCGAATCCTTCCTGCACCGTCAAACATTGCTTAAGGCACGAATAAGGTTCTACCATCCCTGTCCTTTGCATGCAAGATTTGTGAAACCTAAATTTAAGTAATGACTGTTCTTAAAAATAAACCTAATGTTTTCTTTCTTTCATTCTTTCTTTGCTGTCATTTACTCTTGTCCAGATGGGGGGATTTGCTTGAAGGTGATTGTCCAGATTGGGGTGATTGTTCTTTTCTGTATAATCTTGAATCCTTGGGGGTGGGGGCACTGCTACTTCAGGTAGTATTGTGGGCAAAAGGGTGATCACATTGGGTGGCAGTGTAGCTTAGTGTATGTAACTCTGGACTGGGACTTGGAAGGCTTGTTTCTGCTACTGGCCTGCCTGCTGATTTTGGGAGAGTCACTTTGCCGCTCCGTGCCTCAGTTTCCCCATTTGTAAAATGGGGATAATGACACTGCACTCCTTTTCAAAGCTCTTTCAGGTCTACTGATGAAAAGTGCTATATAAGAGCTAGATGTTGTTTATATTATTATCATTTATTATTATTAATAAAGACGCTATCTCTGGAAATGCCAAGGCTGGTGTCCTGTTCTCAACCTGGCCAGTGAAATGAATAGTTAATAATGCCGCCAGTTAACTCTTCAGAGTAAATACCTCATTGAGATGAAGATGAGGAATTCACACTTCTGGTTTTAGCTGTTGTTTTACGCTCTTACCTGTTACTCCTGATTACATTAGAAAATTTATTTTTGGAACCATAAGAGATACTTTTATAATGCTCAGATTCTGAAAGAGAGAGGAGTTCTCTTGTCATAATTTTCCTTTTTCTACACCCGATCCCACTCCAAATCTACTATTTCTTAATGACTAAAATGTGCCCTGGGCATACAAGAGTAACTTTAAAAAGCAATCATGTATAGTAGTTAACTGACTATTCATTACATTATTCATAAAGTGGCTGAGGACTTCCCTACTAATTCAGGGTGTTATCCTGCATACAATCCTGACAAAAGTGAGTAGCCCCTTTATCCACAGTGAAACTATTCACATGAGCCTATTCACATGGAACCAAGCCCTTAAATGCTAGTGAACTTTCCATAGTTTGGGATGCCTTTTAAACTTAATTCACTGTATTTGTAGTCAAAGGACATTCTCAAAGTCTTTCTCTTGATCTCCTATAAAAGGATGGATTGGTTTGCATTTTCACACTTTGACCTCACTCATCACTTTTCAGATGGATTTTTCTTACACACCTGTGGCTTTAGGCAATAAACCAAAGCATGCTATAGAGACAGTTTTATACCTCCATGTCCTAGCTCTAAACTATCCATTTTAAATTTTAATGAGAATCAGCTTGTTTCTACTTGAGATACAGTGGATGATTATAATTCTACTCTTACCACTTAATCGATTTGCTTGTCTGGTTGCACTGCATAGAGTTATCAAAACCTTTTAGCCTGTCAAGCTTTAGTATAAATCTCATATACAGTATTATATTCCACCGAAAGGGGAATAACACCCAATGCTTTTGACACCAGCACTCAGGTTGCTTGCATTTTTCTTAAAACATACACCCATCCTCTCTGTGTACTTGTGTAAATTCAAATAATATACTATTTAATTGCACAACCACAAATTAAATAGATGTCTCACCTGACAAACCAGAGTATAAACGTATCCCAATGCGGTTTCCCAGACAAACGCCTGCAGGACAGCTGCATCTGGATGGGGTTGGGAGAGAGACTTCATGGAGCCTTCCATTTGACGTTGCAATCCTATTTAGAGGCTACCTACAGCATGGCTAAGGAGCAGAGGGATGGCGCACAGCTGATGCCATCAGACCCAGTACAACCCTCACCTGGCAGGCAACAAGAAGAGTACATGATCTATCCACTGCAGCATGCATTTCTGGGAGCTCCCAGGAGGGAATCTCATAGATTTCAAGGTCAGAAGAGGGATCACTATGATCAAGTCATCTGACCTCCTGTATAATACAGGCCATAGAACTTCCCCAAAACAATTCCTCTTTGAACTGTAGCATATACTTTAGAAAAAAACATTCAATCTTGATTTAAAAATTGACAGTGATGCAGAATCCACCATCACCCTGGGTAAGTTGTTCCAGTGGTTTATTACCCTCCCCAAATCAGCCAGAATTACTGTGGACTTCTGCTGAGCTCCTGCTTTGTGGGATTGGGTTTTAAGCCTTGAGTAAGTATGAGCTTTACTATTTGTCCTAAAGGTCAAGTAATTCCATACATATCATATCAGTAGAGGAAACAATTCTGAGTCAGGGGTCATCTACTACAGGGGCCCTGAATCTGTCCCTATTCCTGTTAAGGTATGACATGTAGCAAGAGTACACCAGCTGACCTTTCTATTGTAGCACTGCTCTGGAAAGAGAGGTGTGCTTTGAGGTGGCTATGATTCACCTTTTTATTGTAGGGTTTAAAGTTCAGTGGGCTGAGAAGATTTAACTATGCCTGCTGTTAATATGTTCTGTCCATGTTGTATCAGTACAAACCACACAAGCATTTCACGTGGAACAGTGTGATATAACAGTGATAAGTGTCATACCAAAGCAGCCACTTCTGAAGGACCTATGTGACTGCCTTGTGATTTATTTATATTACGGCCCCAACGAAGATCAGGGCCCCATTGTGCTAATCCTAGTACAGATGCATGGGAAGAGGCAATCCGTGCTCTGTTCATGTTACAATCTAACTAGAGAAGACAGAAAAGGATGGGAGAAGAGGAGTCATAGCTCTGTTTTCTAGGTACAGACAGATTTAAGGGCTAGATTTACAAAAGGACTTAGGCACCTAACTGCCACTTTAGGTGCCTAGATCCCAGAATCAGGCCCCATTGGAATTCACAAAGTCCATGCTCAGCTGCCCCTAAACCTTGTAGGTGTCTAAATTTGTTTGGTCCCTAAATTTTGCAGTAAAACGTCCCTAGGCACCTATCTATTTGCCTGTGTGCATGTGTATCAGGGCTCCTAAGGCCCAGAGTGATGCACAAAGATAGGCATTCCTCCACTTAACTCACCTGCAGGGCCCAATCCAGTAAGAGTGCTCTGAGCATCCGATCTGGATTGGCCCCTATAGATGGGCTCATACAAAACACGGGGTGGACTTCTCTAACTTCTAGACCAGGGTTAGGGTACTCACTGTGGGATGTGGAAGACTCCACTTCAAGTCTCCCCCTCTCCACCTGAGGGGGAGAAGGTATTTGAACAGGGATCAGCCTCTGTTTAGGTGAGTGCCCTAACCATGGGATTATGGGATATTTTGATGTAAGGTTACCTCATTCTCTCCTGTTGAACCTGTTCCACTGTGAATAAATAATTTTAAAAAGTCACTGAAGTAAGGGGCCTGGATCCTGGTTTCCTACCTCTCACATGAGTTCTCTAACTAGCAGGTTACAGAGTCATTCTCATGCTTGTGTCCTCTCTCTGGCATGATGATGCTTTCAGTATTTATTCAGAGTGCAACAGCTTCAACAGGAGAGATTGAGGGAGCCCTCCCCCCCAGTTGGAATATCCCAAAGCTTAGTGCAGTGGTTTTCCACCTTTCCAGACTACTGTACCCTTTTCAGGAGTCTGATTTGTCTTGCATACCCCAAGTTTCACCTCACTTAAAAACTCTCTGACCACCCAGCTCTGAAGGCAGCACTGCCGTCAGCAGCACACAGAAATAAGGGTGGCATGGTATGGTATTGCCATCCTTACTTCTGAGTTGCTGCTGGTGGCGGCTGCTGGCCAGGGTAGTCATATTGTTTGCAGCGTGGGAGGATTATTTTTTTTAATCCTGCTCCAGTCCTGTCCCGCCCAGCAATACCCATTCCCATCTGCTTCTGCTTTGTTCAATTTTTATCCCTCTCCTGCTGTTGTGGCAGTGGGTCCATCAGGCTCCCAGTCCTGCTGCAGGGCTCTAGAGCCTGGTGTAAATCTAGGCAAATAAGATGAGTTGATGTACCCTGGAAGACCTCTGCATATCCCCAGGAGTGCACATACCCCTGTTTGAGAACTACTGGCTTAGTGGTTACAGGTGGCAGATCCCTCTTCAAATCCTTTCACTCTGCTCAGGCAGATGGGGGACTTGAATTGAGAGGCTCCCACATCCTGGGTGAGTACTCTCACCATTGGGCTAAAACTTATAAGGGAGGGCTGCTGCCCCAACCTCTTGCAAAAATGTTATAGGTGCCTAATGCCAAGAGCAGCTTTGCAGCTGAGAATCCTGAACAGAGGGAGGAGTCTCCCTGTAACCCGGACATAGGTGCCTACCTTTGAGAGGGGTGGGACTTAGGACACGCCCTTCAGTTTGGCATCTCCTATTGTGCTGGCTTTTGTGAATCCCATTCTGAGGTGCCATCTTCCTCCATTCATTGTACAGGCAGCCTAGGCACCAAAGTCAGGCTTTGTGAATTCCGATGATCTTCTGGACACCAAAGCATCACCATGCCCAAGTTTTTTGTGAATTTAGCCCTAAGTGACTTGCCCATTATAATACAAGATGTCTGCCACAGATCCTGGAATTATCCTAAATTCCGCAGTCAAGTTCCTAAACACACATGGTCTTCAACAACTGTCTCCAATGGAAAGTTGCCTTTTTATAAGAACTTTTTTCCCCACATGCCATTCTAGGGCTGGCCCTTTAAATTTCATAGAGTTAAACCTCTACAGCCCTAGAGTGGGTATTTTGTAACTAGCAGCTTCTGGCTGAATATTTTTTCTCTTACTTTCTTCCAGCTGGTGAGTACAGTACCTATTATATTTCTCCCAGTTTCCCTTTGCTAGTTGCAGCAAATTCCTGCATTATTCAAACTTAATAATCCACTAGCAGGAAATTGGAATGGGAATTGCATATGTCTGTGTTTGTTTGAAATTGCTTTTTTGGTAGCAACATCGGTTTGGTTTTCACCTACTTCTGTAGCTAGAGGGTTTTTGTTAATACTGTGTCTTTCACTATGGTGTCTGAACACCTTAAAAAATTAAATATGCTATGTGAATGCTGTACATGGAAACCTAATTTTTTCATTTCCCCATTACGCCCCCTTTCCCCTGGTGTTAATAGGCAAGTAGGAATAGCTAGAATGTCTTCTTTCTCTTCCTGCCCTTCCTTGTACTTGAGTGCTCCATTCTGAGCACATGCAAATTCATTGGTGTGTGTACGTAGCTACTGGATTGTGTGAGAGACAGGTGGTAGAGGAAGTTGCAGCCCCCACAGGTTCAGTGTACTTTGTCCTGAACGTTGTCAGGTTTGTCCTCATTCTCATGTGTTCTGGAAGGAAGAACTGTAATGTCAGCTGAAAAGTCTGTTTGCTGCTCCCATCAGTCTTACTTTATTAATTGAGAGATTCATCATCTCCAAGGATCACAGCTGCTTCAGGAGATTGTAGTCATGGTCTTTGTATGAGCTGGGACCAAGCTATCTCAGATTGTGAAGATTAGGACTTGAAATTCAGTGGGCAGCCAGTGCAACTGTATGAGCATTAGCGAGACATGCTCCCTCTGACCTGCATTTATCACGCTGTCTTTTGCTGTGGATTCCTTCATAAGTGCAGTCAATTATAATAATTGAATCTGAAGGTCACAAGTGCATGGAGCTCCATAGCCAGGTCTGCAGCTGAACAGAATAGGTTGTAACCTTCTGACCAGTCAAAGGGGGAAGAAGTGTTGTTTTTATTGCGCTTGCTATTTGGGTGTCTAATATTAGAGGAGTCCAGGAGGGACAGGCTTAAGGCTGTTGTTACTGCCAACTCTTATTTTCAAATATTATCAAATAGAAAAAAGGCTACCTTCTGGCATTATTTTAAGTCATTTAAAAACAGAAAGTGGTGCAGTCTTCCTCAATCCCTTTGAGATGTTTGTTTTAGTTACTTTTTTCAAAATAAACATTTGCTCTTCAAAGGCTGTGTTCAGGAAATGTGCATGATATGATGCCTGTGTGAGGATTTGATGATTAACAATGGTCTTCAAGCTTGGGACTATTGTAACTGCTCTGATTGGTATTGACAAGAATCTGCGGTAGAGCTAACTCATGTTTTCTTTCCTGGGACATCGGGAAGTGACATTTTAAAAACTGAGTTGGGCTTCATTTTGTTGTGTGACATTGATGGCCTGATCATAAGCTGGTGTAAACTGAAGCCAATTGAGTTGCATCCATTCACACCAGTTGAAAATCTAGCCCTTATGAGATTTTATCCTTTTGTTGTGGGGAGAGTCACTTTCATTTGTTTTAATTTGATATACAACATATATTATATGTTTATTGGGTTCACCATTACTGGAATCCTCTCCCATTAATCCTTAATTTGGGGGTAGAAGGAAATAACCTTTATTGCTTTTACCCACAAGTCTTTTCAAATTACAGCCCTGTGTTACTTCTTCCAGATCTTTCTTTAATCATGGAGAAGGTTTTAGAAAATTTCCATCTGGTTGCAGATTTGCTACTAACTGAAAGAGAATTCTAAATTAATACAACTCTTGAAATATGTACATAAAGAAAATGAAACTGAAATAAGGCTATATAAAAGTCTTATTTGATGGCTTCATTTCATTAAGAAGAACAAAATTCTGATCCCAGAGTATAGATTATACACTCACATATAAAATATTTTTCAACAAACTTTTGATTATTGCTGAGCATTTCCTTTTTTAACCTTAAAGATTTTGTTTTAGTGGGCAAGAAGGAAAACAATGTATATAATTTAAATCTGATTTCTCTTTATTTCCTCTAAATTGTTCAACAAAGGTTGTCCTTCCTGACAAAATATCCTGGACCTGTTTCATGTATGCCCCTGCTGTCTAAATCAGTGGCTTTCAACCTTTTTTCATTTGTGAACCCCTAAAATTTTTCAAATGGAGGTGTGTGCAGACACCTTTGGAAATCTTAGACATAGTCTGTGGACCCCCCCAGGGGTCTGCGTACCACAGGTTGAAAACCACTGATCTAGATGGAAAGGTGGAATTTTGCAGAGACTGATAGTGGGGCAGCGGCGGGGGAGAGGGGAGAAATGCTTCCCCCCCCCCCAAAGTGAATCTCTAGCAAGTGCTTTTTGACGTTAACTTGGCATGAAAGCTGACCAGTATGAATATGAAACTGAGAATTGGACAACAGCAGTTTAGTAAAATTTTGAAGAAACATAATTGGACAAGTCCGGGACATATCATCAGAATACAATGAAATCAACTGACAAGATAGACTTTTCATTGGAATCCTTGTGGGTGGGAGAAGTTTTGTACAGCCTGTTTTTGCCAGCAGATGGGAGCTAATAAAGAGATACTGTGTAAGATTGTTTCTTTAGGGATGGCAGAGATGCTGACAATTAGCAGAGAATGATTGAGAGGTACTGCAAATGCTTTTCCAGTTTCAGCGGCACTCGAAGCACAAAAACTTAGGCATTAATATTTCCGGCACTAGTACTGAGTTTCTGAGATATTCCATTCATAATGGCAAGACCAGTGTTGCTTTGACATAGATTTCTACAGCAAAAACCTACCTAAGAATATATGCAGGTCTGGATTAGCAGTGGAAAGCAAGATCCCTCTATTTATGCTTGATCTTCAACAGCCAGATATTCCAAAGAGCAATTTCGCGAATAATCTGGGAACCTGTTCCTAATTCCTATGGATATGGCACCTAATAACATGGCATAAAGTAATACTTAGAATGGAGTTGCTGGTTATTTTAGATCACCTTTGAATAGTTATGGGAATTGAGTTGAAACCAAAGATCTCACTGATATTATCAAGACTAGTCTCTCCATATAAACTGAATCTGCTGAGCATTGTCTAGGCCACAAACACAACTTTTCAATGCAGCAATTCAGCACCTCTGTTGCCACTAGTGCTTGTATGTTCTGAAAAATGAAATCTAGTAATGCTACAAAGGAAAACAACATTTGATTTATAATAGTTTGCAGCTCACAACAGCTTGCAAATAGGAGAGCTGTTTCCCCCCCTAGAAGAGAAGTATCCCTTCAGAAGCCTGGTAGAAAGCTGGTGATTATAAGAGGCTCAATCCTACATACCTCATTTGTCCTAAGTAAAGCGTGTGGAATAGATCCCAAAAGCAGCAAGAGTTTCATCCTGCAAGATACTGAGTGTCATAGAATATCAGGGTTGGAAGGGACCTTAGGAGGTCATCTAGTCCAACCCCCTGCTCAAAGCAGGACCAATCCCCAATTTTTGCCCCAGATCCCTAAATGGCCCCCTCAAGGATTGAACTCACAACCCTGGGTTTAGCAGGCCAATGCTCAAACCACTGAGCTATCCCTCCCTGCACTCTCAATGCATCACTCGGAGTTGGGGTTCTCAGCATCTCTCATGTGCTGCTTAGCACCTTGTAATATGCTATCCAAAAAGAAAGGAATAAAGGAAAAATAGAATAAATCTCCAAATGCAAAAAAAAACCCCAAATCAGTAGAGGCAAAAATAGAAAATACATCTATAATAACAGGAGGAAGAAAAGAACAATTCTAAGTAGTGAAATTTCAGCACAGTTGTAGAAGTCATTAGCGTTACAAGTTCTGCACTGGTACATACAAGTTATCCCAAAGTGTCCTTGTATCTGACGATGAAGAAATCTTGCACAAAACACGAGCCTCATATCAAAAATATGAAAAAAACAAACAAAATAATGTAATGAAATATGATCCGTAATCTGAAAAACAAGTAAGACTGTTCCCATTAGGTTTGGGAAAGAAGAAACCAGCAATATTTAGCACAGAGAAGCTGCAAATAACACAGAAGTTTAAAGGTGTGCCTGTTTTTTAAGAAAAAAGAAAACAAAGGATAAATGATGAGAAGATAGGATTTGCCTTACTGGATCAAACTAGATCATCTAGTCCAGTATCTTGCCTCCAACTGACCTGTAACAAGATGCTTCAGATAAAGGTGCAAAAAGCTCATTAGTGGAAAGTTCTGGAATAGGAGAAGTTTCTTCTTAATATTCAGCAGTTAGCTACTGTCTGAATGTCCTGAAGAATTAGTTCATATCCTAATATATTTTTAATTCATGTGATATAATTGTGGATGTTTATACATATACATCTAATTTAATCTTTTACATCCTACTGAGCTCTTGTAATCAATTCTGTTTTATGGCAATGTGTTCCACAAGTTACTTCTAACCATATAAAGTAAACTTGCCTGCTTTTGCGGGAGCATGTCAGGGCATGGCCTTTGGAGGTGTTGCAGGCAGCTGTAATTTATAGTAGCTCTGAGGCTACTCCAGTTTATGCCAGGGGCTGAACTGGCTCCAGGGAATCAAGGATTACTGGATGCAAATACAGTATAGAGCTGCTGCTCAGCCAGATGTGATTTATCAGGGATTCACCATGGGATCTTAAAATCAAGCCAGGTTCTTTTTTCTTACATATCTACTTTAATAAAAGTTCTCTAGGTCAAATTCTGCTTGAGTTACACCAGTACAAAACCATTGGGCCCTCAGTAACCTAGGACCTAGGCAACCTTTTAATTGTCAGTTGATTTGCACAATTGTAATTGTTTGTAACTTAGTAAACAACTATGTTGATGGACAAGAAAAAAGTAGAATCCAACTCACTCTCTTACAGCCATACTAGCTGTGTAGTGCTAACAGGAGTAATGAGCATTAAAACATGCTTCCCACTGAAGACATAGGAATGCCTGGAGACACACACAGACCAGAACTGTTGAGTAAATTGGTATAATTTTTACATAGTCACTTTAAAGACTAATCTTTCTAGTCTCTCCTCATATGGAAGCCATTGCATACCCTTGATCAACTTTGTTGTCCTTCTCTGAATCTTTTCCAGTTCTACTATATCATTTTTGAGATGGGGCAAGCAGACCTGGACACAGCATTCAAGGTGTTGCATACTATGGATTTATATAGTGGCATTACAATATTTTCTGTTAGTCTTATCCACAGTCTTGTTGACTCCTTCAAAGAAGTCTAACAGACTGGTGAAACATGAATTCCCTTTACAAAAATGTGTTGCCTCTTTCCCAACAAATCATGTTTATCTATGAACCTGATAATTCTGTTCCCTAATATAATTTCCACCAATTTGCTTGGTACTGAAGTTAGGCTTACTGGCCTATAATTGACAGGGTCGCCTTTGGAGCTCTTTTTAAAAATCAGTGTTACATTAGCTATCTTCCAGTCATCTGGTACAGCAAGTTATAAACTCAATGGTGCTGTGTGCTGGAGCTTCCCCTAATATAGAATCTTCTGAAGAGATGTTACACACTTAAGTGGTTTCAGTAAAAAACTGTCCTTTCTTTAAAACTGTGAGAATCTGAAAGGTCACCCAGGGAAAAGACAATTTTTCTGTATGTCTGGATATAGAGGTGATCTGCCTAATCGAAAAGATGCAAGATTGGGTCTCAATTTATCCCTGACATTGCTGAGATGAACCCCAAAAGCCATCTGATTTAACATCTCTCCCCTTTTGGATAGCACAGAAAATTTGTCACAATCCCCAAGATTGTCTGTTTAGTGAGGCGGTGTGGCGGCCTCCCTCTGAGCCACAGGAGGAGGAACGACCGCCACCGCACTACGCTCTGTTTGCAAAGGACAGGACACTCTATCTGGTACACTATTCTCTCATATGGAGAGAGAAAATACCTTTACTTGTTTAAAGATGGACAAGATTTCTTTTAAACTGCAGAGAGAGGAACAACAAATATTACATGTCACCTGTGAGAATACTAGTTGCATCTCCTGTCTTTTTGTAAAAGAGAGAAGCTGGCAAATACCAAGATCCCAAAATGCTCAGCAGGGAACTTGGCACTCTATGTCCCGTTGATGTAAGTGACAGAGAAAGGGCATGGCTAATGATTAGAGCAGAGAACTTGAGTGTTAGGAGTTTTTGTGGTTTTTTTTCCGGGGCGCCGGAACCAACGATTACCAGCTGCCCCAGGAGCAAAAATTGTTCTAGGCTCTTCTTACCTTTGCCACTGCATGACCTGTGTAAATCACAAAACTTCTGTCATAAAAATGGGGACAATAGGTACCTCGTTCATGGGGTCAGGAGGCTTAATCCATTATCATAAAGCACTCTGATATGCTCAGAAAAAAGTTGACTATACAAGTGCTATCAACCTAAATGTAACTGTGGCTGAAAACTTAATAAATCTGCCACTGCTGCTCCAAAGGGAAGCCAATTAGAAATTATTAAGGTATTGGACAGCCTTCTTTATATCTATCCCTGCGATACCTAGGTGCTGATCACGTAAGACTCACTGAACTCCCTGCAAGTATCAGAAAAGCTTGATTAAGCTCTGACTGAAAGGAGAACACTGATACTCTCAGAAGATACCGGTCATGCTATAACTGTTGGGGGTTTTGTTTATTTTTGTTTTGGCAAAATAGCATCATGGGGGAGCTGGCATTGCCATTGTGGTTAGTTTTGCATAATACTTTCCACTAGAAAAGGTTGTTGCAATTTATTTGTTATTTATTGTTTGAGGAAACGTTTGGCAGTGTGCCAAAAGAATAGCTGAACACAACAACTCCAAGACCCAGGCCTGCACTGCCCCCCAAACAGCAGCAGCCCCACAAATACTACACTGGGAATGCCTGGGAGCTGCCATATAGCCCGTTCCCCACTCTGGGGGACATGCGAGAGGAGCTTCCCCAACTTTCAATGCATTTGAGGGAAGAAAGAAGGCCAGGTTGGGCTCCCCGCAACCACTCCCCAGACCCAGTACATGCCCCAGAAATCCACTCCTCCTGTCCATCTCCACCCTCCCATGGTAACAGTGCTGCCAGCTAATGTAGTTAATCTTTTAATTCAAGGCTGACATCTTCTGAGAGTGGCAGTGTTGGTCTCCTTTCAGTTCAAAAGCAGGTTTTTGTGATATTTGAAAGGACTTCAGTGGGTCTTAAGGCAGGGGTCTCCAAACTTTAGGAGACAAGGGCCACATTAGATTTTTGAAAGGGCTTCGCGGGCCAGCTTTAGGGAGTGCAGGGCCCGATTTCGACGGGGCCCCGCCGCCGAAATACTGCCGAGGCGGCAGCAGCGTTTAAGCTGCCGCCGAAGTGCTGCCAAGGCAGCGGCAGCAATTGGTTGGGGGGCCGGACAAATCGAAGCCACGGGCTGGCTCCGGCTCCCGGGCCATAGTTTGGAGACCCCGTCTTAAGGGATCAGCACCTAGATACTGCGGGGATAGATATAGAGGCTCTCATGTACTTTAATAGTTTTTAATTGGCTTCCTTGGGTTTACACCCAAGAGAGGTGACAGCTAGGAGCCAGAAACCTTACGCAGGTGCCCTCAAGGGATCGTGGAGGAGTATAGGTACAGTTACCCTGAAACAGAGACACAAAAGCTTTACTGTTGCCTGTGCAACCTTAATGCTGCTCCTTTATGCATATGCATATGCATTAGGATACAGTCTCTAACTACATGATCACATACTATTTTTTTCACAGGACCCTTACCTAATTCACTTCATTGGACATAGGACACAAGGGGACAGAATTAAGGTTGAACAGGCAACTGCAAAGCTGCCATTTCTGAACTTTTGAGTGGTTGCCTTGGCAAGCTAAAAACATTATCTTTAATACACTCTTTGTGTATGCAATATACTTCTGAGTAGGTAAATTACAGTAAGTATTTTCCTATGGCACTACTTACTACTGTCACAGAGACCTGCAGACCAGAGGCCAAATCATAGAAATAGTCCCATTGGCTTCAGTGGGACCACTTAAATAAGTAAGGGGAGCAGGATTTGGGCTCAAGTATCCAAGTGTTCTTATACCAATTCATAAAACAGCTGGAAACTTGAGTTTTAAAAGAATAGCATTATTATTACCATAATTTTCAGAAAACTAAAATTGTTCTACTATATTTCATGGAGAGGTTTTTTAAGTACAATGTAATAAATCTGAACTATGACATTTTCTTTATACCTATGAATATAAATAACAGCATCAGCGTTTAGGTACTGAGAGTGTAAAATTAGAAGCAGAGAACAAAGAAATCCTAAAATGAAAAGGGACAATCTTTCAAAGCAGTGTTACACAGATACGGAGTTTAGAAAACACACAGTCTTATTGAGTTATCTTGTACTAAAGCTGAACATTTAGGTCCTTCCCACTCAGGCACAATTTTTTTCTTCAAAATTCCAAACCCGTGAAGAAGCATTACGTATTTCTTAGGAGAGCTCGATTTTTCAATCAAATTAGAGTGAAATTAAGAAAAACAAAGCAGACATTAAAGAAAAAGCAAATGTACAGGAGACAGACTAAAGCTTTAGAATTCAATTATTTGCTCCCATGTAAAGCTAGTGTAGAAGAATGGAGAATCAGGTCCCTAGGGCATTTTATTGCCCATTTTCTACATCAGGACCAGAAATAGTGCAGAAGAGACTACAACAATTCTTGCTGTCTTTTCTCTACACTGCTGCCCTGAATAAAACCAATTTCTGGCTGGCAGGAGTTTAATATCAACCTACCACCTACTGATCTACAGTATCTAGATTTTTATACTGTACCCATCTCCATGGCATCCAAATGCCTCTTCTCACTGCTCTCCTCCCACCTTCTCCCCTCCATTTCTTTACTCAGTAGAGGGAGTCACAATTCTTTAGCAAATTATCTCCCTTCCCTCCACTTTTTTCTCCTTTCTCCTGCTTTCTTCCTTTAAATTAACTTACATAAAGCAATCCTATTTCTTAAAATGCCTTACTTTTCTTTAATTACATAGAGAAGTCTTGGATTTATGTTTTAATTGTTTGCATCTATACCTAAACCGGTAATCCTCATCCAAATTAGATCAGATCTGGAGTGACTGGAACAGCGGTAAGCACAATTGTAGTATGTTGTAGATAGAAAAATATAAAAAATGCAGACACAGAATGGAACACTGTTTTATACAATGCCTCTTTTCCGCAGCAAAGACAGAAATAATACAAGTTAGCAAGACAAAGCCAGCAGGGTTTACCTTCAGTTGTGTGATAGACCCCCCGCAGTGATCAACTCAGGAATTCCCATACTGGATATGGGACACTTAGTCGAGAATTCTGTCTCTGACAGGGCCCAGCATCAGATGCTTCAGAGAAAGGTGGAAGAATATCACCGTAGGCAGATGTGGGGTAACCTGTCCCCCCACTTTACATCTCATTTGCATCTTGAATAGTTAGAGACTGACTTAAACGCCAAAGAATACGTTTTAAGATCCCTTTCAAAAATTCTCTTAGCATTAAGTATTCTGTTCAGCAAGATACTTCAGCATATTCCTAACTTGAAGTCAGACAACTGCTCACATGCTTAGTTAGAAATGTACTTATGTACCCAAATCAGAGCCAAAGTTTCTTGCAATGGGAAATGAAGAGGTAGAGTGGCATGTGTTTTAATGCAGATGCTTTGAAAAATAAGAGGATTTAAGTTTTTTTTAAGGTCTGAAATGGGTAGAGCAAGTTGAGCCATGTGGTCACTTGCCAAGGTCTAGCATTCAGATAACTCCCACCTGCAAAAGCATGTTCACTCATACTGCTGTAACTTGGCACAGAGTCACTAGCAAAACCTGGTATTTTGCTCCTTTTCTATTTTCCCCTTTCACTCTGTTTCATCTTTCCCACACCTCATCTGAAAAAGAGTTCCCCCCAAGGGTCTCCCAATCTCTCTCTCTCTCTCTCTCTCTCTCTCTCTCTCTCTCTCACACACACACACACACACACACACACACACACACCAGGGGTTCTGTGTGATCACCCATTTTCCTCTTTCTCCCAATTTCTCCCTTTGCCCCTTCCAGGGGTTCGATGAGTTCTCCTTTCCCGAATTCACCCCTTCCCTGGGTCTCTTTCTGTCCCTCATCCCCCCTCGCCACTCCCCCTAGGCTAGGAACACTGTGCCACCCTCTTAACATAGAAGGGCCCCCAGATTCTCTTCCAAAAGGGGATCTATGTGCCTCCATTCCTCCATCTCCACATTCCCCACACTCTCCACCCACTCATCCCCATGCCAGGGGCTATGGCATACCCTCTCTCCCCTCCCACCTTATTAACTGCCTGGGAGATAAATCATTCAGGGTATCAACATGTTAAACTCTATTAGGAGGATGTAGGGGACCACGGAAGATTGTGTTACGGCATAGCAAGGGTGTTTTCGCTTTCTCACGCTGTCTCAGCGGGCCGGTCACTGTCGGTCAAGGCCTGCCAGCTGCAGCTTGTTATGAATTAGTTAGAACTGCTTTATATGGCCTTGAGCCAGGAGGTGGACACGGCCTGTGAAAAGCCCCTGCTTACTTATATATGAGATGCTTGTATATAGTTGCATAAGCCCGGCCCCGCTTTGGACTCCGTACCAGGCCGAACTTCGGTGAGCTGGGTTCCCGGTCTCCGTGACAGCAACGCCAGGAGTCCCCGTTGCGGATGTGTCACTTTGCCTTTAATAAAGCCAATAACACACTGTGTGTGTGGGCCTCGTTCTTGCAGAGCACCCTGGGTAGGCCCGCAGCCTCCCAAGAACGTAACAGAGGACGAGCAAAAGTATTGTTATACCGGAAAGCATCAAACCAGTTGTCTGATCAATAGTCAATTGCAGGGGCACTTGAAGCAGTGGCTGTGCTAAATAGATGGCAGGGATTCTATGTATTTCCCATTTTCCGCCCCCTCCCCATCAATAGAGTTTTGTTCATTGATGCCTAGAATATTCCCTGAAATTTTGAAATTAATTGGCTGCAGAATTCAGACGTTAGTTTGACAGCCAGACAGATACAACAATGCCATCAAGTTGAGAGGATGGCGTTATAAGATCAGCCAATAAAATATTTTAAGAAAATACAAATGAGTGCTTTGTGAATTTTGAGCAAGCAACAACCTTTGAAGTTCTTTAACAAAGAGCATTACTTACTCCCTACAAAACCTCTTTGAGGTTGGTAATGATTATTAAAACCCAGTCCCCCCTTTTTTTTCTTTCACAGACAGGAGGGAAGTACTATTTCACATAACACAAAACTAACCTGTGGAACTCATTGCCACATGATGTTGTGATAGCCTCAAGTATAACTGGCTTTAAAAAAGAACTGGATAAGTTCCTGGAAGATAGGCTGGTCGATGCCTGTTGCCAAGATGGTAAGGAACACAACCCCAACCTCGGTGCATCCCTAAACTGCTGACTACCAGAAGCCAAGAGTGGAAGACGGGCTAATCACTTCGTAATGGTCCTGTTTGGTACTCTCTCTGTCAGAGACATGATACTGGGCAAGATAGACCATTGTCTGACCCAGTATGGCAGCTCTTATGTTCTTAAGTGTATGTATGGGAAAACCAAGGCACAAAGATAAGAGTCAAAATTTTCAAAAGTGATTTCTAATTCTGAATGTGATTTTTAGGTGCTTGTATCAGGGTGGCAAATGTGGGTAACCCAATGTGCAGCAAAGCACAGGATGGTCTAAGGTCTAAGGTATCAGGGTGGTCTGCCACTGTAAAGCCCTGGGGCTATCCAGGCCTGTTCAGTGCTCAGACACTGCTGGGAAGGGGTCAGGTATTTCCTTTATAAGGGTACGTCTATACTACAGAATTAGGTCGAATTTATAGAAGTCGATATTTTAAAACCCGAATTTATGGAATCGATTGTGTGTGTCCCCACTAAAGAGCGTTAAGACCATGAGGTCGATTGACTGTGTCCACAGTAGCGGGGCTAGCATCGACTTTCGGAGCATTGCATTGCGGGTAGCTATCCCACATTTCCCGCAGTCTTCGCCGCCCATTGGAATTCTGGGTTGCGATCCCAAAGCCTGATGGGGCAGAAAACATTGTCGCTGGTGGTTCTGGGTACATGTCATCCCTCCCTCCCTCCGTGAAAGCAATATTTTTCGCGCCTTTTTTCCGGGGTTTCCGTGTTTGCTACGGAAGCCTGCTCAGCTCACAATTACCGTACATCTCCAGCGTACGCCTGGACATTAGGTCTAGTGGGGATTCAGTCACACTATAATACAGGCAGAGGGATAGCTCAGCATTCTGAGCGTTGGCCCGCTAAACCCAGGGTTGCGAGTTCAATCCTTGAGGGGGCCATTCCGCCTGAGGCTGGTAGTCGCGGGACTACACAGCAGAAGCTCCTTGTCTTCTAGCTGCAGATGGTGCAATATGCCATGAATGGTCGTGGTCGCGGGACCATACAGCAGAAGCTCCTTGCCTTCTCGCAGCAGATTGTACAATATGATTGGTATTCGTGTGCTCCTGGCCGGCAGCCTATGGTGTGGCTGGCCGGGGGCGCTTGGACATAAATGGGAGTGACCAGAGTGACTCTGGTCATTCTCTTTTTTACGCTTTGTTTAAGGGAGATTCAGTACTGCCTGGAACACGGGCGGAGGGATAGCTCAGCGGTCTGAGCGTTGGCCCGCTAAACCCGGGGTTGCGAGTTCAATCCTTGAGGGGGCCAGGAGATGATGATGGATATCAAGCATATTGTACTATCTGCTGCTAGAAGGGAAGGCGCCTAACCCTTGCTCACCGCATATTGTACCATCTGCAGCTAGAAGGAAATGAGCCTAACCCTTGCTCCCCCCTCCCTCCGTGAAAGCAACTGAGGGGGGAGCAAAAAATCCTTTCGCGCCTTTTTTCATATGGGCGCCATATTGCTGACTCCATTGTTATCCACCCGCTGCTTCTGCTGCCACTCTGCTGTCCTGCCAACAGCATACCAGGGAAAGCATGGAGCACGATCAGATCACCGCGGCTGTTCTCGCCGTTATGAACACCACGCGCATTGTCCAGGAGTATATGGAGAACGAGAACCAGGAGCTGCTAGAGCTACAGCAGGCGAGGAGGCGACAGCAGCACCCTGAGGACAGTGATGAGGACATGGACACAGACCTCTCTCAAAAAAGGCCCCCCCGCAAGGTGGACATCATGGTGTTAATGGGGCTTGTTGATACAGTGGAACGCCGATTCTGGGCCCGGGAAACAAGCACAGACTGGTGGGACCACATAGTGCTGCAGGTCTGGGATGAATCCCAGTGGCTGCGAAACTTTCGCATGCGTAAGGGCACTTTCATGGAACTTTGTGAGTTGCTTTCCCCTGCCCTGAAGCGCCAGGACACCAAGATGAGAGCAGCCCTCACAGTAGAGAAGCGACTGGCGATAGCCCTGTGGAAGCTTGCAATGCCAGACAGCTACCGGTCAGTCGCGAATCAATTCGGAGTGGGAAAATCTACAGTGGGGGCTGTTGTGATGGAAGTAGCCAGGGCGATCACCAAGCTGCTGGTACCAAGGGTTGTGAGTCTGGGAAATGTGCAGCTCATACTGGATGGCTTTGCAGCAATGGGGTTCCCGAACTGTGGTGGGGCGATAGACGGAACCCATATCCCTATCTTGGCACCGGACCACCAAGCCGGCGAGTACATAAACCGAAAGGGTTACTTTTCAATAGTGCTGCAAGCACTGGTGGATCACAAGGGACGTTTCACCAACATCAACGTGGGATGGCCGGGAAAGATACATGACACTCGCATCTTCAGGAACTCTGGTCTGTTTCGGCTGCTGCAGCAAGGGACTTTCTTCCCAGACCAGAAAATAACCGTTGGGGATGTTGAGATGCCAATAGTTATCCTTGGGGACCCAGCCTACCCCTTAATGCCATGGCTCATGAAGCCATACACAGGTAGCCTGGACAGTAGTCAGGACCTTTTCAACTATAGGCTGAGCAAGTGCAGAATGGTGGTGGAATGTGCATTTGGTCGTTTAAAAGCTCGCTGGCGAAGTTTATTGACTAGGTTAGATCTCAGCGAAAACAATATTCCCATTATTATTACTGCTTGCTGTGCGCTCCACAATATCTGTGAGAGTAAGGGGGAGACGTTTATGGCGGGGTGGGAGGTTGAGGCAAATCGCCTGGCCACTGGTTATGCGCAGCCAGACACCAGGGCTATTACAAGAGTACAGCAGGGTGCGTTGCGCATCAGGGAAGCTTTGAAAACCAGTTTCCTGAATGGCCAGGATGCTGTGTGAAAGTTCTGTTTTCCCCCTGTAATGAAAAGCCCCGCCCCTTCATTCACTCTACTTCCCTTTACCCAAACCGCCCTGCACTCCCACCCTCGATCACCGCTCGCAGAGGAAATAAAGTCATTGTTGCTTAAAAATCATGCATTCTTTATTAATTCGTAAAACAAAGAGGGGGAACTATGGGGCTAACTGCCACAGTGTCCCGGGATAGCTGGTGGAGGAAGGGAAGCACCAGGATGGGTGGTGGAGGAGGGGA
Organism: Macrochelys suwanniensis; assembly: GCA_033296515.1. Lineage (NCBI taxonomy): Eukaryota > Metazoa > Chordata > Testudines > Chelydridae > Macrochelys > Macrochelys suwanniensis. Next base: position 37,591,101 of record CM065777.1, read on the forward strand.
TGAGGGAAGGACAAGGACACACAGCACTTTAAAACTTATTGAATGCCAGCCCTTTCTTGCTTGGACTGTTCTCTTGACTTGAGTGGTTGGGTGCACGGAGGCCGCCCAAACGCGTTCTTGGGCGTCTCGGGGATGAGGTTATGGGACTCGGGAAGGAGGGCTGTTGGTTACACAGGGGCTGTAGCGGCGGTCTGGGCTCAGGCGGCCTTTCCTGAACCCTACGCCTTTCCTCAGCCATAAGCCGGAGGATTTCCGTTTGATCCTCCAGTAGCCTCAGAATTGCATCCTGCCTTCTCTCTGCATGCTGACGCCACCTACTCTCTTCATCCCGCCGCTGTCTCTCTTCATCCCGCCAGTCATTGTCTTCAGCACGCCACCTGTCCGCACGATCAAATTCTGCCTTCCTGGACTCCGACAGTGTCTGCCTCCACGCATTCTGCTGGGCAGCTTCAGTGTGGGAGGATTCCATGAGTTCTGAGAACATATCGTCTCGTTTCCTTTTTTTTTTACTTCTAATCTTTGCTAGCCTCTGGGACGGTGATGAAAGGGGTGGCGTTGAAACATTTGCAGCTGCGGGAGGAAACAAACGGGAGAGGAGTAGTTTAAAAGACACATATTAGAGAACAATGCTCCAAACATTACATATCACATATGCATTTGGTCCAAGGTTGCACTTTGCCTGTTATATTGAGGGTCTGCCGGTTTGGTGTGAGAGATCACACAAGCAGGTCCGGCGGGCAACAGAATTCGGCTTGCAGGCAGCCATGGTAAGCCACAGTCTATAGGCTTCTTTAACCTTCATAACATGTGGGAATGTTTTCAAACAGCAACCCCCTCATTTCCCATAACAAACAGCCTTTGGGCTGGCAATTTAAAACTGGTTGGCAATTGAAAAGGGAGGGGCGGCGGTTTTCGGGTTAACGTGCAGCGCGAACCTAATCGACACCCCCCCACACACACAGACACACATCCAAGATGTTCGCTGTTCCCCCTCCCCCCACCGCGTGGGTCACAGCGGGGAAGATTTCCGTTCAGCCACAGGCAAACATCCCAGCAGGGACGGAGCCCCTCTGAATACCCCCTTAATAAAATTCCCCTATTTCAACCAGGTGACCATGAATGATATCACTCTTCTGAGGATACCGGGAGGAAGCACAAGTAGGTGAGTGCAAGAGGGGAGGGCTCCTGCCCCACACTGGGACAGCAGGACGATCGGTGAGTTATCTTAAATACCTATACACAAATGCAAGAAGCCTGGGGAACAAGCAGGGAGAACTGGAAGTCCTGGCACAGTCAAGGAATTATGATGTAATTGGAATAACAGAGACTTGGTGGGGTAACTCACATGATTGGAGTACTGTCATGGATGGATATAAACTGTTCAGGAAGGATAGGCAGGGCAGAAAAGGTGGGGGAGTTGCGTTGTATGTAAGAGAGCAGTATGACTGCTCAGAGCTCCAGTATGAAACTGCAGAAAAACCTGAGAGTCTCTGGATTCAATTTAGAAGTGGGAGCAACATGGGTAATGTCGTGGTGGGAGTCTGCTACAGACCACCAGACCAGGGGGATGAGGTGGATGAGGCTTTCTTTCAGCAACTAACAGAAGTTACTAGATCACAGGCCCTGGTTCTCATGGGTGACTTTAATCACCCCGATATCTGCTGGGAGAGCAATACAGCGGTCCACAGACAATCCAGGAAGTTTTTGGAAAGTGTAGGGGACAATTTCCTGGTGCAAGTGCTGGAGGAACCAACTAGGGGGAAAAGCTCTTCTTGACCTGCTGCTCACAAACAGGGAGGAAATAGTAGAGGAAGCAATAGTGGATGGGAACCTGGGAGGCAGTGACCATGAGATGGTCGAGTTCAGGATCCTGACACAAGGAAGAAAGGAGAGCAGTAGAACAGAGACCCTGGACTTCAGAAAAGCAGACTTTGACTCCCTCAGGGAACTGATGGGCAAGGTCCCCTGGGAGAATAACATGACGGGGAAAGGAGTTGAGGAAAGCTGGCTGTATTTTAAAGACTCCTTATTGAGGTTGCAGGAACAAACCATCCCGAGGTGTAGAAAGAAAAGTAAATATGGCAGGCGACCAGCTTGGCTTAACAGTGAAATCCTTGCTCGTCTTAAACACAAAAAAGCAGCTTACAAGAAGTGGAAGATTGGACAAATGACCAGGGAGGAGTATATAAATATTGTTCAGGCATGCAGGAGTGAAATTAGGAAGGCCAAATCACACTTGGAGTTGCAGCTAGCCGGAGATGTTAGGAGTAACAAGAAGGGTTTCTTCAGGTATGTGAGCAACAAGAAGAAAGTCAAGGAAAGTGTGGGCCCCTTGCTGAATGAGGGAGGGAACCTAGTGACAGAGGATGTGGAGAAAGCTAGTGTACTCAATGCTTTTTTTGCCTCTGTCTTCACAGACAAGGTCAGCTCCCAGGCGGCTGCACTCCGCAGCACGGTATGGGAAGGAGGTGACCAGCCCTCTGTGGAGAAAGAAGTAGTTCGGGACTATTTAGAAAAGCTGGACGAACAGAAGTCCATGGGGCCGGATGCACTGCATCCGAGGGTGCTAAAGGAGTTGGCCGATGTGATTGCAGAGCCATTGGCCATTATCTTTGACCAATCATGGCAATCGGGGGAGGTCCCGGATGACTGGAAAAAAGCTAATGTAGTGCCCATCTTTAAAAAAGGGAAGAAGGAAGATCCGGGGAACTACAGGCCAGTCAGTCTCACCTCAGTCCCTGGAAAAATCATGGAACAGGTCCTCAAGGAATCAATTCTGAACCACTTAAAGGAGGGGAAAGTGATCAGGAACAGTCAGCATGGATTCACCAAGGGCAAGTCATGCCTGACTAACCTAATTGCCTTCTATGATGAGATAACTGGCTCTGTGGATGAGGGGAAAGCAGTGGATGTGCTATTTCTTGACTTTAGCAAAGCTTTTGATACAGTCTCCCACAGTGTTCTTGCCAGCAAGTTAAGGAAGTATGGGCTGGATGAATGGACGGTAAGGTGGATAGAAAACTGGCTGGATGGTCGTGCTCAACGGGTAGTGATCAATGGCTCCATGTCTAGTTGGCAGCCGGTATCAAGTGGAGTGCCCCAAGGGTCGGTGCTGGGGCCGGTTTTGTTCAATATCTTCATCAACGATCTGGAGGATGGTGTGGACTGCACCCTTAGCAAGTTTGCAGATGACACTAAACTGGGAGGAGTGGTTGATACGCTGGAGGGTAGGGACAGGATACAGAGGGACCTAGACAAATTAGAGGATTGGGCCAAAAGAAATCTGATGAGGTTCAACAAGGACAAGTGCAGAGTCCTGCACTTAGGATGGAAGAATCCCATGCACTGCTACAGACTAGGGACCGAATGGCTGGGCAGCAGTTCTGCAGAAAAGGACCTAGGGGTTACGGTGGACGAAAAGCTGAATATGAGTCAACAGTGTGCCCTTGTTGCCAAGAAGGCTAACGGCATTTTGGGCTGTATAAGTAGGGGCATTTCCAGCAGATCGAGGGACGTGATTATTCCCCTCTATTCGGCACTGGTGAGGCCTCATTTGGAGTACTGTGTCCAGTTTTGGGCCCCACGCTACAAGAAGGATGTGGATAAATTGGAAAGAGTCCAACGGAGGGCAACAAAAATGATTAGGGGGCTCGAGCACATGACTTATGAGGAGAGGCTGAGGGAACTGGGATTGTTTAGCCTGCAGAAGAGAAGAATGAGGGGGGATTTGATAGCTGCTTTCAACTACCTGAAAGGGGGTTCCAAAGAGGATGGATCTAGACTGTTCTCAGTGGTAGAAGATGACAGAACAAGGAGTAATGGTCTCAAGTTGCAGAGGGGGAGGTTTAGGTTGGATATTAGGAAAAACTTTTTCACTAGTAGGGTGGTGAAGCACTGGAATGGGTTACCTAGGGAGGTGGTGGAATCTCCTTCCTTAGAGGTTTTTAAGGTCAGGCTTGACAAAGCCCTGGCTGGGATGATCTAATTGGGTTTGGTCCTGCTTTGAGCAGGGGGTTGGACTAGATGACCTCCTGAGGTCCCTTCCAACCCTGAGATTCTATGATTCTATGATAACACAGACAGATAAAGAACGGATGTTGCTTGAATGCCAGCAAACACCGGGACCATACGCCGCCATGCTTTGCAATGCAATGATTCCAGACTACGTGCTACTGGCCTGGCGTGGTAGAGTGTGTTACCACGGAGCACAGGATAAGGCTGCCCTCCCCAGAAACCTTTTGCACAGGCTTTGGGAGTACATCCAGGAGATCTTTCTGGAGATGTCCCCGGAGGTTTTCTGCTCCATCCCCGAACATGTTAACAGAGTTTTCCAGTAGCTGTAGCTGTACTGGCCGCGAATTGATCATTAAACACGCTTGCTTATAAAACATGTATTAATTAACAGAGGTACACTCACCAGAGGCACCAGAGGTCCCTTCTCCTGCATCGAGCACGCCTTGGGTGGGTTCGTAGGGTACTGGCTCCAGGGTGACAAAGAGTTCCTGGCTGTCGGGGAAAAGGGCTTCTCCACTTCCTTGCTGTGTCTGGGCGCTATTTTCAGCATCATTATCATCATCATGCTCCTCTGTGGTTTCTGATGATCCACATACGGAGTCATACCACATGGGTGGGTCAGTGCTGGCTGCACCTCCTAGAATGGCATGCAGCTCATCATAGAAGCGGCATGTCTGGGGCTCTGACCCAGAGCGTTTGTTTGCATCTCTGGTTTTTTGGTAGGCTTGCCTGAGCTCCTTAATTTTCACGCGGCACTGTTGCGCGTCCCTGTTGTAGCCTCTGTCCTGCATGCCCTTGGAGACTTTGGCATATGTATTGGCGTTTCTTCTTTTGGACCGTAGCTCTGCTAGCACGGTTTCGTCTCCCCATACAGCGATCAGATCGCGTACTTCACCATCGGTCCATGCTGGAGCTCGTCTTCGGTTCTGGGACTCCATCATGGTCACCTCTGCTGATGAGATCTGCGCTCACCTGCAGCTCACCACGCTGGCCAAACAGGAAATGAAATTCAAAAGTTCGCGGGGCTTTTCCTGTCTACCTGGGCGGAGCATTGGAGCTCAGACTGCTGTCCAGAGCGGTCAAATGTTGCACTGTGGGATAGATCCAGGAGGCCAATACTGTCGAATTGTGTCCTCACTAAGCCTACATCGATTCGGCAATATCGATTTTAGCGCTAATCCCCTCGTTGGGGGTGGAGTGGCGAGATCGATTTTAAGAGCCCTAGAAGTCGATGTTAAGGGCTTCGTCGTGTGGACGGGTGCACGGATCAATCGAAATAACGCTAATAAATTCGACCTAAACTCGTAGTGTAGACCAGGGCTAAGGCTGAGAGTGCTCATTTGGGAGGAGAACCCCAAGCAGGAGGTTGGCTCTTATGACTGGTCCTGGAGTGGAGACAGGATCACAGAGGGAAAGGTCTCTGGGCCCCTGTAGCCTGTGTTGATCAAGGGAATAGTTTTGTTGTGTGTTACTTTGCATGTTTTTTTGTCTGAAATAATGAACTGTGCCCTGAAGGAAGGTCTAGAAGAGACTTGGATGTCGTGTTTATAGTTTTTCCTGGGCTAGGTTCCTAGCTTTTAATTTTCAGAAATGATAGGAAGCATAACTTAAACTGAAGTCTGTGAGAGATGGGTGCTCAAAGTTAGAACCTCAGCAAATCAAGCCTTAGGTATTTAAAGTCCAATGTCCAGAAACTGAGGCACCTAAAATAAGAGGCCATTTCTTAATGTGTTGGCATCAGTGGTTTGCCGAAGGTAGGGTTGCCAACGTTGTATTTTAAAAATAAGGGACTGTTTTCTTAGCACCCCTGCTCCACCCCTCCTTCCGATATCATCATCCTTATTATTTATTTATTTGTTATATGACGTAATACAGCTTTGAAACTTTACTATGCGGAAGAAAAAAGCTGCTTTTAACCATCTTAATTTAAATGAAACAAGCACAGAAACAGTTTCCTTACCTTGTCAAACCTTTTCTTTAAACTTTCCCTTTATTTTTTTAGTGGTTTACATTTAACACAGTACTGTAATTATTTCCCATTTTTTCCTGCTACCTGATAGCATACTTCCAGTTCCAAATGAGGTGTGTGGGTGACCAGTCAGTTTGTAACTCTGGTGTTCATAACGCTGAGGTTTTACTGTACTAATAAGCAATACTCACCTGCATTCACCAGGGGCATTTCTTGCTGCTTTTTGCAACACTCAGCAGCTCCCGATCTTGTACAGAGATGAAAAAATAAGAAATGTCCTGTGTAATAAGGGACTGTTGTCAACCCTAATCCAAGGTCACATAGTGAATCAGTATCTAAGGGGCGATTAGAATCCACATCTCCTGAAGCCCAGTCCTTTGCTTTATCCATTCATCATATTAGCCCTTCAGCTCCCATTACCCTATTACTCTGACACCTCGGAAGGGGAATGATTGCCTATTGAGAGAAGATTATACTTTCTGTATCTATTGATCTGGGTGTTACCTTTTTTTTAGTTGAGTATATCTCTCAAATATTTTCTGTGCTGCAGTTTGTTAGATGACCTTGAAGACAAGCTATTCAAAATTGTTGTGGAAACATACCAGCTCAGGCACTTAATGTACTTGTCTATCAATACTTGATGATAAACACAATATTAAACTCATGGGGAGATGGGTGAGTATAGTTTTTCAAGGAAGTTGTTGCTGACAGGAGACTACTATCCTCATTGTGGCCATCAGGCATTTAAAACTCCCATTGACTTCAGTGGAAGTTCAGCTGTATAAAAGCTGAACAATTGGATTCTCAGAGCATCATAAGAACTATTTACTTTTTTTTTGCTGCATCTGAAGAAGTGGGTTTTTTACCCACGAAAGCTTATGCCCAAATAAATCTGTTAGTCTTTAAGGTACCACCTGACTCCTTGTTGTTTTTGTGGATACAGACTAACACAGCTACCCCCTGATACTATTTACTTTATGTTGAATAATAAATGTCACCTTTCTCTCAAACAGTAATAAAACTTACTCTTTTTTTTATGTTACAATAGGTTCTGCCTGGCATTTTGCAGAAGCATTGCTGTATTTTACCAGACAGGAATACAGGTAAACATTAAATCTTCATTTTTTATTTTTTTGATCTGTTAATGTGGCTTTCTTGTGAGATACAGAGAAACATGAAAGCACAATTGTATAAGATTGAGAAGATTTCTTGTTTGTTGTTTCTAGAATAGGACTTGAAAATCACTGAAAGAAGTGAAAAATTGGATATTTATTTCAAACAGTAAGTTGACTCCTGTGTTTCAGTGATCTGTTTTCAGGTGAAGTAGGTTTACAAGTTACATGCTATTTTTGGCTATTATCTTTATAGGAAATTGCTAACAGACCTTGCTTTATAAAGTTGAATATGTTAACACCTGAACTACATTGTATTATTAATTATAAAAGTATTTTTCTGGCTAGCAAGAAGGTTCAACACTGGAGTCCATTTGTGGCTCTGGGTCCCTGTGATTCTTAGCTTTTCATACTGACAGTTGAGTTATAAATACTGGTACTGTATTTATTTGAAGTCTCTGTTTCTCAATGCATAAAAGAATAGAGTGGAAGATGATGTGAAATTACTTCTTTAGGTAGGTTCTTACTCTTGTGTATGGGTAATGATGTGGTAAGTTTGACTTTTGAAGAATTTTATGGAAGGAAAATCTCAAGGCAAGTGAGAGAAGAGATATTGGTTGTATTAGTATTTTCCCCCTCTACCCTGAAAAACAAAATATCAATTTGAAATGCATTTATTTCATCAGAAGCCCTTGCTTGAAACTCGGAGTCATCGTAAAATATGAAGATTTATAAAACTTGTTAATCATCATAAATATGGTGAAATTTGGTTGTGTAACAAATTGTGCGTTAATTTCATAGAAGTCAAGAAAATACGCAAACACCAACTTATTATTTGTATGATCTGTTAAGAACATATATCAATGCACGAGGCACTTCCATTTTCTTAAAAATAACTAAAATTAAAATAAACCTGATTTCTTTCCCTCAGCTCACTTGCATGTAGAATTTGGCCCATACATCATGTGACTCATGGGTATATTATTGTAATTAAAGATAAATTGAAATTTCATTTACCTATTTGTTTGTGAAGCTGCAAGACATAAAATAATAATAAAACAAATAATTTGTCTTGCCTGTCAAATTTGGAAGTCATTAATAACATGAGCACAGACAGAGTGTAAAAGCCAAAGTTCCTTCCTTCCTGTATTCAAACAATCTTGAAAAATTCTGTGCACGATAATGGCTATAATGACAACATTCCATTTGGTGTTTGTTCATTAGTGTATTGTTCTGTATTACTCTGGCTTACTCATAGAGCTTGATCCCAATCCCATTGAAGTCAATGGTGAAATTCACACTGATTTCATTGGTACATAATTGTGTCCTGCAGATATTAAGGCCAAAATTTTCAAAAACTGATGCCTAAAATTAGGCTTTTGAATCTATCCACTTGGATAAATGGCGCAACTTTCAAAAATGCAGACCATCCACCACTCAATGACTTTTCAAAGTCAAGCCCCTTATTTAGATGCCTATGTTCTAGGAGAGAGAAACCTGTTGTTTATATTTGGTGCCCCTCATTCATTGTACAGTGTCATTCACATGAAATTTTTATATACAGATGCTCCCCGACTTACGGAAATCCGAGCTACAGAAATCCGCGCTTACGGAAAAAGCTCCGTAAGCTGAAAATAGGAGGGTGGTTTTTTGGGTTTTTTTTGCATAATGGTCGGAGATACGTCTCTGACTTACGCAAATTCCGAGTTACGCAAGTTTCTTGCATTTCCTTTTGGGAGGCAATCCGACGGTAAGCAAAGAGGCTGCATGTGCAGCAGCTGGACTCCAGTGAATACGGGGCTAACCAAAACTCAGGGGAAGACCTATGGATTGCCTTGATTTGACTCTAGCCAGAGCTGTGGGGTATAGATTTCAGGGCTCATAGAAGAATAAATTGAGCCTTTGCTAAGTTCTGAATAAAGGGTGCCAGGCAGGTACACCAGCGAGGAGAAGTCTTCCCATCTCACACTGGTTCAACTCTGTTGTCTGGCCCTTGGCAGAGAGTGGAGTCAAGGTTTTCCTTGTTCCTCCCTATCCACTTCCCACACACTTGCTATCGGTGGAGAACCTGTTCTCTCTCTGCTACTGGACTCCTGGTCCTGGCAGACTGTGCCGAGGTAGGGATGTGGCTATGAAACATAGGTGCTGACTTTTGTTTTTGCCGGTGGGTGCCTCTGAAGAGGGGTGTGTGTGTGTTGGGAGGGGCATCTGCCAGTTTTTGGGGGAGGCGATTTTCAGAATATTTATAAAGTTCTTCCATATTGTACTTATTGAACGTGTTTATCATTGGTATCTTTACAATTTTAATAATGATTCAATTATTATGAACTACATAATTATATTATCATGAATTACAGTATATTAAGATCATTGCAATCACCTACAAGCTATGTTTACTAACATCCCAACATTCACTAATGTTTGAAGGCATTATGTCTCACTATAGAATCATAGAATATCAGGGTTGGAAGGGACCTTAGGAGGTCATATAGCTTTCTGGATGAAACTTTCAGCAATCTTATTTACACCTAGGTTCCCTGGTATTATTTTGATGCACGTTAAGGACAGCTTCCGAAGCAGGAGAATGAGCATTCCGCAGTTCAGGATGATACAGGCACAATGAGAAGGATTCTTATGAATTTGCAGTACTCTGGAAACACAGTGCTTCCACAGTACTGCAAATGACTCCAAGATTTCTTTCTTGATGGGTAACAGCTTATTTAGACACCATCATTTTGTATGTATTATATTTTCCATGTGCATTACTTTGCATTTAACATTGAATTTAATCTGCCATTTTGTTGCCAAGTCACCCAGTTTTGTGAGATCTCTTTATAACTCTTTGCAGTCTGTTTTGAACTTAACTCTCTTGAATTATTTTGTACCATCTGCAAACTTTGCCACCTCATCGTTTACTCCTTTTGCAGATCATTTATGAATATGTTGACCAGCACTGATTCCAGACCAGTACAAGCCCCTAGTGGGACACCTCTCTCCATTCTGAAAATGGATCATTTATTCCTACCCTTTGTTTCCTATCTTTTAACTGGAGTGCTTGGGAATGCTTTCAGGATCATCTAACGACTATTAATTTAATTTAATGACGAGCCTTTTGTTATCTTAATCACCCTGTCTCTGATTATAAACAAACTCTCTGCCCCAAGGGCAGAAGTTATTAGCAGCAGCACAGAACTCATCAATTCCACACTTAAACTCCGATTCCTGGGTACTGAACACCCACTATTTTTTTCCGTGGGTGCTTCAGCACCGGAGCATCCACAGAGTTGGCAACTATGCTATGAAGGGCTTAGTGACAATGGAGCCCTGAGAAATGACCTACTGGCAAACTTTAGATCCAGGTTTGGGTCCAGATTTTTAATTCCTCCAAAGTTTGAGGGTGCTTGGATTTAGGATTGTCAGGTCTTTGGGGGCAGGGAGTGTTGTATTGTTCTGTGTTTGTACAGCACTTTGCATGTTGGGGTCTGTGACTGTGGCTCCTTGGCACTATCATGATCCTAATATATAATAGCGGGGTCCATTTCTATATAAAAATGAAAAGGAAGGGATGGAGAGACAGAAAAAGTGTGTGGGGTGGGGAAGGCATGAAATGAAACACAAAAACATTAAAGGGGAAAAAGAGTTAGAATGAAACACAGCAAATTTTTAAAAATGCAGGTACTAGAAAGAGAAAAGAGACAAACTAGACGATTGGGCCAAAAGAAATCTGATGAGGTTCAACAAGGACACGTGCAGTGTACTGCACTTAGGACAGAAGAATCCCATGCACTGCTAGAGGCAGGGACCTACTGGATAAGCAGCAGTTCTGCAGAAAAAGACCTGGGGATTACAGTGAACAAGAAGCTGGATATGAGTCAACAGTGTGCCCTTGTTGCCAAGAAGGCTAACGGCATATTGGGCTGCATTAGTAGGAGCATTGCCAGCAGATCGAGGGAAGTGATTATTCCCCTCTATTCAGCACTGGTGAGGCCACATCTGGAGTATTGCATCCAGTTTTGGGCCCCCCATTGCAGAAAGGATGTGGACAAATTGGAGAGAGTCCAGCAGAGGGCAACAAATGATTAGGGGGTTGGGGCACATGACTTATGAGGAGAGGCTGAGGGAATTGGGCTTATTTAGTCTGTAGAAGAGAAGAGTGAGCGGGGATTTGATAGCAGCCTTCAACTACCTGAAGCAGGGTTCCAAAGAGGATGGAGGTAGTCTGTTCTCAGTGGTGGCAGGTGACAGAATAAGGAGTAATGGTCTCAAGTTACAGTGGGAGCGGTCCAGGTTGGATATTAGGAAAAAATATTTCACTAGAAGGGTGGTGAAACACCAGAATGAGTTACCTGGGGAGGTGGTGGAATCTCTATCCTTAGAGGTTTTTAAGGCTCAGCTTGACAAAGCCCTGGTTGGGATGATTTAGTTGGGATTGGTCCTGCTTTGAGCAGGGGGTTGGACTAGATGACCTCCTGAAGTCTCTTCTAACCCTAATCTTTTATGATTCTGTGAAAAGAACCTAAGAGAAGAAAATTCTGTAACTATTAAGTCCTAGGAAGGAACCTCTAAAGACGAGAGAGAAGCGTCTGAGAACGATATAACTGTGAGAGCCAAAAGATATGCAAAGCAGTCAGGAAATAAATCTGGTGTATAGTGGTAGACTCCCACATTTGTTTTTATTTATGCACCTGCTGTTAAGATTCTGAAGTGGTAAAGATTAATTTTCTGTGAATTTTGATACTGAATATTTTTAAATAATGCAGTTAGTTTATTATACCCTCAATGTAGCAAGATACAGTGGTGTTACTTGTATTACTCCCATTGTGAAAGTGTTTTAGATTTTCCTCTATAAACTTATTTTCAAGGGTTTATAACTTGACTGTAAAAATACAGTCGAAGCTGAAATGTGACATAGCAGGATCTATCCCCATGGAGTTGTGTATCTCATCAAAATAGGGGAGAAAGTAACTTAGCTGTTCCACAGTAATAAAATTTTTAAGAGACTATCTAAAGATTGGTTCAAAATGGTTTCTGGATTGATGTGTCATGGATTCATTTTTTAAAAAAACCTTTTAATATAAATTAACATTGAAGTAGAAGACTGAGCATTTTGCTGGCCACTAGTCTATGAGGCAGACTGGTGTCCTGTAGTGGTGTTTAAATATGCTGAATGACTGACATATGAGACATGATTACTATGTAATCATATATACATTTTTATAAGGAATTTAACTACAAATTGAATAGTACCGTTTTTATAGGTGTTATGTATGTCCTTTTCTTCACTAGTTCTTGCATTAAGGGTCCATTACATGAGATCTGTGTTTTTCACCTGACATTACTTTATTGTTTGATTGCGCAATGTTTAGGCACAGTGGGGCAAGGGAATGTCACAGAACAGAAACCCTAACATGGTGTTTCCTTGCTTTTTATGTGCTAAAGCCATATCCTGAATGTTATGTTGACATGATCATGCCTTCTCACTCTTGTACCGTTACCCATAAATTAACCAGCCAAGGCCACTTATAAATTAATGGCTTTAAAGTTATGCCAAAGAAAAAGGTTAAATGTTGGACAGTGTGATTAAACCTCTTGTAAGGCAATCACAGTATACAGTACAAAGATACTAATGACCTCAACAGTGGGCACACTGTGCAATCTGTTGAATTGTATCCTTTTTTCCATTGAGCTCCAACTGGGAATAACAACTGACTTCACTGGGATCACCACCATCTGCCCTCTGTGTGTGTTTGAAGAATACTGCCAGCCTTAATTCCTCTTATAAATATTTATTGACTATGTTCTGTCCCCTGCTCACCAGGAGCTCTGCCTACTCTTTAGCCAAGCCAAGAGTCCCTTCTCCACTGAGATCCTTCGGAGATATTCAAAACAAGTACTTACAACTGTAGTATACCCTGGCAAGATTCCAGCTATAATACTGGTACAGTGAGCTTTTCCCATGGCACGTGCAGTGCTTGTTTTTGACTAGATCACATGGCACCTGCTTGGTGTCTACGTCTGAAATGGAGGCAGCATTTCCAAGTCTGCTTGTTAGTCTTTTAAAACTCTCTGTTCTGCAGAGTTTTTAAAAAGTGTATTTGAACATAGTTACAATCACAGCTTTGAAACAGAACCTTGAGTTAATGCTGTTGGACACATGTTCTTGTTTCCAACCTTGTTGAAGATGGCGATGAAGTCCCCTCAAATAGAGGGCAAGAGGTCTGCTGAGACATTGTTATTTACTAAAAAAAGATAAATATATGTAAACATACTCAATAGTGAGTCAGTGACTGGTGTATTTAAAAAAAGGATAGATTAGACCGGGGCCTGAATATCATTTACACTAAGGCCACCTTTACGCTGCTCTGGCAGTGTAAAACAGCCTTAGAGTAAGTGTAAATGTAAGTCACTCCCGCTTTACACAACTCTGGCAGCGTACAGTGGTCTTAAAAGGACTCTGGACTAAATGAAAATCAGCTCCTTGGTTTTCCAAAGCTCCGTTTTCTTCTTCTGTCCAGCCTCATCTTTCTATTTGCTCCCCCCAAAGCAGTGAAACATTATCAAATTGTGATCAATCTAATTATTACTTTTGTTGCATTTCATAAATGTACCCTTGTTGATGGGACAATGGTGGTAAGGTAACTGACCTCTTTTTGTATTTTGTACTGGTTTGATCTGTCAAACCGTGAATTGCTGACATAGATGGTATAGAACAGATTAAACCAAATTATACAGTTATCTATGCTCTGTACTACCCTTTCTCATTCCACCTGAGTGGAATACACTGTTCATCTGAGTCCCCCTTGTGTAGTTCCATATTTGCTAAGATTGGAATCACTGTTTCCATTACAGCCTCCTTAAGAAATTATTAATATCTGCTAAACCTTAAATAGGTTGACACCGTATTATGGTGGACCTTGCTCTCCTCTCTACCTGGTTTTAAACTAGTGATGTCCTCCTGCCCTTTTAAAACCTTGCGGGGGAGTTTATATCTGTGATTTTGAAGTAAAACATAAGTTCAATACGTTGTTTCAAACCTATGTGGCTAATTTGAGTCTGATAAAGAGTTTGGTAAAAATTGTTATACAGCAACTCCAGCAAAATATGGATTTATGTTGTGTGGTTCTTCATCATCAATTCAATTTCCAGCTTTTGCTATTCGTTATTGTATTTTCACAGGACAGTAAAACCCTCATTATTCTGTGTTTATATCCACTTTCATTTTCATGGGGCCATTATGTGGGCTAAAATTACATCAGTCATACTCTGTTTGGGTATTCTTTCTTTTACAAAACTGATAATTTCTACCTAATAAAGTGGCATAGATGTAGTATCAGGGACACCACAGTGATGACCTATCTACTTCTTTGACCAAAGTAGTTAGCTAAGAAAATGCTATTTCACTTTTTTGTTTGTTTTCCCCATTTATTTGAACAGCAAATACTTGCTAGGAGAAAATCTAAGGTAGATTTTAAAAGAATTCCCATATTCAGATGTAATTTTGTTTATACCTGACTTCACTAAATTACTTAAAGAAGTTAAACTTGTGCACTTGCCTCTAAAAAGTATATCTACATTCATTTATCATTTGGTTTAGCTGCTTTTGTTAGAGAGTAGAGTTTTGGATCAGGATTCAGGAAAAAATTCAGTTTTTGCAGTTATTATATTATTAATCAGTGGTTAATTATTTGAATTTTTGTAATGAGTGATCCAAATGGCTTGTAAATGTTCAAAATGTATGGTCGTGATAGGGTTGCCACCTATCTGGGTTTTACCCTGACAGTCTGTTTTTTGGCTTCTGTGACCAGGTGTACATGACTTGTGTAGCAGCCAGTATGATTTCTAAGAGAGCATCACACTACAGAGTTTAGGAACCAAAACACTACAACAATAACAAAATAGGCTTTTACTTGTATATTAAGTGCTTGGGTAATTATAGTGGATTTTGCCCAGTGCCCTCTTTGAGGCAGAAAAGTATTATTCCTTCTTAATTTTACCAATGAGGAAATGGAGGAAGTTAAATTGCCTGCCATTTTCAGACAGAAATCTATGGCAGGGCTAGGGACAGAACCCAGACCTGTTTACAAGTCCTTTTGCTTTAGTCATAAAACTTCCCTTTGCTTAAAATCTATAGCTGGGTTTTGAAACCAGATCTTGTAGACTTCTCCTGCTGTCTGCCTGCTGAGTTCTACAAGTGTTCTCATTCGGATGCTCATCTGCAGACTGCCTGCTGGTACTTTCCAGTCCTGTTTCCATGGAAATGGGAATTAGAGGGGTGAAAATAAAGCAAGGATAAGTACTTTCTTAATCTTCTATCTAATCCAGAAGTTCCCAAACCATGGTCTCCAGATTGCTTTGCTCTGAATAGCTGGCTAGTCATATGGTTCTGGATCTGCTCCTTATTTCCTCCTGCCAAATTTCATTAATAGAAATACGTACATGAAATATATCCTAATATTATTGTCATGAAAGTAATTGCTGTAGTTGTCGTAGGTATGTATGGGATCATCCCTGGGACAGAAAAAGGACTGTGCAGCAATGAAATGGAGGGGCAGTGGACTAGGCAGTAGTAAATGAGAGGGGCAGTGGTCAGTAAAACAATTTCACTGTCAAGACATGGTCTATGTTATGAAAAAAATTGAGATGCATGGATTTCTGCATTGTGGTCTGTGGTGCACTTGCTTTAATGGAAGCCACATATGCCCTTCTGAGGGCTCTGAATGGCAGAATTCAGCTCATATATGGATTTTTTTTGGGCGGGGGGGGTTGATAATTATGCATTTCATAATTCATGTTGACTCCATCCATCTCAACTTGCATTAAAAAAGGAAACAAATATTGCTGTACAGGAAACAGTTTTAGGAAAAATGCTATTTTTTTTGTCTGAAAAGAACTATACCAAAATTCCTTAAATCGTGATTTCAGCCTCCAATTGAATTTGGCACTTTGAGAATCTAATGCAAGATCCTTTTGTAACCTAAAGAGCCACTATTTTTTCTCCTCTTTCCCAATAGTGGTGAAGCAACATAAAACAATTCAAAGGGAGCAGGAGTGGAAACACAGGGACACACAAAGAGGCTAACCACTGAGAAAGACATGTCCTCCTCATTCCCCCCAGTTGTTGCATCTGTTTCCGCAAGCTGTGCATCACATTAACCCTTCTTTTAGTGGAGGAGGGCTGGGGATAGCAGGCTCTGAAGCTGATGAGTATTTCTTGATTAGCCAAAAGAGATTACTGGAGCATCCACCTGGGGACTGACTGTGCTTCCTATATAAACTCTCCTTATTCTAGCAACCTTCAATATTGGGGAAAAAACTCAGGTAAAGATTTTAGTCCATGTTAAACTTCCTGTAAAAACTGTGTATTTTTGCCCATCATGGACCCTGACTACTTCTATTTCCAGATGTGCTATGTCACAACAGAGACATCTTTATTATAAATGCACACTTTTACAAAATACACATCCTTATTTTATTTTCAAGTATATACTACCCCCTCAACCTTTTTATGGTAGGTTAAGTTGACTATTTAGCAGCATAGAAAAGATAGGAAGTATGGCAAGAGACCACCCTCGCTTAACCAGGAGATCTTCAATTAACTCGAAAAAGAGTCCTACAAAAAGTGAAAACTAGGTCAAATTACAAAGGATGAATATAAACAAATAATATAAATATGTAGGGACAACATTTGAAAGGCCAACGCACAAAACGAGATTAAACTAGCTAGGGACATAAAGAGTAACAAGAAAACTTTCTACAAATACACTAGAAGCAAGAGAAAGACCAAGAACATGGTATGAGGGGTGGAAAACACCCAACAGAATATGTGGAAATGGCAGAAGTGCTAAGTGATTTCTTTGTTTCAGTTTTCACCAAGAAAGGTTAGTAGTGATTGGATGTCAAACATAATGAATTCCAGTGAAAATGAGGTAGGATCAGAGGCTAAAATAGGGAAAGAACAAATTAAAATTACTTAGCCATCCTAGAATACTCAAGGAGCTGATTGAGGAGATATCTGAGCATTAGCAATTATCTTATAAAAGTTCTGGAAGACGGCAGAGATTCCAGAGGACTGGAGAAGGGCAAATATAGTGCTAATCTATAAAAAGGGGAATAAAGACAACTTGGGGAATTACAGACCAACCATCTTAGATAATGGAGCAAATAATTAAGCAATCAATTTGCATATACCTAAAGATAATAAGTTGAGAATTATCAGTATGGATTTGTCAAGAACAAATAATGTCAAACTAATCTACTGGCTTTCTTTGACAAGGGTAACAAGCCTTGTGGATGGGGCGGGAAGCAGTAGATGTGGTACACCTTGACTTTAGTAAGGATTTTGATATTATCTTGCATGACCTTCTCAGAAATAAACTAGGGAAATACAACCTAGATGGAGCTAATATAAGGTGGGTGCATAACTGGTTGGAAACCATTCCCAGAGAGTAGTTATCAATGGTTCACAGTCAAGCCGGCAGGGTTTGGGGTCCCACAGAGATCAGTTCTGGGTTGGGTTCTGTTCAATATCTTCATCAATGATTTAGATAATGGCATAGAGAATACACTTATAAAGTTTGTGGATGATACCAAGCTGGGAGGCATGGCAAGTTCTTTGGAGGATAGGATTAAAATTCAAAATGATCTGGACAAACTGGAGAAATGGTATGAATAAATCAAATGAAATTCAGTAAAGACAAATGCAAAGTACTCCACTTAGGAAGGAACATCAGTTACACACATACAAAATAGGAAATGACTGCATAGGAAGGAGTACTGTGGAAAGGGATCTGAGGGTCATAGCGGATCTCAAGCTAAATATGAGTCAACAGTGTGTAACATTGTTGCAAAAAAAGCAAACATCATTCTAGGATGTATTATACGCTTGGGGGAATTCTGTGCCAAAAAAATAAAAATTATGCGCATAATATTTTTTAATTCTGCAAAATTCTGCAAATTTTATTTGTCAGATTAACACTACATAATCACACCAGTTTCATTTATTTTGGTAATTTATTTCAAAGTACCCGTCAGCAAGTATGTCTATAACAATACAGACACACACAGAAATTCCACCAGGAGTAGAGAGATAAAGAAACTCCTATGACAACCCAGTTCCTGTTTCTCTGCTTCCTCCCTTCCAGAGCGCATCTGGGGGGCCAGACAGCCGCAACCTTCTCCTCCCCAGCCAATACACCTGAACTCCCTACCCCACCAGAGACCAGCCCTGCCCCCCCCGCCCAGATACCCTCCCCCACGGAACCCATCCGCAGGCCCTTCAAGCCCAGACACAGGCTCCCTTCCCCCCAGAGCCCAGCTGTGGCTCCCCCAGCCAAAACACAGGCTCCCTCTCCCCCCAGAGCCCAGGCATGCCCCCCCAGTCATATGATTCTATGTCTTCTCAGCACTACACTTGCAGAGGAAGCAGTACTCTCCTAAGGGCCAATTCACTTTGTAAAGGAAATGCAACCTAATAAGTGGGAATACAATGATTTTTTTAAAAATAAAAAAAGGAAGCAGAAAATTGAGGTATGTGGTAAAGATGGTAAAATAGGATTTTAAGTCTCCTGGTCAGTGGGTTTCATATGAGTTAAAGCGTGTCTTTTTTCAAAAAGTGGTATGAAGGCCTGCTGCAAAATCCTACCTCAGCGCCTCAACGTGGTGCAGCGGTGACCCTGGCCGTCTGACAGCTATGGTAGCGGGGCGTATGCCCTGGTAGGTTTTACCATGCTACAAAGGTGTTGGACTATCCAATCCAGGGAGGAGGGTTGCTCTCTCAGAGGAAAGAACGCTTCTCCTTCTCCTTAGAGGTTGAAGGCTAGCTAAGCTTGAGGAGGTACGCATGCCTGCCCACCTAGCCAGTGGGATGGCTTGAAGTTAATGGCTAAAACAACACGAGTAAATGCACGTTCTACGGTGGCGGAGCGGAAATTGAGCGACAAGAGGTTGCTAAAAATGTCAGGTGCTAGGCCAACATGGAAAACGACAATCCTCGCTGTGTGTACTTACAATTGTAGGTCACTGGCAAAGGAGGAAACTTTAAACCATCTGATGGAGGAGAAGAAAAGGATAAAATGCGATATTCTCGGTGTCTGCGAAATCCGACGAAAGAAGGAGTTGGAAGTCAACTGGAAGGATGGAAGTGCTGTGAGGCTCGGAAAGGGAGATGGCGCTAGAAATGTTGGAGGAGTCGGATTTATCGTCAATAAAGATTGGTCTTCGACAGTCATATCATGCCAGCTAACATCATCACGTATCGGTGTGCTGCATCTTCAGATGGAGTCAAAAGCTACCCTCAAGGTCATCCAGGCCTACGCTCCCACAAGTGCAAGTGAGGACGAAGAAGTGGAAGAATTCTACCGAGAGCTTGAAAGAGCTCTCGCGCAAAAGTCCACTTACACTGTCACGATGGGAGATTTCAACGCCAAGGTCGGGCGAGGGAAAGCTGGCGAAAAGTTCATAGGGAGATACGGCAGCGGTGAAAGGAATGAAAGAGGAGAGAGGCTGGTAGCGATGGCAGAAATGAAAGAACTGTACGTGGCAAACACCTGGTACAAAAAGAAGATCTCAAGAAGGTGGACATGGATCGCACCAAACACGAAGAGTAAGAATGAAATCGACTATATTTTAGTCAATAAAAGGCGCATCGTTCAAGACGTCTCTGTGGTGCAGCCATTCAACACCGGCAGTGACCATCGCCTGCTTAGAGCGAAGTTGATTTTCGACGAAGCAGTGGAAAAGAAGGCGTTACAGATGGCAAACAGGAAACAGCAGCCGAAGACATTCGATGAAGCAAAGCTGAAAAAAGCGATTTCTGGGTTTGACTGGAGCCAGATGGAAAAGTGTGATGAGGACTATAGTATCTTTGCTGACAAGTTGAGATGTTGCATAAAAGCAGCTGAAATTAAAAAGCTGAAGAAGGCGAAGGGAAGAATCTCGAATGAAACAAAAAGCTTGTTGGAGAAGCGGAGAAACATGAAAAGGAGCTCGGATAACAACCTCGAGTACTCCATTCTGTGCAAGCTTATACGGCGAAAACTGAAGGATGACTTCGAGAACTTCCGGAAAGCTCCTTAAAATAGCTGAATCACGCAAGAGCCTCAGGACATGCAAGCGGGAATTGACGCAGTATAGATTGAGCGTAACAGCATTGAAGAACAAGGATGGAGAGACAGTAATCGACAGAGCAGGGATGGAGGAGGTCTGCAAGGACTTCTATACAGAACTGTTCAAATCAAGAATCAACGTCCCCCTCCCAACCCTCGAAGAGTCAGAAGAACGTGTCCCCCCAATAATTGTCAGCGAAGTCCGAAGCGCACTACACCAGATGAAGAAGGGAAAAGCTCCAGGCAAAGATGGAATAACGTCAGAAATGATTTGTGCAGGAGGCGAAAAACTTTGGAAGGCCCTCGCTTTAAGATTCAGTCGATATCTTGAAGAAGGAAAAATACCATCAAGCTGGAAGGAGTCGAATACCATCTTGCTGCACAAGAAGGGTGATCGAGAAAATCTTAAGAACTACCGCCCTATATGCCTGCTCTCTCACATCTACAAGCTCTTTACAAAGGTGATAACGAATTGACTTTCGCAGAGTCTGGATGAACAACAGCCGAGAGAGCAGGCAGGGTTTCGAAGAAATTTCAGTACAATCGACCATATATTTACCCTTAGCCAGCTCCTAGAAAGAGCGAGGGAATACAAACTTCCGCTGTGCATTGCTTTTGTTGATTATGAAAAGGCCTTCGATAGCGTTGAGTTTAACGCAATATTAAAGGCGCTCGCAGAGCAGTGCATTAACACTCAGTACATTAGTTTGTTGAAGGAAGCGAATACTGGATGTACAACAGACATTACTCTCCTTGAAACTCCCCTCCGCATCCCAATCGAGAAAGGCGTAAAGCAAGGAGATACAATTTCACCGAAACTATTCACCACCTGCCTCGAAATGGTTATGAACAAGATCAATTGGAGGAGTGGTGTCAACATAAACGGAGAGAGATTATCTCATCGCAGATTTGCAGACGACATTGTACTAATTGCCAAAAGCACCAACCAACTGCAGAGCATGCTATGAAGACTTGACAAGAAAAGTAGTCAGGTCGGCCTGAAAATGAACTGCTGCAAAACGAAATATATGCGATCAGACGTCTTACGAAAAGCCCGAATAACGGTAACAGGAGAAGACATCGAAGAAGTGGAACAGTACATATATTTGGGCCAAGATGTTAATATGCGCCAAGACCTGAACAGAGAACTCACGCGAAGGATTCGGGCAGGATGGTGTGCGTTTAATTCCATCAAGGACGTCCTCAAAGGAAAAATTGACAAGACCACACGTAAAAATATTTTCAATTCAGCAGTGCTGCCAGCCATGCTGTATGGCAGTGAAATGTGGGCACTGATGAAGAGAGAAGAGCAACGGCTGTTGGTAGCTGAAAGGGCAATGGAACGAGCTATGTTGGGAATCTCCCTTCTGGATCGTATACCAAATGAAATAATCAGAGAACACAGCGGTGTGAAAGATATTGTCATGGAAAGCAGACATAACAAGATGCGATGGGCGGGCCACACAGCACGGCTCATGGATAACAGGTGGACCGCAATCATTGCTGAGTGGTACCTGCGAGAACAGAAAAGACCCCCCAGTCGGCCTCCAAGAAGATGGGAAGATGACATCGTTAAACATTTTGGATGAACGTGGAGAAGAAAGGCAAGAGTGCGAGAAGAATGGCAGACGTGTTGTGATCGGCACAGTCTTAACGACAGCTGAAGTCCGATCGATCCAGGTGATCCAGGTGGTATGAAGGCACCTGGTTATTGACAGAATATTGCCAGAGTTCTAGCTTGGTTCAACATTCAATTCTTCAGCATCTGCATGAAATCATTGGTTAGCTGCTGAGACAACATGGGCTGAATTACCAGCAGTATGCAGACTAGACCAGTCTCTACATCTCCTATGTCAATAACGTCATCCCGAGTTTTCCCAATGCCTATATGAGAACAGCACCTGGATAAAGTGCAGCTGGCTAAACCTGAAATCGGGCACGATGGAAGTGATGCTGGTAGGAAGGGGGAAACGTTTATTACTTCTATTAGTGTGGCACCTAGGCTCCCTAGCCTCTTTTTGTAATATCGTGCTGATTGTAAAGTGAATATGCATCATCAGGGTCCCCTTGGACTCCTCAGTGCTGCTGGATGTCAAAATAGCCATTGCTGTGAACGTTTGACGTTCCATCTGTGACTGGTCAGAAGACTACTGTGGTCCCCACGTGAGCCCAGAGTGGTTTTTTGACCTTCTGTAGTGGGAAGATATAGAGATCTATTAATCTGCTATTGCCTCCAAGCTAAGGGACCAGATCCATTATGTCAAGCAGCAGCAGTTCATGTTCTCAGATCTAGAGCTCCAGAGTTCAGTCCACACAGACAGACCTAACCAAGGTTGTTGTTGTGCATACATTCATGACCTCCAGGCCCAAATACTGTAATTTATTACATCTAGGAATGAAATCTATCACCCCGGAAAACCCCAAACTAGTACAGAGACTGGATGCCCATTTGCTAAGTAACACAAGTGTGCTTTGAATACATCACCCCACTGCCATAGTCTTTGTACAGGCTCCCTGTTGAATACAAAGTCCAGTCCAAGGTTTCTCATCTGATAGTCAAATCCCTCCATGTGATTGGTACTAGTTACATTTCCCTATCTGTGACCATGACCTTCCCAAAAAAGTTATGTTTCCCCAAATCCATGAACCTGTGGATGTATATGGGGAGGTTTTTGTGTATGGGAGACAATCCATGCTGGATTACAGCACTCACTCTCACAAGAGACCAGAATGTGCACTAGCTTCACCCCTTTTTGCATTAAATATAAAATCCATATATCTGAATCAGCTTTCCCACAATAATCTTAGCCCATACACAATTAGACCCAGATGCAAAAGGGGAAAACATCTACTAGTTTACTCAAGATTAATCCTACAGGCAGAATGGGAGGGAGAGAGTGTTGTTGTCTTCTTTCAGGCAGTGAGGGTGGCTACTTAATTATATAGCTAGGAAAGTCTATCCAAAACATAGCATCTCTTGGGAGGAGGAAGATGAGAAGAAGGAAAGGAAGAAAAGAAAACACTGCCTAGCTCTATATTTCTTACATAATTAATAGAGAATTCCTAATGTACACAAGTAAGCACCTGGAAAAGAGGAAAAATATATACAATAAGCAACACAAACTGCACACAACTCTTAACAGTTATAACGAGGCTAACTATAAAGCTAAATGAAAACAGCAGGTAAAAAGAATGATTGATTTCAATAAGCCAGAGTTTGTTTGTTGACTGGTTCCATTTATTTGCTAAATAAGTACTCAGGCAGTATGTATATCACATTACATATATCACATTAGAAGAAGTCTACTTTATGGGGTCATTCTTTTGAGCGGGAGTTGTGCGGATAAAGCATTGAAGTGCAAGGCCAAAATGCATGGCATGCCAACACAGCGCAGTATGTGGGCAGACTCAAAGGAAGCATGTAACTGAGAACAGAAAATCAAACAATGGAAATTCCTTGTTAGTTTCAGGTCAATAAGGTAAAATTCTTGTGTATACACACAATAAAATTTTAGTCCTTACCATATGGTGGAATAGCTATCAATTAGTGGCAAGGAGAAAAGAGTTTTCATAGGTTTCAAGGAATCAGAGTAGATAATGCCAAAGGAGACTTAGGGCTCATTGATTCTGCATAGGTTCAGAAGTCTGTGCTGGCATTTTCTTCTCACTGCAGGATCAGGGTCCCATTATCAGCAAACAGAAATGATTTTCTGACCTATGTAAGGCAACAGGGAATGTTCAAGTGAGATCTGCATTCCCTGTTTAAATATTATCTGATTGCATGCCAGATGTGAAGAGGTGACTTGGAAGTACTTTCAAGATACTGTGTCTGCAAACACAGGTGCAGAGTGAGAATGTGCTAATAGCTCCTATTTCAGCAATAAGAAGCAAAAGAAACAAGTGAAGAGGAGAAGGAACCATTACTCTCCTGATTCTCTACTGCTTTTCTAGTACCTGGGTTCTAGTCTGTGACTTCTTTCTTTTGCCAGTGATTTTTATCTATTTTTTGAATAGCAAAGAATAAGATGGGGAGAACCCAAGTATGCAGGGAAGGGAAACACAAACTCAACTTTTGAAGTGAACGTGCAAGTCTCTCTGTCACCAAAGAAGCATGGGAGCTTTCCTCTAATTATGCCCATTCTATCTAAGAAATCCTCCTCCATCCAAAGAATACATACAAGAGGCCCTCAGAGCGTGGGGACATTTTTCTGATTATATGTTTTTTTCAGCTAATTCCTTTTACATAAATTGCCCTACACTTCCCATTTCATCTCCTATTACTAAAAACTATAGAAATATATAGTTATTAATCAAAATGTGAGGGTTTAAAAAAAACAACAAGCTATAGTTACCCTATACGTTTAAAAGGACTTTGCTAAATTACCATACCTTTACTTATACATTGGCTGGCTTGGTTTTACGGGCCTTTTGGATACTATTGTATAATAATTCAGTAATAGTCACCAATGTCTGCAGTCATCTACAATAGGCAGTAATTTATTTCCTTTTCATTGTGATAGGAAATGGCAGATGTTTCTGCACCATAATGTGTATGATGACAGATATTGTTACTGGTGGTTGTTGTACACCTCATGTTCTGCACTATGTATGATATGAAACCCTGTGATAGTTTGCACAGATGATGGTTAGCTCTTTCAGTAGAGGTTTGTCAGTAATGAGGACCTGCAGCTGCACCTGCCCGGTCGTTGGGCAGCCAATGAGTGCAGCTGGGCCACAGCAGACCCACTTGATTGGCTAAGGCAGTCAGGTGGCTTGCTCTTGAGCCCAGCAGCTGCAGAGGCTGCTTAACACATGTGCCTGCAGATTCTAAGCCTTCTTATGTTGGCCTCACTCCAAGCCCTGCACCCAGCCTTGCTCTGGCCTAGACCCTGCCCTGCACCTGGCCTTGTTCCAGTCCTGTCCCAGCCTTGAAACCAGCCCTGCTCCTGTCTTCCCTGACTCCAGATAACCCAGTTCTGACCTTCAGCTTCAATTCCTGACTGACTCTGCCTTGGTCATGGGCTCTGGCATTCAGACTCTGACCACTAGGCCTGACTCCTACTCTAACCTGTAGGCCTTACTCCTGCTCTGATAGTTAGGCCTGACTACCTATGACCCGGTCTCCTGACAGTCTCCAAACAATCTCCTAAGTAGCTGAAGAACCAAGAGGCAGCAGGAAACGTATTTATTCCCCCATAACAGTCTCCCTCCTGTAAAATCACTGAAGAAAAACATCTGGCGAAAGACATCTTTTATGGTGAAATATTAAAAAATTGACCTTTAGATGGGCAAGCATAACAATTTGCACAGAATCACAGGCACACTTGCTAGTGCATGCAGGTGATAAAATATATTGTTTACTCCATTAAATTCAAACAAACAAAAAATTGTATTAGGAGAATATTAAAACTGTGTGGTTAAACATTCAAATCAGGAAATGCCAGTGTGTGTCAACAGCTGGAGCAGCTGTGAGAGGAAAACAGCTGGGAGCTGTGTACCTCACTCCCCTGCCTGCCCAATCCAAACATCACTGGAGCCATAGAAGAAGTAATGGAGAGGCTGGTACCCTAGGGGTTGTAGCTACAGCTCATAGCTATATTCCTCTGATAGCAGCCTCAGTGGGTGAACCAGCTGTGGCTTGAGGGCTGCATATTGTAGATGGTTTGTCAGACCTGATTTCAGAGCCCTGAGGGCATTTGTGGACAGTTTTAAACTATATAATCTCAGTGCCTCCTTTATAAATCTATAAGGGCCAGTCCTTCTTACTCTGTCATTAAAATTTTACATGAGCCTGGAATTTCCATATCAAATATAGCCTGAACAATGCAGGAGGTTCCAGTTGACAGAATTCTAATTCATGAACGACCTTCACAAATAGATTTGGAGGTGGTGAGTCACTGAAGTCTGCCCACAGTGCATAAGAAATTACATCACAATTAAACTGTAGGTGATATAAATATAAGGGGTAAAGAAAATCAAATCAGCCTCAGACTAAAGGGGAATGAATTTTGAAAATAAAATTCTTCAGGCTGTGTTCAGTCCATACCACTCTTTTAAATAACTATTTTAAATAACGTCTTCACAGCTGATGATGCTCTCCCACTTAATGGGAAAAGATCCTTATTTAAAATGTTTTTAAAGAGATTAAATGTACACCTTTTTCATGTTTCAACTCAATCTTTAGCTACTGTGGAGGCTTAGAAATAATGTACAGTGATAAGCATTTATATATTAGGACTAGTGAACCATGTCTTGTGGCATAAATGCATAAAATAAATTTATATGCAAGGTGTTTGTCTATATATATATGTGCACTAACTATATACTATAATGATTCATTTTAAAAAATCATTTGAATTTGTTGCCCACTACTGAAATTTTCTAACTCCGTCTTGTTTCTATGGAAACTGTTATAGTAAGAAGATACAGTAAACAGATGTACTGCATTATATGAGTCTTCTTTTATAGTGTATTCATTTGATTAATATCCATCCAAATTGTTTCAATGACAGGTGAGATATGTGTTGCTGTGCTGTCATCCAACAAGCAGTATTCTTATTTTTATCTTTCCATTGTGGATAAATCCATGTTAACATATGTGGTGATTTCACTTTGGTGTTTGATCATCCTCACAAGTAATTGATGGGATTGTATATACCAGTGGTTTATACTAGTGATCGTCAGAAAGTTTTTGTCAAAATGTTTGACAGAAAATACCATTTTCACCAAAATAAAAATATTTTACAAAATGTCGATTTCAGTGAAAATTCCCACCATTTTTAAAAAATGAAAAATGTTCATTTTTGGGAACTGTTTGTTCACTTCCCCAGATGTTCATTTTCTTCCATTACAGTGCTAACAGGAGACACTTTCATCTGGAAAAGAAAAGATATGTTTCAATCAGGACTAAGTAGCAATGGTCCTTAATGGTTTTTAAATAGAATATTTCAACTATTATATTGTTATATTATGGCATGTCAATAGTAGTGCATGCTATGCACTAATACAGTTATGTCATGATATAATGTAAAAATAATATTTATAAAAATAAAAACCTCCACAAAATGACATCCAAAATGAAACTTCAAAATTCTGAAACAAAATTTTTACAAAGCTGAATATTTTTCAGAAATTCCAGTTTGTGGTAAATTTCAAAAATTATTTGATTTTTTCCAAATCAAAATGAAAAGAAATACTGAAACTTCCTGCAAACTGGACATTCTAAGTTTCACCTAACTCTAGTTTACACATTACTGCTAATAATACTTATCTAATTCACAGGAGTGGAGTGAGGATTTATTTGTTAATGTTTGTAAAGTGCTTCAAAGATTAATAGCTTTATAAAAATGCCAAGTGTGATTCATATGATTACATCATAAACCCTGCTCTTTTCTTTTGTGAATATTTGGGACCGGTGTGTTGCCCTGGCTCTTTATGTATGACTTTCCAGGGGCATAGTTCTTAAAGATGTGCTTCAGTTAAGAGTGGGTGAGATGAAATAGCTCAGATTATGCCTGGCAATAGTGGAGAGTGTAAATATCATCTTCACTTTGAGCCAGGTGCTGTTTCAGGCCTTCCACTACTCTCAGCACAGACACTGCTCCCACCTAGCACTTCCTGGAGTACTATGCACACCAAGGGAGGAGCAAGGTGCTGGCCATGCTCCTCCTTCCCCCTCCCCCCTGCCCCCCTGGCTAGCGGAGCTGACTGACCGCAGAGAGGAGTATGTGCTGCACCGTCCAAAGGGGATTGAGGACATTCCCCGATCTGTCTAGCAGATGCAATGCCTCATGGAGCTCCACCCTGTGTTGGCAGAGCTCCGCAGTGCCCCAGTGCAGGCCTGAGCTAGAGTGGAGTCAGACTGTGGTTAATGACTGACTTTTAGGGGATGTCTACATTGCACCTTAAGCCCGTGCTTGAGCCCGGGCTCAAGCCTAACCTCCCTTGCGCCTACAAGGCAATTGCACTAACCTCGGGCTCTGACCCAGGCTCCTAGCACCCTTCAGGGGCTGGAACTGTCCAAGCTCAAGTTAAACTGGGACCCAGGGTCCAAGCCTTGTTGCTTTTCAGTGTAGACGCAGCCTCACTGGACTCGGGTCCTTGGAGTTAGCTGGGAATATCCCAAATTCCATGGATCAACTTCTAGTCCTTTCTATCCCAACAATCTGCAATCCACTCTCTTGAAAATGGAAGCCATCCCTCCCTTTGCAAACGGCAATAGGCAGTAGCTCAAGTTAATGTCAACCTGTTCTGTTCTGATCACCAAGCTGCAAGCACATGATCAGAGAGCCTCCTGGATTTGCAATGGAGAGTGAACCTATCAAGCCTTCTGAAAAGCGAGCTGCTTTCTGGTCTTTCCACAGTGCACCATGGTCCTAGGGCTAGATTGGCCACATTTGGGGAGGGTTCAGGGGTCTGAGAGATGCTAGGGACTCTGGGATAAGGTTATTTTGACTCAGGTCTGCACACTGCAGTGTGAACTCCAGAGCCCTAGATTTAAGCACAGATTAGAAAAGTCTTAACATACTTAAAATACAATGTACATACTCAAGTCCAGGGGTCCCTAATATGGGTCAACTCACCCTGGGCTTACATTGCAGCATAGATATATGTTTGTTTGTTTCTTTGTTTCTTTCTTTTTTTTTTAAAGAAAAAAAGCAAGCTCAGTTGGCTTCAGGGCCAACAACTGCTGCTGAAAAACAGCCAGATTTTGGTTGGGTACGATTGCTGAGGGAAGAGGGCCAAGTGGTCCAGGGAACAGTACAATGAGAGCATTAGAATAAATTAACAATCAGTAAATATATTTTTCCAGGAATCTACTTTTCATAATGGGCTGAAATGGCACCTAACCTCTTAGAAAAAATATTTCATATATTTTCTTTAGATTAAATGGAAAATGAACAAACCACATTGGTAGCAATAAACTGCTCCAGCTTGTGTGTTTGGGTCCTGATACATTGCCCATTGATTTCAATGGAACATTTTCCTTTAGCTTTAATGGGCATTGGACTGGGCCCTCACAAGTTATTGTGCGCTTCTTGGATGGCTGATGCCATGAGGTTGAACTCATATGAGGCATATATCTATGACTTACTAATGTGCTATTTCCTGTAGCTCATTGATGTAATGGCACAATCTCTCCACAAAGGAAATCATCTTTCAAATGAAGAAATGTTCTGAGGGGAGTGGCTTAAGTAAAAAAGAGATGGAACTGGGGAAAGTGTCAATAAACTTAGGAATGTTTGGAAACAGGGAAAATCTCCATTTGTTTTTGTCCTAGTGGATAGAGCAGGAGAGCTGGGTTTTATTCTCAGCTCTATCACTGGCCTGCTAGGTGACAATGGGCAAGTCACTCTACATATGTACCTCAGTTTCTGCATCTGTAAAATGGGGCTAATGATACTGACCTCCTTTGTAAAGCACTTTGAGATCTACTAATGAAAAGTTCTGTATAAGAGGCAAGTATTATTTATTATTATTTTGGGTACTGACTGACTCAGTGTGTGCTTGTCACTTAATGTCTGTTCTGTTAAGTATTAGGTTAGATCAGTTGATTATAATTTTGTTTGGTGATAGCTGCCTTTATAAATACCCTAGGAAGATGCACAAATCTCAGGGAAAGTGAGTGGGAGAGATGTTGGCTCTCTCACCAGAAGCAGAAGTGACAGCTGTAGGGTCCTGCTGCTGCTGCTGCATTTAAACTGAAATCAGTCTGTAGCGCTCCCTTTCCATTTATCTTGCAGTGCATTGCATATAACTGAAGCTTTAGATGATGTGTAATATGAATGGGGCTGATTCAGAACCTTTAAACTGGCACACGTAATGCAGGAACCTGCTTACTGAGCAAGCCTTCTTAGTAGCAGCACACATCACCAGAGCACTGTGATCTGCACTGGCTGAAAGCTATTGGACTGAATGTAAGGTGTCTGTTGTGATCTATAAAACCCTAAATGGCTTGACATTTTCCTACCTTTCTTCCTGTTCCATACTGTGATGGTTACAATTAGGCAGTCAAGATGGATCCACTTGGCTTAAAAAAGAGAGGGGTGGCAGTAGAGACACAGACCACACAGATTTTTTTTTCATGTTTCAATGTCGTCAATAATTTCAATCTTTCCCCTTTGTTGGTAGGTTTTTTTTCATCCGGTTTTTTTACTGAGCAGCTTTTTCATGTTTTTAGATATTCTGCTGATTTTCTTACCTAATATCTTACTGTTCCCTGGAGGGCTTCTTGCATTCACTGTTGTCTCCCTATAGATGTGGCATTTTAATTTGGTTCTTGGAATATTTCTGTTTATAACTCACCATCTATTTTTTAATGTTTGGATTGATCATTTCCCTGTTTGGTGACATTTGAAAGTTAATATTTAGTGTAGTCTATTGCGCAATTTACTTTTTCCAGCTAGCATATTTTTATTACTCTAACATTGAATGATGCAACTGGTTATTGTATTAGGGCCCAATCCTACAAGTTGCTCAGAGACTCCTGTAAAGTGCCGAGCATCCTCAACTCACACCAACTTCTGTGCTCAGCAACTTAAAAAACACATCCCCTGTCAAACCATTGGTATGATGGTCATCATGTTATTTGCTATAGTTTTCCTGCTTTTCTTTATGCCCTCTCAGACTCTTTAATTTGGGAAGATAAGTGGTTATGGACCTGTGTTCTGATGATAATTATTTAAGGGATAGATTCTGAAGTTAGCTGCAGCCAAGCTACACCATTCCAGGAGTAGCCCCGGGAAGCATTGTCTCTTAGAAACACTCTTCTGTGTCATATCACAGTGCCTTTCTGCTTACTCCTGAGCTAACCAGCCAACTGTACAAAGTAATGTAGACACCATCTTACAGACCTTATGCGAAGCTCCTAGTGAAATCAAAGTGAATGTTTCTCAAAGTAAAAGAGGATTCAAGGACACCAGGAATATGCCTGGTCGTGCCTAACATCACATTCAAAGTACAGAATCTTTGAAATGTCAGGCTGGAAAAGGACTTTGAGAGGTCATTTGGTCCAGCCCCCTGTGCTGAGGCAGGAGCAAGAACACCTAGACCATCCCTGACAAGTGTTTACCCAACCTGTTCTTAAAAACCTCTAATGATGGGGATTCACTTGGAAGCCTATTTCAGGACTTAACTACCCTTATAGTAAGAAAGCTTTTCCTGATATCTAACCTAAATCTCCCATGCTGCTGATTAAGCCCCTTACTACTTGTCTTGCCTTCAGTGGAATGGAGAACAATGGATCGCTATCCTCTTCATAACAGCTCTTAACATATCTGAAGACTGTTATCATGTCCCCTCCACCCCCAGTCTTGGTTCCTGAAGACTAAACAAGCTCAGTTTCTTTTAACTTTTCCTCATAGGTCATATTTTCTAAATCCTTTATCCTTTCTATTGCTGTCCTCCGGACTATCTCCAATTTGTCCATATTTTTTTTTAAAGTGTGATGCCCAAAGCTAGACACTATACTCCAGCTGAGGCCTCACCCATGCTGAGGAGAGCAGGACAGTTACCTCTGACATACGACGCTCCTGTTAATATGCTGTAAAAAAGGAATATTAGACTTTTTTACAACTGCTTCATGTTGTTGGCTCATATGCAATTTGTGATCCACTATAGCCCCCAGATCCTTTGCAGAAGTACTACTGCCTAGCCAGTTATTCCTCATTTTGTGGTTGTGCATTTGATTTTTTCCTTCCTAAGTGTAGTACTTTGATCTTATGTTTATTGAATTTCATCTTGCTGATTTCAAAGCAATTCTCCAGTTTGTCCAGTTTGTTTTAAAGTCTAATCCTATGGGCCACAGTCTTAACAACCCCCCCAGTTTGGTGTCATCTGCAGATTATATAAGCATACTTTCTACTCCATTATCCATGTCATTCATGTAAATATTGAATAGTACTAAACCAGCACAGACCCCTCCAAGACTCAATAGGTGTGTCCTCGCAGTTTGATAGCAAACCATTGATAAGTACTCTTTCAGTATGGTCTTTCAACCAGTTATTCAGCCACCTTTTAGTAATTTCATCTAGACCATCTTTTCCTTAATTTGCTTTTGAGAATGTCGTGTGGGACTCTATCTAAAGCCTTACTAAAATCAAGATGAGACATATGCATCTTTTAAATTAAACAGAAGATGCTGCAGGGCACAGCATGTTTGAGTGAATTAAATGTGAAATGAAGAAGTATATTAAGAATGTGTAGTACTCTGAAGTTCTGTGTTTAATAGATAACATTATTAGGTGTGAATACCTATTAGGTAAACACATTTATAAACTTCTTATCCCTTTCATGAGATTGTAAGTTATGAATCTCAAATCATATTCCATGCTTCTGCTCTCATTACATTTAATATGTTTAAACATTAGTACTCTTCTTCAACCTTTATGCATTCAAATTTTGTCCATTATTAGAATGGAAATTATGTATGTGCTTAAGTGTTTTTCTGAATAGAGATGGTTATAAGCATGTGCCTAATCACCTTGCTGAATCTGGCCTGCTTCTGTTTTCAAAACTCCCTATTTCTGAAATGAAAAACTTATCTACAGTTTGAAAAATTGTTGCCTACATTTTAAAGTAACCAGTCAAATTTTCATTTAAAAATGAAGATGTTTTAAACATCACAGCATCAAAAGCATTTTAAAATTATTTGTATCTCTGGAAATATTAAAGTCCAATAGTTCTGACGCATGCAAATATATTTAACCTTAGGGGTATGATAGTACAGAATGCATGAATGTTAAAAAATCAATTATTACATTTATTAGAAATTGGGACATCAATTCTGCAAGTCATTCCTTGTGGACAGGTCCTTTGTCCACATGGAACCCTATTGATTTCAGTGGGGCTTTGATTGGGTGCAGGTTCCTTTTGTGCAGAGCAACTTGCAGGGGTGACTTGCAGACACTTTTTGTGGGACACCCTTATCCTAAACTCACACTTGAGAGAGGTAATCTGAAGGGGAAACAAATCTATCTACCTTTAACTTCTGATTTTCCTTGTAGATTCATATTCAATGTCATGGTCACTAAAGGGTATTTGACTTTTTCCTTCTCTCCTATATTCATGATCATTACCTATATTTTGTAAGCTGAATGAACATAATGTTTAAATCATAACAGTAACCTCAGACATTCTAGTCTTAATTTAAAATCATACAGCTTTCCCAATGGCAGAATAATAGTGATGTCCACTGTCGGATAACTGGAAAAATAAATACACCAGGCTTCTGGTTTTTAAGGTTTTACAAGAGTTTCTCTCATACTTGTGTGAAAAAAGTCCTGCCATGAATTTTTATGAATTGGTAAGTCTGTTTATTATATAGTACAGTGATTAATGGTGAATCCCCTTTTGAAAGCTTGAGTAGGGTTGCCAACTTTGTAATCGCACAAAACCGAATACTCCTGCCCCCGCCCCTTCCCTGAAGCCCTGCCCCACCCCTTCTCCGAGGTCCCCTGCCCTGCTCGCTCCATCCCCCTCCCTCTATCGCTTGCTCTCCCCCACCCTCACTCACTTTCACCGGGCTGGGGCAAGGGGGTGGGAGGAGAGTGAGAACTCCGGCTGGGGGTGTGGTCTCTGGGGTGGGGCCGGGGATGAGGGGTTTGGGGTATGGGAGGGGACTCCAGGCTGGGACAGGGGGTCGAAGTGTGTGGGGGGTGAGGGCTCTGGCTTGGGGTGTGGGCTGTGGGTGGGGCCAGGGATGAGGAGTTTGGGGTGCAGGAGGGGGTTGTGGAGTTTGGGTGCGGGAGGGGACTCTGGGATGGGGCAGGGGGTTGAGGTGTGTGGAGGGGGTGAGGGCTCCAGCTATGGATGTGGGTTCTGAGGTGGGGCCAGGGATGAAGAGTTTGGGGTGCAGGAGGAGGCTCCGAACTGGGGTAGGAGGTTGGGATGCGTGGGGGGTGGGTGGGAGTGTGGGCTCTGGGGTGGGGCCAGGGGGTAGGGGCGTGGAGGGGGCAGGGTATGGACTCTGGGAGGGAGTTTGGGTGCGGGAGGGGACTCGCCGGGGCAGGGGGTTGGAGTGCGGGAGACGGTTTGGGGTGCGGGATCCTGGCGACGCTTACCGTGGCTCCCAGGAAGTGGCCGCCAGGTCCCTGCATCCCCTAGATGCATGGGCGGCCAGGGAGGCTACGCATGCTGCCCTCGCGCCCGCAGGCACCGCCCCCGCAGCTCCCATTGGTCACGGTTCCTGGCCAATGGGAGCTGAGAAGCCGACCCTGGGGGCAGAGAAAGCGTGCGGAGCCTCCCTGGCCGCCCATGCGTCTAGGGGCCACAGGGATCTGGCGGCTGCTTCCGGGAGCCGCGTGGAGCTAGGGCAGGCAGGGAGCCTGCCTTAGCCCCGGGGCCCCACTACACCACTGACAGAACTTTTAATGGCCCCATTGGCGGTGTCGACCGGAGCTGCTAGGGTCCTTTTTTGACCCGGCATTCTGGTCAAAAACTGGACACCTGGCAACCCTAAGCTTGAGTCATTGGCGAGAGCACGTTCCATGTATCACGCACTGCAAAAGAATCACTTATGGTGTAATCCAAGAGTCAGTGACAACCCCTTAACTGAATTTTGTAATTGGAATGATGATGCCTGTTCCGAGTCAAGAAGTTTTAAACATTTTTAAAAACTTAAAGCAATTACAGTGACTTAGAAAAAATAAATAAAATAATTGAAACTGGTACAGACTGTAATGAGATTATAATGGTATAATAATAAAAAACAAATAATAAGAAAATGAAGATTACACTATCAAATATATAAAGCTCCTGACAATAGCTTGCAAAGAGTTAGCCTAAAATAGATGAGGAACATATATGAAATCTGATGAGGCAGTAATTGCCCTGCAAAGGAACTATTGTGTAATACGGGAACTTTTCTCCCTGTGAATTGATGACTCTACCAAAAATGAGGTTTATCTATGGATAATATATGAAAAAATTGGGGGAAGAGGAGGGGAATGCAGAGGGATACATACAATCCATCTCTCTTCATTAGGAGCCAAATTCTGATACCCTTACTCATGCTAAGTAACGCCTTGCTCCACAAATGGTCCTATTCATTTCAACTGCACCACTGGTACTATCCAGTGTGAATAAGAGTATCAGACTCTGGAACTTGGGCATTGAGTAGTAAGAAGTAGAACTAGGCATTGTTATTTGTGTTTGGTGGCATCCAAAGGCCTCAGTCAGGACCCTACAATCTCATTGTGCTAGGTGCTGTACAAATATATCAGTATTGTCAAAGTTAATAATGTGCACAATAATTTGGATGCAAATTCATGCTGCCCTGAATATGTGCACAATAATCCCCACACAGACACTTGTAGAGAGATTTTCAGTTTTTTGAAGATTACTTGCCTTTGTGGGTTTGTTGTAAATTGGAAACATTATTGTTCTTATTTATTTGTAATATTTATTTTAAATAGATCTTTGATTTGTTGAATTTGTAAAACCACTCTCTCTTCAGGTGGGGTGCATTCATGTCACATCTCATCCCAAGTTTACAAGTCAGAGGAGAACTTGTTTAAAAATGAGAAATATGTATTTATCCTCTAGGTTTACAATATTTCTGTTTGCTTACCTGCATATCCTGGGAAATGCTCTCTCTCTCTTGCTCTCTCATTTAATATTTGTGAATCACTCAGACCCTATAGTGATGAGTACCATAGAAAAGTCCATGCAAAATTAATAATTCTGTCTTCAGAGCAAGGTTTGAATGGTATTCATTAAATAAGGCATGAGGCCACACAAGGAGTTAATTAGTGAGCACAGTCCAACCACTGTGCACTGAGCGATGCAGGGGTCCCGTGGAAGAAATAGTATATGATCATGTTACTAAAGACTGTATCATAATACATTCATATGCATGAGTACACTGAATAAAGGTTGCACAAACAACCTTAATTCTGGAATTTCCTAATTTTTGGTGCTTTACTTTGTAACCTCAAGAATGTTCTTTTAATGTTGTTTGTGTGTGTGCACTTTTCTAGGTTTTTAAAAAACAAAGTGAAAAAAACAAAATCCATCATGAGGAACTATATTGGCACCCACATGGGCCATCATTAGGTTTGGAACTTTTAGATCCACTGCACAGACCCCTGCTGCTTAAGCTAATGGAGTAACATAGCAGGAGTAGGTTGCCATCCTCCATGTGGATCCGCAGTATAGGGGGATGGGACTTGTTACTGGGTTTCCCAGGTATTTGCTGACAGAAAAGGAATAATGAGACTCAGGGGAGTGTGCTCTAGTGGGTGCAGACTCTGTCCATTGCCCCTCCAAGCTTCACCCTTTCTGCCCCATCTCCTCCAAACTATCCCCGTCCCAGTCCTGTCTTTTCTCCATCTCTGGCTCCTCGTCTCAGTCTCATTTGTCTCACCTACCAAGTCCCGGTATTGACTCATCAGGTTTCTCATCCCAGTGCCAGTCTCCTTGCCAGCAAGTCCTAGTCTTATCCCTCTGGACTCTCCATCCCTGTTCCCCCACCTCCTTGTCCCCAATTTCCTTGCCTAGCTAGTCCCAGTCCCCCCCACCCCAGCTCTTCATCCAGTCTTCTCTAGCCTGGCTTCCGTGGTCCCAGTCACAATATCCCTCCTACCACTTCTCATCTAGCCTCAGTATCCCCCACTGCACCTACTAGTTCCCAGTCTCCCCCACGCTGTTTCCCTCCCTGGCTCCCAGTCCTTGTTCCAGTCTCCTTGACTGGCCAGCCTTTCCTCCCACCCTGGTTCCCTGTCCCATTTTATTTCTCACACTACCTGCAGGTCTGGCTCTCATTCCTTTTGCTTTCAGATCATGTGGCTTCGCCCTCCGTAATGCATGGGTCTAGCAGGGAGGTCACTGAGGGTATGTCTGCAAATAAAAACCTGCGACTGGCCCGTGCCAGCCTACTTGGGCTCCTGGGTCTTGGGCTGCTGGGCTGTTTCATTGCAATGTAGATGTTCAGGTTCAGACTGAAGCCCGAGCACTGAAACCCTCTCATCTCACAGGGTCCTAGAGCCCAGACTCCTGCCCGAGCCTGGACGTCTACTGCGCAATTAAACTGTCCCTTAGCCCGAGCCCCTGACACCAAGCCAGCTGCCATG
This sequence comes from Macrochelys suwanniensis, assembly GCA_033296515.1. Classification (NCBI taxonomy): domain Eukaryota; kingdom Metazoa; phylum Chordata; order Testudines; family Chelydridae; genus Macrochelys; species Macrochelys suwanniensis. The sequence continues at coordinate 37,628,368 of CM065777.1, forward strand.
GGCCAGACACCGGTGTCTAATTGCACTGTAAACATACTCCAAGAACACAGGAAAAACAGGCTCCCTGCTCTCAGTTCAGTTACTGAGTCCCAGCCCAGAACTGCAATTGCAATGAAAGTCCTGCTGAATCCCAGGCTGGAGTGTACTCTGTGGACAGAATCTTTGGGGAATTGAGCTGCTAAAATCTAAATCGTCTCTGTCCAGCATGTGCAAGTGTGATGTTTTTGCAAAGGCTTACAACTTGGCCAAATTTTGGCAGACTTTCATGGGGACAGCAAAAGCCATATCCCCGCCACAAGGGCCACCCCCTACCAAATTCCAAGTCTATTCTCCAATGTATGGGGGTTTGTAGGAGTCTCAGTCTACGGCGGGGTGGTGGGGCGCCAGCCCGCCTCGCTGTGCTCGTTCGATTAAGTTGGGGAATCCTTGGTCTCGGGCCTGAACACCTCTGGTCGAGTCCTGTAAGCACTAGAGGCTAAGCCCTGGCCCTGAGTCAGGGCGGGCGGAAAGCAAGTGAATAGTCAGGGCTCAGGCCCTCAAGCAGGGGCTGAGCACAGAGTTCAATAGGCCCAGGCCCTGGGTCAGGGCGGGGCGGCGAGCAAATAGTCAAAGGCTCAGCTCCTCAGGCAGGGGCTGAGCAATCAATGAGTCAGGGAGCCCTGGCCCTTGGTCAGGGCGGGGCAACAGATAGTTCAGGGCGCAGGCCCCCAAGCAGGGGCTGAGCGATCAATAAGTCAGTGGGCCCTGGCCCTTGGTCAGGGCTGGGCAACAAGTAGTTAGGGCTCAGGCCCTCAAGCAGGGGCTGAGCCTTCAGTGGAGGTGGTGGCAAGCCCAGGTCCTAGCTCAGGAGAACCTGGGAGAGGGGGAGACTGCCTCCCACACGTTGGGTGGCAGGGGGGACGCAGGCCCACCCACTCCACTGCGTCCCGGCCCGGGGCCCTAACAGTGGCAAAGGATCCGCCGCTGTGTCAGTGGGGATCCTGGCCGCAACACACTGACATGGGTTCTGGCCACGGTGCAGCCAGACTGGGGTCGGCTGTCCCCGGCCCACTTCCTAACTCCCCCTCGGGCGGTACCTGAGTCCAGGGGGTGTCTTCGGCGGGTTCCAGCCTCATGGGCTCCTCATCAGACTCGCGGTCACTCGGCAGGTCCGGCAACTCCTCTGGGAAGTGGCTGCTCGGCAGGTCCGGCCACTCCTCCGGGCAGGGGCTGCTCGGCGGGCCCGGCCAGTCTAGGTGGGTCCCTGGGGCCACAGGGGTTTCCCAGTCGCGAGCTAAGCTGGCCGCGTCTGGCCTCCCCGATGGCTGCTCCTCTAGTGAGCTCCGCGGGCCCGCCTTTATACTTCCGGCTTGCGCTGGCCTACTTCCAGGTCGCGGCCTGTCTCTTGGCGGGGCGGGCCCAGAGCCTCCTGGCCCCGCCCACTCTGGCGACGGGGCTGGTGCTTCACTCTGCGGGGTGGTGGGGCGCCAGCCCGCCTCGCTACAGGGTTCTACAGCTTTTCCAGGAAAAGGTCTCCAGAATTTATTTAACACGGTCCAAACATATTTTTACCAAACCTTGTTCTCAATAACAACTGAACTGTTTTGCCTGAAAATTTCCAGACAAATTCAGCCTGAGGCAGACACCCAGCATGGAAAATGTCAACCCAAACGGTTGAAGTTTGGTAAAGTTTTAAGCAGGGTGTTATCATGGGGCATGTCGGGCAACCTTAATCGGTGGTGATACCAGCCCCACCTATAATTGATGCAGAGAGAGTAAGCAGGGTTCCGCTTATAACATTTTTGGTACCCAGTGCAGACCAAAGAAAACAGGATGTGCTTTCTTGGAGAAAAACTGACCCAGATCCAGCCGAAGTCAGTGGAAAGACTCATTCATTTCAGTGGCTTTGGATCAGGCACCGGGAGATCTGTATTTTACACTTCTTTAGTTTCTTGGTGTTCTTAAGGAGCATTGTTGAAATTCAATCTGGAGGTGACAAGTTGTGGATTATTGTAGGAAAGTAAGCATTTGAAAGAAAAAGTCACAGCCCCATCACCAGAAATATAGGGTAAAAAGCATTCCTGGCCACTGCTCATCTCTGGACCTTTGGAAACAGCAGAGGAGCAAATAATCCCCCTACAATGCAAACCTTAGTAATGAAAGGTGGGCACACACCCTCAGCTGGAAGAAGTTATTATTATCTATGCCATTTTTTCTGGTTTCTCTCTTAGCTGAACAGCATTACCTCAGTCTTCTTAGGCTTGGGTCTCTGCCACATTGTCCTCATCCAAGCCCCAGTTCAGATCAGACACTAGGTAAACTAATTAACAACATTATCCAGTCTGATGGAGTGGCGCTATAGAGCTGGGTGTCACCTACACATTGAATACAGTGCAGCCCAAACCTAATGGCCTTATATGCATATGAGATATAGATATCTACTAGAGATTAAAAGGTAAGTGAAGCTTTATAGTTAAGAGTGCAGAAAGGATAATTTGATTTTCAATTGTTAACTTTTATTAATCTCTTATCTTTCATGCTAATATTTGCTAATTTTGTTCTCAGCTCAAACAATGTTTTGAGGGTTTTGGCAAAAGTAGGTCAGCCATTTTCAAGAGATAGGAAGAGTGGGGAGGGGGAAAATACCCTTTTGCCATTATAAAACATTTTGCAATCTTCTCACGAACAGCTTTAGTGTCTCAGCAGGAAGTGGAAGGACTTGGAATTTGGCAGGGACACAGTTCCTGATTCACAAATGTGCCTTTTGGTGCTCTGGTGAAGAATGGAGTTGATTTGATGATGTTAATGAGCTTAAAAACTACTCTCGCACATAAAGGTTTCTCTTAAATGTTAAAATTAACAATCTGTCAAGGTTCCATTGGCCACACACATGAGACAGGACAGAACAGTGGAATTACATTTCTGTGCATTAGGCAGGTCAGTGAGAATTTGTATTTTAATATGTAGGTGTGTCTGGCATTCTCTGTAACCATCACCGCTCACAACAGCTACTTTCCATTGGTTCAATAGTTTTGTTGTTCCAATGTGGAGAAGATTGAGTATGTAGGAGACAGAACTTTCCTGGGAGGTGGCACTAAACCATGGAATACCTCCCGGATAAGATAAGAATGACTACTGACCTCCAAACTGCACACAAAACTCATTTATTTGACATGTATATATGCACGAAAAAGTGATTTACTTCTATATGCTGAAAAGGGTGGAGGAGAGATTATTGTTCCTGTAACTACTTTGGAGCTGCTCAGACACTCTGGGGGCAGACCCATTTAGGAAACTCGATAGGTAGATAGTGTCTGTGGTCGTCTGATACAAAGATGGAAGGTGGTGGGGCTCTGTCTTATAATATGTAAAGCTGCATTTTAAATGAGGCAAGGGTTCCTGCCCCAATTACTGCATATATTATGCAAGACAGAGCATTGTGCTGTTGTTTAGCAAATAGTTGCACATTGGTAGAATTTCTCTGCTTTTTGATTTTCTTTTAAAACAAAATCTAGAAAACAGCAAAAGCTAAGGTGGTCTGCTACCATAAATTCACCTCCTCTTGCACATGCAGTATGGATTGATGTTTTATTACATGTTCACGTGCTCTACTGAAAAAAACACAATACTTTTTTTCTAAAATATTATTCATTTGTTGAATGTTGAACAAATGAGAATGTTTGTTTGTAGGCTACAAAGTGGCAATGCAATGCAATGAATAAACAGTCTAATTGAGTTGAAGCAGATGTTGACTAGGTATTGGCCATTCTGCAATTACTAGTGTGGAGGTTCTTGATTCTTTTCTCATACTGATTTCACTCATAAAAGCACAATGTTGAGGTTTTGATATAAGATAAGTGTATCTGTACAGTAATTTTGTGGCATATCTTGTATTTTCCCTCAGTTAATAATGAAGTTAGATTGTGTGAATTGTATTTTAATTAATATACAAATAGGAAATTAGCTTTTCAAATTCTGTTAATGACAATTACCAGTGCAGAAAGTCTTTCAGTAGTATTAGTATTAACATAAGAATGCTTTTCTTCGTCTCTGGCATTGTTTCTATGCTGTCTTTGCACATAAGAGAAAGGAATAATTATGTGTTGCTCCTATTCAGGTCCCACACACAGTCTATATGGAAACCAGTAGCGTAGCTGGGGTGGGGAGCAGGGGGAGCGGCCGCTCCCCCACTGAGCAGAAGCGGTGCCTTTTTTTGTTCTCTGACGCCTTTTGCTCCTGCGCTGCAGCAGGAGCGGAGCATTTTTTTTTGCTCCCGGCGCCTTTTTTTGCTCCCAACGCTTTTTACCAGGTTTAAAGCACAGGGGGAGCAGAGCTAAAAAAAGGCGCCGGGAGCAAAAAGCGTCGGGAGCAAAAAAATGCACCGGGAGCAAAAGGTGTCGGAGCACAAAAAAGGTGCCGCTTCTGCTCAGTGGGGGAGCGGCCACTCCCCCTACTCCCTGCTGATATTGGAAACATGTATCTGGTACTTCTGTTGAATATCTAAAGGAGACCACATAATATGAGAGAGACGAGGTTGGTGAGGTAATGTCTTTTATTGAATCAACTTCTGCCAGTGAAAGAGACAAGCTTTTGAGTTTACACAGAGCTCTTCTTTAGATCTGACTTGGATAGATGTTACCTTATCCACCTTGTGTCTCTCATATCCTGGGATCAACACAAGTACCAAACTCTGCAAACTATATAATTTAGCAGTTTTAATCTCTCTGCTTTTGGATCCTTCCCCAGAAGCCAAATCCAAGTAAATGGACCACCAAGCACAGATTTTGTTATGCAATGAAATCTGTTGTTTCATTCCACTGAAGCCCGAAGAAAAAGAAACTTCCCCAAATTTTGATTAGATATTTCTAATATCATTAGATAGGAACACCCAGGTGTATTGACCCTTTGTTTTTTTTAAAGTCTGAATTATGTTATGATATTATATTCAGAGTCTAAAATTAGTTTTTTACTTTATTCAAAATAAAAGATGATGAATATTGGGAACATGTTTTTTAAAATAAAATAAAGGGTATGCCAGGGCACTAGAACAGTGGCAGCTTCAGTGCCATGGAGGTTGAAGTTCTATTTTCATCCACAAAATAGGCCCAGCATATGTAGCAGAACCTGCTAGCTCGCCAGAGGGAGGGAGGGAGCGTGCTCAAAGCTTCCCTCAACATAATTCATTATTACTCAGCTGGCATATACACCAGGTGGTTAAGGAAGAGTCGACCTCTGTTCTGGTCTGCAGGAAAGTATCCGTGATCATGCAATATGGAGGGGACCACTCGTGCTTTCTCTTGGATCAAGGAAGGTACCTCTTCAGAATGGGCCTTCACAAAATGGCAGCCCAGGAGGGAGATGGATTAAATGGAGACCGTTATCAATATAATTATGAATACATTAGTTGACTGATGGATGTAGTAGACAAAATGTACATCCTCATCAGTTTAGTTAATTGTAAATATCCTGCTTTACTGTGAATTGAAACTTCCATCTTTTAATATGAATATTTCAAACCTCAAGTATTTAAATCAACATTATTATTTTTTTTGGAGCAGTGGTGTTATTTATATAGCTGCAAATATGGAGACTCTAAACCAAGTTAAGACATTTTGGAAGTTTTCAAATAATGACATATATTTTGCACTTAATGTATGTAAGCCATGTATTGTTGGCAGCAAAAAGGGCCAGCTCCAAATATATAGAGGGTTCCTCTAAATATGTAAACATCTCTGGCTTAAGCCCCCAGCCAGAAACATGGGAATAACTAAATACCTTCCCTGGGCACCCTTAACAATGCTTCCCCTTTTGCAAGCATGGAGTCTGTCTGTAAACAAAAACAAACAAAAAAACTTTATTGAGGAGAAAGTTTGGCCAGCTATAGTGATTACAGTTCTAGTGGTACTGGGTAAGGTGACTTGCTTCTGCCCTGTATATCACCACCTAATGCCACTTTTTGCTCTGATACTGAGTCCAGGTCCTCAGACACTACTGAACCCAGCTATGTGATTTTAGCTCTACAGGTGTCAGGTGGGTAGGTCCTTATCAGAGTTCACTCAGCTCTGTCATTACAGTGTGTGTGTGTGTGTGTGTGTGTGTGTGTGTGTGTGTGTGTGTGTGTGTGTGTGTGTGTGTGTGTGTGTGTGTGTGTGTGTGTGTGTGTGTGTGTGTGTGTGTGTGTTCCAGTGACATATAGTAACCTTCAGCAGAATCTTTGTCATCAGTGATTTAATGGTAGCCAAAGTTAGGAGCCCATTCCTCCTCCTCTTCTTGCCAGTTTTTGTCCATGTCCCATTACCCAGCAATCCAAGACTGATGGCGTCTCACCCAGGGCATATTGAATACAGGTCTGTTGCTCAGTTGCCACCAAAGATGATAGCATTTCATTATTCCTACTTCCAATATTTAAATTTTAAACAAAATAACTAGAATTTTCACACTGGAATGTTGCATAACAAACATGCAAATAGTCCGACTCTATCCTTTCCTTCAGTTCACCAAAAGATGGTAACAGAGAGCTCCTTCTCTGTGGATATTCTACATGTAAGATCTACATGGTCTGATCTTTGATACTGATTTATTAAAGAATCTGGCATAAGTTATGAAACACAACAGCAGCTTTATAATTAATAAAATGTAATTAAAATAAATTAAAATGCCTTGAATAAACCAGGTGGGTGAAGAAGAAAAAGACTTCCCAGTCTTCTCAGTCATTCTTTGGTGCCCTAGCATTTAAAAAAAAATTGGAATATACTATTGTAGACAGCTGTTTGGTAGGAGGAAGTGGGGGTGTCTTCAGTAGAAACACAGCAGTTTCACACACGAGCTACTATTTTTGTTGCACATTAATATTCAGATTTTTAAAAGTTAAATTAAAGCCAGAAGAAAGAAGTGTTATGCAGAACAGTTTCTTGTCAGTTATCAATTAGTTGTACAGTAGTTTTGTAACTAAATGTCCTTGTATCTTTGTAAAATGTGCCAAATTAGTAACAATGGGTACCTCCCAGATTAAAATAAACTCATTATGGGCCAGTGACTGCTTCATTACACTGTATGTTCACATACTTTATTATACTTAATGAACATGACTCTTACATGAGATGTGATTCAGGACATGATTCTCATATTGTGTTTGGGGGGCCTTAAATGGGAATAAGATGTGATGTATGCTAATTGCAAGGCCTATTTACAAGGCCACTGTGGTGGAACGGGACCTCAGTGTAAATGAGAATCAGGATCACAGAGTAGCATTCACATATCATGAACTCAGATACAGTAAAACTTTGTTTATAGTGAAACATCATAAAATTGTCAATGCTTATTTCAGAATGTTGCAATTTCCAAAATGCATTTGCATGTACAGGCCCAGATTCAGAAAGGCACTTAAGAATGTGAGTAGTGTCATTGACTTCAATGAAACTAAAGACATATTTAAAGTTATATGCCACTTTAATCAGGCCAAAAGTAAGCTTCCACTTATGGTGAAACATTTTGACGGGGAGGAAAGGACATTAGATGCTGCTGAGAAGAACACAGAATAAACTTGTGGAGGAGGGTGAGGGGAGAGATTCCAAGACACATATAAAACCTCAGACTGGAAATACCTTTGTGCAACCAGAAAAGTTTGTTGTTAGAATGTGTTTCTTCATCATAGTATCACTTATCCGTCTATGACATGAATGAATTTCATCCACTCCCTTCTTCCCATGTACACTCTGATGCCATAAGGAAATCGTGACACACTGTATCCCATATAACACCCTGAACCCCCATGTTCACCACTTTTATATGGCTATGATACATTGTATAGAAAGTATGCCTTGTGAGATATCATTTGAAAAATCATAATCCGCTGAACATCATTGTATTGTTATGATGTGTGTAACAACACTACATGTGAAATTGAAATTTTACTGTATAATATTACTAAAATGTGTTATGGTTCTCGGGAACGCCCACAGACTAGCTCCTCAGAAACATACAAAAGCACAGGTGTTAAGAAACTGCTAATTGCTTAATCAGAGATTCGTCATCAGTGGCGTTGTAAACAAGAAATTTACAGTAGGCAGCTCATGAACGCCATGGAACTGCCTGATCCCATGACCCAGCAAATACTTTTCCAGCACAAGAAGTTAGAGCGGTGGCAGGCAACCTGTGACCCACGGGTTACACACAGCCCATCAGGGTAATCTGCTGGCGGGCCACAAGACAGTTTGTTTACATTGACAGTCCACAGGCACGGCTGCCTGCAGTTCCCAGTGGCTGCAGTTCGCCGTTCCGAGCCAATGGGAGCTGCAGGATACAGTGCGGTTGTCCACCACTGAGTTAGAGCAGGGGTCTCCAAACTCTAGGAGACGAGGGCCACATTAGATTTTTGAAGATGCTTCGCGGGCCAGCTTTAGGGAGTGCGGGGCCCGATTTCGATGGGGCCCTGCCACCAAAATACTGTCGAGGCGGCAGCAGCGTTTGAGCTGCCACCGAAGTGCTGCTGAGGCAGCGGCAGCAATTGGTTGAGGGGCCGGACAAACTGAAGCCGTGGGCTGGATCCGGCCCTCGGGCCGTAGTTTCGAGACCCCTGAGTTAGAGTATGAAAAGTGGGGGGAGAAATGTCTCTAGATACCTCTCCTCCTCCATCTCTATTCACAGCAGCAAAATCATTTGAAAGACAAAGAACCATCATTGAACTGGGGGGAGTGGTCCAAAATGGAAGGCTTTTCAGTTGGTCTGAACTGCTGAAAGTTTTAGACGAGAGAAATCCTTTTGCTTTCAAATTTTATTTAGCTTGGTAACATTTAGGAAATAGCTTGCTTGTTAATCTTTTATTTGTTTTGTAACCAATTCTAACTCTATGCTTTTACCAGTTTTAATATTTAAAATCTATCTTTCTTTAGTTAATAAATGTGTTTTATTCTTTTATCTAAACCACTGTGTTTTGATTGAAGTGTTTGGGGAATCTTTCCTCAGGTTAACAAAGTCTGGTGCATAATCATTTCCTTTGATGGAATGATGGACTTTTAATGAGCTTACACCAGTGGTGGGCAACCTGCGGCCGCATGCGGCCCATCAGGGTAATCTGATTGTGGCTCTTCCCGCAGCTCCCATTGGCCGGGAATGGCAAACCTGGCCGTGCCTGTGGACCGTCAATGTCAGCAAAATGTCTCATGGCCCACAATCAGATTACCCCGATGGGCCGCATGCGGCCCACGGGCCGCAGGTTGCCCACCACTGGCTTACACTATTTGGGGTGGGGTGGGGGTCCTGAGCAGTGTAAAATGCACATTTCTGGGGTGAAAGGCTGGGACTGGGGGATTTGCTGGTATCACCCTATATATAGTTCATGAGTGGCTGGGAAAGCATTCATGTATTCAGCTGGGTGTCATTTTGCATGCTGAAGGCTGCGTGAGCAGGCCAGGAGTGGCTGTTCTGACAGCAAAGCAGGGTAAAAGGCACCCCAAGGTAGAGAGTTAAGGGGACACAGTGGTTCCACAGTCCAGATTGTACCCTGGGGGGATATCACAGTAATGTGGACTCATCAGCCTTGTATAAGATATCTTTATAAGGTACCTTGTTATATTTTCATAATTAAAAGCTATGACAGTTACTTATTTCTATTATCAAAATTGTCTTGCTGATACCTTCACTCGTCTATTCATTTTTCAGGCTGTTGTTGCTCACCTTATACAATCACTGAGTCAGTGATTGGCTTTATATATGTACAGTGCCTCACACAGTGCGTCCCTGATCTTTGATTGGTGGCCTCTAAGTACTACTTTAAATACAAGCAATAATATTAACAATTGTTTCAGGGGCTGTGGAGTTTGAACATATTACTTACACTTTGGTAGGCTTTCACAATCTCTCGTTGCTTAATTTCAAACTCACTCAGAAAGTGTAGGTAGGTTTGGAAGTTCAGTTAGAACTCATATGTAGTTGGGCTTGCATTCTGCTCAGGGACTGAAAAAATGAGTGGAGCTGAGAGAAAAATGAACAAAAATGGAGAAAAGAAACATTGAAAAAAGAAAAGGGGGAGATAAATTCCAGTAGAACAGTAGATTCAGTATGTATACTATACTCACCTAGGGTGTTCTAACCCTAAGGTATGGTTCATCTTTTTTCCCCTTGCACCCATTAAAAATATCCCCCTTCAATCTGAAGTGAAATAACCAATTGTTGGAGTTCAAATCTCTCCTGACTCCTTGGAATCCAGGACAGTCCTGTGTTACATTTACTTATGCGTCAATCTTTTAAGCTCTTCAGAGCAGGAACTTGGTGGTTGTTTTGCATGTTTTGCCACTTGCACGGAGCCTGGTAAATGTATGATACCAGAACAATAAAGAACAAGGAATTTCAAGTTGATGTCTGCCCTCTTCACTCACCCATAGGTAATTGTGACTCCCCCCAACTAACTGTCATCAGGGAAGAAAATCGAGATTTTTTTTTTTACATACATACATACATACATATACAAACAAACTCTGACACTGAATATAGTCATGAACCAGAATCACCTTGGATCGAGGGCAGATTTTGGCCCTAGTCTTAAATCATAATCTGATTGCTTTTTGCCACTCCAATTGCACACCGTGCCCCAAAGCAGGCAGATCCAGCTCCTGGAAGATCTGTCCTGCATCAAGAGAAACAGAGACATCCTAGCAAACTCTGTGTCACTCCCCCTGTGTTGTGGTGATCCCTGACTCAAAACAGCCCTTTTGGGGTCATTGCTGTTCCAGTCTGTGTTGTGGGAGCAGTAATGGGGAACACTATTAGATAGTGATATCAGTCAACTTCTGTCTCACTTGATGTTCTCTGCTGAGATCCAAAAAAGGGCAATGGAATCTTCAGATCACAATACCAGAACAGGCTAATTTGGAAGCCCTCCTATATTACTTTTCCTTTCAATCCAGGATCCACTTAATTAATTTTTTTCCCCTAATGATCTTTGAAGAAACAGGTTTTAATTGGTTGCAACTGTGTTTTAATAAAATGCAGCACTGCTTTAGTGATGTATTATAACTTTATAGCTATGTGTTTCAATTCAGACTTCTAACAGTTACTTGACTTCCTATAAAATGTTGATATCAAAATGAAGTAGGAGGACAGAAACAGCAAAATTTCAAGAGAAACAGATTGAAAAAGAAAACTGCCCTTTCATCTGTGTTCCTGATCGATTTCGAAGCCACAGTGTGACTTACTTTAATAGAAAAAATATATATGTTCTAGGGATTGAAATGACACTGTGAAAGGCTCACTACAGGTAGGTTTCAGAGTAGCAGCCGCGTTAGTCTGTATCCGCAAAAAGAACAGGAGTACTTATTGCACCTTAGAGACTAACAAATGTATTTAAGCATAAGCTTTCGTGGGCTACAGCCCACTTCATCAAAAGCTTATGCTTAAATACATTTGTTAGTCTTTAAGGTGTCACTACAGGTAGCACAGCATAATCCAGAGACCATGTCCAGTAAATACTCAGGACTCAACTAAAGTCAAGTTGGAATCATTTCTTGCTTTCAAGTTCTCTAGCGTAAGACATGGTGGTGAGAAAACTTGTACTGCTGCTACTTTCTTCATATATTTGCATTAATCAAGAATGGCCTCAAATTCCACTAACAGCACTTTATTTTCCAAATGAAAGCAGTCCACAACAAAAATATTAACAGGTTCCTGGCTATATTTACAATATTTTATATTGTAAAATGCAAAACATTAGATTCCCATATTGTATGCCATTAGAGGGTGAATTTTTGGACAATATAGGCTTGAGATACACAGTTCCAGTTGAGTAGCATAATCAAGTACAGTATTTTCCCAATAAAATAGACTTTAATTGTTGTTCTCTGTAAGGTCTTCTTCCACCTCCACACTAATAAGCATTCTTCTCTGCCTCAGCTAGCCACCCACACACTTTCTTCGTTTTGAGACACAACTGTCCTCAATTACCATTCAGAATTTTTCAGTCTCTCATTAAATTAGAAACAGTAGGCAATTTAATCAGGTGGTGAACAGGAAAATAGTGCTAAAAATGAACTTCAGGAAACAGATCTAATAAAAATATGGATCCTGTTTCATTCTGGTGCTAGTTTTGGAGATCTGTTTAACCAGATTAAATTATAACTTTTTAGACACTAGATTGCATTTTGTTTTAAATTGCACCATTATTAAAAATTAGTAGGCTTCCATAAATATTGTTTTAGTTCACTGCACATATGTTTAGGGGCTAACCATTAAAATAAAGCTGTTTCGAGAATCGGGGCCTTAGTTTTTGTGACAGGTTGGATCACAGAAACCCCCTTTGGGAACTGCCAACTGATGTGCTGAGACTACTTCTAACCCGTGTTCCCTGCCAGCTTGGGACTCCAGAACCTTGCCAGTTTGAGCCAGACACGCTAGTCTGTTACAAACCCAGACCCGGGTCTGAACCATGTCCCCCAACAGCTGCAGGCTTAACTGAAAACAGCTTAAGAAGTGTTCCTGTCTCTAATACTCAGATGCCCAACTCCCAGTGGGTTCCAAACCCCAAATAAATCCGTTTTACCCTGTATAAAGCTTATACAGGGTAAACTCAAAAATTGTTTGCCCTCTATATAACACTGATAGAGAAATATGCACAGCTGTTTGCCCCCCGGGTATTAATACATACTCTGGGTTAATTAATAAGTAAAAAGTTATGTTATTAACTACAAAAAGTAGGATGTAAGTGGTTCCAAGTAATAACAGACAGAATAAAGTAAATTACCAAACAAAATAAAATAAAACATAGAAGTCTAAACCTAATACAGTAAAAAAAGTGATTACAGATGAAATTTCACCCTCAGAGATATTCCAGTAAGTTTCTTTTACAGACTAGCCTCCTTCTAGTCTGGATCCAGCAATCACTCACACCCCCATGCTTACTCTCCTTTGTTCCAGTTTCTTTCAGGTATCCTTTGGAGGTGGAGAGGCTATCTCTTGAGCCAGCTGAAGAAAAAATGGAGGGGTTTCCAGGGGCTTAAATAGACTTTCTCTTGTGGGTAGACAACCCTCCTTCCCTCCCTCTGTGTAGAATCCCAGCTACAAGATGGAGTTTTGAAGTCACATGTCCATGCATGACTCAGTTCCTTACAAGTGGCAACTATTGTTTACATGCTACCTTGAACGTCCTCATGTAGACTTCTCATGTGGATTGGAGTCTTCCAAGATCCATTGTCCATTTAGTGTTTCTTGATTGGGCACTTAACTTGCAAATTCCTTTCTAAAGAAGCTGATCAAATACCTTACTAAGGCTACTTAAATCAAACAAGTACACAGCCAATATTCATAACTTCGAATACAAAAATGATACATGCGTACAAATAGGATGAATATATTCGGTAGATCGTAACCTTTGCAGGGATATGTTACATGGCATATGTAGCATAAAACATATAACAGTTATGTCATATTTACATTCATAAGCATATTTCCATAAAGCATTATGGGGTGCAACGTCACAGTTCTTACCAGACAGAGGGAAAAATACTCCAAAATTCGATCTTAATAAAAGTGTCGTGTTCATTTTCTCACATCAAAATCTCTCATTTTACAAATAAAAAGGCATTTTTCCTGTCGGACCTGCAATCTGAACCTGGAATCAGGGAGTCAAGATGGATTATTTTTGTTCATGCATCATCACCTCTATTGAAGGGGAGAGCACTTTGCCCCTTTACAGGTGTACATTCCCTTGTACTGCTGGGACAGCAACAGTGGCCAGGGCTGGGAACTGCTGCACTGAAGCATTTCCAACCAGCCAAACCAGCTCCTGTCCAACAGTGGAATGAGCACTGTAGGATTCTTTCCGTTTAATGACTCCGCCATGAGCTACCATCTAGCAGCAGTCTAAGACATCAAAGTGTGTAGCACTGGTCATGTTTCCATGCATTCTTTCTGCTGTACTGATCTTTCTGTAGAGGGGTGTCAGATGTGTAAGTATATGGATGAGTATCCTGTATAGATGTCTTTGAAATCTGTACTGTCAGCATACTTAAATAGTTGTTCTGCTTCCAGGACTGTTTTTCTAGGATTAATACTATAAAATGCTCCCCAGCATAGTTTAGGGTCCTGGTCTACTCTGGTGTGTGGGTTTGGGACTAAACGGCTTCCTCCTTGTCTCTAGTAGCTGCTGCATTGCCTCTGATGGAGCTCTCTGGAGACTCATGGCTTGTGCATGCTAAAAAAATATGCACTTAGACTGGTGCAGCCCCCTAAATAAGATGAGATGCACTGGATTGAAGAGGGACTTACACCCATGTAGCTTAGATCAGCAACTTACTAAAGTAAACTGCATCCCACTCTGTGCTGATTTAAATCAGAACTGTGCCCTGGTATGCCCAATATATCTTGGTGTATTTCTCAAACATCACTGCTGCCTGCAGATCTGAAAAAGATTGTACCACTCTTGGGTGCAATAAGAGCTGTGTAAAACAGCAGCATCTAGTATCAGAATGCAGTTTTTTAAAGATGGAAAGAATGAGATAGTACATCCCCGTTGGTGAATCTTGACCGCTGAATCCCTTTAAAAATCATCTCCATAGGTTTGCTTCGGGTAGGTCAATCCTACATCTCTCATTTCACCAGAGCGGTGTGTGGTGTCTGTGCCAGTTATCATTGTCAAGAATGTAGAACTTGCTGTGTACAATAAGACATTAAAAGTCATTCTTGTCATAGCATATCTTCAGTTTGCTGATCCATAGGCACGAATCCCGTATTAAAAAACAAAGAGGATGACTATTTCATGAGATTTGGGATAATATTTTAAAGTTTCCCCTGGTTCTTGTGCTACATGAGTTAAGGAAATGAGCAACTGCCAGCATGCAAAAAGTTAGTGACTGAATTTTATCATCTGATGATCTTAAGGGGAGCCCTGCCGACCCATCGAGGGGAACATTTGGCAATATAGTAGCATCTAATACACTTCATTTCACAGTCATTGAATAGAGAAAATGTCAAGCAAGCAGAACTTGAGAGAGACCAAGATCAAAGCCAGTTAAGTAGAAATTTTTAAAAGGGAAAAAAATGCTTTGAATTCCAATTCTGCCTACAGAAGACAGGCATCGAGATTCCAAATCTGAATTCAAAATACATTTCTGCCAAATAGAGAAATAAAGCAGTAACCACTAAAATGAACAAGATATTGTAAATTATTGACCATATTTAGAATCTGCTTTGAGCAGTAGTCTCTAAGCATCACATTGAATGGTACTGCACCAGCTAACATAACTATGTAGCACATCTTTTTTCACTCAAATAGTGAGGTTGATAAGACCATTGAAGACATGTCTGAAGGGAACAAGTTGCTAGAAACCAGCAGGTCTTTGTCCAGTTGCTTCAGCATGACAGCATCAGAATGTCAGACTCAACTGGGAAGGTGTTCATCAAAAATTCAGTCTGAAACATGGAAATATAAGGTAAGATCACTATATAGCATGGCATTTGCTTACAGGGTTTTATAGCACCCAACTCTATTGATAAAACTGCAAACTTTTATTCAAAAATAGTATATAATAAAGCTTATTTGCTTATCTAGGACAAACCCATACTCATGATCAGAGACCTACATTTTAAAGTGTACAGCAAGTGAGGAATTGGAAAGAGTCTGGAGGGAATTTTACAGATGTCTTATTTATCCATGAGAGAGCTTTTAAACTTGAGATGTCTTCAAATTGAAGCCAGATTTCTCATGGCTGTACAGTATCATAGATGTGTTGAGAGCTACTTGTAGCTTTGGAGGTTAATATACACATCTGCGTAGCTTTACAGTAATTTTCCTTCTATTGTGGCAGGAGTTATGAAGCACACTCATTTCCAAGTGAATATCATGAAAGATTCTGTTCCATTTGTGAAAGCATTTGGTATTTATCAGAGCTTCTAAGGCACAACCCACTGCACTGTACTACTACATAGAAAATCATAATGTGCGTAATAGAGTATTACATTGTACAACTAACTACATTTTACCACTTGTATATACCATTAGTATTTCAGAATAGGTTTTGGTTGGTTGGTTTGTTGATTTTTTCCCTCTTCACATTCAAACATTATTTTAACATAAATGCTTTGTCTGTCTGTAATACAAACAAAAACCCATAGCATGTCCCATCCGACCCCTTCAGTTATATCAGAAACTGAGTGCAGGCTTCCTCCCACCAAATAAATACTCTTTTTGAGGCAAATTAATCTTCTTGAATGTTAGAATGTTTCTGATGTTGTTGTCTCCTGATCTATCTGATCTATCTGCAACTGACTTAATTTTGGAATAAATTCAGACAAAGGCAAGTAATACAAACAAAAACCCATAGCATATCCCATCTGACCCCTTCATTATATCAGAAACTGAGCGCAGGCTTCCTCCCACCAACTAAATACTCTTTTTGAGGCAAATTAATCTTCTTGAATGTTAGAATGTTTCTGATGTTGTCTCCTGATCTATCTGATCTATCTGCAGCTGACTTAATTTTGGAATAAATTCAGACAAAGGCAAATAAAACATGAAAGGATCTCATGTTTTTAGTGCTGGTGGACTACCCTTTGAATCTCTTGAAGAGTTCTAAATTCAAGACAACCATGAAAGTGCTGTGTCTTGCTTCTCTATTGTCATAGAAAGGTTAGAGGAAGCACTGATTTCATAGCAGATAAGGCAAATACTTGAATACTTTTGTCTGGGCATGCAGAATTTTAAGTCTCCTAGACTGCTGAAAGGTTGTGTGTGTTCTTCTTTGTCATGTTAAAATGTGCTGATGTAAGATAATTGAATCAGAAGTTAGACCTCTTTCAGTGAAATATGGCTTGAGGATCGCTCTACAAGAAGATAAGATTATACTAATTTATTATAGTTCAGAGAGCTATTGGTCTTGGACCTGGATTATCCCTCGTGTCTCATAGTTTGCAATCTTGCATGCTTGAATTTCTATTGAACTACAAGTGGCGAATCTTGATCACATGCTTTGGGTTGGATTGACTGCAAGCTTCAGGATCAGGATGGAATTTTCCTCTATCATGATCAGAGCAAAGATGGAAGATAAAATTTTAAACTTAAGGGTGCCAAGTCTTGTCTGTGTAGGAGCCCAAGGTCCCATTTGCAGAAGTGCCTAAGTCCCATTTGTTTTCAACGTGTGTTAGAATCCTAAGTGTGTTAGGCTGCAGGTCAATTCAGTGCTTTTGAAAATGTTATCCCTTGCGGTGTTTTTACCCCCTCTGAAGCATTGTGGGTGAAGCTTTCCCCACATCCACGTTACAAGTACAGAACAAAGACTCTAAGACTAAGTTATTGAAGTCTCACTGTACTTCCCTTCTTTCCTCTGAGACACTACATTATGAAAATTTGGAGCATCTCCTGCAACCAAATCCATATCTAATAAGTCCTTTTCTGGAAGGCTTCAGTCCCTAGTTAGAAGTATCCCAACAAGAAAAAAAATGTTGATTGATGTTCAGATCCTTGGAGAATTGCTGTTTGCATCATGATAGTGCTCAGCTCTAATAATGAACAAGATCTTTCCTTGTCTTGTATCACAAAGACAGAGCAATAATAAGATGTATTCAAATCTAATAGCTAATAAATAGATCACACAAAAGTGAGAATGAAGGAGGTGAAGAATGCAGTGGGAAGTAAAGGATGTTAGGAGGGTTGCCTGGCAATAGATATGTTGGGCAGGCAACCATGGGCAGTGGGACAGTTGGTTGCTTCCAAATGGTTGTTCTCAATTTAAAAGTGACTACTTTAAAATATTTTACCTGTTTGGTTTCTTTTGAGTTAACCAACTGTGGGGAAAAAATCTTTTACCAGTTCAGAAATGTTTCCGATTTTTTTAAAAATCAAAATCAATTGAAAATGGCTTTTTAAACCAAAATTCATATTTGGCTTGGACTTGATCTTCAGTGATGAATGTATAAAGACATTAGAGTTAGAAATTAAGTTCTCCAGCTTACATACTGATAGAAAATTATCTTATGTCTCATTAGTGGTCTGTGTGAATTAAGTTTGTTCTCAGTCCAGTTCTTGGTGCATAATGAAAATCATCATCTATCATAAATCAATCATTTAACTGAGCTACACTGTACATGTTTATATTGAAACATAAATTCAGAACATACACAATAAAGTGAGAGACTATATGTGTGTTCAGTTTGTCACTAAGGGTACGTCTATACTTACCCATGGCATCGGAGGAGTCCAATCGATCTTCTGGGTTCGATTTATCGCGTCTTGTCTAGATGCGATAAATTGAACCAGGAAGTGCTCCCCCATCAACGCCGGTAATCCTGCTCTGTGAACGGAGCAGGCGGAGTCGACGGGGGCGCCTGCGCGCCGTGGTGTGGACCAGGGGTAAGTACTTTTAAGTTCGAAATAAGATACTTCGACTTCAGCTACGTTATTCACGTAGCTGAAGTTGCGTATCTTACTTTGAACTTCGGGGCTAGTGTAGACCAGCCCTTAGGGCCTAATCCTGCAAATATTCACTACTGGACCTTGGGCTTAGAAACCATTGGCTTCAATAGGAATAATGATGATAGTAAGCATTAGGCCCAGAAGTGTTTGCAGGACCAAGCTCATGCTAAGGACAAAACAAATTGAGGGATGTGATCCTGCTGTCCTTACTTATGTAAATATGGCTAAAGAGTAGGATCCATGGTACATATGCTGAATATCTCAGGTGTGTATTTTAGAAAATATAACTAGTTTTATTGATATAGTAGAGACATATCCCAAATTGTGTATTTTCTTGTGCATAGTGAGTAAGGGGAGGTAATTAGAAAAATTCAGCGCTATGTTGATAGCAATTATGCACTTTTTGGTATTTGCATATAGAACAGTATATTGCATATAGAACAGTATATTGCATAGTATGCTTCACCCTAGTAGTTGCACCCCTTATAATCTCTATCCCCATAACACCTCTGTGATGTAGGGAGTTTGTTGTTTTACAGATGGGGAAGTGAGGCATAGAAAGACTAAGTGACTTGCCCAAGGTCATGCAGAGACTCTGTGGCAGAACAGAGACTTGAACCCAGGTCTCTCAAGTCCTGTGCTAGTGCCCTAACCACCGCATCGCTCATCTTGGAGCTAGGAAGTGCCTACAATCAAATCCTGACTTTAGCACCGATTCACTTTGTGCCCTTGGACAAGGCACACCATTTTTCTGAGCAACAGTTTCCCCTGCTGTAAAATGGCAATAAAGTTTGTGTGTTTGTAAGGCTTACGTAGTTATTGTCTGAACAAAAGAGCTATATAAATGTTGATTAATTGTTCTCATTGGGCTAATTAGTTTAAGACTCTCATCATGTTACATGTGGTCTCTGGCAACAGTTCATTTAGATAAATCCTCTCTCTACCATCACAGCCATTCTTGGTGTCTGGTTTCTGTACTTACAAAGTATGGAAAAGAAAGCAAAAAAGAAGCAAACAAATCTTCTAGCCAGCTTTAAGCTGGGCACAGCCCCTCCTCCCTGAGGCAGTGTCAGCTGGGTCTTCTTCCCAGCTCCAACAGCATTGCAGGAGACCCTGTCTCCCCACAGCTTCACTCTGTGGTTCCCTCCCTCCCCACTTCTAGTTCTGCCCTCCCTGAACTCCCTCTCACTCATTATAGTCCAGCTGCAGCCCCACCCCTTCATTGGGTTAACTGGGAGCACCTGCAGTGGCACAGGGGACAGACACCCTGTTTCAAGGGTCAGAATTGGGACCAAGAATCAAGCCGAAATGACACTCTATGTCCCCATCTGTGCTACAAAATGGTTAAATATCATTGTGAAAGTTAGTCACCTAAATCCATATTTGGGCACTTAATAAAAATGGCCTGGTTTTCATAACTGCTGAGGACCTACAACACCCACTGATACCTGAAATTGTCTACCTTTATTTAGGCATCCAAGTTTGATAGTGCTGGGCATAATAAATAATGCTAATGGAACATTAATAACAAAATTGGACATGAAAGAGAATCCTTTCATATTTCGGGACTACAAATGCTGAACCTCTTTACCAAGTGATCTTTCATCAAGGCAAAAGGAGATTCACAGCCTCTCTCATGATGAAATGCATATAACTCAGGAATATCAACTCTAATTCTCCTCCAAATAACCCATCATTCTGCATGCAATACTTAAATGATAGAACCCAAAAATGTAGTTAAATGCAAACACAGGGCAGTGATGAAACTCAAGTTACGTTCAGCAAGCAAATCCTTGTCACTTCAGTTTGCCTGGGCCCTAAATGGAGACAAGGGGAACCAAAGATTGTTTCCTGCTGTGTTGCAGACATATTTTTTTCTCCCAAATTGAAAAGCTGTTGTAACACTGCATTATTGGACTGTGTCTTTGAGCCTCAATGCAGCAAATGCTCAAGCACCTTTATCAACTGGAGTAGTCTCACAATGCCTGTAAATCACTACCATCTAGTATTGGTTAGGCAGGCAGTCACCTGTGACCATTAGACTACTCATTTATTTAAATACTTAAACTCAGTTTTAATGATAACTTGTCCCCTCCTGATGTCTGCAGGTCTGTTTATTCTCTCTCCTCTTAGGTTGTGAGCTCTCCGGGGTAGGGACTCTCCTCCCCCCATTCTGTACAATGCCTAGCATAATTAGGCCTCATCCCTGATTGTGGCTTCTACATGCTACTGCAAACAAATAATAAATATTTTTCATAACAATATCATTCTTCATGTTTAATTACATAATTTAAATAATGTAAGTGTATTAGTACCAATGCATGGTGCAGGGAACGCCAGTAATTGAATGCACTATGCAGAACATACTCTTTGTTGCTTAGCAGTTAAATGTATGCACGTAGCTGCAGTGCTGACAAAAATGCTAATAAAAACTGACAAGTTATATCTCCAGAAAAATTACACAATTAAGAAAAAAATCTCTGAAGAACTGCCTGAGCAGCAGAAAATGGCACATACTGGTAGAGATCCCATCCCTGACGAAGACACTATCTTCAGCTCTGGGCCACTTAAGGGGCTGAAGGTGACGGGAAAGGAGAAGGGTTCACAATTATAGCATGTGCTGCAGACAAATAAGATCATGGTAAGGGGGTTTGTTCCTTTTTGAAGATAGAAATGTTTTTCTTGCAAAACTGTGCAGAAAAGTCTTTTTCTTCTCACTGTTCCCTGTTGTCTGCTTCCTGTATTTTTGTAGGTTTTTCATAGCATCTGTTGCAGTCAAATTTGTGACTTTTCTAGCAGATGGTTGTATCACACTATATGGGTTTTATTTATGTAATATGATACAGCCTATACTATTAATATAAAATGAATTGCTTTATCTGCACAACAGATCCCATAATGACACTGAATCATTTAATTGTTTTTAATATTTTTTTTGTTATTAAAGGAATGAACACAAGGCAGAGGGGCTGAGATTTTCAAAGAAGTCAATGGGACTTGGGGGGGGTGTCTAAATTCAGTTGGGGTTTGGATACTTAACCCTTTATTCTCCCTCCCCTCACCCTTAGGCTCCTTAGAAATATCAGCCGTGACATAAAGAACCTAGGAAGTGCAATCCGTCTTTTGGAAAGTGTCATTACTCATTATCCCTTTATAAAGCAGTGAGCAAGCGACCAGGGAGCTTTGCGAACAGGGCTGCAAACAGGGGAGTTTGAGAGGGAGTTTGGAAGGGGACTGCAAAGGGAGCAAGCTATCCTTGCCATTCCTAACTCCTTTAACCCAAACTAAAGGCAGAGGCAGAGCTACCAGGGGGCTGCAGACGGGGGAGTGAGTATCTGTTGAGGGGACAGATTGGCAGTTTGACTGTGTGCTTGATTGTTTGATTTCCTGTTTGAATAGTGTGATTTGGGAGTGCTTTGTTCCAGGCTCTTCTAAGAAGACAGTCAGTCAGCTGTGAACCAGCTGAGTGAGGAAACTCTTCGAAGGAAGGGACAATGGATGCTGAGCGATCCGCTGTCGTGACCTGCACAGGATGTGCCATGTTTGTCTTTCTTCCACAGGATAGAAGCGACTTTGTCTGTACAAAGTGCAAGCTGATCTCCATATTGGAGGAGAAGATTCAAGGTCTGGAGAAACGAGTATCAACCCTGCGTTCCATAAAAGAAAATGAGGAGTTCCTGGATAGACGTCAGGATCGGCTTCAGCGGGCACAGTGTTCTGAGGATTCAGAGCAGGCTACGCAGCGGGGACAGAAGGCCAGTGAGGATAATTGGCGGCATGTGACCTCCAGAAAAGGAAAGAGTATGAGACAAGTCCATGTACCAGAAACGCATATTCAGATGAGCAACCGTTGTCATGTTCTCTCCACAGGTACTAGTGCAGAGAGTGGAGTGAATGATACATCTGAGGGAACAGAGCAGAAGGAGACTCCACTGACTGGAAGGCATGAGATGCACAGTCCTAGGGATGGGGGTTCCACGACCACCACTCCCAAGAGGAGGAGGAGGGTGGTGGTGGTCGGGGACTCTCTCCTCAGGGGGACTGAGTCATCTATCTGCCGCCCTGACAGGGAAAACCGAGAGGTGTGCTGCTTGCCAGGGGCTAGGATTCATGATGTGACGGAGAGACTGCCGAGACTCATCAAGCCCTCAGATCGCTACCCCTTCCTGCTTCTCCACGTGGGCACCAATGATACTGCCAAGAATGACCTTGAGCGTATTACTGCAGACTACGTGGCTCTGGGAAGAAGGATAAAGGAGTTTGAGGCGCAAGTGGTGTTCTCGTCCATTCTCCCTGTGGCAGGAAAAGGCCGGGGTAGAGACTGTCGAATCGTGGAAGTCAACGAATGGCTACGCAGATGGTGTCGGAGAGAAGGGTTCGGATTCTTTGACAGCGAAATCCTTGCTCGTCTTAAACACAAAAAAGCAGCTTACAAGAAGTGGAAGATTGGACAAATGACCAGGGAGGAGTATATAAATATTGTTCAGGCATGCACGAGTGAAATTAGGAAGGCCAAATCACACTTGGAGTTGCAGCTAGCCGGAGATGTTAGGAGTAACAAGAAGGGTTTCTTCAGGTATGTGAGCAACAAGAAGAAAGTCAAGGAAAGTGTGGGCCCCTTGCTGAATGAGGGAGGGAACCTAGTGACAGAGGATGTGGAGAAAGCTAGTGTACTCAATGCTTTTTTTGCCTCTGTCTTCACAGACAAGGTCAGCTCCCAGGCGGCTGCACTCCGCAGCACGGTATGGGGAGGAGGTGACCAGCCCTCTGTGGAGAAAGAAGTAGTTCGGGACTATTTAGAAAAGCTGGACGAACACAAGTCCATGGGGCCGGATGCACTGCATCCGAGGGTGCTAAAGGAGTTGGCCGATGTGATTGCAGAGCCATTGGCCATTATCTTTGACCAATCATGGCAATCGGGGGAGGTCCCGGAAAACTGGAAAAAAGCTAATGTAGTGCCCATCTTTAAAAAAGGGAAGAAGGAAGATCCGGGGAACTACAGGCCAGTCAGTCTCACCTCAGTCCCTGGAAAAATCATGGAACAGGTCCTCAAGGAATCAATTCTGAACCACTTAAAGGAGGGGAAAGTGATCAGGAACAGTCAGCATGGATTCACCAAGGGCAAGTCATGCCTGACTAACCTAATTGCCTTCTATGATGAGATAACTGGCTCTGTGGATGAGGGGAAAGCAGTGGATGTGCTATTTCTTGACTTTAGCAAAGCTTTTGATACAGTCTCCCACAGTATTCTTGCCAGCAAGTTAAGGAAGTATGGGCTGGATGAATGGACGGTAAGGTGGATAGAAAACTGGCTGGATGGTCGTGCTCAACGGGTAGTGATCAATGGCTCCATGTCTAGTTGGCAGCCGGTATCAAGTGGAGTGCCCCAAGGGTCGGTGCTGGGGCCGGTTTTGTTCAATATCTTCATCAACGATCTGGAGGATGGTGTGGACTGCACCCTTAGCAAGTTTGCAGATGACACTAAACTGGGAGGAGTGGTTGATACGCTGGAGGGTAGGGACAGGATACAGAGGGACCTAGACAAATTAGAGGATTGGGCCAAAAGAAATCTGATGAGGTTCAACAAGGACAAGTGCAGAGTCCTGCACTTAGGACGGAAGAATCCCATGCACTGCTAAAGACTAGGGACCGAATGGCTGGGCAGCAGTTCTGCAGAAAAGGACCTAGGGGTTACAGTGGACGAAAAGCTGAATATGAGTCAACAGTGTGCCCTTGTTGCCAAGAAGGCTAACGGCATTTTGGGCTGTATAAGTAGGGGCATTTCCAGCAGATCGAGGGACGTGATTATTCCCCTCTATTTGGCACTGGTGAGGCCTCATTTGGAGTACTGTGTCCAGTTTTGGGCCCCACACTACAAGAAGGATGTGGATAAATTGGAAAGAGTCCAGCGGAGGGCAACAAAAATGATTAGGGGGCTGGAGCACATGAATCATGAGGAGAGGCTGAGGGAACTGGGATTGTTTAGCCTGCAGAAGAGAAGAATGAGGGGGGATTTGATAGCTGCTTTCAACTACCTAAAAGGGGGTTCCAAAGAGGATGGATCTAGACTGTTCTCAGTGATAGAAGATGACAGAACAAGGAGTAGTGGTCTCAAGTTGCAGAGGGGGAGGTTTAGGTTGGATATTAGGAAAACCTTTTTCACTAGTAGGGTGGTGAAGCACTGGAATGGGTTACCTAGGGAGGTGGTGGAATCTCCTTCCTTAGAGGTTTTTAAGGTCAGGCTTGACAAAGCCCTGGCTGGGATGATCTAATTGGGGTTGGTCCTGCTTTGAGCAGGGGGTTGGACTAGATGACCTCCTGAGGTCCCTTCCAACCCTGAGATTCTATGATTCTATGATTCTATGATCCCCTTTTATTAAGGCAGATTTGTAATAAAAATGTTAGCATACTACATCACACATTAGTTATTCAGGATCAGGTTAATTTTCAAAGAAGCAGGCTAAAGACTCTAGCTTGCTGGCTGGGACGGTCTCCTTCTCTGACTAACCAGAAAGACTGACTAATTTTCTTAATACCTGTCTTCTTTTTGGCATTTTTCTTGTGTACATCTGTGGTGTGAAAGCTTTTCCAGTACAAGGACAATCCATATTTTACTATACCACAATTGCATTGAAGGGGGGGTGTGTGTGTCACATTTTTCCAATTATGTGCAGTACAAAGTCTTGCAAATTTGTTATTCTGTTTAAAACATAGATCTTTTAGTGGGGCATTAAGAAAGCTGGTCAGAGCATCTCTAGAAAGTCAGCATTTTGTCATAGGATGAATATTTTTAATAATTTCTTTCACAAACAGTCTAATTCCTAGATACCACCGCACCACATGTTTCAGTATGTTCCCCCTTCTCCACGACCTTTTCCTAGTAGCAAAAATATGATGGATCTTAACTGGAGTCAGATGCCATCTATACAATAATTTATGCATTTTTTCTTTAAGAGCTACACAAATTGAATATATATATATCTACTTTCCCATATAAAGACACACTCATCCAGATAAATATCTTTGTCCAAATCCCTCTCCCATCTTTTCATTATTAAATTCCTTTTCAATCAAAATTGTATATATCTTATATATTAAACTTTTTGTTCCAGCTTGCTTCTGGGTCAATTTCTTAATTGTGTTTAAAGGTCTAGATAGAGCTGCCTCATGTCCAGATTTCACAATCAAATATTTGAGTTGTAAATACTGAAAATACAGGATCTTTAAATTATTTCCAGTACTACATATCTATTGGTATGATTTCCAAGGAGCAACTGTCTAAATTGAGTAATCTCAGCTCTTACCCACAACAAATAGTCACTTTGATATTTCCTAGGGATAAATTCCTGATTATTAATTAAAGTAGCTAAGGGAGAGAACCTAGGTGACAGGAATTTAGAAAATTTGTCCAAAGCTGCTAAGCAGGATAAATGGGTAATATTTTTTTTATTTTTTATTACCTAAATTTCTTTTTAACCCAACAGTTACTATGAATAGCTATATTTGGGTTCCAGTCTTGTTTGAGTTTTCCCCAGTGCTTGGATGGTCTGTTGCTACCCCAGTTGATCACATCTTTGAATCTGATGCATAATAATAAGCCAAATTAGGGAAAGCAAAGCCACCCCTCTTTGTAGCCTTATACAGAACTTTATAACTCACCCTTTGTCTTTTACATTTCCTTATGAATTTTAATAGTGCATCTTGCCATGTTTTAATGTCATGTCAGGGATATCAATAGGGATGCTGAAACAAAAATAACAAGTTTGAGAGGACATTCATCTTTACTGAGGCTATGCTGCCTAGCGAAGAAATTTCATATTTGTTCCATTACTCCAAGTCTTTTACTATTTTACTTCACAGTAAAGGGTAATCTTCCTTAAAAATATTTTTATATTTCTCCAAAATATGTATTCCTAAATATTTTAAACATTACTTTATCCATTTAAATTTATTTAGCTGCCAACTATTTGTTCTGAGGCTTTGGGGAATATAAATTCCTCAGATTTCAGGTTCTTTGTCAAGACAAAGTGGGTGAGGTAATATCTTTTATTGGAGCAATTCTCTTGGTGAAATAGACAAGCTTTTGAGCTACACAGAGCTCTTCTTCACCTTGTCTCTCTAATATCCTGGGATCAACATGGCTTCAATGACACTGCAAACCACAGGTGTATTTTGAAGCCAGGTACCTGCTCAAATTCCAAAGTCAATTGTTCTATAATTTTTAACAAGGCTTCTGGCTCCTGTAATTATAAAAAGACATCAGCATACAAAGCTATTTTGTGTTTTAATCCAGAAGTTTTGATACCCTTTACTAAGGGACCGTTCCTGATGTAAGCAGAGTCAGGATGATCTCTACCCTGACATCTGGTGGTGAGTTGTGGAAAGGGATGTCAGGGGCTAATCTTGTTTGCATGGACACACCCACCCTGCAAAGCATGATGGACCGCTTGCCCAAATGGTCACTTTGGCTGCTGTGGGATCCCCAGTTTCTCTGTTATTGGGGCAGGAAGAATAAAGTGGTGTTACCCTGATTATGTGAATCAAGGACAGTGACCTTTTGTTATGATGGAGGGACTCGCCATCAACGAAGCAGCACTCGCTAGGCAAAGGACATGGGTTCCAAAACCCAGTGAATTGAGAGGGGTTGGGGACAAGTATTTGTACCTGGTGGCATGGGCCTCTTCTGAGGGCCCTACATGTCAGTTGCACCTCCTTCTCTCTTTCCACTGTGGAATATCAGAGCTAATGTTGGATTCATTGGGAGTCTGGTTTCAGACTGCTGAGCTGAAATCACTCTGGGCTAAGCGTGCAAATGAGCACGAAGGCTCCCCTAACTACAAGCTGAAATCACTAAAGAGCTAAGAGTCTTATGAGCTGAACTCACTGAGCAGTGTGTTAAGTAGTGGGGGAGCCTGAAGATCTATTGCTGAGTGGCTGGTGGTGCGGTGCTGCCAGCGGAGCAGTTTGTGGGGACAGTCGGAGCGGCTTGCAGGATGGTCGGCGGAGTGGAGCAGTTTGTAGGGGACAGTCATAGCAGCTTGCAGGACGGCTGGCGGCGCGGAGCTGGTGGTGGCGCAGTTCGTGGGGACAGCTGAGGCAGCTTGCAGGACGGCTGGCGGAGCGGAGGTGCCGGCGGAGCGGAGCAGTTCGTGGGGACAGATGTAGCAGCTTGCGGGACGGCTGGCAGGGCAGAGCAGAGCGAAGCCCCACGAAGGGACGGGGCAATCAGCTTTGAGCCACGTAAGGTGCCCCTTACCTCTCCCCATTTCTGCCCAGACTGGCGGCGGGGTGGGGGGGGATGTAGCATTCTGCAGATGAACTTTTGAACTCTGGGTCTGGACTTTTGGGTTGTTGGACTTTTGGGACTTTGGGTGACTTTTTGGGTTTGCTGGACTCAAGAACCAAAGGGAAAGGACATGGCCAATTTGCTGGGGTGGGTCTTTGCTCACAGTTTGGTTTACGAACCCTAGATGTGGTGTTTCCTCAACAAAATGCCGCATTGTTTCTCTCTGTCATTAAAAGGTTTTTGCTACACTCGGACTCTGTGCTTGCAAGCAGGGAAGTACTGCCTCTTAGAGGCGCCCAGGGGGGTAATATATATTTGTCCCAGGTCACTGGGTGGGGGCTCGAGCCGATTTTGCATTGTGTCATTGGAATGGAACCCCTAGATACTGAACCCGGCCCTTGTTGCTGCCAACTCTGACTGGCAGAAGGGTTACACTCACATTTATTACAAATGACTCCATTGCTAAAGCAAACAACAGGGGACAGAGATAACGGGCAACCCTGTCTCGTACCCCTAGAAAAATTAAAAGGAGGAGATTGATGACCACTAACTAATGCAGTCACATGAAGATGAGTATATAGGGCCAAAACGCCCCTATAAAGTGATTTTCAAAGCCAAATGTTACCAAAATCTGTCTAAGGTATTCCCCCTACAGCTGGTTGTAGGCTTTTTTTCAGCATTCAAAGAAAGCAACACACAGAAAGAATATGTAGAATTAGCATTTTAGACCAAATCCAGAGTTCTTCTCGTATTATGAGATAGAAGCCTGCCAACAACTAACCCACATTGGTCAGGGTGAACATATTTGGACAAGATAATACTCAATCTGTTTGCCAGCATCTTGGCATACATTTTAGTATCCATATTAATTAAAGAAATTATGATTCACAATAAGATCTTTTCCTTCTTTGGGAATGACCCCAGTTTTTGCCTCTTTCCATGACTCTGGAATCTTGTTTCCCTGAAATATACCGTTAAACAATTCAGTTAAAATAGGGACCACCACTTACTTTAGAGCTTTATAATGCTCCCCAGAAAACTCATCAGGACCTGGACCTTTATTGGATTGTAACATTTTAATCACATCTTCAATTTGCTCTGCTGCAATTGGCCTATCAAGAGTGCCTCATCATCCTCTGGGAGCGGGGGTAGTTTCACATGTCTCAAATATCTACACATTCAGGATTTGGATGTTCTGAAGCACACAAAGTGTGGACAAAGTTAGGAAATATTTCAGAGATGTTTATCCATTACCAGATCTCTCTTTTTATTTCTAATCGGAGAGATGGCTGATTTATCTTGTTTCTTTTTGAACTGTCTGGCTAAAAGCCTATTACCTTCATTGCTTTTGTCATAATATTTTTGTTTAATATAGCTAATTGTTTGGTCAGCCTTATTTGTTGGTAACAGGTTAATCTTCCCTCTTATTTCAATTGTTTTCTTATACACTCTTTTAGATCCTGTTGATTTATGTTTACCTTCTAAAAGAGAAAGTTCTTTAACCAAACTTTTTCAAGACTTCTCATCTTTTTGCGGTATGATGCTTTATTTACAAGGGTTCCCCTCCTTCCTGTCTTTCCAGCATCCCAGAGAACACTTTTATCAATCCCTTCCTTATCATTTTGTTCTATATATTTCTGAAAATTTTCTTCCAGTTCTTGAATTCTAAGGAGGTCATACAACAAAGCTCTATGCAACTGCCAGGCCCTTTGTTTTTTCACTGAGTCCCAGTCTTTATAACTCCCAGATTAGGTCTGTTGAACTAATCAACCAAATAACCATTTTTATTTCTAATTAACCAAGGTCTTCGAAACAAAAGTCATATAAATCCTAGAATAAGATCCATGAGTAGCAGAATAATATAGTCCCTGATGTCCAGATTAATTAGCGATGTAACACATTTGCACTTGCTCCTTCTAAATGCCCACTGTGTACATTTGCATTGTCCAAAATGGAATTAAGCACCTTGTTAAAGTTCCCCCTAGAATAATATCCCCTTATCGAAAATTTTCTAAGTCCCTAACAAACTAATCAAAAAAAGAAGCTTGATCTTGATTGAGAGCATATACATTGGCTAAGGCGTTTCAAGGACCGCTTAGTTGAAATATATCTGCACTCTGTATTTATGAGTTGTTCTGAAACAATAAAAGGGAAGTGTTTATGAAAGAGCATTGCCACCTCTCTTCTATTAGATTGCCCTGGAGAGACATGTGGTAGCTGTGTCTAAGAAGTATTGAGGTATTTATCTTCAAATTTTCTTCAAGTGGGTTTGCTGTAAATAGATTATACTAGGAAAAGCCTTTTTCAGTGAGCAGAATACCCTTTTCTAAAAAGCTTAGATATTTCTTCTCACCCAAGGTCCTGATCCTGCAGTTGACAGTCTCTCTCCATAGAGTCTGGGCCCAGTTTTGATCTGTTTTTATCCTATCCTATTTCACTGTAACTGAATGTAAGTACAGATCTGCTCACAGTAGCTTAAAGAGTACCTTAAGCTGTGCCAAATCATCAAGCAGTTCATTTGAAGTTTGGTCCCAGTGCTGAAACCCCAATATTTTTAGTTAAAGCATTTTAGAAAAATATTGTTATTTTTCAGTTAAAAGTGGGCTCTCTGCAACAATCCTTAGTCACTCAATAAAATCAATGGACATTTTGCCTAAGTAGAGAGAAAATACCAAGACCTGAGTCAGTATGGATTAGATGGATTAATTTCATTTATTAAAAATGCTGACTGATTTAGGCTCCTGTGATATATTTCTTATCAAATTAACGTAAAAATAGTAATGGCAAATCAGAATAATACTTGCTTACACTTTTTCCAGCTCCTTCCCTTCATCAGTGTAGTGATATAAGAATGATGGCGTTAACTATCTACATGCATAGCAATGATGACATATGACAGAAGGGCTAGAATGCTGGGCAGTAGGGTGACCAGATGTCCCGATTTTATAGGGACAGTCCCGATTTTGGGGGCTTTTTCTTATATAGGCACCTATTACCCCCCACACCCTGTCCTGATTTTTTACACTTGCTATCTGGTCACCTTACTGGGCAGTCAAACAGATTGATCTATGTAGTTTGATCATTTTACATTCACTTTACTTGTGTTTCCCTCCCCCATCATTAAGAGAACTTTTAACTTGATTTTAAACAGTGAAGAGTTATTTCACCTTGATGAAAACATAGATAGGACCAAGCATCTTTCCAAGCCAAATAGCAAAATATATTACCTTGTGCACATTAGAAGTGTGTTAGAAGATGGTAAGAAAAGTGCAGAGTAACATGCTACAAGCTAGAGGTTTTGCTTTTAGCTCTTTTTAATTATGAAAGGCTGTCTCATACTATAACAAGTGTCTTGGAAAAGGAAAGGACTGGAAGAGGCAAGATTTGAGTCCAATCAGGCTGTATTTAAAACAAAACCAACCAACCAAACAAAAAACCTGGACTGTAACCTTGTAACTCTCATCACTGCAAACATGAAAATAAACGTTCTTTGGGGGAATTAAAATTAATTTGCCTTCTTGCCAGTTATTAGAGTGTGAAAGTGTCTCTAACTAAACTTTCCCAAATATTGGATTTTATAAACTATTTCTAAACATATACTGCAGTGGAAATAGCTGGCAAAAACACACATCACAAAACTAGCAAAACTATTTACTTCATAGCCTTTAAAGATTTAAGAAATATATAATAGGCTTGCCTGGATGCTTCTCCTGTATACTCTTTTTTTTAGATATCCTAATAGTTCTACCTTTAGTATTGATCCTCATCAGTTCCTGCATATTGTGCTATAAATTCCCTATGAAGTGAATAGCAGGAAGGATTATCTGGCATAACAAGCAAATGACTAATTTATACCAAGAACATTTGATTTACAGTGAATGGAATCGTCTAATTCTGGTTTCAAGATTTGAAATTTCAGGATTACACAGATGAATGTTATTGTGGTTAAGTTTCCAGGCATCACTGAAGATGTTCAGCTGTCCTATCACTTTTAGAGGAAACAGGGAGAGAATTAAGTAAAACAAAGTGCAACTATTATGGAAAATCTAGTATTTTACAGTAAAATCCATCTACCTTACCGTGGCACGTGCATTGATATATGAATTTAAGGATGTAGTTTCAGACCTAAACTGAGATTTTCTTGTGTGATAGACCCAGGCCAGTTTGGTACAACAGAATAGTAGAAGGCAGATATACTGGCCATTGGGTTAACAGTTTTCTGTTCCCTAACTGACCAGAGCAGGGACTGCTCCAGGCTAATGAGAACACCCGACTCTAATTAACCTGCAAAGAGTCAGGTGAGGCCATTAAGGTAAAGTGAACACCTGACCCTAATTAAGGCTCTTCTGAGCATATAAAAGGGCTCACTCCAGTCAGGCTAGGAAAGAGTCAGGGAGCCAGAGGAGAGGAAGTGCTGTTGCTATTGAAGGACTGAGTAAATGAGGACACACTCGCGCCATCAGTAAGGGAGCCCTAAGGTAAGGGTGAAGAAGTGAGAAGCAGGAGAGCTGTGGGGAAGTGGCCCAGGGAATTGTAGCAACTCTGGCAGTGAGAGGTTGGCTGCCAACAGCTGCTACCATTAGGGTCCCTGGGCTGGAACCCAGAGTAGAGGGCGGGCCTGGGTTCCCCCCACCAACCTGCCACTACAAGGAGAAGACAGGCCTCTGGCAGAACAGGAGGCTAAACTGTTCTGAAAAAAAGCCCAGAGGGACAACAGGGACTGTGGGAGTTCTCTCACCATCCTCTGAGGCTAGCATAAACCGCCTAGAAGCGCAGGACCCACAGGGACAAGATCGGAGCTCTGCCACACTTGGTATACAAGCTATGATATATGGCATGTATATTTTGCAAGTTTTCTGGGCTGTTCACCGTGCACCTAACTGTTCTTCTCTGTACCATGGTATAAACTGATTATTATTATGAAGTTACTTCCACTGGAATTTCAATGAAAGCCGAGTAGCGTAGTCTACATCATCCTCTGTATTCCTGACTTTCTAACCACATATAACTAGGCTGAAACTGTGGGGTATGCTTGTGATTATGTAAATAAGTGACAGTAATAAAGACACCCGTTCATGCACTATATCAGGCCATTCAAACCAAGTGAAATTTGCAGAGTCAAATAGGATGTATTATCCTCACAGCTAGGGTAGCTATGTGGCTGCAAGTGTTGTCAGCAGTGTCTTGCAAAGGCTTACACCATATACTTCTAGGCTGTATTAGCCTCACAGTTAGGGTGGCTATGTGTCTGCAAGTGTTGTCAGCAACATATTGCAAAGGCTACTATGGCAGTTGCTGATGCCAAGGGCATTTCCAAGCTGGTCTCTTCCTTTACACCACTGATGGTTCTTCAAGTAGATGCAGACATGTATTCCACTTAGGTGTGTGTATGCCCCTCATGCCAGAGGTGGAGACTTTTGCGTAGCAGTACCCATAGAGGGGCAGTGCTCATGTCTGTAGCCCCTCCCCTGGCTACATGAGGTGGCGGCAGCCTGGCTCCTAAGTGAAATAACCGTCTCCATCTACTCAAGGAAGAAGAAACAAGTACTTACTGTAAATGTGGTTCTTCGAGATATGATGCAGACGAGTATTCCCCGACCCACTCGCTGTCCCTTCTGTGTCAGAGTCTTCCTCTGGACATTCGGTGCAAAGGAACTGAGGGGATCCAGGGCGGTGCCACCTTATATAGCCAGGGGAGGGGCTACAGATACAAGGTGTGAGCGCTGCCCCTCTACAGGTACTGCTAGGCAAAATCTCTGGCTCCAGCACGCAGGGTGCACACACACCTAAGTGGAATACATGTCTGCATCACATCTTGAAGAACCACAGTTACAGTAAGTAACCATTTCTTCCACTGCATGGGTTTGCATCCTATTGAAACAGAACAAAATAGTGACCAGAAGAGTACCAGTCGCTGATATTACAATGGGCCTTCTGCTTAAAACATTCATTTGCAAAAGTAGGATGCCATTCAGCAGTGGCACTGTGACCTCATCATTCTTTCTCAATATGAATCAAGTCAACTGACCTCTGTGTCTGTAAAGGTGCATTGCCAGTAGCGTAGGCAGGTCCGGAGCACAGGGGAGCGTCGCAATAAAAAGGTGCCTCCCCAGGCTCCCCCTGTACTCACCTGGCAGCGCCTCCGGCGGCGCTCCGGGTCTTCGGCGGCACTTCGGCAGTGGGTCCTCACTCGCTCCGGGTCTTCGGTGGTACCCGCTGCCGAAATGCCGCCGAAGACCCGGAGCGCCGCCGGGTGAGTGCAAGAAGCGGCGCTTAAAAAGAAGCAGCTAAAAAAGGGCGCCACTTCCTTTTTAAGGCGCCGCTTCTGCTCACAGGGGGAGCAGCCGCTTACCCTGCTCGCCCCCTGGCTACGCTACTGTGCTTTGCATCTGTCTCACTCTCAGTGCCATGCAAAAAGACTATGAGAGTTAGTATGCAGCAAGCAACGGTGTGAATCTAAGTGCAACAACTTACCATGCACTAACTCGCCATGTGGACCATGCTGCAGCATAGCAGTCGTATGCTAAGCCACGCTCAGGGACTTACTCCGCTGTAGTATGATCCACACAAGTTGGTGTATGGCTAACTGGTGCACTGTAGATTCACACCCTAGCTTGCTGTGCACTAACTCATCGTGTAGACAAGTCCAAAGACAAGGGCAAGAGCCTGTTTCGGACATGGTGAGAATAGGTAGCTATAAAGTGCACCGGTGCCTCTATCTCTGCAGCTGTTTAGCCTGCCTTACCCAGCAGACCAAGCCTTGACTAAGCCCTGTTAAAACAATTCAAAATTCTGTACAGCATGTCCAGAGAAGTACAATGCAAGCAACTTGAGCAAAAAGGAAGTTTATGCCCGCAGGACCTGTGAATTCAAAGTAGAATTCATGGCACCATACTGAGCTCACAGCCTGAGAAACTACTTGAGCAAAAACGAAAAGGAGAACTAGTCAGTATCATTTCAAGTCAATGTCTATTTGGCCTATAGACATTCCTTCACATGTGTGTTTATAGATGTTCAACCCCACTGAGTAACATACAGTTTTGCAACTTTGTATGTATAAAACATCTGAGAGCATACATAGCAATTCTAAGTCTATGTCAGTTAAGCTTGCCCAGCATTAATGACTTCAAAATTCTGTCAGAAGAGATGGCACAAAATTTCAAGAAAACTATCACAAATTTTGTAGTCAGACAGCCACTCATTTCTTAATAGTCTCCACTATCACAGAAGGCCCATGTCACTGTGTTATTCCCCAATTTACAAATGGGGAAAAATGAGCCACAGAGAGGTTAAATTTGCTTAAAGTTACAAAGCAAGTTTGTGGTAAATCCAGGAATAGAGGCCTAATCTCCTGATTCCTAGCTCTTTGCTTTAACCACGTTCTAGCCACTGATTTATATCTGGATCCTGTAACCTATCCCTATATTTTATCCTAAATATAAAAGTACATTAACTTCTAGAATTCTGTGTTGGATAACATTAGGATGCTAAAATGTTTTGGAATTCTTAGTCTGGTTCTTAGTCTTGAAAGAATGAAGAAGTTGTTAGAAGCAATTGTTTAAAAAAATGTAATGATGTTGCCTTTTAAAGAATACACATTACTTTAGGGGGGAAATGCCAGATTTTTTAAAAGTAAAATGTCAGTAGAATTGTAAAAAAAATGGTGGTTTAGCTTATTTAGCTTTATTTGCCTACTGTAAAAAGAACACTAAAAAGGGAGGGGAAATAAGAAAAATCAGAAACAGGGAGGTACAGTAACCGCTCACTTAACGTTGTGGTTATGTTCCTGAAAAATGCTACTTTAAGCAAAATGATGTTAAGCGAATCCAATTTCCCTGTAAGAATTAATGTAAATAGCGGGGGTTAGGTTCCAGGGAAATTTTTTTTGCCAGTACAAGTTTTAAACAAACAATTTAATATAGTACACAGCAATGATGATTGTGAAGTTTGGTTGAGGTGGTGGAGTCAGAGGGTGGGATATTTCCCAGGGAATGCCTTACTGCTAAATGATGAACTAGCACTTGGCTGAGCCCCTAAGGGTTAACCCACTGTTATTAATGTAGCCTCACACTCTACAAGGCATCAGGAACAGAGGGAGGAGACACAGCATGGCAGTGGCTGCAAACATTCCCTGTGGAAGAAACTGAATGTGATGATGAACCCACGCTATCCCACCACTCCCTGCACTTTCCAAAGTGCCGGGGGAGCGTGCATGTGTGTGTGTGTGACGAGAGAGAGAGAGACCGAGAGAGAGACAGAGACATGCGGTGTCTCTGTGAGAGACAGAGAGACAGACACACACACTGTGTCTGTGTGTGTGTGACAGAGAGAGAGGGAGAGACAGAGATGCACACTGTGTGTGTGTGAGAGATGCACTTTGCCCCTTTAAGTACACTGACCCCACTCTAAGTACAATGCCTTTTTAAGTAGATCAGCAAGTTGAGACAGCAGCTGCTGCCAGCAAGCTCCCTCCATCCTGAATCCTGTCCTATCCCTCCCCAGCTCTGTGGAGATGGGGTACAGGAGCGGGGGGGAAGGGCGACACCCTGACATCAGCACCCCTCTTCCCTCCCACCCACTGCATAGCAAGCAGGAGGCTCCCGGGAGCATCTCCAAGCACGCAGTGTGGGGAGGGACACCTGAACTGCCCAGCACTTAATAGCCTGCTGGGTAGCTGCTGCACAGGGAACTCGGGAGCTGAGAGGGGGCTGCCGGTCCACCCTGTTTCCAAGCCCCCACCAGCTAGCTCCAATGGGACTCTTCCTGCAAGCAGTGGACAAAGCAGGCGGCTGCCAAACAAAGTTATAAGGGAGCACTGTGCAACTTTAAACAAGCATGTTCCCTAATTGATCAGCGAGGTAACAATGAAACAACGTTAACCAGAACAACGTTAAGTGAGGAGTTACTGTATTTGCAA
Source organism: Macrochelys suwanniensis (assembly GCA_033296515.1). Classification (NCBI taxonomy): domain Eukaryota; kingdom Metazoa; phylum Chordata; order Testudines; family Chelydridae; genus Macrochelys; species Macrochelys suwanniensis. The sequence continues at coordinate 37,664,947 of CM065777.1, forward strand.
TAGAAGATAATAATTGGACAGCCAGTCTTGCAAATAAACCATATAGTGAGTTCTTTTTTCCCGCCTTCAAGTATCTTGCTTGTGGTACCCAGTTCGTGTACATACAACAATTTTCTATAAATTATGCATATTGAACTAGTAAAAATTAATTACACATGCGTAACTTCCATAATGTGCTAATATGAGTTCACTCACTCTCTGATTTCCACCTTTCCCCACTAATGAATACAGTAAATTAATGCATCTGCTAGTCATGGGCAGAACTTAATTCACTATGACATTTTAAAAACAGGCATAAATAGGTAATCTGAGTTAATTTAATGCAATGACAGAGTATCTACTTGCTGTGCTGTGGCCCAGATCCTCAGCTGGTTTAAATCTGAGTAGTTTCAGTGGAGCAATACGGATTTATACCAGCTGTAGATCTGGCAGTGTATTTCTAGGGAGCCTGAAAAATTCTGAGGAAATGGGATGACATCTGTATAGAATTTTCCCTATTTATATACGTCATAGTAAGAGTACTTGATCTATAGTGGAATTAATTTTGTTAATTAAACTGTGACACATCTTTTGAGTTCTAATTTACCATGTAACTGAAGGGCCAAACGAAACATTCAGAAACAACCATTCAAAGCACATTTTTTTAGCCTGTTTAGTGCAGCAGAAAAGTTCTGCTGTGACAAATGGTTGGCAAAGAGTCGAAACCAGAACAATGGAGGAGGTGGGGTAAGATTCTAATGTAATGCAGTTTTTAAGGTGTGTGATTTAGTGTTTGTTTTTGAGATTGCTTTGCTCCATAATGCTGCTGCTCTTTGGCTGGAGATATTTATTAATTAATAGTAAATTGACTTACTCTAAGTGCAGTCAGGATGGTCTTTGCCACAGAAAGGGCTATAAACATCCTTTTCAGTAGTCTATGATAACAATTTTAAGCCATCACTTCAAACTATTGACTTCAGTTTGGTATGTAATAAAAATGTAAACCTATCTATTTGTTGACAGATCAGTGGGAAACACCTGAGCTGCAACTCTTAGTATATAAAAGAGGGAACTACTGGCAAGCATTCAAATGCTCTTTGACTTTGGAATTCATTTCCTCTGCGCCACTAGGTTTTGTTGATTTTTAGGGATTCAGCAAAGTCAGTCTAATGGGCAGCCACTGAGGAGGGTTGAGGTTGGGGGTAGGATTGGTGGAGGTGTGGAGGTGTTTTTTTTCCCAGGGATTAAAGTTTTGCAGAAAGTCCGATAGATGAGATTTGATCGATATGAACTGGCTTCTCTTTGTGGAGAGGTGATTTTGGTTGGCTACTATGATGTTAGTTGGACTGTGAGTTTTAAATATCTGTCAAGGGCGCCTGGCATGGGTATTTTTTGTGATTATGTGCTGACATAAAAGTAATTAAAAGGCTTTAGAGATATGGTTATGAAATTTGAACAGCTGAAGGATTGTTTGCCCTCTAGATGGAGCTGTCCACTTGTGTTACAACAAAGTTGACTACACATACATAATTACTAAGGGTGAAATCTTTCTGGAGATCTGTCGGCAGAACTTGCTTTTGCCTGTAAATTACCATACATGAGCATGTTAGTGGATATGATTACAAATTTTCCTCTGTCTGCCATACCGATTTGGACCTTGTGGACCTAGCTGTAGGATGGGTCTCTCCCCAATTATAGCCTTGACCTTTTAATTCTGCTTTCATCCCCATATACTCTTCTTTAAGCTTTCTATGCTCCTCCTAGTTCTCACTCCTAGCAGCTTCCTTTATCTCTTTATCCCACATTTTGCTTAGCATCATCTTTCAGGCTTCATGCCCAGCGCTGAAGCTCTTCCTTCTTGTCCCCCGGTGGCCTCTCTGCATCTTCAGTTTTTCTTCCTTAAAACCCACCTCTTTCCTTAACCTGTTAGTGGGGTTCTCTATAATGATGACATTCCCACAGCCATATTCCCTTTGTACTACCTTCTCGTGTACTATATTTGTGAGTCTGTATTAGACTGCACGGTCCTTATGTTACAGAGGAACCATGCTTTCTATGTATTTGTGGTGTTATGTACAACGCTCCATAAACAATAATTCATAGATTCATAGAGATTAAGGCCAGAAGGGACCATTAGATCCCTAACTAGGAGTGATATTATCTGCACATCCATATTTGTCACAAGAGCTAGTCCAAAGGGGTGTTCTGTAATGGATTATTCCAGACCGTGTTTTCAAAATGTTAAAAGTCACACATGGGCCACATCTTGTAAAATCTCAGCCAGACCCTCTGTCTAGTCATGTTTGTTGTCAAGATTTTAGGTTCCAAATGAAAGCTATAGGGCTGCAGCATTTTTGTGATATGTTGCGTGCATGTTAGTTAAACAAAGAGAATGTTTACATGCCAACCAGCCTGTCACATGCTGCATATTACATGGCATTACAAAGCTAGATAGATATGTTGCATAAAATAGTCACACTTATATTGTTTGGCATTTCTCCCTGCGAACAGGCCAAGAGTTCAAGTAAGAGGTGAAGAATGACAGCAAAACTACCAAAACAAATCCATGGAGCAGCACTTTCCCAAGACATATTAGCCATTTAGCATGATCCCCTCCCACAATTACACAGTTTTGACGAACTAGTACTAAATTGCTATTCTATTTGTTTTGGACCCAACAATCAGTGCATTTAATAGTACTGCATCAGAAGGCAGGCCCATTTCACGTATTCATATCTGCTGGAAAATGCTAAAAAAGAGAGCTGTTCAGAAGTATTTGTTGTAGCTTTTAAAATTACAGTACACCCTTGCTATAATGAAACAGTTGGGATCCAAACCTTTTGTTCGTTATAGCCAGGGGTTTGTTATAATGAAAGGACAATCAAAATGAATGATAAACTGCTGGCGTAACTTAATGAAGTCACCTCGGATATAGGCGTTAGCTGAATTAATTAATTAATTATTAATAATAATTAATAACTATTTGTGACATGCAGCCAGTGTTCTGCATTAATTCCTTAAAGAACACACTACAAAAAACCACAAATCCCAAATTGAAAGAGAACATTCAACACTGGTCAAACATGAAAAATGTAAAAGTGCATCAACAAATTTTCAGTTTTGCTTCAATTCAAAAAATAAAAATTCCAAATGTTGATTTGAATCTCAGTTCTAAAAAAAATTATCAATTTTGCTTTGCCATGCCAGTTACATGGAAGCTGTATGAGCCAACATCAGCATTGGATGGAGTTGCAGGATTTTTATTGCCTCCAAATCCTGTGTTTCCATCCATGCAAGAACAGCCTCTAACCCCTTTACTGCCTCAGATGCAAGTGGGGCAGGGGGCACTGGTTTGTCTGCCTTATCAATTTTATTTTTCTGGGTACCTAACCTCCCCAACGCTTTGTCAACAATGTCTTCATCTGTCAGCATGGTGGTCACTGCACACTCATCATCCACATAAAGCCAGTCATTCACTACAGCTTCAGGATCCGCTACACCATCCAGCAAATGAAGCATCCGGACGTCCGACAGAAGTTGGTCATTGTTGCCATTTTCCAGTTGCAGCACTTCTGCATCTTGATTGACAGTTGGCAAGGAGGGTCTTGTTCCAAATGTTTTTGACATTTCCTGAATGAATACTGGACCATGCATCAGCTGCAAGATATATCATATCTTTCAGGGTGAAGGATGTCAAAAAAGTCACATAGCCTGTATTCCTTGTGACTAGGATTTCTCTCAGTAGCCTTCTGTACTGCTTCTTGAATGCTGCAATGATCCCACCATCCATCAGCTGGATTTTTGACGTTGTCTTTTTAGGTAAGTAGACAACTTTAATTTTTCCATCAGATGTCACTAACTCGGCTGCAGGGAGATGTGTGGGCAGTTGTCCAGGAGTCACTGGGCTCTTCCATCTTGATGCACTTGATGTTGATGTTTCTTAACACTACAGACATAGTCCCCAAAAAAGCACTGTTTAAAATTTCCCCCCATCATTCAGACTTTTCTGGAGTTCTTGTAACTGACTTGAAGTGACTTCATATTAATGTGATGAAAGCATCGTGACTGTTGTGATTACCCAATGCAAAGCGTGGTAATTTTGTGACTTCCACTTGCATATATACAGAACAGAAATGTCACCCTTTCCTTCAGCACTTTATATCCCTTCGCTGTATCTGCCCTCTGGGAAAATGTCCTGTCAGGCACACATTTCCAAAACAACCCTATTTCATTGGCATTGTCTATCTGCTCCAGTGTATAATCTCCTTCTAACCAAAGTTGCTTTTGTTTTGGGAGAAAGCTGTCTGTAGCCTTGTCATTGCATGAACAGGACTCAGCAACAATATTCAGTTCCCAAATGCCATGCCTTTTTTGAAGTTGCCACAGCCATCCATCAAATGCTTTGAATGTTGTTTCAAAATTAATTTGCTTTGCCTGGATGTTTGCTTTTTTGCAGATGATCAGTCCAGATATACGATTACCATTTCTTCTGGACTGCTGGAACCACAACAAGTCTGCTTCATCTAGTGCATCATCATCAGATTCTCTTAATTTCTTTTGTGACAGTCCTTTGTCAGTGTTGACTTTATGGCCAAATGCTTGGAGATTTTTTTTTAATAGCCCGTACTCATAATGGAGATCTGGCTGCATTGCTCCTTTTTTCAGATGATCAATCATTTCTAGCTTTGTTGCAACAGAAATTGATTTTCGCTTCGGGGGGACTGGCTCATACTTTTGTGACACTTTTGTTTCAGAGGCACAATACGATTTTTGGTGACACTTCTGTTTCGGAAGCACAGCGTGAACATATGACACTGGATAAAAATTGTGCACGCATGTGCCTAAGCCTTTTTTTTTTTTTTTAACGATATTGTAGTTAGGCTCCAGGGACCAGGTTTGTTAAAGCCAAAGGTTTGTAATTATGAAGGGTGTTATAGCGAGGGTGTACTGTACTGTAGTTTGTCTGGCTGGTGCCAAGCCTTATTAAAGGCAGCAGGTAGGCAGATTGTGGTGTATTTTTCCTTGAAGCTTGTAGACACAGTCAATGCATTCAACTATTCTTCACTAATAGCTGAGCCACTTTGAACTTCTGGGTAATATGTTCCCCCTTGATTTACCCAACTGCCATGAACATTAATCAGATTTATGCATCAAAAGGAGAGTGTTTCCTACTCATGATTTCTCGTGACATTGAGTGCCCAAGATGCTGAACTCAGGTGATTACATGAGAATTTCAGTTTCCTTAAATAAAAACAAGTAAGTTTCTAGCCTTCATGGTTGTTGAGAAAAGCTTGGAAGCATGACCGAAGTATACCCCAGAAGGCAAATAGAACCCAAAATTTATTATTTTACAAAGTTCTCATGATTTTTAAGCCACTCTCGTGATTTTTTTGGTGGTGGGGTCTAATCATGATTCTTGAATGCTTGGGTTGAGCAATACCACAAGGACAATGCATGCAGTGTGTATAGTGGAAGGGGGAATCTGGGAGGGAGATGTGAGCTGCCCCCCAGGGAAACACACATAAGCTGTGTGAAAGCCCTGTTAGAATAGCTGCTAATTGCAATGGTAGAGTAGTTAAATATCTATAAATGTAGTTCAATATAGTAATTGTTAATTGTCTACTAATACGTTATTGAACCATTCTGTATGTCTCATGCACAACTGGTGCATCCTAGATTTACTGCCTAAAGGAGAAAAGGGCAATTTAATGGAATCTGCTTAAGTGATTCTGTGAAAGAACACATGAGATGTCCTCATGTTAAGTGTGAAAAGTTATGCAAAATATTGTATATATATTGATCACTTTTGATTTTACATTCTTTTTGTTAGAAACTCCTAGATTGCCATCTCATCTGCAAGAATGTAGTATAGAAACCAAGAAGTTCCAATTCAGTGGTGTAAATTAATGTACAAACACCTTGAACTACCTTTCAAGGAAAAATGAAACTAGAAAAGGATAAAGAAAATTTTAAGAGGCTATTGTTCCTCTGCTGGAGAGAATTTTCTGTAATAAGGATCTGGTGGCATAGGTTACCAAGTAAGCATGTGGTGACTGTTTTTTAGTCCGGTTTTCAAAGTAACAGGTAGTCGTGGTCAGCAAAGTCATTTGGCATGCTGAGAGGAACTGCAATGAGGAGAAGCTAGTGGAAGAGAAAACGCAAGGAAAGATTTTTAGTGGCCATGAAGGATTCAGGTAGTGTACACAACTTAATCAGTGTGTGTATTCTGCTGGGGTTTTATGGAGTATAAAGAGAGAACAAAAACTTGTGAAACACCCCACCATTGGATGTTATATAGGTAGCAAATGAAGTAATGCGTATAAGAAGATTTAAAAAGAATAGTCACTCTGACACCAAAAATAAAGCAAAACAAAAATGTATTTGTAGTCCTAGTAATGTTTTAAAGTTTTGATTCTAGATTTATACATTTATTTTTCATTACAAGAGACAATGAAACTAACCAAGACTAACTTTTCCCACAGCACAGGCAGTGTTTGGCTCATACCTTTAGACTGAAAGTACTCCTATATTATTAGGAGCATTTACTCTGAATCAGCATGCCAAATCCACAACTAGTGCTACTTATTTGGCATTGCACATGAAATATTTCCTGGGTTGCAGATTTTATATTCTCAGCAACTGGGAGCTGTTCATCTTTGAGTGCTGAAACTTGCATCTAATGTGGTATTCACACGGCAAGATTTCTAATGCAAGTCTTTTCACTTTAAACAGTCATATAATAATTATATACATACACACAACTATATTTTGATTAAGGACCTAACTAAAAATGATAAAAGCAACACAGCTAAAAGATCTGCATCACATGAAGAACGTTTCTCTCTGTTTCAATATTGTTGGTGCATTTGCTGAATTTTAATGCTTATGAAAATGAAGGATTTCATTCTAGGCATAGCGAGTGCGGGCAGTAACCATAGTGACTTCTGCACATGTAAGCGTTGCCAGTGTTCTTTGGTCCTAGTCTGCAACATCCTAGCAACTTAAAAATCAGTGAGCTTTTCTTCAACAGATTTGGGTAACCATTACAAAAAAATGTGATACAGTGGGTTCAGGTGTATAAGTGTCCTGTCCCCAAAAGACTAGAATCACAGGAGTACAACTCAACCATGCTAGGTTTCCAAGTCTAGTAAAAAAACTCTCATGACCAAAGGTTTCAAAGCTGCCAACAGATATATAAAAAATAGCATGGACACTTTACCTTTGTCCATTGTCAGGGACAGATCATCTATCAATGAAACTAGTATATTCACCATATTATACTCAGGCCTGTAGCCAGATTTAACAGGATTCCCCATGATACCTGCAATATAAATGCTATTTTGTGATATTTCTAGAGGATTTCATTTGTTGTTCCTTTCTGCTGTTATTGGCAGAGTCTAGCTCCTTTTATCATTCTGCAGACACACAGGACTTGGTGAAATGCATACCTCTATTTTGTTTGCTGTGCCAGAAATAACATGACTATTTTTAGTAGCCACAACGAAGTAGTCTTCTTATTGCACATTTCGGCCGTCATAGTTTCTGCTAGAAACCTCTGAGGTGATACAACTCATAAATGGGTTAGGAAACTACTGTGGCTCAAACTGAAAAGCTTATTATTTGGGAACAAACTGCTGTAAAAACAAATAGATAGATGAACCAAAAATGATAAAGGAGGAGATTTAACTGCCATGTGTTTTCATTAATGCTTTTTATTTTTGCTTTTAAAACCCAATGAAACAAAATAACCACAGCCTTCTTAGCCTTTGTCATGAAAAAGTTAGCTGTTCTTTTCTGAATGCATGTAAATAGCACTTGCAGCATTCTGTACAATTCTATTTGTTCCTAAGACATTAAAGCAAAGTCACATGATAAAATAGCCTTACTTTTTAAATATTGTGTTCCAAGTTTCAGCAGGCTTTATTCACTATTTTGACATTTGTAATCCACACACACATCTATGTGTGGTGTGTGTTTCAGAAAGGCAGCAATAAAGTGCATACGCTAATACTGATGCATTGTTTTGAGGACTGCAAGGTTAAAACCTGCCCAAAATAATTTGCTTCATAATTCACTTTCTTTAATGAAAAATTAAAGGGACTAGTGCACTGCATCCCCTCTCAGAACCACCACTTCAGCTTCTTTAATTTCGATCCCAATTTCAGAAGCTTTGGAAAACTCTCTTGAACAAATCACAGTGGGTTGATCAACCTTTGAGGAGCATAACATTGACTTGCTAATATTTTAAAATTTGACATCTCACATTTATAGAAGATAAATAAGCAGAGTGTAAAGTTGTTGCTGTTGTTTGTATCACAGTATCACAAAGAGGCTCCAACAGAGGTCAGGGCCCCATTATGCATGGCACTATACAAACCCATGTTAAGAGGTAGTCTCTGCCTTGAAGGGCTTACAAACTAAATAGATAAGACAAAGGTTGTGTGGGGAAACAGAGACAAAGAGAGATGAATCAACATGCCTGTGATCACATAGCCGGTCAGTGGCAAGATCAGTACCCAGGTCTCCTGAGGCGTAGTCCAATGCCCTATCCACTAGACCACGCTGCCTCTCAAAAGTGTCTTCAGTCACAGGTGTAAAAAACAAATAAAAATACTGTTCTTCATTTTCCCTTCCAGACCAGCTAGAGGATTCTACCTCAATTAACTTATATAAATCATCTCATCCTTTCCTTGATGGAGCTGAGCAAGCAGTGGTGTTCAGGAATTGGTTAGAGCCAGTAGCCATGACTTTAGCTGAGCAGAGAGTGACAATTCCACATCACAGCAACTTTTGAGGCTTTGGAATTTATATTTCTTTCACATTCAGAGCACAGATTTTCATCCCAAACCATTCTGAATGAGACAGTATGGGGATTGGAATCTGGGTTTCCCCTATTTTATACCACTACCCTAACCACTAGGCTATAGAGCATGAGCTCACACTTTTGCTTGCTTGCACGCTAACTCCATCCCTCACAACTTCCTTATGAAAATTTTGTCAAAACATACATCTCCATAAAATGTTTCAACTGTAACTAATTTTCCTGAGTCGCTCTAGTCACAACCACACCACAAACTCTGGAGGCACGTGCTGTAGGTGCCCCAGCTGTTACAGCCATGTAGACACCTAACACTTGCTGGCTTCATGCAGGAAGGACACTCTCTACAGGGGTCACAAAACAAACAGGGAGCTGTACTTACAGTCTGGTAGAGATGAGGTCAGACACAATGTAAAGGGAATGCAGGTAAGGGGATTACACTAAACAGCAATAGATTACATTATTAGTGCATAGCAAAATTAACAGTGATAACTACAGGCTGGGCTGTGAACCAGTGCCTGCTTCCATCCTCTGGCCCTACTGACCCCTAACCCACCCCCTTAGCTACCTCTGGCCATTTACTGGGTTCCTCAGAGTCCTCTCTTTTCACATTGTTTGTCCTGAGTCCGTTCTCTCTGGTATCATACTCAAGCCTGTCTGAGGCCTTCCCTTCCCAAGGCTGGATCCATGGACCCTCCAGCTCTCTTTTTAAACCAGAAGTTTGCCTGTGTCTCAAATGAAAGGCTCCTTTTTCACACCTTTCCTCCCTCCACTACCATCCCAATGTGACCTAATAGCTGAGAGGAATCAGCTCTGTATCAAAACATCTGTCTTTTATCAGTCCTAAAGCTACATGCTTAGATATGCTTTAACCAAACACAAGTTACTGGGCTCAATACCGGGGTAACTGGGTGAAATTTAAGGGCCTGTGACGTAGAGACTAGATGTTCTTAATGGTCACTTCTGGCCTTAAACTCTTACGAACCTGCAGCAGCTCTGCACCCTGTTGGAGAAATGGCAATGTCCCTTTCACCGATTTCCAACATCTTCTAATTCATTGTGAGACCAAGCCAGAGCACTTGGCAGTGAATGTCAGCAGTTCACAAAATCTAGGCTGAAACATGAGAGAGCTGGAGATGTAAGGCATTCTCGGTCAAGGGAACAGACTTCCAGAAGAAACGATACTTAACCAGAGTCTGATCACTTTTAGGTCATGCTGGAGGACCTTCCTCTATGCCAAAACGTTGCCATCGTAACCAGAATGACTTTTGTAGCAACAGCTCCCTGTCCCACATCAGAACCCCCCTCTTCCTCCACCTCCACCAAAGACGTCACTTAGTCTATCTAATTACCCCAGAAAGGCACTCAAGGAAGGGGACATGTATAAAGCCCCAAGAGAGGTAGAAGGACAGCCATGGCTTCATCAGGAATCACTGTTGGAGGTCCCTTTTAACCCTTTGAACTACCCAGTTAATCCAGGGTATAATAAGTCAGCACATAGGAGTGCGGATAAGATACTGGTCTTTATTTCATGAACACAGTTGCATGACAGGGGTCAGGATTGTGAAATGTTATATATCCTGGGCACATGGCACAGGTCACGTCAGGTAATTATTATTCAGATCAGTGGAAGCTCTGCAACTGAGCAGGCAAAGCTAACATTCCCCATCCAGGGATGCCTCAGGTAATGTTACCTGTGAAAACTATTTGCAAGTCTGGCTAAAATAATGCTTCAGTTCAGTTATGGATCATTTTAATAATGACTGAAATTTAAACACAGTATTAATTATTTTAATATTCATATAGAAGATTGAAAGTAATTAATTTTCCTACCGGATATTATAACACTTATGTAATATGTGTATAGTGAAGTTTAAAAATAATTAGAAACTAGAGGTTGTTCCCCAACATCATAGTAGTGTTAAAGTAAATTACATTTGGGCCTGAACAGTTTGAAAATGTCCCTTTGAACGTTCATACTAAAGCTCTGATGGTGAATCCCAGAAGGTCCAGTATGTAGGTTTGTGTAAGCATTGCTTAAGTTTTCATGCCTATTTCAGGCATTGTGGTGTTATCTGAACCCGATGTGTCCACTAAGCTGGCTGAAAAGTTGGAAGAACAGGCTTCCTCAAGAGATTTCTGACATGTCTGCCCCTAGCTAGAGAAATCACAGAAATGCCCTTTGCAGGATATATCTGGTCCTGGCTGGAAACCAAATGAGAAAACAACTTACAAAATCTGAATGTTCAGGAATCTTGATAAAACTTCAGTTTTGTTCTAGAAATGAGAAGATTACAGGTGGAGGCTATCTCCTAAGTTTTTTTCCATGTGCCAATTTGCCTGTTTCTAGTTAATAGTCACAAATAAGAGGTGTCTTTAGTAATACAATTAAAGAAGGAAGCATCAAATTTCACATAGTGCACAGTAATTGTTCTCATACTGTGCACTTGTAACTGGACGATGTGAGGAGCTCTGTTTTATTTTTATTACTACTGATTGGTTGCAGTTTAAGGGTAAATAATTCCAATGTGATGTGTGTTTTAAATCATATGTTGTATACTTCTGCTTGTTGTAATATTTCTATTTCCAAACTAATTAATATCAGTTACAATGTCACCTACTGGGGATGGCAGCCTTTCCTCTCAGTTAATTCAGTAGATAAACCTAATTTCACTGCAGCAGATCTTTCTGTTTCTTCTCAAAAGCAACTAGCTCTTGGACATATCAATGTGTGTATTTTGGAAGCTAAGGCTGGGATATAATGTGCTGCTCTCTCTCCTCCCTACTAGAATGGAGCATCAGAAACTTATGGGGCATGAGATGCTTTGTGTTAGCTCCACAAAGCAAAGTGGAGTCCCAGCCTAATCCTTCAACTGAACTCTTCTTCTCAGTACCCCCAGATGGTCTCATCTTTTCCTTCAAGTTCATAAACTCAGAGAGCCAAATAAATGTAGGGATCAGCTCATAATCACCACAATTCTGGCTTGAACATTCCATCACCACTTAAGTTATAAGTTATACTTAATGTAGGGTGTAGAAATTTCACAGAAGGTCCAACCTGCTTACCCCCTGTGCAGGAACGTGCCGGTTTATGGGATGGCCCAACTGTGGGGACAAAGTTAATTCCCAAGTATGCTAGAAAAGGACAAACCTGAATGGAAGGCAGGGCAGAAAGGAAATCCAGAGACAGGATCAGAAGTGGACAGTGAACAGTGTTGCTGTGAGGTTGACTGAAGTACTGCTTTACATTTGGGGTTGTGACAGACGAAAGCCAATTACTGCTAAAGGGGTATGATCTTGTTGTGTGTTCTGTACAATCATACCATTTATGAGAATCTTTTTGTTCAATCAATTCTACTTGGTCTGGTTTATCACCATCCCTCCCAGACAGAATTTCCCAGATACCTTTTCAATGCAGTGACTGCCTCCCAGCCTACTCCTTCAACTGAACTCTTCCTCTCAGTACCCCCAGATGGAGCCATCTGTTCCTTCAAAGTGGGGCAGCCCAGCCTACCCTAAGTGCTGTCTGTCTGACAGCAAATAGCAGGATGCGGTACCGCTACCTACTGTTCTGCCTTTCACCTATTCCTAAATCTGAGCTTCCCCAACAAGGTCCAGAGCCAGTGGTGCTACTTAACCCCATTTAGCATACACCCTTGGTTAGGAAGGCAAATAAGGAGGTAGTCTCTTCTATAAATATATTGCTATGTATTGCTGGTGAGCACAAAACCAGTTTAATGTAAAGTGGTAGGGTGTGCGATATGTGTGTCTCTTGGCTCAGACACCACAAGGAATCCTATATTGTGCTCTAGCCTTAAGAAAATAAATGATTTTCATTTTACCCCTGGCATATCCTTCAGAGAATCTTTATCATGAAACACTTAACGGGCCCTCTCCTTAGGTTACTCTGTGGACGATGGTGGTCTCACAAACTTTCATTTTAGGTTACTGCTTTCCCCGTCCCATTTTATAATCTCACACCAGGCCAAAATGACAATTTCTAGGTCTTGGAGAAATTGAAGTCTTGTATCCGTCTTACACCTACATATGCCCCATTTTTTCCCTTAACTGCCTCTCTTAACACTTTATCATGGAAATGCATGAAAATTATTAGTGTCCTCTGGACCCCAATGTTATGCTTTCCTGCTTCCTCCCAATGTTATCTCAATACCAAGACTAAGGTGTGATGATCCCCAGATGCTTCTGTCAAGGCTGCATTTTGCCATTGCCTGTACACCACACCCAGAGCAAAGAGGAACTAGCTGCAACATGAGGACAAGCAGTGCCAAAAACACACAATCAGCAAACGAAGGACAAAAAGGAAAGCACTTACCAGTGTTTAAATCACTCTTAAATGTTCTCAAATGGACATCTTTGTCTACTTCACTTGGAACCTTGTGAGGCCATGCCTACATTAGACAATTTTTAGGATATCTCTTACATTTCAATGCCACCAGTGTAGCTTCACTGGTGGAACAGTGGGAGCTCTGGTGTGGGCAGGTCGTGGCTTTAGTCCTGCTGTGAGTCACAGAGCATGTTAGTCATGTCTGAAATGTTATTATTTATTGCTGTACTGCTTGTAATAGGGGCCCCATGATGCTGAGTGCTGTACAAACATATAGTAAAGGACACTCCCTACCCCACAGAGCTTACAACCTAAAAAAACCAAGATGCAAAAGGCAAGTGTAGTACACAATGGAGGGAATGGTGAGAAGATGAGGGTAATAGTAATAGGAACACCTAATTTCAGAGGTAGCTATGTGCATAACTGTCAGGTATAAAGCTTTTCATGTAAACAAAGATACTTCATTAAATCTCTTAAAAGGCCACCTGTCTACCTGTTATCAATGGGTAATTTTCAAGCATGGCCCCATATTTAAACAGTTATGACTAATTATGCTATAACTGTGTTAAGAAACTGTGCAAAAGTCTATAGAATGCTTTCCCATTAGCCTTTTTGTTTAGAAGAAAAGCCTGGACACACTGATACGGAATTTATTGTAGCTGCAACTATGCTTGTTATTGCAGTGGCATTGTCTGTATTTTCAGAGGAACGTGCTTAACCATCATGAACGTGTGTGTGTAATATGCATTGTTCAAGACATAGTGTAGATGGGTCCTAATACACTGTCTTGAATGGCAGGAAATATAGCCTTCTGTTTATGGACTAAAGAACAGTTGAGCCACTTCTTGGTCTGTTTGGCACAGGGGCAATTAAGCTAGATTCTGGGAGATACCCATGGGCTATATTATCAATCCCTTGCTTTTCTAAAGATTGATGTGTGGATTAAGGCACATTTTACATACCTAGTTTTTGTGGCTCATGCTTCTCAGTGCTTGACATTTTTCTACCTTGAATATTTGTACCTCACCATTTTCATCAATCGCTGACCAGAGGAATAACAGTCACTAAGTGCAGAAACTGTGTCTACCTCTTGTTAGCAACTGAGCCACTAGACTAAAAAAAAAAAAAAAAAAAAAAAGAGACAGAGAGAAAGAACACCCTGCATTACCATTTACTTTAATTGTCCCCTCAAATCTTGATTTGCTCACCATGTGTCAATTTGCAACACCCTTAGTCACATTGAATAGTACCTTACTCAATGAACAGCCCTATTGAAACCAGTGGGGCCACATGTGGAACAAGGAACTGCAAAGTGGCAACTGATTTTAGCTAGCTGTGACCTCCACCATAAAACTTCACAAATAAACATGTGTAACGGAATGCTTTGCTTAGGAAATTTTAGCTTGTGCATTGCTCTGATGCAATCGGAGCTTTAACCAAATCAACCTAACTGAACGAATTTGAAACACAAAAAGAAAATAGTCTAAGTATATTTTATTAGAAGTTTATCTACTGAGCAAATAGCACTGCCAGGCAGAGTCCTAAAAATATTCCATAAGGATGGCTAATATTTGTGCAGCGTGGAAGCATTGGTACTTTTGCTGTCAATATATATTTTGCAGTCACTAGAAACAAGAAACACAGTATTTCTTACTTTGCTAAAAAGAAACTGTCACCTACACATCTTAACCACTGATGGATTTTGCTTTTCTAAACTCCCCAGTGCTTCCCTGAAAACATGAGGATTCTGAGAAGGTGCCCGTGGTTTTATCTTATTTGCCTTCACCACCTTTCTAAAAGATTTTTTTTTAATGAGCTCCACCAGGCAGATTTAATGTTTCTTCTTCATTTGCAGCTCTGTAGATGATTATGCAGGATTCATGATATCATATCAGCAGAAGCTGTTGTAGATTGATGGGACCCCATCAATCACCCTGCCCCCTCAATCTTATAAAGATTTGTGTCGTCAGGGGCCCTGACGCTGTGTAGGAAGTTGTCCATTTATGGATGCTAGAGCAAATGATATCATCACAATAGGTGGCTCCTGTCTAAATAGGGATCATTTGTTAAATGAGATTACAAGCATTTATCTGGAAAACAGGAGACAGAGGCACCTGCTTTATGTAATTGATATCCTGGGGAATCATATTGTACAACAATCAAGACAAATCTTCATTTCCAATTCTATTATGTGAAAAAAAACCCTCCTTTTTCTGCCTACACAAAACAAAGCCCACATCCACATGAAATAAGCTCCAGACCATGTTTTCTATTATGCTTGAATATATGGGACATGCATTGCAATCCTATGCTTGCCACACTGCTGCAGTATACTTGTTTTGCAGAGCTCTCTAGCAGGCAAGTCAAAGCTGTGACTAACCAGACCCCTGGATACATACTTTAATTTCTGGCCTTCATTTTTTACAATGAATTTGAATTGTTCATTGACTGCATATTTTTCTAATTTGTGAGAAGCTCCATGCTCTGTATTTGGATGCTGCCTGCAATACATCATTAGTCTTTAAGACGGTAAGTCAAAGATGACTCATTTCTTACTTTTTTACCTTCAGTTTATACTTTCTTCAACACCATTTTATCAGTCAGAAAATAATGTATTAATTATCCTTAAACTAGTTAATTTCCAATACATGCTCTCTTTCTCCCTCCCCCAGTACTTTGCACCATGTTTTTTCCCCCATGCAAGCAATAGGATTGTATTGTCTTTACGGAAAATGCTTTTGCTACATTATTTTTTATTATAATATTGCTGCATTACATGGTTTACCTTAATTGCAGTGGTAAATAGGAAAACAGCTCGTACAAAGAAGTCTAGAACTAAACATGTGATACTAAAATAAAATAAGTTCAGTTCAGTATTAATCTTCATTACAGTAAATCCTGTAATAATTTGTAAGGCAAGAATCATTTTGTTTTGATACTTCTGTTAAAGTAGATGTGTTGCTGATGGGAATTAGTAAATATAAGGACCTGCAGGTACAAAACCCTTTATTTTATTGAAAGCTGTGAAAGGAAAGCCTTACAAAGGGGCAGTTTTCTCTGTAGTGCAGAAGAAGAGTCAGTAGTATCTCTTATCAACTGCATTAAATGGGATAAACGAGAAAAGATAGATGTAGCTGTGAAGTGCTATGTTGGTTCATATTATAGAAACACTACTGGTAAAATATGCTATTTTAAAGAAACACTCTTTAAAAAGCTTT
Source organism: Macrochelys suwanniensis (assembly GCA_033296515.1). Taxonomy (NCBI): domain Eukaryota; kingdom Metazoa; phylum Chordata; order Testudines; family Chelydridae; genus Macrochelys; species Macrochelys suwanniensis. The sequence goes on from CM065777.1 coordinate 37,681,307, forward strand.
GAACCTAAAATACTAGTGTCAGTGCACTCAAATGTAGTTCTCCAAATTAGCTGATAGATAAAATTGTGACCTTCACTATACAATTAATATAAGGATTATTTTAGAAGAAATATGTTTAAGCAGTGGTCTGGAGGATCATAGGTCTCTTCTGGTAAGATTCATTCAGTAGGGTCTTTAGGATGAGGAAACTTTGTAACAAGCGAGTGGTGTCTGGATGGATTGAAATGTATCAATTTATGTGCATCCTACACAGCTATTTTTCATGGCTCATGCTTCTCAACACTTGGACATTTTTTCTGTCTTGAATATTTAGCACTGACACACCAGACTATACCTATCAAAAGTTGTTAGTACAATTATATTTACTGACACTGCCCATATTTTTAATTAACTCTCAAGTATCTAGCTAAAATAGCTTCTCTTTTTTTAAGTTTGTACAGGGATGTAGTTGCAAAAGGCATCCTCTTCAGTGACCAAGAAAACCGAAGTAAACTGTGTATTATTTTTATATATATATATATATATATATATATATATATATATATATATATATATATATATATATAAAAACAAGGCTATAGGATAATTGTCATATGTTCACAAGTTTTAATGGCCTTCAATTATTTTCATTCCTATTGCTAAGTTTAAGGGAAGCGTGATATGTGCCTGAGCACAGTAATTGTTCTGTAAACATGCACTAATATCAGTGCTTTACATTTGTTCACAAGTTGTTCATAGGATCAATATCCAGCATGCTTTCCAGTCATTTCATGTACTCTTTATTTAGCAACAAGTGATCAGCATGATTATTCAGCTCACAATACAGTACATTTTAAAATGCAAGCTTTGATATGTAAATGAAGTTAAATAATGTTTACTAGATTTATAAAATCTACATGTTTGACAAAATGTGTGGCCCTAGGTATTCAGTTTTACATTGCACGTACTGTGTTTGAAATGCTGGAAGGCAGGTGAAATTACTTCAGCTCATAAGCACATAAAGCATCAGATTACTGTCAGGCACTACCCTTTGCTTTTGCTAACATCTCCCCAAATAAAGATTATTTTAAAGTTTAAAACATGCATAGAGTTGGTGTTCTAAATATATTACGTGAAAGTTATTTCACTGTAAATATATCTTAAAGTGAACTAGAAAAGGAAGGAATTTCCATAGACTGCATTCATCTACATTAAGCAAAATATGTAATTCAGTTTCTGCATTTATTATATGTCACACTGCTACATACTTTGTAATTCTGGCATGCAACCTTTTATGTTTCCTGGTTCATCTAATCTGAGGTAAAATGTGGTTGATATAGTGTATCTTTTAGAAATCAGAATTTTGAGCAAGCTACAATTTGATCTTTTTTTGTTAAACAGTCTACAATTTTAAAATGTTATTTTCAACAAATTAATATTGATAGCAGTTTTGAGTATGTACTTCATTGCCTTTTTGCAATAGAAAATTATTTGATAACAGCTTACTAATTATGAAATACAAAGTAAACCAACATAGTTAGAATAACAATTGCTATTCTGACAGGTTTCAGTGTAGTAGCCGTGTTAGTCTGTGTCAGCAAAAGGAAACAAGAAAAATACCTGTGGCACCTTAGAGACTAACAAATTTATTTCAGCATAAGCTTTCATGGGTTAAGAACCCACTTCATCGGATGCATGGAATTGCTATTCTGAAGATCATATGAACGAAAGCTATGCAATCATTATTTTTTTTTACCTCATATTATTATTGCTTTAATATTATGCATAAAGAAAAATATTTAACAGATACAGGGAACTTAATAAGTAATCATGGAAAAGAGCATATAAAACGTTCCACTTTTCAAAACAGTTATGTCAGGTAAGGAAATTTTGTACCCAAGTGTCATACAGCTATATAATACAGATTGTGTCATATTACAGACATTCCATAGGTTTTATTCATAAGTATTCCTTGAAGCAGTGTTATATTAGTAGTATCTTGAACATATTTTTCTGAACAGCTTGGGGTTTATGCGCTTGGAAAGTTTAAAAAATTTTAAGCTTTTTTAATGCTAAGGCTGCTCTTAGCTTAAATCAAAACAACAACTTGCACAGTTTCTAATTTAAATATATTCTTAGGGGACAAAGGCCTGGATCTGATCTTAGTTCACCAATGTACACCAATGTAAAACAAGAGTAAGTGCATTAAGTGCATTGGAATTACGCTAGGATAATACTGGAGTAAGTGATCTCTGATAGAGGCCCCTGGTCAACTCTTGACATAAAAGAGCTATGTTCACGCATGAAGGAGCGAATATGAGCCCAACTTTTTTTGTGGCCTTTTGGTGCTACCATAATATAAATATTAAATAATAATGAGATATTTGAGGGTAATAATGTTTGCTAATTTTCCACACTCATTTCAAAGGGGAGTTCTTCATACACATGACAGCATAATATGATTGCATGGAAAGACATTTTACACTGTCAACGTCATATACACTATGTAACCACTGGTGTTACTTTTATTAGCATGGTTCAAACATCTGTCTCCAGGGGTAGAGTACATAGTAGGCCATACACCATTGACCAGAAAGGTTGCAGTTAAATTTAATTACATTGTTTTTGGTTTCTCATTGTACATTAGGAAATATTTATAAATTCAACAATGAAATATTTGTATTCATAGATCTAGCATGAATTGTATCTAGGGTATAATTTAACTGTCTTCGACAGGTACATTTGCAAAATGGATATTAAGACTGACAAGGTCCTGAAAATCATACAGAACGGTATTAATGTCAGCTAAGTATACAGGAAAGAACAAAGTTATTCTGCTTACCAAGCTAGTAATTCTTCTTAGTAGCATCTTGCCAAAGTAAAAATTGGGTAACGGGTCTGTTACTATCAAGCAACCACCATAAAGCATTTAGAGGAAGACAGAAGGAGCCACAGAGTAGTGCATATATTGCTTTAGTGTAGTGAAATGAAATTGCACAGTGGACAACATTAAAATCTTGACAGATGCTATTTGCAAGTTATTAATATTACTACAATATCTGAGGAAGCAGTAATGGTAATTAGTTACAATGGCGAAGTTGTAAAGCCTTTAAAAATGACCAATGACCATAAAAAAAATCCAGAGCTGAAAGTCATATGCATATGATAGAGTAATGTGCAGTTTCTTAGAAAAAAAATCTTGGTTGGTAGATCCCAAATTAAATTTGCCTCTTAGTAACCTGTTGTTGTATGGTAACAAACATTTCCTCTAGATCCTGATCATTCTATCAGCCACCCCAAAATGATACCAGCAACAGTGTTTATAAATCTCAGCTAATCTGATGGGTGACCCACCAAATCAAATTCTGAACACAGAGGGCCCAAACCTGCTCCCGCTGAAGTTGATAACAAAAGTTCTATTGACTTCACTGGGATCAAGATGAGGGCAATACATTATTTTTCATTGCAGGGCTAATGGATACTGTCCTTTCTTCTCACCTGCTAGCTGCTTGGAACTATTCTTATGAGCAGACAAGCTATTGAAATTTTCCAAGAGCAGAACTCTTGTGGATTTTGTATACAAATCCTGCTCACAATAGGGGAAGAGGCAGAGTGAATGGATGGCATAATGCACACTCTTGTGAACCAAGGCAAATGGATGCTTAATGCCCTGTACTTCTGTGAGTGTTGCTAGGGGAGTCAGATCCAGCAGATTTCCTCAACTGACACAAAGGGGAGCTTTGAGGCTGTAGCATCATCCACCTGCAGCTCCTTAGGACCCTGCCAGAGTTCTGTGGGGTACTGGTGCAGGAGATGATTGATAGGGGTACCAGCCATTCTGTTATATTTTCCCATGCTGAAACCAGTGTGTTTGCAGTCAGAAAACCGATCAAGCATTAATGCAGCATGAAGCAACATTAACTCTCATTCTATGGCTAGTACTGTGCAGCTGCAGGGGATCCCAAAGCAAAGGTAGTGTAGTGTGGCTCTTGAAGGAGCCATGCTACAGTTTGGAAGCAGAAGGCAGTGTAGCAATACATGGAGAGCTGGCCCCTCTAGTCTGATGCCTTCTGTCTTTGTGGGGCTGCGTCTTTTCATTCCCGTGAGTCTCCATGATTGGGAAGTAAACCTCCAGCTCACTGAAGAGAGTGTGACTGGTTGGTAGCTCTGGAAGGCTTGTCTCAGAGATAGCCCAAATCTGCAAGCTTGCACTACCAGGCATAGTGCTTACTACTATGAATATTCCCATTCAGATGAATGAGGACTCAAGGTAGTAAGCACTGCATTTGACTATGCACATAATTTTTTGGCCTCTTTGCACAGTTCTCCATGAAATTTACTTTTCTAGCCCAAACTACTTTTCTAGTTGCACTTTTAGCCTGTCAGCTTTATCAGTATCTCTTTAAACAGGTCACTGTCAGCTCACTAGTCACACTTGTATCAGATGTATTTTGTGCCTCCTATTGATAGAAGTAACTGAGAGAGATTAAAGAAATATTTTTTCTGTTTGTTCACTTGGTGTATTTGACAGCCCTTTGTCAGCTTTATTGTTCTCTATGTATAGTTATTTGGTTTGTGCAGGCTTTTACACACAGCAGCAGAAACGAGAAAACACCTTAAAACAGGAAAATCTGATTGTATTACCACAAATTTCTGCAGCTGAAGTACCTGAAACTCATAGTGGATGCCTTTTTAATTTTTTTTTTAACTCACTAGGTGAAGTTGGTGGTATCCCTTCTGTAAATATTGCAACCCAAATGTTTTGGCAGCCTAGATTTTGTGAATTCCCAAATAATGTTTAAAATCGAATTAACACAATACAAAAACTATCCCTCACTTCTCCCAGCGACCACCAAACAGACACTGAAAGCCAGCTATAACAAAGTCTGACTGAAGACTGAGGCCATATAGTGTATTATATTGTAGCCAGCATTAAATATAAACTTAATGTGGCTAATGATTCAAGACTGCAGTTCTCACATGTCTGTCACATGCCCACATTCTACCCTCAGATGAAAAGTTTCAGAGAGATTCTGGGGGCCAGACTTTCAACCTTATGTCTCTTGATATAGCTGCAACAACTAGAGCAACTTGTTTATTATTGTGATTTCTATTACAGAAGCACCTTTGAATCCCCAAATCAAGGATCAAGGCCCCCTTGTGTTAGTCCCCATACAAACAAATAACAAAGAAGATAGTCTCTGCCCCAGAGAGTTTACAATTTAGGTATCAGACAGGATTCAGTAGGTGGATCAAGCAGACAAATAGGAGTTGGGATGATGAAGTAACAAAATGAACAAAAAGAGATGTTAATTTCTTTTTAAGATTAAGTTTAAACATGTTTTTTTAAATTAGCACAAAATACGCAAATATAAAGCCATAAAATCATTTTGTGTAATTAGAATCTAATCTTGTAGCACACACATATCTAGTCTGTTGAATTTCTTTGGACTATTCATGTAAATGTGGTAGGATTGAGTCTTACACTTCTTTCATGTACTGGAAATCCACACGTAGTTTTATGGGAGCCAGCTTCCCTGTTCCATTCCCCATTCAATCCAATCTTGTAATGCAACTTTGCCTCCAAAAAGAATGTAGAAGAGCTTAAAAAGCACCATGTGTACTGTAGATGTAAATGACTATTGGCTTCCCATTGACTTCAATGGGCTTGGGATCAGGCACCTTTGAAATATGCATAACATCTCCTGCAGTCTTTTGTGTCCTAATTCCTTTGAAGCTTTAAGTAGTACCACTCTCACACATCCCTCATGTGAACTTGTGCAGCGAGGAGCTTCCTTTCATTGATCTCCTGGCTCCCAGATAACACAAGGTTGTCCAGATCCCGAGTGATTTCTATTAAATCTATGAGTGTGAGAATAGAGGGCTAGGTGTATGTTTGTGTTTCAGTAAGCAAGCACTAATATGCCTTTATTATAGAATCATAGAAATGTAGGACTGGAAGGGACATCAAGAGGTCATCTAGTCCAGCCTCCCACGCTAAGACAGGACCAAGCGCATCTACGCTTGTTATGTAAAAGTGAGAGATACTTACAGTTTCTGTTTTCGTAGAAGCTCATATCTTGCTTACCAGGTCTCCCAAAAGAATGCTGTTATGTATGCTTCATCCACACACAAAAAAGAGCTAACATACTTTCTGTCAGACATAGAGAGAGCACAGTGTGTCTATCCTCTGAGAGTCTGTTCTGTAGTGTGAGAACAACCACTGTTTCTGAACTCTGGGCACAGGAAGAATGTAGATGCTTAATGGTGCGTTGATTTCTGTGTACTCCACATATTTTGCACCTGCATGCACCACAAATGCCTCCTTCAGATGGGAGCTCTAAGATGTATGATCGCTCCAGTGGCAGGCCTGGAAATTTTGGCCTGATTTTATTATTTAGATCTGCAATTATTCAAGCAAAATGTGGGCAATTGCTTAAAGAAATCAAGTAATTAAGTGAGCAAAAGACCAAGTCTGGTTATATTGTCATTGTACTTTTAGGGTGGGATTTGAAACTAAATGGGACATCTACTCATAGATTACTTAAATGCTTTTGTGTACCCTACTCCTAACTTAAATAGACAAACAAAAACTATCTGGTCCATAGGGTCATTCACTAATCCTTTCATAAAGATCTCAACCTTCAGCATTCTACGCAGCAGCTTTGAGTCTAATTCGGTCGGTCTCCTCTGTGACACCAACGTGCCAGACTCCTGAACTGTGACGGGACAATTATATCAGCTTCCTGCATATGCCTGAAGTACACATTATAATCCAACTGGTTCAGATGTGCTCCTTTCACTTTTATGATGCCATCATTAATATGCTAGACAGCAGTGAAAAAGGATGTGGACATATGAAAGAACAAATCTGGGTTATATTCTTCCCCTCTGATGAAGAGGAGATACTGGAAGGAAGGTCTTGTAGTTTAGGTGTTAGAGTGAGATTCAAAAGATCTGGCTCTGCCGCAGACTTCCTTTGTGATGCTGATCCCACCATTTGATCTGTCTGTGCTTCAGTGCTCAGTCTACAAAATGGAGATACTGGTAATTCCTTACCTCACACAAGACTGTTTCCAGGATAAATACAGGGTGATGCTCAGATACTATGAAGATGGGGGCCACTTCAGCACCTAAATAGAAATTGCTCCTAAGTCTGCCAGCAAGCTCCTCTGTACTTGCTGGGGGGGAAGAGGAAATCATTTGTACAAGAGGGAAGACATGTTTTCATTGGTACTCTCTCCATGGGTGTCCAGTGAGGAGTAGACAGCTTGATACAAGTCTAAGATGTGTCTAAACTGTAAGACACCCATGAGTTATGCTTCGTTTGGCATGAAAGTGCTGCAGAACTGCTGTACATGGTTGTAAGCAGCATGGTGCCTTGGAAACCTTCCCAATTGACTAAATTGTGATGAATTTCAAAAGAATGTTAGGGTATTAATTTAATTAGACAACTCCTCTTTAAAAATTTCAACTCTAAATTTCTGGCTGGTTCCCTTTAGCAGTTTAAATATCACTGTATTGACAGCCATCTTATTTAGGCTGCATGTTTTCAGAATGTAATGATAGGGCCTCATTTTTTTCTGAAGGGTGAGATAGCATATCTGCTTTCTAGAGTTTCCACTCTTCATTATCACAAGATAGTTGTGAAATCAGAATTACAATTAGGAGATTGTAGGGGGCCAGGGTGGCTTCCCTCTGAGCCAGAGGGTAACGAGCCACTCTCTCAGCCGGAGTGAGCGGGGCCAGGTCAAGCCGGCCCCACCCCCCGGAAGGGGAGGGGTGGGACAGGAAGTATAAAGGGTGGGGCCCTTAGCCCAGTCAGGGCAGCACCAGGAAGGGAGGCAGATACAGACCGCTGGCTGCACCCTTCAGACCCTGCTGCCAAGCCAGGGGAAGCCCTGGACCAGGCGGAGCTGGCCCTGGAGGAAGGACCGGGGTTACCAGAGCTGCCAGCAGTAGAATACCCCGAGGAACGGGAGGAGCCCGGCAGTAACCTGAGTTGGGGAGAGCCTGATGCCGAGGGTGAGCTGCATCTGCCAACGGCCGAGTATCCCGGAGAGCTGGAGGGACCCAACCAAGGGTTTGGGTAGGAAGTAGCCCAGGGCAGAACTGGAGTGTGGGGAGTCTAGGGGGTCAGCGTGTTGCGGATGGATCCCCGCTGACCCAGTGGTGGGACCCTCTCCCCCACCACTGACCGGGCCCTGGGCTGGGACGCAGAGAAGGTGGGTGGGCCTGCGTTCCCCTATTCTAGCCAACCCACCTCGGGTAGGTGAACCCCGACAGCGACGCAGACTCGTGCCGGCACCCCCCTGCCTGAGGGGCGCGCCACAGACTCTTCCCGGCACTCCCCTGCCTGAGGGGCGCGCCACAGACTCTTGCTGGTGCCCCCTACCTGAGGGGAGCATCACGAACTCAGGCCCACACCCCTCCTTATGCTAATTCCCCACTACCAGAGGGTGTGACCCAAGCCTGTACATGAGACAGGAGCTCCTTACCGCCCCTAGCGGGCCGGCGGACCAACAGAGCTCTGTCACAGAGATCTTCAAATGATTTAGTCTGAAAATAAAAGAAACTACATCACGCTTGTCAAGTCAGTTTTCCATTAGGAATCTAATTTGGGGACAGATGCTACATTTTAAAAGAAAAAAACTCCTGTTTTCCTGGAGTACAGACAGTAAGATTTTGTAACCTCTAGTCACCATGGATCTAGCACTTGGTTACGTGCATCACGTGAAATCAATGCTGATATGCTTTTAATTTTGTTTTAAATGCTGTAAGTTTTGAACTAATCAAGTCCCTTATAGATCTATTCCTGGTTCTGCCACTAGTCTACTGGGTGAACATGGGAAAGTCTCTTTGGTGCCTTAGTTTCCCTGTCTGTAAAATGGATAATGATTCCAATGTTCTTTATAAACCACTTTAAGATCCACTGATGAAAAGCACTATATAAAGAGTTATTATTATTTATTTATAATAATACTGGGATACTTTCAACCTGTCCATTTTAAAGTAATGTTTTTGTGCTAAAATTAAATATTTTTGCCATGCAGTTATATTGTGTCAGCATCAGGAAAATAACAACTGAGAAAAATGTCTCAGCGACTGGATCAGGCACAGAGGGGATATTGTGACTACATTGCTAGCAGCTGTTGTCTTCCACTTTGAACAAATATTTAGTGAACTTAAAACATATGTTATATATTTGGACAGAGTATAGACAGTATTTTTATACTGATGATCTAATATTAAGAGAGAGCCAAAAACGATTTTTTAAATTACCAAAATATTCAACATGAGCAGTTTATAGAGTAGCATTTATTTCTGATTTCAATGCTTTACTTGGTCTGATGATCTATTTTAAAAAATGATTTAAAAATAATAATTAGTGTCCAATATAGATTGTCATATAACTCAGCAAATGTGTTTTAATCCTTAGATAGTAAATATGGGAAAGTATAGCTAGTTATGAGCATGCACAATGAAAAAGAAAACACAGCTAAAACTTGCCCTTTTGAAACACTAGTGCACATAAAGTGGAAGAGTGTGAGTTAGATTTGTACACAAAAAAATCAAAAGTTGTTTCAATTACAAATGTTCAAACCTTTACACATTTTTTCCTGGTTTTTGTGACATATTTATCAAAAACATTAGCAAAACGATTGAGATTTATCATTTGCCAAAAAACCAATTTTCAGTAAACTGACAAATGTGGTAACTATTTAGATAAGTTTGATAGTGTTTTCAATAAACATGTTGCAAGAAATTCCAAGTCTTTTTTTTCCTAGTATTATTTTCAGAGCACCCAAATTTTGACATCAGCAATTTTTCATAATATATTTCAATTTTAGGAGAAAGGGCATTTATTATGGAAAAAATCATTCAAACATTTTTGACCAGCTCTTGTGAGGCATGTTCTCCTTCCCCACATACAAGCAGTGGGCCAGAATCTATCCATAACATTCGAAAGAAGAGAGTGACATATTGGCCTAAACAATTTAATCCAAAGGGGTATGGTCCATGGAAAAAAAAAAGCATGGCAAGTCCAGTTCCCAGAAATCTAGCATGCATGCTGCTGTCAGTGTATTCCAGAACATCTTGACCCCACCGCTGTTCTACCTGGCCCTCCAGGATTCTATCTACAAAGGAGGTATCAGCCAGTGTGTCTGCATTCTCTAACCAGGATAGGATTTGGATTTGGCTATATTTGTGAACACGAGTTACTCCATATAATATATAGAATATTTAAGGCTAATTCCCAGCTTGCTTGAATGGGTCTTCATTGTGGCATTGATTTCAAGCCAGTATTGCAGATGCAGATTTATTGGGATGGTGACATAATGCAAATTATCAATGACTAAATGATTTCAATGTCAAACTGTACTAGTGCATGTCTTTCTAGAACCCTGCTGGCAAAGTGACATCAGTATTGATCTACAGAGCCTTCATCACAGTGTATGATATTAATATTTTTTCTACAGTTTAAAATGAAAAAAAAAAGAAAACTAAGGGAATTAAATTTATATAATTATAAGAATAATAAAACGTAGGGAAACCTAAAAAAACATGGATTTTGTATCCTGGAGTATACCTGTGACACCAATGTAGACAATTTGAAGAAGTTCAGCTAGGGTATAGAAGATTGCCTACCATAGTGACATTCATTCATAGAGAGTTAGATATGCCACTGATGAGTATTCAGTATACTTTGTATTATTATTGTTTGTGCTGCAGTGTTGAATTCCAAGTTTTCACTCAAAATGTCTTCATTTCTGTGGGTTTTTCTTATTGTGTCAAGTCTGTGTTTTTGATTATTATTAAAGGAGTAACCATCAACTCAGTTCCATCCATGGAGTTTCCTTAAGGAAATCTGAAGTATGTAAGAGTGTTTCTAAATTGTAAAATTAGATGCATAATCAGCTCACTGATGGACTAGTTAGCTATTAAATATCCACTAACAATAATAGTGCACTGACCAGTATAACGCTTAGTCTCTCCATTTTTGTGGCAGAATTGCCACAGTGCTTAAATAGACTTTAGCACTCATCCATGCCTGTTTTTGTTTTTAAGTGAATGTAATAATTATGAAAGGTATTAGACTGCTGCCTCAGTGATGTGCCTCAGACATGATCTGGAGGCACTATTCTAAATGGTTGAGAGGTTAGTTTAGTTTCCAGGCCCAATGAGTCCTTGATCTACCACAGCTTCCAACTGTGGTGTAGACAGCTCTTCAAGAGTAACTATACTAAGAACACAAACTGCTTTCATGTAGGTTATTAAATCAGTAATCTGAGCCCTGTATGCCACTGCCAGTTTCCAGGACCACTGATCTCTAAATTGTAGTCCAAGGATCATAGGTGGTCCATGGAGAATTGGTTGGTGACACAGTGATGGCTGATCTTGTTTCCAACTGCTAAATGTGTTACCCAGGGTTTTCAGAACCCACAACAGGGGCAACTTAACTATTTCACTCCAGGCGGTGTAAGGAATAAATCAACAGGAACACAGCACTTCCGTCTGATAAGATTCATGCAAGTAAGCATGCTCTTGTCTAACACTGGAGTTTATTAGATTCAAGCACACACAAACATAAGCAATAGGTTTAGAACATCCCAGATATTTGCCTAACATCTGGACCGGTATTGAGTAATTAACAGCAGGTTCGCAGTGGCCAGTTGCTCACTCACCGGGGAGAAAGGGTGTCAGGAAAAACGTCTCTCAAGATGGCTTCAGAGGACTGCTCCAAAGTACACTCTGTTAGCTAATCTTGTATAGCTAACTTATACAAAACACTGATGATCCCTACTGTATCATCACTTTTCTAACTTTCAGTAAACTTTTTAATATCAGAACTGTCTAGACTTAAGGTTTTCCAACAACCAAGGTTTTTAGTCTCAATTGTTTACTTATTTGTCCCATCCTCCAATTCTAATTAGCAGAAACTGTAGCTAGTTTTGACCAGGGCTTTGGAGCAGAGCCCGGAGCTGGAGCACGGAGCAGTAGGTTTGTGCCCGGAGCTGGAGCGGAGCCGGAGCAGAGGAATTCAAAAATTTGATTGCTCCAAATCCCTGGTTTTGACCTTGCTTCTGAAAGCCTTTCTCCAAATTAACCCTTAACTATGCGGCATTCTGTTTCATTACTTCAGGGTGGCTGAATGCACATAATATGGTTGCAATTAGCTTGATCACATTCTGAGGTATACATACTCCTCAAATCCAGGGCAACAAATGATATTAGATACTTTCTTAATGTCCCTCTACAGTGTAAATAATTGCTGTATTTATCACAGGTATGTTGTGTGATCACAAATAGGAGAGAAGAAGGTCCGCGCTATGGAATTAGTGTGCAACATGTCATATGTTGCGCACTATACAAAACACTTTGGGCAAAATACATCTCTGGCATGTATTTTTCCCTTTTCTGTTTTTCAGTAATATTTTTATTAGGAAAGGTATTAAAGTTGTGCAAACTGGGTTGGATGAAAGAACCAACTCTGTATCTTCACCCAAAATTTGAACTTGCCTAAATAAAAAAAAATCCTGAGATCTAAAAACCTTTGTGTAACACACTCATTTTTAATTTTAGTTTTTATTTTCACATTTTCTTTGCTGTGGCCAAGGTTTGAATCAAAAGCAGTACAATACTTCAAGAAAGAACCTCCTTGCTGTGGCTGTGTTCTGAATGGGTTCAGGGAGTAAAAATAACCTCACACTACCGTATTCAGAGAAGTTTTGCAGCCTTAACAGTTTTTTAAATAAGCATTTGAATTCTGGGATGTTTATCCAAACTGAACCTTTGAATCTCTTTTGAGTTTCATCCATCACTAGGAGGCATATTCTGTACCGGAATGATGAGCATACGTTTTCTAAAGTAATCATATGACCTGCATTACCTTATTATCTAAGCACGTCACAATCTTTATCTTCACAGTGAAGTATTATTATACCCATTTAACAGATGGGGGGAATTAAGGCATAAATAAAAGACTAAGTGACTTGCCCAAGGTCACACAGGAAGCTAGTGATGAAGCAGGAAATTGAACCTACGTCTCATTAGTCCCAGGCCGGTGCCACTGGGCCAGTTGAGAGATATAGTAAGATAGTGGCATATTTTTAATAATTATTTCTCACAATGATTTTTCACACTTGCTATAATTATAATTAATGAACATTAATAATACAGAGGATGGAATAGCACACACGAAATCATAAAAATAAACATATAAACCACCTTAACACAAAGGATAAGAATCTCAGCTGGTGTAACTCTAATGAAGTCATTGACTTTGAAGGAGCTATGTTGATTTACACCAGCTGAGGATCTGGGCCAAGATATTTAGAAACTAATTGGCAAGGTATTGCATTCCTGCCAGTTTTAGTGTGGCGGGGACTGAAATGATACTGGGAGAGAAGTTGGGCCTAAGCAGCAGCATCAAGCCCCTCCATCAGTTTCAGGAGGCATGCTGGGGAAGGAGTGAGTGGATACTGGGAACAGCCACCCTGCATAGCATCATGGCCCAGCAATTATACTACAATTTAACATGTAAGTTTAATGATGATTCAAACAGCCTTATCTGATGCAGATCTGTTTCTTCGCTATTTTGGGCTACCTGGATATTTTGGATCTGGGTAACTGGATCTGGAATGGTGAACTGACAGCAACAGGAACGGAAGAGATGCCTGTCATCTGAGAGTCTGCTGCTTCTGGGGCGGGGACAAAAGATCTCTCCCTCATAGGTTTGTGCCTCTGTCCCACCTGATCCCCAAGGCTGCAGTGACTCTGCAGGTTGTGCACTTCAGCTTCATGCATTAGTCATGGTATGTATCTAGATATGCAGCCATGCTTCTATCCTCTCCACAATATTACTAAAGGAGTCCCCCTGGCAAAATGACTTGTTGGGAGTTGTGACGGTGCTGCCCGTGGTAGCCCGCTGAGGTCACTCAATCAGGGTGAACTGCAAACAAAACGGAGAAAACAAACCCCAAATGCTGGTGGATATTCCAATACTTAGATTTACCAAGCCAGCACAAAACAGCTTCTATAGTACCTCACTGGTTACGAAGAAGTCCAAACAACACAGTTCCCTTGAAGTGCCCAGCCTCCATCCAGACACATACGTCAGCTATGATGATGATTACTGAAAATCTTAATTCACCATATAAAAGAAAAAGTTCTTCCAATCCCAAATGATCAGACCCAGGTCAAATAATAACTTAGATCTTACTCCAAATACACGCTTCTAGTCAATTCTTATTAACTAAACTAAAATTTATTAAAAAAGAAAAGAGAGAGAGAATGTTGGTTAAAAGATCAATATACATACAGACTTGAATTCAATTCTTGAGGTTTAGATGCATAGCTGAGATTAGCCTGTAGTTGCCAAAAGTTCTTTTAGAAATAGTCCATAGATTATAGTCCAATGTCCATATTCAGGGTGACTCCAGTCAGTGACTGGGGATCTCAATCCTTATTGTTTAGGGTTTCCCCTTCTTGAAACCCAAAGCAGATCTGAGATGAAGAAGGATCGTGTCCCAGGGTTTTTATACATTTCCAGCAGTCTTTTGGCCTGAGAAAACAATAGGCTTAACTTTCCTCCTTCGTCATGGCAATTAGCACAGGATAATTTATCCATTACACAGTTCAGACACAGGTTATCACAATCTTCAAAGAGACATAGACAATATACTATTTCACTCAAATATCTTCCTAAATGTTAATATTCCTTTTTTGATCTTTGAATCAAAGCTATAGCAATAGACAAGACTTGTTTGCTTACATCACAAGAACTGAACAAACATCTACCCTTCTATCTCTAACAATGCAGGCTTGCATTTCAAAGCTCTATATATTTACATATCTTCCCAACCAGTCTTTAAAGTTCAGCCACGGGTCAGGTCAGTCTGTGAGTTCATTAACTCTTTCTGGCCCTGTCACCTTTCAATGAGATATTATATTTACTCATAACATCACAGGAGTGTTGAATTTTTCTGCATAATTTTGACCCTCTTTGGGTTATTTGGGAGACTAGATCTGGCTCTTAGTCTTTCTAAAGGTAAATTACCCAGATCCAGAAAGGTGAATTTTCCCTGGTTTGCTGATGTAAGAATCAAAATCATTTTAATACTTCAGTCCATGGAGTTAAGCATGATGGAGCTGGATGAATCAGCCCCGACATTATCTGTTTTCTAGCTACAAAATAGTCTTGAAAACATTTTCACATCCCACTAATGAGAATTCAGAGCGTATTGCACCAAGTATACAAAATCCAGGGTTAGGTTTCCTCAGTGAACAATCGAGTATATGAATCTGATTCAAGAAATTCCATTTTAAAGAATATGCCCATAAACAATGATCAAATAAAGCATTATTCAAATTACATTGTTGTAGTCTATCAGGATGTACCATATTTTAATCAATAAAAATGGATGACAAATGTTTTGCATAGATAAAAAAGGACCTACATTTGTTGGACTGCAGTTTATTCTGTCCTCAAGTATGCTCCCACCACTCCTGTTAACATCAGCTGGAATTATACCCATCTGACTTAGGGCAGAATTTGGCTCTGAGATGCTGTGTGTGTGTGTGTGTCTGACTGTTCCTGAGTTCTATCCCTCTGTGTGCATGCATGTGTGTGTATGTGTCTCCTCCCCTCCCTTCCTCTGACTGTTCCTGGATTAGCAGGAGTAGCAGTGCCAGGATTTTTGCCGCCCTAGGCGGCAGTGCTTCAGCGGTGTTTTGGCGGCCGCTTTTTTTGCTGCCGAATCGCTGCCAGGAAGAGTCGCCGCCGAAATGCTGCCAAGGGCGGCTAAATGCCGCCCCCCAAATCCTGCCGCCCTAGGCGACCGCCTAGGGTCGCATAGTGGAAGCGCTGGCCCTGGTTCCTGAGTGCTATCCCTTGGTGTCCCCGTCTATGATTCAGTTTCATTTTTATTCATGTATAACTTGGCTAATGCAAATATTGATCTTTTCTTTTTAAACTATTTTGTTATGCAAATGGGGGGGAGGGATAGCTCAGTGGTTTGAGCATTGGCCTGCTAAACCCAGGGTTGTGAGTTCAATCCTTGAGGGGGCCATTTGGGGATCTGGGGCAAAAATTGGGGATTGGTCCTGCTTTGAGCAGGGGGTTGGACTAGATGACCTACTAAGGTCCCTTCCAATCCTATGATTCTATGACAACACGTACAAAAAGGGAGATCTGGGGGTAGATTTCAGAATTCTCTGTTCTTTATTTCTCTTTTGTTAGCATCTATGCTTAATCAGGATGAATAGAGAGATGACCACTGCAAACTAAATTTAAAATGAAATATTTTAGCATTTGCAGCTCAATTTTTTTTTAATTTTAAAGGAGAAGCATATTCAGTCTTTCAAGTCATCAAAGCAAACAATGTAAAAATGTAAATGTAAAATCCTACACAGAACTTTCTTCAGGCTTTTTAATGTACCACTCTCATTCTGTGAATAATCCTTAATTATATGAGAAACATGAGCTAGGATTGAAAGATCAAACCAATAACTATGCACCTGATCCAAAGTCAATAATAAGACTGACATTGAGCAAAAATATATCCTAATAGATCTTTCTTCATTTATCCACCCAGAGTGGAGTCACTAAGTGTAACTATTTTTCATGTTTTTCTGTTGTGTCCTCCAAATTATTTTCATCACGTGTATATGCTTTTAAGAAAGTTTTAACTTTCCCTGGCTCCTTTGAGAAGCAGGTTTTATTGGTATCATTTGATTCCACTTTGTGGAGGATGCAAGATTGCCATTTGTGAACCAAAAGCAGCCCCATGGCCAATGAGCTGTTTTCAGCTGCTGTGCACAAATCAGAAAACTTGTATATCTTCTTCTAGTGTAAATAAGTGTCTTTCCATGCACTCTTCTCCAGTGTATATAACAATCATTTTCTCTTTCCTAGAAATATTGAAAAACATAAGCATGGGCACAACTGAGCTATAATCACTTGTATTCCTAGCCCTAAGTGTCAGGAATCAATTTTGGATTGTTTACTGGAAAGTGATATGCTTTATTAGTTACAGAAATATTTCTGCTCTTGGAGTAAGTCTGCTCTGGAGTAAGTCTGAAGAAAATGGGAGAGTCCTTTCTGCATTCTGTGGGAAAGTGCTAGGGCCTGGGTAATTTCGGTCAAATTCAGAGAAGATGTTTAGACTCCATAGTGCTCTCAGAATCACTGACTACATTCACCAGCTCTGCAGCTCTGTAAGAGACATCATTGGATATGACTTATACGCTGAGGAGCCAGAAGAAAATGTAACATAAAAACAGTTCCCACTCATCTTTAACTTACATCCTCTTGTACTTTCCACCCACTGCTATATATTTTCATAGCCCCTCATTCTCATCTGCCAATAGGGTATTTTTAGAAGATTCTTCCTCTTTTCCCCAACCCTCACAGTTTTAGCTACCTTAAAACAACTAAGATCCCAGTCCTAGTTGTTTTGGAGCCACCATAGCTGCTGACATGGCATCTTGGTAGGTAACAACATGTTCCATGCCAGGGCATTGGGGCGGGCAAGATTCTTTACTGGTGAAGGCTGTTCCTAATGTAGCCCCCAGAGGAGTTCTTAAACCCGCAGAATGACCTCTGTCAAAAGTTAGAGTATCTCTGACCCAAATCAAAGCCCTTATTCACCTTTGTAGCACAAAATAGCTATTTGCATCCATCATCTCATCTTCTTGGAAACTGACAAATTCATGGCCTCACACTACTTGGAGGCACAAAGGGAATGGAAACTGCACATACCTTCCTACCTGGGAATTCCCCCCAGCATGGGATAGTTCTCAGGGGACACAGAACCAGTGTAGCCCTCTCCTAACCATTACAGCCCCTGGTGAAGGAGATATGGTAGGGTAGTAAACAGAAGTGGCTGGGTTATGCTTTACTCTGGCTATGCTCAATTAGCAGATAGGCTTAGAGGTACTCTAACATGTGCCAGGTCTGGGCAGAAAATCAGGAACCTGTAACTGGGTCCCTGATGGTGCCTCTGCCCCACCACTTTTGAAAACTTGCAAAGCAGAGAAATTGGCCCGGACTTCCTGATTACACACAAACAAATTATGTTTCTATAACTTAATATATAACTAATGGAAGAAATGGGAAGTTGACGGTAATGAATAGAAATCAGAAGTTAGGAATTGTAGAAAATTGATAAGGGGATCAAAGTGGGACAAGGAGAAATCCATGGTAAGCAGAATCAAGGACAGTAAGAAGTTTTTAAAGTATATTAGGAACAAAAAGAACCCTGACAATGGAATTGATCATTTACTGGGTGTAAATAGTAAAACGGTCAATAATAATGGAGAAAAGGCTGAAGTGTTCAATACGTATTTTTGTGCTGTATTTGTGAAAGAAACAGATATATAGTCTCATCATACGGTGATGATAACACCCTTTCCATTCCACTAGTATCTCTGAGATTGCTAAACAGTACTACAGTTAGACATTTTAAAATAAGCAGGTCCAGATAACTTGCATCCAAGAGTTTTAAGAGAGTTGTCTAAGGAGCTTGCTGGACCATTAATGCTGATTTTCAGTAAGTCTTGGAGCACAGGCGAAGTTCCAGGGGACAGGATTAAAGGCAAAATTGTGCCAATTTTTAAAAAGGGTAGACAAGGTGACCTGGGTAATTATAGGCTTGTCTTCCTCACAATGATCACAGGCAAGATAATAGAGTGGCTGATATGGGACTCAATAAATAATTAAATGAAGGTAATGTAATTTAATGCAAATCAACATGGGTTTATGGAAAATAGATCTTGTCAAATGAACTTAATACCTTTTTGTGATGAAATTTCAACTTGGTTGATAAAGGCAATAGCATCACTGTAACTGACTTAGACTTCTTTATGGTGTTTGATTAAAAAAACTAGAATAATATAAAATTAACATGGCACTCATGAATGGATTAAAAACTGGCTAATTGATAGGTCTCAAAGTGTAATTGTAAATGGAGAATCAGCATCGAGAGAGTGTGTTTCCAGTGCGTACCACAGCGACTGGTTCTTAGCCATCCTCTATTTAACATTTTCATCAGTGGTGTGGAAGAAAAAATAAAATCATCATTGATAAAGATTTGCAGAGGACACAAAATTGATGGAGTTGTAAATAATGAAGAGGACAGGTCACTGATATAGAACATTATAGATTGCTTGGTAAACTCAGTGCAAGCAGACAACATGCATTTTAATATGGCTAAATGTAACTGTATACATCTAGAAACAAATAAATTTGGCCATATTTACAGGATGGGGGACTCTATCCTGGGAAGCAGTGACTCTGAAAAAGATTAGAGGGTAGGTGGTAGATAATTAGATGAACATCTTGAGTAGGAGTAGACAGGTTGTTTAACCTCTATATTTAGCATGGGTGTGACCACTGCTGGAATACTGTTTCCAGTTCTGGTGCCAACAAGTCAAGAAGGATATTGATAAATTGGAGAAGGTTCAGAGAAGAGCCACAAGAGAGATTAAAGGAAAACAGGACTTCTAATGATAGTCTGAAAAATCTCAATATATTTAGCTTAACAAAGAGAAGGTTAAGGGGTAACTTGATTACTGTCTATAGTGAAGAACAAATATTTAATAATGGACTCGTCAACCTAGCAGAGAAAGGTATAACATGATCCATGTCTGAAAGTTGAAACTAGACAAATTTAGACTGGAAATAAGATGTAAATTTTTAACAGTGAGAGTATTTAACCATTGGAACAGTATATCAAGGGTTGTGGTGGATTCTCCATCAGTTTTTAAATCAGGACTGGATGTTTTTCTAAAAGATATTCTGTAGGAATTATTTTGCAAAAGTTCTATGGCCTGTGTTATACAGTAGGTCAAACTAGATTATCACAATGGCTTGGAATCTATGATCTTCAGATTTTGCATTTTTAGTTAAAGAGATGAGCCTTTGTAAATAGCTACCGTAGCTGCACACAGTGATTCTCTGCTCATTTAAAATAGGAGGAATGCTGTACAGATTTAGAGAGTGGGATCTTATTGAAGTGGCATCTCTATGCTGCCTTTTCCTCTCCTCTGGAAGCCTGCATGAACTGTCCAAGACAAGGTCCTGCACACAGGCCAGGATTCATCTGCATAAATTAGCAGTTTGTGGAAATCATGTATGAAAACAGTGTTGAGCATTTACTGTACATTGAATAGAGCTCTTAATTGTTCATCATTACAGGTTTACTTGTATTCTTGTTTGGCATTATTATAATTACTATTTTTTAAAATTAACCGTACATTTTATATAGATTCTATGTTTTACAAAATTGCAGGATTGTATGGTCCATAGATTAATCCTTGATGTATATCAAGTAACTCATCATCTGGAAATATAGATGCTTCAGAGATAGGAATTGAGTAATTAATTTGTTTTCCTGGGTTAAAAAAAAAATCCATCAGGTGCTTTTCTGTTTTCTGCTGAGGCTTAAATTTTTTAGTCCTCTGACAATGTCTTACACCCTCCAATATGTCTTGTTTCTATGGAGACACCCATGAACTGCAGCTTGCATTCTTCTGCACATCACAATGCTAGGTTGCTTCAGTGTTTTCCCAATGCTTTGCGTTTTTCTCTCTTAATTTGAACTTAATCAGTATACTGTGCTCGCTATTGTTTGTTAATGCAAACACACACACACACACACACACATATACTGGTATTGTATATAGCATTGTGTTAGAATTGTTGGGCACGACCTATCTGTAAACAGAAGATCTTCTCTAAGCTTAATGGTACAAACCAGCATGGTTATCTTATGATTTAGCTGGAGTGTAATCTTAAGCTCCACTACTTATATTGTATATGGCATGATAGATAAGATAATCATATGATACGTCAGACCTCTTAAATAACAGTAAGGAAGTATGGTATAGTGGTGAGCCCAAGAGATCAGGATCTCTGTATTCTATTCCTTTCACACTAACTGACTTGCTGTGCAACCACAAGAAAGTCTCTTAACCTATTTGTGCCTCAGTTTCTCGATCTGTTCAAGATGGTTAATAACATTTAGTTATCACATGGTGGTGATGTGAAGCTTAATTATGTAGGGCCATGTTCTGTGCCTGTGTGTCCATGGCTCCCATTGAAGCCAACATTTGTATCCTACAGCCTAATGTGTTAGTAAAGTGCTTTGTGATTCACAGACTAAAGAGACAATATAAGTGCAAACCCTGCTGTTTTTATTAGAAGTATACTATAAGGTATACAGCATTTTTAATAAGAATCATGAGGGTGACATGATGCCAAAGCGTGCTCCCATTACCGAAGGAAATCTTGGCCCCATGAAGTGTCTGTGGCAAAACTCTCATTTAGTTCAATGGAGATAAGATATCACCTAGCTGAATGTAATAGATAACCAAAGCTTGTCAGGGCAATACCAAGAACTGAAGCTCTTTTGGGGGGATGGGAAGGGAATCATATTATGTTAAAATTAATAGATGTTCTGCTCAAGTATTGTAAGATAGAACTTGCACAGGCCTATCACTGAAGTCATATATCGTGTATATCTGTAAAAGAGTTCTTGGTGGGCTGGGTGGCCCAGTGGTTAGCACCCCTCAAGTTGGGGCAGTGGTAGGGGAGCCCTGGCCCATCCACTCCACTAGGCACTGACCCAGGACCGTAGGAAGGTCAATAGTGTTTGACCTCCGAGGGGCCCCCTGAGTTACCTCCCCAGGACATAGGCGCCGACTCCGTGGGTGCTCCGGAGCTGGAGCACCCACGGGGAAAAATTGGTGGGTGCTCTCCGCCATTCCCGGGGCCCGCGTCCAGCTCCCCGCCAGTCCCGGGACCCGCAGCAAGCTCACCTCAGCACCGGGAGACGTTGCGGGGCCCCGCCCCCGACGCTGGGCGATGTTGTGTCAGCGTCGGGGGGCGGGGCCCCGCAACGTCACCCAGCGTCGGGGGGCGGGGCCCCACAACGTCACCCGACATCGGGGGCGGGGCCTGGCGTCGGGGCCGGGCCCCACCACGTCATCCAGTGTCGGGGGCGGGGCGCAGCATCAGGGCGGGGCCCCGCCCCTGACGCCGGGCGTCAGCCCCCACCGGCGCCACCGGAAGTCGGCGCCTATGCCCCAGGATTACTTCCTGCCGCTGCTTTCCTTCCCCAGCTTCAGGTCCAAAATCAGGGGGGAAAAAAACTAAACTGTGAGCTCCAGCTAGTCTCGGCATATAGTCCTATTCCCTCAGGGAGATGTCTCCAGCGCCTTTGTCAGGAGCCTTCTGGATACATCTGTCCCCCTCCTTTCTGAGCTGGGTTGCTGCGTTTTCAACCCTGATTCCAGATGGAGCATGCTCTGCAGGGCTGGAGGGGCAGGGCAACCTGGGTCCAGTACTGTGCTTCAAGCCTCTCCAGTCCATTGTGGGGTTTGTTTATCCCATGACAGTCACCTTGCTACATGCAACAGATGATATATAATTGTTAGGCAGCTGGTGTGCTAAAACCACTGCTTTTCATGCTGATCAGTTTGATCTGGTTGTTTCCTTGTGCTCCCCATCTGTCTGTTGTATCTCTTGTTGTCTCTTGACTTAACACTTACAATGTAATCTCCCGGAGGCAAAGACGGTCTTATTATGTGTTTGTAAAGCACCTAGCAAAAGGAAGTCCTGGTCTGTGGTTGGGGTCCCTAGGCACTGTGGCAATAAATAATAATATAAATAAAATAAAATGTGTTTATCATGTATGCTAGTAACTGATATTATAACCAAGAAATACATGATTTTTTGTGTGCCTTTCATTCTCATTTTGTTGCTGAACTAACATAATAAAACAGACAGCACATTAAGCCTAATTTTTAGGACATTTCGGGGAATGTGCTTTGTTTTACCTTTATAGACCTTTACATTCCATCTTTAATTTTTTTAAATCACTAAATTTGTTTGTTGCCACTGCTTTCCCAAGGATGTTAACTAAAACTATGTACCCTAACGGATAAACCTGTTCTTGACAGAAGTTGGTGGAGTTAGAACAGGGATGAACAAAGCTTATTAAATATAACTTATATAATGGTTGTTCTGCAGTTACTGTGATTTTCTTCATGTCATTATAAAAAATGGACCTGAAATGGTATGTCATATGTTAACAGCAAGCCAATATAGAAAAAGAACAATTAAGCCATATAAAGATGTGATAATCTAGAAAAATAGCAATGTTAGAAATGGGTTTATAGCTTGAATGGTCAATGTAAACAAGACATAGTTAAAACCACATTGGTCCTTCTACTAAGGTCCATACTCCCAAAAATGAGGATTCAAAATTTAGAGAGGGGATTCCAGAGTACCAAGCTCCATTCAAATCTTTAAGCACTGAACTTATTTTCCATTGTGCATAGCTTGCTATGCATAAAACTGAATTGCTGAATTATTTGCAGTGCAGACAGGACACTCTGAAATCAAAACTTCAGTGCATAGTGAATTATGTGAAAAAACTTCATGAGCTTAAATATACCAAGTCCTCCTTTCCTATCAGCTCTCTCCCACTGCTGATCCAAAACTAAGTCTGAGGGCCTAGATTCTATATCCAGACATTTCCCATCTGCTCCAATCCATGTGGGGCTTCCAGGTTTACTGACACTGAGCTTAGAAGAACAGCATGGACTTGTCTTGTTGGTCTCAATGTTTAACTGTGTTTGTAGCTCTTGGAAAATTTCTGTTGACTGGGAATGTGGACCCTTGATCCGGCTTTCTCTGGGGAGAGTAGCAGCAGTTGGAGTGAGGAGAGAACAAAAACCTCTCAGCGCACAAAATTATATGTGCTGAAGTCCATCACTTTCAAGAGTCCCTTTGCCTGTGAAGCTTTTTCCTCCACAAACTCACTTATATATTATATTTTAAATGCTACAACTTTGACATTTAAAATTTTACTTGCCAGTGTGTTTGACAGGGAGCTAATCAGTAATGATTAAAATACTGATTATTTTATTTTCAATGTTTTTTTTAAAATGTGGCCATCTAATAAGGAATTTTAAGTAGTAAAATTGTGAAATATGAAAAGCGAGATTTTGTTGAGTCTTAGAGGACTAAAAATATTAGACATTTTGTCCTCATTTCAAGGTTTTTAAAATCCTATAATGAAAAAAAGTTTGAACAAGCAACAAAATTAACCTGAGAATAATCGCTAGATTTATCTATCTATAAATTATAAATACACAACACACACATAGTTACAACTAGAGTTCCATTATAAGCTCTATACTGACCTAACTAAAGAAACAAAACCCAGGTTTGAACAGAAACATTCCTTTGTCCTCAGAAGTAATATTCTTCTATTTAATACTGTTCTTTGTTATTATTTGCTATCCAACTTTTTTGATCAGTTTTCAGACAAATGAGTTTGATGATGTTCATGGAGTTCGTTGAAACACCTATGCTCTATAAAGAGAAAAAATGTAGTGTAAAATAGAGAATTGGGTTGAGGCAAAAAGAGAAGAGAAACAAGTATCAATCCAAATTCCATGACCTCACCATACCTTAAGCCAGGGAGGGAGGGTGGAAAGGGGTGTTGTCTGGCTTGCCAGGGGAAGGGTATACTTCATTAAGAGGTAGAGAAGCATGGATCAGAGCGGATCAGTGTGGATATGATGATTCATCCCCCTAGGCGACCTGACCAGAAGGGAGGGGAGAGTATATAGGGGTAAGCCGGGCAGGAAAAGCCCCCTCTCGCCCACCCTATTTTGACCCAAATTCATGGGGGGTCATAAGGGAGTCAGTAATTTTGCATCCTGACATAGCATATGGGGCACCAGAATTATCCAGGGAGGATGGAGTTCACCTGTCAGATTTGGGGACGCACACGTTTTTTGGTCGATATTATAGGAGGCATTAGGAGATGTCTGGGAACCCAGCTGGATATGGGGGTGGGGGGAGGCAGCCAAGCTAATAGCTGACACCACCTTGTGGTGAATGTCCAGTGCAAGTACTCCATAGGAAAGAGATACAGTGATCAGATAAATGGATTGGTAAAAGATTTAAAGGAGGTGTTTGTTAAAGGAATGGAAATGGGGAAGTTGAACTCCCTTGACTGGCATGGCAGAGAGCCAACTGCCCCACGGCCATATATAATCCACCTTAACCCTCATTCAAGCAGGAGCATGGTAAGATCCCGGCAATGGGTTGGCTAGGAATCAGGATGGAAAAGGGGAGGAAGTCCTCCCCCACGCCCCCGGGAGATAGTGAAATGATCATAGATTTACTTGCATTGTACTCTTTTATATGCTGGGTACTCCCAGACAGTTAATAATGAAGTTGTGGCCTAATTAAACATATCCAGTGTCTCCTGTCATTCTCCCAGTACAACCACATAACTAGATAAACACTGAGCCTTTTTATGCCAGGCTTCCCAAGCAGCTTTTATGGCACATGACAAATAAAGCTCAATCAATCCTGCAATTATTAATGTACTAAAATCAATTTAAAAAGTGGTTTTGACAGATCGGTTTGTAAGTCTGTTCTAAAGAAATGTGATGGTAGGAGCTTTCCTGATGGGAAATATCAATTGTCCAGTGTGATACCACAGTGATTGGACATAGGTACGGCCTTATTTAATAGCTTCATTAACAATATTAAGCAGGAGTAAACAGCATGTTAATGAAATCAGCAGGTGATGTAAACAGCAGGGAGCACAGAAAATACAAGATACTTAAAGATTAGAAACATGAGCAAAAAAGTAACATTATATTTCCGTTGGGAAAATGGAAGGGAATGCATCTGGGATAAATTCATCCAAAGCAGATATACATATATACTGGAAAACAGTAATCCTTAAAGACACCTGTGGGTGATACAGGACAGTAGTTTGCAATTCAGTATGGTAGCAAAAAGGCCTATGCAACATTTGGAAGCATGTGCAGATGGATCGGGCAACAGAGCAGGGAGGATATTGTCGTATTTTACATGAAGAGGTGAATTGGAGGGAGTTCAAAGATGAGGAAATAGAATTCAGGAGTTAGGGAGATTGACTTATGAGGAAAGATTGAAAGAGCTAAGTGTACATAGTTTGATTAAGTAATCAATGGGGAAGGGGGGAATAAAACAGTCTATACCCTTGAAATATTTGTAAACATCCAAGAGGTAGGTGAGTTATGCAGGGATGAATCAGTGAAAGAATCAGGGAAAGATTATATCAAAGAAAATACAGCCAAAATACAAACTACTTCCTAGTGCAGAGGTCCCCAGACTGCGGGGCACACCCCCTTAGGGAGGCACAGAGGAACATTTGGCAGTGCACGGCGGGGTCCGAGCCAGCTCTCACAGGGAGTGGGGAGGGAGCACCACCCAGCCCTGCTCTGCCCCCAGCTCTGCTCCGGCCCTGGCACTAGCCCTAGCCTCGGCTGCGGCCCCAGCCCTTGGCCATGGCTCCATTCCCGGCCCCAGACCTGCCTCCATTTGCGGCTCCAGCCCCTTACCCCTGTCCGCAGCCTCCCCCCCCGGCACTGGCTCCTGGGGTGTGTGTGGACAGAGGTAAGGGGGGACATGACTTTGAAAAGTTTGGGGACCACTGTCCTAGTGCAAGGAGTTATCTTCTAATTTACAGCACAAACACGCTACAGCTGCTCCTGGAAATGGTGAATGCCTTCAACTCCCACTGACATGACTAGGAGCTGCGGGCACCTGGCACACCCTGGAGCTGCCCAGAATCTTGCAGCACTGAGCTCATGAACTGCTAGCTTCCCACTAGGTCCAGGTTTCTGCCGGTTGGAGGGGAGACCTTTCATAGAATCATAGAATCATAGAAGATTAGGGTTGGAAGAGACCTCAGGAGGTCATCTAGTACAACCCCCTGCTCAAAGCAGGACCAACCCCAACTAAGTCATCCCAGCCAGGGCTTTCTCAAGCTGGGTCTTAAAAACCTCTAAGAATGGAGATCCCACCACCTCCCTAGGTAACCCATTCCAGTGCTTCACCACCCTTCTAGTGAAATAGTGTTTCCTAATATCCAATCTAGACCTCCCCCACTGCAACTTGAGACCATTGCTCCTTGTTCTGTCATCTGCCACCACTGAGAACAGCCGAGCTCCATCTGTTTTGGAACCCCACTTCAGGTAGTTGAAGGCTGCTATCAAATCCCCCCCACCACTCTTCTCTTCTGCAGACTAAATAACCTCAGTTCTCTCAGCCTCTCCTCGTAAGTCATGTGCCCTAGCCACCTAATCATTTTCGTTGCCCTCCGCTGGACTATCTCCAATTTGTTCACATCCCTTCTGTAGTGGCGGGGGGGACCAAAACTGGACGCAATACTCCAGGTGCAGCCTCACCAGTGCCGAATAGAGGGGAATAATCACTTCCCTCAGTCTGCTGACAATGCTCCTACTAATACAGCCCAATATGCCGTTGGCCTTCTTGGCAACAAGGGCACACTGCTGACTCGTATCCAGCTTCTAGTCCACTCTAATCCCCAGATCCCCAGGTTTCCAAAGTGTTCTGCTAAGTCCTCTCACTAAGTCCTCAATCTTAGACTCAAATGAATCAAATCTCCCTTTCCACTTATCTCCTCCTCTTCCAGTAACTCATGTGCTGCAGAAAGATTGGACAACTCCCCGCCAACTCTGAAAGATCATTTTCAACCTGGTATTAAACGTCTTGTTAAACTCATACAAAAACATGACTTGTAACCCGTGTCACTGGGTCAAGACAGGGATCATATTCTAGCATCTGCTAGAATCCCAGCTGTTGCTTCCTACTCCAGTTCCAGCTGGAAATGGGGCCCACACTGGAATTCTGGTATCTGAGGTTCCGATTTGCATCTGAACTTTAGGATTCAGCCTTATTGCTAGCTGCAGCCTTCTAAACTGGAATGCCTACAGATAAAACAGTGAAATAAGCTTTCAGTGGTACTCTGGAATAAAATAAACAGGGTGGTTTTAATAGAGAAGTAGTGGCTACTCGGTGCAGTAGCTCCAAGCAGTTTGGTGCAGTTCCCACAAATGCATCAGTCATGGTGAGGAGCTCAATTCTCTAATTAAAAACAAATTGTATCAAATATTTTTCAGCTTTACACTCTCAAATTAAAGCTTAAAAACCTCCCGGGAAGAAAAAGAGGCCAGATTGGAGGGGGAGGAGGTGAGAGGAAGGAAGTGGGTGGAGAAAACCACTATATTCCCAAGATGCAAGGAAAATGGAAAAATAGAAGAAAAAATATAATAAATCAATGTAAACTAAGAGGTAAGTTTCAGGGGTATTTTAGATTTTATTTACACTGTGTGGGGCTATTTTTAGTGGTGCTTTTAAACACACACACACACACACAGTGTGGTGTATCCATTTATTATTTTGCCTATTGCTGCTCTAGGCCCACATTATATTTCCAGTAAGACTGTTCAGGGTGTGTGTCGTGGTGAGGTATCCCAACATGTTTTGATCTTTATGTGCTAAGCCTTCTATCTCATGCTCAATGAGCAACATGAAGTGAAGGAATATCCCATTGTGACAAACACACAGCGTTGTGTCTCAGAGTTAAGCAATGGAAGTAGATTGTTTAGGCAACTTTAATGGGCCTTGTTCTCCTATTACTTATACCAGCATAATTCAACGGAGTACCAATGCATGTTAGGAGAAACTGCATGGAGATAAATAGACAAGCACTGGTGTAATTTGGAGGAGAGTCAGGCCCACTATAAGTCAAGATCAGATATGTCTTTATATAACAATGATTTTTATTGTAAGCTGCCACAGAGATTGTATAAATACTTTGAAGGTTTGATTGGAGACCACCAACAGCTGTGTGGTACAGTCTGGTGCATTTAAAAGCTTGTTTGTTACTGGAATGTTTATTGCTACTCTGCCAGGAGGCTGCAAAAGCAGCAGCTGAATAAAAATATTGCTGACTAATAAGATTGTGCATGTGTTGTAAATATCACATGTGGTTACAAGTGAAACTGAAGATTTTGTCCAAGATGAATTTAGAAAGGAAGGAAGCAGGAATGGGATACAAATTTTAAGTTCTATACAGATGCACCAGTATCTAGATCGAGGGAAAAACACAGAAAAACCCAAAACAACACCCCACCCCCAACCCTGCGGTACTTAATACTTCTTAATGGATTGGGCTGGAGAACTGGCCCAGGAGATATACAACATCTTCATATTTGAAGATGGAGAAGTGGACAAAATTGATGTTGTGATCAAAGTTTTTGAGGTTCACTGCATACATAGAACATATTATTACAGTCTACTGTTGCCTGCTCTCACTGCTTAGGCTTCCTTAACTTTTCAAAAAGGTCTTTTTTTTCTTTCTTTCAGAATTGAGGTGGATGCGTAACTATTTTTACAGCTGCCAGTTAAATAAAAGTGTGGCTAGCAGCTGTGCCCTTCAGAATGGATACATTATGGATCAAGACTTTGAAAGCCATATATTTGTACTATTTGTACTACATATATTTTTATTCAGGCACATCCTGAGCATTTAGTGACGCAGGGCCCAATCTTGCTCCCATTGAAATCAATGACAAAACTCCCATTGGCTTCAATAGGAACACCATTGGTCCCCAAGTGAATAGAAATTGAGAACTGTGATGCAGTTGAATTTGCATGATTTTTTGTACATAAATGTAGATAGTAACATCTTTGATCTTTAATTTCTTCCCCCACTCCCCGCTGGGAAGGAGGATTGCAGGGAGAGTGGGAACAGGAACTAAGTGGCAGTGGGGTGAGGAGAGATGATTCTGGTGGTGCAAGAATATAGGAGGGGAGAGGGATGAGGAAGATCTGCATGCTCGTGGCGATGGCTGAGCAGCAGGAGGTGCTGAGGAGTGGGAAGGGGCACTCAGAAGAGCTGCTGGCAGGCAGCATTTCCAGCTTTGTTGGTTGAAGAGCAGAGTGACAGCTGTGCCCTTCCGTCATGCA
The DNA here is from genome assembly GCA_033296515.1 of Macrochelys suwanniensis. Lineage (NCBI taxonomy): Eukaryota > Metazoa > Chordata > Testudines > Chelydridae > Macrochelys > Macrochelys suwanniensis. Next base: position 37,711,140 of record CM065777.1, read on the forward strand.
GTAGGGGCCGCTGTGTGCCACGAAGGGGGTAGTGAAGTGGGGCTGCAGTGTCCACACATTTAAATGCATTGAGGTTCAACTTTTCAATGATGCTTAAGTTCCTATTAAAATCAATGGTAGTTTTGCATCTAAATCCCGTAGGCAGCCTTGCAAATTCCAGCCTGAAGTGACGCATCAGAAATAAAAGTTTAAGTAAAAACCGTTGAAGGTCAAAATAGACAGCTGCATCCAGACTTCTTAGTCATCTAGATTTTGTTCTGTACAGAATAGCAAAAGGCAGTAATCCCAAGCACTTGTAGCCTTGCCAGATATTTAAAATACAGTCTCTTTAATAAATTATACATTCAGCAATTTCAGCCCAACTCCCATAGCCAGAAATATCCAGCCGAGGAACTGAACACGAATACACCCATCCCATCACACACCTTCTCTTTGTTGTTCTCTCTCCTTCCATGGAACTGATGAGTTTTGCAGCATTCTCTAAGGTCAGTACGTTGAGGTTATTGTAGACGAAGGTTAGAGGACTATGTCCTAAAGCTGATGGGCCCAGACAGAGACTTACCTGCCAGCAGCTCTCCAGCGCAGGCACCTCTGCTGACTGCAAACTCCAGCAGTATGGATCTGTATGCAGTATGGATCTGGGAGAAAGGCAGTGCCTCAAATAGGCAAGTCCCTAGCCACTGAGATTAAAAATCTAATACTTTAAAGTCCACGTGGAAATCAACAGCAGCCAGCTGAGATTGTGGCACATTGGGGTTCACACCACTTACCAAGCTTTCTGTGCCATCTTCAGTTTACAGATGAATTTAAGATGTAGAGCACAATGAAGCAGTCCAGTCTTGAGCAGTGGATGGTGGCAGACAGATCCACACCTGAAAGAGATGCTTTCAACCTCCTGACTACGACTGCTAGTAACAGCAGGTGGGAATCTAGCCAAACCCACAGCAAATCTGAACAACCACCAGCAGAGGCAGATCCAGAGTTGTCAACCTCAGGAGATCGAAAATATAGAGTCGGGCCCACCCAAGAGATACAAATCATGAGTCAGACACTGAAAAATCATGAGATTGGCCCCCAAAATCATGAGTTAAAAACATTATGTCTTTAGTCTGTCTTTCAACTTTTTAATGCCCTCTATTCCTCTCCCAAAGTGTGTGAGAGAATTTGGGGATGAAAAGTCAACCCTTAATGCACACAAAAATGCCTGCCTCTCCCTGGCTGCTCAGATGGAGACTCCACCTTCTTTCTCCTCACCTCTAAGATAGGAGGACGTGCCTTAGCCAGCCAGCTGTCATCTGTGCCCAAGCCTTAGCCAGACTATGGGTAAGGTGTTCAACTGCACAGGCTGGATCAGATCGAATGGAAGCATACGGTAGATAGTACTCTCCTAAGGCAGGGACAGTCTTACTGTTTTAGTACACCATCTACAAAAATGAAGTGGAAGATTGGACAAATGACCAGGGAGGAGTATAAAAATATTGCTCAGGCATGCAGGAGTGAAATCAGGAAGGCCAAATCACACTTGGAGTTGCAGCTAGCCGGAGATGTCAGGAGTATCAAGAAGGGTTTCTTCAGGTATGTTAGCAACAAGAAGAAAGTCAAGGAAAGTGTGGGCCCCTTGCTGAATGAGGGAGGGAACCTAGTGACAGAGGATGTGGAGAAAGCTAGTGTACTCAATGCTTTTTTTGCCTCTGTCTTCACAGATAAGGTCAGCTCCCAGACGGCTGCACTCCGCAGCATGGTATGGGGAGGAGGTGACCAGCCCTCTGTGGAGAAAGAAGTAGTTTGGGACTATTTAGAAAAGCTGGACAAGCACAAGTCCATGGGGCCGGATGCACTGCATCCGAGGGTGCTAAAGGAGTTGGCGGATGTGATTGCAGAGCCATTGGCCATTATCTTTGAAAACTCATGGTGACCGGGGAAGGTCCCAGATGACTGTAAAAAGGCTAATGTAGTGCCCATCTTTAAAAAAGGGAAGGAGGAGGATCCGGGGAACTACAGGCCAGTCAGTCTCACCTCAGTCCCTGGAAAAATTATGGAACAGGTCCTCAAGGAATCAATTCTGAACCACTTAAAGGAGGGGAAAGTGATCAGGAACAGTCAGCATGGATTCACTAAGGGCAAGTCATGCCTGACTAACCTAATTGCCTTCTATGATGAGATAACTGGCTCTGTGGATGAGGGGAAAGCGGTGGACGTGTTATTCCTTGATTTTAGCAAAGCTTTTGATATGGTCTTCCACAGTATTCTTGCCAGCAAGTTAAAGACGTATGGGCTGGATGAATGGACTATAAGGTGAATAAAAAGCTGGCTAGAAAGTCAGGCTCAATGGGTAGTGATCAATGGCTCCATGTCTAGTTGGCAGTCGGTATCAAGCGGAGTGCCCCAAGGGTCGGTCTTGGGGCCAGTTTTTTTCAATATCTTCCTTAATGATCTGGAGGATGGCGTGGATTGCACCCTCAGCAAGTTTGCAGATGACACTATACTGGGAGGAGTGGTAGATATGCTGGAGGATAGGGATAGGATACAAAGGGACCTAGACAAAATAGAGGATTAGGCCAAAAGAAATCTGAGGTTCAACAAGGACAAATGCAGAGTCCTGCACTTAGGACAGAAGAATCCCATGCACTGCTACAGACTAGGGACCGAGTGGCTTGGCAGCAGTTCTGCAGAAAAGGACGTGGGGTTATAGTGTACGAGAAGCTGGATATGAGTCAACAGTGTGCCCTTGTTGCCAAGAAGGCTAACGGCATTTTAGGCTGTATAAGCAGGAGCATTGCCAGCAGATCGAGGGACGTGATCGTTCCCCTCTATTCGGCATTGGTGAGGCCTCATCTGGAGTACTGTGTCCAGTTTTGGGCCCCACACTACAAGAAGAATGTGGAAAAATTGGAAAGAATCCAGCGGAGGGCAACAAAAATGATTAGGGGGCTGGAGCACATGACTTATGAGGAGCGGCTGAGGGAACTGGAATTATTTAGTCTGCAGAAAAAAAGAATTGGGGGGTGGGATTTGATAGTTGCTTTCAACTACCTGAAAGGGGGTTCCAAAGAGGATGGATCTAGACTGTTCTCAGCAGTGCTAGATGACAGAACAAGGAGTAATGGTCTCAAGTTGCAGTGGGGGAGGTTGAGGTTGGATATTAAGAAAAACTTTTTCACTAGGAGGGTGGTGAAGCACTGGAATAGGTTACCTAGGGAGGTGGTGGAATCTCCTTCCTTAGAGGTTTTTAAGGTCAGGCTTTATAAAGCCCTGGCTGGGATGAATTAGGTGGGGATTGTTCATGCTTTGAGCAGGGGGTTGGACTAGATGACCTCCTGAGGTCCCTTCCAACCCTGATACTCTATTATTCTAGCCTGACTGATCCAAAAATGCTGGGAAGGCATCACCATAGTGACCAAAAAAAAAAAAAGGTGGGGGGAGAGGAGTCCACATGCATTGCATAACTTCTCCCTTGCCTAAATCCAATAAATCCACACACCCCCTCTACTCTTTCATGTCACCCTAGAAGTGAAATTAATCTCCTTCCCAGGCACCCATCTGTTCCTTTCACACACCCATGATGCTCAACCTACTCAATTCCCACCCCTACCACTGAGGATACGTAATAGATGAATATGAACAAGAGAGGAGGAAGTTGGAAGTAAAGACTCAGTGAAGGGGATGTCACCCTCAATGGAAGAGGGATACCTCCTACAGTTACTGCCACTCTCTGCCACAGAATGCAGACAGTAGTCAAGACGTAACCAAGGGTAGGAAGGCTCACACCCACCAATTCTGAATCAAGATACAGAAAGCAATTTCTCACTTCTCATAATCGTCTGGCCCCTTGCGAGGTACATCCCTAGCCCAGAATACTTCCAACCAAAGGGGGGGGGGAAACCCCAAACCCCCACACTCTCTTCCACAATTACTAGAGTGTACTGAGTGGAGTTCCTTTCAGGGTATTCCTACACTGCAGCTGGGGGGATGAATGGCAGCTTGTGTAGACATACCCATGCTAGCTGCATTCTAGCTAGCTTGCTAGAAGTAGAAGCAAGGCTGCTGAGGCATGGGCTTCAGTACGGGCTGCACAAGCAAGTACTTACCCTGGGGACTTAGGTGGGCTTGTGAAGCCCGCGCTGAAGCCCGCATACAACAGCCTATATTTTATTTTTAGTGAGCTAGCTAGAGTACAGCTAGCGTGAGTACGTCTATATGAGGTGCCATTCACACCTCCAGCTGCATTGTACATGTACTCTCAGTGGCAGTGGTCCCATCCACAAGGGGACCAATCCCATCCCCTGGCTGTTCCAGGAAGCTGGGACTGAACTGCACTGGTGCAGTGGCTGCTAGATGCCTGTAAAATTCCTAGTGGGTGAGGCAGCTCTTTCTTATGCCCTGTTACGGCTATAGATGGTTGTAAAATCACTCCCCTATAGTTACAACACAGTTAATTTTTTAAAATTTATTTTTATAAACAATTATTTAAAACAATTAAAATAATTATTTAAAACAGCCTCTGTTTGTCAGAGGGTGGAGATGGATGGCAGGAGAGAGATCACTTGATTATAACCTGTTAGGTCACTCCCTCTGGGGCACCTGGCAGTGGCCACTGTCGGTGGACAAGATACTGGGCTGGGTGGATCTTTGGTCTTACCCAGTATGGCCATTCTTATGTTCTTAACAGGTATTTCTATAGAACAGAACTAACTTAAAAATTAAAACCAGTCCAATGTTCCCTTTGCAGTTTTATAGATAGATAGTGTTCAGTAAGCATTTTAGGCATGGTATGTGCATAAGTTCAATTCAGTTTCCCAGTTTAAAAATTACTCTACCCGGCAGCAAACCTAGGGGGATGTTCTGGAGTTAGGAGAAAGTGCAGCTGTCTATTTTATTTCCCCGTTAAATCCGAATGAGTGGGGGGAAAAAACTGGAGAACATTTAAGTCTGTTAACAGAATAGATTGAAAAGTGACAAGGGAATTATTTGAAATACATTATTGCTTTTTAAAGAATAATTGTATTTAGCAAGTCTGTTTATTAGTGATAAGTTTTAGCAGTGTTTTCAGATGGGTGGAGTATATTTTCTCAACAGATTAAATGAAAAGATATTAAAACTCTGTTTTGGATAATATCTTATATGCATCCGAAAAGGGTTAAATACTTAGACTTTGTCATATTAGTATTATTATTAATTATTTGTATTACAATAGCACCTGGGATCCCCACTCATGGACCAAGACCCTGTTGTGTTAGTCCCTGCCCCAAGGAGCTTACCGTCTAAATTATGCATGTATGTAAAGTACCTGGCACAAATACATTGTATTGGAGCCTCTGGTTGCTTGGACATAATAAGTAAGGGTGAGATTATATCCTGAACTGCATGGTCATTTAAAGTTGTAAGGCTGAGTGAGTCTCCTCCTCTCTCATCTTTGGATTCTTCAGACCACTCTGGGCTTGTAGGGGTAAAACATCAATATGCATTCCTGAATTCCCCCCTGAAGTGGGTGTGCAGGATGTAGACAGACAGGCCTGGGTAGATGGAGAACCTTGGCTCTGCTCTCCAATGCTCCTGCCATCATAGCGGTGCCAGCACAGGGGCCAGGGAAGGAATCCGCTACTGGTCTGAGCCAACAGCACCTTATTACTCCCCCGGAGCAAGAAAGGAATTGAGACTTTGAGGTATGTTTCCTTGCCGGAAGGATGGCTATCCAGCACCTTTTATGCGGGGGACTCAGTCTACCCAACGAAAACGGAAACTATAAAGTGAAAGCAGAGGAAGAGAAAAATGTTTACTTTGTGAATACAACTGTTCTGCACTATTATTTAAGAGTCCTATAAATAGATGAATGTAGTAGCCTGCCTAGCCTTTTTTTGCCCTACAATGATTTTCATAACATGTTCACAGAAATTAGGCTCTTTTGAACAATAGCAAATATCCAGATAAACTATGCAAGGTTAGGACAATAAAATAATTGATTCCTTAGTTAATGACTGTCCAAAAAGAAATTGTGAACATAAATCTTACTATTTTTGCATTTTCATTACCTTTACTGTTCTGGGAAATGTTTTCTCGGTTCAATCATAAGTGTAATTTAGCACTGGTGTTAAGTTCTTATTCAGAAATCCTGAAGCTCTGTCTTACCCCTACTACTTAGCACTTAATGATAGTGGTCTTCACAGTCAAACACACATTATGTAATTTGAATTATTTTAGCTCTATTTTAGCAAAGGAGAGACAGACGGAGTTGTTAAGGGACTTGCCCCAAGCCAAGTCAATGACAGTGCCTAATGACTGGGTTTAAACCACTGGACAATACCTGTCTCTCAATAAGACATCCTTGTACCCTTCCTAACGATCTATATACCTTGAACAGAAAGCTGTTACCTTTGGAATAACTTAACTGTGTTTTAATGTATATAAACCACTGTAACCTTAAACAGCTGCAGTTAAAAAAAATCTTCTATTTCTCATTGTGTCTAAAAGCATCACAAAAGTTTCCTTAGGTATGAAAATATCTAGATCTATTTCTGTATCTGTTCTTGAAAAAAAGGGATGTTACTGTTTTGCAGAGGTCATGAGATTCCACTATTAATCACATCTATTTATTTTAGTTTATATTGTGGAACATATGAGGGACTTTTCATCTGAGATGAATTCATACACATATTGTGTATGACTCGCATCTCTGCTGACTGCTTGTCTTTAAAAACTAAAGACCTTTCATGTATAAAATGAAGCGAATTGCATCATTTATGGCACAATGGGAAGAATACATCATAAGGAAAAAAGTGAAAATTATTCTCTACTATCTATTCTTCTGTTTAAGTGTAGAACAATAATCTTTCTTAAAATGGAATGAACAGAGTGGGTATGTAGGAGGGGGTGGACAAAAAAATAAGACTAGATGCTTACCGCATCTCTCAAAGCCTTCACTTTGGAACACTATTCAATCTTTTTTTTCTTTCAAAGGTCTCCTCTCCAGATAAGTTTTATGGATCATAATCATTGAATATGATTCAGGGATATTTTAAACCAAGTAACATATAAAACTGAAAATTAGGTATAATGAACTTCTAGATTATAGCAATATTTCCTCCTTGTCTCAGGAGGATCTACAGCCATGATTTGTCAGTGGCACTGTTACAGGCTAGCAGTGTTTTCTTGAAACACCCTACCAAGTCAGCAGGTACCGATACCCTGCTGCGAATGGGTTACATGCCGATTCTCCCAGGGAGATGGGAACTGCTCTCTGCCTGGGGGAGTATCTATGTTGTGGCCTGAGAGGTCTTGGAGGGGAAACTATAGGAGTAGCTGAATCTGGGAAGAGGACTCAGGCTGATTTTTTTAGTCTTATTGTTTTCTTTGTTAAAGCCAAACTCCAGGAAGGGGATGAGTTTGGACTTTCTGTACAGTGTGTACTGTACAGGTGGGCAAAGTTACCTGCTCTCTGGCACCTAAAGTAAATGTTTTACTAGAGAAAGCTATTCATGATCATTTTCTACTCTTTCCATCAATAACTTCTCTCTCCACCATTTAGTATATGACAAAAATTGTCCACACTCGCTGTAAGAGTAATTCAAAGCCTAGGTCATTCTAATGAACTACATATAGTACAATGAATAAAAATACAGTACAATTCCTTTAATCTCTATCATCATTTAAGCAGCTGCCACTGTTCTCTTCACAATCATGGAGTAAAATACTTGATACATTATGCTAATAACTTGGAACTAGTATATCATACAGAGATAAGGGGTGACTACAAGACTAAAATTTCAGTGATATTTGATTTATGCTTATAAGAAACTCCTGTGTAAGAGATTAATAATGTATAAAATCTTTGAAGAATAATTTGAGTAGCATTTGGCTACATAAAGAGGAGCATGCAAAGAGGAAAATGTATAAGAACCAATATTCTGTATAAGTGCTTGGGAGAAATATGTCGGTCACGTTCTACTAATTTGGCTTCCTGAATGGAGAAGGGAGGTTGTATCATTCATTTTTTCCTCACAGAAAATGGTTCCAGTGGTTTGTAATGAGAATGTTGAGGATATCCTAGTATAAGCTTTAAGGAATGTTGTCATTCTGCTATGTTTAATGGTGGCTGTGCGGGGTAAAGATACAGCACTTCAAGATCTGTAGCTATGTTAAGGGAAGGGGGAAAAAACCTGTAAGATAAAATATTTGGAGGTCATAAGATTTTTTAGAGACTGCACGAGTGGAAAGTTAATTTCTCTAATATCACAAGAAGAAAATTGAGGGAAGCTGAAATGACTTTTTACAGGATGAAAGACAATAGAAAAGGAATACTGATTTTGGTTCATGTTTAAAAGGGTTGGAGTCTCCCCCTCTTGCTTTTGTCTCTTTCACTATAACTACTAATTTATACACTGCAATTCATGATTTATGAATATGCTCTTTCTATTTTATTGTTTGGAGCTGGAAACATCTTTTGGTCACTCACTTTGGGCCCCATCCATTGCCTATTGAAGATAACAGGAGTTTGTCCAAACAATCCAATAGTCATATGAATACATACAAGGAAAGTTTATAATATGAGGGGACCATGAATGTATTGGTATTTTCAGTATCTTCAACAAAATGTGTGCATTACATTTCACTTGGCTCAGCCAAGTCACATTATGAACACTTTGTTTTCAGATTAAAATGTATTTCAGTGCTAAGTCAAATGACAGCAATTTGTACTTTTATCTATTTTTTTTTAAAAAAAAGAAGATACAAAGCTAAATTGTTGAAATAGCATTAAAGATCAGACTCCTAAATGCAAATGCAGTGACTACGTCCACTGAAATGCACAAACATCCATTGCACGTACAGATGAATATCTGCACATAAGAGCAGGTTTTTAAGGAAGAGGAAGTTGATGGTTCTCATCTCCCAAGATTTGCTCAACACCATGTAATATTTTTATTGAAGACTTCAGTGTTTAAGATTTTATTTAACCATAATAACTAGGAGATTCAAGCTGAAAGCTAAACATTGCCCTTAATCACTCCGCTTAGGAGTCTTGCTGAACATTTTCAAACATTGGGACAGTTGTGTGGACTAAAATGAAATTATGGTGCTGGTTTCCAGAGAAGTATCTTTACGTCTCTTCTCATTCTGGTCTTCAAGACAAGACCGCTTTTCTCATATCTCATGTGATAAGTTAACTTCTTGGAATCAGGAACAGTCAGCATGGATTCACCAAGGGCAAGTCATGCCTGACTAACCTAATTGCCTTCTAGGATGAGATAACTGGCTCTGTGGATGAGGGGAAAGCAGTGGATGTGCTATTTCTTGACTTTAGCAAAGCTTTTGATACAGTCTCCCACAGTGTTCTTGCCAGCAAGTTAAGGAAGTATGGGCTGGATGAATGGACGGTAAGGTGGATAGAAAACTGGCTGGATGGTCGTGCTCAACGGGTAGTGATCAATGGCTCCATGTCTAGTTGGCAGCCGGTATCAAGTGGAGTGCCCCAAGGGTCGGTGCTGGGGCCGGTTTTGTTCAATATCTTCATCAACGATCTGGAGGATGGTGTGGACTGCACCCTTAGCAAGTTTGCAGATGACACTAAACTGGGAGGAGTGGTTGATACGCTGGAGGGTAGGGACAGGATACAGAGGGACCTAGACAAATTAGAGGATTGGGCCAAAAGAAATCTGATGAGGTTCAACAAGGACAAGTGCAGAGTCCTGCACTTAGGACGGAAGAATCCCATGCACTGCTACAGACTAGGGACCGAATGGCTGGGCAGCAGTTCTGCAGAAAAGGACCTAGGGGTTACGGTGGACGAAAAGCTGAATATGAGTCAACAGTGTGCCCTTGTTGCCAAGAAGGCTAACGGCATTTTGGGCTGTATAAGTAGGGGCATTTCCAGCAGATCGAGGGACGTGATTATTCCCCTCTATTCGGCACTGGTGAGGCCTCATTTGGAGTACTGTGTCCAGTTTTGGGCCCCACGCTACAAGAAGGATGTGGATAAATTGGAAAGAGTCCAACGGAGGGCAACAAAAATGATTAGGGGGCTGGAGCACATGACTTATGAGGAGAGGCTGAGGGAACTGGGATTGTTTAGCCTGCAGAAGAGAAGAGTGAGGCGGGATTTGATAGCTGCTTTCAACTACCTGAAAGGGGGTTCCAAAGAGGATGGATCTAGACTGTTCTCAGTGGTAGAAGATGACAGAACAAGGAGTAATGGTCTCAAGTTGCAGAGGGGGAGGTTTAGGTTGGATATTAGGAAAAACTTTTTCACTAGTAGGGTGGTGAAGCACTGGAATGGGTTACCTAGGGAGGTGGTGGAATCTCCTTCCTTAGATGTTTTTAAGGTCAGGCTTGACAAAGCCCTGGCTGGGATGATCTAATTGGGTTTGGTCCTGCTTTGAGCAGGGGGTTGGACTAGATGACCTCCTGAGGTCCCTTCCAACCCTGAGATTCTGTGATTCTATGATTCTATGAATGGTGATCAATATTTTTTCCATTCTATCCATCATGAGCTTTCAATTTTATGTCCAAACTGCAAAGATGTTTCCTCCCATATAATCAGTTGCTGTTAATCCCATTGTAACTGGACTTTGCAAGATAAAAAAAGATATGTTCTGGAAATAAAAGCATGGATCATTCTAGTTGGGAAAGAACTAAACGCGTCACTGTAAGCGAAGTGGGGTGGGGGGAGGGAAAGGGAAGTTGAATATGTGCTTTTTCTTATGGCTTCTAAGTGACATTTTGGCAAAAATGCTGACTCTACAAAATTAAGAAAGCAACAAAACACTGTAGGTGAAAGAAAGAGACTTGAAAGCACATTAAAAACTGTCAAAGCCAATAGTTTTGATGAAGTAATTGCTTTTAAGATTGAAATGAAATGTTTGACGCATACTCTGTCAACTGTGATGGACCAGGACATCCGTGGTCAGATTTAGTGGTCAGAGCAGTGGTGGTCAGAGCCGGTGTCAGGACCCAGAGCCAAGCCGAGGGTCAGAGTCAGTATCCAGAACAAGTCAGGAGGGTGGGAACCAGAAACAGGGCAGGGACCTGGAATAAGTCAGCAAGGTAGGAACCAGGAATAAGGCAGGGCTCAGGGGTCAGGTGAGGAGGCAATGTCTGATGTAGCAGCCAGCCAGGTATTTACATAGGAGAACTTCTGGTACCTCCTTATGGCTTAAATAGCAAGTCTGAATCAATCGGAGGGGCTGGATATCTCTCCTAATCAGGAACTTCATAGACAGTACCTGTAGTGAGCTAGGGTCCAACACTTCCCACTCCCTGTTGATACGAGTAAGTTGCTGGGTAGTGGCTGGGTTCCAGGCCTGTGATCCCTTATATCAACTTTTTAGACAAATTACTTATGACCTTGGCATTTAAGGTGGATTTTTGGGGGGCTCATATTGGTTTTAAAATGGCAGTAGGATGACAGCTGGGAAAAGTTATTAAAATGAGATAATAATCAGCAAACAACTTTTGATCCTGAAAAAATACAGTCTTTCTTTCCAACCTGATTGGCATTTGAATAAAAAGACTTATCAAAGTAGTTTCAAATTCAATGTGGTGAAGTGTCCTCTATGGCAGAAAACACAAAGATAGATAGATATAATAAAGATGAAGCAAGAGTAATTGGGTCTGATCACAAAAACTTTCCTGTAACTTAAGCAGAGGGCTGACAAGATGTGGAATGAGAAAGGATCATTATGCAGTGTCTGTCGCTGATCCCTCAGAGTTTGAGGATGATTGTCCTTCAAGAAAATGATAGCCGGTTATCACTGGTGGATCTGCAGGTGACTAATGAGACCTATCCAGATCCATAGACCTTGTCACAGTTGGGGCAGACATTTCCCAATGGAAGGGGCAGATCTGGATTGTTAAGTTGGGCTGCTGCATGTTTTTTCCTCCTTTCCCGTTTCTCCATTTCCTGTTGTCTCTGTTTGTCTCAAAATACTGACATCCTTGCCACAAAGTCCTTTTCCATTTTGGTCAATCGAGGGCTTGGGTTTCCCATGAGTTTATGTCAATATTGCACTTCTTCATGTTGGCTTTGAGGGTGTCTTTGAAGTGCTTTTTTTGCCTGCCCCTTGATCGTTGGTCATGGCTTAGTTGTAAGAACATGACCTGCTTCTAGAGTTGACTTACTGGCATTCAAAGAACATGACCAGCCCAGCGGAGTTGGTGACAGATGACCATAGCTTCAGTGCTAGAGGTTTTGGCTTGGGACCAGACACTGATGTTGGTGTGTCGATCATCCCACTCGATTCGGAAGATCTTTTGGAGGCACCATGGATGGTATCTTTCAAGCACCTTGAGGTGTCTACTGTACATGCACAGATTTTGGCATCATATAAGAGAGTAGGAATAACAACCGCCTGGTACATGAGAAGCTTGGTTTGATTTTTGATCTCATGATCTTCAAAGAAATGTTTTCTCAAGTGTCCACAAGCTGCACTGGCGCATTGAAGGCAGTGTTGAATTTCCTTGTCAATGTCAGCTTTTTACAACAGATAGCTGCCAAGTTAAAGGAAGTGCTTGACGTTCTCCAGGGTCTTTTTATTGATCTGAATTACAGGAGCAGGATCCTGGTAATTTAGAGCCTATTGGTGGAGTACTATAGTGTGCTTGATGTTAAGTGTGAGGCCAATTTGGTTGTAGGCCTCAGAGAAAGTGTCGAGTTTTTTTGGAAGAACTTCTGAGTGGGCAGCATAGGCCCCCAGGTACAACACTGATATGTTTGTTACAGAGTGATAGAAACTAGATAAGAAAAATAGGAATGAGATTAAAATAACTCAAATCAAGGCAGGTTTGTGTATGTGCTGTATGAACATGGATGCAGGGGAAAAAATGATTTCAGCATTCAGTCAATAAGTGAATTTTATAGGCACTGATGTAGTTGAGTCCATCATTTTCAATTACATTGTAGAATGACATCAGAGGTTAGATTTAAAAACTTGTCATGGGATTCCAAGTTAAGAATAACCAGTAACTTTTCAAGATTCATCAAAAGCATAAAATTATATATGATTAGCTTTTAGAATGTTTATGAATAAATGGCATTTTACTAGTAGAAATTTCCAAATAGTTACTTAACAACTTAGATGGTAATTGCAAAGTTTGGATGGTACTTCATGAATACTGTACTGACCTCAAAACAGCACCACTGCTCTGAAAGCATGACAGACTCACAGGTCCTGTAGGGGTCTTTATGCTGAAAAGATAGAGATATGGGGGCTATGTTCTCAGATGGTGTAAATGACTTACAAGTGATTTCAGGGACTTGATTGCAATGACAGTATGGCAGTGTATACCAGCTGTAAATCTGGCCAAGATAATATTCAGACCATCTAATTTCTCTCACTGCCTGTGCAAGATTGTTCGCTATGGTACACTTTTTTAGTTCTTTATTCAGTTTTAAATGATCCAAGCATTGTAGGATTTATTGACTTCTCCGTAGAGATTATTTCACAGTATAGTAGACCTCAGTGCTTGGAACTACTTCCTAATACACTTAAATTGATCTTTGCTCAACTTCTTCCCAAAGGAGTGAATCCAAAAAATAGCAATGAGATTGTGGGTCCTTACACAGCTTATAGTTTATCTTGCAGGCTGACCACACTTCCGTAATATTGTATCTTCATATCCAGTTTTTTTTTAAAAAACGAGTACAGACATTTTTGTAGTAAGGCTTACTTCTCATTCCTGCTTGTGAGTGTTAAGGAATAGGTATGCATTTCGTAGTGTGGCAAGTTGCTGCCCCAACATGCCCCCTTGTACCATTGCAGCACCTTTTGCCTCAGTTCCCCCGCCCCCCATTGTCCTTCAGCCAATTCTCACTGTCACAGTGCCTGGTCCTCTGGCCAGACTACTTTGCAGGGTTCTGCTCCTTCTGGGGCCACAGAGTACTTTACTAAAGTCCAACACAAGTGTATACAAAACCAAACCGTCAGCCTGACTGGGCTCAGCTGGCAGCCACCTCTTCACAGGTGTGCCTCTGATGCTCTGTCTAGACTATCCTCCTGTCTAACCACAACCTTTTGTACCTCAATAAGGGGCTGGCGCAGTCCTCCCCTCACTCTGGTTCAGGCAGACTACAGTTCCTCAGGGCCCATGCTCCAGTCAGGCTTGCAGCTCACCTCTGGAACAGCCTATCCTCTCATCTCTCCTGCTCAGCCTTCTTTCAGGCTGCTTCCCAGAGAGCAGGAACTTTCCGCCTCCTCTCCTCTGGATCTCCTCCCCACAACTGGGCTCACCTAGCTCTTTATGGGGAAAATAAACACCTTCCCCCCACCCCTCGCAAGACTTTATCTTGAGTTAGGCCTGGCCCACCCTGGAGGTGCACCCATGTTGATTAATTGGTCTCGCAGGCCTATATTAAGCTTTTCACAGCATGTGTGGGGTAAGCACCCCATCACATTTGCTTAAATTTGAAAAATATGTACTTAACCATTTGAACGCAGCAGCATGTGGTCCCTTCCTGGGTAGGGCCGGCGCTACCATTAGGTGACCTAGGTGGTCGCCTAAGGCACCAGGATTTGGAGGGCGGCATTTCTGGTCCCGCGGCATTTTGGCGGCGACACTTTATTTTCGGCTGCTGGGGTCCTCGGCGGTAGCTCCTTCGGCTACCTGGGTCCTCGGCGGCATTTCGGCAGCAGCTTCTCCCGGAGCCGCCGCCTATGGCGGCTAAAAATCTGACACCACTCCTGTTCCTGGGACTCATGTTCTGACATTCTGATGCATCCAAGTATCCTGATTGGTAGTTGACTGGTTGAGTATCATATTTAGTTTATTGGTTTATGGTTGCAAAAAAGAGTCAAATCATCATGCATCCGATGAAGTGGGTACTAACTCACGAAAGCTTATGCTGAAATAAATTTGTTAGTCTCTAAGGTGCTACAAGTTTTTCTTTTTTCTTTTCGTTTTGTTGACACAGACTAACACGGCTACTACACTGAAAAAAATCATTTTTGGTTTTCTTTTAGGACTATTTGCAATTTCCAGTTCTATAAACTATTTTATACTCTGTGTCAGGCTTCTTTACGTTAAGGTTCCACATGAAGGATAATTGGTTATCAAATGCTTCTTGAAAAGGACATAACTTCTACATCATTGTCTTATCTACCATGGCAGTATTATGTTCAAAGAACTCTATTGACTTAATTATGCAAGACTTTCCTCTTATAAATTAAAGTTGGCTGACTCTAATGGAATTAAGCTTTGCATGGTACTTCCTCAGTAAACACCCGCAATTTGTTTTCATTATGTATATACCACTACTGAGTCGTAAACTAGCTGGCCTTTATATTTTTGCTGTATCTCTTGGGCATCTTTGATTCATGGTATTGGGCTTTCAACTTTTCAGTCCCCAGGAAATGGAGATGCCATCATAGGATATCAACTGTAAAAACTCACTACCCACTTCACTAATTGGAATGCATAATGAACAAATCACACCGTAAACTGAAATGAAGAGGTAGGAGGGAAATGGAAAGTACCTCAAGGCAAATTTCAGAGAAGCTTAATGCATATGTCCAAAATTTAGAAGGAGAAAATTACCAGTGTGAATAAGCATCAGAATACAAAGAGTGATAAAAGAAAAGAAAATCGTGAGGCTGAAAGTATTGATGTGAAATTAAGGACCTGAATGCTTGTGTCCCTTAAATATCCCTTTGCATTTCCTTGCATTTCATTTCAATTGTCAGGAGGTTAACTCCAATGCACTTGGCTAGTCCAGTTTAATAATTATATTCTGCCTATCTGAAGTTTCACTGTTTGATATTCTTCACTTTCTGTCCTAAAGTGTTGAGTAATGTTGGTGTTAAGTAGTTACCATGTTTCACTCCAGAGGTAGCTGCATTTGAATGGTTGGTGAAGTGACACTTAGGGTTTATCTATACTACGAGTTAGTATGCAACAAGCCTGGGTGCAAATCTACAGTGTTGTGCACTAATTGCCCATATGGGCCTGTTACTGTGCACTGAAAGTTCCTTAGTGTGCTTTGACCTATTTCTGTAGGGAACTTTTAGTGTGCATCAGCAGGGTCCATGTGGACAGATATTGCATGGCAAGCTGGCATCGGAAACTACAGTTCTCTAGTGTGCCATGCCCTACTTCGCTGTATAAACATGCCCTAATAGATAGCTTATCAATGTAAGTTGTAAAGTGCTTTGGGATAGAAGGCATTATATAAACACAAGACTTTTATTAATAATTCAGCAGGGTTATTGCTGCAAGAGGGATTGTCTTAGTGTGAAGTGAAAGAATGCACATAAATATGAGACAAAAATGGGAAATGAAAAGAGACTGGCAAACCAAGGTAAAGACGAAATTTTACTTATCTATAAGAAGGCAGGTTGCCACAAGTATAGACACTTCATGGCAGGGTGAAAGGGACTTGGTGGCAGAGAAGACATACATTGCTGAGAAATTGAATGATTTCTTTGCCTTTATGTTCATCATGGGGAGAAGAAGAAACATGTCAAAACGGATTGGATTTATTGGGAAAGAAAAGAATATCATACTTAAATTAAGGGTCACACTAAGGCAGATTGTGGCAAAAAGTATGTAAGTGGAAATAAATAGAGCTCCAGGACTGAACAGCGTGCAACCCTGTATTTTCAGATATGGGAATTATATTTTAAAAATAACATAGAAATATTTAAATCCTCAGTGGCAACGGAAGCAACCCTGACACATGCACAGAAAGCCTCCAAGGAATAAGCAAGTTACAGAGCTGTAAATGTTGACCTACAGATATACAGCATTGGGAAATAGTCTGTTGATTAAAAGCAAAGAAGGTTTGGTTTGATAGTATAAACTTCATTTATTTTTTGGTGAAGGGTGGCTCCAGTTCTCTTGCAAAGCAACATATCTTCAGAACAAAAGACTAAATCACTGCTGATGAGTTAAACACTGTCATGTTTTCTCTAGAGTATTGGTCCATTTCTGTTCCCGCTGAAGTCAATGGGAGTTTTGCTCCACTGAAGCATGGTGAGGCTAGAGTTGTTGTTTGCAAGAGCAAGCTGTACACAGGTTTATGTAGGAATCACAGTTAAGACAAGTGTGATTTAGCCATACATACAAAAGCAGCACAACATGATTTTGCCTGTAGCATAAGCTGATAGCTCACATCTTGAAAGTGACAAAAGTTAAACTATGGTAAGGTTGTTCAAAACAGATTTATTTTAAGAAGTTGATATGACAGTCATACATGTCGTATTTACAGATTGAAGAGGTGATTTGATCATTGGCTTACATTTTAGTTTACACTGTAAAGATGCCTTTGGATATTAAAATTGAGGTTATTTTGTCCAGTAAGTGAGGAGTGCAGGGATGGTGTCTCCTCCTGGCCATTCTGGGGATTAGCTGTGCGAGGCTGACACCCCTTTCTGATGTTGCATACCATCTCCCTGTCCGCCTGTGGCCCCTTCTTACTGCAGTAACCGCAGCATCCTCTTCATAACTCAGTCTTCTGACTAGGTCACTCAGCATTCCCCCTTTCTGGGGTATTGCCCTTCAAAGTCTCTTTCTCTCCCACAGTGACCCAGGAAGTCATTCAGTTCCCCTTCCCACTGGTGCCACTTCCCCAGTGGTGGGTAGGGGAACCCAGGCCCGCCCATTACTCTGGGTTCCAGGCCAGGGACCCTACAACACACAGCCAAGGTCTGTTCAGTCCCCAACCTTGCTGCTTCCTCCTTGAGCTGCTCCCTACCCCATGTCCCACAGGCTCTCTTCTCCACCTTGCTCTCTTCAGAGTACACCCTGCCTCTGGGCCAGACTTCAGCATCCTACTCTTTCCCTTGGTTCACTCCTTCCTGCTCTACTGAGCAGAGGGTGACCACAAACTTCCTCCCAGCCACCCTTGCTGCTGCCAACTTCTTGGGTTTATACTAGCCCCGTCCACCTCTGCTCAGGTGAGATTCCTTCTAAGTAAGGATATAATCTGGCAGGGAGATATAGACTGAATCTGGCTTCCATTGACCCCTTCAGAGTAAGTGTGGGGTGGACACCCCATCTCAAGCAGGAACAATACATCTTTGCATAGTTCAGTTAGCATAACTCTCCTTTATTTGAACCATTTACCACAATTACAGTGATTCATTTTGGGACAAAGACAGATGAACAAATATATGAGGAGGGAAAGGAAAGGAAATGGGAGAAAAAATTGGATTATTCACATCCTTTGTCATATGTTGTTCACCCGTCTTCTTCTGGGCTTTCGCAATTTTCAGAATTGTTGAAAGGCTGGCAGAGTCTGCTTAGCCCTTCTACTTTAGTATTTTTCCTTCTCTACTCATAATGCCAGGGCAAAGCTCCTCAGTTCATAAAAAGTTCCATGAGTATTAATGTATGTATAGTTTTTTCCAGTTTAAATCCAGGATATACACGTAGTTAGAGTGTTTCAAATCCTGGGCTACAAGACAATTTTGAGCAGGTGAAAACACAGTGTGCACACTTTGTGTAGGGTCAAAACAAACTCTGTTTCCTGTGGTTTGAGTTTATCAATGAACAAATGCTCTATAAGCAACATAAAGTCCAACATAAAGTCAACATAAAGTCCAACCTATGTTTTCTACCAGGTTTATCTGATCCCATGGTTCCTAGATCTTGGTAGCCCTTCTCAGCCTACACCTTTAGTTCTCTCTGCCTCTCTTTTCCGGAAAGACTCTTACTCCTTTCCCAGCCTGTTCTAGTGTGGGTTTCATTCACTCCATCTCAAGAACATTGTATGAGTCAACATCATTAACATGAAAAGAGGAGAATGTAGAAGAGTAAAAAATTCTACAGCATAGGAATAAATGCAATGGGAAAACAGCAAAGATTTATTTATTTTTTTAAAAGAACATGAATTTTACTTTGAGTTTTGCCTGAGTAAGGATTGCAGGACTTGGCCCACTAGGAGTAAAACATTTTCGTTAAAATCTCCTCTTCTCTTTTTAACATAGGTTTTATATAGCTGGCATGCTATTATATGGTTAGCCTCGTAATCAAGGGGAAAGAAAACACATAACTTCAGTCTCACTGTAGGGTTATATAATGCTTACTCAGTGCATTGCCAGCATTAGCCTTTTTAGGAAAGCCAAAAAATTGAGTTTTCATAATTAAGATTAAGTTGTGATTATTTTAATAAGGAAACAATTTTTTAAAGTAGCTGCTAGATATATCCATAGTAGAAAGTGGGTGGGGAGTTAGATCTCCAATGACTTCAATAGGAATTGTTTTAGATCCTTAAATAAAAACATCAGCATGGAAGCAGATGTTAAAAAGGAGGCATCGAATCCTGTGTCATAGTGCACTGCACTATGAAGTATCAGAGTGGTAGCATGTTAGTCTGGATCTGTAGAAGCGACAAAGAGTCCTGTGGCACCTTATAGGCTAACAGACGTATTGGAGCATAAGCTTTCGTGGGTGAATACCCACTTCTTCAGATGCTCCAATACGTCTGTTAGCCTATAAGGTGCCACAGGACTCTTTGTTGCACTATGAAGATAGTTTAATGTCTTGAGTTAAATTATAAATACATAACATAAGAAAAGTGTAGGGTAATGATGTATAAAATGAGCTGGATAAGAAAAAGAATCTGTTTAGCTAGCAAGAGTTCTGCAAGTAACACAATGAGATGAAAACACTGTTAACATAAAGTTGTGGCATGAAAGCAATAGCATATGCCAAGAAAAGTGGTTTCAGAAATAGACAGTGCATTTTACAAGGGGCTTGGTAGCTCACAATGCACCTGCAGCAAAAACACATCCTGATACAGAATGATATAGATGAACATAAGAACAGCCATACTGGATTAGTCCAAAGGTCCATCTAGCCCAGTATCCTGTCTTCCAACAGTGGCCAATGCCAGGTGCCCCAGAGGGAATGAACAGAACAGATAATCATCAAGTGATCCATGTATTATTCCTTCCTTTTTTCTCAGGGCTTCTGTGACAGTTGTCTCTATCACTCTTTCTTGAAGTATCCACCCACCTTTGATACATACAATGGTCATCAGCATTACCACACAGTGCTGCCTGAAAGTAGCACAGTTGTTCTAGATAGGAACATAGCCATGTGGTAAATAGTGACCATTTAATAGTTTCCTAGACACACTCTCTGGCCCTTATCCTGCGTGTGACTCCGTACAGGTGGACACCTGCAGCTGCATGAAGCCCCGTTGAAGTCAGTGGGGTTCTGTACTGGTGAAGGGGTTCGTCAACACAGATGCTAGGGTAATGGGGCCCCTATGAGTACATAGATTCAATAGAAACATAGTGATGTTTTTGATTAGTTTAATTTTTAAGAATGTTTGTATAGTATTACGCTAAGGACTGTGCTGTTATTTTTGTACCTGCCACGCAATAGCACAAATTTCCACAGGAGATTTGAGAAACTAAATCCCCATCTAAAAATAATCTCCCCTGATCTTAATATTATTTAATTTTGTCTTGCTTGATATTTTACGTTATGCGTGAATGATTTTGTAATTTTTTAAATTATATTGTGCATTGATTTGACATATTCAACTACTAAAGGAACTTTGTAAAAACTGTATGGTATTACAGTATAGATTTGTTATAGTGGCAATCAATAATTATACCACTGCTTGAAGAGATTTCATTTCTTAAAAAAAGACATTCCTGAAATTTGAACATTTATCTCAACATTTCTGTTCAGAGTTTCGCTAAGCAAAAGTATCTGTATTTCCTACATGGTTGTAGATGTATTATTGTTACTCTTACTGCAGAGATATTTGGGGGTCTAGTGATTAAAGCTTGAGACTAGAAGTCAGAATGCATGTATTCTATTTCGAGGTCTTGGGTAAAGAAGCAAGACCTTATGATTTTAAATACCATGAATGCAGTAAAGTTGTTAAAGTTTTGAGAGTCGTGGGGTTCAGTGGCTAAACCAATGGATTGAGAGTCAGGAGACATGGGTTCTAGCCCTAGCTCTGCCAGTGACCTAGTGTGTGATGTTGGGTGAGCCTCTTCACCTCTCTGTGACTCTATTTCCTCATCTGGAAAATGAAGAAAATTATACTTACCCTTCTTTGTAAAGAACTTTGAAATACTGTATATGGATGAAATGCAGTATATACATGCTGATGGTTAACCATCATCATTGCCTGGGAATCAATGTCTCCCATCTACAAAATGGGAATAATAATTGTCTGATCTGGGTTTTATGAGATTCAGTTAAAATTTGTGAAGTGGTCAAACATCTCAGATGAAAGTTGTTATATATGTGCAAAGTATTTTTTTTATTATGCTAGATGTTTTGCTGGCTTGAGAAAATATTAGTTGAAGACTCTCAAAGGGAATATGGCCACATATATACCATTCATTTAACATCCTTTTTAGAACAATTGTTCCACACTGCCTCTGTAGACTCAGGAAGACAATCTTGCATTTGCATCAACTTGTGTTTGGAAAGGAATCTTCACAACCAGAAGGGATACAAGCGTAATGGTTTTTAAATGAAAGTCTCTTTGTAGTCTGTTTATACAGTGGCCCTACTTCAAGAAAAAAATGCATGGTATAGAAAATGAAAGCATAGTAGAGCTACCACTATTAAATACTTTATCAGAGTCCAATAGGTACAGGTTGATTTATGACCTTTATCTTCTTTCTTCTCAGTTTCTTATGTGATGAAAAACTCTCTTTGATTTCATGATTAAAGACTAGGGAATTTATCCTTCTGTAAATTCATGGAATTACTTAACGGTATTCTTTTCCTACATGTTGTGTTAACCCCTCTCTTATATTACTACAGTATTAAACTATCACCCTTCTACTAGAGGTTTAGCAGTTTGAACAAAATGATTGCATTACAATTTTATTACATTCTAGTAAGAATGACTTACATTTCCAGAGCATTTTACATGGCCAAAGTAGAATATCCTTCAAATCAGTGTACATCACAAACAGTAATTTACATATATGGTATATAATGTAAGGAACCCATGGTACTTGGAGGTGGTGCATCTGAACGGTTTTATTTACTATACAAATGATAATTTTCTTTAGACAGTTCTCTTCTTGAAAGTCTGTGTGTGTTTGGAGGTGAAGGATTGGTTTGAGAGACTTTGTTAGGGCTAGTTTCAAATAGCCTCAGTAGACTGCAGTTGAGTGTATGGCTTCCAAACAAAAAGTGCAAGCATGTAGGCCAAGTGCCACAAATGATAAGTCACTCCAAAAGGCAGCATCCATGGTGTTTGGAAACTCCCACTGTGCAAATACAAAGATTTCTGGCATTGTTAAGGGTGTCTGTATTTTAGTGTAATACACTGCCAATTACCTCAGCTTGGGCTGCCACTCCAATGCCTCAGAGCTGCTGCAGCTGCCTGCCATCCTCTCCTGACTTAGGCTACAGTACCACATCCCCTTGTACGACAGCCACTCACTGAGACTACCTTTTCTTCCATCTGGGTACTGGCTCTATAGTGGCAGATGAAAATGAATGGGGATAATGTGGCAGACCAAATCAAATGCATCTGTAAGAGGTCCATGACAGAAAGTGGCCATGTGTAAGTGCATAGTGCATTGATAAATGGTTCTATAGTACATTTTGTAAAAGAAATTATGATCTTCATGGAGGTACACTCTTAGCTATTAAACCTTTGCAAAGAAGTGGGGAGAAAGCATGTTTCGGTGTGTGAATTGTGGATATGTGGACTGTCAAAGTGACAATGAAGTAGTATGCTCGCAGTAATATTGCAAGAGTGCACACCCAAAATTGTACTGATACATTGGCATACATTTTGCACTTAAGTTATACTGCATTTTTTACAAAAGAACTAAGTTTATTTAGTGAAATTGATATAGTTATAAGCAACAGCATACAAACTATATTATGTAATGAATCAGACACAACTAGAATTCTGTCACATAGAAACATATTGGAGAATTCCTCAGTTAATGGTATTTAAGGCCATGTACTGTCCTTGATCCACAGAAGCCACTCCTATTAATTGTACTGCGATTATATGACCCTAGGAGAGAGAGATTTGATGTTTTGTGAAGAAAACTATTTCACATTTAATTCCTTTCACCATGAAAGATCCCAAGGCACTGTATAGCACCACAGAAATAAGAGATCCTCTGGTTTCAGGGTGGCAGAAATGCAGACAAGTGGCACATGATATGCCATAGAACTGGGATGTGTGGAGATTTTGATCTAGGCCACTGGGGCAAACCTCTATTTCCATGCAGTGCTATGGAATCTTTAAAGTAGATAATGTTCATATAAAGTGGTTCACAGCTAACTCAGAAGACCCTTTCTCACATTATAAGTCTCATGGCTATCAATTTATCTACCTCTGTGTGGATGTACCAAGGTGATCCTGTGGGATTTTAATTAGCATTCCTGGGATGACTAAATATGACAAACCTGAAGTTAGATGAATAAACAGTCCTTCGTTACAGGAATATAACATGACAGATTTAGTCCTCATATTGTAATTCATATTATTTCTACACAGTGAACCAGATTCACAGCCAGTGTAAATTTGGCATTGATTAACATTGGCGGAGGACTTTCCCAAACATTTTATCAAATTTAAGGAGAGAATTCCAAAGTCTTAATCTTAAAGTCCTCACTCAGGCAAAACTCCCATTCAAACACATTTAAGAAAAAAGTTATAGCATACTGTTGCTGTCTGTGAGGCATACAGTCACTCCCCTCAGTCCAAGCACTGGTTATGCCATCCCTTTGTAGTCCTATCGGTCCACTGAAATCCTTTCTACCACTGATTTCTTACCTCTAGCATGAGAATTCCTCTTAGAGATCCTTACTTACTGTGTAAGATCCTGATTCTGCCCATTCTGAATTTTACATGAGTAGTCCCATTGACTAAATGAGACTACTTCTGTGTAAACCTAAGCACATGCAGAAGTATTTGCAGTTTCAGGGCTTAAATCTGCACCATAGAAGGGTCACTCCTGCAAGGTGCAGAGCACATCATAGAGGTGTTGAGTGCTTTTAAATTCCATTGAAGTCAACAGGAGCTTGAAGTGACTCAGCACCTCCAGGAGTTGCGCTCCCCCTTGGGCAGCTGAGCCCATGGAGGGTTTACACACGTACAAAAACCCTAAGAATTATGAGTCCTAGTGGTCCTTTCCTGCTTGTCCCAAATTGTATGAATAACCCAAGCACTGACATAGCATGTTTTCTCATGTACTGCAATTCCAGCATATTGGAATCTCTGATATTTGGTATCTCTTCTATATGGCAACCTCTTAGACTATAGCAAATGTTGTCATCTGGCAGTCCCATATTTATATTCTGCACAGCACTGAGAGCACCGTCAGCATCCATCAAATAATAAAATAATAGCCTTGTAAACGTTATTATTCTCTATTATGGCCAAAAGCAGTAGCTTGGCTAGCCACATAGTACAGCTTCTGATCTGTTAAATAATGAAGTAAAATTGGCTTCAATCAGGAAACAATCCAAGGATCAGATTTTGAAGTATTTTATTCCATAATTATAGTGTTATCCCTCTTTATATATGGATATAGATTTATATAGCTATATATAGGGTGACCAGATGCCCTGATTTTATAGGGACAGTCCTGATTTTTGGGGCTTTTTCTTATATAGGCACCTATTACCCCCCACCTCCTGTCCCGATTTTTCACACTTGCTATCTGGTCACCCTAGCTATATACCATTCTCTACTGTTGGTCACCAATACTCATTGGACCACATCATAAACTTAGATTGGTAATCTCTATCCATGTGTTCTGTGAAGCAACTAGTATATACTGTGAAGGCTAGAACTATAACAGGGTTTAAAAGAGAACTGGATAAATTCATGGAGATGAAGTCCATTAATAGTCCATTAATGGCTATTAACCAGGATGGGTAAGGAATGGTGTCCTTAGACTCTGTTTGTCAGAGGGGCGTGATGAATGGCAGGAGAGAGATCACTTGATCATTACCTGTTAGGTCCACTCACTCCGGGGCACCTGGCATTGGCCACTGTCGGTGGACAGGATACTGGGCTGGATGGACCTTTGGTCTGACCCAGTACGGCCATTCTTATGTTCTTATTTTTGGTCCTGCAAAGCAGGGATCCTTTGTAATGGCTCTACTGTGACTCTTTTTAAGGTTAGGACAGACTTTAAGCAGGGTTGTGTCATTGCCCTGATGCTCTTCTCCAACTTCCTCACTGTGATGCTCTATTTGATCACTGACAAGATCTTGACAGCAGTGAAGCTAATCTATCAAATGGATGGTAAACTGTTCAGCCTGGGCCACTTTTGATTGAGAACCAAAACGTTGCCGACTTTAGTCGTCCAGCTTCAATATACGGACGACACTGTAGTGTGTGCTCACTTGGAAACAGATCTTCAAGCGATCATCAGTGTCTTTCTGAAGCATACCTGATAATGGGACTGACACACAACATCCAGAAGACAAAGGTCCACTATCAGCAAGCACAACTCCTAGCACCAGCGATAAAGATTCATGATAACCTTATCGGGAACGTTGTGCATTTCCCATATCTTGGAAGCCAACTCTCCCAGACAGATGACATTGATGGAGAAATCCAGTACTAGCTCAAATGTGCTAGCTGAGCTTTTGGTCATCTGAGAAAGAGGGTGTTTGAAGATTGAAACATCAGAATTAAAACCAAACTTATGGTTTATAAAGCTATTGTGATCCCTACCCCAGTGTTTGGGGCTGAAATGTGGACAACATATAGGAGACATCTTAAGGCGCCAGCAAAGTATCAGCAATGCTGTATGAGTAAGATTATTCAAAGTAAATGGGCTGATAGATGCACAAATATCAGTGTCCTCTTGCAAGCTGATATAACGAGCATCGAGGTGATGATTATCTATCATCAACTTTGCTAGGCAAGTCATGTTCAGATGCCTGATTCCAGACTGCCAAAATAAGTTTTCTGTTCTCAATTCAGCCAAGGCAAATATGCTAGAGGAGGGAAGAAAAAACACTATAGAGATGTCCTCAAGTCTGATATGAGGAAATGCAACATTAACATTAACTCATGGGAATGTATAGCCAAGGACCAACAACAATGGAGGAATTGCTTGCGGCAGGGAACTCTGCAATTTGAGAACCAGATATAACTATATGTAACAGAAAAATGGGAGCAACAGAAAGAGCACGCCCTGGCACGAACCAACATCCCAGGTTCACTCACCCTGCTTGGAAATATATGTGGAAATATATGCAATGTGGAAGAGTTTGTGGCTCCAGAATAGGCCTCATCAGTCATCAGCAGACCCACAGATAACTTGAAATGGATAATCCATGAAAGACAATCATCCTCAACTTTGAGGGGTCGCCGATGATGATATTTTTAGACACCATAAATAATAAATGATGATAATTTGCTCATCATCCCAGAAAGGATAGAATAGTAGTTATTACTAGACTGAGAACACAGGGTTACCAAAGGAAACACTTAGAAAAAATGAGTGTTTTCTGAGAGAAGTGAAGGAAAATTCTTTTTTAGTGAATGATGGAAGGATGAGATGGGATACTCATTTAGAGACAGCGAAGTCAAGTCAAATGAAGAAGTAATTAATCCAAGCTAGAATGTTCAAATATTTATTAAACAGTCTGTAAAAGGTTGTCAGTCTTTGCTTAAAACACTTCACCCTGTTAGTAGATGTTACTGCAGGGAAAGGGTGATGTGGGGGGGTCTGACGCACTGAGGCAGGTGGCTTGTTCCTCTAGCCAGATATAAGGGAGTAGCTAGCTAGAAATGGAGACTTAAATTCTCCTTTTCACCACTCTGGCAGCATAATGGGATGTTAAATTTAGTTTAAAATACATGTACACTCATTTTAAGGCTCTTTATACTGCCAGAGTGGTGAATAGGAGTCTTAGTGTAACTGAGAATTCCCAATCATGAGACTCCCCAAGCAACCCTAAGAACACTCTGTGATGGAAGGCACTCCTGTATTCTCACCCTACACACTATTGTAATACTCTTTGTACAAAATATGCCTTGTAAGGTATCAGTTAAAACTGGTCAATAATATCATGGTAAAATGTATATAGCAACATTATATGTAAAGTTATTAACATAAGCTGAAATCATAACTCACGTGTGTTTATCAGCCAAGTCCAGGAGGGGGTAAACCTGTTTCTCAAAGACAAAGGGCAAGTTGATGCCCCAGCCAGGTGTCATCAAAACTGATGGGCCATCACTGATCAAGTTGGCCATTCTTTGGCAAGGACTGGGGAGGAGGCGGAGGAACAAAGCAATCTGATCTTAGCAAACAACAGCATGAATCCCTCTCCCCCACCCCACCACCAGACTCCATGTCTCCTTGTTCTCAGCTGAAAATAACTTTATCTAGGGTCACTCTCAGGGAAATGCATTTTCAAAGGGTGTCTGAACTATAAAAATGAGCAGCAAACCCACTCCAGGTTCTCTCTCCCTGTTCATCTCTCTCTTTTCCATCTAAGAAGACAAAAGAAACAACCTAATGACTTTGGATGCAGATCCTGACCTGAAACTTGGTCAGCAATGATACTGGGAACCAGTGGTTAGAACTTCACCTTAAACCAAGGCTAGTTTGTTAAATGTAGAAAGTGTTTTATCTTTATTTTTCTTATAACCATTTCAGACTTTAACGCCTTATTACTTGTACTCATTTAAAACCTATCTGTAGTTAAATAAACCTGTTTTTGCTCTTTAATTAATATTAATCTAGTGTTGTGAACTATGTGGGTAACTCCATTTAAGGTGGCAAATTGTTGTATATTGTTCCCCTACAGGGACAACTGATCTTTATAGTCTGAACTGTCCAGGAGAGGGCTAGACTGTGCAGTACAGAATACACATTTGAGGAGGGGCGGAATCCAGGACTCTGAGTGTGTTGGGGTCACCCTCCATGTGGTAATCAAGACTGGTGGAAGCCAGTGTGTGGCTGGAGTGTGCTGACAGGTTGCAGCTATAGAAGGACACTCAGGATGTGGCTCGGATGCTGGAAGCCTGTTTGTGAGTGGCCCAGGTGGGAGCGACAGCAGCAAGGCATTATAAGGCACCCATGGTTGCAGGGCAGGAGTGACACAGCCCCTCACTGGTCTGGACTGCAGCCCGGAATGTCATATTCTCGAGCCTAGGGAAAAGGCTTGAGCTGAACTTCATTATCTTATTGTTAATAGAGTAAACGCAAACCTCAGGAAGGGGAGCAAGTTTCGACTATTCACATTCCTATACTGCACCCGTTATCGTGGTTTCTGAGTGCCTATTTGACTCACTGTTCTTTGAGCTATGATATGCGACTCTGCACAGTGCAGCGACTTCCTTTTAAAAACACACTGGGAAAGTCACCTACTCACACTATCCAACAGTATAAATCTGCTGGTTTAATAAATTGGAATCAAAACAATGAAGCCAACAGCATGCACTAATCATGAACTCTTTGGGAGTTCACACTGCTTCTCCTTCCATCACAAGGCAATGATCAGGGTTTGAACTGGAGTTTCTAATTTGAAGGATAGCATACTACTTCCTATATTCTCTGAAGAACGAATTTATGCGATCTAGAAGGAAGAGATTTATTGTAATCTCAATATATTGAAGCAGAAAAAGCAGAAGTTAAGGCAGGGCACGTTTGAGAGAAGTGTCCTCAGGAGAAAACACACTAATAGATGATCCAATAAGAAAGGAAAGTTGGCCAGCCATGAAGGAGGCCATAAATAACACAATATTTCTTTTCTGTCTTCCTCACAACCTACTAGTAAATTACTTTAATATCTTCTGTGCAAATCCAGGACATATTTTCCCCGTTGGTTGTTCATGATCAGCTAATAGAAGTTAACATTCTAAGAGAACATAAATATGACAAAATCACCAAAGCTGAAGGTGAAGAGAAGTAAACCATTCTGGATGAGATTGCATTTTTGCTAACAGATTTGAGGCAATGGAAACATTTACTCTATTAATAACTGTGCTGTTTTGGACGAATAATTCATCTAATATTTTATCCTCTAAATATGAAAAAATGAATTAGATAACCTCATACCAGCAAAAGACTTTAAACTGCAGATTGTGATGTGCCTGCCAGGCAAATGTCATTCTTTGGGCATTCATAAAAAGCTTTGTTCTTCTAATTAACAAGAGGAAAAGAGCTGATTCCAGATATTCAGGGAGTTCCTTACAATGGGGGAACAGTGGGAGCATGTTCTGCATACATACAGTAGTACTCTCACTTAATAAAATATGTATCTATTAATGCGTGAGTTAAAATGTTTCCTCTGATATTTTGAGGTAGGAAGCTTTTACTCAGGTCTGAAAAAAAGACCTTGAAACAGCTTTTAAGCCACAATAGCATTCTTTTTTACAACTATCCTGTAGGTAATTATGAAGATTTCAGAAAGTGACACACATGACCCTTTTAATTCATGTAATTAATCTTAAATGACATTTAAATGTTTCTTGTAAATTAATATACATTTAAAATATGTAATTTTTCAAATGTAATTGAGATCCCCCCCCCAAGAATTGATATCAATGGAATTCAATTCCACTAAGCTTGATATAGACCTAATGTTCTGTTGAACATCTATCTGTAAATACTGATAATTCCATATTCAAAACATACAAAATAATTTTAATAAATAATCCAAATATATGCTATATTAGAATCATAGAAGATTAGAGTTGGAAGAGACCTCAGGAGGTTATCTAGTCCAACCCACTGCTCAAAGCAGGACCAACCCCAAATCAATCATCCTAGCCAGGGCTTTGTCAAGCCAGGCCTTTAAAACCTCTAAGGATGGAGATTCCACCACATCCTTCTAGTGAAATAATTTTTCCTAATATCCATCCTAGACCTCCCCCACTGCAACTTGAGACCATTGCTCCTTGTTCTGTCATCTGCCTCCACTGAGAACAGCCTAGCTGCAACCTCTTGGGAACCCCATCTTCAGGTAGTTGAAGGCTATTATCAAATCCCCCCTCACTCTTCTTTTCTGCAGACTAAATAAGCCCAATTCCCTCAGCCTCTCCTCGTAAGTCATGTGCCCCAGCTCCCTAATCATTTTCCTTGCCCTCCACTGGATTCTCTCCAATTTGTCCACATCCTTTCTGCAGTGGGGGGACCAAAACTGGACACAGTACATCAGATTGGCCTCACCAGTGCCGAATAGAGGGGAATAATCACTTCCCTCGTTCTTCTGGCAATGCTAATGTAGCCCAACTTGCGGTTAACCTTCTTGGCAACAAGGGCACACTGTTGACTCATATCCAACTTCTCATCCACTGTAATCCCCAGGTCCTTTTCTGCAGAACTGCTGCTTAGCTAGTCAGTACCCAGCCTGTAGCAGTGCATGGGATTCTTCCATCCTAAGTGCAGGATTTTGCACTTGTCCTCGTTAAACCTCATCATATTTCTTTTAGCCCACTCTTCCAATTTGTCTCGGTCACTCTGGACCCTATCGCTACCCTCCAGCGTATCTACTTCTCCCCCCATCTTATATTAAATTTGATCTAATTTTACCTGGGTTTTTTCCCCTCCTCTCCACTTAGAGATACTGCTTAAATAGTAAAGAAAATGAGTGTTTTAGTTTTTTCAGACCACAGAAGACATGGCACTATCTTCAGTGGCCCCAAAGGAACTGAGATGCTCGGTCACCTTTACATGTCCTCTGATCCCTCTGCAGTGAGGCAGCAGAAGCTCCTGGCACAAATTAGACTAGTCACATGGCTGCTCTAATTTAGACTGGTCCTGAGGTGAAAAGCCTGCTGTTCAGGGATTGGCAGAGTGCATCATGCTCCAGCTACTCCTTTCCCTTCCTTGGAAGGCCTCAGATAGCCCCAACATACCTCCTACATCAAAAGGACCAGGAGAGCTGGCATAAAGCTGGCCAGTACAGGATTCTCCCATGCAGGGGGATGCTGTCTCCCTTTATGGCAATGATAAGGTCACTTTGTACCACTCCGGAAGTGACTTCGGGGTTCATGCGCTGGCTCACAGTTTTCAGCATTAAGACTACCACTCTATTCGTAACTAACTGAAGATTAAAATCTGCATTTTAAAATTCCTTAAACCAGCCCCTCTAATTTGCGCAAGACTGTGCTGGAGTAGAGTAGTATATTTTCTAACTCCCTGCGTTATGGTGCTGCTACATTTGGGATTGAGTAAATAACTGTAAACACTTTTTTAAATTATTCAGAATAAAATTATTCATTCTATCTAGGGGAAGAAAGGTAAAGTCTGAGCAAATCAAGTTTGCCTGTCTCCTTACTGAAGTATGCTTACTGTTCAAGTCACTAATTCAGCTGTGAGGTTCGGTTCTGAAAGATATCTTCATAACTCCAATGTCTTCAAGAGCTGTGCACAGGTTTAGCTGAGTAGACTTTGCTAAACAATCCTATTGAGGATACACGGGAGGAGGAAGAATCAAGCTTGATTTCTGAACTGTGTTGGCTCTGTAGATCTAACAAAAGCACAATAACTTTGCGAAGGATTGCCCCCGCCCCTCCGGCTTTGCCCCCCGCCTCTCTGGGGTGCCACCTGATGTACTGGGGTACTACTGAGCCTGCTGGTTCCACCAGTATGGTTTCCCTTACACTGCCCTGCTGGGCCAGGCCCTTGAGCCTCCTCTAGTACACACGCAACTAGGGCCACACCCAGCTGCAGAAAGATACAGACACTGAGATCAGCTGTGCATGGGAAGATTCAGCTCGGAAATTTCCCAGCACTCAAGTGCACACCCCCTCTGGAGGGTAAACCCAAAATTGTATTGTCTTGCGCTGCACAGAAAACTGTACAGCGTAAGCTCATGAAATGTGCTTCCTCCCTCAATGTGGAGGAAGATATGCACAGCTTTTTGAACCCCAGTTATGAATTGCACAAACTGGTTAAAGAAAACAAACACAAGTTTATTAACTACAAAGGATAGATTTTAAGTGATAAGGGATAGCAAACAGATCAAAGCAGATTACTAAGCAAATAAATCAAACACACAAACTAAGCTTAATACACTAAAGAAACTGGCTAAAAGTAGTAATTTCTCACCCTAAATGTTATTTTAAGCAGGTTGCAAAGTTTTTTGAAGACAAACAGCAGTCATCTTGGGCAGGGATTCAGTGAAGAACCAACCCTGATTAACTCACTTCCCTGCCTTAAATAGAATTTACATATAGCAGGAATCCTTTGTTTCCCAGTTTGATCCCCACCCTATTTGTGGAAAAATACTAGCAGTCCAAGATGGAGTCCATTACCAGGTGACACGATCACATGACCCAGCAGTGTCAAAATAGCCATAAGTCCTCAGGAAGACTTCCCGGGAAGGTGAGAGATTAGCATCTTCAAAGTCTGGTTGTTCTCCCTAAAGGCCCATACAGACTGATTGCATTCTGCGTTCCCCAGATGTAAACCCACTCGTAATTGTTACATAGTCAATATTCCTAAATCTAAATACAAAAATGATACATGCATACAAATAGGATAATCATATTGAGTAAATCATAACCTTTCCAATGATCTCACAAGACCCATCTTGCATAAAATACATCCTAGATAATATCATCATCTTATAACAATATATCTATGAAGAATATGGGGAGTAGCATCACAAACTTATTTTTGTCATTCAAGTCAAAAATATATGACTGAATGTATCCAGAATGCAGTTCTGTTGATTAATAAGTTGCCATTTTTATATAGTTCCTTTTCAGAGCAGAACTGCACTTTGGTTGTGAAAGCTGGTAGAAGTATTGGTGCTAGTGGGTTGTTTTCATTAGGATTTGAAATTGATGATGGAGTCAGGTATTTTTTTGATGCAGTCTTGTTTTTTTACAAAGCATGTACACAGCCCCGCGCTGTCATCTTGAATACAGGAGGAATCAAACAGGAGATAGTTTCTTTGCTCACAACTCGTAGCCTCTTCCAGCCAGCACTCAGCCCCAAAAGCTCTCTCTCAAGGCATTTTCTCAGGCACTCTCTGTAGGCTTCCAGTGCTTATTCTGCTGTCGCCAGGGCTTTTCCGTGTCTGTGTCTGTGGTGTTTCTCACTGCTTCTCTCTCTCTCACGCACACAGACACACTGCTCCAATTCAGTCACTCCCTCATCCCTGAGTTTATCATATCATAGAGTACCCTCCTTGTGCCATGCAGCTAATTCCTACTCCAGCTTTGCATGTGGCTTTGTTTTGGGTGGAGGCCTGTATTATTTCAGCTTACCATTTCATAAAGGAACTCAATTGTTTTTACATTTATCCTGAATGAAAGGCAGCTGTTATACTCACCAGTGTCAACCAATCCGTTACAAGACAGTATACACCCCAAATAAATTTTTTCCCTCCTATTCAGCAAAATGATCTTATCCAATGATCTATTTGCATTCTTAATCATCCTCCCTATGGAACAATGAAATGGGTGGCACACCAGATCCTGAAAGCTTATTCAAACTATCATGCCTGGGCAATATAATACTAATGCTATGAATTCTGAAAGGATTAGCATAATTCCTAACTGGAAGAGACAGTTGATGGACCTAGTTCTCAGATGACATGATACATTCATTAACTTAAATATTAATAAAGGATTAAATACAACTTATTCTGTAAAAGCAAAATTTAGTGCAGTAGCAAAATAGGAAAGTCAGAGGTGAAAAAGGGCAAGGAAAGGAGAAATATAGTACCAATGAAACAAGGCAGTGCTCAGGTGAGAGGCCAGCAGGAGGAGAGATGCTGGTGAGAGAGGCAGAACAGAAATAAGAGAGATTTAGAGGCATTTGCAGGAAAAAAATATGAAGAAATGGTAAGAAAAACAGCATATTTTATTATAGGTGCCATTGTAATATAAATAAGTAATAATAGAGGTCCCATTGTCCTAGGTGCTGGACAAATACATGGTGAAACAGCCCTAACCTGAATTGTTTACAGTCTAAATAAACAAGACAAAGTATAAGATGAGACAGGGAGGTAAAAACAAAAAAATAAGTAACTTCTTTCCCTGGATTGACTGAACTTTTTTCAAATATTACCTAACGGGGATTTAGGAGCACAAGTCCCATTAAAAGTCATTTTGCACTGTGTGCCTAAATCCCTTGGATGCTTTTGAAAATCTCACTCCTAACTGATCATTGCCAATACTGATAATTGTTTCACCAATAAATAACCACTTGCTTCTGAACCTACTGACTGTATACAAAAAGGTGGGGTCAGAACACTCTTTAACTGGATTTCTTAATCTTGCATGTTGGCACTGTTACCTGCATTGTTAAATTCATTCCAGGGGCCCAAATATAATTTCCAATGTACATAGGAGACAACCATTGCATACTGCACCAGATGTAGGGTAAAGTGATGCAGACTAGGGGAAAGTATTGCTGTTCTACTCCCACTGATTGTCATGGTGTATGTGATTAGTAGTTCTGATGAGCACAGTCAGTTGAGACTAGAGGATATGGCCAGGACAGATGTAGGTGCAGTCAATATTAAACCTACTGTGTGGAATTCTGCCCTCCATAACCATAATGCACAAAGGAGTTTCAATTTAAAGCTGCTTGGAGCTACTTTAAATGGCACATTTCAGCCTGTGATTTAGAGTACGCAGGACAATGGAATTAGAAATGGCAATAAGAGCTGCTAGGCACTCATCAAGGTAGGAGATGTGAAGGTGAGTGAGATAACAAGGTAAGCTTGTTCCAGACAGCAAGAAAAATCTGTCCTGTGCTAGGTTACTCACAGAAAGCAGCATGGTTGTAAGGCAAGTATGAGGGGTGAATCCTAATCTTCTGGACTGTACAGGCCCAGTATCAGAGGGATAGATGTGTTAGTCTGTATCCACAAAAACAACAAGGAGTTCAGTGGCACCTTAAAGACTTAGGGCTGGTCTACACTGGGGTGGGGGGGATTGATCTAAGATACGCAACTTCAGCTACGTGAATAATGTACCTGAAGTCGAATATCTTAGATCGATTTTTAAAAGTACTTACCCCAGTCCACATGGCAGCAGGCAGGCTCCCCCGTCGACAGCGCTTCCTCCGCTCGCGGAGCTGGAGTTCCGGTGTCGACGGGGAGCGGCTCTGGGATTGATTTATCGCATCTAGACGAGACGCGATAAATCGATCCCAGAACATCGATAGCTACCCGCCGAATCGGGCGAGTAGTGTAGACGTAGCCTAACAGATTTATTTGGGCATATTATGCTATCCGTGCACTCACAAACATGATGGCCCAGCACAGGTACTCGGGAGCCAAGGAGGCAGCACACCAAACTGCATTATATGGTTTTTCAAACAGGCAGGCCATGTGGCTGCACAAACAACCGAGATACAACAGGCACAATGCCTGTCTAACCCAACTACAGCACAAATCCAGTCCTGCAGTGGCTAGGAGGCACTGTCAGAAAGAGTCTCCAGAAGGCCATCAAACCAGTAGCAGGTACAGGAAGGTCATAACATTTCCTCCTACATAGCACATTCCAAGGTCTGTTTTGTCCGGAATTGTAAATATCATGTGTCTGCTTCAGAAGTGATGGTAGTTCTTACATTCACATCCCCAGTGATTTCAGTTGCTGTGGTTTGCTCTGCTTGTTCTTGGTAGACACCATTGGTGAGGAAGGTTTTCTGGCAACTCCCTTCATATGGTCACAGTGTACTCTAATACCAGTCATTGCTGGCTTTGCAGCTGTCTTAAAGAGGGATTTTGGATAGATTGTCCAATTGCCTTAACTTCTGTTCTTCAGTTTTATGCATTCTATTTCTCCTCCTTTTATAATTGAGAGAGAGAAATCAGGCTCCAGATCTTCATACTTTTCATGCCCTTTGCATCTGTCCTTCACATATCTCCATCTGAAAGGAAGTAGAAAATAGATGTGACAAACACATATATTACCTGAAATGTTGTGTTTAGCAGTCACTATTAAAGTCTATTGATCTTTACAGTCAATAGAAATCCAATTCCCATACTCTGGTATTAACCTCTCAGCACTAAATCTTCATAGTGACCTTATTAAAAATCAATATTTGTTTATCAGTAAATGTCCTGTACTTAAATCACTTGTAAAACTGATATAATACAGATAGCTACCACTTCAAGGAAGTGCTATTTTTAATTGGTCACAAGAGTTGTACTATTGCATTTGTCATGTGCATTTTAATTTTGAATATAAAAATACAAATTTTCTAGTTACTGGGTTTTTTTCTGGCATGAATTTTAACTTAAGGCTCTTGTAGGCTTTCTAGAAATGTCATGCTCAGCTCTAATACAGAAACTGAACCTCACTACATACTATCCTATGATGAAGGTGGTGGTGGCAACCTTTGCTTGAAAGAGTGATTTGAATTAGGAGTCTCATTTAAAGTTTACTCTGGAATATTAATCTTGTCATGTTGTGCATAACTATATACAATATCAGCGTTAGGGAACACAGGCACACATTTTTAGCATCATTCACTAAGAAATGTTGGGCTAAAAGTTATCTAGAAATATAGGGTCAGATGTTCAGCCACTGTCCGGCTGCTTTGAGTTGCTTAGGTGCCCCATGTGTTGTAAAGTTGACAGCTCTGCTCCCCTCCTCAGCACAGAGGACATTCCAGGGTTGTGGCTGAGGGCATGAGAAAGTGGGGGCAAGGCACACTTCACTCCAGTGAATTCCTAGCAGGTGAAATTGTCCCTAGGGGGCAACCCATACAACCAGCATAATTAAGTTGTGACCCTTAGGTTACTCTAAATTATTCTGATGGAAGTGTGGCCATTGATTGGCCTCAGGAATAGAGGATTAGAAGTGTGGAAATTGCTTATAGGACCAGGTAGATTGCATGACCACAGACAGGCCAATAAATAAAATAGCCCCCCTATTTTTCAAATCGTGACATCTGAAGGCTTGGGGATGGTGATACTGTCACAAATCATGTGGAATGGTGTATGGAAAATGGTTGTTTAAATTTAACAGCTTTCCATGAGACATCAGTTCTGGGGCTCAAATCAATTGCTTTATTTTAATAGAAAGAAGAAGATCTTCACAACACATAGCCTTAAATAGGATGAATAGATGTTCTCAGCAGACCCCACGGCAAATTGCCAGGTAGTCCGCTTGAAAGGCTCAGGACAGCCCTTTGCTCCCTACTTTGACAATGAGAATGCACTGTTCTAAGCTTTCTGTGGAACTGAGCTTTTAATAAGAGAGGTTGGCTGCCCAACGGTCCTGTCTTAGGATCCTTCCACAATCTAAAACCATTTCCAGTACAAAGTTAATGAGTAATATTGTAGCACCAGGGGTATGAGAGGAGACCACATTGTCTAGCAACCCACCAATCCTGCCAGTGCAGGCTGCATCTTCACACAGCACCATCTGTTGCCTCTAGGGCTTGTGATAGCAACGTTGCCCCTCAACCCCCCCCCACCTTTGATTGAAATCCTATCCCCCCAGCCTGTCTCAAAAAACACCCACCTGCAACCCATGTAATGGGGGAGGGGTATCCCATTAGAGTCTAGACATTTCTGTAAGACATAGAGCACAAATCTTGATGCCAGTAAGCGTTTAGATCAATATAGCAATATTTAAACTGATATTAGACTATTTTGAAAAAAAACACCTTCACCTCCCTTCAGTAGTTTGATCTCCATCAATGGTTTCCCTCGTTCCTACAGAGCCTGCATTCTGCTGGTTAATCCTCACCAGTTTCACAAGCAACACACACATACAACTCCTCTGCTGTAAAGCGTTTTAACACTAATATAGGGATCCTAGTCACCAGGAGAGCAAGGGTCGCAAAAACCAAAATGAAGTGGAGAGCCACTCCCAAAATAAACACTCTCATTAGGATTTTCAAATGATGCCTCCCTCAGAACAACTTTCCCCTTCTCCCTTGGACCACCCCAAACCAGTAATCCCCATTTATATAAAATAAGACTTTATCACCCCCTTAGAAATTAAAGAAAAGAGAGAGGTGTGACTTGATTATCAACGTTCACAGAATCATAAAAGATTCACATTGGAAGAGATCTCAGGAGGTCATCTAGTCCAACACTCTGCTCAAAGCAGGACCAACCCCAACTAAATCATCCCAACCAGAGCTTTGTCAAGCTGGGCCTTGAAAACTTTTAAGGATGGCGATTCCACCACCACCCTTGGTAACACATTCCAGTGCTTCACCATCCTCCTAGTGAAATAGTTTTTCCTAATATCCAGCCTATTCCACTGCAACTTGAGACCATTGCTCCTTGTTCTGTCATCTGCCACCATGAGAACAGCCAAGCTCCATTCTCT
Organism: Macrochelys suwanniensis; assembly: GCA_033296515.1. Lineage (NCBI taxonomy): Eukaryota > Metazoa > Chordata > Testudines > Chelydridae > Macrochelys > Macrochelys suwanniensis. The sequence goes on from CM065777.1 coordinate 37,749,301, forward strand.
TTGGAACCCCTCTTAAGGTAGTTGAAGGCTGCTATCAAATCCCCCCCCACTCTTCTCTTATGCAGACTAAATAAGCCCAGTCCCCTCAGCCTCTCTTCATAGGTCATAGAATCATAGAATCTCAGGGTTGGAAGGGACCTCAGGAGGTCATCTAGTCCAACCCCCTGCTCAAAGCAGGACCAACCCCAACTAAATCATCCCAGCCAGGGCTTTGTCAAGCCTGACCTTAAAAACCTCTAAGGAAGGAGATTCCACCACCTTCCTAGGTAACCCATTCCAGTGCTTCACCACCCTACTAGTGAAAAAGTTTTTCCTAATATCCAACCTAAACCTCCCCCTCTGCAACTTGAGACCATTACTCCTTGTTCTGTCATCTTCTAGTCATGTCCAAATTGGAGAGCGTCCAGCCCTCTAATCATTTTTGTTGTCCTCCGCTGGACACTCTCCAATTTGTCCACATACTTTCTGTAGTGGGGGGGCCTAAAACTGGATGCAATACTCCGGATGTGGCCTCACCAATGCTGAATGGAGCAGAATAATCACTTCCCTTGATCTACTGGAAATGCTCCTACTAATGCAGCCCAGTATGCCCTTAGCCTTCTTGGCAACAAGGGGCACACTGTTGACTCATACTCAGCTTCTTGTCCACTGTAATCCCAGGTCCTTTTCTGCAGAACTGCCGCTTATCCAGTCGGTCCCTGCCTGTAGCAGTGCATGTGATTCTTCCGTCCTAGGTGCAGGACTCTGCACTTGTCCTTGTTGAACATCATCAGATTTCTTTTAGCCCAATCCTCCAATTTGTCTAGGTCACTCTGGACCCTATCCCCACCCTCAACTACTCTTGAGTTATTTTAGCTTGTGTGACAGCAGTCACACTGCAAAATAACAGCTGATCAGCACAGACTGGATTAGCAGCACAGAGTGTCCTCACTGCATTACCAGCACCAATATCAGTGCACTCAAGCTTCAACCCATGTGCCCTGCCGGGCCAGCTAGCTCAAGATTAAACTACCACTTAATCTGAAAATGGAAATTTTGTGTGTAGATGGGACTTGGTTTAGGGGCAATATTTAAGTTATGCCTTGCGCTAACACTGCAGTGAAGACATGCCCAGAGAGAGAACAGGCAGGTTTGCTGATTGTGAACTAGAGCAGGGAGAGAGGGAAAAGATATGTTTTTACTCTCTTTGAAGGTAAAAACTTAATTTTTTTATCCTGAGCTAAAAGGAAGGGACAGAGTTATATGGACTTGTCTCCTTGTCAGACTTAATTAGTTAATGCTTTTCAAAGCACTGTTAAAATCCTCAGATTAAAGGCTCCAAATACTGTAGTTGTAAAGTATTCTTATTTATTATTCATTTATTATCAGCCGCTACAGGACAAATGTAGAGCTGATTTCCAATTTTAAAAACAATTGTAATTCTAGGGCTAAATTTTTGGCTTCTGATTTTTTTACTTATTTTGTCTCTCTGCGTTGTGAAGCTGAGTGTGCACAAAAAATTTGAAAGCCTGGTTACCAGTGGGTATAACAAGGTAAGGTTTCATTGACTTTGAGCTCTTGTATAGCAAAAGAGGGTGCTTATCTATTACAAGTGTGCACATTTTAAAAATGCCCATAGACTTTTATGGGTGCAGTTAATCTATGAGCTCAAATGCATGATCTCATACTTTCTGCTGTAGTTTCCCAGTTATCCTTTTACATCTAAACATGTGGCCCCATGTCATCCAATCTGGACAAGTGACTGCAAGCAGAAGAGTGTGGGTGGGGTATTCACCCTCCATTATGCTTGCCTTATCCTGTGGCCATGCTGAGCAGCCAGAGCTGCTTTATTATGAGCATCCATCCATGTTTGGAATGAGCTGTCTCAGCAGCTGGGGATCAACAGGGAATAGTCCATGATCCATTTTCCCTGGATAGTAGCTTTCTGCCACACAAATATACTCCTAGGTAGGGTGACAAGATGTCCCGATTTTATAGGGACAGTCCCGATTTTTGGGGCTTTTTCTTATATAGGCACTGTGGCAAATTGCCAGCACTACTATGATGGGTCCCGCACTTTCTCTTCTTGTGGGGAGGTTTCAGGGTGCCATTTCTTGCCCCTGAACTGGGGTAACAGCTATCCTACTAGTATCCCAGGGAAGGGGAGTGGAGAGGGAGGGACCCAGGCCCACCCTCTACTCCGGGTCCCAGCCCAGGGGCCCTATGATAGCAGGTGAACCACTTGTACCAGTGATTCTTTCCCCTGGGCTACTTCCCTCTCCTGACCTTCAGCTTGTGGGGCTTCCTGCCTTCCCTCTGCACAAGCCAGGTATCCCTTTACCTAGGATCTTGGTCTTCTTAGCCCACCGCAGCACTTCTCAAAACTCTCCTCTGCTTTCCTCCAAACTGCTCTTTGTTCCACCACCAATCCACTCTGCTTCACTCCTCCAAACTGCTCTCTGCTCCACCACCAAATCACTCTCCTTTAGCTCCTCCTCACTCTGCTCCAACTCCTCCTCTGGCTGATGGAAGCAGGGGGATTTTATCAGGTGACTGGCTTCAGGTGCTCTAATTGGTTTCAGGTGCTTTTAATTAATCTACAGGGAATAAGGCTTCTCCTCATCCTAGATCGCTCTCTTGCTGCCTTCTGGCAATGCTGTATCACAGCACCTATCGCCCCCCACCCCCGTCCCGATTTTTCACACTTGTCTGATCACGCTAGGTAGGGGGAATGCTGGTGTTTGGCTCTACCGGCTCTTATGGTTGCTAGAGTTGCATAAAGCAGCTGGAGTGGGGACCAGGATCAGGCCCAGGTTCTCACTTGGTAGTGGTTTTAAAAAGTGGTTTTGGGGTTTTGGCTGGGGTCTGATTTTTGTTTTATGATTTGTTTTTATAAAAGCTTTGTAGTTCACTTTTGAGCATTGCTGAAGGTTGTCAGTATTTATTAGACAGCTGTATATCTAAGTATTTCTAATGAGCTCATCCCTGCGGTGTCTGAGCACCTGAAGCATTCAAGTTATTAGGTCAGCTGTGAACTAAAGTTGAAGTTAAATTAAGCTGCAATGCCCTTGGATGTGGATCCTCCAGATCAGGCAATAGGCTTCACAATTACAGGCTCTATTGTGTCTTAATTGACCGTGAGTTGTTATGCATCCTGAATTGAAGATGCATAACCTGTTTTGAGGTCAATGATCTTCTGGTCAGGCTCCACAATAGGAGCTACTATTCATGAATGCTGATAAAGACAGGTTTTCCTTGTTTAAAATAACATTGCTCTTTAGGAGTATTGCTTTTATACAGCACTTCCAAAGTTGGTCTTCCTTAGATCTCCTTTACTCAAAAGTTTGTAGCAAAATTTAAACCTTTTATTATTAATGAAGCTAGACAATAAATTATTAACTTTAGAATGTAGTCTAAAAAGCCTTTCAAAGTGGTTGTTTGCTGAGAATATGCACTGTTAATTGAGCTGTGATAAAGTTATCTGTAGAGCTGTGCAATATAAGAGTACAGTGTCTGCTTTGAGGGGAAGAAATTGTAAAAAAAAAAAAAAAAGAAAGAAAATGCTGACTGCTTGAGTGGTCTTGAATTAGTGGACACAGGAAACCCAAACAAGATGGCTTGATTATAGGCCAGTATTCTAATATATAAAGGCCCTCAAACATGTAGTCCTTCACATGCTAAACTCCCATTTGAATGAGTCTACTCGTGTGAAATGACTAAAGATGACACAGGCCCGTGTATAATAGTAGGTATTGTACTTTGTCCTATTTTGATTTTTTTAAACTCTTCAGTAACTAAGGACTCTTTGGGATCTTTATTTCAAGAATCAATAACATACAGATACAAAGTGAACTATTTCTCTGCACTTTATAGGGGCAAGCATCTCACATTGCATACTGCTGGCTTTATTTGTGGGTATGTCTGTGGGTAGGGTTTCCACATCCATATTTCTGATAAATACAACCTGTTAAAATAAGACTTATTCAGGATGTTAGTATCTATTTGTATTTTTAACTAAGGTATTAAAATAATTTGCACTTACACTGAGCTTACTATATTATATACAGCAATGGTTCCCAAACTCGGTCTGCGGCTTGCTCTGGGTAAGCCCCTGGTGTGCCGGGCCGGTTTGTTTACCTGCCGCCTCCACAGGTACAGCCGCTTGCGGCTCCCACTGACCGCGGTTTGCCCTTCCTGGCCAATGGGAGCTGTGGGAAGCAGAGCGGGCGAGCGGCCGTACCTGCGGAGGTGGCAGGTAAACAAACCGGCCCGGCACACCAGGGGCTTACCCTGAGCAAGCTGTGGACCAAGTTTGGAATCCACTGATATACAATATCAATGAAAGCTCTTTATCAAAGTGATAAAGATATATTATCACCATATCTTTCAAACTAGAACACTGAAGATTAAAAAAATGTGACTTGCCTTAGGTCATGCAGGGAATCAATTGCAGAGATGGGAACAGATCCCTGTAGTCCTGGTTCCATCCCACTTGGTCAGTTTAGTAGACTACAGTTGCCCTTCAGCTGTGATTTGAAATTTGTGCAGCACTTTTTGCCTTACTCTGAGCAATAAAGCACAGGTTCATAGCCATTTTGTTAAACAGCTTAGCCAACATATCTGAGAGCAGGAAATAAAATATATAGTGTATAATAATTATCTTTTCTTATTTCCTATATGGGACTTTTGCATCACAAAGTACACATTACTAATTATATCACTTAACCAGAGTATGTATTGCACTATTTCTGTACATAGTGCAGCAACATTTTCTGATATGATGTCCCTAGCCTCTGTTTGCCAGAAGATGGGAATGAGCGACAGGGGATGGATCACTTGATGATTACTTGTTTTGTTCATTCCCTGTGGGGCACCTGGCATTAGCCACTGTCGGAAGACAGGATACTGGGCTAGATGGACCTTTGGTCTGACCCAGTAGGGTCATTCTTATGTTCTTAAGTGGAAGACATAAGAAGCTGGCTTCATCATCCAGTCCTGTTGTTGTGTCTTTTGCTCTTTACACAACAACAACAATATGAAGAGACCACATGGGCAGACATCCCAACAGTCCTGGGTTTTGTGGGACTGTCACACTTTGACCTACAAAACTTGCTTTCCCAGTTAAAATGGCTCCTGTCCCAAGGGACTGCCTTGTCTCAGTTCCCTATTAGCCCCCCTGCTCTCCCATTCGCTCCTTGCTCCCAGCCTTACCCACCCCCCTGCCCACTGGCCTTCCCCACGCCCACAGGACAGGGAACTGCCACTGTGGAGTGAGTGTTGGGTGGGCTCACTCTGCAATTCCTTCCCCTGGCCTTTCCCCCCCTCAGGAAAAGCACCCCCCCCCCCCCGTTAGGGCAGGACCCAACCCACTTTAGAGAACACTGAGAGCTATGCATGGGCATTGTTGGGTTCCACATAACTGTGTTTACTAACTATACACAGATATGAAAGGTCTAACTGCCTACTTACTACATCTCTTGCTGGTTTCTAAAACAAAGAGCACAGTGAGTGCCACTAGAGGATTCATGATTATTTAAAGGAATGCTACTCAGTTCCGAGTATGCTTAACCTTATCCTGTGGTCAGACCCCGTTCCATTACCAAGCCCTTTGGGGATGTGGGATTCCAAATGGCCAGAAGGTTTAGGATCAGTACCTAACATAGCAGACAGATAAGATGGTGGTCTTTACTTTAATGTATTATTATATTAATAACAAATTTTTATAACTACGATAAAGCAAGTATATTTTTTTTAAAAGTAGTTTTCCTTTAAGAGTAGTGATCTGAAAGCCTAAAGATAGTTCAACTGAGTATAATGGAGTAGGAGTGGGCGTAGCATTTGAAAGAGCGAAGATAACTGCTGGAATTCTAGTGGGGAAGATTGTATAAGGCTGATGAGTATGCTGTTGGCAACCTAAAAAGTGAGAGATGGGTAGATCATAGCAAAAGTTCCTCACAAGTTTTTCTGGTTTCTAATCCTTTTTCAGTTTAGTGTGATTGCTAAACAGAAGGAATTTGGTATATTTTTCAGCATGGGTTTCAGAGTATAAAAGAGGATTTAAGATGTGTTCATTACTTTCCCCCCTACAGTACTAAAATGATATCCCAGTCTTTCCCTGGAGTTCTGACTGCACTATTGTGGCAGACTTTGGAGGCCCTCTCCCTCTTTTAACAAACTATATTCAAAACCAGGTAACCACTAACTTAAACCAGCTGTTCAGTGAAAGAGTACTGTTGCCAGTGTTAACTTCCCCCTACATACACTGCCTGTTTCATGTGATTAATTATGGTTAGCTGTCTGTTACTCTGAGTACATTGTTCATCTGTTCTTTTTTCCTAATTCCTTTTCTATCAAACTTCCCACTCATAGATAGTCAGAAATGTCCACAATAAAAACATTTTTTCTATATTCACTCTTCATTACGTTATGTTCTTAAGCTGACCAGATATCCTCAGCCAAAAAGTGAGGCAACTAAATTTCCCTGGCAGGATTTCAAAATGGAGGATTTCATTAGTTTATCAAGAAAGTAATGCAATAAGGTGAATGTATTTTGGAATATTTGTACCTTATGCCTGAGTGAGCTTAACTTAGCTAAAAGCCTGGGGCATTCTGTGCATGTTTTAAGAGCATGGCCCATCCTGGCTGATTCTGTGTGTGGATACTTAAACAAGAGAATCTACTAAAAAGAGAATGTTCAGCATCATAACAAACCTGGGTTTTCAGCTACATCTGTGATCCAGGGGATGTTACAGCTTTAGACTAGTCACATCTCATTTCTTGAGAAGAAATAGCTGCATGTTTTTGCAGATGAGTGGGGACTTTTGGTTGTGGGCTGACCAGCAGACTGGATGTAGGTATGATGTAGTTCCATTTTTTCCCCTCCAGAACTATTACTTCTGTCTCTCAAATAGCATCTCTATTCTGCTGAATGTGGAGCTCAGATCCAGCCTCATTCAGTGAGGTCAGCACCTGGGCATGGGGAATGAAGAGTTGCGTTTTGTTTTCTCAGTTTTATGAAGGTGAAGCTGCTCTAGTGGCTTAGTGTAAGGCTGAGAATATACAAGGTATATGTGGGCACACAAGGAGGTGGGAAAAAGACACAGTAGGAAAGGAAAGTAGGACACAGGAAAGGGGACAGACTTACAGAAAAAAAAAAGAAACTAAACCCCTGGCCAGTTATTTAAGAAATACATGATTTTGACATAACAGTGTATGCTATTAAAACTCAGCATTTTCTGACAGTTATTACTTCAGGGAATTTAGATAGGAAATCATAGTGTTATGACAATTATAGGAATAAATTATGGCATCTCATATGTCACTAGGTTGTAACTACTGGCAAATGCGAACTTTTAAAATGGTGACTAGTGTGCACACTGGCTGTGCTGTAGTTATGGTTGGGATGACACTTCACGCTTTCAGTCCAAGCCCTACACCCCATTTTTGGATTATTGTAACTTTTTAGAAAAATTGACTTTTGGGATTAAATTTTTCTTATTTTTCCTCAGCCTAAAAATGAATTCTTTTTGAAAAGTTTCATAAACATTTAGTTTGGCCATTTCAGAGTTACCCCAGCAAGAATGAAGGGGGTGGGCTTTCTTCTTATTTTTTTCTTTGTGCACTAGACATTTGCTGAGATGATTTTTTAGGCTAAGGACTTGATTTCCAAACTTCTTATGGATTTAGCTCCTGATGAGGAAAAGTGCTGTTGATACTTGTAGACATTTCATTCAGAAATAAGTTATACAGCTTTGAAATCATATCATGCAGGGTGAACAGTCTTGCTTTTGTAACAGGTAGGGCATAGATTCATAGATTCTAGGGCTGGAAGGGACCTCGAGAGGTCATCGAGTCCAGCCCCCTGCCCTCATGGCAGGGCCAATTACTGTCTAGACCATCCCTGATAGACATTTATCTAACCTACTCTTAAATATCTCCAGAGATGGAGATTCCACAACCGCCCTGGACAGTTTATTCCAGTGTTTAGCCACCCTCACAGTTAGGAACTTTTTCCTAATGTCCAACCTAAACCTCCCTTGCTGCAGTTTAAGCCCATTGCTTCTTGTTCTATCCTCAGATGCTAAGATGAACAAGTTTTCTCCCTCCTCTTTATGACACCCTTTTAGATACCTGAAGACCGCTATCATGTCCCCTCTCAGTCTTCTCTTTTCCAAACTAAACAAACCCAATTCCTTCAGCCTTCCTTTATAGGTCATGTTCTCTAGACCCTTAATCATTCTTGTTGCTCTTCTCTGGACCCTCTCCAATTTCTCCACATCTTTCTTGAAATGCGGCGCCCAGAACTGGACACAATACTCCAGTTGAGGCCTAACCAGCGCAGAGTAGAGCGGAAGAATGACTTCTCGTGTCTTGCTCACCACACACCTGTTAATGCAGCCCAGAATCATGTTTGCTTTTTTTGCAACAGCATCACACTGTTGACTCATATTTAGCTTGTGGTCCACTATAACCCCTAGATCCCTTTCTGCCGTACTCCTTCCTAGACAGTCTCCTCCCATTCTGTATGTGTGAAACTGATTGTTCCTACCTAAGTGGAGCACTTTGCATTTGTCCTTATTAAACTTCATCCTGTTTACCTCTGACCATTTCTCCAGTTTGTCCAGATCATTTTGAATTATGACCCTATCCTCCAAAGCAGTTGCAATCCCTCCCAGTTTGGTATCATCTGCAAACTTAATAAGCGTACTTTCTATGCCAATATCCAAGTCATTGATGAAGATATTGAACAGAGCTGGTCCCAAAACAGACCCTTGCGGAACCCCACTCGTTATACCTTTCCAGCAGGATTGGGAACCATTTATAACTACTCTCTGAGTATGTTTATCCAGCCAGTTGCGCACCCACCTTATAGTAGCCCCATCTAAGTTGTATTTCCCTAGTTTATTGATAAGAATATCATGTGAGACCGTATCAAATGCCTTACTAAAGTCTAGGTATACCACATCCACCGCTTCTCCCTTATGCACAAGACTCGTTATCCTATCAAAGAAAGCTATCAGATTGGTTTGACATGATTTGTTCTTTACAAATCCATGCTGGTTATTCCCTATCACCTTACCACCTTCCAAGTGTTTGCAGATGATTTCCTTAATTACTTGCTCCATTATTTTCCCTGGCACAGAAGTTAAACTAACTGGTCTGTAGTTTCCTGGGTTGTTTTTATTTCCCTTTTTATAGATGGGCACTATATTTGCCCTTTTCCAGTCTTCTGGAATCTCTCCTGTCTCCCATGATTTACCAAAGATAATAGCTAGAGGCTCAGATACCTCCTCTATTAGCTCCTTGAGTATTCTAGGATGCATTTCATCAGGTCCTGGTGACTTGCAGGCATCTAACTTATCTAAGTGATTTTTAATTTGTTCTTTTTTTATTTTATCTTCTAAACCTTCCCCCTTCCCATTTGCATTCACTGTGTTAGGCATTCCCTCAGACTTCTCGGTGAAGACCGAAACAAAGAAGTCATTAAACATCTCTGCCATTTCCAAGTTTCCTGTTACTGTTTCTCCCTCCTCACTGAGTAGTGAGCCTACCCTGTCCTTGGTCTTCCTCTTGCTTCTAATGTATTGATAAAAAGTTTTCTTGTTTCCCTTTATTCCTGCAGCTAGTTTGAGCTCATTTGTGCCTTTGCCTTTCTAATCTTACCCCTGCATTCCCGTGTTGTTTGCCTATATTCATCCTTTGTAATTTGTCCTAGTTTCCATTTTTTATACGACTCCTTTTTATTTTTTAGATCTTGCAAGGTCTCGTGGTTAAGCCAAGGTGGTCTTTTGCCACATTTTCTATCTTTCCTACCCAGCGGAATAGTTTGCTTTTGGGCCCTTAATAGTGTCCCTTTGAAATACTGCCAGCTCTCCTCAGTTGTTTTTCCCCTCAGTCTTGATTCCCATGGGACCTTACCTATCAGCTCTCTGAGCTTACCAAAATCTGCTTTCCTGAAATCCATTGTCTCTATTTTGCTGTACTCCCTTCTACCCTTCCTTAGAATTGTGAACTCTAGGATTTCTTGATCACTTTCGCCCAAGCTGCCTTCTACTTTCAAGTTCTCAACGAGTTCCTCCCTATTTGTTAAAATCAAATCTAGAACAGCTTTCCTCCTAGTAGCTTTCTCAACCTTCTGAAATAAAAAGTTGTCTGCAATGCAGTCCAAGAACTTATTGGATAGTCTGTGCCCCGCTGTGTTATTTTCCCAACGTATATCTGGATAGTTGAAGTCCCCCATCACCACCAAATCTTGGGCTTTGGATGATTTTGTTAGTTGTTTAAAAAAAGCCTCATCCCCCTCTTCCACCTGGTTAGGTGGCCTGTAGTAGACTCCTTGCGTGACATCACCCTTGTTTTTTACCCCTTTTAGCCTAACCCAGAGACTCTCAACACTTCCGTCCCCTATGTCCATCTCCACCTCAGTCCAAGTGTGTACATTTTTAATATATAAGGCAACACCTCCTCCCTTTTTCCCCTGTCTGTCCTTCCTGAGCAAGCTGTACCCATCCATACCAACATTCCAATCATGTGTATTATCCCACCAAGTTTCGGTGATGCCAACAATGTCATAGTTGAATTTATTTATTAGCACTTCCAGTTCTTCCTGCTTATTACCCATACTTCTCGCATTTGTATACAGGCATCTAAGATACTGATTTGATCTTGCCTCCCAGTTTTGCCCTGACCCTCCTATCTCTTTGTCATTAGAGCCCACGCCCCCTCCTATTTCCGACCCATCTCCCAGGTCCCCATGTTCTCCACTTAGCTGTGGGCTTTGCTCTCCTGTCCCCATCGAACCTAGTTTAAAGCCCTCCTCACTAGGTTAGCCAGTCTGTATCCAAATAGGGTCTTTCCCCTCCTCGAAAGGTGAACGCCATCTCTGCCTAGCAGACACAGGATGCCTTACTTCAGTGGTTAAAATAGACAGAAGGGGAGCTCTCACCACTCCGTCAAAAGAGAATGGCACAGCTCTGGTGGAGCATTTCTTACTGTAGGCCTGGCTTGACACGAGTAATCAGACATGGGTGAGGCTTCATTTCTCGGGAGACCGGATTAGAGAGGGCTGTGCATTAGTAGGCTGGAAACAGAATATCTGTGCTAACTAAGATAGGTAAATGGGTCAGTAAGCTAAGAGGCATAATGTCTGTACCATTTAAGATAAGAGGGAACACACAGGGAGCCATTTCCTATGGACAAGATAAGCCTGGAACATAAGATGAAGTGAAGAGTAAATCATGCATGGACAGTGCGTGGATGACTTTACTTTACAGGGATTGGTTCCTACAAAATAACCAAGCCAATCCCAAAACAAGTGATGCAATGTATAGTAAATGCAATATAAGGTTTTCTGTGTAACTTTGGATGTGTGGTATGCCCTATACCCACCCCCTATGCTTAAGTCTGATCAACTCAGCTTAGTTTTGCTGTATGCCAAATAAAGATACTTGTGTGGTGAAATATAAAATTGGATTGAGTTCTTGGGACGCCAAGTGGAAATAGGTCTTGGAGGGAATCCCAACATAGTGGTGCCTTGACTCATATCCATATTCATCTGGAGCAGGTAACATACAGTTTATTATACATGTAGCTTTGCTGACAAGGATCACAGCCAATAAGTAATGGCATTGGAAGGGTTCAAATTTGAGGTTTCCAAGGCACTGGAGGAGTGGGTTAGATCTGAAGAGGTCCCCATGAACTCCCCAGGAAGTGATGGCAGAGACTGGAATGGGTGAAAAAAGAACTCTAGAAAATAGTATTAGACAAGAAAGGCAAGAAGAAAGTTAAGTTAACATAACATTAAATAAGAAGGGAAAAAAGAATGCCTCGTTTGATAGTAAAACCTGGTTATGGCAGTACAACTCAGTGTAGTCTTACCCAGTGGAACCCTGGTAGTCAAACAAATTATGCAAGGGGAGGTCAGGTGATGACACCACCACTATGCTTCTGTCCCCAGAAACCTTTACAGTCATTCTAAAGGGAAATGGGCCTTTTCCCAAAGGAATGATCTGTAAATAATTGTAAATGACTGCTGTAGGCAGAGAGAGAATTGGACTTGAATCATTTGACTATGAACAATGTAGTCAAAATCACTAAAAGGGAAATAAGGGGTTTCCATATGAACTTTCTTTCCCTGCCATTCCCTTTACTTTAACTCATGCCTTACTCTTACAAAGTAGGACAGTAGTGTCAAAGGGCAGGGTGTGTGGCTAACTTATTGGACCTCTGGACAGGGGAATGTAGATTGTTTTGCTGAAGCAGGAAAATACTTCCAAATGTCAGGTACTTGCTCACCATATACTTCGTTATACCAGTGCTTCTAATTTCATGCCGCTGCTTTGACATACCAGTAACCTCGAGGTGGAAAGTGACCTCGAGACACATTTATATAAGTTCTTTTACCTAGCTAATGGTTTTTCCATTTTTTTTAAATTAAAACCTCATGCTCTTTTGAATTCCTTTTCATAGGCATTCAGACTTTAAGGCCAGAAGGGGATCATGATCATCTAGTCTGACCTTCTGCACATTGTAGGCCACAGAACCTCGCCCACCCACTCCTGTAACAGACCCCTAAACTCTGGCTGAGTTACTGAAGTCCTCAAATCATGATTTAAAGACCTCAAGTCACAGAGAATTTACACTAGTTTAAAGGTGCAAGTTACCCATGCCCTATGCTACCGAGGAAGGCGGAAACCCCCTCTCCTACCCCCCCAGGGAGCCTGCCAATCTAACCCGGGGGAAAATCCCTTCCCAACCCCAAATCAACAGTCACCTGGGAAAGAAATCTCTGTAGTAATTCTGTAGTAACCCCATCTAGTGTTTCATCACTGACTTTTTGAGATATTTCCTATTAACAATCACAGATCGGCTACATGCCATTCTATTTTTTAATGTATTCCTTTCTGGTTTTACGTCTTTGTCCCCATGAACTGTTTTGTGGCATTCACCTCCCTTTTCCCACTAAAAAGTCAGAACATGCTAACATTTTCCATGCTGTATATTTGAAATATCAGTTTTCTTCTGTATGTAGTAGCAAGAATATCTCTGGTAGTTCTATGGTATATTTTGGCAAATGTTGAAAGTTCACACAAGTGGTCTCACTGAAACCAGTGGAACTATTCATATGAGTAAGGGTTCCATAACTGGGCCTTGACATTGTAATGGCGATCACTGTACCTCACAGGTTTTTTCCTTGCTCCCCTGTTCATTGTATAATACTGTCTCCCTTCCCTTGTTTCTTTTTAATTTATTCCATTTTCTGTGTCAGATAGAGTGGTCACACTTCACAAGTGTCTTCTATTTTGAGAGATCCTTATTATAAGTATAGGAGAATCTCTCCTAGATCGATATGACATTCAAATCAGGAGAAATTGTTAAAGTGTGACTGCTGAGAAGTGTTTCGTATTAAAATGCTGCTAATACTATCACATTGTTCCTGATACTTAGTAGTAAGGAACACTGCAAATACTACAGTAACATTAATTAAATGCAAGTGGTGAATGTCCACATTTTATAGCAACCATTGTAGCATACACTGACAAAACCTCTAAACCACTCTTGTCTAATTTTCTGGATTTATGTACGTTTTTTTTCTATTGAACACAAGCCCACAGTGACTCCTGTCTTTTCCTCATAAAACACCTTGGTAAACTTGGTAAAGTATTTTGCTTCATTTCCAAGACAAATCACCAGCAATTTTTCTGAAATGATTCATGGTATCACATTCAAACCATCATTATAAAACTACCCATCTGGATTTCTGTTCCTCAGAGGGGACTTTCTGTGCTATGTACAGACACAGACGTGAAATACAGAGCTATTTTAGTACAAGCACACAGCAAGCGCTCTGCTTCATAACTTCCTAAATTCTTCCTTTTCCCTTAACTCTTAAAGGGGCATTATATAAAGCTTGTTTGCTTGCTTAGAGAAACTGGCAACTGCTGACACAATTCTACTATTTTTATATGGGGCTACATCATGCCTTTAGGCACAGCCCCAAGCCAGGAGTAGTATGCTGTATTACCCCGTTGTTAGCCCTGGGAAGCATGGTGACTCAGATACCCTCTGAATCAAATTTTCTCCTCTGATTCTGTCTCGCTCCCAGGAAATAGTAATTTACTGCTGATTTACTATTAGTAAATTAAGACCCTTCTGCAGCAGCTCAGATGCTCTGGTCAGCAAGTAGGAGTAGAGAGCTAAAGTTCCAGCCATGCCCTTTCTTTACCCATCTGCTCCAAGGAGGGAATAAGCAGGTGAACAGTCTGACTTATTCCTACTCATTCAGGCCCAAAGCTTAGGTAGTTTGCATAGGGCTGTCAGGGTGGGGTTCTTATTCTACCATACACTTGTGTGTGGGTGCATAGTTACAAGCTAGACCTCCTAGAGGAAACTGCAAATGTGATCAGGTAGCATGGATCAAATAAATAACACTTTATTTTGGATCAATGATCCATGTAAGACAAGTTGAAAAATCTTGGACATTGGACTCGTATCCATGAAATAATATTTTATTGATCAAACTTCTCATAATTTAATACAGTGGATAGATTCTGTTTCAGTCTGGCTCAGGAGTAACTCTAGCAATCCCTGGAAGGTCTGTTCTCTTCCTGACGCATGCCACAAAGCTCCCAGCTCAGTTGCAAGTTCCTTGACATTTATCCAATGGCATCAACTCTAAGAGGTCAGTTCTGCCGTACTTGTGAATAATTAATCTGTAATATGGAGAACAGAATGAATGTCTTGGAATTTTTATAATTGTGGGCAGGAGATGAGGAAGTTTGGACTTCCATATCCTACTCCCTGTCTAATCTGTGGATAAACAGAAATCTTGTTTCTAGTTTAATGTATCAGTACTATTGATAGCCCTAATTACAATAGTATGACAAGTTAACACCTCTAAAGTGTTTACGGATTTATCCTCACAAAGCACATGTGAGGTAGGAAAGTGGCAGTTCCTTTATTTTACCAGTGCTGAACTTAAGCACCCAGAGATTGTGACTTGCCTGAGGTTGCACAGGAAGTCTGTCACAGAATAAGGAACTGAACCTAGATATCCTGACTCCGGTCCAATGCCTTAATACAAACCTAACAGAACCCAAACTAATGCATTTGTGGTGTTCAGTAACTATTGGTTATCTTTTTCAATTTTTGTACTTGAGGAAGAGGGATAGTGCTTGCTACACTACAATAGATGGAAAGGGCAGCATGGAAGAAGGATCCAAATGAAACACTTGGTTATGACGTATGGGAGGATTAAAGGGATTGGCGGTCTGTGGGGAATAAATGTACAGCATATATTGGATGTAGAAAGTGGAAACATGGACAAATTGCTAAGGATGAGTACAAAAGAATTACAAACATGTAGGGATAAAAACAGAGAGGCTAAAGCACAAAGTGAGTTACATCTAGCAAGAGAGATGAAGAAAAATATAGGTCTGCTATTTGGTGGGGAAGGAGAGCTGATAACATGCAACACAAAGAAGGTTGAGGTGTTGAATGTCTATTTTGCTTCAGTCTTCGCTGAAAAGGTTAATGGTGACCAAATTGTTAACACAACTAATAACAACAAGAGGGAAGGAACACAAGCTGGAATACGGAAAGAACAGGTTAAGTTAGGTGTGTTCAAGTCTGCAGGGCCTGATGAAATTCATCCTTCGGTACTTAAGGACTAGCTAAAGCAACCTCAGAAAGATTAGTGATTATCTTCTAGAACTTGTGGAGGATGGGTGAAGTCCCAGAGGACTGGAGAAGTGCAAACATAGTATCTATTTTTAAAAAAGGGAACAAAGAGGACTGGGGAATTACAGCTTAATCAGCCTATCTTTGATACATGGAAAAATACCAGAACAAATTATTAAATACTTAAACTGATTATCTAGAGGACAGTAGTGTAACTTGAAATCTTTAACCATGATTTGAGGACTTTAGTAACTCAGCCAGAGGTTAGGGGTCTATTGCAGGAGTAGGCGGGTGAGGTTCTGTGTCGTGCAGTGACTAGATGATCACAATGGTCCCTTCTGACCATAAAGTCTATGAGTCTATGAGACTGGGATGAGGGAGGAAGGACCTGATAACAGCCTTCAAATAAGTTAAGGGGCATTATAAAGAGGACCCTGATCAATTGTTCTCCATGTCCCCTGAAGGTAGGATAAGAAGTAATGGGCTTAATCTGCAGCAAGGGTGATTTAAATTAGATATTAGGGAAAACTTCTTAAATATAAGGACAGTTAAGTATTGGAATAGTTTATCAAGGGAGGTTATAGAATCCCCATTACTAGAGGTTTTTAAGAACAAGTTAGACACACACTTGACAGGGATGTTCTAGGTATATTTGGTCCTGCTTCAGCATGGGAGGATGGTCTAGATCAAACGTTCTCCGACATTTTTTGTTGATACATCCCTTTTCAAATGCAATGTTAATCACAGACCCTCAACTGAGAAACTGATTGACAAAAGTATATGTGTACTTCATATAAACACGTTAGTAATGCTTTAAGAAAAAGAGTATAAGAGTACTTACAGATATCAGTGAGATGGGTGTGCCTACTTCTTACTGCTCCCTGAAGTGCTGATGTATCAGGACAGAGGAGTGGTGTGTCTCCTTGGCTATCTGCTGCCTGCTCTTGGAGTCAATGGCTGCGAGGCCACCCCGTCTGATGCCATGGGGAGATCTCTCCTCTGCAGTGATGCTGCAATTTTTAGTTGCCCCCCCCCTCCCCACAACGCAGACAAGCTGGGTGGCCCACTGAGGTAAGTCAGGGAGTGGAGGTGGTGCTACCTCCACAAGCCCCCTCGTGTCGCTACTTGCCCCCTGACAGTTCCTCTGCATCCCCCCATAGGCACTCCCCTCCTGCTGTGTGTGGCCAACCCGCACCGCCTGGCGTTCGCCGCTTCCCCGCCCCCCCCCCCCGCGCCCCGAGCATTCCCTATGGAGAAGCACAGAGGAATAATCAGGGGGAGAGCAGTGACACCAGGGGGCAAGCAGCGGCAACACCAGGGGGCTCAGGCTAGCCCCACACGGCGGGGCTTGAGGTGGGAGCACCACTTCCACCCCTTGACTCACCTCAGTGGGCCATCCAGCAGATGCAGATAAGAACATAAGAACGGCCATACTGGGTCAGACCAGTGGTCCATCTAGCCCAGTATCCTGTCTTCCCACAGTGGTCAATGCCAGGTGCTTCAGCGGGAATGAACAGAAAAGGTTATAATCAAGTGATCCATCCCCTGTCAGTGAGATGATTTTACGGACCCCCGTACAGTCTCTAAGGATGTGCTGTCTGCAGACCCCAGTTTGAGAGCCGCTGGTCTAAATGACCTCTTGAGATCTCTTTTAGCCCTACTTTCTAAGATTTCTAGTATGTTTGCAGCACGTGAAACCTCTGGTAATCTTTCAAAGGATGAATTGCATATTGTAATCACTAGTGATATGCATTTTGCTTTTAGTTTGCCAAAACAAACTTGAACAGCTCACATTTTTAGATGTCAGAAGTGTTGTCTTATATCCTAATAGTGTTGTTTTATGTTTATTTCCTGTTTGAGGTCATTAAGCTAATGAGAAGTCCTAACAGAAAGAACATAGAATGTTCTGTGTATCAGTAGGAATATTATTGTGAAACTGTCTTTATACCAATCATATATATTACAACTTCTTTTTTGTAGAATCCTCCTTGCTGCAAGTAATCACTAATGATTTTCTGTGAAATACTGTACTGTGTAATAGTATTAATATATCCTTAACGGTCTTAAGGCAACCCTTCTGATTAACCCCTGCTCCCCACAAAAAATCCCTAAAGGTTTATTTCACTGATTTTCATGCATCTTCCTTCTGTAGCAACATCTAATTGAAGATACTGTATCCTGACATGAGTTGGATTAAATAAATAAATTAGCAAATTAACCACTCACCAAATTACCACAGAGCTTGCTTTCATATTTATTTTGTGTGATACTGTTTCTGGCTTTAATTCTGCAACAAACTCTGTGTTAGGTATAGATTCATTGATTCTAAGGCCAGAAGGGACCACTGTGATCATCTAGTCTAACCTCCTGTATAACACAGGCCACAGAACTTCCCCAAAATAATCCTAGAGCACATCTTTTAGAAAAAAATGTTAATTTTAAAATTGTCAGCGATGGCAACCCTTGGTCAATTGTTCCAGTGGTTAATTACTCTCACTGTTAAAAATATACACCTTATTTCCAGTCTGAAATTGTCAAGCTTCAATTTGCAACCATTGGATCATGTCATACCTTTGTTTGCTAGATCAAAGAGCCCATTATTAAATATTTGTTTTCCATGCATGTACTTATAGACTGTAATCAAGTCATTCCTTAACCATCTCTTTGGTAAGATAAATAGATTGAGTTCCTTGAGTCTATCACTATAACACAGATTTTCTACTCCTTTAATCATTCTTGCGGTTCTTCTCTGAGCCCTCTCCAATTTTTCAACATCCTTCTTGAATTGAGGATTCCAGAATTGGACACAGTATTCCAGCAATGGTTGCACCATTGCCAAATACAGAGGTAAAATACCCTCTCTACTCCTACTCGATATTCTTCCATTTATTCATCCAAGGATTGTGTTTGTCCCCTTGGCCACAGTATTGCTCTGGGAGCTCAGGTTCAGCTGATTATCCACCATGACCCCCAAATCTATTTCAGAGTCACTGCTTCCCAGGATAGAATCCCCTATTCCGTATGGGGATCTGCCCATGTGGTTTCTGTTAAACGATCAGGATTTTAGTGTTTTAAAAATAGTACTTACCAGGAAAAAGCAATACGGATAACTCTATAATATCCTGAGCTCCATCAAGTGATGATGTAAATTAAAGTGTGATTTTTTTCTAATCTGTTAATCCTGCAGCTATGTCAACTATTTCAATTGGTTAATTTATGAAATCTCATAAAATAAGTAGTGTAAATTATGTCTGTCAATATTTTAACAGGAGACCCTATACGTGTGTCTAGAAATGATTTTGTTAACTCAAAAGTAGCACTTTCCCCTCTGACTTAGTCTTGAACCCATGCCACAGCATTTGTCCTCATATGGACTCCTGTACATTTGGAAATGCACTAAGACATCAGAGCAGCACATTTAAAAGGATTATTTCTTTCAATTTTATACTTGGAAGAGACTTTTTTAAAAAATTCTTCCAGGAAAAATCTTGGGTATATTTTACCTCTTTAGCATAATCAATACAAACTCATTCTTTTCAATATTAAATAGAGAAGGTCAGAAAAAGTCAATCTGTTCTTTTTCTTTCCCCCTCCCCCTTTCACAAAATACATTTTGTGCTTTTTGGGGGGGGATTTTCCCTACTTTCCAGACAGCTGTAATCAGTCACCAGTCAAGAAAAAAGGTAAATATTTGTATCAGATATCTCTCTGCCCCAGGGAAAATTGAGGAAGGATCTTATCCTGGTAGTCTGTGGAAGACAGAGTCAGCACGACACCAAGGGTGTTTTAGAGGGGAGGTGAATATTAAAAAAAGAGATGAAGCTTTGCCATGAATTCCTATCCAAACTTGAACTGATTCGCTCAGAGGTTCATGAACTTGGACATGATCTCTAAATCTCCAGGCAGTCACCTAATAGTGCCCTCTGTGCAACTAGCCCACAAAGTACTGCTGGGTGGAGGAAGAGAATATCTAATCTAGCCTCATTTTTCCACAGTGAATCATACCAATCTACAGGAAAGTAAAAATCACAAACTTAAGGCTCTAACTATGATTTTAAATGCCATTTTTCTAGCTTCTGTCTCAAACTTTATCTTGCAAATTAGTTCTATTGTTCTGACTCTGCAGTGATAAAATTTCACTGTTATTCTCACATAACTAACATCATCTGCAAATTATCTCCTTTGTTCTGATGTCTTTGGCATGTTATGTTCACTGACTTCACGTATGACAGCCAATCTTTGTGTCATTCATTTGAGTAAGGAATGTAGAATGTGTATATTGTAGCTATTGAACTATTATGGTGCACATCCCAAGTGAAATAATCTACTGTCTTCTAGTGTGCCAGGCTCACAAATTATAATAAAAAAGATTAGTAAAATAAGAAGGTGGACTGGGTTTATCCTCCCCTTTCTGATATAGCCAGATAGCACAATTCAGTTTAAAACACAGAAATAGGATAGTTTTGATATTTGTATTAGTAATTTGGTCAAAATCCAGATGTCTCTATTCAGACAAAACTCCCATTTAGCCTTTGATGTTACTTATTGCCCCCAAATAGACTCCAGTGCGAAGAAGCTCCTGCTACTAGTTCTGTGGGATTGCAAGAAAGTGAATTTTAAGCCTGTTGCAGGTGTAGAACTGTTCATTGTATGTGATGGGCCTCAGGACAGTGTCCTAGTGGGAGAGGTGTTGATGTAAAAAGTGCACACACGTTGGGGGAGAAGAATGGAACATTTCTCTACGGCATATATTTTTTTAAAAATAGCAGCTGTTAAAAGTACCTCAGAGTTCCAACATATTATTTTGCATCAAGATGAGGAATCCTCCCTCCACTCCCAGACCACAGAATGCCAGTGGAGATTCTACTGCCATCCATTGGCTATAATAGCCTCCATAGTCACCATGGCCTCCATACATGGGAGGTTTGGTTGATTTGCATAGTTCCATACCTCTTTGCGCTTTCTTCTAAACCCCCCTTCCCTCATCTTGCTATGATGGACCATTCATGGAATAGAGCCCTGCAATGCACAGGGAGATGCAATTCTACCTCATGAATAGGGTCTTCACAGCCTGCCCGCAACCCATGCAAATTGCCTTTTTTATCCAATTAGCATTTTTACTGTAGGGGGAGGATTTATAATTTAAGTGTTCTGCCCCTTTTTCCTTCCAGGTGCAGACCCTGCAATGGGGGCCTTTCTGCAATGGGCTCTTCCTTGGGCTGCATCTTAAGACTATTCAGAATTTGAAGCTGGTGCAGAATGAGGCCACCTGCTTTTTTAGCAGAGGAGCGTCACAAAAAGAGCATATTACACCCATGGTCTGTAATCCTCACTGGCTGCCACCTCTGCCTTTGTGCAACCCTTCCATAGTTGCAATCAGAATAGATGCTCAAACTGGAGTCCCTTCAGTTTAAACAGAAGGGGGCTGCTGGCAGGGAGTTCTCTGTGAAAGGCTCATTTCATTTAGAATTGGCTTTCTCAATGGTCTGCCAGAGCTCAAATCTGTTAACTCTTTGGCCATGCTGCAAACTCCATGGAAATCTGAGGAGGGGTAAGGTGATAACTGGCTGAGAATGGTTTCATTTGGGGGTGGGGGGCGTTATATTGTAGCATGTATGTTTTTAAATGGCTAGAACTTTTGAACTGATTATTATCTTAGTTTTTTTCTAAATTGGCAAAGGATATGAGATTGCCACTATGAATTCTAGATAAGAGTCCCTATACATCATTTTACCTTCGTAATACATTTTAATATATTTTCCTCATGCCTGCATTGACTAAGCTTTGTCTTAATGTTTTTCATATAAACACTTCATCTTTCAGCCACTGTGATCTAACTTATAAATGTGGTCTCAGTTGATTTGTAACTACATTGTTTTCCCTTCATAATGAAAGATTAAACAAATAGGTCTAATAAGATTAAACACTCCTAGAATAGTGAGATTTTTGAGCAAAGAGGATAATTGTCTACAAATGTCTTACCGAAAGTGTTTTTTGCCAGCCAATCCATCACCCCCCTCTTCACAAACACACACAAACTCTCATCAGAAGAGACTGAGTTGATAGACAACACAGGCACGGGGACAGAGAAACCATTCCCACCTCTTTCTAAAATGTTTTCTTTTATCAATTTCAATAAAGATCAGATATCTGTAGCTGAAGGAGAAACAGAGAGAGAGAGAGAGAGATTCTGCACCTCAGTTGTGTTTGTCAAATGTAGTAAATTCCCAATGAATTAATATTATTTTAAAAAAGATTGTAACTATATATTTGAGGAATAATCAATGGGGGAGAGGAAGTTAGGGAGCTACAGAAGCTTAAAAGTATGAGATTAAAAATGTCTTTGGAGCTACAGATAAGACACACATAATCAATGGATTTTGTGAAAGTGTTCATTTTTGTTTATTTCCATTCCAAGTTAGCATGAATTGTGGGGAAAATGTGTTTGCTAAACAACAGATAATGTCTGACTCTTATGCAGGTGCACAGGTTGGGGAGGGAGCAAGGAGCCTTCTCATAGCTCTCATCAGGGCCATTGATCATTTCAGTCTCTGTGCAGAGGAGAATGCAGGGATTGCTTTATACCTTATGCCCCAGCTTCCACTTCACACGCTTCCACTTCACACCATACCCCACGCATGAAATTGTTAGAAATAGGTGAGCTCCTCACTCATGTCACGCTGGCATTTTTGCCTCCCATTGCTCCTGTTGGGGCATTGCAACTCCACACCCTACTTACAATGGGCTGTACACAACAGGCTGTCAGAAACCATTTACACACACATATGGATTATTAACTAATAGTGCATTTTCACACATATTCTTAGAATCAAAATCATAACATCTCTAGCTTCAAACACCCACTAGGTCCAGTTCATAATTATTCTTTTTTTCTTTGAAAAACTATTCAGCAATAAATTGCCCAGACAGTAAAACAAACCAAACCAAACATCAAACCCCATCACTTCATAATATCGAATAGAGACAAGTAAAGAAGCACTTAAAAGGGCATTATAATGCATCTGAGGTTCTTTTATGGGTAGGTTTTAAATGTCTGAATGTTTTGTAATGTATTTTTATAGTAGTCAAACACTCTGCTCCTTGTCACTAACCTTACTCTGTGAGGAATAGGAGTTTGCTTTTCCAGTTGAGAATAGTCTGTCTGGTTGCCCAGGTCGGTGGAGAGAGAAAATGGGTGACAGAGGTGGGTAGTGACCAGTAGAAAGGAGAAAGCCTTGCTCTGATTGCCCAAGTTGGAAGTGTAATAAAGAGACAAGGTAGCCTGTAGTGGCCCACAAGGATTTTTTTTCCCAATGCATATTTTTTATTTAAAAAAATTGTATCCTGCTTCCCCATCTGTGCATAAGATGATAATTAAGTTAGAAAAAAACAAAGAGTTTAATCAAAAGCAGTAAGTGCAATTATACTGTATAAATGTTCTTGTGGGATGGCAGAAACTTGGATTTGTATTGGCCACGCTTAATTGAATTCAGAACTTATTGCACATGGAGTGGATTGTAGTAGCTGTACTTTATGGAAGGGTGGTTATGGTGTAAGAGACATTTCCTTCCATCTTTTTTTTTCTTTTTTTGACAGAAAATGCTATTTCTGCAGACTCAATTTTTTCCCCAGATAAATTTTGATTTTGCTGAAATTTTTCCCCTTCAGGAAAATCTAAATGTAGTAATTCTATTTTGGGTTCAGTCAACCCAAATAAAAATATTTTAGTTTGTTGAATTTAGTTGAAATGTTTTGTTTTGAGTCAATTCAATATTGAACTGCATCCCCCTTAATAGCTGTGGCACCTCATGGGATTTGTAGTTCAGACGCCTCAAGCCCCCATTCTGTCTATTGGCCAAACTGTCTGGCTGGCCTACAGTCTTCCAGAATGCTGATGCACATTATAGGAGTTACATGCCTGGTGCATCATGGGAGATGCAGTCTAGCTAGGAAGCCCAGCCTATAGAAGAGAATGGGGGCTTGAGGAACTTGAACCACAATTCCCATGAGGCACTGTGGCAACACAAACAGACTCAGTTCCATGTTGCACTGAACCAAAATGAAATGTTTTAATGTAGTTCAATTCAGGAATGTCAAATGTATAAAGCCACAAAAATTTGTCATTTTGACTATGTCTCAATTCAGGATGAAAACAAATGTCAAAATATTGAAATTTCCCCTTACATGGATATTCTGGTAGTTTTTTTTTAACCAACTCGGCTGCGTAGGTGCACCAATCGCTGAAGAATAGTGGACAATACCAGCAGCAAATCACTACTCTGCCCCATGTTGGTTCATTTCCATTGATCCCCAGTGCATTGGTACATGAAGACAAGGTTCCACTCACTTCCCATTCACTTGCTGTGGGTATGGGGAAAGAGCAGGTGGGAAGTAGAAGGCATAACACATCTGTTTGCTCCTGCGCATCTGAATCCAAGATCTAGGTAACCCATAGAGAAAGTTTTACTCTTCCTTAAAGCCTTGTGGGGGAGTGTAAGCCAAAAGACAAGCAAGCCCTTTGAGAATATGCTGAAATTCAATAATTTAAAGATTCACAGTTTTCCTAAAATTCTGGGCCAAAGATTCTCAATCTTGATTAATAAAAAATGTTTTAAAAGTCAATGTTACTTTGTGTAGGCATAAGGGGCTGTGTGGGCAGATCACTCTGCAGGATTGGAGCCTTTTATCTTAACAAATGCCCATAAGAAATATGTCTTTTCCTCTGACTCTTCTGGTTGTTGTTTTTTCTTCAGAATATTTCTTCTTTGGATAAAATGGGGAATTATGATGAGAAAATTCTTATTTCCAATTGTTTCTAGAGATATGCAGATTATCAATACTGGAATTTTTTGAGAATATAAACAAGCTATCTTGGATCTTGGCATAGATTTCTCCTATCTGTGTTCTTGCATTGGATAACATATAAATCAAATGCTGATCATTTAACATAGTTTATTAAAATTAAAAGAATCCAACACAATTAAAGGAAACTTTTATAAATATTATAGATTAATTTAATCAAATTCTCTGATCAAATTATCATTAATATAATGATTGATAAAGTCAGTGTTAAATCCCATAGTTAACATAGTGACAATGAAATCAGTGTCAAAACTCCAAATGATTTCTGTGGTTGGTGCAAGACTGGACCAAAACTGAATATTCTGTGCCCATCTTTGTACAAAGTACCTAGTCCATCCTGCAAACACCTACCCGACTAACTGGACTCACGCGTTATGCTCACTTTGGTGAGATGATTAAGCTACTCACATTGGTAAGAGTTTACAGGATCCAGGGCCTAAAATTGCATGCATTTCCAGAGGCATCACCCAGATCCTCCACTCCCAATTGCTGCTCCTTCCGTCTACCAAACCATCAGATAAGCAGTGATACTGGAGAAGATGTGTGTGGCAAATGAGTAATAGTGAGAATATGAATCTTGCAAAGATGGAGCCCTGTTGATTTCAATGGGACTCTGCACAGGAATAAAAGCGTGCACTTGTGGATCTGTTTGCACGATTGTGCTTTTGGTCAGTAACACCACTTCCTCTCTACCCACTTCAGCCCTTGCCAGATCTGCACATTCCGGATGGTTCTTAACAAGTGTGTTAGGCATTAATAATCACTTTTATTTCATATTGCATCTATTAATATAACCTATTATCATCTTGTCTCTTACAGCAGCTGTGAACTGGTCTGATAGTTTCAATTATTTGTTCACAATAGCCCCCAAATTCTTTTCTTCATCAGCATGCAGGATGAGATTCCCATTTAGTACATATTCTCTAACTTGATGCCTGGCTCCCATGCTAATTATCTCACATTTTTCTGCATTAAACTGCATTTACCATCTGTTCATCCAATCACAAAAATAATCCAAATCCTTTTGAATCTAATTGCATTCTTTTGAATTATTGCTTCTATCTCTAATTGTATTATCATCTGCAAATTGGCAGAGGTTGGGCCAGATACTTGACTGAGGTAAATTGGTGTATCTCCACTGATTTCAACAGAGCTGAGCTTATTGCTCCCCTTCCTTGTTTGTACCTGTGATGGGGTGTTCACCCCACACCAGCCTGGAAAGGGTTAATGTGGCTCAGAACAGGTTAAGTAATCTGATGGGCCACACCAGAGGGAAAGTTAAGTTTGATAGGCGAGCACTGATTGAGGATGGAGCCCAGCTTTGTAGGAGCAGATGGGGCTGGTATATGGCCAGGAAGTGAGGACCAACGGAGGCTTCAGGGTGAAAGCTTACAGTCATTCTCTGGGGTTAAACAGGGAAAGGAAGAAACACAGTGGGAGACACTCTAGGATCCAGGCCCAGAAGGAAGTGTTACCCAGAGAGGTGGTGGAGAATGAAGCTGCTAGATTCAGAATAGGAAACAGCCCAGGGTAAATGGCAGCATTTGGGATAGAGCAGACCTTGGCTGCTGATTGTAGGGCCCCTGGGCTGGGACCTGGAGTAGAGGGTGGGCCCAGGTTCCCTTACTAGCCAGTAAGGAAGTGGTGTAGGCTTGAAGTGGAGGACTGCTGGGGATGATACTTGGTCAACCAGTCTAGTGAGACTTTGATACCCCAGATGGGGAAAACTATAGTGATCTGGCCAGAGGGCCAAGCCATGAAGAGGTAGCATCCTGGGTCTCAAAGAGGAAGTACTTCAACTCTTGGAATGTGAGCGAGGCAACAGCATGAACAAGAGATAGAGAGGGTTGTCAGACTGGATGGAACTATTCCCCAGATGCAGCCATATGGAGGTGCCCCCAGAGGTGAGTAGAGAATCCCACAACGGTACCATTGCCAATTCTGAGATCCCTATCTTCCCAGAGAATTTAAATGCCTTAGTCATGCCCCACAAATTTTAATCTATAATATTACTATCTTGTCTCTTAGGTAGACTCCTGGGCCAAGTTCTATCAGTACCTTATTTTGTATGAGTATCTAAGTTAGCTATTCATTCATGCTGGGCCTATAACTCTTAATGCTTTTTAAAAAACTTTAGTCATAATGTATCCACTGGATTTTCTTTATGGCATTTCTAAACTACTTGAGTACATTAGTAGAACACAGGCCTAGAGCATTGATGGCTGCATTTATTTGAACGTTGCAGGTGTTCTACCATCACATCACTTAGGACAAAATCTAAAACACTGCATGCAGAGTAAATATGCCTCCTACATCAATCCACACTTGTTCTCTCTTTCTCTTTTCTATTCCCTGGCCTTGTCTGTTTTCTTCACTTTTTAACTGTTGCTGTTTAAAGATTCAGTCTGGCTATTCTAGGTCCTTTGTTTTTTGCCCTGTGGCACTGAAGGATTCTTCCCAAAAACCTCTCAATCTCCTTGATAACCATTTGTCCTTCCTTCTTTCTTTTTCAGACCAATCTCTTTATTTCTAGACTCCTCCCATGTCTCTCTCCAACTGTCTATTTCTATCTCTAATGTTGCTGTGGTTATTCCGGCATCAGTACTCATGGATGTTCACTTCTCATGGCCACATTAATTGGCAACAGTTTTTCAGTATCATTGGGGTCCTTGCTAATGTGCTTAGAATACTGATACAATCTCGTGTCGTGCTAGAATTTTAGATTATCTGGTCAATATCCATCAGCACTGCTGTCCAATTTCACTCTCATGCTGAGAGTGTGTATCTAGTGGGTTCTGCTGGGGTCAGTCCTGGGTCCGGACTAGTCAATATTTTCATTAATGACTTGCATAATGGAGTGGTGAGTGTGCCTATAAATTTGCAGATGACACTAAGATCGGAGGGATTGCAAGCACATTGGAGGACAAGATTAGAATTCAAAAAAACCATCACAGATTGGGGAAATGATCTGAATTCAACAAGGTGAAATTCAGTAAAGATAAGTGCAAAGGACCCATCAAATTCACAGCTACAAAAATGGGGAATGGTGACTAGGCAGTAGTACTGCTGAAAAGGATCTGGGGGTTATGGAGGATCACAAATTGAATGAGTCAATAATGTGATGCAGTTGCAAATAAGGCTAATATTGTGAGGTGTATTATCAGGAGTGTAATATGTAAGACAAGGGAGGTAATTTTCCTGCTCTGTGCAGCACTGGTGAGGCCTCAGCTGAAGTGCTGTATCCAGTTCTGTGCACTACAAATCAGGAAAGTTGAGGACAAATTGGAGAGAGTCCAGAGGAGAAAAACAAAAAGGATAAAAGGTTTAGAAAACCTGATGGATGAGGAAAGGTTAAAAAAAAAATCTGGTTATGTTTAGCCTTGAGAAAAAGAAGACTGTTATCAGATCCCCCCTCAGTCTTCAAATATGTTAAAGGCTGTTATAAAGGGGACTGTGATCAATTGTTCTCCATGTTCACTGTAGATAGGACAGGAAATAATGGGCTTAGTCATCAGCAAGGGAGATTTAGATTAGATATTAAGAAAAACTTTCTAACTATAAGGGTAGTTAAGTACTGGAATAGGCTTCCAAGAGAGATTGTGGAATCTCTGTCATTGGAGGTTTTAAGAGCATGTTGGACAAACACCTCTCATGGATGTTCCAAGTTACTCGGTTCTGCCTCAGCTCATGGGGCTGGACTTGATGATTTTGTAAGGTCCTTTTTAGCCCTACCGCTCTCTAATTCTGTGTTTCTAAGGCTATTCATTCACAGATCATGGAATTTTTCAAAAAGGTTAAGTTCCCTGAGTAAACTATAAAAATGCAAAATTCAAGGGAGGTTGAAATGTATTTGAACAATTTTACCAGCTTCATTAAATATAATTCTATGAATATTGTGAAATCATTTTCAGTATGAATTCCAAAATACATTTTGGAAAAGTGTAACCACAGTTCCTGCTTATACCAACAGATCTGGTAATCCATTAATCAACTTAATGGAACAGATTTCAGTTTTTATAATCTTTTTCAGCCAGTACTTGGAAAAAGTGTTAGGGGACATATTTCAAATACATCTTCATAATTTTATAAACTGTTTGTTTCCCTTTGTTCTTAAAAATTGGTGCAACTTTTCTATTGTCTGAAGCATAAGGAGGTTCGAAGCTGCCACAATGGAAAAACTAATACGCAACCTGAACAGTGCTGTTTTTCATTATGAAAATAAAATAAATATATAAGTACAACCTGAGGTTAGTATTCAAGGTGAACTATCTGACTAAAATGTTATGACAAGCTACATGCATTTTTGTCAGTCCTAAAAGGTCAAGAATGAGAATTTCGTACTAAATAAAATTCATTTAAATACATGGGGACTTCTGCTTCCATTGAAGCCGAAGGAAATGTTCTATTAATTTCACTGGGAACAGGATTGGGTCTATGGTATGGCTGGGACAAATGACAACGTAAAGTTTAATCACAAACCCAAAGAAGTCAATAAAAGAATCCCATTTATATCACTATATTCTGAATCAGATCCTGTATTGAGCTGCATAAGAATATATTACTACCTGGGGAAATTCCGCACCACTGCACATGCTCAGAATTCATGTCCCCTGCAGATTTCTTTTCTTCCTCGCAGAAATTTCTGATGGTGAAGCAAAGGGAAGCCACACGAGCGGCCATGCAACCCTCCCCAGGAGTATGTTTCAGATACCCAGAGCAGCCAGCAGAGAGATAAATCACTCTGAGGTAGGGGGGCAGGACTGGGGAAGATCCGGCTAGTGGCTCCTACCCTGCGCCAGGCTCAGCTGTTAGTCCCAGCTGGACTGGGGAGGATGGGATTTCCTCTTCCCCTGCACGGCATCCAGGGCCAGGTGAGAACCACCCCCAGATTTCTCCCCCAGCTGCAGGAAGCTCTGCAAACTCCCACCCCCCTGCTTCCTGCACCTATTGCTCCTCAGCTGCAGGAGGAGGGATCCCTGTACAGGGAGCTGCTCCCCCATCTGTCCAACCCACATGCATCCATACTCCCTCATATCAAGCCTCACCCCCCACACTCAGACCCCTCCCTGATGAGCCCCATTCCCCCTACACCTGCATTGCCCCAATGAGCCACCTGGATCCCCTCCCCATCCCACCCCTCCTTTCCCCTCCCCACCCAACCAGCTGCATCTGGATCTCCGCCCCACTGCCTCAGCATCAACACCCATTCCACTGAGCGCCCCACACCCAGAACCCCCTGCCGAGCTTTATCCCTCCCAGCCCTCCCTGCTGAGCCCCAACCACTTTCACCTGGACCCCTCCGCAGAGTCCCATTAGCATTGCACCCAGAACCCCCCCAACAAGCCCCTGTGCATCCAGATCCCCCCTGCTCCCGGATCCCACACTGAGCTGCCCTCACCCAGATTGCTCCACACAGAACCCTCTCAACCCACCCCTGGATCTCCCCACACTAAGCCCCTCCACACTTGGCTCCTGCCTTGCTGAGCCTGCCTGCCCACACCTGGTGCACCTGGCATGGAGGGAAAGGGCCCTGGGGTATTTCTGGGGCAGGCCCGGTCCTTGTGCTATGTCAGGGTTGGGTGCAGCCTCACTGCTGAGTCCGTATCCTGGGGGCAGCTGCACAGTGATCTCCCACCTCTGTGCAACCAGAGACCTGTTTTCCTCAATGCCATCCTGGAGCTTCCACATTTATTTGACAAATAAAATTTGCAGAATTTTGCAGAATTGTAAAATATTGTGCACAGAATTTTTAACTTGTTGATGCAGAATGACCTCCAAAGTAATATATGTATGGTATGCTTGGTTTAGAAGATACAGTCCATGATTAAATAGTAATGAATAACTAGGTTGTATGTGTACTAGTGCACTCGGCTGTGTGTAATACCTGATCCAAGTCTCACTGAAGTCAGTGAAAAGGATCTTGTTGACTTCAGCGTGCTTTGGAGCAGGCTACTATCCAGAACTTCTCAGCTGTGTGTCTTTATAGGTTGTCTACTGCTAAGAGAGTCTCCATTAGTTCTAGTGGTATGGGCCTGTGCTTTTGAAGCAGGCAAATCTGTAGTCCAGCATTTCTCAAACTGGGGTTTGTGGACCCCTGGGGGTCTCCGAGGGTACTCCAAGTGGTCCATGGATCCCGCTGAAAAACTCCTTCCCCTTCCTCCCTCAACCCCTCTCCCTCCTCCCAGCACGCCGGGGAACAGGCTTCCTATCTGCCCTGGCTCTGTGCTGCACCCAAAGGGCCCAGCATGTCCCTGCAGCCCCGGGGAGGGGAGGGAGACAGGGTGTCTCTGCATGCTGCTTCCGCCCCAAGCACTGACTCTGCAGCTCCCATTTGCCGGGAACTGAGGCCAATGGGAGCTGCAGGGGTGGTGTCTGCAGGCAGGGGCAGTGCACGGAGACTCCCTGACCCGCCCCCCACCTAGGAGCCGCTGCCAGAGGGATATGCCGATCGCTTCAGGAGCCGCCTGAGGTAAGTGATGCACCCCAGAGCCTGCACCCCACACCAAAACTCCATCCCAGAGCCCACACCCCCTCCCGAATCCAAACTCCCTCTCAGAGCCCATGCCCCCTCCTGCACCCAAATTCCCTCCAAAATGCACCCCCCTCTCACACCCAAACTCCCTCCCAGAGCGCGCACACACACACCCCCGCAGCCAAGCTTCCTCCCACAGCTCGCACCCTGCACCCCCTCCTGCACCTAAATCCCCTGCCCCAGCCTGTTGAAAGTGAAAGAGGGTGGGGAGAGCGACTGATGGAGGGAGTGGGGATGGAGTGAGCAGGAGGCAGGGCCTCGGAGGAGGGGCGGGGGAGGGGGCAGGGAAAGGGCTGAGCGGGGAGGCTTGGGGGTCCTCAAAATTTTAAAATCAAAATGTGGGCCTCGGGTTGCTAAACTTTGAGAACCACTGCTGTAGTCTATCCCCACCACAGTAGTGGAGTCCCAAGTAGCCATGGTGTGCAGCCTAGTGACAACCGTGAAGTCGTACATAGCTACTGATTTATTCTAATATCTGATCTTTTGAGTCAGCAGTCGAAGCTTCTCTTAGGTCAGGTCTACACTGTGTGGGGGGCGGTCGATGTAAGGTACGCAACTTCAGCTACGTAAATAATGTAGCTGAAGTTGACGTACCTCGCTCGACTTACCTTGCCGTGAGGACGCTGCAATGTTGAAGGCTGGCGCTCCCCCGTCGACTCCGCTTCTGCCTCGCATCGGGGTGGATTACCGGCGTTGACGGGGAGCGCGTTCTGGGATCGATTATTCGCATCTAGATTAGCTACCCGCCGAATCAGCTGGGTAGTGTAGACTAGCCCTTAAAAGCAGAATCTAGGTTCATGATTTAGTTAAATGAGATATAAGAAGATAAAAGGACTTGCTCAAGGTCACACTGTGAGTTCCTGTCTCAACTCAGATTAGATGGTTACCTGGTTACCAGTCTGCTGGTTACCAGTCCTTTTCTCTTTCTGATAAACTGCATCAACAGCAGGTTTTCACTTCTAAATAAAATATACTTTTTAAATATACGTTTTAAATAAAATATACTTTTTTTGGTAGGCAATCATAAGTAAGCATTTTATTCCTTAAACCTTTAGGAATGCCAATTCTGGAAATAAACTTTTCTGGGATCCCAAGTGTCTATGATCTGCCATACTGGCTCTTGACCATCCTGGCTAGGTGCAACATTTTCAACTTGGAAATCATGTCTTCATCTCGAAAGTTTGTACTTGCTATTGTTACAAGGAACATCTAAGATTACTATAACTAAAATATGAGAGCAGAGCTTGCTTCTTGTGTATTTGGCAGCATGTTCTCTGTAGTCAGTTTAATTGTTGCAATTGCTGTCTGATGAACAAGGATTATGATAGCCCCCATGCGCTGCTGGGTGGGAGGGGGATATCATGTGCATATTCTTCTGCATATCCTTTAATAGCTAACAGTAAAACCAGCAGCAAAACCAAAACTGAAGATGCAGCAGACACACAAGAAATAAAAGGGGGATGGAGATGGAGTATGTTTGGAGGTACTCCTGGCTCTAGGTATAAATTGACTGGCCATTTTGGTCACACAAATATCTGCTTCATTGACCTGTCCCTGATTCCTTCCCCCTTTCTAAAAGTTGACTGACCATAGTTCTTTTTAAGAAGCACTTTCCATTTTTATTGCTCTATTCCATTTCCACACTCTCCCCATTTATTTTTCCTGATGCCACTATGGATTCTTAGTTTCTAATTTTTATTAAAGATAAGCAGAATTGACAGTACAAAGTTACTGTTTTAGGTAAGCCGCAAAAGGGAAGGTGGTATATACAAGAAAAGAGAATGGTGTGGTTGAAGTAAAGTAAGATATGAGTCACAATACGCATACATATGTTTGTTATAAAAGTTATGTCTGTAATTTATTTTTAACTCATTCACCCCACTTGGGCCATCTTTCCTGATATAGTTCAGTTGCTAATCTAATATAGCCAATACGTCTTTCCTTTTCTCTTCAGTTCTTGACCATGTTTGCAGTGGGTATTTGGTTTTCTATCCCTAAGGCTTGATCCTTGTGAGTGTAGAGCTTGCTGTCGTGAGTAGTTCTGCTGAATGGTAGGACTGGAAGGGACCTAGAGAGGTCATCTAGTCCAGTCCCCTGCAGTCATGGCAGGGCTAAGTATTATCTAGACCATCGCTGACACATGTTTGTCTAACCTGCTCTTACAAATCTCCAATGATGGAGATTCCACAACCTCCCTAGGCAATTTATTCCACAGCTTAACTACCCTGACAGGAAGTTTTTCCTAATGTCCAACCTAAACCGTCCTTGCTGCAATTTAAGACCATTGCTTTTTGTCCTATCCTCAGAGATTAACAAGAACTATTTACCTCCCTCCTCCTTGTAACAACCTCTTATTTACTTGAAAAGTGTCGCCTCTCAGTCTTCTCTTCTCCAGACTAAACAAACCCAGTTTTTCAATCTTTCCTCACAGGTCATGTTCTCTAGATCTTCAATCATTTTTGTTGCTCTTTGAACTTCTCCAATTTGTCCACATCTTTCCTGAAATGTGCCCAGAACTGGACACAGTACTACAGTTGAGGCCTAATCAGTGCAGAGTAGAGAATTACTTCTTGTGTCTTGCTTACAACAGTCCTGCTAATACATCCCAGAATGATGCTCACTTTTTTTTTTTGCAACAGTGTTACACTGTTGACTCATATTTAGCTTGTGGCCCACTATGACACCCAGATCCCTTTTCACAGGCAGTCATTTCTCATTTTGTATGTGTGCAGCTAATTGTTCCTTCCTAAGAGGAGTACTTTGCATTTGTCCTTATTGAATTGCATCCTATTTACTTCAGACCATTTCTCCATTTGTCGAGATCGTTCTGAATTTTAATCCTATTCTCCAAAGCACTTGCAACCCCTCCCAGCTTGGTATCGTCCGCAAACTTTACAAGTGTACTCTCTATGCCATTATCTAAATCATTGAAGATAGCGAGCAGAATTGACCCATGCGGAAGGTCTAAGATATTCAAGAAGTCTTGTCCATATGGCAGGAACTGGACACCCCGTTCAAGAGTGGCCACACTGTAAATGAACAGAGGGAAGGGTCAGAGTTAGACTAGCAATGAAGGAGACTATTCATGGAAGCAAGCAATATGCTCAGTAATAAGTGTTTTTGTAGAAATGGGTCCACAGGGATGAAATGCATTTATTGGCTTACAGTCACAATGATTCTAAATAGCTAGTATCATTCAATTTTTATATACATTCTTTGTGATACTTTGATGTTGGCTGTTACATTTAAATGTTAGTGCAGTGCTTTTTAGGAAAGGTCTTTTAAAATAGAAATATTATTAATTATTTATTTGACCGCATAATTTATCTGAATCTGTTCAGATTTGGCTCTTCTCTGACTGTTCATGGAGATAAGACAAGTTCCTATGTAATCCCTGGTATGTTTTAAATATTCTCTGAAGTCTGATTTTTTTGCTTGCACTATTGCAAGCATGAACACACTCAAAATCAATAAGAAATAGTCAAATAGTATTAGGAAGTGATGCTGACACAATTATTCTTACCACTTCTTGGCTGCATGACAGGGAGGTAAAACAGGACCCTTTCCACTGACTTTAGTGCGCTTTGGACCAGGCTAATAGTGCCCTTACTGCAAAAATAGGACTGAGTCCCAGCTCTGATGAAACCTTGTGTCACGAGACACCCGTGCATTCACAAAGTGTTCTGTACTTGTACCATTTTATTCATATGATCCCTAAAGACATTTTTGTAGAGTTTAAAAATTCTGCCTGTGTATATCTATGTGAGATGAGACCTCTCTTAGTGATGTGGATATGTGAACATCAGGGCCGGCTCTACGATTTTTTGCCATCCCAAGCAAAAAAATGTTTGGCCGCCCCCCCTTGTTTTGTTCTTGCTCCCCACACCCCTGGCCCTGCCTCAACTCCGCCCCTTCCCAACCCCTTCCCCAAATCCCCAGCACCGCCTCCTCCCCCACATGCGCTGCATTTCCCCCACCCCATTGCGTCCTGTGCCCCCCTCCGCAACCCCCCGCCCTAGATCACCTGCGCTCTGCCTGCTTCCCTGAACATGCCGCTGCTCCACTTATCCCCACTCCCTCGCCCGAGAGTTAATTACACTGCTCTACAGCCAAAATGCTTCTGAAATAAATGTAGTCAAACTTTACTAATTCTGGGTCACTGAGAACGAAAATGATGCTTAAAATTGTTGATTGGCTCTAGTTTTCAAGACATGCTATTGGGTCAGTATATACGACCATTGACTTGGGAATGGCGGAGGATAAGTGAGTTATAAAGGGAAGGGATCTCAATTTAAACCAGAAATGACTAAAATACGTCTTTGACTGGATCTGTGAATAAATCTATGACTGGGTTTGGACAGTACTTGCTTTTTAGGCAAAACAATGAATGATGCAATCTGAAGCTGGTATTGCGTCATACATGATATGAATTGCATCATGTTATTCCTAGAAGTCATGGATGATGCAATCATAATGAAGCTTACATCACTCTGCTGAACAAATTGCCCTATATCAGCTCTAGAAATCATACAGTGTCATGCTCTCTTATTTGTCAGTGTTTGATTTTGCAAAGGGACACATTTCTGTTTAGCTAAAGTGACCAGAGATGCCTCGTACTTGTGTGAACAGTGCAGATAACTTCTGCTATGTTTGTGGTGCATCACAAAAGCGCAGTATAACCACTATGGTTAAGAAAGCCTATCACCTTTCTTTTGGCTGCAAAATTGGAGATCAGGACAAGAGGTGGGCCCCACACATATGCTGCAACACTTGTGCAACAAATCTTCGCCAGTGGTTGAACAGGAAAAGGAAATCTATGCCTTTTGCAGTGCCAATGATTTGGAGAGAGCCAACAGATCATACAAGCAATTGTTACTTCTGCATGGTGCCTCCAGTTGGGAAAGGTGTGTCAAAGAAGAAAAAGTGGACTCTGCATTATCCAAACATTCCATCAGCTATACATACGCCCAGTACCCCACGGAGAAGGACTGCCGGTTCCTGATGCACCAGAATCATTCTCACTTGAGTCAGATGAGGAAGAGGAAGAGGATGAAACTTCTGGTCCTGAACCATCAGTGTCACAGGACCCACATTTTCTCCCATCCTCCTCCTCTGAACCACACCTCATAACACAAGGTGAACTGAATGACCTTGTCAGGGATTTGGAACTACCCAAGAGTAAGGCAGAGCTTTTGGGCTCCAGACTACAGCAGTGGAATCTCCTGGCAGGTGATGTTAGGGTTTCCATGTTCCGTGACTGTCAAAAGGATCTTTTCCCATTCTTCTTCATGGAAGGTGATCTTGTAGCCTGCAACAACATCGATGGTGTGATAGCAGCCCTCAACATCGTTCACGATCCAGATGAGTGGAGACTGTTCATTGATTCATCGAAGACGAGTCTTAAAGCTGTTTTACTGCATCATGGCAATGTTTTGCCATCAATTCCAGTTGGTCATGCAGTCCAGATGAAGGAAACCTATGACAACATGAAACAACTTTTGAGGTGCATAAACTATGACCAACATCAGTGGCAGCTTTGTGGCGATTTGAAGGTTGTTGCTCTCTTGCTTGGTCTGCAGACTGGATACACAAAGTACTGCTGTTTTCTCTGCGAATGGGATAGTCGTGCAAGAGATTCCCACTACATCAAGAAAGATTGGCCACTCCGACAGTCATTGGAGCCTGGGAGGAAAAGTGTTCAGCATCCACCACTTGTTGAATCAAGGAAGATTTTGTTACCACCCTTACACATCAAGCTGGGTCTGATGAAGAACTTTGTCAAGGCCATTAACAAAACACAAGCAGCTTTCAAGTACCTCCGTGGAAAATTTCCAAGGTTAAGTGAAGCTAAGATAAAGGAAGGTGTCTTTGTTGGTCCTCAGATTCATGAACTTCTTCGAGATGATGCATTTGACCATGCACTGCGTGGCAAGGGAAAAAAGGCATGGAAAGCCTTCCAGTTAGTGGCAATAAATTTTCTCGGAAACAACAAGGCAGACAACTACAGGTTGTTGGTGGAAAACCTCCTCAAGGCATACAAAAGCCTTGGTTGCAACATGTCACTAAAGATACATTTTTTGCACTCTCATCTAGATTTTTTTTCCACCGAACTGCAGAGCAGTGAGCGACGAGCACGGCGAGCGATTTCACCAGGACCTTGCAACAATGGAGAAACGCTATCAGGGCAAATGGAGCCCATCAATGCTTGCAGACTATTGCTGGACAGTGACAAGAGATGCTCCATTTAATGAATACAAGAGACAAGCCAAGAAGCGCCGAGTAGACACTGAATAGGACTAAACTATGTACATAATAGTTTTTTGCCTTTTGTTTCATAATAAATTTTATTTATATAACCCCTTTGCTGGTTTTTAAAGTGTTACATAAACAGGACAGGTGAAATAGTATCATGTAAAGCAACCATAAATACATGAAAAGACCTAGGTTTACAATTTATGATTAAAACTCTACTATCTACACAATATACATACACATAAAATGTAAAAACTTAAATATCTTAGAAACAGTAGCCAATCAGTTGTTTTAATTGTCATATTTGAATTCAGCACATCAAAATACATACTAAATAGCACATTTTATCTCTGAAGCAGACAACTTCTCAAAAATTGTAGACCAGTGTTATTTAATAATTTAATAATTAAGGGTTAATACAGTTCAGGAAATGGGAGGGGACGTGCTGCAGCCCGTAGAACTAGTCTCAGAGAAGATGGACTGCCAGAGAGGGATGCAGGAAGCCAGGCCTCTGAACTGAGGGAGGCACTCCAGGGGGACAAAAGGGGTCTAAGGTGCAGCTTGCCCAATAACCATGACAAATGAAAAAAAATAGCCGCCTTGTACATTAATATTGAACAAACAGCTCAGCAACAGTTAAGCCTGTCTCAGCTCTCCCAGATCACTGAAAGGGGAGCTGTGAGCCTTCTCGCCCCCTGCCCGAGCAGTATCCCTGCTGAGATAGTTACAGTGATACAACGCGCACTGGTGTGGCCGCAGTAACATGGGTCCAGGGGTTAACACTAGGGCTTGTACCAGTATCACCATCTCAGCAATCGAACCCCTAAGCGACATAGTTCTAGCAACACACGTGCTGTGTAACCAGGCACAGGGAGGAGTTCCCCAGCGCACTTTTACTTAAAGCTTTCCGAGCAGTATTTCACCTTTCCAGTCTCACCCTCTATTGATTTACATATCACCATTCATGAACCTGATAGCACCAGGCAGAATTACCGGCCATGGGCCTGACTCATGACCGTGACACTCCAGTTTTTATGCGGGTGTGACTCCATTGATTTCATCCAGGAACGGCTCGATTTTCTCCCCACCCTGCTCAAAGATGCTTATGAGACGCAAGTGGTGCGTGCTACAGGCACTCCTTGTTTCCCTTACTTTTGTCCCTAGCCCTTCCTCCCCCAAGGAACTTTTGTGGGGAAGCCTGTGTCTGTGAAACAAAATGCCAGAGCCGGGAGAATTCTCCCCTAGCTGACAAAGGGTCTTTGACACCCCGTGAACTGCTATAGCAGTACAGATGGGCCACAGAGGGAGGAAGAAGACATCAGAGGCTGGATGGCTCAGCTCCTAGGGAGGGCGAGAAGCCGAGCGGCGATGCTGCGCGAAACAGCTGTTTCGCGTGCGGCAAGCCTGGGAGGGAGGGGGAGAAACCGAGCAGTGGCGGCGCAGAGCGGAGGCGAGCTGGGGCGGCGGGGGCGCATTTCTAGGGGCAGCATGGCTGGTGCCAGAATGCCGCCCCTAGAAATGTGCCGCCCCAAGTACCAGCTTGTTTTGCTGGTGCCTAGAGCCAGCTCTGGTGAACATAGGGCAGGAAATGCTCACACGTTCATTTTGAACTGGGAAGCTGTCAGAAGGACTCACTCGATGTTTGGAGTGAATCAAATATGCTAGTTGTGAATCAGAGTCCTGGGGGACACCACAAAATCTTTTGGATTTATTCCACAGGTCTGTCACATTTACATTTCATCTGACGGCACTGTGCTACAGTACGAAATCAACAGGGTGAAAGAGCTCCAGATAAAGAAAAGAAGAGGGATAGTAGATAAAATAGGGAGTCATAAATAGGGAGACATACAAGAAGAGAATGAAACACAATTCATAATACAGTCAGCTTTTATGGACACTATTCATAGTTGTGTTTAGATACAAATATTGAACTAAAATCCTGAAAATGACTAATGGTCTCTCAGCACAGCTCTAAATTATGCCTTATCTATTAGCTTCACTAAATCCCAATATAATATACAGATACTTTATTTCTCTTTAAATGGGACAGAAAGAATTGTAAATTCCGTTTCAGTGACATCAGGATAAACACATACTGATGGTAATGCAATAGTATTATGAACAGTTGCAGCACCCTTCTTCCTCTGATATCAGTGAAATTAAAATTTGAATGTTAGAATGGATTTTTAAAGTTTACTGGAATCCCTACTTGATTTTATGTTTCATTACAAAGATTTATGTTCAAACAAACAAAACTATATTTCACTGGGAGGACAACTATATTCCACTCCATAACAGAAATAATCTCCATTCTTCTTATAATGTTTGGAATTCTGGTGTTCAGTAATATTATGTAGCTTATGGGGTTTTGCTGGTCTGTAAATTGGTATATTTTCAAAATACTATGAACTCCCTTCTTCATCAGTGTGAAACGCACAGTGCAGTACAATAACACTTTATTTTTATAGCTTCTTTCATTCAATCCTGTGACCTACAGAGTTAGGTAGTAACTGGAAGAGAGGAAATTTTAAGAAATGTAAGCAAGAGAGACTACACATGTTTGTAGCTGAGCTTTAAAATGAGATGGTGAGTGTTTGAGGCGGAGAGATCCAGGAAAGTTATTCAAGAAGACAGGACCTGCAGCAAAGAAGGTTTTTTTTCCCAGATCAACAGTGGTCAGATCACCTGACGGAGAGACAGAAAAGACTGGTATTACACAGAAGTGAGGGTGCAGGGAAGTGGAGGAGAGAGACACACACATGTTCTGTGGAGTATTATATTTGTAGTCACACTGATGAGCATTCTAAATGAATCTGATCATCTCACGTGCTAAGGAATTTTACATCACAAACACTCTTATGAGGCAGAGAAGTATTGTAGTCAGTATTTTACTGACAGGAAGCTGAGATGGAGAGAGGATAAATGATTTGTCCATGATCATACAGAAAAGATATAACAAAACCCCGATCTCCTCAGTTGTATTATGATGCTTTAACCACAAGACCATCCCTCCTCAATAGGTGGGCAGATTTTTTTATAAAAAAAGGAGACCAACTTTGAGCTAGCTCCTGAAAAGAATGTGTGTGTTTGACTATGGGATGGTGTGGCCATCCTTCTCTTTACTTGAGAGAAGGCTGAGAGCAGCATTCTGCACATGCTGGAGCTTGGGGAGACCCATGGGGAGAAGAATGTTGCATGAGTCAAGACAAGAATGTGAATGATGATTTAGCAGAGGTGCAGTCAGGACACAGGACAGTGACATATGTTGCAGTGATAGGTAGGTTTTCAGAAGGAGGAGATACAGTAGGATGAGAAGAGTTCAAGGTCGTGGATCATACTCAGGTTATGGACTGTGTAGGCTAATAGGAATCAAGTAGTGGGATCAGCGTTCATGTCGCACTTCCCATCAGTACCTGGCCTCAGCCAGGGAAGCTAATGATCCAACCAGAAGACCAAATATGTTGATGAATCCTGCCGCCTAAAGCACATTGTGCATACACTAAGAAAAAGTGAGATGGAGAATGTGAAATTGTGCTTGAGAATGTTTGTCATTCCCAAGAGAAGACCTTTTTTTTTGAGTCATTTACTGTCGCTGAAACAAATTGAGAAGGTCACAAGATTACCTGCTCAAGATAGACAAATAAGAGTCTTTAAAAGTGATGAAAATTAGTATTATTGCGGTTAAATTTTTAGTTAAGGATAATGATAGAGATAAAAGCACAAAGATAGACAGTAGATAGAAAAGAGCAAAGAGCCAGAAAATGAACCTTGTGGGATACTACAAAAGAAGGTCTTGTTACAGAGGAGAACGGTGTGTGCTACATATAGTATATATCGGTGTTGGTGGAATAGCAGTTTAGAACATTCTGAGTATCCATCCTCTGAAAGTAAGAGTCCTTTGAGGTGCTTCAGTTTAAGTGCCAAAATCACTAGTCACTTCTGAAAGTCTTGGCTAGCATATACTACTTTAGAGGAAGAAGATTATTGTGTCTATTTTATGATGATCTTTTAGTGCAAGATAGACAAATTCAGACTGAAAATAAGGTACATTTTTAACACTGAGAGTAATTAACCATTGAAGCAAACCTAGAGACGTGGTGGATTCTCCATCATCTGCAATCTTTAATCAAGGCTGGATATCTTTCTAAAATATGTGCTATAGCCCAATAGAAGTTATAGACTCGATGCAGAAATTATTGGGTGAGGTTTTATGACCTTTGATACATAGGAGATCAGACTAGATTATGATAATGCTCCCACCTGGCTTTAAAATCTATGGCTCTGTAAAACTATTTGTATTACGTGTTGAATCCTATTGACTTCACTGGCCATATTAAAGAGGGAAAACTGTTACTTTATATAAAAGCAAGTGGTTAAGAAAAGAATATTGTGTGTTCTGTGTATCTTAATTAAAATATTCAAACTGCGAAAAAAATTTAATTAGTCAGTTTGGTAAATAACTAGTGACTAAGCCAAATTTAGCCCATTCATTTACTTGAGTGAAATTACACCAGGAATGAATTTGGCCAGCTGAGTTCAGTTTATGGCATAATGAATCATAATTGTGGTGTGCGATATGTGTAACATATGAATGTTCTGTTTCACTAACAGTAATATTTGGCCTTTTTGGCATATTTTCTTTTGTAAATCATTACGCTGAAATATAAGGATAAATATAACTCTGGGTTTTGTTTTTTATGATGCAGCTGTTCTTATGTTTTTTTTATTATTTCTTTTCATGTCAAAACAAGGAAAAATTAAAGTCA
This sequence comes from Macrochelys suwanniensis, assembly GCA_033296515.1. Lineage (NCBI taxonomy): Eukaryota > Metazoa > Chordata > Testudines > Chelydridae > Macrochelys > Macrochelys suwanniensis. Next base: position 37,791,370 of record CM065777.1, read on the forward strand.
GTGTGAAGGCAAAAAATGTTAGCTATCTACTTCATGCTTATTCCAAAAATAATACTTAGTCCTTGTACACAGTGTGGAGATACACTACTTGAAATCACTTTAAAACCATGAACTAATCATAACTATTATTAGCCCAATAGAAGTTGCTCACATTAAGTGTTTACAAAATTGAGAGGTCCTTAGTTAGCCATATGTCTCCAACAGTGTACTAAGGAGAAAAAAATATATTAAAGACTGAATTGAGAATGTCAGGTCAAGAGAGGAACAACAAATAAAGTGCTAATCTATATCTAGGTATCTATCTATAGCTCTTGTGAACCTGGTGAAAGGACCAGCATCAGCAGTGGGAAACACTTCCTTCAACACCCCAAGTAAACTTAATATATAATATTTAACATAATACCGTGATGGGGTATAAAACCCACACACAGTAAAGGGTTAACTTTCTGCTGTGGGCTCAATCAGCTCTGCCCTGCTTCATGTGCAATAGGTATCCAGCTTAGAGAGGAGGGTGAAAAGGGGAGGGTCCAGCTCAGTTAGGAACTGGCTGGGAGGGGGAGCAGTCCTTCCACCCCTATTCCTTGAGAGCAGCCTGGCTAGGGACAGGAACTGAGTAGACTGCTGCCTGACAGAACCTTCCTGAGGGAAGGCAGGTTTGATGTGGGACTATTGTTTTGAGTTGCTATGAGTGATTTGCCTGTTTGTTGCTGAGTATGACTGCTGTGTTTCACCGGAAGGGGGAATGGCCAAATTAAAACCGTTTTGTCTTTTCCACCTGACCAGGGACCCAGAAGTAATTTGTCAGGAGCCCAGGAATGACCCTGTCACAAATACTTCCTATAATCAGGCAACTCATGTGTGAGTGCTCACAGAATTGAGGGCTAATTGACTGACAGGAGAGAGAACACTGAAATAGATATCTATAGGGACCCACCTCCCAGAGAAATCTTCCCTTCCCAGATATAAGATCTAGCTGAGAAAAAAAGTAAAAAGACTTTTTTAAGAAATGAAATCTCATTAAAAAGTTAAGTCCCTGATTTTTATATATAAGTATGTACACACATCCATAATGTGTATTTTTGTGTGGTCATTGGAAACTTAGTAGGTCTAATTTTAGAGCAGTACCATTGTGAGTATTAAACAGAACATTGTTCATTCTCTCATAGGTAGCATACGAATACATTATGTCCTGCCATGCATACCAGCAAAGCCAGTGTGGCCTTCAAGGTTTTTCTCGACTGGGATATCCATAGAAACCTTACTATAGTTATGCTGGATGTTCAAACATACAATCACTACTGAGACCTCTTAGAATGAGTTGTACTCTTACAAAAAATACTCCCTTGATACAGTCTCTCAAACATTTTCTTATTCACAAGTCTAATAGAACAAGTCTTGTTTTTATTTTTGTGATTGATAAGCCAAGCAGACCTTCAAGGAGGCCTGGTCCTCCACAAGTAGCTGGTTGGAATAAAAAAAAATTGTAAACATAAGATCACTTATGAATCATCAACATCACTTAGTCTGCTTCCTCTCAATCCAGACAGAGACATCAGACAATTCATGTGTTTTTCTTTCTCAGCAGGGCAAGAATTGAGAAATTCAAAATGAAAATCTCCAGTCAGCCTTCTCTGAGTGTGCTGAGTGGTGAAGGAGGAAACTTATGACTTGCTTATAGCAAGGACCTGAAACTAAAGAAAGTGCCAGTGAAGTCTTGAGACGAAAGCTCTACCTGGCATCAGCCATGGTGGTTGAGCCTTATTTTTCAATGCGTACTATTAGAGTAGATACTCTGCTACAGATTTACAGCAATCCTGTAGCAATATTGGCCAAACAAACTGGTACTATGATGCATTAGAAACAGGGGAGGAAGAAGATGGTTATGCCATCAGTGAATGGTGATTACATCAGTGAATGAGGATCTTTGGAAGACATTACTGAGAATTCTTGAGAATAATGAGAGAGTGCCACACTGGTCATGCTGTGAAAGCCTACAAACCAGGATAGCAATCGTTAATAGAACACACAGGGTCAGCAAACAAGCCAGAAGTTCTGCGTCTGGAGCTCATTCTTTCCCAGGGATCAGTATAAGCAGCTATGCACGGCCATGCTGCCCCTCTCAATGAAACCTCAAGAAAGACTTAAAAAAAAAAATCTTCTGAGCTACCCCGTGCATCGTTCACCCATCAGTGACCCAGAAACAAGCCTATGTTGCCTGATTTAAATTAGTTTTGAAGCTTTTCTCTGGTACATGTTTTCTAACTTTCCACTGGTAGTGGCACTGAGGCAGGCAGTATATCCACCTCATCTGTGCTTTAGCGTCCCTCAACCTTTTTGTCAGCATCATTCGCTTACTAAACTGCACACAACATATGTTACTATCTTTTTGACATTGTTTTACCTTTTATTTAGTCTTCTGGTCCATCCACCAATTGCACTGTTATCTACACTATTAACTTCCTTCTTTTTCTTCTTAAACATCTCAGTTTTCCATGGTACACCTAACTGACAGTATTAAAATATAGGAATGGCTTGCTAGCTTCCTGTTGTAAGATTCTGATTGCCTTGTGTCAGGCTTAGCTCTCTGTCTTGAGAGATAGTTCTATAAATTGGATAATATCATGGATTCCCTGTAAATGTCAAGCTGGTAATCAATTCAATCCCCCTGACCCTTTTCCTACATAGAGGTGGTTCTTCCTTAATATCAAGACTAACAGCTCCTAGGGGATTTAAAACCCAGTCCACTATTTGCCATTCAGTAGGAATTGGATTAAGCCAAAGAAGATGAGATAATTTAGTCAAGCTAATGTACTTTGGGCGCCATGTCTCAATCAGTCATGTTGAAACTCTTGAGGTTCTTCCATTACTGCTTTAGAGCCACGTTAAAAAAAAATCAGTTTCAGAGTTTTCCAGAAGGAACTGCTTATCAGTGTATCTGACTTTGCCGCCCATCAGACAGATTGTTCACATTAATATAACAAGAATAAGAAACATGAAATAAAATTAAATAAACCTGTTAAAACAATCATTGTATTGTGTCTTGTTCTTAATTATTTAATTACACATGTGAGTAGTCTTTACGTATTATTCATGTACTAATGCTTTAAAGTTAAATACTCGTTTAAGTGTTTGTGGTATCAGGGTCTAAAAGGACAAAATGCAATGGAAGACCTATAAGAGTTAAGTCAATAAAAGGCAAGGGAATAAAAGGCATGAATTATGGACTAAGTTCTGAGGTTCCTTGTTGCTACAGTACAGATGTTACTGGATTATTTAAATTAATACTTTTTAATTCACATTTTAGAACTTGTGCCTGCCAATTGAAAATTAAAATATGCATCACCAAGACCGCTTGCATGTGATTCTGCGGGACGTAAACTTTAAAAAGGTGGAGGCAAAGAGGTTGAAGGGAAGAATGTTGTTATTCAGATAAAGCATAGTCAAGGCTGTAACATACGCCACTGAGAGGATGAGTACATTAGTTGCTAAACTTTTAGTACTAAGGCATTGGTTCACATTTATTTTTGTGCTTGAAGACTTGAAATCTCACTCATGTGGCTGTGTCTATGCTGTACATGTTGCCTATGTGCAATTTGTTCTTATCTATTTGCAGAGCATCTTAAAAATACTTACTTGGAGTGGCATTATTTTGGCAAGGAGAAGAGGTTTTTTTTAAAAAAGGCATAATCTAAAAATGTAGATTTGAAGATTAAATCTTATCCAGCATATGCAGATAGTTTTAAAAAATGCTTCCAGGATGGTGATTCAGTGTATGACAATGTTCTCTGTGAGTCAGTGATCTCTCTCCTGTCATCCATCTCCATCCTCTGACAAACAGAGGCTAGGGACACCATTCCTTACTCATCCTGGCTAATAGCCATTAATGGACTTAACCTCCATGAATTTATCTAGTTCTCTTTTAAACCCTGTTATAGTCCTAGCCTTCAGTATTGAACTTGAGACAGTATTGAACTTCTGTCTCAGCATGGCTGTAGCAGTCTGTCTGCCGTTGGAGGTGCCATGTTTCATCTGGGAAATAAGGAGAAGCTCTGATTGTTTGTGGTCATTAAGTATATGATGCTATATATTTAGGAGTAGAGATGTTAATGGGCTACTTCCAATGTAGGTCATTATATTCCACTGATTTAATTACTCCTTGTGATTTCAACTGATGATGGTATTTTTCAGTTTTTGTCCTACATTATAGAATTATCCCACAATTTGATACAGCCACCACACCAGAGGTAGTTGTATTTCAGTGGATAGAGATTTCTGTTTGCTATACAAAACACATGTAAGACAAACAGCCTGATCACAGGCAGCCCTTCATTGCAATGTAAGGGTGAAAACTTGTGTGTGTGTGTGTGTGTGTGTGTGTGTGTGTGTGTGTGTGTGTGTGTGTGTGTGTGTGTGTGTGTGTGTGTGTGTGTGTGTGTGTGTGTGTGTGTGTGTGTGTGTGTGTGTGTAAGCAGAGCTCATTGGCAGTTCCCCACAGTGAAATGCGTAGCGGAGGAAAGGAGTGTGTTGTAGGTGTGACTAGAGGGGCTCTCATGCTCTGCCAAACACTGTATTGGGGATATGTACATGGGGCACAGAAGCATCAGGGGTCTTTATTCCTTGGCGTTATTGCTGAATATTTTAATGAGGGGCATAACTCATGTTATTCACTAATTTGCAGGACTTGATCCAGAGAATTTAGAAACCTTCTGGAAGAAAAGAGTGTAAATTCTGCCCCCGTTATTATTTATATTCTTAGTAATAAAGTTAAGAGGGTATTATAGATTTCAGATGCCAATGACTCCATGCAGTTTTCCATATCCAAAATGCTAAGGGACCAAATGTTTTTAGTTACACCCTTGCACTCCACTAGAATTTGTGGGATTTCATGGCTGTAATTGAGAGTCAGATTTGTCATTGATATGATAGAGGTATATAAAATCATGAGTGGTGTGGAGAAAGTGAATAAGGAAAAGTTATTTACTTGTTCCCATAATATAAGAACTAGGGGCCACCAAATGAAATGAATGGGCAGCAGGTTTAAAACAAATAAAAGGAAGTTCTTCACACAGTGCAGTCAACCTGTGGAACTCCTTGCCTGAGGAGGTTGTGAAGGCTAGGACTATAGCAGGGTTTAAAAGAGAACTAGATAAATTCATGGAGGTTAAGTCTATTAATGGCTATTGGCCAGGATGGGTAAGGAATGGTGTCCCTAGCCTCTGTTTGACAGAGGATGGAGATGGATGACAGGAGAGAGATCACTTGATCATAACCTGTTAGGTTCACTCCCACTGGGGCACCTGGCATTGGCCACTGTCAGCAGACAGGATACTGGGCTGGATGGATCTTTGGTCTGACCCAGTATGGCCATTCTTATGTTCTTATTGTTTAAACATTTGAGTAAAACCTATTTTTAAAAAATTCCTTGTACAAACCTTTATTTTCATTAAAAGTAATTTTTGCAATTTTGGTGTAATAAAAATGGAATGAGACTTTCAGGGACACAAATAGAGCAGTTAAACCCTCAGTCTGATGGCCTTTCTGCTGTTGAGGAGTTTGAAAGTCTTGGTTAAGGAGAACATCAAACTGGAGAGGCAGGAAATGATCCTGTAGTTGGAACTCACCTTCCAGATATCATGATATCCTCTTGCACGGAGGATATCTCTCCAGAGGAGAGAATTGCGGTTACTAGGAAGAGTCAGGTAATAGTAATGGGGGATTCGATCATGAGATATACAGATAGCTGAATTTGTGATGACCGGGAGACTCTCATGGTGACTTGCCTGTCGGGTGCAAAGGTTGTGCATTTCTCAAGACATCTAGACAGACTTATGTGCAGTGCTGGGGATTAGCCAGTGGCCATGATACATGTAGGTACCAATGACATAGGGGAAAGGTAGGAGAGAGGGCCTGGAGGCCAAATTTAGGTAAGAGATTAAAGTCCAGGACCTCCATGATGGTACTCACTAAAATGCTTCCAGTTCCATGCTCAAGAACAGTTAGGCATATCTGCAGGGTCTCAGTGAGTGGATAAGATGATGGTGTAGGGAGGAGGGTTTTAGGTTTATTAGGAACCCGGGAACCTTTTGTTGAAGAAGAAGCCTATACAGGAAGGATGGGCTCCACCTAAACCAAAATGGAACCAGATTTCTGGCATGTAAAATGAAAATGGTCGTAGAAGAGATTTTTAAACTGACTGGTGCAGAGGAGCACATGAGTCGGACAGAGGCATCCCATTGGAGAAGATCTATTAATGGGGATTCTCTATATATAGTCTATATAAAGAGGAGAGAATAGAAATTGATAAAGTACAAGCAGAAACTGAAGAGAAACAGTCAAACAAAAGAGAGCCCCATTCAATTACATCACATGGAGGCAGACAACTAAAAAGTGACAAATTTTATAAGTGCTTGTATATAAATGCTAGAAGTCTAAACACGAAGATGGGTGAACTTGAGTGCCTGGTATTAAAGGAGGATATTGATATAATAGCCATCACAGAAACTTGGTGGAACAATGATAATCAATGGGACACAGTAATACCAGGGTACAAAATATATAGGAATTGCAGAGTAGGTTGTGCTGGTAGGGGAGTGGTGTGAAAGAATATGTAAAAGAAAACATAGTAAAAAATAGTAAAAATATTAAATAAATCAAACTGTACTATAGAATCTCAATGGATAGAAATTTTGTGCTTGAATAATAAGGGTATAGCAGTAAGACTATACTATCAACCACCTGACTGGGATGGTGATAGTAATTTTGATTAGAGAGGCTATAAAAATAGAAAACTCAGTGATAATGGGAGCTTTCAACAATCCCCATATTTGAGTGGATACAAGTCACCTCAAGATGGGATGCAGAGTTAAAATTTCTAGACAGCATTAATGACTGCTTCTTGGAGCAGCTAATCCTGGAATCCACAAGGGGAGTTTAGGATTTAATCCTAAATGGAGTACAGAATGTGGTCCAAGAGGGGAATACAACTGAACTGCTCGGTAATAATGACCATAGTGTAATCAAATTTAATATCGGGGGGGGGGGGGGTAGGAAGAGAAAGGGGAAATACCAGAAACTGACCACAGTAGTATTTAATTTCAGAAAAGGGAACTAGACAAAAATGAGGAAGCTAGTTAAGTGGAAATTGAAATGAACAGTCACAAGAATGAAATGCCTGCAAGTACATGGAAAAATTTTAACACCATAATGGAGGTTCAAATTAAATGTATACCCCAAATAAAAAAAAACAGTAAGAGGACCAAAAAAATGCCACCATAGCTAAACAGAGTAAAAGTGGCAGAGGCACAAAGGCATCATTTATAAATTGAAAGTCATACATACTGTATTGAAGAAAATAGAAAGGAGCATAAACTCTGGCAATCTAGTATAAAAGTATAATACGGTAAAAGTCTTTTGCTAGTTGCTCTTCAAATTCTAACAGCAAAATAATTAAGTACATCAAAAGCAGGAAGCCTATGAAAGAGTCAGTGGGGCTGCTGGATGATTGAGGTGCTAAAGGACCACTGAAGGAAGACATGGATGTTACAGAGAAACTAAATGAATTCTTTGCATCGGTCTTCACTGCAGATGAACTGAGGGAGATTCCCACACCTGAACCATTCTTTTTAAGTGACAAATCTGAAGAACAGTCCCAGATTGAGGTGTCAGTAGAGGAGGTATTGGAACAAATTCATTAAACTGAACAATAGTAAGTCACCAGCACCAGATAGTATTCACCCAAGTATTCTGAAGGAACTCAAATATGAAATTGCAGAAGTACAAACCGTGGTACTTTTTAAATTAGCTTCTGTACCAGATGATTGGAGGATAGCTAATGTGACCCCAATTTTTAAGAAGGGCACCAGAGAAGATCCTGGCAATTACAGGCTGGTAAGCCTAACGCCAGTCCCAGGCAAATTGGTTGAAACTATAGTAAAGGAACAGAATTATCAGACAGATAGAGGAACACGATTTGATGGGGAAGAGTCAGCATGGCTTTGTATGCCTCACCAATCTATTAGAATTCTTTGAGGGGTTCAACAAGCAGGTGGACAAGGGTGATCCAGTGGCTATTGTGTACTTGAACTTCAGAAAGCTTTTGACAAGGTCCCTCACCAAAGACTATTAAGCAAAGTAAGCAGTTCTGGGATAAGACGGAAGATTCTCATGAAGATCAATAACTGGTTAAAAGACAGGAAATAAAGGGTAGGACTATGTGGCCAGTTTTCAGAATGAACCAAGGTAAATAGTAGTGTCCCCCAGGATCTGTACTGGGACCACTGCTGTTCAGTATTTTCATAAACAATCTGGAAAAAGGGGTATACAGTGAGACGGCACAGCTTGCAGACAACAAAAAGTTACTCAAGATAGTTAAGTCCAAAGCAAACTGCAAGGAGTTAACAAAGGGATCTCACAAAACTGAGTGACTAGACAACAAAATGTTGATAAATGCAAAGTAATGCACATTGGAAAACACCACCCCAACTATAAATGCAAAACGATGGGGTTTCAATTTGCTATTATCACTCAAGAAAGAGATTTTGGAGTCATTGTGGGTAGTTTTTGGAAAAATATCCATGCAATGTGCAGCAGCGTTCAAAAAAGCTTAACCGAATGTTAGGGAGCATTAAGAAAGGGTTAGATAATAAGACAGTAAATATCATAATGCCACTATATAAATTCATGGTACGGCCACATCTTGAATACTGCATGCAGTTCTGGTTACCCCATGTAAAAAAGATATATTAAAAATTGAAAAGGTGCAGAGAAGAGCAACAAAAATGTTGAAGGATATGGAACAGCTTTCATATGAGAAGAGATTAAAAAACTGGGACTGTTCAGTTTGGAAAAGAGACAAATAAAGGGAGATATGATAGAGATCTATAAAATCATGAGTGGTATGGAGAACGTGAATAAGAAAATGTTATTTACTCCTTCACATAACACAAGAATCAGGGGTCACCCGATAAAATTTACCAGCAGCAGGTTTAAAACAAACTAAAGGAAATACTTCTTCACACAATGCACAGTCAATCTGTGGAACTTGTGGTCAGTGGATGTTGTGAAGGCCAAAAGTATAATAGGGTTCAAAACAGAATTAAATAAGTTAATGGAGGATAGGTCCGTCAATAGCTATTAGCCAAGATGGTCAGGGATGCAACCCCATACTCTGACTGCCAGATGGTGGGACTGGATGACAGAGGATGGATCACTTGATAATTTCCCTGTTCTGTTCATTCCCTCTGAAGCATGTGGCATTGGTCACTGTCGAAAGAGAAAATACTGGGCTAGATGGGCCATTGGTCTGACCCAGTATGACCGTTCTTGTGATACGTTTCATTCATGCACAATTTGAGTGCTGCCAGTTTGGGTTACATTTGTAAATTATTGTGATTTGATATCTCTTGAGCAGATGTAATGATCTCAAATATGAGCAGAAGAAATGACTTTATCTCTCTTTTTCTTTTCAGAGTCACAGTGTACACTCTGTGGTGAGCCTGAAGGTGAGAGTGTTTCTATATTTCTTAATTATTTTCAAAACTGATAGTGGACAGGCTTGACTCAAGTGATCTGTTTAGTCTGTTAGTTCATTTGTATGAGTAACAGTAGATTGAACATGGTATTAGAAATGATGCTAACACAAGAAACACTCACACTTTGCTGTGCTAGATACCAAAATGAATCAAATTAAACTGAGTAAAGCACAGTACATGCTCTAGGCAGAAGGAAATTATCTTAAAGGACAAATATTCCATTACAGTAAAAATGGAAATATTTGCTTTTTGTTCAGTTTTTGTGTGTTTGCCAGTATAATTTGGAATACGAAACCCTGATGAGGCACTTGAAGACATCATTTGGGAAAAAAGGACATTGGATAATGTAAATGAAAATGAGTTAATCTGTAAAGGGTCACATTTTCATGTTTAGTGTAACTCAGAGTACTAGAGAGGCTCTTTTTTAACAGGTGAAGTGAAATAAATACTGCTTTTGAAACAAGGATAATTAGGCAATAACATTAATGCAAACGTATGCACCAATGATGTTTATTTTTCAGTGCTGGATTAACACCAAGATGAGATGTAGGATTTACCTAAATAAGCATTGAGGTGAATCCGAGGGTTTTACTTTTTGAAGCAGATAGTCCATTATTGGAGAAAAAACTCGCATTCTATTACCCTTATTGCTATTAAACAAAATGTAAGAGGAAAATTATCTTCTAACCTAGCTATCTGGAACCTCTCTGTCAAAAGTAATCCAAAATACTGGCCACGATGGATCCATTTTCAGCCATTTTACAAAACTTAGAAGCTTGATTATGCACTGGCAGCTTAATTTTTCAGCACTTTATATGCTCAGAATAGTTTCTGAAAAGCAAAACAAAGCTTTCTATATTTTGGGGTGGGGAGGAGGAGAAGCTAATAACTGTATTCAGGAGAATTAAAGATGGTGTCTGATGTGATAAGTCTTGGGGCTTTGCAACTAATGAAACAATCCAGTTCATAAGAACATTTTTCATCTGCTTGTATTGATTTATTAACCGTCCTGAGAGGTTTGTTTTGACTTTTTTGCGTTCCTTTTACCCAAAAGCTACAGTACTAGTCACAGTGCTTTTTCCATGTAGTTTATAAAAAATTAGACCAAATCAAGGAAAAGCATAAAACAGATGTTCAGTTGCCTTATGTGCCAAACTGCTGACTTTACTATCTCCGTGTACAGTTGTATGGTAGATTAATACTGTTGTTGTGCATGACTAAACTGATTTTCCACAATCATGCTCATTTTTTTTCCAGAAAACCAGAAGTACGTGCTCAAGTTTTGCAAACTTGAATTAAAAAACTCATGTGTCCTTAAAAGTGAACAACAGGGTTCAGACTTTTTTTTTTTAAAGTACTCAATAACAAGCCCTTCATTTTTATGTGTTTAAAAAAATCTATCAAATGGCGAGTGAGTGTGTTGTTGGTGGGACCTGTATTAACTTGGTATTCAGCTGTTTAGATGAGCAGAAACAAACTGTTATAGATGGGAATTTCTTCTGGCGCACAAACTAGCTCCTTGAGTGCAGTGCTGCTGGTATGCTAATTGTTAAATCTTACCTACAGTATTTAAAGCATACTCATTAAGTTCAGCAAAGATAAGTGAAAAGGATTTTTACAGTCTGTTTTTTTCTTTGCTTCGGAGTGCACTTTCTGATCTCCAGGTGCTGAGCAAACTCAGTGGTTTTAGCCATAGTATCATGGAGCAGAGTTAAGATTGCTTTACAGACTTGCATTTTAACACGAGCTTTTATACTTTTGTTTTGTAGCAGTCTCAATAAAATGGCAAAAAAACCCCACACTCAGAATATACATTTTTAGCACTATATGAATTTTTCATTGTGGTTTGATGAAAAATGAATGGATAGGGAGAGACTAATGAGAGTTCAAAAATCACCTGTTATGGCAATTATTCCATTGGATTGTCTCTTCCTCCCTGCTGCGGAAGTCTAAAACACTATGTCCATTGGCTACACTGTTGCTCATCTAGTATTTGTCTTTAGAGTATTTTCCAACTTTTTTTAGTCATGGAAAATACACTTCTATTCATTTCTAAGGGACGGACGCAGAGATGGTTTCATCCACTACTCCTGTAGCTTAGGGGCAGTTCCCTGATCTAGGAAAGAGGCTGCCGCAAGTTTCTTACCTCTTCTAAATGCTAGGTTTCAGTGTAGTAGCCGTGTTAGTCTGTGTCAGCAAAATGAAAATAAGAAAGAAAAACTTGTAGCACCTTAGAGACTAAGAAATTTATTTCAGCATAAGCTTTCATGGGTTAGTACCCACTTCATCGGATGCATGGAATGAAACATACAGTAGACAGATATTTATACAGTCAGAGAAACATGATAAGGTGGAGGTGCATAGACCAACCTTAAGAGGCTAATTAATTGAGAGGAACCATCACTTCAAAGGTTTTTCTTCCCCTGCTGTTATGGTTCCTCTCAATTAATTAGCCTCTTAAGGTTGGTCTATGCACCTCCACCTTATCATGTTTCTCTGACTGTATAAATATCTGTCTACTGTATGTTTCATTCCATGCATCCGATGAAGTGGGTACTAACCCACGAAAGCTTATGCTGAAATAAATTTGTTAGTCTCTAAGGTGCTACAAGTTTTTCTTTCTTACTTCTAAATGCTGTTTAAATTCCTCTCCAGTTGATTATGCTCACTATTGACTAAGGCTGTGAACCCGCCCTAGAAGACAGTTAGAAAAGTGCTTCTGAACACTCCTCCCCTCTTTTTAAAAATAATTTAGCAGAATGTTTATTCAAAGTTGAGCAGGGCGGGACACCATGTCATTAACATGACAAACCCCCATCTGATCCATTATACCACATTGCCTTCCATACTGGTTTAGTCACACTGAGTTATCATATTTCTAACCACTATAAACCACACTTCTCTGCCAGAGCCAGGAGGAATCCAGGATTCCTGATCACCAATATTCTACTGTGGACTAGTAACTAATTGTGGAACACACTGGGAAGAGCATGTAAAGTCCTTCTCCAGTGGCTCATCTAGAAAGGAATTTGTGCTTACTCCTGCAGCTCAAATAGTAAGAACTTAAGCTAGTGGTCTGAAGGTTAAGGGATACAAAACCTGCTGCTGATCTATTTGGAGGCATGGGAAGGATTATGTGATTCCCATGATGAAAAGGCCACTTCAAAACAGGTTTTTTACTTAAAAATCTATAAATAGTCATATGAATCATTAAAATACACTTTTCATATTCGTTATTTATCACACATTTTGCTTGTGCAATCAACTGTTCAGTGTATGCGTAACGTGTCCTTGTCTAAGCTCACAGAGGATATGAAACCGTGACAACATTCAGCTTGAAAGCCTAGTTCTTTAGCACAAGCTGTAAAGACTCAAGTGTTTATATCCAGAGCTCATCAGTTCAATCCCTATTACTGTCTAAGATGGCGATTGTCACACTTGCAGCTGTACCATATTAGCATATTTAATTGTTGAGAGGTATTCCTCATGTTAGTAGGGAAGGGGGAGTGCATTAGTCAGATCTGCTGGTACAATACAGACATTCTCACCCTATTGCTGCAACTGCTGCTGGTGGCATCTAATTTCCAGGAGTCCATGAGACACTACAAGGTGTTTTGGGAAGTGAGTGTTGGTGCAGATTCCTTCACGGAAGTTCCCTTGTGCTGAAAGGTTGTTGGTGCTAAACACAGAAGGTTGCTCTTGCTGTACTGACTTTCTGTAACTTTTTAAGCAAAGATAAAATGTTGTAGACAAAGAATTTACTGAGGCACAACATAGCTTCTCATGTTCTTGAGGAGCGTGGATGAAGTCAAGAGTAACTTCAGCAGCAGTTGCTCCCTGTGATCTGTAGGCAGATGCAGCTCTTCATTTTCCTGACTCTCATGAGCTATCCTCTGAAAATCACTAAACCTATATTTTAAAAATTGGGAAATTAGCAAACAAAAACTACATTTGGTAGCAGGGCACACTCTAGCCACTCAGAACCTTAAAAGTATGGAACTAAGTTATGGGGAGAGACTTGTGCATTCTTTTCCACCTTCATATTGCTTACAATATTAATAACAAATGCCAGCACTCTCATAAAGATTTTACTTCAATTTTTGGCTTGTAGCTTATGTATTCCATCGTTATTGTGTTCCTTGCGTTGATAAAGGTAACTGCATCAATGTAATATACCTTGACTTTTGTAGGATGTTTGACTTAGTACTGCACTACATTTTGATTAAAAAATTTACACTATAAAATATAAATAAAGCACAAATTAAATGGACTAAGAACTGGCTAACTGACAAATCTTCAAGTAGTTGTCAAAGGGGAATCATCACTGAATTTGAGTGTTTCTAGCAGAATTCCACAGGGATTGGGACTAGCTCTGGGCTATTCCCTATTTTTACCAATGATCCAGAAGTAAATGTAAAATCACTGCAGATAAAATTAGCAGGTGACACAAATATTGGTGTAATGCTAAATAATGAGGACAGAGAAGTCCTACAGAGTGATCTGGGTTGCTTGAGAAGTTGGGTCTATTCAAACAAAATGTATTTTTAATACAACCAGATACAATGTTCTACAGATACAAACAAACAAACAAACAAACAAACAAACAAAATAGGCCTTACCTACAGAATGCGGGACTGATCCTGGAACACAGTGACTCTGAAAAGATTTAGGGGTCAGAGTGGATAAGCAACTGACCATGAGCTCTCAGTGCAATGTTGTGGCAAAGAGGGCAAATGCAATCCTTAAATGTGTAAACAAGGGAGTGATGCATAGGAACAGGGAAGTGATTTTTACCTCTGTATAGGTTATAGGTGAGACTGATACTAGAATACGGTGTACAGTTTTGGTGTCCACATTTAAAGGATGTTAGAGTAAGAGGTAACTTGCTTATAAAGTATAAGAACTTTCATGGAGTGAAAATGCCAAGTAGTCAAGATGTCTTTAATCTAGCAGAGAACAACATATGAACCACCAATGGCAGGAAGCTGAAGACTTAATTCAAAGTATCCAGTGATTTTTCTGGATGCCCAGTTTGAGCTGCCTACAACCTGATCTTTCACAATATTTAACCTATAAAGGTGCTTTTTAGTGTTCAAAGCACAGCTCCCTTGACACGCTGATTTACAGTTGCAGCTGTGAGTGCTCAGCACTTCTACAAATCAGATCTGAGGGTCCTAAATCAGGCACTAGAAAAGGAGGAACATACAATTAGTGACCACCTGTCAGAAGTTTGGTTTAAATGACTTGACTGACATCACACAGGAACTCCATGGCTAAGGCAGGGATAGAATCCAGTTCTCAAGGGCAGCATTCAACTACTTGAACCCTGAGACCATCCTTTTCTCTTCTTGCAATCCCTTGCCTCATTCACTGCACACTTGTGCTTTGCTTTCTTTGAGAAGGGTATAGCCAGTGTATTGTCTGCAGTTATGTTACCACACAACTCCTTCTAAGCAAGCACATGTATTCTTATGGGGAAAGCGTTACAGAGAAAACACATTAAAACAATAGAAGAACCTACACATCTGCTAAGAGCTTACCAAAGGTCATCTATTAGTCTTATGTGGCCATTAGTAGGTCAAGTCTTTCCATCCACTCCACAAGGATTGGAGCCCAGCCTTGGACAGAAGGTTCTGTCTGTTTTTTTGCATTATAAAGAACCCCAAGAGTTGGTTTAAACTCAAGCTATTTATCCGAAAATCATTTCTTTGTCTAGTCTCTGAAAATTCCAGTTTCAACTATCTTATATGAGCTTTCCCAGAAGGTGGTACCCCTCTGGTGGGGTTTCAACCTGGCTGACTTGCATTAATCATCACTTTTTGTTGTTGTTGAGGAATTGTGGTAGCCCTCCCCCAGGAAGTAGAACACAATCACAACAAACCATTCATGTAAAACAATGGACCCCCAAAGATAGGGCAACTTCTTGCAATATAACTGTCATAGGTTCTTCCTTTGTTACACAGTCCTGATTCATCCCCAGAGCAGGTCCATCCTGTGTACTGAATGAGGTGGGGGGTCTTGTGGAAAAAAAATATGTGATCATGTAATTAAAGACTGCATCATAAGGCATATACAAAAGATGGGTCAATTCAGTTAAGTTTCCTTCTAGCATATCCTAACTTTTAAATGCTTGACTTAGCAACTTAATATTTAATATATTTTATATGTATTCAATATAATCATATCTTAAATATATGTTATGAAGGGGTTAGACTTTACAACTGAGATCTTAGGGCCAAATATTCCATAGTAATTGCAACCACGCTTGAATTATTGCTGCAGTTTGTGCTTACAATTCATGTGTGAGCACAACCTGAGCATGTACCGACAAACCTACTACCTGCATTTGGATGCCAGTCAGGCACTTCAGAGGGACAAGTACTGTACTCAGATTCTCCCCACCCCGAGTTGCTGATTTTTGCAGGTGCAAAATGCCTGTGAAAAAACTATTCTTTAGTGTGTAGCAACTTGGATTGAATTTTCCAAAATCCTGATGTATTCATATGAGAGCTTCATATTGTTGCAGAATGTGGAGAGCTCCCTGTGCTGTCTGGTCTTGAATGAATGGTGTATGAGAACAATATCCATGTTCAATCATGTGGCTATTTGGAGATCATCTCTTTTCATTTCTTTTTACTCAGAATTTGATACAAGTGTCACTTTGAATAGATAAATAACTTTTTTCTTTAAAATTTTCCCTTTGGAAATTTATGAGGACTACTTCCAAACACACACTCAGCCTATGCTCCCAGACAGATCTAAAAAGGAGGATCTTGGAGGACCTTATAGCATTGCAGGATCTGTCATGATTTTGCATTTATGCACATGTGCACAAAAAAGGTTGAATGAAGCCCTTAGTTTGCATATGGAATTTAAAGGTAGTTGTTTTTACATGTTGTTTTTAGATATGTACTCACTGAAGTGCCACTGACAGTCTTTTGCTTCAGTGAATTTAAGGAATACACACATTTACATATTCACAAGATAATTTACATACCAGAGACCATATTTTGATGAGATTTTTTTTACTCTGAACATCCCATATTCAAGGAGAGGGAGTGAGTGTTCATTCATCAAGCTATGCACAATTGGCTTCAGAACTAGGGGCAGAAAAAGTGCAAGATAATATACCATACTAAGCTGCTATCAACTCTGCCAGAAAAACAGAAGGATGAAGACCTTGATTAGAGTAAATACAAACTACTGTTAGTGCTTCATGTTACAGAACAAACATCAGGGAGACTATGTTCATTTAAGGGCTTGCCTTTAAATCACGCTGCAAGTGAACAATGAAATTTGTTTTATACCTTTTCTCCATCTGGTGGATACAGAAAAAATTGAGATATGAAGAGGGAGTGGGGAACAAGAAATACTATGCCATATATTTGAGAGCAATGTCAGAGGCTGTGGGTATGATCCTGGCCCCATTGATAGGATTCATCTGGGTATATCTCTCCAAATCGGTTCCCATTGCAAGGGCCTCAGGAATTGGACCCCTCATTCCCTCTGGGTCTCTGCCTGAGGCACATAATAGTGCACTTTGGTATCTCCTATTCTTAGCCTGTGGCACACACTAGCTTAGTCTCCAGAGGGCTGTAATACTTTAGACTGATTCAGGTTATCGGGCTCAATACAGGGGTAACTGGGTGCGGTTTAGTGTCCTGTGATGTGCAGAAGGTCAGGCTAGATGATCTGGCGGTCACGCCATCTCAAAAAGGATTTATTGGAAATAGCAGAGGTGTAGAAACAGATGACAAATACAATTCAGATGCGTGAAGAAAAAATTGCATGAATAGAAATTGAAAAGATTGGGACCCTTTACTCTAAAGAGGATGCAAATGAGGGAAAATAACAAGTACAAAACAACAAATTCAATTAAAAATGGGCCCTTTCAATTATCCGTACTTATACCAAAGCAAGAGGACAGTGAGTGAATTACAAAGGCTGAAAATTCAAAACTAATGAAAGGAAATACTATTTTACCCAATGATCAATTCACCTGTGGAACTCATTGCCCCAAGATACCTTTTGAGGAGGAGGAGGAGGAGAAGAGTTACAGAGGGTTTTAAAAGCACTAGATGCTTCCATGAATAATGAGAATGTCCACAGCTACATTAGAAAATATTAAAGAAAAACAAATTTTACCTACATAAATTCATAGGTATTAGTACAGAGACCAACCTCTAATTGAAGGGATTAGGAAGAAACTTTGACTGTACAAGCAGGTTATCCCATAATTACCCATTTCCTTGCCCATTCCTCTGAAGCATCTGGTATTGGCTGTAGTCAGACAGGATACTGGATGTAGTCCTAATTGTTCTGATCAGGTATGACCAGGCCCTGGTTCTCATGGGTGACTTTAATCACCCAGATATCTGCTGGGAGAGCAATACAGCGGTGCACAGACAATCCAGGACGTTTTTGGGAAGTGTAGGGGACAATTTCCTGGTGCAAGTGCTGGAGGAACCAACTAGAGGAAAAGCTCTTCTTGACCTGCTGCTCACAAACAGGGAAGAAATAGTAGAGGAAGCAATAGTGGATGGGAACCTGGGAGGCAGTGACCATGAGATGGTAGAGTTCAAGATCCTGACACAAGGAAGAAAGGAGAGCAGTAGAACAGAGACCCTGGACTTCAGAAAAGCAGACTTTGACTCCCTCAGGGAACTGATGGGCAAGGTCCCCTGGGAGAATAACATGAGGGGGAAAGGAGTCGAGGAAAGCTGGCTGTATTTTAAAGAATCCTTATTGAGGTTGCAGGAACAAACCATCCCGATGTGTAGAAAGAAAAGTAAATATGGCAGGCGACCAGCTTGGCTTAACAGTGAAATCCTTGCTCGTCTTAAACACAAAAAAGCAGCTTACAAGAAGTGGAAGATTGGACAAATGACTAGGGAGGAGTATAAAAATATTGTTCAGGCATGCAGGAGTGAAATTAGGAAGGCCAAATCACACTTGGAGTTGCAGCTAGCCGGAGATGTTAGGAGTAACAAGAAGGGTTTCTTCAGGTATGTGAGCAACAAGAAGAAAGTCAAGGAAAGTGTGGGCCCCTTGCTGAATGAGGGAGGGAACCTAGTGACAGAGGATGTGGAGAAAGCTAGTGTACTCAATGCCTTTTTTGCCTCTGTCTTCACAGACAAGGTCAGCTCCCAGGCGGCTGCACTCCGCAGCACGGTATGGGGAGGAGGTGACCAGCCCTCTGTGGAGAAAGAAGTAGTTCAGGACTATTTAGAAAAGCTGGACGAGCACAAGTCTATGGGGCCGGATGCACTGCATCCGAGGGTGCTAAAGGAGTTGGCCGATGTGATTGCAGAGCCATTGGCCATTATCTTTGACCAATCATGGCAATCGGGGGAGGTCCCGGATGACTGGAAAAAAGCTAATGTAGTGCCCATCTTTAAAAAAGGGAAGAAGGAAGATCCGGGGAGCTACAGGCCAGTCAGTCTCAGCTCAGTCCCTGGAAAAATCATGGAACAGGTCCTCAAGGAATCAATTCTGAACCACTTAAAGGAGGGGAAAGTGATCAGGAATAGTCATCATGGATTCACCAAGGGCAAGTCATGCCTGACTAACCTAATTGCCTTCTATGATGAGATAACTGGCTCTGTGGATGAGGGGAAAGCAGTGGATGTGCTATTTCTTGACTTTAGCAAAGCTTTTGATACAGTCTCCCACAGTGTTCTTGCCAGCAAGTTAAAGAAGTATGGGCTGGATGAATGGACGGTAAGGTGGATAGAAAACTGGCTGGATGGTCGTGCTCAACGGGTAGTGATCAATGGCTCCATGTCTAGTTGGCAGCTGGTATCAAGTGGAGTGCCCCAAGGGTCGGTGCTGGGGCCGGTTTTGTTCAATATCTTCATCAACGATCTGGAGGATGGTGTGGACTGCACCCTTAGCAAGTTTGCAGATTACACTAAACTGGGAGGAGTGGTTGATACGCTGGAAGGTAGGGATAGGATACAGAGGGACCTAGACAAATTAGAGGATTGGGCCAAAAGAAATATGATGAGGTTCAACAAGGACAAGTGCAGAGTCCTGCACTTAGGACGGAAGAATCCCATGCACTGCTATAGACTAGGGACCGAATGGCTGGGCAGCGGTTCTGCAGAAAAGGACCTAGGGGTTACAGTGGACGAAAAGCTGAATATGAGTCAACAGTGTGCCCTTGTAGCCAAGAAGGCTAACGGCATTTTGGGCTGTATAAGTAGGGGCATTTCCAGCAGATCAAGGGATGTGATTATTCCCCTCTATTCGGCACTGGTGAGGCCTCATTTGGAGTACTGTGTCCAGTTTTGGGCCCCACACTACAAGAAGGATGTGGATAAATTTGAAAGAGTCCAGCGGAGGGGAACAAAAATGATTAGGGGGCTGGAGCACATGACTTATGAGGAGAGGCTGAGGGAACTGGGATTGTTTAGCCTGCAGAAGAGAAGAATGAGGGGGGATTTGATAGCTGCTTTCAACTACCTGAAAGGGGGTTCCAAAGAGGATGGATCTAGACTGTTCTCAGTGGTAGAAGATGACAGAACAAGGAGTAATGGTCTCAAGTTGCAGAGGGGGAGGTTTAGGTTGGATATCAGGAAAAACTTTTTCACTAGTAGGGTGGTGAAGCACTGGAATGGGTTACCTAGGAAGGTGGTGGAATCTCCTTCCTTAGAGGTTTTTAAGGTCAGGCTTGACAAAGCCCTGGCTGGGATGATTTAGTTGGGGTTGGTCCTGCTTTGAGCAGGGGGTTGGACTAGATGACCTCCTGAGGTCCCTTCCAACCCTGAGATTCTATGACAATTCTTATGGTCCTGTGAATCTTGATTTTAATTGGATTATGTGGGTCCCTGAGAATCAAACCTCTGAGTGAGTGCGAAGGGAAGAGTTTAGGCACCTAAATACTGTTTGAGGATCTAGGCCAAACTCGTATTGATATCAATTCACTGAAATCAGTGGAAGTTAGGTCCAGATCCTCAGGTGCCTTTCTCCTTCTCCACACTGTGTGAGCTCAGACAAGCCTCACTGGTGACTCAGCTGGTCTCCTTGTTATCTTAATTGTACCATTAAAGCACTTCATAAAATATTCTGGAATTGCATGTGCAAAATTATCAGCATACAGAATGTTATATGTGATTGTATTATGTCCTGCAAAGTCGGAGGAAGGGCTGCAAGATGTGGAAGACATGACTTTTAAAAAAAAAAAATTTCAAGTGCCTGTAAATTAAGATAGGGTTTATTCTCATTGCCTTTATGACTAGTAAATATGTCTTGTTCAGTTGTTCTAACCCTGGACATTTCAAAGTAACTAATTGGATACATTTTAACACTGAAAAGATGGGTTATTTGTATTGCTGCAGATTTACATTTTCAAATGAAGAACATATCTAGATTGTTGTATTTTTGTCTAAGGCGAAACCAACTTGTGTTAAGTACTACGTTTTAGCAAAAAACTGAAGTTTCAAGAATGCTAGACTCTAAATACCTTCACATTGCTGACACTAGCAAGTGGTTGATCTGATCAAAGGCTTTTTCATGTGATTTTTTTTTTAAATCATTTTTTTCCTCTGCAGAAAAAGATGCTAATTTCCACATATTAATGTCTTTCTACTAGCCCACCTCGGGAAAAACAACTAAAAATACTGATTTGTTAGTTTTTTCCCCAAATAAAAGAAAACGAATTATAAATGTTTTGTAATAAAAACCAACAGTTTTGTTGAGGTTTGGACAATTTGCTGTAAAATGTATAAAATGTCTAGAACTGTCATAGAACTATCCAGAACGACTGAAATCTCTTTCTAGAGTGGCAACAGCTAATTTAGACCCCCATCATTATGGGGATTACGTTTTGTAATGTGCATTTCTTTGCATTTATCAACACTGAATTTCATTTGACATTTT
This sequence comes from Macrochelys suwanniensis, assembly GCA_033296515.1. Taxonomy (NCBI): domain Eukaryota; kingdom Metazoa; phylum Chordata; order Testudines; family Chelydridae; genus Macrochelys; species Macrochelys suwanniensis. The sequence goes on from CM065777.1 coordinate 37,812,780, forward strand.
GTTACCCAATCACCAAGTTTTGCAAGATCACTTTGTTAACACTTCACAGTCTGCTTTGGACTTAAATATCTGGAGTAATTTTGCATTGTCTGCAAATTTTGTCACCTCACCGTTTCCCACCCTTTTTCCAGATTATTTATGGATATGCTGAACAGCACTGGTCCTAGTAAAGACCCTTGGGGGACACCACTATTTACCTCTCTCCATTCTGAAAACTGACTCTTTTATTCCTATCCTTTGTTTCCTATCTTTTAACCAGTGACTAATTCATGAAAGGATCTTCCCTCTTGTCCCATGACTGTTTACTTTGCTTAAGAGCCTTTGGTGAGGGACCTTGTCAGAGGCTTTCTGAAAGTCTATTCACTGGATCAACCATGTCCACATGTTTGTTGACCCCTGCCAAAGAATTCTAATATACTGGTGAGGCATGATTTCGCTTTAGAAAAGCCATGTTGTCTCTTCCCCATCAAATCGTGTTCATCTTTGTGTCTGATAAATCTGTTCTTTACTATAGTTCCAACAGATTGGTTGATACTGAAGTTAGGCTTACCGGCTTGTAATTGAGCCTCCAGTCATCTGTTACTGAAGCTGATTTAAATGATAGGTTACATACCACAGTTAGTAGTTCTGCAATTTCATATCTGAGTTCTTTCAGACTCTTGGGTGAAGACCATCTCGTCGTGGTGACTTATTACTGTTTAATTTATCAAGTTGTTCCAATATCACCTCAATCTGGTACAGTTCTTCAGATTTGTCATCTAAAAAGAATGGCTGAGGTGTGGGAATCTCCCTCATACCTCTGCAGTGAAGACTGATGCAAAGAATTCATTTAGTTTCTCCTCAAGGGCCTTGTCTTCCTTGAGTGCTCCTTTAGTACTTCTATTATCCAGTAGCCCCTGATGTACTCTGATGTACTCCAACATTTTTTTGATGTTAATTTTTGAGCAATTGGCTAGTTGCTCTTCAAATTCTTTTTTGGCTGCCTAATTATACTTACGCTTAATTATCTGGTAATATTTTGAAAAACGTAAACTAAACCAAATAATAATTTAGTTACAAAAAAACCCTGCTCTATGCAAAAAGTTGCTTCTTTAAATTAAGATCTGTCATTTTAAAGGTCATTATTAAAGTAGTACAGGGGTTCTCAAACTGGGGGTCGGGATCCCACAGGGGATCACGGGGTTATTACATGGTGGGTCGTGAACTGTCAGCCTCCACCCCAAACCCCACTTTGCATCCAGCATTTATAATGGTGTTAAATATATAAAAATATTTTTTTTAATTTATAAGGAGGGGTCGCACTCAGAGGCTTGCTGCGTGAAAGGAGTCATCAGTACAAAAGTTTGAGAACCACTGAAGTAGTAGAACTATACTATTTCAAATACTGCCAGCTTTCATGGCAGCTATGTTTCTGGTTAAGATTCGCGTTTCTGGAGAAATTCTCGTTGTTTTCCTTATTAAAACAAGGAATCTGGGCAATATTTAGTTCAGAAAATTTCTTGATATTGCAATTTACTGTTCACAATATTGATAATATGTCATCTGTATGGATGTATGATGGCTCCATAGTATTTATATTCTGCCTAGCTTAAATAAGACTAATGGTAATAGGAAATCAAAAGGATGTGTTAGAGATTTTTGCAATGAGATTAATAAAATATTAAAATAAAAATACTGACAATTTGGATTAATTGACTCAACTGTATTTTCATCAGTAGTATGCATTGCATTGCTAGGTGTTCAGGCATCAGTGAAACAAAGTGGAGATCAAGTAGTCCTGCATGTCTTTCAGTATCTCTAATGTTGATGCATCTTGACATGGTTCTTTAATATCTTTTGATAGCAACAAATTAGCATGTTTTCTACATTATTCATTGAGCCTTGTTTTGTGTATGTGCGCTTTTGTTTTGTTTTTGACATGATGTGAGGAGATGAAATGTACTGCTTCCTGTCACTTTCTTCTGTAATATATGTATCTTACGACAGTTCATGGAGTCTGCTATGGTTTTTAAGCAATGCTGTCTAATAAATTACAATAATTTTAATATTTTAAAATAGCGTTGAGCAGCATGTTGCTATTGTATTGACATGATAGTCTTCAAAACTGCATTTGGGCACATAGAAGAAGTGATTTATTCAGCTAGTCCATCAGCTAATGGACTAGTTCATGAAAGAAACTCTCTGCAACTGATTACACTTAGTGCAGTCTAGAGCATTTCTCAAACTGCTGAAGCAACAGTGAAATCTTCCAATATTTGTATTTTATACATGTGTTGTTCTAAAACTTGATAAATGTTTTCTCTGCAATGGATCCTTTGGTAATTAAACCAAGGGTCTCAACATATGAAAATGCTGAAATATCATGTCTGGCTATGCTCGAAGACACTGGATGTGGTTTAATTAGGCCGCAACTTTATTCTTAAATATCTGGGAGTACTCAGCAGATAAAAACGCACAGTGCAGCTAATCCCATAATCATTTCAATATATACCCAGGGGGCTTCAGCCAGCCCTCCCTGTTACCCATCCTGATCCCTTGCCAACTCTCTGCTGGGACCTCACCATTCCCCAGCCCCCTCGAATGAGGGTTATGGGGGGGTGTCTATAAAGGAGGGGAGAGCTGGCCCTCTGTTGCTGTAGACAACCACCCTGTTTATATAATGAGTTGCAAGATTATAGCCTAACTCACATTCCATGTTTTACCCCAGATAAGCTCCCTCTTCCCCGAACTCACTGTGGGGAAGGGGACCCCCCTCACCTTGGCCAATCAGATGATGAGCTGGAAATTCCTTCCCAGCCCCCCCAAGAAATGAATGACTAGTGCAATGCCCACAGTGGATCCAAACAAAACCCAGTATTTCACCATTGACATGGTTAGAAGGGTGGGTGTTGTGCACCTGGTGCAAGTAAAAGAGGGCTTTTTCCTGCACCAGCATGGACCTGTATAGTCCCCCCTCTCTTCCGATCACCTGGGGGGTGGGGAAATGGGTCAGAATCCCCACGCTGATCTGGTCTGCCGCTGCAGCAGGAAGTCTTTCCAACAAGCCAGACAATGGCCCCCACCGATTAATTTGCAGCAAGATCACTCTAATTCAAGGATTCAAATTTTTCACAAAGTCTCTCTTTATCTTTACATGTCACTTGTGTTGAAGAGAATTTCAGCACATTATTGTTCAGATACCCCTGGTTTTTCAAATGTATGAAATCTTACACCACTGGGCTTCATTTTCTGAACTCCTCATTTACTTTACTGGGATGTGCAGATAAAGACAAACCAAATTAATTTGTTCAAATGAAATGTAATCCCAGCCATAGAAAGCAAGGTCTATCCATTCATTTTACATGCCAATAAATGTGCATCTAACCTGCTTTCATTTGAAGTCAATGGCAAAACCCTGTTTCATTTCAAGAGTTGGAGTGTCAGTCTCAAAGGCCCACATACTGCAAACACTTAAGGATGTGTGTAACATTTATAAGGTGAATATTCCTATGGATAATAATGGGTGTGTTCATCTGAGTAAAGTTACACACATTCTTTAGTTCTATTCATGTCAATAGGATTATCCACATGAATAAAGGTACATTCATACTTAAGCATTTGCAGGATCAGAACAATTATAAACAAGGGCAATATCATCTCCAAGATGTGGGTAGCTTAAAACTTTGGTTTAGGAATAAATTCTTTGGTTGGTTGCTTACTGCTATTCTACTGTTTGTTATACTGCATTTTAAAATAAAAGTGGACATAAGTACTGTAATACCTAAGGACTGTTGAAGGATTTCAAGTCTCCCTTTTACATGCCGACTTTTACTTCAGCTTGTTGAAACTTCTTAGCAGGGTTAAGGTTGTTCTTTAAATATACAGTGCAGTATCTTACCCATTATTTATTTAAGACTGTATGAATAGTCTGAGTGTTTGAAGATTATCTGCTTTCCCTTAACTGCTCATTTCAATAGATTACATTGCTCAGGTTTATCTTTTTTTGAACTGTACTATTCCTTGCAATATGTAAAGCAGCAACTTTTAAGCCTTTAAGTTACACGGTAAATTCTCCCGAATTTTTCCTCAATCTTGTTACTTTGTATATCTTCAATATCCCTGTTCAACCTTTGACTGATGTATAAACAGTGTATGATTCCACTGAAACATACACAACCTCTATGCTGGCAGCAGAGACAGGGTGGGGTAGGAGCAGTGGTTCTCAACACTTGGCCCAATCAGCACAGAGTTGCAGCCCATGTGACATCATCAGGGCCATACAAGTGGTGTATATATATTGTGTGGGTGCAGCCCACCCCACATAACACATAGAGAGTCGCATATGCGGCCTGCAGTGGTGAATAGGTTGAGAACCCCTTGGTAGAAGCTTCTGTGCTACTGGAGAATAACCTTCCCCCTTGCGCTAACCAGTTAAACCAGCTTTACAGGCAGAGTTCCTAAGCAGCAGGGTGCAAAGATGCTGTCTGTCCCTTGGTATTCCAAAAAGTATCAGATTAAGTGTTTCTGAATCAGTGAGTTACGACTCCCCACGCAGGTAGGGAGGGGATCACAAAAGGCAATCCAGAGGTGTTGTGAGGTTTCAAAAATGTGGTTACTTTCTAAAGCTAAGAAAATCTCACTCCCCACACATCCCTACCCTTCACAGTCAAGTATTCCTCTTTTGAAACACACACAAATCATTTAGGGTTATCATTGATAGGCTCTTTACTCTTACACTAAATGTAAGGGTGTTGTGGACATTTTTTTTATTTTAATAAGGGTCATGGACTTGAAAAGGTCGTGAAACACTGGACTAAGCAAAGGAATCCAGCCAAACCATGCATTAATTGCAATGACATTTCCATGCAGAAATAATGCTGGATTCTCCTAGAGCCTGTTTGCACAAATTTTAGATAATTTAGGGCACCATTCACTTCCATGATGCATGAAAATTCTGCACTTTTACCATGTGCAGAACTATTATTGATATTAATCAATGTATTATGTAGAGATGGAGTGCAGAACATGCAATAGAATTTTAAAGTGCAGACCTTAAGAATGATTTTTGGCTTATGGACTTTCTGATCCTTTTCCATCAGCTCTCCCCTCCTCTTTAGACAGGAGACTAGCACAGACATCTAGTAAAATGTTAGAGCCAAACTTTTTCTGTGATAATCTGTGACAAATATATAGCACTGAATTTGTGGCTGGAACCTTATTGTATTTTGTAACTGGCTGCCTATTATTATGATAAGTTATATGATATAAATGACTGTTAATTGCAATGGCATTGCACAGGTCCATAATATGCATACTCTTTAGTGCTCCATTTATAGTATTTAGAACATTTTTGCTTGACTCTGAAATACGTTATTTTGTGGTTCCATTTTTAAGTTGACTTCCAGATCTAATATGCTCATTTTACAAATAAAAAGATAATTTTCTAACTGCTAGCCATGTACCGTCTAGGTGAGATTTGAGTCAGTGTGGATTCTTTCTTCTTACACGTTATCACCTATGATAAAGATTCTGCAGGCCAAATTACACTCCAGTATTTTTTCCTCAATGACACTCTTACAAATCCACTGCCTTCAATGTGTTTCTAGAGGTGTAACTGTTGTGATGTAATAAACTGTTCTGTTGATGGTACACAATGGAATGTAATCCAGCTCCTTTTCTCTTACCTTCATAAACTCTGCAGTAATAACAGTAAAATATATTTTGTTATAGATATGACTCAAATACATAAATGGAGCAGGTGGTTTAACTAAGAAAAGGAGAGTCATTTTTACTCAGTCACTTTTTAGAGTGGACCCGTTCTTTAAATTAGAATGTAGCCTTTTATTTTATTTAAAGTGAATCTTGTAATGTGGTATTACACTGCCGTGGGTTCATCTCTGGCAGCTACAGTTTCAAGCTTAACAGAGTCACCGCTGCTACTTGTTTTAGAGTTGGTCTTTAGAAACACATAAAGACCAAGGATAGTGACCACACATATATTCACAAGTACAATGTTTAGACTGTTTTACAAGTTTTATTAAAGTTACAATTACCCAACCATATGAAAATTCTATACAGACTTGTAGCGCAAGTTACAAATAGAGTTATACTCATATCCTTAACAATAATGTTAAGGTCTGATGGGTCTCTCATGGCTTGATCATCAGTAGAGGGATGGTTCCTGCTGGAGTTTCACATAGGTAGCTCGATTTTCCAGTTCTGGGCATCCCCTTTTTATAGTGTGATTTTATCTATACATACATTGTACACATGTCCATAAAAGTGTCAACCCTATTTTCTCTTATTAGTCTGTGTCCCCTGGAAACTTAAGGGACCCTAATTTTCTATAGGCTGTGTAAATTCACTTTATTCTCATTAGCATTGATGCACAACCTGTATGCTGTGGTTATGATGCATGTCAAAGACAGATGCACCTTTACAGTATTTTTGTGATCTAATATTAATCTTCTGGATAATTTTTTTGCAATATTACCATTTTGGTACCTCTTTTCCTGTAATCTTAGGGCATTGGGTTATTTTCCGGTCACTTATGTCATCATTTCTTGTCTCCAAGGCCTAAAATAGTTAAGCTAAACTCTTGCAGGCCTCAGCCTACAGGTTCTTGCATTTTAGCTTGTCTTACTCATGTCTAATGTTGATCAGTATTTAGAAGAATCATGTCTTACACGTTTATAATCCTACAAATTAACTCTAATTAACATATGACATATTCATTTTATAACATATTGATTAATCATAACATCATACAATAAATGGATAATAAACTAAAATCATTGGCTACAAGAAACATCCATTGTTGCACTCGTGTTCATTTGTGTGCATTGCAATACAAGCTTCTTTTATATAATGTGCCCATGTTTTAATAAGGAGAAGCCTTTGCCTTCCACAGTGTTGTAGAAACCCTTATCCCACCGTATTTGTTTAATGTTATATTTTCATTATACTATTACATACATGACAGAAGTTTAACTCAGATGTTCTTTGTTCATAGTGTAACCCACACACTTTCTGAGTGTGGTGTTCTGTCCCATCTAGTGGCACTGAGACCACCTAGAGAGAGAGATAAAATGAGTCTGCCCTACAGCCTTAGCTAACAGTCAGTTGGCTTTTAGCTCATGAGGTAGAGGCTCATGCACTAAATTCCAGAGGGCCCGGGTTTGATCATGCCCACTGGGGTCTGTCAGCGTTACAATAGGAACTGCTAATACTGCATCTTTCAAGTCCTGTCAATAAACTGTAATCTATTTTGAATGTCTGTATTTGTAAACCAGGTTCAGCTGTGAATAGAGCACAGCTGAACCTGGTTTACGAATTATTGCTTTATCACTCATATAAAAGATGGCCTGCAAAGATTACAGTGTTCAGAGATTAGAAAAACTATTCAAACTCAACAGCCCATACTTTGATATGTTGCAAGGAGAGAGCTCAAAACTAGAGCAACAGAATCACATTTATGATGTCCACTATTGTTAATCATGAACTGAACTGAGGCTTCTAAGTTTGTTTCATTCAACAGTTTAGTGTGAGCATGAACTGTAGCCCTTGAGATTATCACTTTCACCTTTTCTTCAGTAATCTTTAGATCACGGTTCTCAAACATGCGGCCCGCGGAGTTATTTCCTATGGCCCGCCATAGGCACCAACTCCACTGGCAGCCAAGCTCCAAACATTACTGAGTGTTTATAGTTTATTAAAACCCTCTTTGCATTACAGTTTTTAAAAAGTTAATACATTGACTTTTAATAGAATACTATATTACTCTTCATTTTTTTCATTTTTGACTATACTTTTGTATCATTTTATGAAAAGGTTTCAGTGATCTGGCCCTCGGGCCAATTTACCAGTCCTCATGTGGCCCTCGTGGTGATTTGAGTTTGAGATCCCTGCTTTAGATTATCTTATTGGCACAGAAGAAAAGTAAAATACTTTGGTGCCAAAGAAAAACATGTATGTGGCTTCTTTTTTGTTTTTGTTAGGGTTTTTTTTTGGGGGGGGTATATAAGTGGCTTAAAATAAAATTAAAGGGCCAGATTCATTGCTATATTCTGATCGTTTTGCACTCCTCTGGCAACCCAAAACAGTTGACAGTTTGGCTTAACTGGCTGTTTAAGTTAATGGCTGCTTTGCATCAAAGGAGCAGCATAAAGCAGCTGTAAGGTGCTTGTGAATTTGGCCAAAATATTCAACTTATGCCTACACAAAGATAGTAGAGAGTTTACAATCAAGCACAGTCTATATATGTTCAACTTCTGTCTTTTTCTTCTTTATCTGAATCCTACTCTACAACCTTGTATATTCTAGCTAGCCAGCTGCTGAGAGCACAGCATTGTTTGGGAAAAAAACAAACAATTGCCTTGGATACCTTTTCTTTCGAGTGGTATATTTTAGAATGGAAATGAGTGATAATGAATTCTAGCCCATAACCGCCTCTTTCCTTTAAAGTCTGATAGAACATGGATCCTGCAATTGCAGAACTCTCTTTGACTTCAGGGATAACTGGCTCATATAGATCGTCTATTTCTAGCACAAATCTTTTGATAGCTGCTAGTAGTCACTAACTAGAATTTGCTTTAGGCTAGTGATGGTAATATTAAAGCCTATAGTGATTTTTGTAATAAAATACCTGCTTTAGAATAGGCCTGTAAAACAGTTTTTCTATTCTGCCCAGCCCAACCAACTCTTGTCCATCATGGTTAAATCACTGTCCACTGTAAGAGCTGCGGATTTTGAGTTGGATAAATAAGACAATTCTTTAGCACATACCAAACTTAACTGATTAAATAATCAAAAAGGGGAATTGAGGAACTAAATATAATAAACTAAAATCATTGGCTACAAGAAACATCCATTGTTGCACTCGTGTTCATTTGTGTGCATTGCAATACAAGCTTCTTTTATATAATGTGCCCATGTTTTAATAAGGAGAAGCCTTTGCCTTCCACAATGTTGTAGAAACCCATATCCCACAGTATTTATTTAATGTTATATTTTCATTATACTCTGAATATATATGAGGGATAGCTCAGTGGTTTGAGCATTGGCCTGCTAAACCCAGGGTTCTGAGTTCAATCCTTGAGGGGGCCATTTGGGGATCTGGGGCAAAAATTGGGGATTGGTCCTGCTTTGAGCAGGGGGTTGGACTAGATGACCTCCTAAGGTCCCTTCCAACCCTGATATTCTATGACATACCTGACAAAAGTTTAACTGCTGTAATACACAGGAGCCCAGATCCTTGTGCCAGGGGCCGTTCATCATTACTAGCATTTTAACTTTTCAAAAGGACAAGTCTGCAACCAAACCATAGTGAGGGTGTGGGGAGCTGCTTGAATCTTTGTAGAGAATTTTCACTAGTCACTAACTAATTATCACATTTCTGCAGGAAGATAGGGAGGTTGCAGATGGAAATAACACGGACAGAAAGGCTACAGGACTTGATGAGGGTGACCAAGGGAGTCACCACCTGAGCTGGACAAAGAATGTAGGGGTCCCTTGTTCTCAGTTCTATGCTTATTTCACTTGACCATGTTGATTCGCATGATACTGAGTGTGTGCCTTGTGTGTAGAGGCCACCTTGACTTCTCAGCAGAGGAGCCAGCTCACCTGTAAGAAGTGGCTGGAGGGAACTTGTAGTGATCAAGCATTATTTCCACAGCTGAAAGCTGGTCTGGTCTGCTGAGATCCACAACAATCAAAAGAATTATGCTTATGGGTCTCCTGTATCTCAAAGCCAACCCTGGGCCCCATGAATAAACTATTATTTTTAGGAAAAATCACAGTGACAGACTGTCAGTTGTAGCAGCTGGACTATATCACTATACGTCAGTTTATTTTTTTCCAAGGGTATCTTTAGAAATAAAATGGTGAGAGAAGTACTTTAAAAATTAATAAATAAAAAGAACAAAAGTGGCTTGACACTGGAGTTTTGAGGCCACTGGGTCTGATCCATTATTAAATATAACATATAATTACAGCTAAATATCCAGCTAGAAAAAGAGATAATGAACAACAAGATACGGGGGGGTTATTTTTTTCTGTCTCAGAGGTCCTTTTTCCAGGATAAATTATAATGGATAGCATTGCCTAAAGAGAATATAAGTATTCGAGTTGAGAACTATGAAGAAAACAAATCATGCATAGCTGACCTTCAAGCATTCAGAGATGTAGTACTAAGCAGTGCATTTTATATTCTAAAACAATTGATAAAAATATGTGGGTGCTGTAGGTATGCCAAAGAAGGATATTTTGGTGGGTTTATAGCCCCTGTTTATAAATGAGTACTCCTTCGGGGAATCACTTTTAAAAATAAGGGCAGGTCTTTAGCCAGTGTAAATTGGTCTAGCTTTATTGAAGTGAGTGGAGGCATGCTTGATTTGCAATGGCTGAGAATCTGGGCCCCCAAATTATATGTATGAAAATAATCTCTGGGAATATTATGAAAGTGTTTGTCCATTGGAACTATAAGGTCAAGTCTACTGTGTTTTTGGCTAACTTCCTTGATACACTTTTAAATGGCCTAGTGAGCTAAGAAAAGAATCAATAATAAATTACAGCCAAGCAAAATAAAATTTGCACAGGGAAAGTGACACTTTTCAGAAGAAGCAATACTGCAATGTAATTTAAGGAAACAAATGGTAATTGTTTTTACACCAAAATGTGGGAACATAGCAGGGTGATTCCAGGAAACATTGGATTTTTCCTCATACCAATTTAGAAATAGGTAAACACATTGTAAAAAGTCACAGCTTTAACATTCCCTCCAACTCACCACCTCCTTATACAAAATTTTCCCCCAGTGGAAATCATCTCCTCTGTCACACCTTGTATTTATAACTCTGGATTCCCACACCACTCTTCATTCTGTTTCCTTTCAGAAAAATGAAGGCTACTCTAAACAGTGTTTATATATGTACACAGGGGCTTTTACTTGTTTGCACAGGTACCACTGATTATTGAGTGTTGCATAATTTATTGGAGAAATGATTGCTCTTAGTGTGATGTCTAGCTTCCCAGCACTATTGGCTTCTTGCCAAACCCCTATTTCTGTTTCTTATACTTCTAATATTAGTTAGAATACACTCATTCAACACCTTCCATGCTCAGGAGAAATGGTAATAACATTAACATGACTAGGTTTATATTTCTCTCCATCTCAAAATTCATACTATGGCAAGTCCAGTAGGATTGCACATACCGGACCTATTTTTGATACCGCTTATACTTGTTTAGTTCCATTGACTTCAGTGTTACTCCTGATTTACAGTGATGTAACTGAGAACAGAAGTGGGCCCCTCTGAGTGTAAACAGTCAATATAAACTCACCTTTTCAGGGGTGTGAGTTTTTTTGTGGACAAAAGGTGCAATCTGTGTGGGGTGTTATGGGCCTCCACTAATGGAAGTAAATGACTGTGAACTTCTCTGCTGTCCTGTTTGTGCAGTCCCAAGTTATACATAGTGGAAGAGTGAAATGAAGGAGAACTCATCATACTGCTGCATACAGACGAGATCATGCAGTTAGTGAATTGTTCCATGTTCTCCTGAGTAACTAACTGCAAGTCTAATATTTCCCTTTGTCACATTTTCCCCATAAACAATGTTGATGTGGATAATCAAAAACAAAACAAACAAAACCAGTGTTTTGGTGACATTTACAAAAATGTAATGTTTTGGATGGAACACAAGCTAAATTAATAAGGTTAATGACTCCGTATTTACAAAGGCAAATTTAAGGTTTATTACTTGGAATAATAAAACAAAAAATATTACTGTACTGGTTGCCAGTTGATTTCTGGATGAAGTTTCTGGAGCTAGTTTTTACCTATATATTTTCAGTTCCAGTTACAATCCTGACTGCCTCTGGGGCCTTGTCTACACTGGCAAGTTTCTGAGCAGTAAAGCAGCTTTCTGCGGTGTAACTCCCGAAGTTTACACACTGCCCAGCCACTTAGTGCGCAGAAACTGCGCAGTTGCAGCACTGTAAAAAAACCACCACAACGAGAGGCGTACAGCTTTCTGTGCTAGGGCTACAGCACCGTAGTGCCAGTGTAGAAACCCTGATGGATTACAGCGCTGCGATTGGCCTCTGGGAGGTGTCCCATAATGCCTGTTCTCGCCTCTCTGGACATCGGTTTGAACTCTACTGCCCTGGCCTCAGGTGACCAACCATGAGCCCCACCCTTTAAATTCCTTGGGAATTTTGGAAGTCCCCTTTCTGTTTGCTCGGTGAACTATGCAGTGGTCTCAGCGCATCTTTCCAGGTGACCATGCCTGCTCCACGCACCAGGCGATCCCCCACTTGGAGAAATGCCAAGCTGCTTGACCTCATCAGCACTTGGGGAGAGAAGGCTGTCCAGTCCCAGCTGCACTCCATCCGTAGGAATTATGATACCTACGGACAGATTTCATGATGCATGATAGAAAGGGGCCATGACCGGGACACACTGCAATGCAGGGTCAAAGCAAAGGAGCTGTGGAACGCCTACCACAAGGCGCGGAAGGCAAATCGCCGCTTTGGTGCTGTGCCCATGAGCTGCTGGTTCCGGGGCTGGCTCTTGCTTTTTTGCTGACCTAAGTGGCCGAAGCAAAAAAAAAAAAAAAAGCCCCACCAGAGCTGCCAAAGCAAAAAACAACAACACCCCCCCCCCCAAAAAAAAAACCCACCCTTAAAATGTGCCGCCCCAGGAATGGTCGGAATGCCGCCCCTTCAGATGTGTTGCCCCAAGCACGAGCCTCCTTTGCTGGTGCCTGGAGCCAGCCCTGGCTGGTTCTACGAAGAACTGGACATGATACATGATGGCGACCCCACCTCCACTGCGAAGACCACTGTGGATACTTCGGTGGCTTGCATGCTAGTCGAGAGTGGACCAAGCCAGGAGGAGGAATCTTGGATGAGGATGTAGAGGGGCAGGGGGACCCAGAGGCAGAGGACAACTCGGCGGTCAGAGACGCATGCAGCCAGGAGCTCTTCTCTACCCCGGAGAAGGCTAGCCAGTCACAGCTGTTAGATGTTGGCAAAGCACAAACAGGAGAGGAGGCCCCTGGTAAGTGGCTTTGATTTTGGGAATTGCTAAAGCAAATTGTTGGGGGCAGGAGGGTTGCAGAAAGCAGGCTTGTGTCTGTATGATGGGTGTACCACCACATGCCTAGTCTGAGCGGCGGAACAGAGTGTTGATTGACTCCCTCACTTCACGGGAATCTGCCTCAGAGATCTCCATGAAATTCTCATGGAGATACTGAGCAATCCGCTGCAGCAGGTTCTTTAGCAGAGCTGCTTTGTTTCTTGCCCCATTAAGAGTAACTTTCCCACGCCATTCTTCCATCACTGGAGGGAGGAACCTTTGCTGCACGCAGATGAGCCGCATAAGGGCCAGGGCAGAAGCTGCAGTCTTGGAGAAGACCCTTCCTTGATTCCCTGCTCTCCCTCAGATGTGAGATATCTTCCATAATGAACACAGCCTGTGGAAAATGTGAGGACAGTAATGATTATAAGGCTGGGTCTCCCCAAGAGCCACGTGACCAGTGTATAGTATGGTCCTGGAACACTGATTTCCCCTGCCTCTGCGGTTACTCATCATTTTGGGGGGTCTTGTGGCTCATGTGTGCTTGCCTGGTGTCAGCCAGCTAGTGACAGGTATGTGAATAGTGGCTATGTTTTAAATCACTGAATCTGTGTTCTCTGTGTTGCAAACTACTGCTTCTGTACAATGTTCCATTTTGGCTTCACAGATATGACCTAGGGAGCCCAGCCTCCCTCTTTGTTATCGTCGGCTGAATGGCTGCGCAGAATTAGAAACCGGCCACAAAAAACTAAAGAGGACTTTCTGCATACATGATGCACTCTGCAGCCAAAAAACAGGAATTGAAGTAGTGGCAGTACAGCAAGAAGAGGGCCAGAATGAAGCCATGGAGTGACTCTTAAATGTTATGAAGCTCCAAGCGGACACGCTCCAGGAGCTACTAGCACTGCAAACCGAGCAGCTCCACGCCAGCCCTCCCTGCAGCTGCTGTCGCAAAACTCTTTTCCATGCGCCCCCACACACACCGCCAACACACTCTTATCAACCTCCTGGCTCCATTCTGTACCCGCTGCCTTCCACTCCTCCCCCATCCCAGTCCAGCTCTGCGGACTACCACTACCCACTGCACTCAACACCCATCCCTCTGCAGTTTAGCCCTGCTGAAGAACAGTACCCACTGCACTGTACTCCAAAGGACAAGGTTGCATATGATACCTGGACATACACAAATCTTTAACCATCCTGGGACCCTCCTTTCCGCCATCCCCCACAGTGCTGATTTGTTTTTTTGTTTGTCTCTCCTCCAGTTGTTGTTTTTTAATAAAAGAATTGTTTTGATTTGAAAGCAATCTTTATTCTATTAATTGAAAGCAAACAGAGCCCAACAAAGCAAGAGCAAATTTTCTTAAACCTTCACAGTGCATCGTCTGCACCATTCACAATCACCTCCTAGCATTACAAGCACTGCACTCCTGAGCATAGCAACAAATATTAGTGGCTTTCAGCTTCAAATTGCTGCCTCAAGGCAGCCCTGATCCTTATGGCCTCGCCCCCTCTAATAGCCCTGGTCTCTGGCTGTTCAAATGCAGCCTACAGGTGCAGAGCCTCAGTGGTACAGCCCTGAGTGAAGCTTTCACCCTTCCCTTCACAAATATTATGGAGTGTACAGCACACAGCTAGAAGCATAGGAATATTGTCATCAGCCAGGTCCAGTCTCCCATATAGGCAGCTCCAGCGGGCCTTTAAATGGCCAAAAGCACTCTCAACAGTCATTCTGCACTCGCTCAGCCTGTTGTTGAACCGCTCCCTGCTACTTTCAAGGTGCCCAGTGTATGGCTTCATAAGCCACGGCATTAAGGGGTAGGCAGGGTCTCCCAGGATCACAATGGGCATTTCGACTTCCCCTACAGTATCTTCTGGTCAGGGAAGAAAGTCCCTGCTTGCAACTTCCTGAACAGGCCTGTGTTCCTAAAAATGTGTGCATCATGCACCTTTCTGGACCAGCCTGCGTTAATATCCATGAAACACCCACAGTGACCCGCAAGTGCCTGGAGAACCATTGAGAAATACCCTTTCCGATTAATGTACTCGGAGGCTAGGTGGTCTGGTGCCAGAATTGGAATATGCGTCCCATCTATCGCCCCTCCACAGTTGGGGAAGCCCGTTTGTGCAAAGCCAGCCACAATGTCATGCACGTTGCCCAGAGTCACGGTCTTTCAGAGCAGGATGCGATTAATGGGCCTGCACACATCCGTCAATACGAGTCCAATGAGTCCCACTCCAAAACTGGTTAGCGACCAATCGGTAGCATTGTGGAGTAGCCAGCTTCCACAGTGCAATCGCCACACGCTTCTCCAACGACAGGACACGTCTCATTCTCGTGTCCTTGCGCCACAGGGCTGGGGTGAGCTCATCACACAGTCCCATGAATGTGGCTTTCCACACCTGAAAGTTCTGCAGCCATTGCTCGTCATCTCAGATGTACATGACGATGTGATCCCACCACTCAGTGCTTGTTTCCCAAGCCCAAAAGCGACGTTCCACTGCGGTCAGCACCTCCATGAATGCCACAAGCAATCTCATGTCGTAGCTACTATGCGTGGCAAGATCAATGTCACACTCCTCTTTCCTTTGTAGTTTAAGGAATAACTTCACTTCCACTCGTGACATATTAGTGAGAGCGAGCAGCATATTGGTCAACAGTGCAGGATCCATTCCTGCAGACCAAAGAGGCAGAGCGCGCAGAACACAAACCATTGAAAGACGGTGCCAAATGCAGACAGAAGCACAGGGATTGCTGGGATGCGAAGAGGAAGAGATGATCTATGGGTTGGCTGCCCAGAGTGCATCGCTCCAAATACCAGTGCAAATGCCACATGCTATTGTGCAGGCAGCTGACAGCGTGAACACACAACAGCGGTTTCCCTTCAGCGCTCTCTGAGTTGCGATGTAACTGCCGGCGCTGTAACTCTGCCAGTGTAGACATACTCTTTCTGTGACACTGCAGCAGTTGCACCAGCTCAGGTGCTTGAGTTGACAGTCCCAGTTTAAACGATAGAAGGGTGATTGATTCTCATAGGCACAACTTATCGGAGCAGTCGCTTTCCTGTAGTCATCTGTACCCAAGTTAATTTCAAACTTTGGATCTAGAACAAATGGCTTCCTACAATAACTGACTAATCCAAGCTTGGCCATTTAATGTTCAATTTCATGCTTTCAATGTTTATGAGAGGCTAAAGGAGAAAAAGAAATATCCTATCCCTTAGCCAGTTTTATTTACAGTCAAATTAATTGTGACTTCTACTATTTTACTAGGGTGAGTGATGAGATGGTCTTGATCCTCAAATCAAATGGACACACATGAGGTAAATGGGAGGTAACAGTCTCAATAGCTCAGCTATCTCAGTGACATTTACAGCTCTGTAGTGTGTTGTTGTTATGAAAAATTAGGTATTTAAATTAGCTGTTCAAAGATATCAAATAATATTGTAATTATACATAAAATTAGAATTGAGGCAAAACCCTAGATCTTAACATCCCAGGAGCTTGGGGAAGTTGAGATCCAAATCCAGATACATATTTTGCAGCTTAGGCCAAATGCTGATCTACATGGAAGATAAGATGAATTGACACCGACAAAGAGTTCTTTGCGACTCTTGAAATATTATGTATTTACCTCATGTTCTTCTTGCTTCTTCAATACAGTAGATTTCTTACAAAACTGAGTCAAGTATCAGGTCATTACCTCTCATTATCTTTCAAGTCACTTACCAGTTATTTGCCAGGGCCTTATTCAAAGAAAAAAAATCAGCTTGATGCTCTGTGGACAGAGAGCAGAACGGATGACAAAATTAACCGTAATTCAAGATTTAGGAACAGTTTATTACTCATCTCATATAGAAAACAGTGTCTATATCTGTAAAAAGAGTAATCTTGCTCCATTTCAATGCATTCTCTAACAGATTGTCCATGAAACTGCAGTCATGACAATACCATAAGTATCATATCCCAGTAAGTATGACAGTTGACGGAGTTGCCCTGGAGCTTCAATTACTTGGGCTCCGTGATGATGAATGAAAACTGTTACAGCTCTCAGGAGGTCTGCAGCAGACTGGCAACAGTTTGATCAATGATGGCATAACTATTAAAGATCTAGGGAGACTGAAGTATTTCAATAACTACAAAGAATAGACATCTCTGGGCTTCGGCTTGTCCCAAAGCTCAGTGTGGCTGAGCAGACTGAATAAAAACAGCAGAATCACAGTTAGTTGAAACATTTTGGGATGTGCAACAACTACTAATATGATGTGGGCCGTGTTTGGAATGAACATAAAATAAATATTTCAGTACCTAAAGATTAACAAACTTCCTATTGACACCTTTAGCAGAAGAAGCTGAAGTATTTCATACATGGAGAGAATCCAGAAAAGGAGAGTCTGTAGTCTGGCGTGGGAGCAGTGAAAAGATTGCTCATGCAGTATTATGAAGTAGTTAGGCCTATGAGTTAATCAAAGCATCATTATCACAACACACTTTTGCATTATGCTACTGACCCACAGGGCCATGAGGAAATGAAAGAAATCTCTCAGCAGGATCTCAGGAGACATTCTGAAGTACTTGGCTGTCAGCACCTTGGATCAAGAGCAGTAGACACATCATTGAATATAAAATACAACTGTGGTAAATTGCTTAGTATTATTTAAAATAATTGAGCAGATTATTATTTAAGGTCTTAATTCAGCAGTGCACTGAAGCATATGCTCAATTTTAAGTGACTGGCGTCTACATGTTTAAATTCTTTGTTGAATCACAGCTATAATGCTGCTGGGATGCATGTGGTTTACAGTCATATACAAGGGTGCTGGAATTTTTATAGTGGGGGTGCTGAGAGCCCTTGAACCAAACTGTGAACCCTGTATATAATGGAAACCACTTCAATCTAGGGGGTGCTGCAGCACCTCCTGGACTCCTAGTTCGAGGCTCCTATGGCCATATAAGAAGAAAAGATGTTTGTTTCACAGAGTTTACAATTTATGGGCCTGATTCAACTCCCAGTGAATTCATTAGATGTTTTGACTGGCCCTGAATTGTAAACATAATCAAGGAGATAACAAGGAATGCAACAAAAAAGCAAAGTGAATGCAGCAGTTATGTTGTACTGTTTGGCCTATATGTTGTTAATCCAAGCCTGTGGGGTGGGGTGTTGTAATTTATATGGCTATGTTAATATTGTAATGTCAGCTAAATTAAGGATGATGAGTTATGGCTTGAAAGAGAAATTGTTGAAGTTGGGTGCATTCATATAGTATTATATGAGGGAACTGAGCTTGTTTAGTCTGCAGAAGTGAAGCGTGAGGGGGGATTTGATAGAAGCTTTCAACTACATGAAGGGGGATTCCAAAGAGGATGGAGCTCGGCTGTTCTCAGTGGTAGCAGATGACAGAACAGGGAGTAATGGTCTCAAGTTTCAGGGGGTGGGCGGTCTGGGTTGGCTATTAGGAAACACTATTTCACTAGGAGGGTGCTGAAGCACTGGAATGGGTTACGTAAGGGGATGGTGGAATCTCCGTCCTTAGAGGTTTTTAAGGCCCGGCTTGACAAAGTCTTGGCTGGGATGATTTAGTTGGTGTTGGTCCTGTTTTGAGCAGGGGGTTGGACTAGATGACCTCCTGAGGTCTCTTCCAACCCTAATCTTCTACGATTCGGTGATTCTTCTATGATTCTATATTTACTCCTTTTCTGAGAACCTGACTTCCATGTCTACATTGCTCTGATTATTAGCTGGTTTTGAGGCTGTCTGTGGGATCATACAAGTGCATAGTCTATAGACATATGTCTTGAGAAACCTAAGGGGAAATTAATCCATGTAAATGTAAGGAATGCAGCATAGCTTGCTGTTCGATGGAGCCTCCTTTGGGGAACAATGGATGTTACAAAAACAGTCCAAGCAGCCTTTTTGTGTGTGTGTGCAGGAGATATTCATCTTAACATTTAAATAACTTTCTAATGGCAACAAAAGCATTCAATTTATCTGTGAGTTTAATTAAAATGTTTAATGTATTTAATATTTCATGTAAGACTCTTCTGATGTGAAATATCATTAGTTAATGGTCTGTAAAACTAGAGCTCTTCTACTGTAACTATGTTTCATTTTACAGTCAACTAAATTTAGCATGTCATGAAACTTTGCATTCTGAGAATATTCTAACAATAGATCACACGTTTGTCTAAAATATACATTGTCCTTTTGACATTACCTGCAGTAGGTAAGGATTTCTAAATATTTTTCTGTGTTTTAGTTAAAGGGCCTGATACTGTTCTCACATGAGTTTTACACCAATATAACTTCATTGACATCTGTTGAAATTACTCCTGCTTTACATGTGTGAATACACTATTAGAATCGGGTCCCAAAATACAGATTATGTGGGCCTGACTTTGGATAGGACAGGTAGGTACTGGCTTACCCAATGTTTGTGCGCTGTTACCATAATTGTATCCACAAGCTGGGGATTTTAGTATGCAAATGTGTGTGTGTTTGCGAACAGAGGATAAATTGAAGCGTTTCAGTGTACCTAATCTTAGTTTATCATTTCTATAAAACACTGTCCCAGCTGGTACCATTAGGTGGTTCAGGCAATCCAGCCATATGAACATTTACCTCACCTTGTGATTTGACAGCAAAGTACCAGCCACAGTGAAAAGGTTAGTTTGACTGGCCTCGCACCCACATTGCTCACAAGATAACATTCTTATTATCTTAGATTGCAGCTTGATTGCTGTTTGTTCCTTTATTGATATAAGGTTAAAAAAAATCAGGGAAAAAGAGTACTCTTGGGGTGGTGGGAATATGTTGCTATGGCAGTAATCTAACACAAGGACACTTATTTCTATAATATTAGTTTTGAATGAACATTTGTTTTGCTTTTGTTTTGTGCAGGTACATTTCTGCACTCCACAACCCACTTAACTACTTTTGTAATTACATAAAACAGTTTTTAAAAGTGTTGGCTCTCTCCATAAGAACTATATGTTAATCTGCTTTTCAAACACAAAAATCCAACTTATAGTATTCCTGGGGAACAAAATTGAATAACATGTTTTATTATTAATCTCTATAGAGATTCATAAACTTGTTTCTAAGAACCTAAGTAGATTATCTGTTGATTACTCACCTGCTGCACAATTCCCCAGTGGGAGGAATTACCAGATAAAGGGCCAACTTGCTTTGAAATGCAAAATGAGTGTATTTAGCTAGATATATCCAACCATCTATTTGTGAATCTGTGTATCTAATATTTAAATACACAAATTGTGCATTATAATGCTAGTTAACAGCAGAATAGTGAATGGTGTATATCACATATAACTTTACAAATTATTTAAAAAGTTGGGAGTGTGCTATATCTTAGAATTAAAGATAAGGGCCCAAAAGGCAAATAAGCTGTGAATCCCCCCACAGGCAGAGTCTGCATGGGTTATGAGGCATCTGCCAGGAAATTAATGCCATTTACTCTCCAGTCGGCACATCTGTCTTCTCTCTCTCTCTCTCTCTCTCCATCATATTGCAGCTGCAGTTACCATCCTTGCTCTTCACTCTGTACATGTCACCCTGCTCTCATATTCCTTTGTCTTTGTCCAATATCATTCCTCAGCATCTTCTCATTTCCTTACTCTCACCTTTAAGTATCTATATAGTGACAACCCTGTCTATGGAATGGCTTTCACTATGGCCTGCTATAAATTTGTTTAATCAAAATGCCCCCATCCAGAACTTCAGGCATGTTACACTCTACCCTCCTTTCAGAACCTTTAACATCTACAATATATTCATCTTGCTCCTTAAGCCTTGAACAGCTTCTGTCCTCCTTCACACCTTAAAATCCACCTCTTCCAGTTAGCATCCCACCGCCCTTCAACCGCTTAATAATTTCATTTAACTCAATTTAACAAACTTTCCCCTCCCACAAGTGATGTCATTAGTTTCATAGATTGATAGATTTTATGTCCAGTCAGGACCATTGTGATCATTTGGTCCCACTTTCTGTATAACACAGGCCATTGGTTTCTCCCTGTGATTCCTGCATGTAGCTTAACAACTTGTGGTTGAACTAGGCACACAGTGTCTTCTAGGAAGTCATCTACTCTTGATTTAAAGACTCTGAGTGATGCAAAAAGTGCCGTAACCCTTCGTAATCTGTTCCTATGGTTAATTACCTTCAGTGTTTGTTTTTTAAATCTTTGTTCTGGTTTGAGTCTGTTTCGATTGTAAACTTTCTTCTTGCGTCTTTAAAATGCTAAGCGCACCAATTGTACTATGTAAAGAATGAGTAATAATTCAAGCAATTCAATTAGGAGCCTGTATAAATAGAAACCACTAACCCTCTAGTGTTTGTTCTTCAAGATAGTGGTTTCTCTCATTTCCCCTTCCTCTTTCTGTCTCCTTTCCCATATCTAGTTCTTGGTTTATTCTCTCCCACCTGCCCCAATGCTTCTATCTGTATATTGCCATTATATTCCATTTTCATTGCTTTGCATCCTGATTTTTTGTCTCCTTTTGGCATTACCTGATATACTGCATTATTATTTATTGTTTAACACGTCTATTGTAGTGGTGCTTTGTGGCCTTAACCAGGTCAGAGCCCCATGGAACTAGGTGCTATAAAGTCTAAATATTTAGTAACCGGCAGCACTTGCCCTGAAGAGCTCTCAGTTGCAGCACCTATTTTGGAAATCCTGACGTGTTTAATAACACACCTAGCAAATGAGGCCAGTAAATGCCAGCTGGGTTCCCTGGCCCTACCTCTGGGGCCTCCACAAGGTCTTCTAATCCTCCCCTTGAGGAGGGAGTGCTACTGACCTGTGCACAGCAGGAAGGTGAGTTGGGGCATGCTGAAAGGGGGGAGAAGTGTTAGTGTTGCTGGAGTGAGAGCATCTGGAGGTAGAATGTTAAGGCACTCCAGGGCACCACCATGGAGTACTGCCTAATGAGGAGGAGAGCTTATTTGCCAGAGGGATGAGGGGGGCAGGTAATTCCTTGCAAGGAGAGGAAGGAACAGGAGCTACATAAGGGGCAGAGGGTCATCATTTGCTGACTATGTTGCCTTTTATACCCATACCTGCCAGGCTTGTTAATCTACCCAATTTTAAACTACCCTCTTCCAAAATGCATGTTGCCGTGCCATGCCATTCCTGGGACAAGGCGAGCTTTACAACCGGCTGGGACTCAAACAGCTGCAGGAAAGGGGGAAGAAAAGTCTTTCCACTTTTGGTTCTGTTGCTAAGGGGGCGGGGGGAATGAGGGACGAGTGGTGAGTTTCTGAGCAGGACATGACTGAGGGGGACTCCCAAGTGGCTGCTGAGTTAGATTAGTTCCTGTAGGCAACCCTGGCTTAACAATACCATCTTTAGAAAAACTCAGTTGGAATGACATTACTGACTAAATATATTTGCATTTCTAGATTTGAAATATAATTCCTGGGGGAACCACTCTTGGCCTTCTTCCCATTGGTAGGTAATTGCATGGTTGCCATAATAGAGTCATAGATTCCAAGGCCAGAAGGGACGATTGTGATCATCTAGTCTGACCTCCCCTATAACACAGGCCACAGAACTTCCCCAAAATAACTCCTAGAGCATATATTTTAGAAAAATATCCAATCTTGCTTTAAAAATGTCAGTGATGGACAATCCAGCATAACCTCTGGTAACTTGTTCCAGCGGCTAATTACCCTCACTGTTAAAAAATGTGAGCCTTATTTTCAGTCTGAATTTGTCTACTATAACTTCCACCCATTGGATTATATTATACCTTTCTCTGCTAGATTGAAGAGCCCGTTATTAAATATTTGTTCCCCATGTAGGTACTTATACTCTGATATAAAGTCACCCCTTAACCTTCTCTTTGTTAAGCTAAATACTTTGAGCTCCCTGAGTCATGCAAGGCATGTTTTTTAATACTTAAATCTAAACCTTCTCCAATTTATCAATATTCTTCTTCTATTGTGAGCACCCGATCTGGACACAGTATTCCAGCAGCAGTCACACCAGTGACTTGAGATTCCCCTGTTCATGTATCCCAGGATATCATTAACTCTTTTGGCCAGAGTATCACACTGGGAGCTCATGTTCAGCTGATTATCCACCACGTCCCACAAATCTTTTTCAGTCACTGCTTCCCATGATAAAGTCCCTTATCCTATAAGCACTGCTTAATTTGTAATGAAAGAGGTGTAGCAGCTCAAGCAATTTCATTACATTCATAACTGATGCAGCAAGCCCAGAGGTGCCAGGGCTATGAACTGCCAAGCCTAGCGGTCCCGGAGCTCAGCCCTGGCACAAATTAAGCACTGCCTGTAAGTATGAACTACATCATATGACACACTCTAACGGTGGCAGATGTTCTGCAGATCTTTGGGGGATTGGAGCCCTCATTTAAATTATAAAACCAACAATTCAGTTTTAGCTCAACATTTGCATTCCCTTTACTAATCTGTTTTGATTTTTGAAGGTTACGTAGGAAGAGTCAAAATATTGACGGGAATATAAACTATGTAGATCTATTTTCTTCTATCATGCATGTTCCATCAATGTGTTTTGTTGAGTATAAGTACATTAGATAGCACAGGTGCTCCTTATTACTTTAGTACCATATTAAGAATGTTTTTCTCCTTTTCTTTTGAAAACTAAGACCTATCAGACCTACAATATCAGTGTTAGGCTAAGTAGGTTTAGAGGGGGCAAATCTGGTATAATATTCTGGTGTGGGACTGAGGGGATAGGAGAAAGAGGATGCTACACCTACACAGAGTTCTGTCTGAATTGGTTCCTAGCCTGTAGTGACAGTGTTCCAAAAGGCTGAGAAGGAGCCATTGGAGTTTAATTCAGAACTGTCTTGTTAGAAATGTATACATCATATATAGTAGTGAAACACAACACATCAGTCACATACATAACCACATGATCTACATCACATATTGAAGAGTCCACAGTCATGACCCATAGCTACATCCCAGAACGATTTTTCCCGAGCAGTTCGTCTGAGATCAGTCTGTTGCAGAGCTAGCGTTGTGTTTGTGTAAAGTACAGTTTATGGTTTCAATTTACATTTCTTGATTTAAGGTAAGGAGTAGATTAAAAAAAAAACCCTTCATAAATGCTCCAGTCTGTTCAATGTGCATTGTCTAACACACACAGAATATTGAACTCCTCCTCTTGATTGTTTTATGTGCTTTTTCTAACTGGAGTTATACACTTCCATTTACTCCAGACGTTTCAACTGCATTTTTTATATATTTGTTTGTTTGTTTTTGGCTTTGGACCCTTAATAGGATAGAGGGATTAGATCTGTTATTCATGGGGACTGAGTGCAGGTCAGCATTAAGCCTACATGATTAGTGTGTATCATGAATCTCCTTTTAGTGACTATTCCACAGAAAACATTAGACTGTTACTAAAACCAGCTGGCATAATTATCTATGTCATTAACTCAAATGATAGAGGCCCATGCTTTTAGTACTAGAGATCCTTAGGTTCAGTCCCTGGTGGCAACTCAGGATTACAGTTTCCATACATCACTTAGGTCCCATATTGAGTGCATTGGCCTTGTACTGGCTGTCTGCCTGGTATGAATTTCAGGGGTCTATCCTTTTCAGTTGCTCATGCTGTTTTTCACTTTGAATGGAGGCACTGCAACGTTTTATTTTGCTTCTATCCTTGTGCTGCAAGAAAACAAAACCAGCTTTGTGTTGCTTTAGACATTTTGTAATTATTTTGCTACACATATAATAAGGGTTTTATTTAAGCAGTTCTAGACAAGTGAGTAGAGTACAAAAGCATTCTATTTTAGAAACAGGCAGACTCATGTTGCTAAGCTGCATTCTCCATTTCACTCCTCCACTCAAGGCAAAGCCCATTCACTACTATGAGAAACTCAGCAGTTCAAAATTGGACTACAGAGCACCAGCATTCAGCACTTAAAAATGCAGGGTGAAGTTGAGAGTTCAGCCTAAATAAGGGAGTCTGAACTGATGTAACTTATACCGTCTTTTAGCTCCCTCTAAATGTATGTTACACCAACATAGACACCCTCTAGATTCCCATATGCTTACTTACATAGACTCATACAGTACTAATTTTCCAATGTGTAACTTGCACATCACCTTTACATATCACCTCTGAATTTAGTCCAGAGTCTGAGTGTAACAGAGTGGAAGTTTATCCTTCCAGCTCTAAAGGAAGGATAAATAGCTGCCAAGAAGATCTCCTAAGATGCTCAGCTGCTCCTGATTTTTTTTTTAACAGATTCTTTTTTAAAGCATTTTCCTTCTGTAGTTTGGATTTTACTTTAATGTAATAAGCATTTGTTATATTGCTAGAAGTATTTGATTAAAATGGAATATCACTGAATGGTTTCATAATCAATTATCATTACCATGTAATTAAGCACAGCTCAAGCACATAAATCGGAGGCTTTCCTGCATTGCTGAAATCTAATATATAGTGTAGCAGGAGAGGCCCCAACTATGGATCAAATTAGCGGTGTCTGTTTCTCCCAGGCACGAATTTGTTCATTTGTCAACTAAGGAAGCAGAGGCAGAGGCCCCCACTAGTACCTGCCATCAGACTCACGCAGTAAAGTGAACCCTTGGTGGTAAGCTCTTTGTGAAAGTGGGAACATTGGATAGCATCATCACGCTCTATGATATCTTACTTCACAACCAGCAGTGACCTAAGGTATGTGAAGAATAGTGACAGCCCCACAACAGTAAGACCATGGCATATTATTTAAATCATTTTATTGCATAACATCATGAAGGCCTTATGCATTTTCCAGGCTGTCTGACTAGTGCAGAAAACAATTTTTTGCACTTTAAAAAAACTCACAACATAAAAACTGCTTAATCCTTTACTTTCCTCATAAATCTTAACATAATTCCTTGTTTAGTAGAACGTTATGGGTAATTATACTGTACAACAAAAACATATGCTTTGTGGATCATTGGATGTGTTAATTAACATTTATGAGATAGTAAGTGTGACAGACCCAGACAAGTGGGATACAGAAATCTCATAGAAGGCAAATATACTGGCCATTGGATTAATAGTTTTCTGTTCCCTGAGTGACCAGAGCAGGGGCTTCACTAGAACAAGCAGGAACTTTCTGGAACCAATTTAAGGCAGGCAGGCTAATTAAGACACCTGGAGCCAATTAAGAAGAACCTGCTAGAATCAATTAAGACAGGCAGGCTAATCAGGGCACCTGGGTTTAAAAAGAAGCTCACTTTAGTTTGTGGTGTGGCGTGCGAGGAGCTGGGAGCAAGAGGCACACAAGGAGTTGAGAGGGAGAAGAGTTGAAGGACTGAGGAGTACAAGCATCAGCAGACTATCAGGAGGAAGGTCCTGCAGTAAGCGTAAAGAAGGTGTTGAGTGGAGGCTGTGGGGAAGTAGCCCAGGGAGTTGTAGCTGTCATGCAGCTGTTACAAAAAACCCTATAGACAACTGCAATCCACAGGGCCCTGGGCTGGAACCCAGAGTAGAGGGCGGGCCCGGGTTCCTCCCAAACCTCCCAACTCCTGATCAGACACAGGAGGAATTTGACTGTGGGTTCTACCAGAGGGGAAGATCTCTGAGGCGATCAAAATCCGCCAATAAGCACAGGACTCACCAAGGTAGAGGAGGAACTTTGTCACATAAGGAAGAGTGTAAAAAATTATTCTTGATGAAATCAATTCCTTTTCTAAAATGAGGTTGATTTTAGTAGTCATTATCATTTTTAGATGATAGATAGATAAGTCTATCATCATTCTCCTATGCACTCCAGTCCGGAAAACAGTGTCTCAATTTAGCAAGGCCTGTTGAATATTCTTACTCTTTTAATAGAACATATTGGCAAGATGTGCACAGATGTGTTTACTATTACAGCCTGGTTTGCATATCCATTAACCTTTTTTAAACTGGGACAAACTATTCAGTGCTTGTACCAAATAAAAAGTCTATTTTGTATAATTCAGTAGCTGCTGATCTGAGTGAGCTACAGGTCATTTTGACCCAGCCAAGACTATCAGTACTGTCTCCAGTCTGCCTTTGTACAGACATGGATTGCAAAAAAATAGCAAGTTGCACTGTAACTTTTTTATCAAAGTCAACTAGATTTTGAAGTAGCTTCTTATTGTGTCTGCCTTTTTTTTTTAAATCATTTTGTTTTGTGGCAATGTAGTACAGGAACAAATCTACATGACTGGTTTGAATATAACCAAAGCCTTGTTTTGAAAATATATCATCAATGACATAAGGTTAAATCCTGCTCTCCTTTCTCACATGAGTAGTCCTAGTGGGAGTGTGGAGCAGGATTAGCCTTATAATATATAAAACATGTATTCCTTATATGCATTCAAGCCACAAAAAAGATCTTCAAGGAAGACACTGCACCCATACAGATCCATTGGCAGGTTAAGTCCTTGCTTTTACAAAAAATGAGACATGTGAGATCCAGCTGAGACTCATTTTCTTTCTAAAAAGTCTTTAGAATTTAAAGAGATATTATGAAGTATCTAAGGTCCAAAATTGGATCTAATGGTTATTTAGGTTTATCACACCCACATTGCAAATATATATAAAATTCACTCTGCTGTCAGGCAAGACTGTATGATGTCTGAATGACTACTCTGGTTGGCTGGTTGGTTTGTTGCCACACAGGCAGTCTCCTGAGAGAGCGAGCAAGTCAACTAACAAACTCTGTCCTCATACTTTTAACACTGGTAAATGGAAAATTAAACAAGCCACACCAGTGTTGCTGTTTGCAGTTCTCTAAAGGAACCATAAGAGAAATGAATGTTTGTTGGGTAAAGAAGAATAAAATACAGAACAAATATGTATGGTGCTGAGGGAGTTGGCTGATGTGATTGCAGAGCCATTGGCCATTATCTTTGAAAATTTGTGGCAATTGAGGGGAGGTTCCGGATGACTGGAAAAAGGCAGATATAGTGCCCATATTTAAAGAAGGGAAGAAAGAGAACCCGGGGAACTACAGACCGGTCAGCCTCACTTCAGTCCCCAGCAAAATCACGGAGCACTTCCTCAAGGAATCCATTTTGAAGCACTTGGAGGAGAGGAAGGTGATCAAGAACAGTTAACATGGATTCACCAAGGGCAAGTCATGCCTGACCAACCTTCTATGATGAGATAACTGGTTCTGTGGATATGGGGAAAGCAGTGGATGTGATTATATCTTGACTTTAGCAAAGCATTTGATATTGTCTCCCACAGTATTCTTGCCAGCAAGTTAAAGAAGTATGGATTGGATGAATGGACTATAAGGTGGATGGAAAGCTGGCTAGATTGCCAGGCTCAACGACTCGATGTCTAGTTGGCAGCCGGTATCAAACGGAGTGCCCCGGGGTTGGTCCTGGTGCTGGTTTTGTTCAACATCTTTATTAATGATTTGGATGATGGGATGAATTGCAGTCTCAGCAAGTTCACAGCAAACTGAGGTGGGGAGGGAGAGGCAGATATGCTGGAGGGTAGGGATAGGGTCCATAGTGACCTAGACAAATTGGAGGATTGGGCCAAAAGAAATCTGATGAGGTTCAACAAGGACAAGTACAGAGTCCTGCACTTAGGAAGGAAGAATCCCATGCACCGCTACACGCTGGGGACCGACTGGCTAAGCTGTTCTGCAGAAAAGGACCTGGGGATTACAGTGGACGAGAAGCTGGATATGAGTCAGCAGTGTGCCCTTGTTGCCAAGAAGGCCAACAGCATATTGGGCTGTATTAATAGGAGCATTGCCAGGAGATCAAGGGAAATGATTAGTCCCTTCTATTCAGCACTGGTGAGGTCACACCTACAGTGTTGTGTCCAGTTTTGGTCCCCCTACTACAGAAGGGATGTGGACAATTTGGAGAGAGTCCAGCAGAGGGCAATGAAAATAATTAGGGAGCTGGTGCACATGACTTACGAGGAGAGGCTGAGGGAACTGGGGTTATTTAGTCTGCAGAAGAGAAGGGGGGGGGGCGGGATTTGATAGCAGCCTTCAACTACCTGAAGGGGGATTCCAAAGAGGATGGAGCTAGGCTGTTCTCAGTGGTGGCAGATGATAGAACAAGGAGCAATGGTCTCAAGTTGCAGTGGGGGAGGTCTAGGAAACACTATTTCACTGGGACGGTGGTGAAGCCCTGGAATGGGTTACCTAGGGAAGTGGTAGAATCTTCATCCATAGAGCTTTTTAAGGTCCAGCTTGACAAAGGCCTGGCTGGGATGATTTAGTTGGTATTGGTCCTGCTTTGATCAGGGGGTTGGACTAGATGACCTCCTGAGGTTTCTTCCAACCCTAATATTCTATGATTCTGTGATTATTTCTAAGTGGCTATTGAAAGCAACAAAGAAAATAACATACACAAATTGAGACTAAGAAAATGTATGCGACAAACTTCTGATTCCCCATGTCTCTCCACCAAAATCCACAATAGAAATTACAAACCTCCTTTGATTTATATTGTAGTACTGTAGTAAAATCATGTCGTGATCTGCAGTTCTGCTGCTGAGGTCTATATGCATTCCTCGTACACAAATTCTTTTGCATGGCTACAACCCTAAAGGTATACAGAATATGCATCTGTTCTCCTATTTTCAGTGCTACTGTTATGATGTCGTCTGAATCTCTGGACTAAGATAAAAGGTTTTTACAAAAAATTTTCCCCAAAAAGAACAGTAGTAAATCTTCAAAAGGCATATCTTTTAAATTGACTTAACTGGGAGCAGGATTGGATCCAGAGTGGGTAGATACTCTAAATGTATTTTGACCACTTTTGCAGACGTGTTTTCTCTCTTCATCTTGGTTTTGTTTTTGTTTTGTTGCAAGATACAATGTATTATGTTTATTAGCAGGATTTATTTAACATCATTTATCATTCTGAAATTATTCTGACAATAATAGTAAAAGTGTAAGGAGGTTGATGAGATTCGCAATTCTAGGTTGCTGTTTGGAATCTGGCCCAGGCCAGCTATAATTTAAAGTTACCAGTCATTACTGGTTGTTTACCAGTTGCTTGGGTCGAAAAGTAATTTGAAAGTTAAGAAGCATGGGTGTCAGATGATATTTTATAGACCAGTTGAAGTAATATCTTCTTTAGTGGAAAAACAGCACACACACTGAAACAGACACGTATACACTTTATTTTAGAATTTTGTCAGATACCGTTATGTGGACTTCAAAGGCTCAATGCAATCTCACGCAATTTGAAATGGTGCTGTTTTTAAAAATAGTTGATAGAGCAGACATCATCATTAGAATAGTTGAAAGTGTAAAACACAAAAATGGCCATACTAGGTCAGACCTGTGGTCCATCTAGAGTGGTATCCTGCCTTCCAACAATGGTTGGTGCCAGATGCTTCAGACCGAGTGAACAGATCAGGGCAATTTCTTGAGTGATCCATCCCCAGTCGTCCAGTCCCAGCTTCTGGCAGTCAGAGGTTTAGGGATGCCCAGAGCATGGGATTACATGCCTTGTGTATCCTTATTCTTTCATGTTCCTCCTTATGGGCTGATAACTTGTGAAGCAATGTGGCTACTATAGAACCCGGGGTGGGGGGCAAGTGGTGGGTGTAGAGGGGGACGGGAGACTGAGTCTGTTAAACTACCACCATTCTGATTGGGTAGCATTTTACATCCACTTTACAATCACTTGCCACAGGCGATGATGACTATACAAGGTGTAGGGCAACAGAAAATCAGCCCCCATTTTCTGACATAAATATGCATGTAGGGCCTGACCCTGAGAGTTCTTAAGCCCTTCCATAGCTTTACTCATATGCATAACCCACACACTTGTATGGGATTATTCACATGAATAATGCATGAATATGCTTAATATGCAGGACTGGGCCTTAGAAAAGATGGATGCTCAATCTGAGTTGATTTTGTATTTATTTTAACGGTGCTATTTGAAGATGAAAATAACAGAAACAATTTGGTTAAGAGTAACATTACATATGTTCATGTGTAAAGTATGAGAGAGAGGTGATGTGGAGGAAAGTTTCCTATGACCTGAATGAGGCAGGGGCCCTGTTGGAAAAAATACTATGTGATCATGTAATTTAAAGACCGTATCAAAATGCATACACATAAAATTATGATTGCACAGACAACCTTATTTCTGGCATTTCCCGACTTTTGAGTGTCTAAGTTTGCACTGTGCTTCTTGTACCAAAAGTTTTTTTAATGTACTGTTTTATTAAAAAGAAATATAAAATGTGTATAACTGCTATTGTGTCAGTTTCCAGAGGTAGATTTCAGGGGAAGTTAGTGACCCTTGCTAACAGCCCCATCTAATATATAAGGAGCTGACAGAAGACAATCACTTAGGAAGGAAGAAAAAATGGAGATCAAATTTGACATAACCACACAATGGCATTGCAGCATTTTAGAGGCCGAATGGTTTCATGTTCAATCTTAATCAAAGATAATTTTGAATATATGGTACTTAGTTATGAAAAAGACTTCACATTCTTGGTCTTTATAAAAAGATCTTGATTAAAGTATACTAAAATATCAAATTTCAGTTGTTTGTTCTTAATGCAGAATAGGACTTATCACTTAGTTACAGCAACATTTTAAATTCTGCCATTGTCGTCTTTTGTTTTTAACCTGTGCTATAATGCATACAGGTTCAGCTGCAAAGACTAAGGTACAATTTGTGAACTTGTGAGGATATTTAGCATACAGGTTTTTTTCTAAGTTGCAAAGGAGTATGGTTTCAGCCAGACCACACTTGCAGAGGGCTTTTGTGATGTCCCTTAGACCATGGAGGTTGCTCTGCTCCTTGGTTTGAAATAGTCTGAAAATTATGTTTGACAGGTCTTGGAGGGAAATTTGAGGATATGTCACTGAATGGTGCTAAAGCTGCTGCTTTGATTTGTTTTGTATGCATAAAGTGGGACCACTAACATTGCCTATTATTAAGATTATCCAACCCTGTCCATTATAAGACTCAGTTTCCTAGTAGCTTATACTTTGCCAAATTTAACCCTTTGTGCTGAAACTTTCCATGCCAGGTGTCTTCTTCAGTCTGGGCTTTGTAAAATTTCAGCCAAAACGGTTCAGTCCTTACCAAGAATGAAGCTTGGGAAAAATAAGTTGTACGTGTTTAAAAAAAAAAGTGACCTTTTTGGGGGGAAACCTCTAGCACCCCTATATATTGGAGCAGGGACTTGAAATTTGGCAGAGCTGTGGCCATGGTGTGCAGGGCTGTGGCCATGGTGTGTCTTTTGCTGCCCAAGTAAAACCAAAGGATGCATAGTCAAGTGCTTCAAAGTTAGGAAGTACCAAAACGTAAGGTTTCCTGTGCAATCCTAATCCAGCTCCCATATGTGCATGTATTATGATACAATCATTTATTATATGATTACATGATTACCTACTATTTTTTCCATGGAGCCCCTTCCTCATTCAGTTACTTAAACCAAACTTTTCAGAGATGGTCACTAGTTGTGCGTTCTTCATTTTCTGCTGGACTGCACAGGAGGGATGTTGAATAAGATATTGTAGTTCTATTCTGTACTTTCCCCCTGATTGGATACATGCCAATTTTCTGTTATCTCAGAAGTAGATAATTTTCTGGACAATTCATAAAAAAATTACTATTTTATTGACCTAAACTTTAATGTGCATCTACAGTACTTCTGATTTAAAGCACTGGGATAATTGTATTTATTTATAAACTATTTCCCTATATTAATAGACTTTTTGTATTTTATTTTTGAAGAAAAAAATAATTTTGATCACTTTTGATTGTAGGGTGTAGTGACCTTATAAGCAACAATTGTATTGACTTTGCCAGAAAATACAATTAATTTATCAACAATTCTTGGAGCAAAGCAGGTATGGTATTTGGATTTTATATGCTTTTCACTGGAACTCATCATTTCAAACAAGAAGAGTGAGGAAATATTAAAAGCAGATCCTTGCAGAGTTAGACCACCAGTACTCACCATTACTAATTATGCATGTGGTTTTCTGAGAGAGAATTTCATTTACTGTCAGTATTTCTTAGAACTGTCATCTTTCCCCCTTCAGATCTTCCCTGCCCCCTCCCTTCTCATCACACTAGATAACACCACCATTGTCCCTTCTCCCAGGCTCAACTCTTCTTTGGCTTTTCTCTCTTTCATCCAAGCTGTTGCTAATTTACGTTTCTTATCATACCACATCTCCAAAAGCAAACTTTGCTTCCCAAAGCAATCCCTGCTACCAAAACCCTCGTCTGTGCACTAGTAATGTTCTGCTGGATTATTACAACCTGCTTTTTTCTGGCCTATTTGACTATCATGTTGCACTTCTCCCCTCTACTCACTATGCCACCTCCATGCTTACTTTTCTCTTGCATTAATCTTACCCATAATCCTTCCACCTTTCATTTCCTGTCACCGGTTGTGTGTCTACATCATATTCAAACTCTTCTCCTCACCTTCAAGGCTAGTTACTGTTCTGTTCCTTTCTACATCTTGCTTCTTTTTTCCTGCTTGTGTAACGCCAACAGACCCCGGTTGTCGGCGGGCAGGATCGAACCGAGGACTTCTGGAGCTTAGTGCATGAGACTCTACAGCATAAGCTAAAAGCCAACTGGCTGTTAGCTAAGGCTGTAGAGCAGACTCATTTTATCTCTCTCTTTAAGTGGTCTTG
Source organism: Macrochelys suwanniensis (assembly GCA_033296515.1). Lineage (NCBI taxonomy): Eukaryota > Metazoa > Chordata > Testudines > Chelydridae > Macrochelys > Macrochelys suwanniensis. The sequence goes on from CM065777.1 coordinate 37,846,473, forward strand.
GTGCCACTAGATGGGACAGAACACCACATCCAGAAGGTGTGTGGGTTACACTTGCACCAGGTACTCTGCTTCCTTTCATACTGTCTATGAAATCTTCTTACAAAAGGGCCTTCACACTTTCTCCCATAACATCTCTATCACCTCCCTGATCCCCTATGCCATTTAATCTTGCCTCATGTACTACTACTTTTGATTCTGTCTACACCAAGGTTTGTTTTCTTTTTTCAAACTATGATTATTAAAACATCTGACAGCTAGAAAGAGATGAAACATCAGATAAAATTCAGTTTCCATTCCACTTTTGGATTACATTTTCTTAATAAAAGCAAGTGTTAGAGGGTGGAATCCTTCATAAAGCGGCTTTTTCTACATTTTCTGAGGTAGCATAATACTCAACGGCTGAGTTCAATGCCAAGAATCCCTTAGATTTGATGGTATTTTGCAACCTTCTGTTGAAGTGGTAACATTTTTTAGCCAATGACAATTCCACTGTCTGTTACTTAATTCCTGAAGCTCTCTCGCTTGTACATTCCATTTTCCATAGCTGCAGAATCACTCAATGGCCCTGGCATTTACCTCTTGCAGTCACTAAGTTATACATCTTACGGAATGGAGTTGGTGTACCTTGTAAGAAAGAAAGCTAGAGAAAACAGCTTTGAGTTATGTGCTGTATCACCTTACCATGTCATTACATCTCAAGGCGCTTTGCAGAAGATGTACAATCATTTAATAATACAGTCTCTAATGCTGATCAAAATGACAGAAAGCACAAAGAGGAAAGAAGTGAGTTATCAGTTCTGATTTAGAGAGTGAATGAGAGGTGATATCCCTGATATAGCTGGGTGTAGAGTTCCACAAAGAATGTGATGAATGGTTAAAGCAATAGCCATTCCACCTAGCAGCTACTGTGTAGATACTGGTGATGGATGTAGGATAGCATCAGATTACCTCCACTGTCAGTAGTGAGTGAAAAGCAGGCTTGGTCAGAAAGACCACTTGGACAAAGATTAAAGATCTTGGTAGATCAAATGAAGTGTGTACTGCATTTTGAAACTACCGCAGAATCTGAGCGACTATTGTTATTAAATCAGTACTGGAGTTATGTGTCTTCTCTGTCATGTAGGATTCACAATTGAAATTCAGTGTTGATAAATGAAAAGTAATGCACATTGGAAAACATAATCCCAACTATATATATATATATATAAAATGATGGGGTCTAAATTAACTGTTTGGGCCCCACACTACAAGAAGGATGTGGATAAATTGGAAAGAGTCCAGTGAAGGGCAACAAAAATGATTAGGGAGCTGGAGCACTTGACTTATGAGGAGAGGCTGAGGGAACTGGGATTGTTTAGCCTGCAGAAGAGAAGAATGAGGGGGGATTTGATAGCTGCTTTCAACTACCTGAAAGGGGGTTCCAAAGAGAATGGATCTAGACTGTTCTCAGTGGTAGAAGATGACAGAACAAGGAGTAATGGTCTCAAGTTGCAGAGGGGGAGGTTTAGGTTGGATATTAGGAAAATCTTTTTCATTAGTAGGGTGGTGAAGCACTGGAATGGGTTACCTAGGGAGGTGGTGGAATCTCCTTCCTTAGAGATTTTTAAGGTCAGGCTTGACAAAGCCCTGTCTGGGATGATTTAGTTAGAGATTAGTCCTACTTTGAGGAGGGGGTTGGACTAGATGACCTCCTGAGGTCCCTTCCAACCTTGAGATTCTATGATTCTATGTTACCACTCAAGAAAGAGATCTTGGAGTCATTGTGGATAGTTCTCTGAAAACATTCACTCAATGTGCAGTGGCAGTCAAAAAAGCAAACAAAATGTTGGGAATCATTAAGAAAGGGATAGATAATAAGACAGAAAATATCATATTGACTCTATATAAATCCATGGTATTCCCACACCTGCAATACTGCGGGCAGATGTGGTCGCCCCATCTTTAAAAAGATATATTGGAATTGGAAAAGGGCAACAAATTATTAGGGGTATGGACCTGCCGACCTATGAGGAGAGATTAATAAGACTGGGACTTTTAAGCTTGGAAAGGAGATGACTCAGGGGGGATATGATAGCTGTCTATAAAATCATGACTGGTCTGGAGAAAGGAAATAAGAACTAGGGGTCACCCAATGAAATGAATAGACAGCAGATTTAAAACAAACAAAGTATTTTTTCACACAACACACAGTCAACCTGTGGAACTCCAGGCCAAGACTTATAACAGGGTTCAAAAAAGAACTAGATAATTCATGGAGGAGAGGTCCATCAATGGCTATTACCCAGCATGGGTAGGGATGGTGTCCCTAGCCTCTGTTTGCTAGAAACTGGGAATGGGCAATGGGATGGATCACTTGGTGATTACCTGTTCTGTTTATTCCCTCTGTGGCACCTGGCATTGGCCACTGTCGAAAGACAGGATACTGGACTAGATAGACCTTTGGTCTTACGCAGTATGGTCGTTCTTATGTTCTTAATTAGGGATGGACAAAACCAGGGCAGAAAGAGATTGCAAGTGTCACAGTGTATTAAAAACATTTGGCCAATTTACAAAGGAGCTCATTTTACAAAATCTTTCTTTTTCCCATAAATGAAGCCCTCACTCTTTTAAAGGAGATTCAGTTTTCAAATCTGTTTTACTGCTAAGCCAGTGCTATGTAATCAGTGAAGAAAACTTTGAAAGATAACTTCACATGGGGCTGTTCCTTTAGTCAGAATCCTAAAGAAGCACAATTTCAAGTGGTTTGGGACATGGGGAATCTCAGCTGCTAGATTGTACTAGAAATTAACCTGGGACTCCAACTTACAAATTTTTTTGAAATAGGCACTGAGTACAATATTTAAGGGCATGATGAAAGCACATGTGCTGTTTCAGAGAGGGACAGATTCAAGGTGCCTCACAAGCAGCAGTGACACATATAGAGGGGACCCTTAACATCAGTAGAAGAAATGTACAACTTGGCAACAGCTCTGATAACCCTCCAGCAGCACCTGGAAGGACCGAGCATGTTCTGTATGTATAAGGGAAGACTATAGAGCAGGGGTCTCAAACACGTGGAGCGCTTCCCTGCGGCCTGCCGGGCTCCCCGTACCCACCCCCCCCCGCCTCCCGCCTACTTTCTGAAGTTCCGCCGCCAGAACAGCTGTCTGGTGGCTTCGCGGTTTCTGGGCGAGAGGGGGAAGGAGCGGGAAGCGCGCACACAGGGGAGAAGAGGCAGGCCGCCAGGCTCCCCCCGCCTCCCCTCCCAGTTACATCCTATGGCCGCCAACTCCCCTCCCCCCCGCCCCCCCACAGTTACGTTCTGTGGCCGCCAACTCCCCTCACCCCCGCCCCCAGTTATGTTCTGTGGCTGCTAAGGTCGCTAAGATCCCCGTTCCCTCCGTGCTGCTCCAAGGTTCTATTTTTACCCCCAGGCAGTTCCTGCTGCCAGAACAGCTGTCTGGCAGCTTCGTGGTTTCTGGGAGGGAGACGCGGGGAGCCACGCGCTCAGGGGAGGAGGCGGAGAAGGGGCGGGGCCTAATGGAAGGGGTGGAGTGGGACGGGGCAGCGAGGGTGCGGGGTCAGTGATGTGGCCCTCAGGCCAATGCACTAGTCCTCATGCGGCCCTCGTGGTAATTTGAGTTTGAGACCCCTGCTATAGAGAGATACTTATCCCTCAGCTCTCCTCCCCATGAGAAGTACTTTCAACAGTAACAGGGCCTTTAATATCCATGCCACAGCTATACGACTTGGCAGAATCTCTGTACAGGAATGTACTGTTTGTCAGAGGTGCCAACTTCTATTTTTCCCCGAGGATGCTCCACCCTACTCAACCCTGGTGCCCTGCCTTTGCTCCACCTCTTCCTGTCCCCACTACGTCCTCTCCCCTAAGCCCCCGGCCCACCGCTGTTGCTCTCTGCCTTACCCCCAAGCGCTGCCTGCCAGCTGCCAAACAGCTGATGGGTGGCCCTGCCGAAAAGCACTGGCTGGTGGGTGCTGAGAACCCCCTATTTTTTTTGTTGTGAGTGCTTGCGCCCTGGATCACTCACGGAGGTGGCGCCTATGCTGCTTGTGTTAGCAAGGCAGTAGTAGCGCAACATTTCAGGAATGGGTTTTTACATCCATTTCTTGGCCATGCAGAGGAGAAGGAACCCTGGCTTGGCTCTGCTATTTTCTAGCTAGTGTAGCTTCTTGTGTTCTTTTTCAAGTGATTTTTAATAAATGTCTCTTTTGTACTATGGGCCAAATACATCTTGCACCAGGAACATTTACTGGGAGCTACAATAAAAGCTTCCACTGAGTGCCAAAAATTATTTGTGGGATTTTTTGTTTGCATCCTATTCAAATAATATGTAAACAGAAATTTGAAATATTTCTGTGTATTTCTTTTCCACAGAAATGTTGTTAGACCAAAAATAATTTTCTGTAAGCAATGAGATATTAACTCAGAAGAAAAATATGGAACTGAATACAGGAACTTTCATATTCAAGCAATGGAAGGTGGTTCCCAAGGTAATGAGTTAAGTACTGCTAAAGCAGTAACAGTGTAGATAAAGACTTAATAAAATGTGTGTTAATGCATACATGTGTAAGATCTTTTAAAATCCATGTAGGTCTGAGATCATTCTACCTGCTGGGATTAAATTCAAAATCCAGTGCAAGCAATAAGAAATAGGAGTTTGGATTTTCATCTGTGCACCACATTGCATTAGTTTTTTTCAAAACCCTTAGCCCCTGCTGCAAATTGTTCCTACGCATTCAACACTCCTGTGAAATAACACAAAAGGTGTGGTTTGTTTCCAACCCATCTGTAGCTAGTAGTGATATCCATTCCAGAATAGAATGTGATTTGTATCTATAGCATCCTTCCTATAGAGTATCAGAAAGAGCTCTACACAGAGAGTCATAACGTAAAGGAAAGTTTTATCATATGATGTACAGAAATAAAATTACTGAGTGCAGGAAGATTATGTGCCAGTTGTTTAGGACAGCGAAGAAGAAAGTAACCCTCCCACAACAGTCAGGAATAGACAAGAAAGGACAACAGGAAGGCCACAACCAGAGTGTAGTGAATGGCTAGGAACATGGGCGGTGCATCCAATAAGTTGGGGAAGGCTGTGCCTCCCCAAACAGCCCTGTGTGGCCCTGCCCACACCCCTCCCCAAAGCCCCCTCCTGCTTGTACTTTCCCCCTTGGCCCCAGCCCAGGCAGGCTGCTCCTCTTCAGTGCTGCTGCAGCTGGGACATGGGGTGACTGGGGCTGCCCAGTGCTGCTCTGCCGCCCGGTGCTCGGGGTGGAAAGGGGCAGGAGCGCTGAGGCTGCCTGCCCTGTGCATGGGGGTGTGGGGGCTGGGGACACTGGGGCTGGGGGCACTGGGGCCAGGGGGAGCCATGTGCTCCCCGCCCTGTGCTCGGAGGTTGTGGGGGCCCACGTGCTGCCTGCCTGCCCACCTGCCCACTGCTTGGGAGCCAGGGAGGGCCACGCGCTGCCTGCCTGCCCAGCGGTCAGTGCTCTGGGCCTGGGGCGGGGGTGGGGGCTGGTGGCGGCAGGGAGAGGGGGCTGTGGGCTCCAGCAGAAGAAGGAGGAGCAGGGCTGGAAGAGGGGGGTGCGATCGGCTGGGAGCTAGCCTCCTCCAGCTGGCGTTTCACCCACCGCCCATGGCAAGGAACTAGATTTTGAACATGTTTAGGATGGGATAGGATGCCAGTAAAGACAGAGGTGATGTGGTCTTGCTTTCTGGAATGAGAGTTCTGGCTGCAGCATTCAGGAATCCCTGAGGTTTGGAGAATAGAGATTTTGGAAGACCATAGTACATAGTAAAATGATCGAGGCAGGAAGCTAAGAGATAAATAGTGATTTAATGAGTCCATTTAGGGTTAGGATGAGTTCTCACAATGTTCTGGAGGTGTTGGATAAATTAGCATACAAGAGACATAAGGGAGAAAAGAGTAAATTAGGGTTACAAGTAAATCCTATCATTCTGGTCTGAGACAAGGCCTGAGCATGGAAATTTCTCTTTATCTGTATTTTCAATACTATTGTTTATTTGTGTGTGTGTTTTTAACTTTTTCATGACTCAGGAAACTATTTACTGGGCTACAATAATTGGGCCAGCTAGTCTTCCCATGGCATGTCAGTATCTTGATGATAGGGATAAGGCACACACAATCTCTACAGGTATATCATACATGCATATGCAGCCAGCCAAGCAAGGACTCTAGTTCAATATATTTGTCATACTGGCAGAGGACTACATATAGGTAGACACACACGCACACACACACACACGTATATCATACATGCATATGCACGCAGCATAGTTCAGTGTCAAGCAGGCCCGAAAGCAAGAATGGACGTGTAAAAACATTTATGCGGTAGCTATTGTGTATTTCTGTTCTGTATCTAACTTTAATACAGAGCTTAGAAAGAAAACCTCCCCTACTATTGTTAAAACTTCTATTTTTGCCCTTGGTCCTGTCTGCCTCCGGCTATCCTTTTTTATTATTATTTCTTCTCTCACACATTAACTTAAGAGTATGTGACATTGCTGTCAGTGCAGTGTGTGGAGAATGAAGTCAGGGCTGTGCTCAATGAGCCTAGACACTAAAAACATTACACTCTTGTGCATCTACACTTACATTTTTCAGTCTTATTAACTTAAAGAGGTGTGACTTTGCTGTCATTGCAGTGCAAAGGAAATGAAACCTTGTCCCAGTGCCCAGGCTAGCCAAGAGAGAACTTTCAGAAATATTCACTGTAGGAGATTTGGTACAGTTTGCTACTAATTCAGTTGGGTTGCTGGAGCATAGCCCGGAGGCTGAACAAGGAAAGAGAGCATGTTTGGGGAAATGAGTGCCAAGTCAGACTGGGATTTTTGAGAAGAACTAGTCAGGCTAGAAAGGTGAAAGAAGGCTAATTTAGAAGAGGTGACTGGTGAGGAAGGAGAGAGGAAACATCAGGATAGATATGGATGGGTCTTCCGGTTGTGGATAGTGATGAAGGGAGAAGAGGAACTGCAGACAATGAAATGTCTTTATTACTTTAGTAAAGAGCACGTAAGATGAACCTATACCGGTCTTAAAGGCTGTGAAGTGATTTACTTGCTGCAAATTGTATATGTTGCATTAAATTTTTTAATGCCTCATATGATCATGTACCAGTATGTACCTTGTAAATATCCTCAGTGGATCCTCAATGTTGCATATTTATCAAAATACATGGAGATACAAGCCCATATATCACAAATATATTTTATTAATATGGGCTCCACTGGAGGGGAGGGCTTTTTAACCACATAACATCCAAGAATAAGACTGGGAGTTGCACCTTGTTATGCCAGGGTGGAATTTGTTCCTTTATTATAATAAGCTCAGCTGCATTAAGAAAAGTTCAACAAATGCATCAGTCACAAACAAAAAGAAACCCTACATGATTGTTATTATATTTAAGTGGTTTTCCTTCTTTTGCTTTTCTTTTCTGCAGTTGGTGGGAAGCTTTGTAAGGAGAGAACCCTTCCCCATAATGCAAACAAACTAACCAATACCAGTTACCAGAAGCCCTCCCCCCACCAAAAAAAAACCACAGCAAAAAACTCGTATTGCTGATTTTCCTTCGTCTCCTGAAGATGTTTAGTACACTGTTAATAATCTTGGAATTCCTTTGTTTTTCTCTACCTCATTACCATGGGTGCAATGTTCTTGTTAAAGATGAACTAAAAAGACTACTAGGAACTTCCAGGAAGGTTGGACTTTACACAGTCTCTCCCTGAGATGACAAGTGGAATACTTTCTGCCTCAATCCAGCAGAGCATTTTAGCATGCGCTTAATGTTAAGCATGGAGATAGTCCTGTTGATGTCAATGGAACTGCTAACATATCTAATGCTAATACCATGGTGATTGATGATATAAAAACCATATGAAACTGTAACAGAGTCCCCTGCGGTTCTTTCCCCAGGTGGCAGGAGAACCTGACCACACCCAGTTATTTGCATTGGGAGGCTCCAACACAGGCCCCAGTTCCTTACTACTTGCAAAGGGGGGCCTGCCCTTTGTAGGCCTTCTTAAGTGTCTCCAGATGGGGGATCAAAACAAAAGTCACTAACACCAATGCATTCAAGGGTACCCCCCCTTCCCAGGGCCCCTCAAAAGGATGGTAGGGAAAAGTGCCAATGATACGGCACCTGCATCATGGGTTTTGAGAAATCTCCGTGGCTGGTCTTCTGAGTCAAGCTCAGTCTGTCTGGTTTACCCTGAGAGTTTGCCGCACTCTCTACAGGGTCAGGGTGAAGGTCTTCTGGCTGGGAGTTTCCTGTGTAGCTTCAGGAGTTGCTCCTGCAGTCTGCTGTTTATGGCAATCCTACATTCTCCCCCACTCCTGGGATGGCTGCAGTTTCCTCCCTTTTAAAGGCCTTCTCCCTATCATACATGATTGACAGGACTTGAGGGGAGGGGCTAGCTCTGCTCCCAGGGCCTCTCTGGCATCTTCCTCATCTGTGTGGGGTCTATACACCCCATCACAGAAACTGTATAAAAAACTAAGACATATTATGGAAAGTATAAGGTAGCAAACATTACAAATGATATTCTTATGTAGGCTTGATGGTTCTATTAGCTTATTGTTGTATGTAATCATATCATGGGCCAGATCCTTCAGTGATATAAATCAGTGTTGTGTCTTTGAAGTCAGTGGAGCTATGCCAGTTTACATCAGATGAGAATCAGGCCCGTTGGTTTTAACAGGAGAAGTAAATGGAAAGCAAAACTGGTTCAGTTCTGACTTTTTATTAATTCCTCTAAATTAAGAACAATCATTTCTGCCTGAAGTGTGTTCAGTAAAATCACAGTGAAATGAGTGAAAACTCTGCCTTTATTGCCAATAGACCCTTTTCTGGCAGAACAGTAATGTGAGGCTTCAATCTATTAGAGCTCTTAAGACTGGAGAAAGTTTCTTGGGAAAAGGGATGGTTTCCTTATTCTATTTCAGGCTGGCATTTTCCCATCATTGCAAGGCTTTTTTGACTGCATTCCACATTCCTCTGTTAGTCTAATGGATGTCCAGCTGCCATCTTCCTGCTGATAGCTTGCTCAAAATGGAATTATGCAGTGCAATTCCCATTGATCATGAGTACAGCTAGTGTTTAAACGTGTTTTGGGAAAGAAAAGCAATAATCATGCTTCCAAGCATTTTAGTGTTATATAAATTAATATTGTTACTGTAGTCCTGTTCTTTAACACTAAACACATCACATACATGTTGAGCTCACTTGCTACCGTCTGGGACCATCTGTTGGGTCTTTCAGCTGTAAAACCAATGCACAGTTGCTATTATCACTTGGTTGACTACATCTCCTGTTTTTGATAACATCTGTGTCTTTCTGAAACACAGCTATAAATTTTAAATACTAAACAGTTTCCTTTACTTTTGTGGGTAGGTTTGAATTATAGGTGTACTTCTGTCTAAATATCTTTTAAACACATGGCTGCCAGCCTCATAGGAATAATATGTATAGATATTTCTAATAAGTAGACAAACTTTTAATCCATCTTGGAGCATTTCAGTGTTGGGACTGCTAAAGACAAAGTTAATGTGGTACTAAAAGAGTAGATATACATATATATTTATATAAGCTATTTGTTTCCAGGCCCTAGTTCCATTACAAATCTGTCCCTTTTCAGAAAGCAAAAATGTTGAAGGAATTACCAAAGGTGATAGAGAACGTATTTCTGTTTGGCGGCAGTAGTAGTGCTTGTAATAGATCTCTCTAGTTAGAGCAACAGACTGTGAATTAGGACTTCTGGGACCTGTTTTTGTGTCTGTCACTTCATTTGTCTTGGAGAAATTCAACCCTGTGCAGAGGATCAGTACAACGTCCATACACCACTTGAGTCCCGAAAATAGGGAATTAAGTGGTGCACAGGTCTCAGGCTGGTCCTTTCAATGGGGGTGAATTCTACCTTGTGTGACATTAGGTATAATCTCTCTCTCTCTCTGTTTTAGTTGACTCTATCTTTAAAATGGGTATGACTGAGTTATGCTGATTCAGTAACTGATGATAAACCTGATGAAGGTGACCTTAAGTGCCCTCTTGAAACTATGGGTTATGATAAATATTAAAATATGTCAACAGATATTTCTCATATAGTATACTTAGCATTAAGATAACATTGATAATGTAATCACAGATGTCAAGAATATGGATACAATTTTCAAAAATGCTTGTCGCTTAGGAGCCTGAGTCCCACTAATTATTGTTTTCACTGAAATTTTCTCAGGGGGAGGAGATAATTTCTCGTTCAGCTTTAGAGTTCTGTTTTCACAGAAATTCTTTTTTAAAAAAATTTTGGGGGGGATTTTGTTGAAAAACCAAAATCCGATAAGTGTTTAGTTTCCAGAAAAGCCATTTTCTGTCAAAAAAGCTTGTTGATAGAACACTTTTGACTAACAAAGATACTCCTGTGCATAAGTGTTTGCAGAATGGTGGCACAACTATGCATTTCTATGCTTGCACAAGTATCTGTCTGACTAGGTAAGTGGTGCAGGTTGTAGGGTTTCAATTTTGTGGAGCATTGGTCTACGTTCTATGGGGAAATGGGGCTGTATAGTTTGGATGGCCTCCACCTCAGTAGAAGGGAAACCAATCTTCTCAAGTGCAGACAGGCTATAGTAGTCAAGAAGGTGTTTAACTGATAACAGAAAGGGAGAGGGTAAAAAGAGGGGTAAAATAAGCACCAATCTAGCATAAAATCGAGATGGTGAAAACAAAATGTATCAAGGAACCAAGGGGCATGAAGTGAAGAAATTATTTAATTGCCTAAACACAAATGGTAGTAGGCCTGGGTAAAATACAAGAGGAATTGGAGTTGCTAATTTATGATCATACATTTGATTACTGAAACGTGGTGGGGTGATTCACATTACCAGAATGTAAAATTTGATAGTTATAACCTATTAGGAAGGATTTATGGGCACACACAAAAAAAATAGGGGAAGTGGTACTCTGTAAAAAATGGCATTACCTGTTTCAGAGTCACTGATAACTCAGAAGAAAAGGATCTTGAATGCAGATGGATCAATGATCTAATAGATAAGCATAAGATGGGGTATTAGTTGGTGTCTACTCCAGACCATTTACAACGTGTAAGGGAATAAACTATGTAATCATCATGGACTTCAATCTAAGTGACTTATGCTGGAGGCCTCATGCTGCCAGGACTAAAACATCCTTGGTATTTCTAAATATTACAGATGACAGTTTTCTAACTTACAAAGTGTTGCATCCAAAAAGGGGGAATTCTAAATCACAGAACTCAAAATTAATGGCAGCTTAGGTGCAAGTGGAAAGGACTTGATCACATTTATAATGTGCAAACAGAATAAAGTCCAGATCAGTAATATATCTATTTGCTGCTTTAATAGGGTCAACTGCGCAAAGCTGAAAACAATTATGAGCCAGATCAACTGGAAGGAAGAATTCAATCAGAAAAATATGAATGATAATTCGGAATTATTTAAGAACACTGTACTAGATGTCCAAAAAGCCACAGTCCCACAACTGAGGAAGAAGGCCATATTGGTTAAAAAATAACCTGCTTTAGAGAAGAAATGAAGGTAGCTATAAAAATAATAATAATAAATGTAACAAATGGAAGAAAGGGGAAGCTGATGATAATGAAAATGAATCAGAAGCCAGGAATTGTAGAAAATTGATAAGGGAAGCAAAGGGACACAATGAGAACTCTATGGCCAGCAGAATTAAGGACAATAAGAAGCAGTTGCTTAAGTATGTTAGAAACAAAAAGGAATCCTAACAATTGTATAGGTCCATTCCTAGATGGAAACAGTAGAATTATATATAATAACGCAGAAAAGCCAGAAGTGTTCAATAAATATTCCTGTTCTGTATTTGGTGGGGGGAAAACAGATGATGTAGTCTTATGACTTATCTTATGACAATGATAATACTCTTTCCATTCTGCTAATATCTCAGGAGAATGTTAAACAGCAGGTCCAGATAACTTGCATCCAAGAGTTTTAAAAGAGCTGACTGTGTAGCTTGCTGGACCATTACTATTGGAACACTGGGGAAGCTTCAGAAGACCGGAAGAATGCTAATGTCTCAATATTTAAAAAGGTCTGTCTGGGTAATTATAGGCCTGTCAGTCTGACATTGATCCTGGGCAAGATAATGGAACTATGATACAGGACTCGGTTAATAAAGAATTAAAGGAGGGTAATATAATTAATGCCAATCTACATGTGTTTATGGAAAATAGATCCTGTCAAATTAACTTGATATAATTGTTTGATGAGATTACAAGTTTGGTTGACAAAGATAATAGTGTTGATGAACTTAGACTTATTTAAGGTGCTTTAACTTGTTACCCCATGACATTTTGATTAGAAAACTAGAATAATATAAAATTAACATGGCACGCATTAAATGGATTAAAAGCTGGGGGAGGGATAGCTCAGTGGTTTGTGCATTGGCCTGCTAAACCCATGGTTGTGAGTTCAATCTTTGAGGGGGTCATTTGGGGATCTGGGGCAAAAATTGGGGTTTGGTCCTGCTTTGAGCAGGGGGTTGGACTAGATGACTTCCTAAGTTCCCTTCCAACCCTGATATTCTATGATTCTATGAACTGATAGGTCTATTGTAAACATTGAATCATAATTGAGCAGGTGTGTTTTCTAGAAGGGATCAGTTCTTTGCCCAGTGCTATTTAACATTTTTATTACTGATCAGGGAAAAAAACATAAAATCATCAGTGATAAAGTTTGCAGATGACACAAAAATTGAGGAGTGGTAAATAATGAAGAGGACAGGTCACTGATACAGAGCTGTCTGAATCACTTGCTAAGCAGGACACAAGCAAACAGTATGTGTTTTAATACAGCTAAATGTAAATGCATATACATCTAGGAACAGAGAATGTAGGCCACACTTACAGGATTGGGGACTCTACCCTGGGAAGCAATAACTCTGATGTTAGCTAATGTTGCTATTGCAGTCATTGTTGTCTTACCCATTCCCTTCTCCACTGGGGTTTCCACCCACACCTCACATCTGGTCCCTATTAGACTGTAAGCTCTATGGGGGAGGAATTTTATGCTTTTACAATGCTCAGCACAGTGGGGTCCACAGTGCATGTCAAATACAAATAATACATAATAAGAGAGAGAGAAAGACAAAAGACTCTCCAACGTTCCTTCAGTTATGTCATTTCCTGGGTTTTAGTTTCAAAATTTTCTCCCCCTGCTCCCTTTTCCAATTATAAGGCAAAAATAAAAAGGATGTTGGTTGTTGGCATCCATTACTCTCGAGAGACGATGGATATGCGCCCATGGGGAACGTTTAGTTGATGGTTGTGCAGCATCTATTGTGGCTATAGAGCCCCACACGAGAGTGGCAGTCTCAATTGCATTTGCTGCATTTGAAGGCGGTGTCAACTGTGGGTTGGAGCTGCTGCTTCCTTTTTCGCTGAACCCGCTTTTCCTCGGCAAGCTGCCGCAGCTTGTCTTCACCAGTTTTCAATCCAGTGGTCAGAGTGTGTCTCCATCTGCATCTGTCCTGGGCGAGCTCTTCCCAGCTGTTGATGTCGATTTGAACAGTCTTCAGGTCCCTCTTACAGACATCCTTGAAGCGAAGGTGGGGCCGTCCTGTAGCTCTGTTTCCAGAGGCAAGTTCAGCATACAACAGGTCTTTGGGGATCCGTCCATCTTCCATACGATTTAGATGGCCAAGCCATCTGAGGCGGCGTTGACGGAGGAGAGTGAACATGCTGGAGATCTTGACACGTTCCAGCACCTCGTTGTTCGTCATTCGATCACTCCAAGTGATCCCGAGTATGCGACGGAGGCAGCGCATGTGGAAGGCGTTCAGTCTCTTTTCTTGCAAAGCGTAGAGGGTCCAAGTTTCGCTGGCATAGAGAAGAGTGTTTAGCACACATGCGCAGTACACAGCGACCTTTGTGTTGATGGTCAGCATGTTGTTGTTCCATACTCTCTGTGACAAACTGACCAAAACTGTGAAGGCCTTGCCGATTCTACGGTTGATCTCAGGGTCCAGTGAGAGGTTGTCCATGATGGTAAATCCGAGATAGGTGAACTGACTGACCACCTCTAGTACATAGTCATTGATGGCAATGCTTGGATGTTCTGCATCCTGGGCCATAACTTTGGTCTTCTGAAGACCGATTGTGAACCCGAACTCTTCGCAAGCTCTGGAAAAACGGTCAATCAGACGCTGGAGATCGATTTCTGTGTGGGTGGCCAGGGCAGCGTCGTCTGCAAACAGCATGTCTCTGATTGTTGCCTCCCATACCTTGCTTTTGGCCTTTAGTCGAGCCAGATTGAAAAGTCTCCCGTCAGACCGGGTGTAGAGATAGACTCCCTCTGTGGAATTTCCAAAGGCACGTTTCAGCAACGCTGCGAAGAAGATGCTGAAGAGTGTGGGAGCAAGAACGCAGCCTTGTTTTACTCCACTGTGCATGTCGAAGGCATCGGAGGACAAGCCATCATACAGTACTGTGCCTTTCATGTTGTCATGAAAAGACTGGATCACGCTCAGCAACTTCGGTGGGCAGCCAATCTTTGCCAGGATCTTGAAAAGCCCATCTCTGTTCACAAGGTCGAAAGCTTTGGTCAGGTCTATGAAGGCAAGAGTAGCGGCTTATGCTGTTCTCTGCATTTCTCTTGCAGCTGCCTTAAGGAGAAAACCATGTCGGTTGTAGATCTCCCTGCTCGGAACCCGCACTGTGACTCTGGGTAAACTCTGTCAGCAAGCTTCTGCAGTCTATTCAGGATCACGCGTGCAAAGACTTTACCCACAACACTCAGGAGCGATATGCCTCTGTAGTTGTTGCAGTCGCTTCTATCACCCTTGTTCTTGTAGAGGGTCACGATGTTGGAGTCTCTCATATCCTGAGGTACTGCACCTTCATCCCAGCACTGACAGAGGAGGTCGTGGAGGTGTTCTAGGAGGACGTTGATGCCACACTTGATAACTTCTGGTGGGATGCCATCCTTTCCTGGAGGCTTTCCTGTGGACAAGTTCTCAATGACTTTCTTCAATTCTTCCATGGTGTGCTTCTCGTCCAGCTCAATTTCAACGGGAAAACCATCCACGGTATTAAGGGCAGCTTCGGTGACAGTGTTTTGCCTGGAGTACACTTCAGAGTAGTGCTCCACCCATCTATCCATCTTCTTGCTCTTGTCCTGGATGTTTTCGCCTGTTGCAGACTTTAGTGACACTCTCCACTTCTTTGTGGGTCCCATGGCCTTCTTGATGCCATCATACATTCCCCTGATGTTTCCAGTGTCAGCAGATAGTTGAATGCTCCGGCAGAGCTGGAGCCAGTAATCATTTGCACACTGTCGAGCTAGTCTCTGTACTTTGCTCCTGGCAAATCGATACTCTTGTAGAGTCCTCTGACTGGGGGAACGCTTGTACTCCAGGTGAACAGCGCGGCGTTCTTTAATGGCTGGAGTGAGTGTGGCGGAATTAGCCTCAAACCAGTCATTGTTCATGTTTCGTTTCTTTCCAAAAACTTTCATGGCTGTGCTGTGTACTGCATCTCCGATGTGGCCCCATCTCTCTTTGGCACATATATTGGTGAAATATAATAAAAGATGACCAAGTTTGCTGGAATTAGTGCATATTTTAAGTCCTTTAAATGACACACCAAAGCTCATAGTGAACAGGAGATTCTGTGTGTGGGGTACATTATAAGTGGGTTGAGTAGTGTAGACAGGTGCAGCTAAAACCTGAGTGTAAGAGAGATACTGGAGGAAGGATTGAATGTCTTTGAATAAAATTAAAATATATTTGTAAGGCACTGTGAATGCATGGAATAGGCAAGAACTCTTTTCACTTTGCCATGTATTGTAACTAGTTTTTAGATATGTTTGAAGAATAAACTATCAATATAATATCCAGTGAACAAACTTTTGTTTTTTAGACAACATGTATTATTCCTTTGATAATACCAAGATAAAATACAAGTAAAGGATCTGATGTAAAGCCACTAGTGTAAGGAAGTTCAAAGGGAAGGCTGAAAATCCATTCTGACATAGGCACAATAAATTGATTCACGACAGATGGTGAAATCCTGGCCTCAATGAAGTCCATGAGAGTACTCCCATTCACTTTGATGGGGCAGGGTTTGACCTGGATTTGCAGCCTTACTTCTAAATTTCCTCACTTTGGGGGGTCTGGTGGGGCAATCAAAGTTGCACCCGCAGGACTGTCTAGTTTAGTTTTGCTACTGAAGGGAACTGTTCTGATGCATATAGATATACTGTATATTTTACATGGTGTAAATTCTGTTTAGTATTTTTGGTAGACATGGCCCAAACCAAAACCCCAGATCCCACCTGAAATCTGGACCTTCCTTTAGCATTTGGTACCTTTCCTGTCCTGGATTCAGTGAATTATCATGCCTGATTTTTGCTGTGAGGCAGTTAATACTGTACATCTTTTGAATGCCAGCAATCTATCATGGCATGTTTTAATCTAGTTATATGACTCAGATCAGAACTGAAAATATGCAAATCTGCCCTGGATTAAGTTTGTAAATATTCATAAAAATATTAGTTCTCAGATGCAAATAAATACATTATTTTATAGCTCTGCAGTGCTACTCTAGCCTTTATCTGCTGCTGCTATTATTTGTAGTATAATAGTACTCAGAGGCCCCGATCAGGATCCGGCCCCATTATCAGTTATATATTGCTGATTTGCAAAGAGCCTTGTAGTTACAAATACAGGTATTAATTTTGCTAGTAGAACTAATATCTAGAAGTAGAGGCAATTCTCTGGTTTGTTGCTTTTACATTTATAGATACAGCTTTTCTTTGTGCACCTGTATTATGTCCCTTGTGGGTTTATAGACACTGCAGCTGCTCTTGTGTGCTGTTAATGGGTCTGTTACAGAGCTATCTATTGTGTGAGAGATAAGATTGTTAGATTTTGATCAGTGGGTTGTTGTCTTTTCAATGTCTAACAGTAATAGACTACTTTGTGTTCTGTTTTACTGTATGGTTTGTTAGCAGTACTTGGTCCTTTTTTCAAAATGCAATATTGCTATTTGCTTTTCCTTTTTTTTTACAAAGGTCATTCATATTTTTTGGAGAATACTATTGTTAGGTTATTAATATTCTTGAATTCAGTAATATATTTCTTCATAGTAGTTGCTCTGTTACTGCTTTGTGGCAGGCCGTGATCTAGAGCCAGTAGGAGACCCGTTCTCCTGCATGGAGGTCTGATGTAGTACATATTCTTCCCCTGTTGTTCAAACGATTTTTGTCCTTACTAGTGATCAGTTTTGCAACAAATGTGCTTCCTTTGGGCCACATTATGACAGTTAGGCACAGCTCTGAGTAAGTAATAGTGAGTGGCTGGAGAAAAAGACTTTCGGGGTTCTTGGGTTTGCAGAGCCAGCTACACTGCTGCACCCCGTTATGAGATGCAATTTATTACCCTTCATGCAGTCAGAAAGATGGTTCTGCATGTTATTTAGATTGAGGGAGACTTCTGTGTGCTGACATTAAGGCTAGGCAGAACCTAACCCTTTATGACCATTAACTATTGTAAGAATTAGAGCTGAGTGAACAATTTCGCAGTGAGTAATGGTTGAATTTCATAACAGGTTGAATTTCATCTATCTCTGCGAATTCTTGGTGAACAGTATATTTGTCTCAAATCTATTCTTATGCAAAATCACTTGGCAAATTTCTTCCAAAAGTTTTTAGTATCTGGACTGTCCGTGTACAATTTGTTGCAAGTATTCAGCAAATTGAGTTATTGAAATTCAAGTTGTATTGGACGTACAGGTCACATGATACATTTGATTCCTGATTGGATGAGCATAACTCATAGACTCAGACTTCTGATGCACATGTTGTCGTTGTTCTTGCCTTGTCCTGCAATAATCATATCAGGCCATGAAGTTCAAGAATGCAAATGCTATATTTTTACCAATTCATAATTCACTTTCTATTAATAATTGGCACTTGTTCCTTATAGTTGGCAGAAACACTCCTGTAAATGGCAAGTGAGATTTATGAACAGCAAACCCCAATGGGCAGTGTTCGCTGCCTTCAGAGTTGGGCGCTCAGTCAGCATTCGCTGCTCTCCAGCCGCCCAGCTCTGAAGGCAGCGCTGCCACCAGCAGCAGTGCAGAAGTAAAGGGGGCAATACTGTGCTCGCTGCAGGGCTCTACCCCCATCAGTGTTTTTTGGAATTTTTTGCCCCTTTTTTCCACTCCTACCCTCCACGGCTTTGCACCCTGAGTGGCTGACCCGCTCACCCTGCCTTGGTGGTGTTCTGATCTTGCAACCCCACTACAATAGCCTTGTCACCTAAATTCCCTCTAAGCTCTGTGGCTGTGCAGCGGCCTACTAAGTGCCGTGCAGATGCTCAGGGCTGCAGCTGGGAGAGATGCTTCAGCCCTGGACCTGCCGCAGCAGGGAGAGGCGCCTCTCCCAACCGGCCCCAGCCCGAACCTGCTGTTCCGGGGGAGAGATGCCCCTCCCCATGCCCCGCCCCAACCCAGCCCCAGCCAGACCTGCCGGAGCTGGAGGAGAGGCAACTCTCCTTCAACCCCAACCCTGCCCCATCCCAGGCCTGCTGCGGCCAGGGAAGAGCTGCCTATCCTGCGGCCCAAGCCCCAGAGCTGCTGTGGCATGGAGAGGTGCCTCTCCCCCCAGCCCAGGTGCTGCTGAGGGGAGAGAGAGCTGGGGGGAGTCCTCTCTCCCAGCTGTAGCTCCGGGACAGCCTACACCCCAAACCTCTCATCCCCAGCCCTTTCCCAGAGCCCACATCCCCAGCTGGAGTCCTCACCCCCTTGCACACTAAACCTCTGCGACAGCCCTGAGCCCCCTCCTACACTCCGAACCATTCGGCCCCACCCCCACCACATGAATTTTGTTATGTGCACCAATGTGGAGATGATGTGCACATAACAAAATTTATTCTGCACATGCATGAGGAAAAATAGAGGAAACACTTCTTGTGACTCCCTTTTGGGTCCGGACCCCCAGTTTGACTGATTTTGGTGTAGATTAAAAATTTAGACAAGATATCAAATTTTGTATCTGATGGTCTGCATTCAATTCAAAATGCTAAGTGTCACCTTAGCTATAAAACCAGGGTAGTGTAACAGGTGCTTATTGTTTTATTCTTCCTCATTGTTTTTCAGATGTTATGTTTTGCCATATGTTAGTGACTGTCAAGGGGATATTATTGATCTGCTGAGGCATCTGCTCTGCTCACATTAATTTGACTATTCTTTCAAGATGGATGGGTTCCTTACCCTGTAGCACAGCAGTACTGACCAGGTCTTTGCAACTGGGAAATGAACATTGTATTAACTTCAGCTTCAAGTCCCCAGCTTTTGTTTACTCCTAAACAAACTGCATTCTAATTGGTGGAGTCATCTCTTTGCAAACTCTTTGGAGAATAAAGGTCTTAAGATAAAGAGGATTGATTTTCTTTTTAAATTGCAATTTTTAATTTGCTACCATGCCTGCGGTAGAAAAGCAGTAAAAATTCTTGTCACAAAACAGAAAAAGGCCTAGTCCTATTACATCCTAGGGAATAATCATTACTCAGAAAAGGATTGATTGAACTTCTAAAAAAGAATGAATGTGTAGACCTAAACAATATTAAACCTTCAATGATACATCCAAAGAGACACTTTGATTATTTTACGTAGCGTGTGGAGGGATACTTGGATACAAGAATATAACAGATTGGTTAATAAAATAGGCTAAATCAGTATTCAAAACAATACTTTTAACTTTTGTTCCTTAATTATGAATCTGTGAGGTCAAATGATTCTCTTACCATCATAACTGAAAAATGTGAGCTCTTATCTTGAGTCCCAATTTTTATGGAAATCGTACAGATGCAGAAATTCCCAAAGAGATATATCATCATAAAGAGTAATTTCTATCTTTACCTTCTGCTTATACTTGTAACTACTGCAGTTGAATTCAAGCAATTTATGGTTTCTGAATTATGGAACTGCTGTTTAAATATAAGAACTGCCTCAACCTTGCTTTGAATATTGGTTCTATATATTTGTGAAGTCATCCTTGCCTATATGCCTGACACAGCTTTAAAGTAGTGAGCAGACTGTTGGAGAAATTATTTGGTTGACTAGCTGTGCTCTCATTCTAATTCAGGGGTGAAAGTAGAGGGAAAATCTGGTGGAATTCTCTTGTTCAATTTACCTTGTCCTCTTCCTTGTTTGCTCATACCTTCTCATTAGTGGATGGTAAACACCTTCTCTTCACATCTAGAAATTGTTGCCCATCTTCCTCCTCTGCTCCTGTCCCTTATCTGGTGGCACACACAGTTCTGGAGGCTAGCTAGAAGTGTGGTTATTTATTTATTATATTCAAATGCCGTCATCATTATAAGAACCTTGTGATGCTAGGCTCTGCACAGACACAGAAAAGTGCTGATCCTGAAGAGCTTACAGTCTAAAAGCAAGGTAACAGACAAAAGATTGGAGGAAGGGGTAGGACATGCAAACAAAGTGATCAAGTGACAATGGGCACCTCTTGGTAGTGCTATTTCCTTTCAAAAATATTCATTTTTCATTTTTTAAAAATTATTATGGAGGCAGGGTTGAAATAAAGCAGATTACAGGAGGAGGGTGAATAAATAAAAGCAAGGGAGTATGAAAAAAGGAGGGAGAGAAGAATGCAGACGAGCAATGATGGCAGGGTGGGTGAAGTGGGCAGTGGAAAAAGGGGGGTGGAATTCAGAAAAATTTAGGTTGGCAAAATCAGGGACCTTCCTAACAGCGAGATCAGGTACTCTATGAAATACACCACTTCCCTTGGGAAACTATGCACTCATTGCTTGGATATTTGAAACTAGACTGGAAAATACATTGTTATTCTGGAAGGTGTTAATAGCTGCCAGTGGTCATGTCTTTGATCTATAGGCAATCACAGACATTACTAAAACTGATGGATGTGGCAGTCACTCTTCATTCCAGCTCAATAGAAGAAGCCATTAAGCTCTTTTATGGAGTAAAATAGCTGAAACAATAGAAGCCACCATCCAGGACATTGGGCCTGATGAGAAGGCCTGAGCAAGAAGTAATGCAAGGAGAATAAGAGGAGTTTCCTGGGGATTGACTGTAAATGAAGGGGGCTCGGCATTGATTAGTTGCATCTGTGTTTGTTTTTGTGGATGTCAGAGGTTGAAAGCAAACACAAAGCAATGAGAAATCCAAGAGAGAACAAACAGAACACTGTGTGGCCGTCAGAGGGAGCAGAGAAACAGTTCTTTGGGACCCGCGGGGTGGAAGGGGCTTGGACATTGTGAGCAAGGAAACTGCCTGCTATTGTTTGTTCCTACAGGCCTTTGTGTACATTCTATGTAAATAAACATGATTGTACCAAAGAAATAGCTGACTTATATTATCAATTCTTCCTCGTAATGGAAACAACCAGGCAAGGCTTCAGATATTAAGAACATAAGAATAACTGCTGGGAGAGACAATGGTCCATCTAGTCCAGTATCCTCTCTTCCAAAAGTGGCCAATGCCAGATGTTTCAGAGGGAATGAACAGAACAGAGCAATTATCAAGTGAGCCGTCCCCTATCGTCCAGTCCCAGCATCTGGCAATCCGAGGCTTCACGGTTGCATCCCTCCCTGCCCATTTTGACTATAGACTTTGATGGACCTATTGTCCAAGAAATGTTCTCATTATTTTTCGAACCCCATTATAGTTTTGGCCTTCACAACATCCCCTTGCAATGAGTTCCACAGGTTAACTGTGTGTTGTGTGAATAAGTACTTCCTTTTGTTTATTTTACACCTGCTGCCTATTAATTTCATTGGGTGACCCATGATTCTTGTGTTATGTGAAAGGGTAAATAACACTTTCTTATTCACTTTCTCCACACCATTCATGATTTTATTGACCTCTATCATATCCCCCCTTAGTCGTCTCCTTTTCAAGCTGAAAAGTCCCAGTCTTTTTAATCTCCCCTCCTATGGAAGCTGTACCATACCCTTCATCCTTTTTGTTGCCCTTCTCTGAAACTCTTCCATTTCTAACATATCTTTTTTGAGATGGGGTGACCAGAACTGCATGCAGTATTCAGGGTGTGAGTATGCCATGG
The DNA here is from genome assembly GCA_033296515.1 of Macrochelys suwanniensis. Taxonomy (NCBI): domain Eukaryota; kingdom Metazoa; phylum Chordata; order Testudines; family Chelydridae; genus Macrochelys; species Macrochelys suwanniensis. Next base: position 37,868,597 of record CM065777.1, read on the forward strand.
ATTTATATAGTGATGTTATGATTTTTCTGTCTTATTATCTATCCCTTTCCTACACGTTCCTAACATTCATTCTTGTGACTGTTCCTTTTATTTTCTGTTTAATTAGTTTCCTCGTTTTTGTGTAGTTCCCCTTTCTGAAGTTAATGGTGGGCTTCTTTAGTATTCCCCTCCACCCCTCACCCTCATCACAAAGATATTAATATAATTAAATTTATGGTCACTGTACCAAGTGGTTCAGCTATATTCACTTCTTGGACCAGATCCTGTGTTCCACTTAGGACTAAATCAAGAATTGTCTCTCCCATTGTGGGTTTCAGGACCAGCTGCTCCAAGAAGCAATCACTAATGGTGTCTAGAAACTTTATCTCTGCATCCTGTCCCATCTTATGTTCCAATTTTTCCTCCTAATGGAAACAACCTGGCAAGGCTCCAAATATTGGCTAACTGCTTGATTGGTGGGTCAACAATATTGTCAGGGAGTCCGGTGTGTTACCAGAAGTGCCCGTTACTTTGGGGTATGCTCATTGATTAGGGTTAGTCTTCTGGGGGCGGGGATTCTGTAATTCTATTAATGTGCTGCTTATGTCACTTGTTTGTTCATACGGAGCTCTACTCCTTCCTTCTGCAAGTCCCCTCCCAACAGAGCTATCCTGCAGGACCTAGGTTCCTCAGGGCTGGGTTCCTCCCGCCCTAGAACTAGATGAACATGCACGCATGCACACACACACACACACACTAACAGAGCAAGTCTGAGTGGACTCTCCAGCTGATCCCCTCATATGTCCCTGTACTCAATGGGCTGGGTTAAGCAGCACTTTCAAGCTGTTACCTTATGCGCCCCTTGTCTCAATAGGCTGGGCTGAGCAGCACTTTCAGCTGCCCGTCCCTTATGTGCCCCAAGTTTAACACATCCCTATCCCACTTTCTCATTACAATTGTACTGGTAGTAAGCCACTTGAGGAGCAAACCCCACAGTATTTTTAGGCACTATAGGATCTTTAGCTTAGATAAGAGAAGCGTTGCTACAGAGTAAATGGGGGAAGCTAAAAACACAAAAGAGTAAAATTCAGAGAAAGAGAGAGAGAAGCAACCAGCAGAACCATAAAAGTTATTTATTGAATAATGATAACCACACAAGGAGAGCCTAAACCAACATAACATACATTATTAAAGGGTAATACCTGAGGCAGAAAGGAAAACACAGAGAGAGAGAGAGAGAGAGAAAGAAATGGGATCTCACCGCTCCCTGAACTTGAACTGGTCGGTGTTCCCAGGTGATGGAGTTAGCTCAAGGTCCTGAGGGTAGGAGACTGGCAGAGCCCCCAGCATGATCAGTCAGGAGGTGATGGAGTCCCAGTGGAACTGATGCAAAGTTTGGGTCTAAGCATCAGTGTCCTTACTTAGGCATAGGTAGGGGGTTTTGTACAGGTAATACAATGGTTCAGGGGAGGAACTCTTCATTTGTTTATGGGTAAACTGATGACTCAAGGGTTTTCTTTAAGCTAGACAATAGGAGCTGATTACTCTTGGCTATGGGTGGTGTTTTCTTCCAGGGAGTTCACAATGCAACTAGGCTGCTTCAGTATTTGGGATATCAATCAAAGATTTATTACTAGAATTGGTCTGATAATTGCTGAGCTGGGTGTGTGCAGGAGTAGGTTCATTAACATCTGGAGAAGGGATTCCCATGATGCAGTGCGTCCCTGCTTTTCTGGTCTCAGAGTTCAGTGCGGTTCTCTGTTCTTTATTCTTTATGCTAATCCCTGTTCCATCTTTCATGCAGATGAGGCTAGGGGAGTTGTCTCCCCTAGGAGGAGTTTGTTCTCCATTCGGTATGCTAATGGAGATGTCTTCATCTTGTCACCCTTGTCAGGAGGGGTCTAGGAGTGTCTCCCAGCGCCCTTCACTGCTCTCTGCAAGCCTTTTCTCTGATCAGTTTTGGTTCAAGAAGAGACTGGGGGGGGGGGGGGACTTTCATGAGTCAGACAGGCTAGCTACTGCACCCTGGTTCCCCAAAAACACAGAGCTGACTGGTATCAGGTGGCACCTTAAAGACTAACAGATTTATTTGGGCATAAGCTTTCTTGGGTAAAGTAGGTTTTTTACCCACAAAAGCTTATGCCCAAATAATATTGTCAGGAACAATCATGCAGTGGGTGGATATGATGACAATAGCCCAAATCTTTTCTGTCTTAAGTATTTGTTATGTAACATCAGTGTGGGTGATTCATCATCTAATTTGATTAGATGTGAAATAGTCAGCATTTCAAATCTACATAAATAAGCTTTAGAATGAACTCCCCATTGATGCCTCTTCAAGAACTCCCTTCTGTTAACTCAGGAACGCACCAGGGCATCCTTTCATAATCACAAGGTTTTCTTCTAGCACAAAGCTTGGGGTTTTGTTTTTTAAACAAATGTTCCAGTGGTACAAAGACTGACCAGCAGAAACTTCCAGAAGAGGCATTCTGTCTTACATGTTCTAGACCAGTGGTTCTCAAAGTTTTGTACTGGTGACCCCTTCACATAGCAAGCCTCTGAGTGCGACTCCCCCACCCTTATAAATTAAAAACACTTTTAAATATATTTAACACTATTATAAATGCTGGAGGCAAAGCAGGGTTTGGGGTGGAGGCTGACAGCTCGTGATTCCCGATGTAATAACCTCATGACCCCCTGAGGGGTCCAAACCCCAGTTTGAGAACCCCTATTCTAGACAGCCTATGTAATATAATCTCTTTCCTGTCTATATTATTTTCAGCCACCCTTACAGTTATCTCTGTTTAATTTTTTAATTATGATCACATAGTTATGAACACATTTATGTAGGGTCTGATCCTGCTTCCATTGAAGTCAGTGGCAAAATTCCCATTTATTTCAGTGGCAGCAGGATTGATGCCCAAATGTTCTTGTTGAGCTGTTCATAGTCATGCCTTTTTCATATTAATCAGTAATAAAATCTATTTGTCATTGCTGCTGCTCACTTTGTATGAAAACAATAACAAAATGATATGACAACAGTCTGCCATTTGTCATTTGTGTATTCCGCGTTGGTCCCTGGACATTAGAGAAACAAGGAGGGTGAGGTAATATCTTTTATTGGACCAACTTCTGTGGTGAGAGGTACAAGCTTTCAAGCTACACACAGCTCTTCTTCAGGTATGGAAAATGTACTCAGAGTACCATAGCTAAATATCAGGTGGAACAGACTGTTTACCATAAGTAGTTAACACATATTTCAAGGAACCATTCAAGCTGAAGTGGCCTGGTAAAACCTCCCCAGTCATAGTCAGCGAAGGAGGGGGCAGGGGATGCAGGTGGTGGAATGGGATAACAGGTTATAGACTGTGGTAATAAGCCATATATCCAATGTCTCTATTCAGTCCATGATTGTTAGTGTCTAGCAGCATTATGAACTTAAACTTCCAGGCTCATCTTTTGAAAGTGTTGTGCAGGTTTCCTTTGAGGATGAGGACTGAGAGGCCAGATATAGAGTGATTGCTTAGTGAAAAGTGTTTGCCCATGGGTGAAATGGTGTTTTCATTCAAGAGCACAGTGATTGTCTCATTTCACACACATAGTTGTTATTGGGGCATTTAGTGCACTGGTTGAGGTACACCATATGTTGTGATAGACCAGGTGGGTGAGGTAATAGCTTTTGTTGAACCAACTTCTGTTGGTGAGAGACACAAGCTTTCAAGCAACACAGAGCTCTTCTTCAGATCTGGGAAAGGCATTGCTAGTGTCACAGTAAAATGCAAGGTGAAACAGATTGTTTAGCATTATTAGCACATATTGTAAGGGACCATTCAAGGTAGAGTGGCTTGTTAACAGCACTGCAGGCATAGGACAAAAAGAGGGGTTAATGGGTTACAGATGTTGTAATAAGGCATAAATCCAGTGTCTCTGTTCAGTTCGTGATTTTTAGTGTCTAGCAGAGTGATTATTTTTAAGCTCCCAGGCTCATCTTTTGAAAATGTTGTGCAGGTTTCCTTTGAGGATGAGGACTGATAGGTCAGATATAGGGTGATTGCCTTGTGAAAGAGAAAAACACCTCTGGGTGAACAATTTTCACAAAGTGATCACTCTGTCTGACCTGTGAGTCCTGGGATAGGGTGCTGGCTCGTAAACCCTGAGCCAGACCTCTGTCACACCAGCTCCAATCAGGAAAGGGGAATTGGAGCTGGCTGAGTAAGCCCAGGCCTAAGTGACAAATAGGGAACAGCTGCTGGCCTCGTTAGCCAGGGGCTACAGAAAGGTTGGCAGGAAGGAAGCCAAGAAGAAAGGAAAGGAAAGAACCAGGGAGTTTGAGGCCGCTCTCCCCTGTTGGCTGCAGAAGCTAGGAGTTCCTGAGGCTGTAAGCCTGATGTTGTCTGTAGCTACAAGGTGGTGGGAACTTGTACTGTAAATAAAGAGCACGGGTGATTGCACCAAAGCAGAGGTCTCTGGCTGGTTTGTGGGCACAGAAGCGGCAAAAGATCGAGGGGCCCACCTGTGCCCTGTGACAAGTCCTCATCTTCAAAGAAAACCTACACAACATTTTCTTGTGTGTTAAGGTGCAATCCCAGATTTTCTGCTCCAGAGCATATTCTGTGAAGTCTGAGTGGCTGGCTATAGGTACGAGATTTCTTGGTGTATTTGGAGTGGTTATGGGATCTGTGAAAGTAGGTGTTGCAATTATGTATAGTTGTTGTGACACTGGTAAACCAAGTGCCAGCTCTTGCCAAGGCTGCAAGCATTATCTAAGAACTGATAAACTCATAGGTGAAGACCAAATCAGCTCATCTATATGTTCATTTTGTTCAAACATCATTATTAGTCTTATAAGAATGTATTTAGTGTTTAGACTCTGTGAAACACTTGTCTGTTGATGCATGCATTAATCTCACTTGTAATGTCTGTATTCCATAACATAAGGAAAGCTCAGTGGTTTGAGCATTGGCCTGCTAAACCCAGGGTTGTGAGTTCAATCCTTGAGGGGGCCATTTAGGGATCTGGGGCAAAAAATCTGTCAGGGGACAGTACTTGTTCCTGCTAGTAAAGGCAGGGGACTGGACTCGATGACCTTTCAAGGTCTTTCCAGTTCTAGGAGATTGGCATATCTTCGTATATATATTATATGTAAGATTTGCTTAGTAACTGTGAAAATGTTTGCTCTGAACTTGTGAACCCAGGTCCAGGAATCATCCCCCTCACCAGGGGGACTTTCGAAAAGTAAGTGAGCCATTATAAGACAAAAGCCTTGTTAATTACCCCACCCAGTCATGGTGAAGTATGTGCAGAAGTCCTTGCCCCATCCATTTGAATGCTGGAAGAGGGAAATAAAAATAGTGGACATGAATATTTTTCATCTAAAGTTGTCTGAACTCTCACAGAGCCAGACACACTCAACTGAAGTCAGATCCCCATGGGTTCCCCCTGGGTTCACTTTGAAAGACATTTTGAATTGAATCTGTCACTCTTAGAATTTAGATTGCAACTCATTTGTGTGTACAGTATGTTTGTTTGCTTTAACCTGTAAATTACTCTTATTTCTTTTTTTCCCAGTTAATAAACCTTTAGATAGTTACTATAGGATTGGCTAGAGGCATTGTCTTTAGTGTAAGATCTAGGGTACCAAATGATCTGGGATAAGTGTCTGGTCTCCTGGGACTGGAAGCAACCTGAATATTTTGTGATTTTTTTTGGTGTAAGTGACCATTTATCACTAAGTTCAGCTTTCCTTGGTGGCAAGATTGACTGGCGAGTCTAAGGGGGCTGTCTATGACTCCATGGTAAAACTGCTACAGTGATCCAGTAGTTCGCATTTTTCACTAGCTTGGTGAAAACTAATTATAGACTGTACCATAGATTTGGAGTGTCTGCTCTTTTTTTGACAGTCTGCCCTCTGGCAGGCACTCACAGTTATAAGCCACTCCAGACAGTATGACAGTTGCCTGTAGGGTCAAAGGACTGTTGAAGCTGACCATGGTGTTCAGGAAGTGGATGCTAGTGTGGGAGTTTTCTAGAGAGAGTTTAATGGATGGGTGGTAATTGTTGAATTTGTGGTGGAAATCTGTGAGGTAGTTTTGGTCATCTCTCGAGAAGATGAAAATATTATAGATATATCTAAGGTATACCATTGATTTTGGGGTGAATTTGTCCAGAAATTCTTCTTCAAGGTGGTCCATGAAGAGGTTAGCATACTGGGGAGCCATCCTAGCACCCATAACTGTTCCCATGATTTGGACAAAACGTTTGTTGTTGAATGTAAAATTATTATGGGTGAGGATGAAATGGATGAGTTTGATGTGTTTGGAGTGGATATCTGAGGACTGGCCCTTGTCTTGTAAATGTCATCATTGTGAGGGATGTTGGTGTATAGGGACATGCATAGTGGCCAGGATGGTGTTTTGAGGGAGGTCATTAATGTTTCGAACTTTCTGGAGGAAGTCAGCTGTGTCCTGGAGAAAGCTAGCCCTTTGTGTGGTGAGTGGTTTGACGATGGTTTCTATGAGTCCTGATATTCCTTCAGTAAGACTGCTGTAGCCAAATATGATGGATCTGCATCTTGTAAGCATGTAGGAAGTCCATGGGGTAGGACACACCAACTCAAAGTGGTACCACACCCTGCCAGAACCACAAATGCAAAACCTGTTGACATATTTCCATTGCTATGATGATTAACACCCCTCACAACATACCTTTCAAGATCCATGGATCCTTCACGTCTATCACAATGCGTGATGTACCTCATCCTCATATTGGTGCCCCAATAACAGCTACGTGGGAGAAATAACATAATCACTACACTCTCTTGAATGAAAGGTGCACTCTATATCTTACTTCTCAGTCCTCATCCTCAAAGGAAACCTGCACAACACCTTCAAAAGATGAGCCTGGGAGTTTAAGTTTATAATGTCGCTAGACACTAACAATCATGGACTGAATAGACAAACTGGATTTATGGCTTATAACCCATTTAATGCCCACCCCCGCCCACATTGTTTCCCCTTCCCCCCTTTGACTGGAGAGGTGTTAATGGGCTACTTCAGCTTGAATGGTTCCTTGAAATATGTGTTAACTACTTATACTAAACAATCTGTTCCACCTGGTATTTAGCTGTGACACTGAGTACATTTCCTAAACGTGAAGAATAGCTCTGTGTAATCAAAAGCTTGTCTCTCACCAACAGAAGTTGGTCCAATAAAAAATATTACCTCACCCACTTTGTCTCTCTAATTTTGCTTTCCTTCAGTCAAATGCTTACTGACACAGACTGTGTTTTTTGTCATTTAATGAGCTACCTGTTGAAAATACAAACCCCTCAATTTATAAAAATTAAGAGCATTGTCAAATAATTCTTTTGTTTCACTAAAAATAAAACACCACTGAAATCTTATTCCTGAGCCATTTTCCCTTTTGAAACATGTATACAATCACTTGATGTTATAGAGTTGTTTATTATCACTGAACTACTGGTATTTTATTTTAAGAGGGTTGGGGGTGGAATAACACTGAATCACTACTTCGGAAAAACAGACTCAGATTCAGCAGAGTCCTCTCTGCAAGTCTGGATTCTGTGACTGTAGGGAGGAGTGCGCAAGCAGTAGTAAGGTTTTCTGGGATGCACAACTGCCTTCCTTCAGCACCATGGAAAATATAAGATAGCCTCAGATTGTGTTACCTTTTCATCACTCACTCTTTTTTATTCCTTTTGCTTCTTTGAAGATGCATATTAATGCACATCCGTGTTCATTAGCCAACACCTCTGAAACAACTCAGAAGGAGAAAGAAGATAATAGTGAAGTAGAAGAAAATCAGTTAAACATTGCTATCTGCAATTAACAGATTTCTGAAGCAGCCTACAATCCTATTTATTTTCACAGAAAATTTGTAGTGTGACATAGAAGGTAGCTGCACAATCTGTTCTATGGATTCTTTGTTTAAATGGTATTCATTTATATGGAAACTATGCCTGTCAAATGCATTAGACAGGGTAAGAGTCTAAGATTGAAGAATGGCCTGAAAACAGTCTCAGCTTCCACTTCTGTGTCCTCTGCCACTGCAGCCTCTACACAATCTTAGACACCATGGAATTTGATATGTCAAGATGACAAAAATCACTCTGTCTGCAACAAACAGACCTACTGATGCAGAAGATCACTAAATCCTACCAGTTCCTCTAGGGCTCACAAGTCTTGTAAGAGGTTCCTGCATAAAAGGACATGTGGAACAAGAGTCCTTTCTGCACCAATACTTAGTGAGAGAGACATGAGAATGGGGAATGCAGCTATAAATGTTATGTCATTTCTCTTTCACTGGCCGAAATAGATGTTTGTCTGTTGTGGGGGTGGCGGTCTGCAGTGGGGAAGAGACATATATGTCTGATGCTGAAGGATGACACATTGTGCCTAATACTTTAGATAAATTCATAGATTCTAGGGCTGGAAGGGACCTCGAGAGGTCATCAAGTCCAGCCCCCTGCCCTCATTGTTCAATAGCATTTTCCTTATAAAATATTTCTCCTGTAATTCTCAAAAACTTACAACCAGATTCTGCCACTCTTATTCATGCTGTATCGTACTGATATAGTACCTTACTTTGCAGTTAGTCTCACTGAAATCAATAGGACTGTGGGCATAGTAAATTGATACTCAGCATAAGTGGCAGAATCTGGTCCTAAATTATTTACCATATATGTGATAGCTACATAAGCCAACATGAAGAAGTGCAATATTGACATAAACTCATAGGAAACTCACCCCTCAACCAAGCAAAATGGAAAGGGACCCTGTGGAAAGGATCCAAGTATTTTGAGATCCAACGGAGACAACAAGAAATGGAGAAACGAGATCCTCCCCTTCCAATGGGAAAAGCCTGCCTCAGTTGTCACAAGATCTGCGGATCCGAGATCGGTCTCATTAGTCACCTGCAGATCCACGAGTGATAACTGGCTATCATTTTATGGAATACAATCATCGTTAAACTCCAAGGGATTGCTGATGAGCTACATAAGGATGATTTCCCTACAGCCTAGTCTAACATATGCACTCAGTTTTTCAGGCGAATTCAGATCTGAAATGATGTTACTAGGAGAGGATCTTGAATCCCTGGCAGCTCAGTTCATTACCTGGATTCCTAGCTCAGCAACTGGATTCCCCCTTTCAAGCTTCATTTCCAGTGTTGTCCAGATCCTGAGGTCATTTCCCAAAGAACTCACAATGTCAAGTTACAATAAAGATGTTGGAGAACTTCATAAATATAATTTAAGAAAATAACTAAGTGTATTAGAACAATTTTAAAACACAAAACTTGTCAAACTAGATCTTAGATGGTTTTTGCAAGGTTCTGTTTTCTATCGCAGTCGGGCTTCCCATACTGACCACCAACCAGAATGCTGTCAAGGGGCCCAGCTGCTGGGTCCCTAGGTGTTATAAGCCTCTGGAGCCTGAACAGAGCCCAGCCACTGCACGAGTCTTTGAGACCCTAGGCAAACTCTCGGGGCACAGACCTTGCATCTCACACCCCTTCCTGAGAACTGGAACCCACTGTTCAGCTGCCTAGGCTCAGTTCTGACCCATCAGACTTCCCTGCAGCCTAAACACACCCTCTTCCAAAGGCATGAGCCTTCCTATTTAGCTCTCTCAGGAGGCATGTGGGAAGTGTAACACCTATAGTGCACACAGATGCTTCACAGAGGATTCCAACACGATTTGCTCTTTTATTTAACAGATAAGCACAAGAGAGCACAGATCACTTACAATAACCACAATGCCCCTTATTAGTTCACTCTTCCCTTGGGTTTCTTTGGGGGTCATTTGTGTTCAGGTAGGTGGCAGGACCTCTCATTGCATCATGACATGTTTAGTTGCTTCTCCCTCATCTTGAGCTGGAAAAAAATGGCCCCTTGCATAAAATAACTGCTACCTTTCCCCTCCCCCTCGCCCCCCACGATGTCCTGCTCAGCCTCCTCAGGTGATCACAGACCCTTCCCAGATGACTTTATTGTCAAAGCAACCTCTCCCCTAACCAACCAGTTTCCTGAGTAGAAACCAGCCTTTTGCCTTGGGTGCTTCCTTTTTGAATAGGGTCCATCACAGTGTAGCAACCCTCTATTGTTAGGTCTTTGCCTCTACCCCATTGGAATTTCAGTCCAACAAAGAGGTGAAAGGATAGAGAAGACAAAAGGCTGCATCTTCAGAACGGAGTTTGCAGCTTGGCACAGATACTTATATAGAGTTCATAATCTCACAAAGAATTCATAATTTGTCCAGAGGGATTTCCCAAATTGGCACATCATCCCAAAGTCAAACTCCGTCCTATCATAGGCCAACACTCAGCTAAACAAGCCAGGAAATCAGATTGGCTCAGGTATCAATTGTTGGCATAAGATCATATGGCGTCAGAAGGTATCATTAGAGGAGGTTTTGGAACAAATTGATAAACTAAACAGTAATAAGTCACCAGGACCAGATGGTATTCACCCAAGATTTCTGAAAGAACTCAAATGTGAAATTGCAAAACTATTAACTGTAGTCTGTAACCTATCATTTAAAACAGCTTCTGTACCAAATGACCGGAGGATAGCTCATGTGACGCCAATTTTTAATAAGGCTCCAGAGGTGATGTACTAGGCAAATTGGTTGAAACTATAGTAAAGAACAAAATTGTCAGACACATAGATGAACATCATTTGTTGGGGAATAGTCAACATGGTTTTTGTAAAGGGAAATCATGCCTCAACAATCTACTTAGAATTCTTTGAGGGGGTCAACAAGCATGTGGACAAGGCGGATCTAGTGGATTTAGTGTACTTAGATTTTCAGAAAGCCTTTGACAACATTTCTCACAAAAGGCTCTTAAGTAAAGTAAGCTGTCATGGGATAAGAGGGAGAATCCTCTCATGGATTGGTAACTGGTTAAAAGATAGGAAACAAAGGGTAGGAATAAATCATCAGTTTTCAGAATGGACAGAGGTAAATAGTGGTGTCCGCCAGGGGTCTGTACTAGGACAAGTCTATTCAACATATTCATAAATGATCTGGAAAAAGGGGTAAACAGTGAGGAGTCAAAATTTGCAGATGATACAAAACTACTCAAGATACTTAAGTCCCAAACAGACTGCAAAAAGCTACAAAAGATCACTCAAAACTGGGTGAATGGGCAACAAAATGGCAGATGAAATTCAATGTTGGTAAATGCAAAGTAATGCACATTGGAAAACATAATCCCAACTATAGATTGTGACAAAGTTCCTCCTCTACCTCGGTGGGTCCTGCGCTTATTGGTGGATTTTTGCTTGCCTCAGAGATCTTCCCCTCTGGTAGAATCCACAGTCCAGATCAACTCCTCCTGTGTCTGATCAGGAGTTGGGAGGTTTGGGGGGAACCCGGGCCTGCCCTCTACTCCGGGTTCCAGCCCAGGGCCCTGTCGACTGCAGTTGTTTAGAGTGCCTCCTGGAACAACTGCACGACAGGTACAACTCCCTGGGCTACTTCCCCATGGACTCCTCCCAACACCTTCTTTATCCTCACCACAGGATCTTCCAGCAGTACGCCCTCTCACTCTCAGCTCCTAGTGCCGCTAGCTCCCAGCTCCTCACATGCACCCCACAAACTGAAGTGAGGTTCTTTTTAAACTCAGGTGCCCTGATTAGCCAGCCTGACCTAATTGATTCTAGAAGGTTCTTCTTAATTGGCTCCAGGTGTCCTAATTAGCCTGCCTGCCTTAAATTGGTTCCAGCAAGTTCCTGCTCTGGTCACTCAGGGAACAGAAAACTATTCATCCAATGGCCAGTATATTTGCCTTCTACCAGACTTCTGTACCCCACTCGTCTGGATCTGTCACAACATATAAAATGATGGGGTCTAAATTAGCTGTTACCACTCAAGAAAGAGATCTTGGAGTCATTGTAGATAGTTCTGTGAAAACATCCGCTCAATGTGCAGCAGCAGTCAAAAACGTGAACTAAACATTGGGAATCCATTAAGAAAGGAATAGATAATAAGACAGAAAATATCATATTGCCTCTATATAAATCCATGGTATGCCTACATCTTGAATACTGCGTGCAGATATGGTCACTCCATCTCAAAAAAGATATATTGGAATTGGAAAAGGTTCAGAAAAGGGCAACAAAATTATTAGGGATATTGAACGGCTGCCACATGAGGACAGATTAATAAGACTGGGACTTTTCAGCTTGGAAAGAGACGACTAATGGGGGATATGACAGAGGGTTATAAAATCATGACTGGTGTGGAGAAAGTAAAGAAGGAAGTGTTATTTACTCCTTCTCATAACACATGAACTAGGGGTCACCAAATGAAATTAATAGGCAGCAGGTTTAAAACAAACAAAAGGAATTATTTTTTCACACGTTACACAGTCAACCTGTGGAACTCCTTGCCAGAGGGTGTTGTGAAGGCCAAGACTATAACAGGGTTCAAAAAAGAACTGGATAATTTCACGGAGAGGTCCATCAATGGCTATTAACCAGGATGGGCAGGGATTGTGTCCCTAGCCTCTGTTTGCCAGAAGCTGGGAATGGGCGACAGGGGATGGATCACTGGATGATTACCTGTTCTGGCATTCCCTCTGGGGAACCTGGCATTGGCCACTGTTGGAAGACAGGATACTGGGATAGATGGACCTGGAACCTAAACCCACCTATTTACATTAATTCTTATGGGGAAATTGGATTCACTTAACATGGTTTCGCTTAAAGTCACATTTTTCAGGAACATAACTACATAACTACGTTAAGCCAGGAGTTACTGTATTAAAATGCATATAGTTTGCTTGTGCCCAGATTATCAAATGATCCAGATTATTCTGTATTAGTGACCATTCCCCCAATTTTTGGTGATTCTGTGAACTTTATCATTGACAATTTTATGTTTTTTTCCTGGTTATTTATAAAAATGTTAAATAGTGTAGGGCTGAGAACCAATCCCTGTGGGACCACACTAGAAATACACTTTCTCAATGATGAAGTAATTGATATTCATTAAAACTTGCTTCTCATGTTCTTTCCTGTCCTGTGATAGTCACATTTTCTGTTAGAGTGAAATTTAGAAAGATCAACAACACTGAACTGTAATACTTTGTCAATACAGATCAGTAATAAATATTGTTCATGCAAAATGGCAAATGCTGTTGTACTGCAATCTGACAACATAGTCTAAATTATATTCTTGTGTAGGCAGGTGGTGAGCTGAGAGTATTGTCTGCAACAGAGGTCGGCAACCTTCAGCACGTGGCCCATCAGAGTAATCCGCTGATGAGCCACGACGCATTTTGTTTACGTTGACCGACCGCAGGTAAGGCCCCCCACAACTCCCAGTGGCCGAGGTTCATTGTTCCTGGCCATTGGAAGCTGTGGGAAATGGTGCGGGCCACAGGGACGTGCTGGCTGCCGCTTCCTGCAGCTCCCATTGGCCGGGATCAGTGAACCGTGGCCAGTAGGAGCTGCGGAGCGCCGTGCCTATGGAAGTTCAATGTAAACAAAATGTCTCATGGCCCACCAGTGGATTACCCTTATGAGCCACATGCTAAAGGTTGCTGACCCTTCAATATACAATATACGATATGGTCATTTTACTGTTACCTTGACTTAGTTCCCCTTTCAACTACCTGTTGCACTTTGTCAGGAGCCACAAGTATTAATTTTCTTGGGCAGGGTCTGTTTTATTTCGTGTGTGGACAACAGCTAACACACTGGGTCCCTGGGCCTTGTCTGGGGATTTAGTTGCTATTGTAATACAAATTAATAATAATGATGAATATTAAGCAATTTAGACATGGAAGTCAGTGTAGGAATAGATCCCACATATGGTATGTTAGCATTATTCACCATTCCTTTAAATTTAAGTGTAGTTGTACAGTAAAAGCTGTGTTATCTGACACTTTATCAACTGGAAAGCTCTATTAACTGGCATTTCTGATATCTCCCAATACAAATCTTCAATCTAGTAACCGGAACTAGTATACTGCCCAGGAGGTTATGCAATTGCACATTCTGCACTCTACTTTTAGGCAAAAAAGGCAGAAGACAAGTAAGCAAGCTGATATCAGGGATCTATTCAAAAAAGCAGCTTCCAAGGTGTGTCATAGGGTCATTACAGATTCAGCCCAATCTTCTACACCTTTTACATCCACAATGATAATAGATGTTGATAATGATGACCCTGAGGCACCTCGAGATCCTGAAGTGTCTTCTGAATCATCAAAGAACGATTAAATGATGTGCAGTATAGTTTTAGTGTTAAGTGTAATTTTAGTGATCTGGGTGTATGCCGTGTGCTGCTCATAGTGATACTGGATGTAGTGTCAAAAGACAATCTACTGTATAGAAAAATTTACCTGAATACACCTAAGTGCTTCAAGAAACCAACCACTCTGCAGTGCAGTACTACTACTGGATTGGTGAGAACCTGTATACTATTTTATACTTTATTCATTTTATTGTATTCTAATTCTTTGAAAATTGATATTCCATTGGTAAGTGAAACTCTTAGTTAACCGGAATTTTTGACTAACCGGCACTCCCCATTCCCAATAACCATAACTATTTGGTTATTCCGAACAGCTTCTGAAAGCAGTTCCTAAAACCTCCCTTGATACTTTTTCTGGCAATTTCATCCTGATGTCAAGTTTTTGGTGAGGGCAGCCGTTAGTCAGTTAGGATTAATGATAGGCTGGTTGCCTTTTCACTATAAACAGACATGTTACCTGTATCTTCTAGAGTCAAAATTTACAATAGACCACAAAATTCTCAGTGATCTTTATTCAAGGAACAATGGGTAGGTTAAGTCAGAAGTGACTAACAAGCATTTTGAAATCATTGTTGAGTGCTAAGTGTGTGTGTGTATGTGTGTGTGTGTGCGCGCGCGGGGGGGGCTTTCTGGGGGGTAATTATAGTCATAGTCATGTTGAATTCAGAAGTATACATTTTTTCTAGGGGTGTCCTGTATGTCTTCAAAGTCCTCCTCAAACCGATCATGTTCTCCCCCATTTTTTAATCTCTCTTAATCATCTAGTTTATGATGTGCATCTTCGTGGCCAAAGGGGCCAGTTCAGAGCTCCCTTTGTAACCACTCTAGGCTGCTTTTTCAGAGGGAAATTATAGAGTAACATTAGGCATGCTCTTCATCTCGCAGGATGGTGACGCTTCCACAACTTTTACACATTCGGACCTCACTGGTGTAGGAGCCTTAGGGCTTGTCTACACTACCCGCCCGATTCGGCGGGTAGCAATCGATCTTTTGGGGATCGATTTATCGCATCTAATCTAGACGTGATAAATCGATCCCAGAACGCACTCCAGTCGACTCCGGTAATCCACCCCGACGCCAGGAGGAAGCGGAGTCGACGGGGGAGCGGCAGCCTTCAAGTTTGCAGGGTCCACACAGCGAGATAAGTTGAGCGAGGTATGTCGACTTCAGCTACGTTATTCACGTAGCTGAAGTTGCGTATCTTACATCGACCCTCCCCCCGTAGTGTAGACTAGACCTTAGTCCTGAAAGTATCTCCTGCATAGCCGCGTGGTGCATTACCAGCAGAGTTGGCCAGTCTCTGGGTTTTTAAATACAATATACCATGGCTACATAGGCATATATCTGTGTTTTTGTATGTTTTTAACTGGTGTGCCCATAAAAACCCTGACGTTTTCGAAACATGGCACATCCTTGATCCCTGTACATTATGCTACTTTTAGATATCAGATATTCACAACTGCTAATTCTTTTCCTTCAACAACATTTCTTCTCAGTCCGAAGCTATATATATAGAGAGAGAGAGAGAGAGAGAGAGCAGGACTCGTTTAAACAGCTCTTGCATAATGTTCAAATTATATTTTGTGGAACCTGCTTTGTAAGTTCTAATGTATGTAATTTTGCCTAGCCATTGTGAATTAGAATTATATTCTGGGAGTTTCTAGTTCCAACGTGATATCTGAACCTTCAGGTTTTCCCCAGTAGAGTAATGAATGCTTGTTTTAAAAAAATCTATCCTCTGATCTGTTTTCTTTCTTTTCCCAGATACATTTATCTCAAAGAGTCTTCATTGCCCCCAGAACTTCCCATTCCTTCAACCCCTCCCTAATATTATTCTTTCCTCCCTAGCAGTCTTCAAATATCAAATATTTAATGAATTATTTACATTTTTAAGTTTGATATTTAAAATAATTACCATTTTCAGAGTTAACACCCCATTGAGATAAATGGGGAATTTAATTCCTTTCCAAGAGGGATTGTCTACCTGCAGTTTTAAGGAGAGAGCATTGCATTAGTTCTCGATTCCTAAGATTATTTCACAATTTGTAGGGATAACATTGCTTACATGAAAGCTTTCTTCTGTAGAAGACATCAAAAAATGCCTATAATTATGCTATAGTGTGGTATTTCCCTGGCATGTATCTACAATACTCATGTTCATTCTCCAGAGGAGACATTCAGTCTTGTATCTTCTGAACTTAACTTTCCTTATTTGGTCATATAACTATGAAGAAAGTCGAGAACTTGTGGTAACAGTTACACAAAGCTAGGCATTTCTTTCCTTTTTTAAAGAGAAGAGAAGTGGCAAATGTAGTAATTCTGATCTTACATGGCTGGCTCATACATGTTTTTGTAGGACAAATCTTAAATATATTTTATCTAATTAATTTTCCTTTGCACAGACTTGAGCCAAGAATCCTGGGGCCCAACTAGCTGGAGAGAGAGGACAAAAATCTTACCAACAGGCTTCATTGTTGATTGCAGATCTACTTATGTAACCCATGCCTGCTTGGTGTAGAACTCTGTCCCACTCCAGTGGTACCTACTCCAGCTAGAGATTGATGAGTCTGCTACAGCCTTGGCTAAGAGTCATGGGGCTTTTAGCTCATACAGGAGCGGCTCATACACTAAGCTTCAGAGGTCACAGGTTTGATCCTAACCAGGGTATATTGATGTTACACTTACATAGGTCACTTCATCCCCCTAAGCTGAGTGTGCCTATGCAGCCCCTTAGTTTC
This sequence comes from Macrochelys suwanniensis, assembly GCA_033296515.1. NCBI lineage: Eukaryota > Metazoa > Chordata > Testudines > Chelydridae > Macrochelys > Macrochelys suwanniensis. The sequence goes on from CM065777.1 coordinate 37,885,593, forward strand.
TATTCCCTCCACTGGCTCACCTATGCCTGCCTGCATCTGCACACCCATTTTACTTCAAGGGAAGCCTTCACTCTCATACAGAAGAAGACTGGATTTGGTCCTTTATGTGGCAATATTTGTTACCTAACAACAAGTATTTTGTTCTGCTGCTGTATTTGCTTCCTCTTTCACCATCGATTTTGAGCCAGTACATGTGGATCTTCAGGTGAGTCAGTAGCCCTCTCAAAGCTTGGTCTGAGATACAGATCCAAATTTTCAGACGTGGTGTCTGAAGTTAGAAACCTAAACAAATGTCCTCTTTTTCTGAGGTGCTGCTTCCAGTAACTTCAGTAGAAGCTACAAGTTTCTCAGCAACTCTTAAAAGCAGACCACTATAGCTTAAGTGTGTAAATATGGATTTAGTTGCCCGCCTACCTTAATTAGGCAAGTTTGAAAGTAAAGAACTAATTTTTAATCTCTCGGTAACTGCCCCTTGTTTTAGATTTGCTGGATTTCCCTACATTATTTTTAAAATAGACATACTACAAAAGCTTTCCTTTCAAATAATACAAAATTAGGAATAATCTGTGACACTGCACCCCTTTTTATTCATAGTGGCATAATTATGATGTATTTTATGCAAGATGGGTCGTGTAAGGTATCATTGGAAAAGTTATGATTTGCTGAATATTATTATCCTATTTGTATGCATGTATCATTTTTGTATCTGAAGTTATAAATACTGACTATGTATCTGTACTTCAGATGTAGTTATACCTGGATAACGCCCACTAGGCAAGATGCTTTCAGTCTAGATAGCTGTTTGGGAAGGGCCTATTCAAGGCAATGAGCCATTAGGGTAGCCAATAGGCCTTAGGAGAAGCTTATTTCCCATCTGGTGAGCCTTCCTGAGAACACTCCAGACAGCTTGTAAGTAATGGCTGCTATGACTCTACAAGGACTTGTGACCAGGCCACATGATTCTGGACTCCATCTTGAGATGTTAGTATTTTTCCACAAGCCGGTCTAGAAACCAAGTTTTGAAACAAAGGTTTCCTGCAATATGCTAAAGCTATTTAAGGCAGGGAGTGACATCATCTGGGGTTCTTCACTCCCCACATAAGAAGACTCCTGGAAACATCTGAGGAACAAAGACTGAACTGGGGGAAGTGCTGGACTCAGGCTAAAGGGATTTCTAGCCAGTGTATGAAGACCTGAGAAACCCAAGCTGTAAAGCTAATGCAGATTGTACCATAAGAATCTCCAGGTCTGCCTGTACCATCAGTTAGGGTGAGAATCTGCTAATTCATATCCAGTCTATCTAATATATTAAGCTCAGGTTGCGTTTTTGTTTATTTGCTAGGTAATCTGCTTTGATCTGTTTGCTATCACTTATAATCACTTACAATCTATCTTTTGTGGTTAATACATTTATTTTATGTTTTAATCTAAACCAGTGAGTTTGGAGTGAAATGCGTGAGAAGCTTAGCTCAAAGAGGCTGATGCATATATCTCTCCGCATTGAAGTGGGGAGGGAGGCTGAGCTGAGCGTGCCTGAGGAGCTGAGTGTTACCTTGGCTTTAGCCTTTCTACTGTTGGTTCGTGCAGTGGCTAGTCAGAGAGCCTGCCTGTAACTGCAGCTGGATATGTCCCTACCTGTGTGTATGCTGGTGGAAGTGTAAGACTGGGAGTGCGTCTGCAGCTTGTCACAGCAGCACAGTGTGAGAGGGAGCCCAGGCTGGTGGGTCAGAGGGCTCAGCAGTACCCCAGTTCCAGGTGGTTCCCTGGGGGGAACCCATCACCTGATCATCCTACAGCACAGTATACTGTTAAATAAGGAGACTGTTTCAATGCTAAGATACTTTTCTTGGTTCCCACTGCCTTATGCAAAGAGATGAACTGTTCTTGAGAGCACAGTACTTAATTGTTATCTCTTATGACCATCATCATCTTCCACTTTTTGTCTGAGGCTCACATATCTCACCTACAACAGTCCAAAGCATTCCCAGTTGAACACAGGAGAAGAGTTAGATTAAAACAAGCAACCAAAAAGCAAATGTTATGGATTTAGATCTTTTTATAGTTACCTATTTGGAACTCCCAAGAACAAAACTCTGCCAGGTAGTACCCCACACAGCATGGGTACTGAGCTGTGTTGTTTTCCTACAGTTTGCCTGATTCTTCTTTTCCAAAGTATATTTAGGAAAAATGTGGGGGAAGTGAAAAGGACCATCATATGCCTGGCCTGTTTACAAGATGCAGAACACCCACATCAATTTCATTGCAGGTTTCTTCAGGTTTTCAGGCTAATGGAAAAGTAGGATCTTGTAGCTTACATGGAGACATAGAACAGGCAGGTATACTAAAAGGTGACAAACAAAACAGAGTACTGAAGGCAAAATGACCAAACGCTGCATAATGAGAGCACTGTGTTACACTGTGATGTTTATTTTTATGATGAAATACATACGATCACAAATATCCACTAGGATAAGCATATCTTCATGAGTTATAGTAGTGAAGACTCCACAACTGTATTTTTAAAAAGGGTCATTGTAAAGCCCACTGAAGAGGCAATATCCTCACTGCAGTCTGTGGTACCTTCTCCCACCAGAATTTTACATAAATCCCATCTTAAAAAAAGAAGAAGAATCTGAGTATCTGCTTAAACATTGAGCAGCAGACTCTGAACTGTGCAGGTGACACCCCATATTCCTCTGGGGCCACTGGGGCCCATGTGGTTTCTCCTCCTCCCCATGTGGGCTTTGGGGAAGAGATTGCAAGGGGGAGCTGGCCAGAGACTGAAGCCAGCACAGCAGGTTTAGAAAACAGTTCAAGCAGGGACTGATGGATACTGATGATATCATACTGCTTTCTATAGTTTTCACTCTGAACATCCTCTCCCCTGTGTTGAATGGCTGTTTTCTCCAACCCCTCCCTTCCTTTGCCTTTCCATGTAGCTAATCCCTATCTAACATAACCTCAGTGAAAGGATTTACATAACAAAACAAAAGCAAATGAATATATAAAATTTCAGAACTAACATTAATCACCATCCCACTGTTTGCTCTGCCTGTGTGTTATATATTTTCCCCCACTGTTTGTCTCTCTTGTCTATTTAGATTAAACCGTTTGGGGGCAATGACTGTCCCTCGTTCTGTTTTTCTCCAGTACCTAGCACAATAGCATCCCATTCTTAGTTGGCACCCTGACACTGCCATAATAGCCATGATTAATAAATAAGTACAAACAGTGATATATATAAAAGTGTCCTCTACTCTTATTTTCAGACTTATATATACTTTCTTTTTAGATACACATACTCCCTTTTGGAAATCTGGTGAGTCTTTTCTGCTGCAGTGTGTGATTCACATGCAAACTATGTTTTGCATGTGGGTGGTTAGATCTGGAAGTCCACATACGTAACATCACTGGGCTATAAGGCAAACCTGCAAAAGAAAACAATATACACTTCCTTGTGAAGAACTACTTAAGAAACAATAGTACATGAAGACAGACGGGTCCCTTTCTCAGATGTAACATTCATTTTATAAATTCATTCAGTCCCCAAAGATGTACTGGTACAGAAGCACACATTACTCTTTTAATTCCAGCATTAATAGAGTGATTGTTTTTAAACATTACAAACCCAATGGAGCAATTAATACAATATCGAGCTGCAAAATTTGACGTTATAGGCCTGTGAAGGGGAATGCTCACCTGCAATGACACCTAATGATCAGGCTCGGTGTAGCAGACTATCCTCTTCCTGGGCGTTCCCCTTTCTCATTACAGATCCGCTGTGTGTGCGATCTGTCCTTTTAGCGACTCAGCCCTCTGGCCGGGTCACAAATTCAAGTCACCTCTTTTAGAGTACACATAAGGAATCTAATGTTGTGGAAATCTTCAGAAGTCAGCAAGGGCTTCAGCGCTTCATCTTGGGTGGTGGTCTTAGGGTCCAGACCCTTGCACCTTCAGGATCTTTCCCAATTAGGTTCCCTACCAAGGGACTGACTTTGGTCGTTGTCCCCTCCTAAGGAGTTGGTAGGGTGGCCCAGACCCACACTCTCCACTGGACTCTAATCCAGGGCCAGAAGTTAGGCAGCTAAACCTTGGGGTGCTATGTAGCTGCCTCCCGGAATCACTTCTGACCAGTGTCTCCTCTTGCCACAGGAAAGATAAATCAAACACAAAATTAAAGTTTCTGACCTTCAAAAGTCACCAGTCCCTTCTTTGCAGGCTAGTCGTCAGTATTGCCAAGCCTCAGGCAGCAAGCGCTCCTGGCGGGGCTCCTTCCCAAGAGCCCAGAGCATAGGTCTGCTCCCTTCCACTGTCAGCCTCCCGTTGCAATCTCTGCCTCCAGCTTGTTCAGGCTTTGCAAGTGCAGAAGGGCAGGGCCACTTCCAGAGCTGCTCCTTAGCTCCTTCTTCTCCAGTGTGGAATTTGCGCACCCCATCACAAGGCCAGATCCTCAGCACCTGCTCTGGCCCTGTTGTGTCACTTCTGTTGCCCAAACAGACCAGAAAGATACCCTTTTAGGGCAAATCTGAATTTTCCCCATTTTGAATGCTGAAATGGTGCTGTGGTCTCTACACTAGGGTGAATTTCACCCATGTAAACATCCCAGCATGTATGGGTTTGTTTATACACATGTGACTACATTCACATGGCATTTCTTTCTTATAGGAGTTGTGTATGTAGGGCCACAAGTTCAGAAGTGCTCAGTACCCACAGTTGGGGTCAGATGTTTCAAAGTTTACATAGCACCCACCATGTGAGGTTGTATGCCATACCAAGTTGTTATTAATTCCGGAACACTTTTTCTCTGTAATAATAAAATGATGTATAATAGTTACATTTAGTAACACACATTAAGCACAATTATAACGCGCTTTTTATTTAAATTGTTTGATTGTTTCAAAGCCTTATAAGTACAATGACTCCAACTTACAGTAAAACAATAACCACTCTATCTTATACGTAATTCCTGTTATGATTTTATCCCCAAATGATTAATAGACTGTGGCCCCATTCCCACATGGAATTCATTATGTGAATGGGGCATGTCTAGATAGATAGATAGATATAGTTTCTGGGATAGAACATGAAATCCCACAGCAACTCTAGACAGTACTTTAGGACGAGTGGTAAAGAATACCATAGGCAATTGCAAACTGCAGGTGAAAATTTTAAAGAGGCAGAATTTAATTAACCAAACTGAAAAATGGCTAGGATACTGGGGATAGCAGCCTGATAACCACTACCAGATTGATGTTATACAATTAATTTTAACCTGGACCCAAGAAATTACCACTCTCATATTTCTCCTGGTGCTGTTCGAAGGGCAGACTGTTGCAAAGAGGATGACAAAGGATCGCTTTCATTTTTAAATGTCATGTTTCTGAGTTCCACTGATTTCTTCCGAAGCAGGGCAGTATTAAATGATTGGATGCAAAATCAAGTAGTAAAATAATCTTATTCTAAAATATTCTTATTTTTTTATTACAAATGATACATTTCCCTGCCTAGGAGTCGACTATCATATGGCAAAAATCTATATTCATAAACATACTGGTGGGGTGGGGGGAGAATAAGCCTAACTGTGGTCTGTGGGATAAACTTGCAGCCTTTCTGAGAATTAAACAACAATAGAAGTTGTTTGTCTCACAGTACTATGGGGTACCTGTTACTTTAGAATATAACAATTTATATAGGTCTTCCACTACAGAAGTGTGTGAAGGAGTGTATGTATCTGCACATGTGTATTTTGTGTATGTAAGATTTCTAAAGTATCCTAAATATAAAAAGTTTATTAGCTGTAAATGTACTAATAGTTAAAAGTTTATGATGAAATATTTACAAATCTTATCAAAATTAGTATCACATGTTTAGATTTTATTTATATTGTAAGATGTTTGTGGTATGGACTGTGCCACCATCTCTGTTATTCAGCACTTTAATGCAATGGAGGTCCTGACTTTGGTCTCTAGGCCATACTATAATACAAGTAATACATTATATAATTTCCATCAAAAGTGTGTGTGTGTGTGTGTGTAATTTAGAATGTGGCTACACTAGAAAGCTTACAGCGGTGCAGCTGCACCAATGTAACTGCGCTGCTGTAAGCTCTCTAGTGTAGCTACTCTAAACCAAGAGAGTTTTCCCATCGACTTAATTAATCCACCCTCAATAAGTGTCAGTAGCTATGTTGATGGCAGAAGCTCTCCTGCCGATATAGCGCAGTCCACACCGGCGCTTAGGTCAGTATAATTTATGTTGCTCAGGGGCGTGGTTTATTCACACTCCTGAGCGACATAAGTGGCAGTGTAGACGTAGCCTTTGTGATGTAATGAGAGTAAATAGAGTAATGAGAGTAAATAGCATCTTAAAGATCTTCATTCAGGAGTAACAAGTCAGAAAATTTATTTACAATAAGCATTTTCGAGAAAAAGACAATTTGATTAGGCATTTCTGACTAGCTGGATATGTTTAACATGCTTAAAGTAAAACCAGAAAGATTTATGGTGAAAGTCATGGAGCAAGTCCTCAAGGAAACCATTTTGAAGCACTTGGCGGAGAGGAAGGTGATCAGGAACAGTCAACATGGATTCACCAAGGGCAAGTCATATGAGTCAGCAGTGTGCCCTTGTTGACAAGAAGGCTAACGGCATATTGGGCTGCATTAGTAGGAGCATTGTGAGCAGATCAAGAGAAGTGATTATTCCCCTCTATTCGGCGCTGGTGAAGCCACATCTGGAGTATTGTGTCCAGTTTTGGGCCCCCCACTACAGAAAGGATGTGGACAAATTGGAGAGAGTCCAGCGGAGGGCAACAAAAGTGATCAGGGGGCTGGGGCACATGACTTACGAGGGGAGGCTGAGGGAACTGGGCTTGTTTAGTCTGCAGAAGAGAAGAGTGAGGGGGCATTTGATAGCAGCCTTCAACTACCTGAAGGGAGGTTCCAAAGAGGATGAAGCTTGGCTGTTCTCAGTGGTGGCAGATGACAGAACAAGGAGCAATGATCTCAAGTTGTAGTGAGGGGGGGTCTAGGTTGGATATTAGAAAACTCTATTTCACTAGGAGGGTTGTGAAGCAGTGGAATGGGTTACCTAGGGAGGTAGTGGAATCTCCATCCTTAGAGGTTTTTAAGGCCCGGGTTGAGAAAGCCCTGGCTTGGATGATTTAGTTGGTGTTGGTCCTGCTTTGAGCAGGGGGTTGTACTAGATGATCTCCTGAGGTCTCTTCCAACCCTAATATTCTATGATTCTATGAAAAGGTGAAATGTTAAAGATACAGTAATTTAAGTTATTGAAACTTACTTAGATTCTATTTCTGGAGGGCCAGATTCAATAAAACCTCTTTCCTTCATGGCTTCATTGCAAGAATAATGTGTTCACTTAAAAAAATCGAAACAGCTTTTTCATGGGTTTTACAGTAGATGCAGGCAGCTGTAGTGTGGGATGATGTATCAAGTTTTAGTACACGTGTCCTTTCAGTAAGTTAGCAAATATGAATTAACATGCTCACCATATATCTGAAACATTATTAAACCTGACATTGTATATGAAAACTATACAATTTCTAATAAAAATCATAGCCAGTATTGCTTCTTCTTTTAACAATGTATTATACTTGGCAAGTTAAAAGGAAGCATTTATTTAATCTTACTATAAATCCCTCACCTCTAAGCTACATTCAACGGACAGGAAAATGCCAAAATTTATTGTAATCAGATCAATATGGTAAATATAATTTTAAGTTGTAATATTGAATATCCAGTTATAAGTGAAATTATGTGTGTTAACTTACTTTAAAACGGACTTATAATATACATACTTTACCTTCCTTTAAATATATGTATCAAAATGACTACAGTAACTCCTCGCTTAACATTGTGGTTGTGTTCCTGAAAAATGTGACTTTAAATGAAACCATGTTAAGCGAATCCAATTTCCCCATAAGAATTAATGTAAATGGGAGGAGGGGTTTAGGTTCCAGGACAATTTTTTTCACCAGACAGAAAACTATATATATAGTATATCTATATATACACACACACACAGTATAAGTTTTAAACAAACAATTTAATACTGTATACAGCAATGATGATTGTGAAGCTTGGTTGAGGTGGTTAAGTCAGAGGGTGGGATATTTCCCAGGGAATGCTCTACTGCTAAATGATGAACTAGTATTTGGCTGAGCCCTCAAGGGTTAACACGTTGTTGTTAATGTAGCCTCACACTCCACAAGGCAGCATGAATGGGGGGAGGGGAGACAGCATGGCAGACAGAGACACACACCATCTGGGTGGGAGATAGAGAGAGACGTGCATTGCCCCTTTAAGTACGCTGACACCACACTCCAAGCACATTGCCTTTAAAAAGATCAGGAAGTTGAGATAGTAGCTGCGGCCAGCTCTCTCTGTCCTTAGCCCTGTCCTGTGTCCCCCCTGCTCTATGGAATTGGGGTAAGTGGGGGGCAGGAGCAGTGGGGAGAGGGACACCCTGACATTAGTCTCCCTCTTTCCTCCTCCCCTCCACAGCAAGCAGGAGGCTCCCAGGAGCAGCTCCAAGGCAGAGGGCAGGAGCAGCACATAGCAGTGGGGGGAGGGACAGCTGAACTGCCGGCAGTTGGTAGCCTGCTGGGCAGCTGCTGCACAGGGAACTTAGGGAAGCAGGCAGCTGATGGGGGGCTGCCGGTCCACCCTGGTTCCAAGCCCCCACCAGCTAACTCCAACGGGCTGCTCTTCCTGCAAGGAGTGGACAAAACAGGTGGCTGCCAAACGATGTTATAAGGGAGCATTGAACAACTTTAAATGAGCATGTTCTCTAATTGATCAGCAACGTAACAACGAAACAGCGTTAACCGGGATGACTTTAAGTGAGGAGTTACTGTATTAGGTCACAAACCCCCAACTTCTTGGATGTGCTTTGTATGACTGTGGAAAGTTCACACTGATAAGTGAAACCGGCAAGTTTGATTAGAATCACTTGTCATCATGGCAGTTTTACATATATTTTGTCATAAGCAAAAGGCAAGTTTCATTCAGTGAAACCTGGCTTGTGGTTTGTACAATGAAATGCAATAATGGGAAATTTTCTGAAGTATGTTAGAGTTCTCAAAGTTACGTAAAAATGTTGAGAATAATTGCAAAATTTACAAAATAATGGAAAGCCCTGCTATTTTCTACAATACCTTTTTATTTTTTTAACTTCATCACAAAATAGCCACATTGGGTGTTAATGGTAATGGCCATATCTACTTGTCTTCAGAAAGCAAAAAAAATTAAATTGAGTTTCCACAGAAACATTTCTATTAACATCATTACTTTGTTGATCTAAAATCTCATTCTGGCAAACATCCTGTACATATACATAAAAACGTAGCACCAAAAATGACTGCATGGAAGTAGAAGTGGCTCAAGGAATGAAATATTCGAGAATTATTGTTCCCAAAGAAAGAGTCTGATCCTGATCCCATTGAAGTCAATGGCAAAGCTCCCATTGAATTCAGTGGTGCAGGATTGGTTCCCAAATCCTTGTTGACTCCTTCTTAGGTGTACTTCAAGATCCAGATCATTCTCTCCCATGGGAAAACCAGTCAAAGTGGGTCTCGAAGGAAGGAATTCTTCAGAGGACACCCTTTGCAGAAACCGCTCCAATATTGTCCAATGTAGGGGGTGGAATTTGTCACCCCTATGGAAAAGTCCTCAAGGGACACCTTAAACCTGGTGCAACCTCAGGCCATTTGCATCAGCTCTAGAGCCTGACCGCCTCCCACTCTTGTTCTCTGGAAGTCTGTTGGATCTGTGCTCCTAGAGCTTCCGCCTGGTTGCAGTGGCCTCTGATGGGGAGCAGGGTTCCTTGGAAAAAATAAGAGTCCAAAGTTGTATTATCTCCTTTTTACTAATTTCTGAGGAGCAAGTACATGTGTAATTTGTATCCTTCCCTGCCCACCCAGCACTCGTTTCAGTCAGCCTTATCTCCAATTCCTTCCTCAGCAGACCATGTGGAAAGGCTTCCATAGGGCCAGAGTTAGGGTGGGAAAGGTATCACTGAGATGGATGGAGGGTGTAAACGGTCCCTTCCACCTGTGGATCTAGGGTGTACAGTTTTGTCCAAAGGCTAAAGTGCCTGACCATGATTCCAGATGTAGTGCATAGCTGGTGGAGTATGGTACTACTCAATGCGAGTATGAGTGGCAGAATCTGATCCAATGTTATCCAACGAAATGTATTCTGAAAAATAAATTTTATGGTTTTACTCTGAATATATATGCTGATTTAGGTCCAATAATCTGAAATTATGAAGGCAATGTGAGGGACCTATGTGTATGCTCTAAAGCGGGACTCTAATTTTTCAGTTGCTGTAAGCCTGATATGGACTTCAGGTAGCTTTGAAATTGCTTCATTTGATGTCTTAGACTATGTCTACACTACCGCGGTAAGTCGACCTATGCTACGCAACTCCAACTGCATGAATAATGTAGCTGGAATTGAGTTACTGCGGGGTCTACACCACGGAGCGGTCGACGGGAGAAACTCCCCTGATGACTTACCTTACTCGTCTCGTCGGGAGTAGAGTACAGGGGTCGACTGGAGAGCGATCTGCTGTCATTTTCGCGGGTCTTCACTACACCTGCTAAATTGACCGCCGGGGGATCGATCTCAGAGCATCGATCCGGCTGTAGTGTAGACATAGCCTCAGGTACTTAAATAGGTACTTAAAGTTGTAAGAGCCCCAAATTCAAATCAGATGTTGTAAGCATTTAGGAGAGAAAATAGAGTGACTTTTTTTTCTCTCCAGTGTTCACATTAATCCCTTGCTCACCACTCACATTTCAGGACATTTGAATAACAGTTTGAAAAGATTGTGTTCACTTTAGAGCTAAGGGAGCCATGAATTAAATTTGGTGTCATATGACCAGCAGCTACTAAGCATTTTCCAGCTGAGTAAGCTTATAAACCTATTTACTCTTTCTGAATGATCAAGCACAGGCCCATTAGCTGCAGATGCCTTCAGCAATATACTTTGACATATAGAAGGTCATTCTCCTTTCATTGTCTTCATATCTTTATAGTTTAATGGTTCACCAGAACATCTGCATTAATGTATGTTGTATTGAGTAGCTAATTAGTAATATAAAACTGCAGTTGCAACTATTGTAGGATCCCCCCCGCCCAATCCTGATGGATTAGTGCTTTGTGCTCATTTACTATGAAAGCTCTTAAATTAATATGAAACCACCTGCAGTCATTTAAATTGCCAGAGAGAATGTATTAAAATATTGCAGTAAAATATCCTGCACAGCAAAATGACCCCTTTATGCCCCACTTCCTATTTGGTATTCAGTGCTTGGGTACTTGCTTGTAAGAACTCTGTCAGTTGAACAAGCAGGGGGCACGGATGGTTTAATTTGCCATGCCCTCTGCCACTTACATCAGACTCCCTCCCCCACACCCAGGACTAGGTGGCAAAATGGGCTCAATATTTTTTGAGGAACATAACAATTCTCACACCTTTTTATTGTCAGGAGGAAGCTAAAGCCCCAGTTCAGTTTCCCTTAATATTAAGGTTATGCAGTAGTATTAGCAAAGTGAACAAGTACCATATTTATTTGCTTTAATAATTTTAGTCAGGGCTGTCATTTTACTTCCACGTTAGCCGTTTTCAATGCTCTCTTCCAAACTTTTTTCCAACAGGAACAATCCTGTTTGCACGGAAGGTTCTCTTGGCACAGTCAGGTAGCAGGAGAACAAAACCAGTTTTCATACTTAGTTTTTATGGGAGTGAGAAAACTCTCTGATATTTGACCTTGAATGCGAGTAGTGTCCCTTTACAAGCATAAGAGTTGCAATACGTGATCAGAACGCTGGTCAGTCTAATTTTGTATCCTGCCTCCTTTAGTAGCCCATATTATTTTTATATGTATTCATTGTACTATGGAAGCACCTGGAGGCCCCAACAAGGATTGGAAGAATGTTTTAAATAATTACTAAAACAAATTGCTCAATATTCTCAACTTTCTCTTAGCCCATGTGTCTCTGTTTCAGGATAACTGCACCTGTGTGCCCCCTCTGTGGTCCACTTCAGGAGTTCCCACTCAGGTATCAGGTCTCCAGCCATCACCTGTGTCTGGCAGAGGCCCTGATACCACTCCCTTCTGACTGGAGGTTTAAAGGCTGCACTGTTTTCTCTCTGAAGGCTATGAACAGCATATTGCCAGAAGTTACAAGTTACCACACAGCTCTCTCTAAGCAAGTACATTTATTCTTAAGGTAAAAACATTACAGAGAACTCACAAAAATATTAAACCAATTTAAACATACACAAAACATACCAGGAGTCACCCATTGGTTTTAAGAGGCCATAGTAAGCCGAAGCCTTTCCAACCCTTCTGCCAGGGTTGGGGCCTCCCTGGTACAGAAGGTCCTGTCCATTTGCTGAATCAGAAAGAAGGCCCTGAGTCAGTTTAAATCTACCCTTTTTATGCCAGAAGCACTTCCTTTGTCTGGAAAAAGCCCGGTTTGAACCAGTATATGCTAGCCTCTCTGGTGGCACCCCTGTGGAGATGTTTACAACCTAAGTGAGTCACCTTAATCACCCCCCACTGTTTTTGATTCCTGGAGCAGCTGTGGGAACCCTCACCCCTGCAGTCACTTACAGTTGTGGGTCCTAAGCAATACATACACTATTAATATACTTAATACAGTATGGTACCCAAAGATATAGCAGGTGATTGAAATGTCTGTCACACCATTGACTCACTTAAAGAGGGATTTAAAACAGGCATGTTACTGTCAGTTTGTACAGTGCTTGGTCAAGGCCTCTGAGCACTACTGCCATACAACTATTAATACTAATAAAAGATAAATAAAAATTAAGAATCTTACATTCAAGTTTCAATGCCACAAAATCTATTTTAGCTTAGCCATCTTATGTTTTCTTCACAGATACATGATGTCCAGCTGTTCAAGGTTTAATAGAAGAAGCTGTTTGTTTAGTTTCAAATTACAATAAAATGTAAGGATCAAAAATAAAGTTAACATAATCCTTGCCTCTGCAGATGCAAGACTTTATCTCGGCAAATGAAGCTTGAGGCTTGATGGTGGCTTCTTGTTGAAGGACATTCTTTCTGATTGCTGGGCTCACTGCTGGTCCTTTCTTTGTGCTGAGGCTTCTTGTCTGTCTGTTCTTTGCCCTGTCTCCATTTTCCTGTGTTCTTTGGGCTCTGTTGCCTTCGAATTTATCTTTTTGATATTCTTCTGTTGTATACAGGATCTTCTTTTTTTTCTGTTGCATAATGAGATTTTGTCACAGTTGCCTGAGATTCAAGTTTTATACCCTGAAACTTGTGCTCTCTCTGAATGCACTGAAGTGGGAGAAGTCACCTCATTCTTACTTATTCCAGATTTCTGATTTTTCATGTAATACAAGAACCAACAATAAGAGAGAGCAGTTATTCCTTTTTAGGCTGAGGTAGTATTTGGTGCCTTGCAGGTTGTTGATGTTAGGAGGAGAACTTGATGATGGAATCAGGTATTTCTCTGATGCAATCCTGTATTCTCACAAAAAATGTTCATGAAGTCCTGTTTTCCGAAACAGTGGGAATCAAACATGAGGAGACCATTTACTTGCTTATAATTCCAAGCCTCTTTCCAGCCAGCACTCTGCCCAAAAAGCTCTCTCAGCTTTCTTTCAGGGCCACATTATCAGTGTTTCTCTTGACTTTCTGCTTTTTCGGCTAGCTTTTCTGCTTCTGCTTAACAGACATGTGCACAGTTCAACCAAACAATATCCAGCCCCTGCATTTGCACTCACACTCCAGGGAAAACCCCTCAGACCACATGCTTCAAAACTCCTACTCAGGCCTCGCATGCTTGTCTGTGATTTGGGCAGTGGCTTCTATTGTTTTAACTATTAATAAACTGCTCCCTCATTTAGCTTGAATTGAAGGCCGTTATCATGCCCAGAGCTGAAAAGAGTTTTGTGACTTCCCATAGATCAAAGACACACTCCCTGGGAGGCATCTAACCTCCAGGGTAACATTAATAATGATAATACACCGATAAGTATAATGAGTAGAAATATATGTAGCTGTGCATCTCTTACAGCTCATGAAAGATGAAACAATGGCTTCATACCATGCCTTTAGCCCAGAAATAAATTTCAGTTGAATCATTTAAAAAATAATCTTTTCGCATTAGTATTGAAGGTTTCATTCACATAAAATACTGCATTTTATTTTGTAGCTCATACCCATCATGTGAAATGTCTTAATGTCAAGAGACCATCACTTTCTAAGCCAGTCACTAAGAGGAAACCTTTTCATGCCAGTTTGCAACTCTTTGTCTGCCAATATTAACACTTAGCAAAGGATTCAATAGGCTTCACCAGTTGCAAGAATATCTGTTACTTTTACCATCATATTAAGGGCCATATTCTGGATCGTATACCAAATGAAATCATCAGAGAACGCAGCGGTGTGAAAGATATTGTCGTGGAAAGCAGACATAACAAGATGCGATGGGCAGGCCACACAGCATGGCTCACAGATAACAGGTGGAACGCAATCATTGCTGAGTGGTACCCACGAGAACAGAAAAGACCCCCCGGTCGGCCTCCAAGAAGATGGGAAGATGACATCATTAAACGTTTCGGACGAACGTGGAGAAGAAAGGCAAGAGTGCGAGAAGTATGGCAGACATGTTGTGATCGGCGCAGTCTTAACGACAGCTGAAGTCTGATCGATCCAGGTGATCCAGGTGATTAAGGGCCTGGCCCAGGGAGGTGCTCACTCCCCTCAGATCCCAGTGATTTTAATGGGGAGTTGCAAGCATTCATCACATTGCAGGCAATAAGAGAACAATTTGGACTCTGTTTAAGGTAGTGCTTTGACAGCTAGGTTTTGTTACTTACAATATTCTACATTATTTTGTTCACTTATTTTTTTCTTCTAAATTGGTTTGATCGGGACTGCCACCTGAACAGATTGTATCTCTCAGGGCTTGTGTGCATTTACACTCTGCACTCAGTCATAGAATGTACCTTTTGTATTGGAATTCCACTGTCCCATTGTAAGTCTAAAACTACCTGTTTGATTCAGTATTTTTCAAGATGGTTGTGTTTGTACTGCATTGCAACTTTGTGTAAAGCCCTCCCGTGTTGGTAGAATAAGAACTATATAAATTTATTATTGACTGACTGACAAACTCCAATCCCCTGTTTGTTCAAAATACTGCTGGCAGCTTCCTGTAATATACACAGCATGTACACGTTATTCTAATTGTGCACAAATGACACACTTGATACAGAATTAATGAACATTGCAGTAGAAAAGGTGATACTGTATAATAATAATAATACTTAGCTCTTGCATAGCTCCAAAAAGTAGATAAGTATAATGATTCCCATTTTACAGATGGGAAAACTGAGGAACAAAGATTAATTGACTTGCATAAAGATCAAAGTCTCCTGGGTGCTAATCTAGTGCCCTATCCACGAGGCCATACTGCCTGCTAACTTAACTCTTTGTGAATTGTAGCACAAGAGCAACTCTGCAGCATAAGCTTAGTGTGCCACTGAAGTTTAAGAAATTAACTACTGCTGTCTCTTGATTGCTATTCAGCATTTTCTTATGGACTTGGGTAATCAGTGGGGGGTTGAGGGAGGAATGCTGAGTTACACAGTTTTATATAGTTCTTGAATTTGGTAAGAATCTTTTTTTTTTATTCCAACTGTTATGCAGCACATCGTAAGGCATAACTTGGAAAATTACCATAGCAGTTTGAGTTTGAGGTAGTGTGCATCATATCTAAAGAGGTCAGTTTAGTTCTACTTGATTGAAGTCCCTATTTTATTTTGTATTGATTATGTTATATTACCCAGTTTTCAACACACACAGCCAGGTGATTGGAGGGGAAATTGAAATAGAGGCTATAGTATGTGTCAAGTATGACTGAGACATTTAATACTGTTCTTTTTCTTGCTCCATTGGTTCCTGCAGGCTAAATATGGCAGGGTTCACAGCATTTTTATATTCTTGAGATGGTATGTGCTGCTCCAAGGCTGTTGACATTAATGAGAATGGTGAGCTCTTATGAAGAGGGGAAATTGATCACATTAATAAATTATACCTAGAATCTAATTCTGCCCTTGTGTGAATCCACCAGGATCCCTGCTGATTTAGTGGGAGCCCTAGAGTATGTTTCCAAGGACAAAATTTGGTCCTTAATCCTTAGAGCACTGACTGCTTCTTGGGAGTTAGCCAGCTAGTACAGCCTGAGAGCTGTGGTTACTGCCAAACCGCCGGGAAGTAATGTGCTGTGGTGGATAGAGGGTTTCTGGCTGTTGTGAGATAAGACAGGTTGGGACTTTTTTAAGGAATGAGTCCCAACCTACCTCTTGTCCTGATGGTGATCTGATTCTCATGCCTTGTTGTGGCCAGAAACCACCAGGGAAAGGTGGGACACATTGGGATCTAAGGCTTAGGGTGGAGGAGAAGTGATGTAGGACCCAGAATGGCTACATGCAGAAAGATAGGTTGAGCAGTGGAAGGGGATATATGCCGTCGTTATTCAGATGCTGACCTGCTGAGAGAGGAAGCAAGGTATTTTGGTGATTGGTGCAGGAAGAAGAGAGGAGAAGTCTAAGGATGTGGGAGGGAATCTCCAAGAGAAGAGGAGAAACAAAAAGGTAGGGATTCTAGTGGAGTGGAAAGAGTGGTACTGGAGTAGAAAATATTTATCTAGGGTGCTCTTTAGGTACAGGATCTAAGAATACTTATCTTTAGGGGCCAAGAGTTAACTGAGATATTTTAGGATTCCATGTAAGAGAAGAATAAGGTATTGTTAATTCAAATACAGAAAGCAAACAAAAATGAAATCTATAATAAATAATCCTGTGACAACTATGACAGAAACTATAGAATACCATCATGTTTAATTATTTTATAACACTTGTGACTCTAAGCAAGTTTCAGAAGCAATAAATAAAAATCAAAGCTTTGGATGAAACACCTTAAGGTTTTAACACTTCTGCAATCACTGAAAAATATATTTGTTTAAAAACTGGAAGACTGCAGATTTGCTTACAGGATAAAAATCAGCCTGAAAAACATCCGCTGGAGTGCTATAGTCTTGAGTAAAAATATACCTCCCAGCAAAAAGATAAAGAATGCAAAATTGTTTGAGTATGATTATATCTTTCCCAAGATTTTGAAGGCAAATTCTGAGAACGTAACTTGCCTTGGGCTGTTGACTGCAATTCTCTGTTACCTCACTGTTATATCTTCAATCTTTCACACATTCTACATGCTACGTTCAATTGCAATAAAACAATTAAAATAATCAGTGCAAAAGATGAATAAAATATTTCATTAATGTAACTCAGTGAAGATATTATGACTAATAAATGAGCACAAAGCCATTCAGTTTAATCATTAAATTTAAATTTGAGAAAAAAGAACCACAAGTTGTTTGTAGCTGGAAATATTGATTTTTGTTACAGTGTATCTCAAGTTTCTGGCAGGGATACTATAAAATAAAGTGACAAAAGCAATGCTACTAAAGGCAATTAACACTTCCCATTTTTACTGTTACCAATGGAAACAAGAGTTTCTCTTCCTGGTAATGGGCCATTGAAAGGTTTTGTGTGATAGCTCTGTAAATTGCAGAACATATTTTGTTTTGTTTATGATACAGCTGCTGTGTATTCTTTACTGCTGACATGACATGAAAATTAGTGTCTCACCCAAGAATGAGAGATGAGTCTGAAGTACAGAGGTCAATTCTAAATCCAAACTGTCCCCAAATCAGGGGGCATTCCAGAGGTTTGGTTCAATCCATTAGAGAAATTGGGACAACACAGATCCAGTTTTTGAGCACAATTACTCAGTTTATAAATATTCCATCCCATATCTAGGTAATACACTTTATACATAGTGTAGAACATTCAGTATTTAGATATGTTAAAATCGTGGAAGGGAGAGGTTGTTGTTTAAATACCATTATAGAAAACTATACAGTTTGGGCCAAATTCAGCTTTCAGTTACCCTGGTGTAATTCCAAAGTAGTACCATTAACTTTACTGGAGATGCTCTGAGTTACGCAAGAGTAACAGTGCACAATTTGGCACCCTCTATGTTCATCTCTAACCTTATGATCAGTGGCAGCTATTATTCTGTGTTTAAATAATAATAATAATTAATGGAGATATGCCAATCTCCTAGAACTGGAACGACCTTGAAAGGTCATCGAGTCCAGTGCCCTGCCTTCACTAGCAGGACCAAGTACTGTCCCCTGACAGATTTTTGCCCCGGATCCCTAAATGGCCCCCTCAAGGATTGAGCTCACAACCCTGGGTTTAACAGGCCAATGCTCAAACCACTGAGCTATCCCTCTAATTAAATAGAATGCTTCACGGAAAGAAATCAAGTACCTTCAAGTCTTACAATGCTCCTAACGGTATGATATGTTTCAGTGGAATCCTCTCTGAAGTAAAATTTAGGTCTCATCGAAAAAGATGCAAGTCTGTGACTCAGTATCAAGCCAGGGTAAAACCAACTCCCGACTGAGTGTTGTATATGTTGTAACATTAAGGACATGAGTATTTTACGGCTGAGACCTAGACTTTCAATTTGTCTTTACAATTTGTGCCCACAGAAATGTAAATATAGGTTTTTGCATCCAGAAATGAAGCTGGGGTGAAAATCTTAGTAGCTGCACATCTTACAACTTGCCCCCCATCCATATAGTTAGATATTTCATTAAGATTTTTACCAGAGATTATTTTCAGGCTCGGGGGGAGACCAAGCCACTGAAAATTTGGCCTTTTAAATCAAATGTGATGCTTTGTGTGCTTGTTTACATATCAGTAGCAAGGTTTAATTTCCAACTCACAAGCAGGGATGAATCGGCGGGAGGTTGGGTTTTTTTGTGGTTTTTTTTTTTTTTGCTCTGACAAGTCCGGCGGGACCCCGCACCCACTAAAGCCGGCCCTGCTCACAAGTATGTTGTCTAGAGATTACTTAGATAGTCCAACTCAACTGCTTATTCTGCCACAGCCATGTGAGTGTGTTTTTTTAATCTAAGCATGTTCAGAAGGACTATGTCCAGGATTAAGCCTATTCATTAAGTGCTACTATGACTATTCAGTATTTAATACCTATAAAAGTAAGTATATTAAATGTTGGACCAAAGGCAATACTGGAGTAACTCCATTGACTCCAATCAGATTATATCATAGAAGAATGTGGCCTATTTTGGTCATATATTTCACACACAAAAATTAAAGAATGTTATAAAAGAATTCTAAGTTAGCCGAGTGAAGCAGTCAAAAGTCTGGAAATATCAGTGCAGCCTTAACTTTGCCCCTTTGTGAATATGCAGGATGGTACAGATTTTAGTTCTATTATCATATACTGTACTATTCCCCTCCCCCCCCCAAGACCCCTTCCCTGTTTAGGGCTCTCTTCTACTCCCATTGTAATCAATAGGAGCAAAATCCTGATCCCACTGAAGTCAATGGAAGTTTTGCCATTGACTTCAGTGGAGTCAGTTTTACACCCTGGGAGTTTTCCTACTGACTTCAATGGGAAAATGATTGGTCCCTCAGGGCATAGGTTGGATGTTGCTCAGTGAATGAGACAGATAAGTAAGATTATTTGTTGTGTTCATTATTCATTGTGTGGTGCCTTGCCTCATCCATTGCATGCAGTCCAAATTCGACATCATGGGTTATCTGGAAATGACTGCCATCCTCCCGCTGCTTTGATTGCAGGAAGAGGGAAGGCAGCTACACTTGTAAGAAGATCAGATGGGGTATTATTTCTATAATAGAAAGGACTCTCCTCAGAGAGAGTGTCTTACTGTCTGACTTTGAAAGGCCTGGATGAGTGTACCATATCTTAACTGTGAGTAGTATCTGGATTCAGACGTCTGGGAAATTTTATTATTTTGTAGCGCTGAGATGAGTTATATAGATTGTTTAAATCCAAAACAAACAAAAATAACTTCATTTGAAAGACCAGTTAAGGTTGCTAGGTAACTAGATTATGGTCACTTACCACATATTTTACAGAATCAAGCACTTAAAAATAAGGAAATGAGTAGTCAAGCACATCAGAATTCTTTTTTTGCCCACATAATGAACAAATGGGATGCTTATCAAATATAAAGAAATGCATAGGTCACAACTTTACACAGCACACCCTTCTGTCATTCTGAATGATGGTGAAGAGTACTTCAGGAAAAATGATAGCATAATAAGTGTCTAACCTAAGGCTAGAACTTAGTCTCTTGATTCTAGAGCCAGTGCCTGACAAACTTGACCACGATGCTCAGCAGCTGTCACTGAACCACTCTGGCTTATTTGCCCTATAAATTTTTTTTTTAAAGTGACAGCTAATGCTTTGCACTTACAACTTGTCTTGTCATCTGCAGATCTCAAAGCACTGTACAAACGCTGAGAGGCACTATTGTTGCCATTTCATATTTGGCCTCTGAGCGCTATTTGAATCAATTCTATGAGAGACACTGTGGTCTAGTGGATAAGATAGGGTTTTCCCGTCAAAATCACTGTGTTGTCCCATCTCTGACGCAGCTGCCTATGTCACCTATATCAAATCACTTAAACTCTCTGAACCTCAGTTACTACTCTGAAGACTGGACCTGTACATAAGCCAAATGGGCATTTTGGTGGTGTATGTCCGAGGGATTATTTTACTACATCCTGGAGCTGTTTATTTTCATATTTGAAAATTATAGTAATACCTAACTGTTATGTACTGATACCTAGCTGTTCATCCAAGCAGACCTAGCTTGCTCCCAAATAGAGCATTAATATATTATCTGTCATTGTTATTTTTTGTCTGTTTGCTTCACTGACAGAGACTCATGTTTAATTTACAGTTGTTGATAGTGTCTTAAATATTTTATTATTCTTCCCTTGAAAACAGCCTCTCACACAAACCATAGTCCAAAGGTATCTACATCTCAAATGCTATGATGTAATGTAATGAAAGGACTGAAGGAAAAGTTAAGACACAGAAAAATTAAAAGAGGAGCTGTGTTTGTCTTTTAATCTCAAAGATTTCATCCATCTAATCAAAATTTTCATAAAACGTAACTGTCAATGAGACTTCACCTTAAAAATGTGAAAGCAGCAGAAATTATATTTTTAGGAGGGTCAAAATTAGCCTTATAAATGGGATTCTGAAAGCTTAACTAATGAGAGGCTATCTCCTCTCTGTAATGAAATAGCACAGAGACTGTCATAGTCAAGACTTGAACCTGGCGTTCTAGCTAAAAATCCAAACCACCAATCCCCCTACCTTACCCCTCAACTAAAAATACAGGCCTCAATTGGTTGTGTTGAGAGAACAGCTGACAGCTATAGAAACATTCTCATTCTTTCTCTGATATAGCCAGCCAATAGAGGACAACCCGCTTAAACATAGTACTTGATCCTGCTTTCACTGATCTCAGTAGGAAGAAAACTCCCATCAACATCAGTAGAAGCAGGATTGGGCCCAAAATTAGTAATAGATTTGCTTAATTTTAACCTAATCTCTTCAAATATAGCCATGGGCATGTGGATATATATGGAAAGTTTGAAAGGATAGTAAGCTGTTTGAGCTGGAGGGAGACAGAGAAATCTAAATTTCATTTTAGGGTATATTTTTAATGTCCTGTAACTCATAGACAGTTTGACTGTTTCTACAAAGTCTGAAGCTAACTATTCTCCTTTCCCTTCATAGTAAATCTGGCAATTTTCAGATCATATTTTATTTTCCAAGCAAAGATTTGGGGTGGGGGGAACTAAAATAGGGCTTTATAATGGGAGTTGACTACAATCATCTCTCCATAATTAAAGCAGACTTGAAAAAGGATTTTTTTTCTCCTTGAACCACAATACCAGTATGGCCAAAATATTTGTTGATCTGACAAATCTTTGGCCTCCTAAAGATTCCTGTCTTTAAATTAGAATATCATCCATTTAGAACTTTACCACTTTAAACTTCCTGGGACATCTTGGGAGCAGTCCTAATGCCAAATGGCATTTGCTTACATACACAAAGTCTAAATAGTGTATTAAGGCGATTAATTAAAAGTTTCTATTTCAGGTGCTAAAAATAATGTCCCATATATAATACTGAGAATATTTTTTTCTTTTTCAAGCATCGCTGCCATTTTGTCAGCAATATTGATTATATTGTTTTGTTTAAATCATTTGGATTAATGCATATCCATATTTTATTTGGCTTTCTTGTTGCAATAATGGAATTAACTAACCCAGTTTATAGGTTGTTCTATTCTTTCAATAACTTCCATATAATCAAGTTCAATTTTTACTTTAGCTGCTAAATCTAGTGTAAGTTTTCATGTTGGTGGATGGATCACTTCTGGTACTGATCTGTCAGTCTTAATCTATTGTCTTCCTTCCAGATACACCATGCCTTGGAAGACATCTGAAAATTCTCTCAGTACGTTGTCTGTACTCCCTGTGTTTAGTTCTGTGGCATTTACAACAAACTTCTTATACCAGCTTCATGCCTTGGTGGGTTTTTAATCCTAACAGAGATGGTATATCTGCATTTTCTGTATGGAAAGTCAGGTTATAGTGTTTTTTCAAATAAGCTGTATTAGTCACTGTGCATGCCTTTGCCCTGGTATTTTGTATCCTCCTGATAATTAGACAAGCTTTGCTTCAGATTTCGCCTGAGACTACTAAACGTCTCTCATAAGTAGTATTTTTGGAGGTTACAAAATTTATGCATAATCTATGCCAAATCCCCTTTATCTTCTGCCTCCTGCTCCTTTCCCCATGTAAAAGCATTTTTAACCAGCAGCACTCCTGGGCTTGCCACATGGAACACATCATTGCCTGCAGTTTGGTGATTTCTCTGCAGCCTTCACGGTGATGTGAGAAATTTGTGTTGCTTAAATAGGTGCCATTTTTTTCCTACAGGGGTTCTTTGCAAATCCAGTGTCTGTGTACTCAGAGGAAATAATTGCTCTTTTATTCATATAACATGACACACATGACAAACAGGGAAAATGTCTGTTTTTATTTCATATGAACATTATGTGTGACTTGGTTTCCTTGTTTAATTGTCTACTGCTGTCTGCCTGAATGCATCAAGCTATCTCAAAGGAGGCTGTGAAGGACCTGGTAAAGGGCCAAGCAGGAGAGGTAAAACAATGCCACAGACTCTCAGGTACCCAGCTTCAAAGGAGTTAAGATAACAATGGCTGGGCCATCAGCTGGGGGGACAAGTTACCTAGCTGGCTCCATCCAGGCTAGGATGTTTTACTCTTCCCAAGCCTAAACCTGAGATCTAAAAAGACACTGACCAGATAAAAAGGTGCCTCTGGCAGAAAAGGAGGGTGTTTTTTGTGAGCTGCCAGAGGCTGCCAGGATGGTAGTGAAAAGGTGGCAGTCTGAGTGAGACAGTCAGAGTATGTCTACACAGCATCTGAGATCAAGCCCCCCATCCCAGGCCCACAGAGTCATGCCAGCAGGGCTTATGCTGGTGCTCTAAAAATAGTTGTATAGACATTGCAGCCAAGGCTGGAGCTTGGGGTCTGAAGAGTGAAAGAGAGAGAACCTGGGGTATTTTTGCCCCCCACTTTTATAGTGAAGTCACCCTTTGAAATGCATTTTCCGGAGGGTTACTCCTAGATAAAATACCTTTCTGCTGTGAGGATGGCGACATGGAATCTCACGGTGAAAGAGGTTCCATGTTGTTTGTTAAAATACAAATCAATCTGTTCCTGCCCCCCTTCCTTGCCAAAGAATGGCCACTTGACAGGTGATTGCCAGTCAGCTTTGATGACACCTGGCTAGAAGTGTCAGCTTGTCCTTTGTCTTTGAGGAACAGATTTACCCCCTCCCCAGACTTGTCTGGTAAACACATTTCAGTCATCACTTCCGTTTATGTTCATAACTTTACATCTAATGTTGATACACACATTTTACCATGATATTATTGACCAGTGAGTTGTTAGTTTTCAAATAATACCTCAGAGAAAACATTGTACAAAGATTACTACAATAGTGTGTAGGGTGTGAATATGGGGTGCGTTCAGACACACTGCCAGAGCTGTGGATGGAGAGGTAAGGGAATATGTGTGCACTTCTCATTGTCATTTTACAATCTGCTTTAAGCACTGTGCAGAAAGCTTTTGGCAAAATAAATGATGCTTTATTTTGAAGAAGCTTTTTCTGTATCGCTGCAAACATATGCTGACCGAGCTCCCAAAGTAGGGTTGAACCCCAGGTGGTCCTGCTGGATTAGTCACAGTTGGTGCCGGGGGGCTGTAACCCAGGTCGTAGAGTGGATGAATTCTGGAGTTCCACCCGGGAGAGGAAAAAGCCTGAGACCTGGCAGCTATGGAGGGTGCACTCAGAGAGCCAACAAGAGGTGACATTAGTGCAGCTAACCCTGTGACTGGGACAGCTCCATCTATTGTTTAATAAGTAATTGTAACATTTGGGGGTTCACCCAGGCCAATAAGAGGGTCAGTGAATGTCTGCCTTATAACCCTTAGTGGCTGTGCATATTTTGTTCAGAGCTCTGACCCCAACAGCTTGCCAGCACCCCACCAACCTTACCCTAGCTTTGCCCAACTTGGTTACTCCTTGCAGGCTGACCTTTGTACTTTTCGAATCATCCTACGGTAGGGTCCAGTCCCTTGCTGGACCCTCAGAGAAAAAGTGTTAGGTTTGCTGCCTCTGCAGAGTCAGTAGAACACTCCAACCTGTGTCAGCTTACTAGAAGTGCCCACGTTATTGAACTTACCCAGCACTGATGATTTATAACAAAAGTTTATTAACCAAAGAGCATGGCTTAAGTGATACCAAGTAAAATAAATAAAGATAGAGGTGGTTACAAACAAATAAAAGTGATACTTGCATTTAAAATGTTAAAACTTAATCTAGCAACAGTCTGTGTTCAAGATGGTTTCTCTCACCCACAGTCTTCTTTCCAGTTTTTTACTGACTGGCTTGGGCAGGACCCATGGCAGAGATCAAATAGCTCAGTTTCCTTGTCTCCTTAAAATGAAGGATAATTTACGAGTTCACACCCCCTCTCTGTATAGTCCAGTGATTCTTTGAAATGTATTTTTCTGAAGGACACCCTCAGATAAATTCCTTTGTTCATGCTAACTAAAGGAGCCATGAAGTCTGGAGGATAAACTCCACACTGGTTCTTCCCACCCTGTTGGTGGTTGCTACTATGCTGATTATCTTTTCCTTCTTCAGCCTCCTGTGCAAATGAATAGCCCATTGAATTTGGCCGCACCTGCTTTGAGGTGTCTGCCTCTTCCCTTTGTCAGGAGAAAACCTGCTTATCAACTCCCCCGTTATGCCTGATTTAAACACTTTTTAGTCACAGACTTTAAAGCATAATATCACTGAATATCCACAATTTCACATACAGCACTGTTACATATATTTTATAATATTATTGACCGGTGTGGTGTTAGTTTTCAAATGATACCTCACAACGCATATTTTGTACAAAAATAATTGCAGTAGTGTGTCGGGTGTGAATACAGGGGTGCCTAGAGTCACAGTAATTGAGAAAATTTTGTGACACTCAGCTCAACCGGATTCCTCACAGGCTTTGGAAAATGTCCAGTTCACACAGGACATGCTCAGAGGCTTAACATAGTTATTAGCATGGTCACTCCCATCTAGTGTCTAGAAGATGATCGGGCATAAGCTTTTGTGGGTAAAAAACCCACTTCTTCAGACGCATGGAGTAAAAATCTGTAATTTTCACTCCATGCATCTGAAGAAGTGGGTTTTTTACCCACAAAAGCTTATGCCCAAATAAATCTGTTAGTCTCTAAGGTGCCACCAGACTCCTCGTTGTTTTTGTGGATACAGACTAACAAGGCTACTCCTCTGATAGAAGATGATACCCTTACAGAGAAGAGCTAGGAGAGAACAGAGTCACTAAAACCCACAGAGGAGAGAGTGTTCGATGGTGTCTAATACAAGCAAAAGCTCAAGTAGGATGAAGAGAGAAAAAGCCCTTTGATGGTGAGGCTGATGTTATCAACGATGTTAGTGAGAGTAGTTTCAGCTGAGTGGAGGGTTGCAGCCCAAATTGGAGAGTGCTCTGAAAAGAATTAGAGGAAAGGAAGCTGAGGCAGTGGAAGGAGATAGCACACTCAAGGATTCTAGATGTAAAAGAGAGGAGGAAATTGGTGTTGTGCTTGCAGATGTTGGTTGGGCCAAGAGAGTATTATTTCAGAATAGGGATTTACTATAGTGTACTTGAACAAAGCAGGAAAGGAGTCAGAGGAGAGGAATGGAGCAGTTAAGAAAAAAGAGCAGGGTTAAGACAGAATGAGAGAATTAGGAGACAGGAAGGAATGGTCTCAAAGGAATATGTTGGTGTGTTTGACATGAATAGCAGCATTAGATGGGACAATACATTCTGCATTTTTGTGTCCATATTATGCAGAGTTAGGTTAGTTAAAATAAAACCTAGCAAATAAATTAAATTAACACAGCATTAAAACTTTTGGGGAATAACATTCTGCATATTGTAAGTATATTCTTAGGTCTGACTGTATGCAACTATGCACCTCTTTTAATTAAATAAATGTGTACAACTAGTCATGATGGGCCAAATGAAACCTGTTGTAAGCTCTCTGGCCAGATTCCATGATGACATAAACAGTCTTGGATGTTACATGTTGTGTGTTGTTGAGTGACACAAAGATGCCATGTGTGAAGGGCTGCTGTAGTTTATATTATTTTGTTAGTTGTTTGGCCTGCTACCACTTTCTGTGTGTAAGGTTTTTTGCATTTAGCCTATATTAAACAAGTTTACCATTTAGACCTAATATGTAATCAGCTCTCATGTAACACAAGCCATTGTTTACATCACTATTGAATCTAACCTGGCACTTTTTATGTCCAATGCCAACACCCATAATTTGAGCAGTAGACTTCTGTTGCTAGTCCACAAATCTCTCAACATTGAGACTTGCATAAATTACTAGATACAAATGTTTTTTACTCTATTTAATCTATTTTCCTGTCTTAAAATGCAGGGATGCAAATTGTGATGGCATGATGTTGCAACATTATGGGTGATGACATGAAGTGCAGAAATTGACATTGCCTGTCCTGTTTTTTGGCATGCATGTGTTTTACACTAACTCATGCAAAACAGTCATTGCTTTATAAAGCAATGATTTATAAATGTATGCAGGTAGGGAGTGAATGCAATTGAATGGTAACGTGGATATTAGGAGTCAGAACGCCTGGTTTTTATTCCCATCATTGCTACTGGTTTGCTGCATGATCTTGGACAAATTACTTAAGGCACATTTTTCCAAAGGCTGCATAGGAGAAAATAGCCATTTGAATGCCTATATACTGGTATCTAGTTGATTTTCAAACTAAGTTGTTGGTGGGCATGTCCAAATCACATGGAGTTGTGGACTCATAGAAAATGGGTTTAAAATGTTATCTGGGGAATTGTGGGGATGAAAGGGGCATTTCAGATTGTTAAGAGCCAAGTAATTTTATCTCAGACTACTAAAATTCATAGTCTAGAGATGTAAGAAGTGGTATGCTAAATTTTAATCATTTTCTCTCTTAATGCTAGTTTGGGTACTTGAGTTGACTCACACTATTTCAGTCACATGGGGTTCTTTGCCATGCCTTAGTGGATGCCACAATTAAAAACAAGCAAAATAATCTTATTAAAGAAAGGAAAAGAAAAAACCCACAAACAGTAAACAATGGTTACTTCAGTGGTTGCTACAATCTCTTCTGGAGAGCCTTATGTGTAGATTACACCTTTGAGAGTGGGTCTAATCTTGAAGGGAACTGAAACATTATATTTCCAAAACTAATAGCGGGTCCTGTCTTTGTGTATCATAGATAACTAAAATAGTTTGTAGATGGGCAAACAAATTTCATTTAAGGGTATAGTGAGTCCTGTTTGGTATACCGTAGATAACATTCAGGTATGAATAGGCAAAAGTGAGTAATCTTAACTAAGTCCTATGAAAAGAAAGGACTTTGAGCAGGGGGTTGGACTATATGACCTCCTGAGGTCCCTTCCAACCCTGAGATTCTATGATTCTATGATTCTATGAAAGTATTCACATCAGTTACTCAAAAGAAAAAAAATCAGTACCTTCCATTTTTCTGCATAGACCTCAAGAAGAGCTCTGTGTAGCCTGAAAGCTTGTCTCTTTCACCAATAGAAGTTGGTCCAATAAAAGATATTACCTCACCCACCTTGTTACTCAAAAGAATTCATGCAAGGATCTCAAGACCAAAATTAAATCCCACTGTTTCCTTATGTTTACAAAAGGTTAGCCTGTATCTCCTCTCTAGGATACATGGTCTAAACAATTTGGAGTTTAACAAGAGAAGCTTTTAGTATTTTAAATTACAATTGCATTTCAATTTCCCCTTTAAATCATCATAGGAAAGTAGAAATCCGATTCCTTGGCAGTGCTTTACAGCTTCATCTCACCAATTCATATTAAAGTTTTGGTGGTGGTGTCCTCTGAAATGGAAGGTTGCTGCTTCTTGATGGTGCTCTGTGGCTATCTTCTTAGTAGCCTTGCTTGTAGAGACAGGCTGAGCAAAGATGTGTGGCTGTGATGAGCTGATGGAGATCAGAGTGCATTGCTTGCTCAATCCAGGAGTTTTTATAACCTCATAGAACAGTGATTCTCAGACTTTTGTACTGGTGACCCCTTTCACATAGCAAGCCTCTGAGTGCAACCCTCCCTTATAAATTTAAAAAAACACTTTTTTGTATATTTTAACACCATTATAAATGCTGGAGGCAAAGCGGGGTTTGGGGTGGAGGCTGACAGTTTGCGACCCCCCACATAATAACCTCATGACCGCTTGAGGGGTCCTGACCCCCAGTTTGAGCACCCCTATCATAGAAGGAGGAAAACACACCTTTTTCAGGCTTGGCTGTTGTTATCCTGTCATTGGCTCAGCATCTTCATGGGTTGCTTATTAGCAGTTTCAGCTGATAAATAGGTGATCTGCTACTACATATGTGGTGGAGTTGTAATTTTTCCTCAACTGATGGTTATACTGCCTTTGTCTCTGTAACAGGAAATTCTCAGAACATCTTTAAAGTTAGAGTTAGCTTTTTCTCTTCAGTCCACTTTCTGAGAGATCTGGTCAGTTTCATTAGGGGCCAATAGGAGCTGGAAAAAAAAGTTTTTCAGTTCTAAAAATAGTCTTTTAAAACTTTTTTTAGAGTGTTTTTTAAATAGCCATCCAAGAATGCATCATCTCTTCTTCTAAATGGTCTTTAGAGAGGGCGCTCTTGTCTATCTCAGCTTGGTAAGGAAATTGCTTAAACATTGCCAGATAACTATTTAATTCCCCAATTAATATAAATATTCTATACTCAAATGGCTTCTTTCATTAGTAATCAGTTATAATGAGGTCATTGGACTCCATATCAGTACATAAAATATCTTACTGTAGCATTGATATTAGGAAGTTATTACATTAGAAGCTTGCATTTAAATGCAAAATGTTTGCAAACATACATCTCAAAAGAAGCTCACGCCATCTTTGAGAATCTAAGGAATTAGAAGGATATCACCTTTATGCAGAAACAGTAGTTTAGAAGAAAAGTCTTCTATAAAACATTTCCCAATCATTAGACTTCATTTTTTCAACTGTAAGAAATTATTTTCAGTATTTCTATAATTCTCTGTGGAGGCTTTGAAACTGAGGCTTTTTCTTGAAAAGGAGGTTGGGGGTAAAGAGAAGCCTGCTTTTATGACTTAGTTTTGTAGCTTTTGGTAACATTCCTTATGCATCACTTCTTTGTGAATCCTTATATTCTTTTAAAGTCAGAAATCTTTCTCACACCTAAATATTTTACAAAGCCTGTCGTTTGAGATAAAACCTTATCTGTATCAGCTGATATCTTATACAAGAGACATGTCCTGTTCTTTAATAAGACAATTCATTGGTTGTTTGTCTTTTGACCAGAATGGTCCTTCGATTTATGTTCTCCCATTTGCAGTATATTTACAACGTTCAACTAAAGATTTCTAATTCATATTTTATACAAAGCACAAATCATAGTAACCAATGCTTAAATACACTTCCAAAGCATAGCAGAAAAGAGTATAGTATAGAAAGTTAAACCAAGATTGATGTTTTAAAAGCTGCATTATAGAGTCTGTATAAACACACTTGGGAGTAATGAATATGGTTTTATGGTCAAAAAGTGCTCTCTTTCCTGATGGTTGGCTTGTCCCTTGGCAGAAATCTCCTGAATTTCTTTAGTTAGCCTAAACATCTCATTTAATAAAACAAGCAATCAAAAATGTCAGCTTGTAAATTATTTTATTCTCCAGGACTCACGTAGAAAAATATGTCTCTCTTACATTCAGTTACAGTGCTGTTACCTGGGGTTCTTTCAACTCAAAGCTCTTAGTAACTTTTACTCTATGCGAGGCGGTGTCAGGAAATAGATCAGGGGAGACCAGGCCGTCCGACCGATAGATGGCTGGTGCAAACAGGACAACACAAGAGTGCTTTCACTTAAAGCTAAACTTTACTTAGTCTCAAGCACTTACACACATCCACAACAGATTAGTAAAACACCCCCAACCCTCGATAATTACCGAAGCTGAGTGTGGCTCTTGAGTGGCACAGCGGCAGCCCGTCTGCCGGTGGGGAACACAAGATGCATCCAGAGGGAGAGTCCAGTCCTGAAGAGTCCCCCTACCTCAAATTTTTCATCCTTATTTTATACATAGTAATAGAATGACATGTCCCCAGGGCTGGCGCGCCCACTAGGTGACCCTAGGCGGTCGCCTAGGGCTCCAAGATTTGCGGGGCGGCGGGCGGCTGCCCGCTGCTGAGCGGAGAGACAAGGAGCGGCTTGCCGCAGCTACCCCTTGTCTCCCCGCTCAGCTGCTGAGCGGGGAGACAAGGGGCGGCTTGCTGTGGCTGCCCGCTCTCTCCCCGCTCAGCGGCTGAGCTGCTGAGCTGAGAGACAAGGGGCGGCTCGCCGCGGCTTAGACAAGGGGCGGCTTGTTGCGGCTGCCCCTTGTCTCCCCGCTGAGCTGCTGAGCGGGGAGACAAGGGGCGGCTTGCCACGGCTGTCCCTTGTCTCCCTGCTGAGCTGCTGAGCAGAGAGACAAGGGGCGGCTTGCCGCGGCTGCCTCTTGAGCCGGGGGCAGCAGTGGGGAGCCGCCCCCCTGCCCCGGGGCAGCTATGGCGAGCCCTCCGCCTTGCTGCCCCCCCCCCAGCACCTGAGAGGCAAGCCGGGGGCAGCCGTGGCGAGCCGCCCCCCGGCTCCCCGCTCAGCTCCCTTGGCCCGCGGGTGGGGGGGCGGGCTGAGCTCCGGTGGGGGGGGAGCTGGCTGGGGGGGCAGCATTGGGCGGGGGCAGCACAGGGTTGGTGCAAGGAAGTTTCACCTAGGGCGCGAAACTTCCTTGCACCGGCCCTGCATGTCCCTCAAAGAAAACTTGTTAAGCAAGCAGTTTCAACGGTCAAGCAAGAGGTTTTCTTCTGATTATTGATTAACCAGGTGTGGATTTTTCCCAGAGTTTGCAGCCTTGAGGTCCTAATAGACATTCCTGAGGGCACATGTTGCTCTTCTAAAATGCATGTATCAGCAACTTCAACACAATTCTTATCAGGAAGGACTCAGGGTCAAGCTGCCCTTTCTGTGGCACCCAACACCCCCTCCCCTCCTGCCTTGGTCAAGCTGAGGCTGCTGCATGGCCACTTTATGGCCTGCTGACTTGACTGCTTTTAGCAATTAGCAATACTGGTTTCAGGCACTTTACTGGTTTACCAAAATCTCCTCGTACAGTGCAGGCAAGTTTATAATGACCTAACATAGGAATAAATTATAATTATTTGATTGATAGCCATTTTGCAGCAATATTGAGGGAATACCCCTTACAGAATCATCACCTAACCAATATTTTCAAAAGAACTCAGCGCTCATAAGCGCTGCTTCACATAGAAATAAGCCAGTTCTCAGGCATGACTAAACCAGGGGTAAAAGTAAAGGGCTTGTAAAGAATGTGGGAGATATCTGTATTCATAGAACCATAGGGTTAGAAGGGATGGCACGGGACATCTAATCTAACCCCCTGCCAACATGGAGGATTCCTGTGGGTTTGCTGGCTAAATGTTAACTAGGGGTTAAATCAGTCTTAGTTAGACCTCAGTCTGTAGGAACAAAAGTCAATGGCTATAGACAATGTCAACTGCTGATATTCAAATGGACAATATAGGTGTTAATTCAGTGATACTCAGATACTCAGACCTCAGGCGCCAAATTAATGATCAGCATTACCCAAAAGAGCCACAATAGTGTGAATTCATTGTTTCATTTACAATTAATATATATATAATAATCTTACAGCAAAATGACTGAAGTATTATTATTTTATCAACTACAATTGGTTGAAAACATAGCAAAAGCATCCTGATTGGTTAATAACTTAGATTTGTTAATAATTAAATATCACAGTGTTTTGATATCATGGTGCTGCAAAGAGCCACAGAAGACACATTAAAGATTCACTTGCGACTCGTAAGCCTCAGTCTGAGTATCACTGTGTTAATTCCTTTGGCATTTACCTTCACTAGTGTGGAATCAGGAGTCAGGCTGAGAGGAGGGAGACTGTCCCAGTTTGTAGCCTCAGGGGATCCAGGTGGGAAATCCAAAACACAGAGACTGAAAGCACTTAAAAGCTGAGCCTCTGGTGGGAAAGAAAGAGATATAAGATCTGCAGAGTAATAATAGTTTAGCCCACCCAAGTCAGGAGGGAAATGCTAGACTTTTGGCTTTTAACCTTTTGCTATCCTAGAGGTATTTTCCTATGGACAAATAAATATTACTTTGTTTTGAAGAAGCTGTCTGGTGTCACAGCTCCCGGGCGGATGTCTATGGCAGGGGCCAACCCCAGTTGGACCTGTTGAGGAAATTTGGTCGGTAAACAGAGGTGTTGTAGCCTGTTGATTCTATCTCAAAGTGGATGAATTGTGGGATTCCACTGTGTGAGAAGGGCAGATATAGGATTGTCACATGAGGGACCAAGAGAGAAATCAAAAGTACAGCTTTCCCTGGAATCATGATTGTGTTCAAAGAGCAGCCTTTCATTTGAGTCTCCTTAAAAGAAAGAAAAGGCTATGGTGAAAATCGGTTTATTTTTAATAATATTGCAAGTGAGGGCTCAGGAGTTTAATAGCTAGAAAAGAGATTTTTTTAGAACACAAGAACTGTCCATGTTCTGCTTTAAGATTTCACTTTGCTTTCTAAGAACCCTTTAGTGCTTGCTTCCATCCACTGCAGAGTGACCAGCTTCGGATCTTGTATACCTGTGTCTCAGTTTATCCATCAGTAAATCGATATACTGTAATTCAAACAAAAACTTAGTTTCATTGCAGTTTAGGTTACTTAAGTGTTAAATCTCCAACACAATCCCTTAAAAGGGATTGCTCAGGGTTGAGCATGCCCACATACTCAGGGTCCAACTGATTGCAGCGTTTGGGGTAGGGAAGGAATTTTCTCCCAGGTCAGATTGACAGAGACCCTGGGGATTTTTCTGCAGCAGGTTTAAACTAGTAAAAATGGTGGATTCTCTGTAACTTGGTCTTTAAATCATGATTTGAAGACTTCAGTAACTCAGCGACAGGTTATGGGTCTATCATGGGAGTAGGTAGGCAAGGTTCTGTAGCCTGCGATGTGCAGAAGGTCAGACTAGATGATCATGATGATCCCTTCTGACCTTAAAGTCTATGACTCTAAGACCTAAACCTCACAGTAATGGTCCTCCATAAGAACCTGCCTTGCATTGGCAACATTTAAATAATACAATACAATACACACACCATATTTCTCTGACACTCTTAACACAAAACCTTATTACCAATTTTAGACTTTTCTCATTTACTTTTAATGTATCAGGTGTGCATTTATGTATTATGTACATGGGGACCTTACTGAGTTACAGTAAGAACATAAGAACATAAGAAAGGCCGTACTGAGTCAGACCAAAGGTCCACCTAGCCCAGTATTCTGTCCACCGACAGTGGCCAATGCCAGGTGACCCAGAGTGAGTGGACCTAACAGGTAATGATCAAGTGATCTCTCTCCTGCCATCCATCACCCCCCTCTGACAAACAGAGGCTAAGGACACCATTCCTTACCCATCCTGGCTAATAGCCATTAATGGACTTCATCTCCATGAATTTATCCAGTTCTCTTTTAAACCCTGTTATAGTCCTAGCCTTCACAGGCTCCTCAGGCAAGGAGTTCCACAGGTTGACTGTGTGCTGTGTGAAGAACTTCCTTTTATTTGTTTTAAACCTGTTGCCCACTAATTTCATTAGGTGCCCCCCTAGTTCTTCTATTATGAGAACAAGTAAATAACTTTTCCTTATTCACTTCCTCCACACCACTCATCATTTTATATACCTCTATCATATCTCCCCCCTTAGTATCCTCTTTTCCAAGCTAAAAAGTCCTAGCCTCTTTAATCTCTCCTCATATGGGACCTGTTCCAGACCCCTAATCATTTTAGTTGCCCTTCTCTGAACCTTTTCTAATGCCAATATATCCTTTTTGAGATGAGGAGACCACAACTGTACACAGTATTCAAGATGTGGGCGCACTATGGATTTGTATAAGGGCAGCAAGATATTCTCCGTCTTATTCTCTATCCCTTTTTTAATGATTCCTAACATCCCGTTTGCTTTTTGGACTGCTGCTGCACACTGCATGGACGTCTTTAGAGAACTATCCACAATGACTCCAAGATCTTTTTCCTGATTAGTTGTAGCTAAATTAGCCCCCATCATATTGTATGTATAGTTGGGGTTATTTTTTCCAATGTGCATTACTTTACATTTATCCACATTAAATTTCATTTGCCATTTTGTTGCCCAATCACTTAGTTTTGTGAGATCTTTCTGAAGTTCTTCACAGTCTGCTTTGGTCTCAACTATCTTGAGCAGCTTAGTATCATCTGCAAACTTTGCCACCTCACTGTTTACCCCTTCTTCCAAATCATTTATGAATAAGTTGAATAGGATTGGTCCTAGGACTGACCCTTGGGGAACACCACTAGTTACCCCTCTCCATTGTGAAAATTTACCATTTATTCCTACCCTTTGTTCCCTGTTTTTTAACCAGTTCTCAATCCATGAAAGGATCTTCCCTCTTATGCCATGGCAACTTAATTTACACAAGAGCCTTTGGTGAGGGACTTTGTCAAAGGCTTTCTGGAAATCTAAGTACACTATGTCTACTGGATCACCCTTGTCCACATGTTTGTTGACCCCTTCAAAGACCTCTAATAGATTAGTAAGGCATGATTTCCCTTTACAGAAACCATGTTGACTTTTGCCCAACAATTTATGTTCTTCTATGTGCCTGACCATTTTATTCTTTACTATTGTTTCAACTAATTTGCCCGGTACGGATGTTATACTTACCAGTCTGTAATTGCCGGGATCACCTCTAGAGCCCTTTTTAAATATTGGTGTTACATTAGCTATCTTCCAGTCATTGGGTACAGAAGCCGATTTAAAGGACAGGTTACAAACCCTAGTTAATAGTTCCGCAATTTCACATTTGAGTTCTTTCAGAACTCTTGGGTGAATGCCATCTGGTCCCGGTGACTTGTTACAGTTAAGTTTATCAATTAGTTCCAAAACCTCCTCTAATGACACTTCAATCTGTGACAATTCCTCAGATTTCTCACCTACAAAAGATGGCTCAGGTTGGGGAATCTCCCTAATGTCCTCAGCTGTGAAGACCGAAGCAAAGAATTTGTTTAGTTTCTCTGCAATGACTTTATCATCTTTAAGTGGTCCTTTTGTATCTCTATCATCCAGGGGCCCCACTGGTTGTTTAGCAGGCTTCCTGCTTCTGACGTATTTAAAAAACGTTTTGTTATTAGCTTCTGACAGTGTTTGGTCAGAGTGTTTTGTCAGAGTGTGAATTAGAGGAATGTGGTGTAATGTTCTTTGAATTGCTGTGATGAAAGGCAGTAAGACAAGTACATAACATTGGCTTGCATCCGAAGAAGTGGGTATTCACCCACGAAAGCTTATGCTTCAATACCTCTGTTAGTCTATAAGGTGCCACAGGACCCTTTGTCGCTTCTACAGATCCAGACTAACACGGCTACCCCTCTGATACATAACATTAGTATTTCAAACTTGAGGCACTTGTATGTGGCTGAATGGTCTGTAAGATATTAAAGAATGGGTTGGGTTTTTTCACTCCTCTCTTGAGTTTAGATAAATCAGTCTCAAGACTGTGATTACGCTCAGAAACATTAAGCAAGCAGCTTGCTCGGGATCAACAGAAGGAAAGAGATGGACCAATGAACACTACCTAAATATATAGAAAACTGAATTTTTCAGTCAGCAGAGTTAAAAAAAAAGATAAAAGACAAAGAAAACAGAAGGAATGTGGCAGAACAATATAAAGTGTGATCCAGTTCAGACGGCTGGTTTCAATAGACCCCAAGTTTTTCTCTTTTCAAAAAAATGTTTCTGGGTATACTCATCAAAGGCTGCCTTTATGGGACTCAGTCGAGTCAACGTTTACCTGGAGATTAGCTTTACATTTTTGAGGAAGTTAGATCTAAAACCTAAAACCATTTTTTAAAAAGTCCATGTGAGAGTTATTTATTTTACAAATACCCATTCTACTGCAGTTTCCGTAGCACAAAGGATGCAGCACCAAGAATGACAAAGTGAAACTAACTAAACTAAAGATAATTGTTTAATTGGTTTTCATTGTCCAAGCTGAAATAAATGCAAAAAAGGCAACAGTATTTTTTACAGTTATTTCTGTGTTAATAAGGTGTTTTTAGTAAGATAGGTACAGAAATTTTATAACATTATGTAAATTGACAATGTCCCGGGACTAGTGTAGCTTTGGAGGTAGCGTACATTTTACAACATGACCAACTCTTGGGATTTTATCACAAATCTTACAATGTTTGGTGGGTCTTTTTTATAGCCCCAGCTCCAAAAAATCCCAACCGTACTTTAAAAAAGTGTGTTTCTAGCCCTCATTGTTGCAGTGAAAGGCTTGAAATGTCAAGCTTAAGGCTCAAAAATCAGAAGACAAATAAAATAACCCAACCTTCATTATATTTCATAATCTCATGATTTTTAAACCAGTGTCATGATTCTGAGGGCCTGACTCATGAGTTTTGAATGCTTTGAGTTGGCAATACTAAGTTCATTTTTGTCCTGACACTTTAACTTGTTTTTTTCAGCAATGTTAGACTATCAGGTTTATTAACAGTAAGACACTTACTTTTCCATACAACCATTTATCCCAAACAGTTCTTGCATTGTTCATGTGATTATACTCAGAATAGATCAAAATGAATGTAGTGTCTTTGGGAAACCAGTGACAGCACTGGATCGAAAGCTGACAGAACCAATTCATGATTGCCTCTGTGGATTTGATTTGAATGGCCCATTTTGATGTACAGTTTAATCACTACTATGCCTGTACCTAGATATACCCACGAAATAAATAGCTTTATATAGTGCACTGTTGTACAGTTTTCATAACTATCTAACCAAACTATTATTTTTCTTCTTGAGTTATTGCTGAGGTGGTAAAAAAAACGGAGTTCAAACAACCAGTGCAAATGATTTATGGGGTTCTTAAGCTGACTACTGTAACATTATGAATGTCTGTGTAATCTGAAAACTCATTTTTCTCCATTTTTATCAGATGGATCATTATAGAAAACATAAATTCACATTAAACATCATAATGGCACTGTTAACCGAAATAATGACAAACAAGTGTGATAATTTTAGCAATGACCATGAGAAAGAGTCTGAAATGTGAGTTTTATCAATTGGAGATGGGGGCAAGAGGATAAAATAAAGATAAATAGTGAAGATCTAGTTCTATGAATGAGAATTGTGTGGGAATTGTCTTTACAGCAACAACAATCTTTTAATTAATAATGTACATTGTTTCTGCAGCTGAAGCAAATTTCCATTATAGTGCTGTCAGGGTTCCCTCCCCACTCTAAACTCTAGGGTAAAGATGTGGGGACCCGCATGAAGAGCTCCTAAACTTATTTCTACCAGCTTAGGTTAAAACCCCCAAGGTACAAAATTCCCTGCACCCTGAGAAATGCTTCTCTCACTGCCACCATCAAGTGTTTTAAACAGGAATCCAGGAAAGGAAACCACTTGAAGTTCCCTTCCCCCCCAAAAAATACCCTCTCAAGCCCATACCCCCCTTTCCTGGGAAGCTTGAGAATAATCTCCTAACCAATTGGTTACACAGTGATCTAAAAAAACCCCACCCCCAGGGTTTTAACACCATAGAAAACAGTCAGCTTCTTAAAAGAAGGATTTTATTAAAACAAAGAAGGTAAAATCATCTCTGTAAAATCAGGATGGTAACTATTTTACAGGGTACTCAATTTCCAAACTCAGAGGGATTCCCCCTCTGGACAAAACCTTAAAGTTACAGAAAAAAACAGAAATAACCCCTCCCTCTAACACACCAAGCAAAATAAACAGAAATCTACTCACTATGCTGACTAGACTTACTTTAGAAAAGGGAGGTTTGATTTTCTGTAGGTTCCTTCTGGCTCCAAGATCACTCTGACTCAGACAAAGACCCACACACAAAGCTTTCCCCCTCTCCCAAGATTTGAAAGTATCTTGTCCCCTTATTGTTCAGATGCCAGCCAGGTCAGGTGTCTGGCTACCTGCATTTCTTAACCCTTTACTGGTAAGAGGATTTTATAGCATGCATCAGACCCTCTCCTCCTTCCCTTTATTTTTATGACAAGTGCCATCATACAGAGGCACGGACGCAGTTCTGTCTTACCTACTAGTTTTACTTAAGGATGGTCCCCAAACCTAGAAGGTATATCCACTAGCGGCCATCTTCTTCTAGGGTGTGCAGACTTGTCAGTTCTTGTGATTTTTTCACAAGATTCTCAGCTAGATCCAAGGGTGGGAAGAAGGAGCTGAGCTCCCAACCCCCCAAATCTAAGAGGGATGAGGGGACTAAAAGAAAATCAGGAGAGGCATGGGAGATGAAACACAGGAGAGAAAAGAAAACAAAGTAAGAGAAGAGGTAGAGAATGGAAGAGATGGAGAAAATGCATCCTGCCAAAAACAGCCCACTTTGTCTGCCAGATAGGAAATGCAGAAGAGCTTCAGATTCAGGTCTCACTTCTCCGAAATCAGGAGAAAAAATAATGGGACTAAAACACAAAAGTTCTCATCAACTTTTAATAGGTAACTTTAGAACTCAGATACTTCCCAAGTGCTGCTCCACCACTGCTTCTGCTCCCTCCCCCAACCCCACACTGGCTGACACCGTTTTTTATTTCCCATGCCCTGTCTGGAAGAGCTGCAACTTCACCTTCTGACCTGTGCAAGTCATCCAGTTCTCCAGCCACTGCAGCTCTGCTGTCCATCCCCACCCCACTTCTCCTGCTTCTGTGAGGCCTTGACCAGTTTTTCACATCTCTTCATATCCCTCCTTCATGTCCCAACCTTTTGTAGGGCAGTTCTTCTGGATCCAGCCCTTGGCTCCACCCCTTTTTCTTTCTAAAGGACCCAGTGACCACTATAAAATGCACTGTCCCCAGGTCCTCTGAGCTATTTTACACTAAACACCCAGAATGACTCTTAGTCTCTTATTTCTACTGCTGCCTCCCTGTTCTCCTGCCCAGAGTAAATTAGGATCCAGCCTTCTTTTAATATTTTTTTTTGCCTACCACAAAGAATTAGAGAAGAAAATGTATTTCCTGGCAGTGAAGTTATTGAACATTAGAACCAAGGAATATATATATTTGGAAAGAAGCATAGTTTTTTAGAGTTTCTTTGGCTTCTCTTCACTCTGCTATTAATGAATCCGTGCACAGAGATTAAATTTGGCATTTGAGTACCTCACTGATATTCCAGGGAAGGACTCCTAACATTACAATGACTTACATGTGTTCTACACCTGTAATACATTTCCCAGTATGGCATCACAATGACTGTGCTTCCAGAGTAGGTGTCAGTGTTCTTTCAATACAATGCAGCAGCAGTACAAACCTGGGATGTTAATCCAGGAAGAAGATATATTGTACATTACTATTTTAGTGCAAATCCTGCTTTAGAGGAACCACCCAGGTGAAAGACAAAGCTTTGCATATGGCAATGTACAATATGTGATATTATTCAAATGTGAGGAATTGTGCCCTGGAGACAGGAAATAGAGAAGACTTCATCTTTGTGATGCTGGAAATCCTAATCAAATCAATGCTAAGAAATAAACAATGATCTTATCTGTATAAAAAGCCTGTACTCTCTCTAATGCTTGTTCTGCACTGAGCTAATGAAATGATTGCAGCGTACTAAAGAACAGTATATCCCCTTTTAAAATCATCTACGTTTTTTACAGTGTAAACAGAAGTCAGTACTAACTTCAAATCAGTCTTTTTCCCCTTCTTCTATTTAAATGAATGAATTACTGTCTCAATCAGGTATGCATTTGTGAATATAATTTATTGCTAATTGCTACTGTGGACATAGTAGTTATGCTGTTTGGAAATGTGTTTCATTTGCATGTACATCACTTTAATCAATGTTCCTATTTTTTGTTTGGGAAATCTTGTGTGAATCAAACTGAAAACCACGAAATCAGGGCAGTAGATTTAATAAATGGAATGCAAGAAACTTGTATTGCACCTGATCCTGTATACTTAGTTGAAAATCAGTCCAGGGAATACAAAGTGTTTTTGATAATAAGGACTACTGCTTTTCTCCTTGTTACCCCAAGAACAGACTCAGGGAGCCCCGAGTACCCCTCCTGTTGCTTACATCCAGGTTCCCAAGATGTTGACCTGTTAATCTGTCTGCCCTAGTAGAATTGCCAAGGTTAACCAAGGATCTCCCCTATGTCCTTCAAGAAACTCCCTAGAACAGACTAGATTTGTTCACTCCTGGGAGAACATGAATACAGCCCTCTGGTCAAAAGATTGACACCCAGGCAATACTTTTCCAAAACAAAGTATTTTCTTTATTTTGTGTAACCAACCTTTCCTAATATAATTTATGTAAACCTAAATTAAAACATAAACATAAATCCCTTAGCAGAGGTATACAAAAGCTAAAGTACCCAATAGTGTAATGTTATACAGTTGGAATGGCTTAAGTGATTATGTTCTGCACGTGGTGATCAGTCATATGTAGGACACTGCCAGCAATCTTAATAAACTCTAAACTTTATGCATGGTAATATAAACATACACAATACAGACATTCATCTTTATTATCCCAACCATACACATTTATTAACCCTACTTCTATTCTATATCCTATGCTATAGCTAGCATGTTTACTCTCCGTAGGTTATTCTTCCTCTGTTTTGTCAGGGTCCTTCTACTCTGCATTAGAAGCACTGCTGCTGTTCTTCTGATGTTCTTTTGGTTCTCCTTCTTTATCTCCTGATCCTCACTTGACTGACCTTTGCCTGCTTGCTCTCTGTCTTTTAGACAATTTTTGGCCTGTTCTGATTGGCTTGTTTCCCAATCCTAGCATTAGCATACCTATCCTATTATCACCTTCTGACCCTCTCTGATTGGTCCATAATTATAGACCAAACACAACTGCTAAATGTAACTATCAATCAAAGCTGTTAGACAACAAGTTTTAGTATTATGGGATATTTACTATTATGGGATGGTGACCCTAACGTAGTTTTGGACTGAGCATGCCTGACTGACCTATCCTTGCAGCGTAGGAGTGACCTTTACTTGACCTCAATCCATATCTGCCTACCACCACGCTAGCCATAGGCCAAACTTGCCATCTCTCTGTCCTTGGCCGTGTGCCAACATTGTATGAACACTTAAATTACAAAACGTTTAAACTATAAACCGTCTTCTTATTTTGTTAATAGATGCTTAGTTGTTAACCCTTTTCAGTTAGTGGTGGCAAAGCTATGTTTTCAGTTCTGTGCATAAGAAACAAAATAGAGCAGCTCAAAACCCTTCCTGTCATTCTGGCCTTTAATTGGTGTAACAGAGTTGTAGAACCTCTGTGTCAGAGACCGAGAACCCCAGGTGTTCCAGGCACAGCAAAGATTGTGTTCCATTATTAACTGTAGTATTTACATATATTTAAGTTTAGCAGGGAAGAGCAGCAGACTGTATTTGTCTGCATTTGGGAAACCTTTACAGTGCTCGCCTTCTTTAGTATCAGTTCATATAACTTATTGTGGGAAAATAATGATGGAAGTGGGGCATGTGGATCATGATTTGTGAGTTCAATGTATCCTAAAATTCTGTGCTTTCAACTAGCAAAGGAGGTCTTACTTTATTCAAAACTTCACACAGTAGAGTTGTAAGAAGGTGACAAACTACCTTATTTTCACCACATGTAGGTCTAGTTGCAAGGAAATAAACACATGCCTATGTCACATTTAGCTATTCATGTAGTACAACAAACTAGCGCTGATTTACCCTGCGACAGATGCATTGTGTGCATTGCCTGCAGAGTATCCAGGTTTACAGTCATTCTACGCAGAGTCCCAGTGCACGTACACACATATTTCATAGGTAACAGTCTATGTCCATGTTTTTATTTTATTTTATTTTATTTTATGTAAACAAGCAATTACTCAAGCCCCAGATCCACCAAAGGATTTGGGCGCCTAACTCGGGGGTAAGGTGAGTGTTAGCACCTGTGTATAATCTGTAACACATGGATGGTCAAGGGGTCATGAACAGGTACTGAAAGTAGTCATGACCAAGATCCCTTTCTTATGGGAGAAGGAGATCTAAAAACTTTTTTTCTGTTGTAACTCAGATGGTAACGGTTGAGAACCATTGATCTAACATGCATTTAGAATATTATGTGTAGTGTGCGGTGTCTCTGTCTGACTTTTGGAAAGCCATATTTTCTAGGGCAGGAATCATGTTTTCTTTGTTCTTTTACAGCATTGAGCATGTTATCAGTGCCCAGTAAATTTCTCTCATTTGGACGCTTATATATTATCACAGTCAGGAATGTTTTCTTTCTGCCTTCCAGTGGGAGAAGCTGTATGTTAACCTATCCTGCAGAAGATACAATTTTCTCACCACAACTGTTTTTTTTAAAGAATAAACAACTGTACTGTAAGAGGCTCAACATTTGAGCTGCATCAACAAATATTCAAGTCACTTCAGCTTTTTTATATGTTTGTTACAAACAGGAAGGAAAATCATTTTTCAAGGCTGTGTTTATTTAAAATTCCTATTGCACATTTCTAATAAATTTACTCAGATCCCTGAGCAACCCTTCTCCAGGGAAAAATAAAGAGTAAATTCATTTCAGAATAACACCAGGTGAACTCAAGAAAACAATCATATGCGCACATAGGGGAATAAACTAACCACTAAGCTTTTCTCCTCCAGTTCCTCCTCCAACACTTTTTCTTCTTCTCTTTTAATGGGAAGCACAGAACTCCCCTGCTCTGCTGTCCTGGGGAACACACAGCTGTTTACTTTTATCTCACAATTTGGGTGGAGGGAGGAAGGAACTCTTTTATAATACCAGTCTGAGGGTGAAAGTTGTGAATTGGGATGGGGTACGATTGACCCATAAGGGTTTGCTGTATGATCAAAAGGCCTGAACACCCATTCCATGTAGAAATGTTATTATATTAGGTAGGAAGACTTTTTTGGCCAATCAAATATATTTTGCCTTTGTCTTCCTAATACAAAAGGAGCCCTTGCTAATCTTGTTCAATAGTCATGATTTATGACCGTTTTACAAAGCAGCACTTAGGTTCAATTCCATATACAAACCTAAATATGTACGCAAGTGTGTGAGTTATAGAGCATCTTTCATAAGTTACTGAATGTGTCTCTGTTAAAAATATAAAATTGTAAATGGCAGGGTACTGCTCCCAGAAGCTACAAGTCTAGATTCTTGTCCTGCCAGTGGGAAAAAGCCTGAAGGATTTGCTGTGTTGGTATCATTGTCTGCTTTCCCTCAAAGTGAATTCTCCTGGGATACGGGAGTAATTTACACTTCCCTGCTCCTGCAGTAGTATATAAGGTCATGGGCTTTTGAACATATATCTTTAAAGAATCATTTTTTTAACATTTGTAAGAAAAAAAATATTACTATGGACTAAGAATTCATATGTACAACTTCAGAACACATGTTCACATCCAAGGAATAAACCTCTGAAAACAGTGGTTTGTAAAGGAATTACTTGCTAAAACCAACCTAACTATAGTGCAGCATGATTAAAGTTGTTATAACAAAGCAAGCGAACTTGTTAAAGTGTACAAGAGTTTCATATTCACATACTGCTTTTTCTATCTCACACAGACCCAAATTTATACACACTACCTAATGTAACACTGAGGTTTTTATCTTTGCTTTCTGTGACAAATTGTATATTAATGATATGTGATCGTGGTGCCAATTAAAAGTTTTGATTGTGGTGCCAAATAAATTAGTGTTAAAGATCATTTTTTTCACTGTTTTAATTTCAGGTTTGGATTCTCTAACAGGGCATGCATTTCCAGGTAAAGTTACAGTTAGATATTGTGTAACCTTGTGCGTTTTATATTTATTTTGTTTATATGCTTTTTTCTTTGTTTGTTTTTTGTCAAATTGTATGGATACCCCACATGCCATTTCATGTGAAAGCTATGCCTTAAGATTT
Organism: Macrochelys suwanniensis; assembly: GCA_033296515.1. NCBI lineage: Eukaryota > Metazoa > Chordata > Testudines > Chelydridae > Macrochelys > Macrochelys suwanniensis. Next base: position 37,930,290 of record CM065777.1, read on the forward strand.
TTAGTCCAGGTACATAAAGAGGAGATACTAATATCAATCTTAAAAAAATATAAATGAAAATCTGTTTGCAATGGGAACAACACCATCTTTAAAAATTAAAACCAAATCAAAGGAAAAAGATTGTGGAACTAAAAATTTCAAATCCAAATTAGAGTAATTGAAATGAGTTCAAAGCGGATCTCGGTTTAATAATCTGGTAACATTAACAAGCCTATGCCTGGATGATTTAGGAAGTGTAAGATTCTGTTTCCACCCTGCTGAAGTTTTGAATAGTCATGGCATGGTGTCCTTTAGAGAGTCAAACAAGGATGGGATACACCATTGTAGTAAATCTCACAACTTTCCTGCACACAATTATATCTAATAGGACATGACCAACATGATTTAAAATACAAATATTCCTTGTGATGGCTGGATTGGCATTATTATATCCTCAGAGCCATAGTTTACTTAACCAGTGTAAACATTTTGGGCTGGGAATTTTCCAGTCAGCAACTAGATTTAATGCTCATTGATCAAGTGAATTTCTACATTGTGCCTGGAATGTAGTTTTTACCGAATGGATCAAAATTATGATGCAATAGTGCATTTAAATGAGCAGTCTCCGTAATACTGCAAGCTTTCTCTGTTTTACAAATGTCCAAATGTCCACCTCTACTCAAAATCTCCCTTCATGGTAGAGCAATGAGTCAAATAAAATGAAACAGGCGGTGAAATCCACCAAGACATAACGTGTTAGGTATCCAAGGAGCTGTTGACCCAAAGATAGAGATTATATGTATCCGTTTTATTAGAACAGTCTTGGTCTTTCATATAATATCCAAGTGCCTGAATGTGTTTTGGGACACTTCAAGTTTATCTTTGTTTTCATGCAATCAATAAATGTGTTATTTTAAATAACTACAGAAGGGGGAAGGTTTTGTGCTGGGCTTTTCAGATGCTCATTTGGGGGCCAAATTCTGCCATCCTTACTCATTAAGTACTTTACTCTATGAGTAGTCCCACTGGTATAAATGAAAATACTCATGGAGTAATATACCCCCAGTTGATCTAAGGGTTCTGTAAATCTGTTTCTTAAGATAGGAATAAAATCACTGCTTAGTCAGAAGTTGGCAGAAATAGCATCAGTACACATTCATTAAAAACAACAAAAAACAAGTCTTTTTAGTTTGAAAATATGGCCACTTTCACAGAAGGAGATTACTCAAGCTGACTAACAGTAGGGCTTCAGTATTATTTTGTGTGAAACAAAGTAGTGGGAAGGAGACTCCATATTTGTTCTGCCTAGAAAACATCCAGTGTAAAGGCCAAATGCATCCCAAGTGTAAGCACATGCAACTCTATCAAATGGCCCTTTGCATAACAGGGATACATATATCCTGCGTATAGTTGACCGTCAAAGAGATGCAGATTGATAATATTTGTGTCCATGAGGAGTAAAAGCCTGGAAACGGGAATTTGATTTATACATGCTCCAAATGGAGATCTGCTTAACCAAGAGAAACCATTTCCTGAGTCTTCAGTGCTGCTTGATATTGCTCAGTTGGCTGCTACTTCTTCACCATAGCTTAGTTTAGCCAAGGCACCAGCTTTTGGTTTGTTAGCATTTGTTATAGAAGGAGATTTCATTCCCTGGCAAATGCGGCAAATAGCCTGTCCCCTGCACACACACTTTTTCTGGCAGAGTTGGGACACTTTCTTTCCTCACATAGAGATTTATCTCCAGTGTGGGATGTTTTATAGTGCCCCCTAGGCGAGGACTGTATGCTTATCTTTGGTCATTAGTTATTAATTGGCTCCTACTGTGGTAGTTCAGCAAGCCACATGTGTAACTATGTTAGCTTTTCTGACTTAGGCCCTTGTCCTGTTTACACTCATGTGGATTCCCACTGACTTCATAGGGATACTGTGGGGGTGTAAGGGTCTAAAGCTGTGGATCTTTAAGTGGATTCACACCCCTAGCATAAAATCACTATCTTGTATGGACGTGTTAGTTATGAGATTTAAGGCTCTTCACTGAGGGAAACTCTAACCACCCAAAATATATGGGTCTTTGTATCATTTTTGTTGCTCTCCCCTAGATTGCCTCCAATTTGTCCACATCTTTCTTAAAGTGAGGTGCCCAAAACAGGATGCAATATTCCAGCTGAGGCCTCACCCATGCTGAGCAGAATGGAACAGTCACTTCCTGTGTCTTACTGTCAGTACACGCAAGAATTATATTAGCCTTTTTCGCAACAGCATCACATCATTGGCTCATGTTCAATTTGCGATCTACTGTAAACCTCAGATCCTTTTTGGTGGATATAGTGTACTTGGACTTTCAGAAAGCCTTTAATAAGGTCCCTCATCAAAAGCTCTTAAGCAAAGTAAGCAGTCATGGGATAAGAGGGAAAGTCCTCTTATGGATCAGTAACTGGTGAAAATTTAGGAAACAAACGGTAGGGCTAAATGGTTAGTTTTCAGAATGGAGAGAGTTAAATAGTGGTGTCCCCCAGGGATCTGTACTGGGACCAGTGCTGTTCACCCTATTCATAAATGAGCCAGAGAAAGGAGTACACAGTGAGGTGGCAAAATTTGTAGATGATACAAAATTATTCAAGATAGTTAAATCCAAAGCAGACTGCAAAGAGTTACAAAGGGATCTCCACACCCCTGCCCCCTGACAGCCCCCCCCAGAACCCCCAACCACTCCAACCCCCCCTGCTCCCTGTCCCTTAACTGCCCCGACCCCTCTCCACACCCCCGCTCACTGACCGCCCACCCAAACCCCCGACCCATCCAACCCCCCCTGCTCCCTGTCCTCTGACTGCCCCCCCCAGAACCCCCGACCAATCTACCCCCCTGCTCCCTATCCCTTGACTGCCCTGACCCCTCTCCACACCCCTGCCCCCTGACAGGTCCCCCCCAGAACCCCCAACCCATCCAACCCCCCTGCTCCCTGACTGCCCCCTCCAGAGACCGACTGCCCCTTCTCCAACCGCCCAGCATGCTATGGTAGACACGCTGCCAGCCGCGCTCCCCCGCCGTGCTGGAATGCAGGGGAACGGGGAGCAGGGTAAGGGAGGAGGGGAGGGGAGGGGAGGGGCGGAGCTCTAGAGTTGCTGGAGGCCCCAATGCCAGTGGCTGGCTGGCGATCTGGGCTGTGGGGGGCACGGCTGCTCCGCACTAGCGGCACTGCCACCTTTGCAGGGCTGCTGCCCCCCTGCGCGTGCCGCGCCGGCTCCTCCACGGCTGGGGCTAACCGCTGCCGCAAGTGCGATGCTCCGGCTCTCGGCACCCGGGGCAGGGGGCGGGAGGCCGGGACCAAATCTCGGCCAAATCTTGGCGACCTCACCTAGTGGTTGCACCGGCCCTGCCCTCCTTCTCTGACTGCACTCTATGGTGCCGCATTAAAGGGACAGACTGTATCAGCCTCTTCTTTCCTCCCTCATACCATAGGTGCTGACTCAGGCTGGTGCCCCCGGCCTGGCCCCAACTCCGCCCCCACCCCCATTCCACCCCTTCCCCAAATCCCCGTTCCCGCCTCCTCCCCCGGGCCCGCTGCATTTCCCCTCCACACACACACCCCCAGGCTTGCAAGCCTGGGAGGGAGCGGGCAGGGGAGAAGCAGCAGAGCACCTACCAGCAGCGCCCCGCCCCCGGCCCCAACTCACCTCTCTGCCTCAGCCTCCTCCACCTTCACCTCCCAAGTCCCGAGGCGCCGCCGCCAATCTGCTTTTCCTTCCTCCCAGGCTTGCCGCGCACCAGCTGTTCGGCGCGCAGCAAGCCTGGGAGGGAGGAGGCAGGGGAAGCGGAGCAGGGTGCCTCGGGGGAGGGGGAGGAGGCGGAGGCGGAGAGGTGAGTTGGTGCCGGGGGCAGGGAGCTGCTGGTGGGTGCTCTGCACCCACCCACCCACGGAGTCGGCGCCTATGCCTCATACACTCCTTGTGCTTTCTCCCATTGTGATGCTGGAGAGAAGGGAGAAAAGAAGGGTGGTTGCCACAAAGGAAGGAATTAAGTGGGTCTTATGCCAGTAATCCCTTACTGGAAGTTTTCACTATATAGATTCACTTTCCCCAGAAGTCCAATGTGACTCTCCCAGTCAGAAGCAAAGCAGACAGAAAACTGGAAGGGTTCTTGGACTTGACATACATAGATTCATATGCCAGAAGGGAAATCTCAAGTCGGAGTAAAGAAGTTATTTTACCTCTTTTTTCCCCCTCTCTTTTTTTTGGGGGGGGGGGCCGTGGTGCAAGCACTCCTGGAATAGTGTGTCCAGTTCCGGTGACCACAATTCAAGAAGGATATTAATAAACTGGAGAGAGTTTAGGGAAGAGCCACAAGAACAATTAAAGGGTTAGAAAATATGCCTTGCAGTGGTAGACGCTAGAAGCTCAATCTATTTAGCTTAACAAAGAGAAGGTTAAGGAGTGACTTGATCATGGTCTATACGTACCAATATGGGAAACAAATATTTGGTAACAGGCTCTTCAATCTGCCAGACAAAGGTATAATGTGAAGCTAGATAAATTCAGACTGGAAATAAGGCATACATATTTTACAGAAAGCAAATAACCCCCAGAACAATTTGCCAAAGGTTTTGATGGATTCTCTATGACTGGTGATTTTTAAATCAAGGTTAGATCTGTTTCTAAAAGATGTGCTCTAGTTGAAACAGGAATTGATTTGGGGAAGTTTTTGCCTGTCTTATTCACAAGGTTGGACTAGATAATCACAATGGAACCCTTCTGGCATTTGAATCTGTTAATGAATTATGATTATCTAGTCTGACCTCCTGCATACCACAGGCCATTGAATCTCCCTCAGTAATTTCTGCCTCAAGCCTATATGTTAGACAATGGCGTAGCCAGGTTTAGAGCACAGGGGGAGCGGAGCTAAAAAAAGGCACTGGGAGCAAAAGGCGTCGGGAGCGAAAAAAGGCACCGGGAGCAAAAAAAAATACTCCGCTCTGGCTGCAGCATAGGAGCAAAAGGCGTCGGGAGCAAAAAAAGGCGCTGGGAGCAAAAACCGTCAGGAGCAAAAAAAGGCGCCGGAAGCAAAAAAAATGCTCCACTCTGGCTGCAGCGCAGGAGCAAAAAGTGTCGGGAGCAAAAAAAGGGCGCCGGGAGCAAAAAAAATGCTCCACTCTGGCTGCAGCATAGGAGCAAAAGGCGTTGGGAGCAAAAAAAAAAGGTGCTGGGAGCAAAAAGCGTCAGGAGCAAAAAAAGGTGCCAGAAGCAAAAAAAAATGCTCCGCTCTGGCTGCAGCATAGGAGCAAAAGGCATCGGGAGCAAAAAAGGGCACCGGGAACAAAAAAAAAAAGCTCTGTTCTGGCTGCAGCATAGGAGCAAAAGGCGCCGAAGCACGAAAAAGGCGCCGCTTCTGCTCAGTGGGGGAGCGGCCGCTCCCCCTGCTCCCCCCCTGGCTACGCTACTGATGTTAGACTCTTGCAGATTGGGACAGACATAGGACTGTTTTTATTATTTAATTAGTGCCTTAGGTTAAAGGTGATTATTAATAACAATCTGTTTTATGTTGTCCAGGTCTTAAAATACGGAGAAGAAACACTTAAGATAGAAAAACACATTTAAAAACAAGAAGTCAACTATTTTAACTCTGCTGTACATATGGTCTGAATTTTCTACATGACAATTGTAGAAATTTTGAAATGATTCAACACTATAGTTATTTCCTGCAGTACCAGTATTACAAATGTTAATCTGTTCAGTGCTTAAACATCATAATAGCAATATAAAGTTCATACAAATATGTTCTACAAGTCTTTGGCATTCTTTTCACGTGAATCATTAGGCAAACTTAGTAATATAATTTTAAAATTGATGTGATTTTAGGAATCGATAATATATAGAAATCTTTTCCACTGTAAGATTCAAATCCTGTATTGTAACTTCTGTCTTGAGTACAGCATGCCTAAGTAGAATTAGAGATAGATGGTAGTGTCTATTGGAAGTTTCTGATAGATTTTTACCAGGTGTTTTAAGTAGAGGAAGTGATGTATCACAAGCATATCTCACTTCCAGGTAGACCCTGTCCTATTTTGTGTTTGTCATCCACAAAACTTGCCAAATACATATCAATACACATCCTCATGGATGATATAAAGGGTCTATTCGTAATGCCAGATTCTCAGCTGATATAAATTGACATAGTTGCATAGAAGTTACTAGAGGCTTCAGAATGTCCAGATGCTTGATTTTTCTCCCATCTGCTGCTAGATGGGTTGTATAATTGTTCTGTAGTAGTTTAGCTTTTTGTTATATCTTCTTCAAATTCCATTCCAACACTAGCTCTGGAATGTTCCCTCTTTTCTTTACTAACTTTCAAAATTGGTAAAAGCTTCCTGATAGGCCCTTTTCAATAAGATCCAAAGGCTGAGCTTTTGCAACTCTTTTGCGTAGCTCACAGTTTATGAAGCCCAAACCTCTTTCAGAATTAAGGTTTTGAATGAATACTTGTTCAGCGGTTCTTCATTCATTTTGGGTAATGAAGCCAAACTTGAAAATGCCTCCTTTTTTATTCTGATAGGTTTTCACCAGTGCTGGCAAAATAATCTTCAGGGTTTGTGGTACTTGAGGTTTCAGCATTGTACTCAGAACTCAAAAATCTATCCTTAGATACAAACTTGTATGGTAACTCAGTGACTTACAAGAGGCAAACAAGATATCTCTTTCTCAAATCTTCATACAGCTGTTGGAGTATATTGTTTTACAGGAAGAATTAAGAGAGGGATGGCTAAAAAATGCCAATAAGAGTACATTCTAACTCCTTGAATGCATCTGACAATGAAAGATAGTTGGTTTGTGACGACTTTTATACCTGAAAAAAATGGCATTTAATCCTTTTAGAGAGTGTGTGTTATTCCATGAGTTACAGTTAGTTAGTAACCTATTGAACTGTTCATCTTTCAGACTAACCAACCTGTTAAGTTTAGGTGTTATGTGAACATTGTATTCTTCTCCATTGCTTGTGGTTGAAATCATAGTTTACCAGCCAGTGCCTGCTCAATCATGCTGTTGGCAATTGTGGCATTCAGTAATAAGTTAGAGTAAATCTTACTTTGTCTAACCGCATTCTCTAAATTTTCCCTGTGGTTTTTCAGAATTCTTTGGAACATTAGGGAGAGATGGACATTGCAAAACAGATGATCAGGAGCTGTGTTTAATCCAAGGTTCTCAGCATCAGAAATCTCTGACATCTAAAGTCATTACCATTTGGATGACAAATCAATCTATTCAAAGACGTTGGAGAAATTATATTATAAAGATGTTACTTTCTAACTATCCTCTTGAAGACTGTTTCAATTCTGATCTCACACTTAAATTGAAGTTTAGTTGGGATTACTCCTGATTTACATCATAATAAATCAGAGCAGAGGACCCAAGCTGAGGAACATACAGTGCAATCTTGATAGATAACACAAAAAGTAAAGACATCAAACCACCGATGTATGGGGAATGGTGTGATGACAAAACAAAAAGGACTATTGTGACTCATTGACTATTCCTGGTGTTTCCCATGTTTTGCAGAATTCTGTGGGTAAGGTCAGAAATGAGTGAATATTCTCATAAATTGCACTTGTCTTAGTGGGTGCCACTGGCCCATGGTTCAGCAGTAATTTTAAAGTTGCATTAATTCTGTATACGTTTTGCATGGCCTTTCGCAGCTCACCTTGGGTGAAATTTTCATCTGAGCAGAATGCCAGTAAAAGGCCTATGTACCAAATAAATTTCATGTAAGCCCTCAACATCTGAAGTGGGATTTAAGTGGTGCATATGCTTTTTGGTGACTGTAACTCTCAGTCTGCCAAGCAGAGCTGTGTGGGAACTGGAATTTCTCTTCCACAGAAAATTCGGCAGTTCCAAAAAAAAAACCAACGAAAAACAAACAAAAAAAAAAAACGTTCAGAATCAGAACTAAAAGACAGAGATGCAGAATTTGTCATGGTATATTAAAAAAAGTCAGTTTCAGAAGAACTAATATGAAATTTTTCAAAAAGTTCCAGTCCCAGGGGCTTTTCAGCTTTCTGGATCTGCAGCAGCCTGCTGGGCAAGCTGTCAAGGAACCTGGGAGCTGGGGCTTCCAGGGCTTTCCGAGTTCTCAGCAGCCTGCCTATTGAGCCACTTGGAAGCCTAGGAGCCTGAGCTCCCCAGGAACTTGCCAGATGTGCTGCTGAGGTGCTGAGATGCTGGAAGCCCTGAGATCCCCAGCTCTGTAGCAGTCCACCAGGTGAGCTGCTGAGGAGCCTGGAAGTCCATGGAGCTTGATCTACCCGGTAGCCAGCAAGGCATGCTGCTGAGGAGGCAGGAAACAAGGCAGGCGTCTGTTGGAAACATGACTGTTTTTTGTCAAAATCCAAATGGAATGTTTCAATTTCGATTAAAAACGGTTTGTTAGAAAATTGTCAATAGCTCTGTTGCCAAACATGGAACACAATGTGTGATAAAGACCCAAAATGAGGGACACAAAAAATTACTCATGCAGGAATCTGAAAATGATGTGGCATTCTTTCCTTTGGTGAAAATAGCTCTTTCTATAATCTCAGTTTCGTGATACTTTATTTTGGATGTAAATAAATACTTTTCAACAAAAAAAACCAAGAGGACACTGGAATTAAGATAACTTTGGAACTAAAATGAGTAACATTCTTTGAAAAGAAGTACACTTGAGAGAAAAGGTGGTGACCCTCTGCAGAGGGGTATATTTCTCTCCTCATGATTAGTTGGCTTCCATCCCTTTTGTCTATTGCCGTGCTTTGCTTTGCTTTGGCAACAGTTGAATGTAGCTGAAGTGCGGGACACTTTATCTTTTGCTTCCCAGTCATTTATGAAACTTCTTGTCCTTCTAGATAAAGTCTGGTGAACTCCTGACTGTATATAATGTTAGGTTAAGGACTTATTTTTTCAGTTGTGCTTGTAATTAATTTTATTTGTCGTTTTATTAATTGTTGTTGAAAAATGCTCTGGGGGTGCTTGACATTAAGGCTGCAATATAAAAACAGCGTGATTATATGTCTCATTCTTTACTTTAAAACAGAATTGAAGGAAAATAAAATGAAAATTTGATCTGGACCATAGTTATTGCAGGATGATGTACCTTTGATTTACAAAATAAATTAATTTATTACTTGGTCTCTTTTCAATTAAACATTTTCTTCCTTGAAAATCTGAAACATAATTATTTGAGGGCTGCAGCGGCAGCCGTATTTCTGATCTTGGGCTTGTCAAGTTATTGTGAACATTCTACTAAGGCAGTGATTTTTCTGCATTGTCAGTCATCCATTCTTGCTCTACATTAGTCTGGGACACTGCTCAAAATGATATTGTCAAAAGCCTGTTAAATTGCAGTACATCTTAAATAGCTCCAATGCATCAGTATGTTGAAGGAAACAGGTCAGAATGAAGAATCTACTCCATTCTTTCAAAAGAATGATATTCAGATGTTGTAAGCTAATTCTATATTCCATGGGAACTCATATGAAGGAAGGTGTAAAATTGGAATTATAGCCAAGGGCAAATCCTAAAGGAAATTAATTTGGACTAAGGGTTGCAGAATTGGTCAATTAGGTTGGCTTATGTCATTAATCTGCCAACATGATATTTTAAAATATAGATTCTGGCAGTTCTCTGAATTGTTGTGTATAATTATTGTACCTGTTAGACGCATGCAGAAAATGTAAAAGTACTGTTCTGATATTGCATTAAATCCTACATTTGCTTGAAAAGAAACTAGCTACTTTGCATAACATACTGTCATGGAATAGAAAGAATGGTCTGCTGTTAAGATCTGTGGTCTAAGAGTCAAAAGTTACAGTTCTAAGTAGATTTCTTATGTGATCTTCAGCAAGTCACTTAGTTTCCTTATCTTAAAAATATGGATAAAAAATCCCCAAGGCTAAATTCATTAACGTATATCATATGCTTTGAAACCTTCATCTAAGAACTGCTCTAAAAATACAGAAGCATCATTATTAAATATTTGGTAACATTTCTAAATCACCTCGCTAGCATACCATATAGATGTTGCTCTGTAGTTCAGAGTTCATGACTTCGTTGGAGCGATTCCAATTTACACCAGCTGTAGATTATGCCCAGAACACTTTACAAAATGACAGCTTCATTTAGTATCATACATTTTTCTATACCACAGTCTGCTTTTTGTCAGGGTTACAAGAACATTCATAATCTTTATGACCCCAGACAGCTCAATATTAAGTAAGGTTCCTCCATGAATTTTGGCTCTTTATATATCCAGCACAGTGGAATATGGGAGAACAACCTATATTTTAACAGAGTTTTGAGCTATTAGTTAATCATTATTATTATATATAAAGGACAGCGTCCTCAAAATAATGTGACCCCAGGACACTTTTTATTTTTTTCTAAGTACATTGTTAACATTTACAATTTTACTGTGACAGAGCCACGACTTCTTCTTAGTTCTTGACATGATAAGCAACCAGCCTTGCCCACATGTTACCAAGGCTATGAACGGGAGGAATTGGCAGCTAACCAACTTACTGAAAACTGAATGGGTACGAAGACAAGTTTAATGTATTGCATAGAATACAATTTTGATACCTTTTCCTGTTGCAAAGATTTTAACAAGAATAAGTAGTGGTATGACATGAATCTACTCTCCAGACAGTTACTAGACATAAGAATGTTAAAAGTATAAATATAAAGCATAGTATTTACTGTTTTAAGATTAGACTGATGGATGGTATGATTTTAGTGTAATTCTTGAAAGTTTGCCTTTGCCATTTTTCTTTTTTAGTTAGTCCAGTAAATGCTGCCTGACAGATCTTACTCTGATGTAAATCAGAGGAGAATCAGGTCTATTGTAGACAATACATTTTAAAAATTGGGGTTTTCCCCTCTTACCTAACATGGTCATGAGTCCTGTGTCCAGAAATTTTGGAAAATTCTGTGATTTTGTAGTTGTTCTTGATGTCCTAGAGTTGAGATTTGTCTATTAAAAATCAGTGATTTTTCTGAGTTTCTAATATTGGAGTTTGTGTGCTGCTGATACACTATGGAGACAGTCAGTTCCTGGCTTGGTGGCTAGTACTTTGTCACTGTGCAGATGCAGGAAATTTGCTGCTTATCCTATCCTGTAGGAGTAGATAACCTGCCATGTGACTCAGGAGCAGAATACTGTGTTGAAATCTGTATGGGCGGAAGTACTTCAGCATGAGGGTGAAATTCATGCCAGCCTGTGGGTCAGTACAAAGCGAATGCACTCTTTAAGTTCCACTTGAGCATTATGGCTTTGTGCTGACCTTAGTATAGGGATTAATTTGCTATGTATATGTATGTGAGCAAGTACAGTAGCCTGTGTGTGGAGTAAAAATGCATAGAGCAAATTACTCTGGTAATAATTACTATTTATTTCTAGTGGTAATTTTCCTTCTCTACCTGGTAGGCCTAATTCTGGTTTTACATGCGTTTAATTCTCTTTACTTAATTGGACTTGCTCCTGATTGACACTGGAGTAAATGAGTTCAGAGGCAGCCTATGAATGTTCAGAAGAAGGGTAGATAGGAGGAGTTAAGACAAAAAAAGGATTACTACTTTGTATGGGTGCACAAAACAGAGAGATGCTGTACTGCAGATGGAAAAATACTAGTTGCCAGGATTTAACTTTTAAATGCATCTTTTAGTTTAGTTTCATCAGCATTAGAAGCTGTAATATTGTCTCCTCGTTTTGTTTCACGTTTCCCGTACTTACCCACAGTGCTGGGTATTCATATTCTAGCTCCACACTTGCTTGTCCAAGTCACTGTGTCAGTTTTGCCTTTGAGGCACTGCCCAACACAAAAATATGAGAAAATCAATTGAAAGTCAAAAAAATTATCTTTATCCCAATGACGTGAATAATTAATTGACAGCTGTTAAGTTAACAGTGTTGCACTTTCACCTTCCAAATATTGTGGGTTGGGGGAAGGATTCATGATGGGTGTCAGGCTCAGTGGAGGACTTAAGATCACTTTCAAATGTACCATTAATAATTAGGGGACAGATTGTGATACTCATTACTCATAATGAGACTCAGTGATTGAGTAGTTCTGCAGAAAAAGTCCTTTTGCCTTCATTGGAACCACTTTTGGCAAAAGGTGCTACTCAGGATAGGATAAACTACTCAGTGTGAGCCAGGGCATTTCAATCTGGCTCTGAGCATATGTAAAGGTTATGGTGCTTCAAACTTCTGACTTAGGCCGCAGCTACCTGGGTACGGAACTCAAGCTTCACTTTGGTGAGAATCTGCTTTGGCATCGTGCTACATCGGCTGTTTAAAAATTTCCACAGACACCTTTTGCTGATTATGAAGTATTGAAAAAAACAGTTGAAAGTGCTTCAGGCCTGATAACAAGATCCATTTTGGAACTTGGGACTCTGTACATCTGACTTGAGTGCATTTAGGGTGGAGTAAGCACAAGAGACTTAAGCAGTTCAGTGTATTTGTTGTGCTGGCCTTTCTGCAACAAGACAGGGTGAATGTTACCCATACTGCATGACTGGTTGGGGGAGGATGAAGCCCAGAGGAGCAGATCCAGCTTGTTCCTCAAGTTCCAGAAGGAGTCAGATTAATTCAGAGTTTGACAGACTTTAAGTGCCTGGTGCAAGGCTCTCATTTGGACCTTCCCCACCATAACCAAACTAATGGAAGATGGGAAATCATGTAGATGAGTATCGTAAGCTCTGCCTTCTCTATCAATTACTAGAGAAAAGCAGAAGACTAGGAACCTTGTCTGGCATATTTACTAGTGATGGGCACCATAGAAAACCCCATGAAAGACAGGTGGGTAGAGAGGGAAACAATTTGTCAAGCTCCCTCTGAAATGAGGGCTATACCGCCATCAGACTTTTTCTGATGTTTTATCTGTCACAATATGAGCTTCTTAGAAGAATCACTTTTGTATTTGTGATGTCAATGAAGGTCTTAGAATGGAAAGCAGCTGTGTTAGCTCGAGTATGTTGCCTGTTGCTATGGGAACTGTAGAATGTTTTATATAAGAACTTTATCTAGAATTTATGTGGCATCTTATGCTAACATAATAATATTAATACTTCCTGCAGTTTTAGATTTTTATTTTTATTGTTTTACTGGCAATATGAAGCAATAATTCTACAAGAGGAAATAATATACTATCCCTTGGAAACATCCTCCATAAAGATAGACTTAGCAATTTTCAATACAATGGGGAGATAGACATTATTGATGTTTTAACATACATAAAGGTATAGAAGAATGTGATTTTGAAGCCTGAGCTTTGGAACAAGGCTACCAAACATGTGTTCATAGAATCATAGACTATCAGGGTTGGAAGGGACCTTAGGAGGTCATCTAGTCCAACCCCCTGCTCAAAGCAGGACCAATCCCCAATTTTTGCCCCAGATCCCTAAATGGCCCTCTCAAGGATTGAACTCACAACCCTGGGTTTAGCAGGCCAATGCTCAAACCACTGAGCTATCCCTCCCACCAAATAAAATAAAATAATGTTCAGGACATTGCAATTATGAACTAGACTTCACCTCACCCTTCTCTTCTGCACGGCCCCTTTACCACTACACATTATTTGTAGAGGTAACAACAAATAACAGCAAAATATGAGCTTTCATCCTAAGTATTTCTTTTAAAAAACTGCATTGTACCCCTTATACTCAAGATTCACCTGTCATCCACTTTTATGTAGAAAGGCAATGGTGTTTATCGATATTAGTCAACAATAAAATATTAGAAACCCTGAAGAATTTTAGTCAGAGCCCAATTTCAAATACTTTCTATTACAAAAAATTATTACATTGAACTAAACTATATAAAAAGTCCAAATTGCATGAAATCTAACACTATATGAAATTTCACACCAACACATACATAATAAATGTTTGTCTCTGCAAACGTTTAGTTACAAATTGGTACCATGCATGCTATACCATAGTAGGAGGCAACTGTTATGATAACTGTTCATTTCTTATTTAGTACCAAGTACTATAGTTTTCTCGAGCACAAACTATTTCTTTTCATGTTTGAAACTGTTTTGTGTTGTCTTTTTTTTAAACTGGAATGCACACATTTTATATGCTTGAGTTGGAAATACCTGTTTCCCCCCGGACACTGTTTTATGAAGTTGTGCACCCGATAAGTAACTGAGGTTTATCTACCTGTATGCAAGAAACTGGAAATAAATTGATTTGAGGATACCTTGGGTTGGAAAAACTGCATTTATATTAAGTGCTGATCCAAGAGGAAAGCAAGAGGAAAGCAATTAATAATTAATGCAGCTCTGTATTCAAAAATAAAATTAATGTAAAAATGTTCCAAACAATATTTCTCCCTTAAGCAGGATAATACTTTTCATTCATCTAATAGCATGGAATAGTCACTTTGAACAGTATAGGCAACTTTTTTAAGTGAGGGAACTTTCTCCTACTTTAAATTATTTTAAGTATGGAATGGCCTCATGTTTTCATTAAAATAAACAAAACATCCTATTTCAAAGCATTATTAAAATAAGCAGCTTTTGGAAAACCAAAGATCCAGCACTACATATGGATTGTGATAGATGAGATTTCAGATTTCTTTTTTAAATAATGCCCAGATGTCATAGTAATCCATTACTTTTCATATACCTGTAGTTAGGGTGACCAGAGGTCCCAATTTTATAGGGACAGTCTTGATATTCAGGGCTTTGTCTTAAATAGGTGCCTATTACCCCGCACCCCTTGTCCTGATTTTCCATATTTGCTATCTGGTCACCCTACCTGTAGTCGAAAAAAGCAAAGTGATTTTGTCTTGGTTTATTATAAAATAACATTTGTCACAGATCCACAGGATCTGTGCTACACCTCCAGCTTTTGAACAGTCTCTAGAAGGAACCCCTTCTGAGTGCCAGACCCAAGGGATCTCACTCTTCCTTCAGGGTAGGCCACTCAAACTCTCAGACTCCCAGATTCAGTCTCTGGGACTTCAGCGCTCTGCCCAGTGAGGAGATAGCCTCCCGGTAGACACTTGTACACTCTCCAGGGACTAATGCCCCTCAGCAAGTGTTTGCAGGTACCCCAAACCATGCTTTCAAAACAGAGTGGGATTTATTAGTCAACTGGAACACAGCATAGGAAGTCCTTAGGTTAGCATAGTCCATTCAGGCCAAGCCACAATTCACCAGCCAAGCTGCAATGAAGTCTGTTTTCAGGCTCTGTCTCTCTCTGATTTTCCTTCCTTCCTTCAGTCAGTTCCCAGGTGACAGCCCAAGCTTCCTCCAGAGCTCAAAGACCGCACTTATTTCCCAACTGCATATCTCTCCGTCCTTTGTTCTTGAGTTCTCTGCTCATATTCCTTGCTGAGAGTGTCAATCCATGAGTCACTGAAGCTTGCATTGTGCCTTTGGACCCCTTGTTGGACTGGGTCAGTTTCAGCCAGTTTCTTAACCACTCTATTCATTCCCTCCAGACAGGGAAGTGACATACACACACTTATGTCTCCTAGTCTACCCTGAGAGCAAACTTAATCCCTCACTGCCTCCCCACACTGGGTAGCAGTGCAAAGTATAGGGGGAAACTGAGGCACATATAGGCATCATAAAATATTACAGAAAATTCCCACTTTGTTGCAATGTGTGATCATCATTTCTTCCAAATGGTATTCTCATATCCTGTTTCACCTTAGCCATCAATAACAAAGCTATCATTGTTAGCCCTTTGGCCTTTTATCTGCATTTTGGCTCTTCATTTTCTTCTACCTCTAACATTAACTTCCACTTTTACAGTTATTCAACTGCATCTGGATCTTCCAACACTTTTAATGACTCTTGTCTTTCTGTCTTGATCAAGTGAACTTGTGGGTTCATCTGAGCTTCCTTCATCTCCAATCACTTTGAGAGAATGCTTCTCTGGGGCAAGAGAAGCAACCTCAGCCACAACTCTGTACCTTCTATTTCCCTTCTTGACTCAGGCCCCTGAGCTCAGGATGCTCCCAAAACATCTGCAAATGGGGTGAAATGGGAGGGTGGAGGCCCCTGCAAATATGATGTACTGGGCCCCAAATTTCTCTCGACAAGCCTGTGTATCAGCCTAATTTCTTTTGGGGTTGTGATTCTGTATCTAATAAGTTTCAAAGGGTTCCTCTTCAGCCAGGAAGGTGGTCTATTTAGTTTTTTAATTGACTTACTCTTTAAAATAGTGCATTTAAAATTACAGGACAAAAATATTTATAAACTCGTCTAAGTAATTAGTTTGAAAGTTTTACCTCATATTCCATAAGCTTCATCCATCTTTCATTATTATGCAATTTCATAAGAGCTATCAGTGGAATCTTGACATTCTGAATGGTGTAAAACTTTAATTTATTAAGCACCCAATTCTTCTTTCATGTGCACCCAAAGCTTTCATTGATTTAAATGGAAGTTTAGATATGCAAGGAATTAAAGATTATACCCGTTATAAGGAATAATGTGACTATAACTTTGTCATTTCAGGCATTTAAACCTAGACCTTACGATGTATTGGAAGATTGCCAATTGAGTGAACTGAATTTCATCTTTGAGTTCTAGTGGGGAATAAGCCAAGTGATTCTCCACCAGCTATTCTGCAGTAACGTTGCTACTACACTAAGTTTAGTTGGAAAGCGGATCACTTGTGTACATTGCCAGTAAAGACGGTACTGGTAGTGAGGAAGAGAACCATAAATAAAACAAGGCTCTGGAGAAGAGGTGGTACAAGGAGGCAGTTTTGGCTCTTCAATTCAGAGCCGTATGGCCCTGGTGCAAGTCAGGGTTGAACAGGAGCAGCACTAATTTACACCATTAGAATAAGTGGAGGACCAGTGATTGGAGTAGAGGTCAAAGCTGGACGTCTGGTCGGGACTGGGAAAAGGTGGTCCTTGAATTGAGATCCAGGAACAATCCAGGGTCAGAACTGAAATCAGAGTACATAGTCAAGCCAGACTCAGTACCGTAGCTGGAGTCCAGGTGAAACTAGGGTTTGAAGCTGGGTGGTCAGAGTCCAGGGACAAGCCAAGTCCAGATACAGGCCAAAGGTTGATGCCAGGCAGTCAGAGTCTGAGGGTCCAGGGAGAGTGAGGAAGCAGAAGCAAGGCTGGAGCGGGTCAGTAACAAGGGTGGAGCTAGGTTAGGGTAGGGCAAGGACAAGACTGGAATAGGGTTCAGGTGAGGGTGAGCAGGAACAGGAAGAGGGTCAAGAGCAGTCTGGGAGTCTCAAGAATCTGAAACACTGCGAGGTACCAAGAGAGTTCCTGGCAGGGTTGTGCTATTGCACAGACCGATCTGCAGCTCTGGCATGGTGGGGGAAATACCTTAGCCTGGGGATCATATGACCTAGGCTCTGCCCCTGGATAGGCTGCTGCCACATTCCTGAAGAATGCGCCACTGCAGGCTCTGTGGGAAGAGTAAGTTAGTGTAGCTGAGTTGGTGCCGCATACCTGATTGGTGACTCACTACAGCTTTGTTGGAGGGGCAGTTATTAAGTGCCAGGGGGAATGGGTGGATGCAAGCCTGCCCACAGCTAAAGGCCCCTCCCTCCAGTCTAAGGGGAGGAGCTTTTGAACTCAGGTCTCAAATTAATATGGGGCATTTGAGGGGCAGCTGAGTGAACAGCCCTGGTTTGGCTTCGAGTTTGCCTCACAGCTTCCTCCAGCCACTTTAAAGCAACTTTGTTCAATTTTTGTACAAACTGAGCCTAGTGGACCAGAGAAACAACTCTTTATAACAAAACAAACCAGGGCAGATCCTGTGCAAACAGGCATATCAGCATGGAAATCAATGGAGCTATGTTGAGATTCTGGCCCTCTAGCTGGAATCCATATTTATATATATTGAATCTTGTATGTTTCTAGCTCATGGTGATATCTCAGTAAAATTTACCTGCAGCATATGCAAAAGAAAAGTTGGCTGATATGTTAGGCTAGCTAATGAGCCTTTAAAAAGCACAAGAATCAGGAAAACACTGTTAATGCTGATGATCACTTTGAACAAAATGGTTTAAATTATGATCTTTAAGACTGAATAGCGTGCCAATTAAAATGGATTTTTTTAAGCTGGTCTTGGTATCAGCTGTCAGCTAGACGTCTCATGAGTACTGCTACAACTCTAATCACAATGCTGTGCTTTTCAGGAATTTTTTGCTGATACTGAATAAAAAGGTCAGACAGTTCATGAAACATTCATTACTCTGTGCCAGCAACATCAGACATCCTAGAGCTGCTTACTCTTATGGATGGCAACTGTGATTCTCTAATTCTTTGGGGGTAAACAGTAGAGTTCTCAGAGTCCTGACCTCTGAAATTCATCACATGTTCTGACTGATTTTGGTATTGAAAATGACATGAAATACCCTAAATGAAGAAGGTGGGGTAGGGTGGGGTTGGAATAACTGTCAGCAGTAATTCTTATGTAACTAGAACACATAGTTGCATATCAGAAAAATTCTTTTTTGGAATAATAACTGTCCCTAAGGCATTGTGAAGTACTCTAATTTGTGAAACATCAGGCAGAATAAGAACTCACATTAGACATTTCACTTTTATTTCAGTCTCCATAGAAACTGAATGTTCAAATGTGTTATTTTTGTCTTTTGAGTCTTTATGTGCCACAAAATTTGGATATGTGCTGGGGGGGGGAGAGAAACCTGTGAAATCCCAATTAAATGGTGTTGCCATATGTACCGTCGGCAAGCTAGTGAGATCTTTTTGAATGACTGGTGTGGCAAAAATGATCTCTTTGAAGGGATAAATACAGGCCTCCCTCAGTATGGTACACACTATGTCTATTTTTTTACTTGATTGCAAAAATTCTGTCCAGTGAACTATATACGATGTTTAGAATACATGTGGTCAGCACACTGCTGCTGTACCCCTTCCCTTCCCCCCAATTCAGTTGAAATGGTGGAAGGCCTGTAACAGACAATTATCAGTATGGGCAGTGTGACATTCCACTTCAGCTGGCTTTTTGTATTCCAGCAGAAACAGGAAAAGGAAGAGGAAAAACCACTACAGTTAAATCAAAGCTATTTTTTCTTGGCTCTTGAGAATAGTGTTTTAATGAAGAAGCACTGTCTTACTTAATTCCAAATCACGTAAAGCAATCTCTGGAAGCCTCAGAAAGTAACATTCTGGTACCTTACTAACTCAAGAGCAAGGTGAACAGTTACTTTATCCCTGAAGGAAGAAATGGCAATATCGGTTATGTTTGCTGTTATTCCTTCACAGCGCTATTACTAGGATGTTGATAATATCTGAAATTAAATTACAGGAAGGTGGAGTAGTGGGTATTTTGTGATTACTTAGTGGTGTGTGTTAGTACTAAACAAAACACCCCTCCGCCCAATAAATAGCATGAAAAGAGGTATACGTTAGCAGCTCGCTCGCTCTCCCCCTGTGGCTTTCTTCTTCATAAAGTATTTGCTTGCTCTGATTTTGTTAATTAAATATATTTTCATTGTATGAAGAACTATAACAGTTACAATGAAATAAGGGAGAATAAAAACCCCATCAAAGGGGGTTACAATATAAGCCACATGCATCAATATTACATTTATTCAGTGCTTTATGTTCTAGGAAAAGTCAGGAAGGCGAAAGTAGCCAAAGTAAGGAGAAATGAGAAACCACAGGAAACAAGGGAAAAATGACACCCAGAACCTAGCGATTCAGACAGGTAGAGCTAGAAAATTGTCAACATACAACAGAGAACAAGCTTGATACTTATACCGATGCTGTGACAAGAACATGAGCATATATTATATCTCAGTAGTAAAGAACTTTGCTGCCTCCAAGCTACTGCACAGAACAGTCTCTAATTTCTCTTCAAAAACTGCCAGCTAGGGTGACCAGATCACAAGAGTGAAATATCAGGACACATTGGCCGAGCTGGGGGGGGGGGACGACAACGACAGGCACACATGCACAACCCCAACCGGAGCCATGAGAGGGGGCACACAGCCCTAGGAAGCTGCAAGAGGGGTTGTACGGCCTGCCCTGGGTAGTCTCAGCATGTGCAGAGGCAGGTGCCTCCTTTCTTGGCTCTGCCATGAGCAAGGTGGACCGGTCTGCACACGCTCTGCTGGGGAGGAGGATGCAGCCTCTGACACTTACCTGCCGACCGCTTCCTGGGAGGAGGTGAGCAGCAGGAAGGGCGGGGCCGGCCAGGGGCAATGGGGCATGCATGGCATGGCATGGCATGGCCAGAGGCACACTGGTCCGCCTGACCCTGTGCTACCAGCATGCCCCTTCCTGTTGGGGGTGGGCCTATGCTGCAGGACACAGCTCCCCTGCCCAGTGCCCCCTGGATCCACTATGTCTTGCACCCCCTGAACCCACTATGCCCAGAGCCCCCCCACAACAAATGCACAGTGCTGTGCACACCACCATCGCTACCCAGCACCCCCCCACCCACAGCCCCACCACAGCTGCCCAGCACCCCACACAGAACCCCCCCACACTCAATAGTTTCCCAATACACACAGATTTCCCCTCCCTCCCTTCCTCCCTCCCAGTGCCCTTCCCCACAGCCCCACCACCACAACTACACACTGCCCCACACAGACCCCCACTGCCCAGTGTCCTGACGCACACAGATCTCCCCCACTGCCCAGCACCCCCCAACAGGCCCCCACTGCCTGGAACCCCAAAACACAAACCTCCCCCACTGCCCAGCACCCTCCACACACCTCCCAGACACTCACCATCACCCCCGACCCCCTTCCCTGGCCACACTTACCAGCTCTGCTGGGAGGTCTCTGGCTCCTAGGGTCAGAGCTGGGAGGGGAGTCTCCAGACTCTCCACGTGCTGCGCCCACCACAAGCACGAGCTCGGAGGCTCCCATTGGCTGGGAAAAGCGCCAATGGGAGCTGCCGCGGAGCGGGGCTTGGGGGAACCAGCAGCACGCAGAGAGCCCTCCCCCCCCCAAGAGCCAGAGGGACCTGGGGGCGAGGTGGGGAGTCCCGGCCGGCGGTGCTTACCTGGGGCGGCTCCCGGCCCGGGAAGCATCCGCAGGAGGTCTCTGCGGCTGCCGCGTGCTGCGCCTGCAGGGGCTGGGGGGCTTGCAGGCGCTGGCCACCAGGAGCGGGCAGATAGCCCCCTCCCCTCCCCTCCTCTCGACCCACAGCCGCCCGGCAGGCACAGAGGCAGCAGGCAGCCCTGGCCAGGAGCTCTCCACGTGCTGCAGGGGCGGGGGGTGCCTATCTGCCCACTCCCGGCGTCTGCAAGCCCGCCTGCCCCGCTCCTGCAGCACGTGGAGAGCTCCTGGCCAGGGCTGCTTGCTGCCTCTGTGCCTGCCGGGCGGCTGTGGGTCGAGGGGAGGTGGGGCTATCTGCCTGCTCCTGTCGGCCGGCGCCTGCAAGCCCCCCAGTCCCTGCAGGCACAGCCGCGGAGACCTCCTGGCCAGTGCTGCCTGCTGCCTCTGTGCCTGCCAGCTGCCCTGAATGCAGCGCCAGCGACTGCGGAGGTCCCGATATCGGGACAAAGGGCGTCCCGACCGATGGAAGGTCGGGACACGGGACAAGTCCCCTAAAATCAGGACTGTCCCGATAAAATCGGGACGTCTGGTCACCCTACTGCCAGCTAACTCCATCCAGCCACTTCTTCAGTTTGCTAGTAATGAAAATCCACGGGCTTCTAAAAAAACATTTCAAGGAAAGCAAGTTAAGTAAAGTTCAAGGAAAGATACAAAAGAGGTCAGTTGTCAAAAAGGAAATTAGCACATTTATCTTCCATATGACAGGTTGTTATGGATACTCAAAGATATGCCTATTAATTGCCCAACATTGTTTGCAATCGAATGGCAGGTTTTATGCAATATATCCATAGCTCTACATAGTTGCTGCCTCACGGTATATATATAAAGTCATTAAATCTCTTTTTTTTACCCTTTTTAAGCTGAGAAAAATTGTTTTACCAGAAATAGGAAGACAATTTGTTCATTAGATTTATCAGGCAAAAAGTGAATGCTACAAATAGAATGCAAACTTAGTGTGGTCACTAAACCATATAAACCAGACTCCAGCAAATATCTTGTTAGCTAGAAAATAGCCAGCTTGTGAGCAAGCTTTACTTTAATCTCTTGATCTTGCAGCCTTGGTTTGCAAAAAAAAAAATTATTTTAATTAAATCACAAGTGCCCCCTTCTGCTGAAGTGAGCATTATGCTAAATATGGTGTCCAAAGACAGCTCTGAAACACAAATCTGTTCATTCAATAGAAAAATGGGCAGAGAATGATTGATAAAATATCTACCATATTTAAGATTTTTGTAATTTACTATAATATATACATGAACTATTTCTGTGTTTTATAAACCTATTTGTCTATACATTTATAGAAACTGTTAATCATGTGCCTTAATCCTAACTAATTTATTTTTGTTGTTGTTCTGTCCTAGAAAGTGTAAATGACACTTCAATACATGATAAATATATAGTCAGTACATGCAGTGAGCTGTTTCTAGCTGTTGAGCTGTTCTTACTTCAAGTCCCAAAAGGCCTTTAGTGATGGGTTTTTGTTTTGGTTTGCGGGGGTGAGGGGAGGAGAGGGGAGACTGGATTTTTTTATCCTGTATTTGAATGCTATTCCTAATGAATCGATAAGGGAATATTTCAAAAGTAGCCATTGGGGCCAAATGATGACATTGACTCTATATGGTCCTGATCTAAAGGCTACTGAAGTCAATGAAAAGATTCCCATTGATTTCAGTGGACTTTAAATCAGACTCTTTGCTTAATTCCAAGTGGTTGATTCTTCTCACACATGAGTGATGTGAATGGAGTAACACCACTGAAAAATTGGTATAAGTAAGAGCAGAATAAGACCTCAAGAAAGTGTCTCAATGTGTGTTGAGGACTGTGTTGGAATTGCAAGCTATCACTAAGGGCAGGTCTTCACTACCCGCCGGATCGGCGGGTAGCAATCGATCTATCGGGGATCGATTTTTCACGTCTCATTAAGACGCGATTAATCGATCCCCGATCGCGCTCCCCGTCGGCGCCGGCAATCCACCTCATCGAGAGGCGGAAGCGGAGTCGACGGGGGAGCGGCAGCGATCGACTCGCCGCCATCCTCATCGCCAGGTAAGTCGATTACGATACGCCTACTTCAGCTACGCTATTCCTGTAGCTGAAGTTGCGTATCATAGATCGACCCCCTCCCCTAGTGTAGCCCTGGGCTAAGAGCGGGGGCGTTTTCTGGTCCTGCGCAGTGTAGGTGGCTCTGTGGGGAATCGTGTCATCTGGGCCTAACAGTTTGCAGCCAGACAGCCTGCAGTGAGGTGGGAGAGTTGTGCCTCCTTGTTTAAGGAGCAACCTGTTCTGTTTCTCTCTCTCTCTGTTTTGGTTACTGTGTGTGTTAATGTTCTGGATTCTAAGAAACACATTAGTGTTAGGTTGCAACCTTCCAGCAAAAGTATCTATCTTTTTATCTAACTTCTCTGTGTGTATGTTATCAACCTAACACTCAAGTGTGAATAGTTGTAATTTAAAACACCTAACTTGATCTTCAGGTCTCTACCGTTTTCTCAAAAGTGCTTTGCTACAAGTACTCATGTCTCATACAGAATGGTTTGCCTCACCAGGAGGGGCATTGTCCAAAAAGGGACAATGCTCTTTAATGAGTTTTGGAAGTGGAAGAAATGCAGGATCACGTCCTCAGAGTGCTAAAATAGCAGCATTTTACAGCCACATCATGGCCAACTCTGGACTCCTGCACAGCCTCCAGCATAGGTTCCTCAAGACAGAAACAAAAACATTTGAAGCCAGTATGCTGTACAGTGTCTGCAAAGCCCTTACCCTGAAATGGACACTCATGTCTCAGTATATGGGTGGCTGGTGACATGTTAGGGGCCAAGATGTTACGGTGAAAAACACCATGGAAATAACAAATAAACAACAAATGAATTTTACAGGTTAGGGAGGAGCCAGCATTGGACCATAACAGTTTTGCCTTATGGCTCTCTCAGCCATTGCTTTTTGGATGTATTTGTATAAGAACACCAGTCCAGAAATTATTCCCAAATTTCGATTCTGAAATTTTTGCTTCCATGTATGAGCAGTTACTTGTGTGTATTTGGACAAATATAATCCTGCTCCCGAAGGTGTGATGGCATTTTGAAGGAGAGTTTACAGCCATTATTTTTAGGTCAGCCCTCTGAAATTTCAAAAAAGAAGATGCTCCTCGCTTGATTATACTCATAAATAAATTAAAACAACAAAGTACTCTCCTTCTATAAGGCAGATCTGTGCATACATGAGTTTTCTACTCGGTATTGGGGTCTGAGAGTCTCTGATCCCTCATATTGTGTCTGTAGTTGGCATAAAATAATAGAGGGAGGAAATCTATAGCATAATTCCAATATAGAAGTTAAAGATAAAATGAGATAAGATTTAAAAGAGGCCGAGATGAATATTACGGTATTTCAACCATCTTTTTCTAAAACAAGTACCATTGTTTTCCACATTATTTAAAATATAATTACATCGAGGAGTTTCCCTAGAGAAGGCCTATTATTTATTCAGACATCCTTTTATGCTCTTTTTTTAGCTGGCTTTAATAAACCTTTTCATTAACAATTTGAATCCTACCACATGTCTTAGACAGAGGCAGTCTAAGCACCCAAGTGAAAACCTCATTAGTAATTGCTGATAAGACAAGGTAGGTGATTCCTTTTGACCACATTTTGTAGTAAAACAAAATGCCTCTTTTCATTCATTCACTTTCTGCTCTAAAAAACAAATGACCCAAATAACTCTGCTTTCTTTCTTTCTTTCTTTCTTTCTTTCTTTCTTTCTTTCTTTCTTTCTTTCTTTCTTTCTTTCAGCATCCCAGCCAGGGGTAGGCTGTTACTGTTCTAGGATATATATATATATATGGCAAATCAAAAAACTTAATTTTGGGTTAAACAAAATGATTTGTTAGTTACAAAACTATTTGTATTTTGCGTTTTTTTAAAATAAAATGAAAATAAAATTCTAAATGAAACATTGTTTTGTATTGACTGACACAGTTTAGCACAATTTAGCAAATTCAGCACAAATCTATGAATGTTTTGGTCTGAATCTGCATTTTTTGGCAAAAATGTCTGAAAAATTTCACCCAGCACTAGCCGGCAGTTCAGATGTACACTGAATAGGATCAGTAACTTTCACTTCAAGCATCTCCCATGTTATTTTGCAGTATATCATTTTATTCCACTATATCCTTTGCATTGTTGCAGTTACTCTATTCCTTATCTCCCAGAGATTGCCTTCATGATGATGTTGTTTATTTAGATTACATTAGTACCTACAGGATAGGGTGACCAGATAGCAACTGTGAAAAAATAAATCCGTTTTACTCTGTATAAAGCTTATACAAGGTAAATCCATAAATTATCCGCCCTCTATAACACCGATAGAGAGATATGCACAGCTGTTTGCTCCCCCAGGTATTAATCACTTACTTTGGGTTTATTAATAAACAAAAGTGATTTATTAAGTATAAAAATAGGATTTAAGTGGTTTCAAGTAATAACAGATAGAACAAAGCAAGGCACCAAGCAAAATACAGCAAAAACACGCAAGTCTAACCCTAATACATTAAGAAACTGATCACAGGTAATATCTCACTCTCAGAGATGGTCCAATAAGCTTCTTTCACAGACTAGACTCCTTCCTAGTCTGGGCCCAATCCTTTCCCCTGTTACAGTCCTTGTTAGTTTCAGCAGACATCTCAGGTAGTAAGCAGGGGTTTTCTCATGACTGGCAACCCCCTTTGTCCTGCTGCACCCCCTTTTATAGCTTTGGCACAAGGCAGAAATCTTTTTTCTGTGCTTGTCCCCACCCCTGCCTCATCAATGGAAAAGTACAAGGATCAAGATGAATTCCAGGATCATGTGACATGGTCACGTGTCACTGGAAGATACCTAGTCTCCTATTAGGCAAAAAGATTCTTTTCCCCAAGAATCAGGCAAGCACAGATAATACTGAAGGGGGTTTATTCACGGTACCGGGAAGACTGATAAATAGCTTCAAAAATATGATGCCACCGTGGCCAGTTATATACATTCTCTTATCAATTCATTTGCATTTATTTGTGCATACAGAAACAGACATTATTACAAGTCAAGAGAGAATTCTGAACAAAGATAAAAATAGGAACAGTACGTACGTATAGAGGTCATCCTGATTACATTAAGTATCTGTGGCCACCTTGCAGGGGAAAGAGGCAGGGGAGGGGTGTCGGGATGAGTGCTTACAGATATCCAGTGGACTTCAGTTTGTTCATGATGTCCTGGGGTTGCTTCCACATGGGCAGCCTTAGAAAGCATAATCTAGGGAAATTAAATGTTAGTTTCTAATTTGGTAAGTTTCAAGTTAATAATAAAAACTAAAACCTAGTTAGTTTCATGGGATTTTGCTTTTAACAGAAAACATTTTACAGAGTTTTAGATATGGGGCTGATTCTTGAGTGATAACCACCAGCAGGGCGCATGGGCAGTTCCTATATTTCCCTTGGTAGCTCCTCTGGTACAAGAAGTGTGGAAGGGACCAGTGGAGATGTGTCAGGTTCAGAGAAGGAGGAGTGTCCAGAACATGCTTTGACTTGGCTATATCCAGCTGGTCTATGATCATTAGACTGTTAGCTAGCTCTAAACTATGTCAGAAATAGACAGAATCAGGGAGCCATAAGTCTGTTATAAGAAATTGAACCACTATTACAGTTGTACAGGCTGGCTTTAAGCTGATTCCTCTGATTCCCTGGAATCGGGTCCCGCGCCCAAGGGGGCCCCGCTCTGGCGTGTTTTTTTTTTACTCCGACAAGTCGGCGATGGGAGGTTTGGGGTTTTTTTGCTCCGACAAGTCCGGCGGGAGGGTGCAGGGCCCCACCGTCATTCTTCGCGTGGGGCCCCGCACCCGCTAAAGCCGGCCCTGTTCAGGAGAGCATATTATTTTATTGTTCTTACACTGAAAGACTAAGAGACAGCTCCTGATCACCCTAATCACCCAAATAGTCTCTTTGCAACTAAATACTGATGTTGATGTACAGCATTTGTGAACTCCGGAATGGCTGAGACAATTTCATTTTATTATAATGCCAGTTAGTCCAGTACAATTTAGGGTGGCTCAGATATTACACCTCTGGTAGCAAAATGGAAAAACACTTTAATAGTAAAAAACTACTGTATCGCAGTATAACGTAAAAAACACATTCACAGTACAACAGCAATTCTAAATCTTCTTACAGTTTATCTTTGTCAGTGTGTTGAATGGCTATATTGTTGTTGTTTTAAGATGTTTTTAGTCTGCTGCATTTAAGTAATTTTCTGAGCAAAGTAAGGCCTAACACTTAAATCAATGACATTTCTCTATTTGACTGTCTGTCTGTGAATGCAGCTGTTTTAAAGTAATATTATAGACAACTTGTGGCTTCTACTCAATCTGCTAAACTGTCATTTCAAAGAGAAACTGCTGAGCTTCAGTTCATTTGCAAATTTGACACCATCAGCTCAGGATTAAACAAAGACTATGAATGGCTAGCCAACTACAAAAGTAGTTTTTCCTCCCTTGGTGTTCACACCTCAACTGCTAGAAGAGGGCCTCATCCTCCCTGATTGAACTAACCTAGACTGACTCTTCCCTGCATATTTATACCTGCCTCTGGACATTTCCACTGCATGCATCCGACAAAGTGGGTATTCACCCACAAAAGCTTATGCTCCAATACGTCTGTTAGTCTATAAGGTGCCACAGGACTCTGTTATTTTACTATTACCTCTTCCTCCCAGCCCATTCCTACACTTTTTTTTTCTGTTTTGTCTGTCAGCAGGGACTGTTGGATTACTTTTTTTTAATACCAATATTTGAGGTATTACTCAAATGAATATGAGGATTACTCCCCAGTTCAGGTTTGTCTCAGGCCTGTAATTCCAAACCAGACATTAATCCCCACATAAAATAAAATAAAATCCTGCAAGTCCCATGTGTGTAACTCCTTACTGAAGGTTTACAGTATTGGGCTCAAACCCACTAGCAATGAAGTCTTTCCTAACCACCCTAGTCAAGGACATCATGAGGTAAATAAATCACAACCGATTATCTCATAATATTCAAGGCCTGGAATCACCTTCTTGACATTGTGGAACCACATACCTCATGTTAATGAAAGGTATTTTTAAAATAAATTATTCAATGTTGTTTCAAGTGTGTGGTTTAAAAACAAACTTTCACAGTGGAGAACAGCCAATCAGAATGATCAATGAATTTCATCCTTATTATAATTAAGTACAAGAATACTTTTCTGTATTTTATCCTTTGATGAAATATTTCTTTATCTCCTTGCAAAAAAGATGATAATGTTAAATATTTCTCTTTAGATCTGATTATAAATGCAGATATGAGCTGGCTTCATTACTAATCAGCACATATGACTCAACTGTATAATCAGTACTGATCTAATTAAAAGCTATAGCACTGTCAAAGTGACCCGAGAACATGCAACAAGTAAAAATAGGAACCTATAGCAGTGGGTCAACTTGAACGCCTGATAAAATATCAGAGGAGGCAGTGAGCATGCTTTGTACATCCCCATTTATCATCTAGTAGAATATCAGACTTCACTCCATAAGAGGATGAGAGTTTGGGTGAATTCATAAATATCTATTCAGCCACCATGTAGGAATCATTCCCTTACAATATGGAGAAGACTCTATTGTTGAGCGAGAAATGATCATGGATCTTTTGCATAAGAACATAAGAACAGCCATATTGAGTCAGACCAAACATCCATCTAGCCCAGTGTCCTCTCTCCCAACAGTGGCCAATGCCAGGTGCCCCAGAGGGAATGAACAGAACTGATAATCATCAAGTGATCTCTTCCCTGTCGCCCATTCCCAGCTTCAGGCAAACAGAGTCTAGGGACACCATCCCTGTCCATCCTGGCTAATAGTCATTGATGGACCTATCCTCCATGAATTTATCTAGTTCTTTTTTGAACCCAGTTATAGTCTTGGTCTTCACAACATTCTCTGGCAAGGAGTTCCACAGGTTGACTGTGCATCGTGTGAAGAAATACTTCCTTGTGTTTGTTTTAAACCTGCTACCTATTAATTTCATTGGGTGACCTGTAGTTCTTGTGTTATGAGAAGGAGTAAATAACACTTCCTTATTTACTTTATCCACATCAGTCATGATTTTATAGACCTCTATCATATCCCCCCTTAGTCATCTTTTTTCCAAGCTGAAAAGTTACAGTCTTATTAATCTCTCCCCATATGACAGCTGTTCCATACCCCTAATCATTTTTGTTGCCCTTTTCTGAACCTTTTCCAATTCCAATATATCTTTTTTGAGATGGGGCGACCACATCTGTACGCAGTATTCAAGATGCAGAATCGTGTTTGTTTGACTAATCCATAGAAAGGGACAACTCGCATAAAATTTTCAAAGTGACTGATGATTTTTAGGTGCCTCTGTTCGGGGTTCATAACTTGAGATGCCTTATTGAACCAGATTTTTTGAAAGCTGAGCACCTTCAGCTGGGGACTCAAAATCACTAGTCACATTTGAAAACATGTATCCGTACCTCTATCTTACACGCTCCTTTTCTGGAAATAGTTTAATTTAATAGATTTTAAAAGGAAGGTCTGCCTAAGTGTTTTTATGCATTTTCGATACAAATCAGAATCTGACCAGTAATGTACAATACTGGCCAAAGTCAACCTCATGCCACCCTGTACTTAAGTTGAGTCATAGTCCAAACATTTCCAAGGAACCCAAGATTTACCTTTGTAGCTGGACCACTCTCACCCCCTGAAAGAGGGTTCTAATTAGGCCCACTTATGCACACCTAAACTTTCATTTTAAATTATAATCTCTTCAAAAAGTTAAAGTTTAAAGTTTTTAGTTAAAATGAAAATATTAACTGGCAGGGATTATAGGTGAGTGAAGTGCAGAAATACTGTAAGAATCAACTTTACTGAAGTATTCCCAGCCTTACTTGAAATCTATTCTAGTATAAGACTTGCTGCTCAGTTGTAAGGTGAAGCATCCAAGCTGTTGGGTGTGTGGATAATAGTAAGCAGCCAAACACTGGGGAATTTTTCTGAACATAAACACCAAACCTTTTGATCAGCAGCAGTTTATGTGGAAGTTCTTCCCAATTCTGGCCCCCCTTCAGTAGCACACACCTTCTAGTAAGAGAGAGAGTGTGTGTGTGAAAGAGAGAGATCAGCCATGGTTTAGGGGATCTCCCCAGGCTAGGTGGGGACCAATCACAGGACAGGGTACCTTACTGGGGAGAGAGAAGGCAGCAGTCTGGAGATCGAGAGTGATTGTGGGGCATGGCAAGAGGCAAGTAGACAGGAGTTAGGGCTAGAATATTGCCTTATTCAGGGGACATGTGTGAAATGTACTCATATCTCTCCCCCAGATGTGGAAGAGGGTGAAA
The DNA here is from genome assembly GCA_033296515.1 of Macrochelys suwanniensis. Lineage (NCBI taxonomy): Eukaryota > Metazoa > Chordata > Testudines > Chelydridae > Macrochelys > Macrochelys suwanniensis. Next base: position 37,960,713 of record CM065777.1, read on the forward strand.
CTGAACTTAAACAAAACATTTTGTCATGCCTGGGAAAGATTATTTTTCTCCCCTATTTCAAATTAGTATGGGGTCAGGCAAAGGCGCTGGAACAGTTTTTAGAGTGGGGGTGCTGAGCTGTGCTCCCCCCTTACTCCTGTCCATGCCCCTCACTGCCCCTTAGAGCTGGGGCTGGGAGCCTGGCTGTGGCTTCGGGATGGGGGGACGTGGACGGGGTAAGGGGGCCGATGCTGGTGCCACAGCCAGGATCCTGCACAAAAGTTGGAAGTGCTGCAGCACCCCCACACACACACACACCCCTAATTCCTGCACCTATGGGGTCAGGTGGCCTGTTCCTGTCTTTTCTGATGGCAAATGGAGCAAAAGGTGACAGAGTGGCCCATTTTTCATTTCCATATTCAAGGGATCTGCACAGATTGTACCGCCTGCCAAAGTGTGGAAGGATCTATGGTCTTATGTGAGGCTGTTTGGGTAAGGAAGGACAAAGGAGACAAAATCAGAGGTTCAGATAAGCATTTGAACTTTAGGATCCTTATGAACTGAGTCTCCATAAAACAAATAATTAATGCAGTCATATTAGTGAGCTCTCCCAATGTGAAGGGAGACTATATCTTTTCATCATTTAAAACCACAAAACTCAGGTATCTGTCCCATTTCTTTGTTATAAAATGTGAACATCAAAGAGATCAATTACACCATTCACCAGCACTGCATGTAACTCTTTTGGCTACAGATGTAGTAAGTAGAGGTGAAAGTGACCTCAGAATCTTTATGCATGTTACTCCTTTGTGTCTTTGACATAACAGGATTTACTGTACTCCTGAAGTGCCAAAACTCAGTGGCATCTTTAACCACTAATTAATAGTAAATGTTTAACTGGATACTTTCTATAGAGGCAGGAAGGATTCTATGTGACCGGAGACCTAATTCCTAAATAAATATATACAAAGATAAAAAAGAGCATGCTCTGTGTCCCTGTGAAAGTCACATTGCATATGCAACAGAACCAGTGCAGGGTGCCCTTGTATCATGTACAAATTTTAATTAATGTGCCTGATTTGAATTCTGCCTCAGTGGATGTTTCAGTTGTGCACCCAAGGGGGCACCCAGCCCCAAAAGAAATAGCCCCAACTGAAAATGAGGCACAGCTCCATACTCTGCTTTTCAAAAGACAGGCTACATGTTACTGCAGCCCCAGGATGGCGGTAACCTATGTGCTAACAAGGTATGCTGATTTTATGTATTGCAGCACTTTGCCATTCAGTTAAAATATCTTCTCACCATGGCAACCATTGCATCACTTGGTACTTCTGCCACTTCTGAAGTGCAGAGCATCTTCCTGAAAGACTACATAGAGGAAAACAAAACTAGTAAAAAACAAGACAGGAAACTTCATAAAATCTACAGGAGGTATTGGTGCAAGTTGTTGAGACTCTCCCCAGTTTTTCCAGGATTGTTTTTTTTTTTACACATTATTTCAGTGCATTATGATGAGCATTTATAAATTTGCACATAGTTATATTCCTAAATTGAGTAATTGCATTATTAGTTTTTCTTTACAAAGGTATAAACAGTTACACTCAGGCAAAAATAGCTCAGGCAAAAATAGCTCAATAAAGGAGTGTCTAAGCAGTCTCTGTGAGCTGCCTCTACAGCAACAGATGGGCAACACAGGCCCCAGTCCTGCATACAGCTCCACACAGGCGTGTACTCATCACCTTCAACAAGAGTAGTACTAGAACATACAAAGGTACAGCATAAGCGTGTCCTGGCTATAGCTCTACAAATGATGCATTGTACACAAACTTGTTATTTTGAATCTCTTTTCTTTAACTAAGATTACATCATCATTTTAGGAAACTGAATAACGCAGTTATTCTCCTATGGCACTTGGGCCTGGTCTACACTGAAGGGGGGTGGGGGAGGATCGATCTAAGTTACGCAACTTCAGCTACGTGAATAACATAACTGAAGTCGATGTACTTAGACCTACTCACCACAGTGTCTTCACTGCGGTGAGTCGACTGCTGCCACTCCCCTGTCGACTCCACGTGTGCCTCTCGCAGCGGTGGAGTACAGGAGTCAACGGGAGAGCGCTCGGGGGTCGATTTATCGTGTCTAGACGCGATAAATTGACACCCCCCTCCGCTGGATTGATTTCTGCCCGCCAATCCGGTGGGTAGTGTAGACATACCCTTAGACACGACGATTATGGGTGTGTTAGTAAAGCATGTGCAAAGATAATATATTGTTTTTAAATAGGCAATGACCACCTATAATGTTTGTCACTCCATGATTTAGTCAGCCAGGGCAAAACTGCTATTAGAAAGTTGAAATGATATATAATCAGCACCCCGAAAGGGTAATTAAAGGTATTGTGGGTTAAGCACTCAATTGGAGGCTGTTTCCAAACAGTAATGTAAAATTATGTGATCTTGGAGAGAGACTTTGTGTTACGCTGCTGGAAATAGTGTTGGGTTGGAGGTCTGAGTGAACGCTACAGAGAAACAGTTGCAGTGTGACCCTGAAAAGAAGCGGTGGCTGACAGACAGGCTTCTTAAGCACAAGGCTGGAGTGTCTAGCTTGGATTTTCTGCAAAAGCTGTTTGCCCTAGAGTTCTACTGTGGTTCAGGGAATCAGGATTGGTATATATTTCTACAAATAAATGGATTACATCAAAGATTAACCTGACTGCTTATCATGAATTTCTCATCCAAACAGAAACCTGCTCCAACCACCAGGCCCTAGTCCTATTGTGACCGCTGGGTGTGATTCATAGTCCTACCTGCCAGAGCACCCACATCGCAGTCATGACACGTAGGCTGCAATTACATAGATTCATCCATTTCTACAAAGATGTAGACAAAGTTTTTCCTTTTTTCCATTAATTACAATTTTATAATACTAGGAAACAACAGAGAGTAAAGGACAAAAATAAGAAAGGAAGTGGAGAATATGTGCTAATACAAAATGCAGTGTAAGATGGAATCACATTTATCAGAACCTTCAGTACATTTGTCATGGGCCCAACATGCCCCAAACAATTTTGCTGCAAAAAGCAAAAGGAAATTCTATTAAAGCACCGTCTCCTTGACACATTTCAAGAGACAAAAAAAAAGTTGCTTATTCATATTGTTTGATTTCCTTAGCAACAGTTTAGTATCAGCTGTGGCACAGCTGAGGGCTTGTAAACATGGTGGGGAAAAGCTACAGCATTAATGGTGGAGTATTTATGTTCTGTTGTTTTTCCAGCCTGTGAATAATATTTAAGTGCTTTGTGCCAAATGGAATAAAATTGCCAGGATTCTCATTGTTGAAAAGATAAATCATTGAAGGCAAATACATTTTCAGAGACGCTGTCAGTGTGATAATCATGCACTTGTGTCACTAAATTACGTAAAAATACATGCATTTATGCAGTTGCTAACCCTGTGAAACATTAACAGAAGGAATACCTGGAAGAGTCACTGTCGGGAATTTTTCTGTTCTTTTGTTGCTGTTGTCATTGCTAGGTAACCCACAGACATCAGCCATTACATTATGTTTGAAAAATATTGTAGTTGGCCAAGATGCCACTGTTTGCCCGTCACAGTTTCTGGTAACAATATCATGTCAAGATTTACAAAATCAGTTCAGCAAAAAATTAATCTGACATTCAAGGGGCTAGGAAAATCAATGGAAGTAAGTAAGGCACTTGTTAAATATTGTGAGGTCATGTGATTTTATGAATAACATACTGTCGATGTTTATGCTTTAATGTGGTAGGACACCTTGGACAATAGTCCTCAAGGGAGTAATGAGTGGACCTATAGAATTTCTTGAATGTTAACAAATAACTTTCCCATACATTGAAATTCAAAAGTATTTTTCAGTGAAAATCACCAAATTTCAATCTTTAGAGAACTCTTTAGGACTTTAAAAAGCTGTGCAGTTTGATATTTCTGAGGTGCACATTTATTTAAATATAGAAATTCCAAAGCAGTCAGCCACTTGATTCATCAACTTCAGGATTGTTGAAAAAAAGAATGTTAAAAATGGTTCTGACTGAAATCCTCATAAGCAAGGGAATTCAGAGTTAAGAATGAATATGGATGTAAATGGCCATTTAGACACTGAAAGACTGCTCAAGGCTCTCATACTGCACACTGAAGTCAATGGAAGTATTGTTATTGATTTCAATGGGAGCAAGATCAGGGCCCATATCACTAAGGGCTCAGTCCTGCCAGGTACTGTGACCCCAATCCAGCAAAGCAACATGCGTAACTTTTTATGGATGTGTGTAGTCCCATTGTAGCTAATGGACAGACCTATTCACATTGTGAAGAATGTATGAGATGCCTGTATTATTTTTAATGAATATTGTATGTATCACTGTCCATCTGATTGCTAGCATGGTGTCCGCTCCATGGGTTCGAAGTGTTAACTTAGGTCTGGCCTGTTTTATAAGTTTTGACAGCATAACTGTCAGTCAGAGGTGTGATTTTTCCCCCCTAATCCCTGACTAACATAGCTATGCTGCTGAAAGCCCTAGTGCAAGCACAGTTATACCAGCAAAAATGTAATTTTGCAGATATAGCACAACCCGTTCAGGGAACTGGTTTAAACTATATCAGCAAAATAACTCTTTTTTTGCCAGGCCTGGTCAACACCTAAGAATTAGATCAACCTATCTACATTGCTCAGGGCTGTGAAAAATTGTGCATCCTGTGCGATGGAGTGAGGTTGAACTAACGCTCCCTGTAGGTACAGCTAGGTCGACGGAACAATTCTTCTGTTGACCTAGTTAATGCCTCTTGGAGAGATGGCTTAATTATATCGACGGGAAAACCCCTTCCATCGATGTAGGAACTGTGTATACTGCAGCACTACTCTGTGACTGTGCCACTGTAGCCACTGTAATGTAGACATATCCCTGGTATAAGTGGTATCTTTGCTGTAGGGTTTACTTCTATAGGTAGGCTAGCAAATCCTTTCAAGCATAGACGAGGCAGAGTCCTGCAGAATGGCAGACATGGTTATAGACAGCACAATCACGGATACTTAACAAACAATACAGGTGCCGTGACCTGTTGTTGTTTTGCCCCTGTCCAGGAGGAAAACAACCAACCCAATCTTAGGGCGGAGCCAGCAGCCTGAGCACGACAATGTAGATTACTAGTCAAAGACTATTGACTTGTTTTTATCCACAGTAACAAACACAGAGGATTGGCAAATATAAAAACCACAGTGGAGTGAAGGAAGACACATGGTATGAGACAGAGCTGTTAAAAGGACCAGACCAGAACCAAAACAGAAGATCAGGCAGGAGTGGGGGATGTAGAATATTTTGGTCCACTTTTTTAATATAGAGATTGTTTCCCAGACCACCTCGCCATCTAGTTACATAATATCCCTGTAGCAACTACAACAATTGCTTTCATGGGAAAGTAATCTTGAAAAACTATTTTAACCTTTTAATGCAATTTAGCATATGGAAATAGGGAGGAGAAGACTGCTCCCTGTAGACTACCAGAGGCCCATGGACCTGGGAACCTTTGCCCTAGAACGGGGTCGCCAAATTGCGGCATGTGAGCTACATGCAGCTCTTTTACAGTTAAAGTGCATCTCGCGGAGCCCACCCCTGACCTCCCCATTCTCTGCCTACCAGACATGAGGGGAGCTTGGGGCTTCTGCCCTGTGGTGGGGTGGTGGGGCTAGGGGCTTCTTTCTGTCCAGCAGGGAAGGGAGTCTCTGGGCTTCAGCGCCACAGGGCCCGACTGCCGGGGTGCAGCTCTCGAACTTCTGAAGATTGTTGGATGTGGCTCGGAGGGTCAGTGAGTTTCACCACCCCTTCCCTAGAACATGAACAGATGACATGATACAGGTCTCATCTTCAAAATGGATGATGGCTTCTGGGGCACTATAATGCACTGGTGACTATGGCTTTGCACCACTGCCTTCCACTGGATAAAATCAAACTGTTTAAACATTTGTGAACATCTCCCTATCTGGGCAGCTGATTAGAAAAGCTTATAAAAACCTTCAAAAGTGGTTACAACTAATAGAGATTCTCCTATAGCTTAAATGGTAGAAGCCTGTGTTTTGGGAGGAGCAGAAGATCGACAATTCTGAATATTATTCCCCATTCCATCATACTGGTTAGCTGATGGACTGTGGTGGATGATTTATTGCTGATTTGCTGAGGATTTGCTCATGCTTGGTGCTGACCAAGGCATGGTCCATGTCCTTCCTACCATCTTGGGACCTTAAGGAGGAAGGATGATGTTTTGATTAAAACCTGTGTTTTACAAACAACAAAGTTTTAAAATGCCAAGCTATTTTGGGTGTTTCAGTTTTTGGCTGCCCAACTTGAGACCCCTTAAAGAATCAGGTCCCACTTAAAGCAGCCAAAACCAGAAACTTCCACAATTACTAGTCACTTTCAAAAATCTGAACTGTAATCATTAGTTTCCCTATTTTCTATCTGTAAAATGGGGATATTAAATACTTCTCTACTGTGTGGGGAATTGTAAGGCTAATTCTATCACTGTTTGAAAGGCACTTAGATTACTATGGTGAGGGCCATAGAAATGCCTCTTTAAAATAAAGAAAAGCTTATTCTTCTCTGGGACACATCAGTTATGTCTCCACTACTGAGTTAGCCTGGGTTCTTCCTCAGGTGCTGCCCTGACCTACCTCCCGTGCTTTCAGACAAAACTAGCTGGCATGGCTGAAGGTGTTCTGCTTTCACTCATGTTGTAGTCCCCGGTCGCCACCCACAAGCGGGAGCTCAGTCAGGGTTGTAATTAGGGTGATAGTGTGAAAAATCGGTATGGGAGTTGGGGGTAATAGGTGCCTATATAAGAGAAAGCGCCAAATATTGGGACTGTCCCTATAAAATCGGAGCTGCAGGCGACGGGTATCCCACAGCCTCCTGCTGCTACAGGCAGCTCCTAGTCCCTGCACAGCTGCTCCCCTTCAGGCAGTGTCCTGGACATTTTTGTAAAAGTCACTAAGTGGTCATGGCTTCCGTGAATTTTTCCTTTTTGCCCGTGACCTTTCTGTGATTTTTACTGAAAATATCCATGACAAAATCTTAGCCTTAAATATAGTTAAAACCTAAAGCAATATAGTAATGCTGTTTGTAAACGGGAGTGCCTTGGTCCTTCCTGTAGAAGAAAGGTAGGTTCAAGTTGAATTTTTTTTTAAGAGGCAGTGACCTGTGGGATGGGGAGAAGGTGGAGGAAGAAGTCCAGTGACTTTTTTGTAACTTGTGTTACTTTGTTTCCTCCTCCCCTCAGCTTATGATGACTCAGTACAGAGAAATATTTTGCATTTTATAAGGCTTTTAAATAATATACACAGAACATCAAAAAGTAAATGATGCCATGGAAACAGGTTTTACACATAATCCAGGGAAGCATAGTCTAGGGCTAACAGAGTCATATATCATATTTAGAGAGGATGCATTCCAAATATGGCAATTCTGGGTGTGTGCCTCCTTTCAAATGATTATAAAATGTCTAACTCACATGGCATTGAAATATGGGACCGTAATCATATTAGGGGGTTGACCCTTTTTCAGAAGGTTTCGTTAGTAACTGTGACACAGAAGCCTAGTGGTGGTTCACTACTCTGTCTCAGCAACTCGTGTCAGGCCTGACATACTCACTACACCTCACACACTGTTGTCATGATATTTATCCAAAAGGTGGCATATAATATATCATTAGAAAACTAATAACTCACTGATAATTAAGATTCTTGCGTGTTGTATGTATTGTTAACCTTCAAAGAATTATACAGATGTGCTGGAAATATGTGACTAAAATGTGCTTAAACCAAGAATGTCAGTCGAAGCTGATAAACAGGTTTTTCCAGACAAAGAAAAGGGACTAACACCTCAAGCCAGGTGTGGCCAAGGACAGTGTGTTGGAAATAGCAAGACCTTCATTGGCATTGTAAAAATCGCAAGTGGGGGAGAAGCCAGTTTGGCATCTACACCAGACAGCATGGCATCTACACTTTGAGGGATGCACTTCAGAAGAATATATTTCATAGGTTTACTAGACTATGCAGAGATGGGGAGAGAACCCCTAAGTGATCCCTCACCTAAGGAGTCAAAGTGCTTTGAGCTCTGTGTACTGGGTCCTGGCTAAAAAACAGGCCAGCCATGCTGGAAGAATGACTGTGGTAAGAAAAAATTCTGTAGGCTTAGAAGTTATTTTTACTTTAGTTTGTTCCCAACCATTTCCATCCTTATTCCTTATACTTAGTATCACTTAATCCTATGCCCTTTTGTTAATGAACATGTTTTACTTTTACCACAAACAAACTCAGTGCTTTGAGTAAAGTGGAAGGTTTGCCAGTCCCATTTAAGTAATAAACTGCTGTGTACAGTTTCTTTAAAGGAGCAGTGAATTTGATAAGGTTTTATGGATGCTACAGTAAGAAGAGCTGAGTATGGTAGAGAAAGACATTGTTGGGGAGAAGCTGGGATTGGGAGGGTGTTGGTGTCACCCTGCAAGGAGTAACCAGGTTGGTGGAAGCCTGGGTTGAGGCTGTAGTGCTGTGAACATGCTCCTGGTGTCAGGGCTCTGAACCAAAGCTGCATGATACAGAGGCACCCAGGTTACAGGACAGGTGGTGTCACAACCCCTTACTGGTCTGAGTTGAACCCCAGAGTGTCACGGTAACTACCATGTATTTTATATTTTATTTGCAGTATTGTTGTAGCTGTGTTGGTCCAAGGATATGAGAAAGCTAAGAAATATATTTTATTGGACCAAAGTCTGTTAGTAGAATAGACAAGGTTTTGAGTTTCACAGAGCTCTTCTTCAGGTCTGGAGAAGATAACCAGAATGTCACAGTTAAATATGTGTGTTAGCCCCTTATGTGTAACAGTCTGTCCTACCTTGTATTTAGCTGTGACTTCCACCAACAGAAGTTGTTCGAATAAAATATATTACCTTACCCATATTCTCTCTCTTGAGTATTGTATATAGCCTCTGAATACATACTCAAGTCTGATTTCTTCCCCTTATTTTTACTGTACAAATAATAAAATACAATTATTTTTAAACACACTGAAAATTTCTACCATCATCAGCATCTACACAACCTGAAGTTATATTATCAAATTGAAAAGAAAACTCAAATGTATATGAGACTAGGCAGATAGTCTAGCTGCCAAAATACAAAATTAAATTAAAATATAGTTGAGGTGAATAAGGACACTTTTTATATTTCATGTTAACACTTGCTTTTTATATGACATGAGTTTAAAGGACAAGGACAAAATTTTCCCCTTATTTTTTTTTCTCGTGGTCCTCTTGTTTTGTTATCTCCCTGTTTATCTAGGGCCTGATTCATTATCTGCAAATAATCTACAAGTGGGAAATTACTTGGAAATCCTGGATCCTCTCCTAGCTGACAAAAGTCTTTATATGCAGTCTGCTTATGACCTGCAAGGTTTACTTTTGCAGCCTGCTCCTAGCCCCGTCAGTAACTTTATCTAGTTTCAGACGTGCTCCCAGTGTTGTATTTGACTCCTTTCTCTCTTATTCCCCGAAACCTGATTGTCGTCATCATCTCTTTAAAATCCTTTTTCAAAACTGCCAATTCTTGTCTCTAAAATGTGTTCTCTATGTTATATACTGCACTATTAACCACAGTCGTAACATCCTCTCTCTGCTATCCTCTCTTTCCTGTCCAGTGCATCCAAAAAGCCATAGTTAACATCATCTTCCTTTTCTATTGCTTTGACTGTGTGTGATTCCCTGTCGCTTGTTTTCCCATTACCTTCCACAGTAATTTCAAGATTTTACCTTCATTTTAAAGGCTCTTTGTTCTTACTATTATTTGTATTGACCTAAAATATTGTAACACCCAAAGTCTCTATTCTTGGTTTCATTTTGTTACTTGCTGTACAAACACAATGTGACAAGGTTCCTGCCCCAAGCAGTTTACAATATAAATAGAAAACTGACAGAGTAGCAAAAAGAGATAGTGTAAAAGTAAAGAGGTCAGAGTGGTGCTTGGCAAATGCCATGCTTGTTCCAGAAAAAGCCAGTGTGGAAAGGATGAGTCAACAGGGATAAGAGGATAGCAAAAGGATGAGGAATATTGAAGGGAAGGAGGGGGGAAAAGTGGGGGGAGTAAGTATGGAAAGGCTGTGAACTGATGGGAGACCTTAACATTCCAGATATATATTAGAGAACAAATGCTACTAGTAATGGTACCATCTCTGGGTTTTCTGATGTAATAGCTGGCAGATTTCTTCACCAAATAGTCACTGAACCAGCAATAGGTGATGCTATTTTAGGCTGCTTTGCATAAGGAGTGAGGATGTTATAGAAGAGCTGGTTGTAGAAAATAAGTCATCTATAAGTTAAAAGTGCAAAAGCTATCTGGAATTTGCATCCCAAGTAAAGGGGGGGAGACTTATAAGAAAGAGCTCCAGACATAACTCAATGATAGTAGGAGTAAGCAGAAAGCCTACCTAGAATGGAGGAGAGACTGATCAGCAAATAAAGCTATGTCATGGTAATCAGAAATTGTAGCGATTAAGTGAGACTGGCCAAAAGTCAAGCTGAGATAGACCTTGTAAAGGAAATTCAAATCCATAGTAAAAGTTTTTCCCCCTATAAGTATAAAAAGAACAAGAAAAGAAGAACTGGAGTTGCCGTGCAGCAAGGATGGAATAGAGATTGAGGATAATCTAGGTATGGCCCAAAAACTAAATGAATGCTTTGCCTCAGTTTTCAGTAAGGATGACAATGTAGAACATGAGGGACAAGGCAGGATGACTAATGTGAATGAGGACATAGAAATAGAAATTACCGCATCTGAAGTGGAAGCAAAACTCTCAACGTTTAATGCCCTCAAGTCAGGGTGGCGGGGGGACACACACAAAATAATCTTCATCCCAGAATACTGAAAGAACTGGCACATGAAATTTCAAGTTTGGTAGCAAGAATTTTAAAAATATCTATCAAATCAGGGTGGCGCTGTATGACTGGAGAATAGCAAACAAAGGAGAAAAGAAGTCACAGGGAAATATTTTGAAACTTAGTTTCATTTCAATTCAGATGTGAAACCAAAAATTTCAAAAAATTTCTGTGACAGGGAAAGTCTGGCTTGCATGACTCTGGGGCAGTTCACATGTCAGGCTGCACTGAGGGCATGGACATTAAGCTCTTGGATCCCAGATTCATCAGCAGTCTGCCTCACTGGCTGTTCTGGAACTACAGATCCTGAAAGTCCCTAGGGTTCCCAACTCTGAGGCTGTCCACCTGGCTGGGTGCCCTAGAGCTGTGGACCCTGGAAGTCCTAGCAGCCCTTCAGGTGGGCCGACCAGGCAAGCTGGCAGGATTCAAAAGTTACCTGGCAAGTAGTGTTCTGGAGGAAGTAGTCAAAATCAAACCATCTACGTGGAACATTGTGATGAATCAGTGAATTCCGATGAAAACTGTTTTGTTGGATTTTTGTTGACTCCTTTGGTTTCTTGTGAGACAGTTACAAATAGTCTTGTTTTATCTAAAGATATTCCAGTCAGTATACACCATGTTTTTTTGGCATGGCAAGCTCATAATTGTGTCAAACTGACCACAGGGTTGCATCAGTTTCAGCTAATACAGCTAAAATAATATTTAATTCTCATTTCACCAGCGTTAACATTTTTTTATCAGTGTTATGCATTTAAGCCTACATTTGGGTGTCTTAGAAATTAGTGATAGAAAAGGTCTAGAAACATATTCCTCAACTAATGGAGAATGTTTTCAAACCACATATTTTCCACAGTTTTGTCTAGTCTAATTTCAGACAACAAGAAACAGGGCTTCCGATACTGCCCTTAGAAGAATATTATTCCAATGTGGATAGCTTTTATATTTCATGCTTACATTTTCTTTTTCATAAATTCTTCACATTGCTCCTAGTTGTATGCCAAGGAGACGAAAGAAAGCCACCAAGAGAAAAAGGGAGTCAGTAGCCACCAGCAGAAAGGGACCCAGAAATAGTTTACAATAGCATAATTATAGTACATTACATATCATAAAATCTAAACCACTTACAATACTATAGTGCTTTTGCAGAAGCTACATTAATGTGGGACAGGGCCGGCTCCAGGCGCCAGCTAAAGAAGCAGGTGCTTGGGGCAGCCAATACCAAGGGGCGGCACTCCGTCTGCTATTGGGGCAGCACGTCCGGGTCTTCGGCAGCAATTCGGCGGCGGGTCCCTCAGTCCCTCTCAGAGCGAAGGACCTGCGGCCGAATTGCCGCCTTTTTTTTTTTCCTGCTTGAGGCGGCAGAAAACCTGGCGCCGGCCCTGATGTGAGATGTAATGTTACAATTATTTTTATTCATGCGATATTTTGTTTATTTTTGGATTCATCACTGGGGGCTATTCAGAGTCACGTAAATTAAAGTAAATATATATTCAGGTTATTCATGGCCCTCAGGTTGAGACAAGTCGCCAATGCAGCCTCCGTGCTACAAGGGTAAAGGTACACTGCTAATCCATTCATAGGTACTTTTGTATGAGTATTACAGTAGGCTGAGTATAAAAATCTGGAAGTCTTTTGTGTTTCCATATTTTGTCATGATATTTACTTGCCATTTATTTTATTCCAGTCTTTATCAGCAACTGAAGTTAAATGCCTTAATTTCATCTTCCTACTTACCACTCTCAAGCATTTGTTTTCTTGATGTTTTATATTGTTCTTCCTGATCTTGTCTCTCATCTTCGTTCTTAATTGTCTTCCACAAAATGAGGAGGGAGGGAAATACCATTGTTAAAGTGCTTTCCGTCTAGTTTGAGCTGTCTGAATTTCTTTTCAGTGTTGCACTGCACTGTAATGATTCTGTCTTAAATGCATGATATGCAGCACCAAAATTTTGTGTCCAAACAATCATACATATTTATTTCATTTTGATTATGTATGTATTATGTTTGTTATGGTACTGCCTATGGGCTAACTGAGAATGGGACCCCCTTGTGCGAGGCATTGTGCAAACACAAGATAAGAGACAGTCCTTGCACCGAAGAGCTTGCACTCCAAGTAGCCAAGGCAAAATAGAGAGGAAAGGGATACAACACACAAGCAGAGGGAATCATGATGGTTTGTAAACGTTAAATTCTATGATTCTGCTTTTTATTGGTTTGTGTTTCTTGTGGACTCTTTTGGGTGGGGTTTTGTTAGGAGGGAAGTGGCTAAATGGAAAGACAAAGGAAGGAAGCTTGCCAGCAAGGGTTGGAGCCTGTGAGGAAGGAGATGGGAGGGGATTGGCACGAACAGCCAATCAGTACAGAGGAGAAGAACATTCAGAGTGAAGACTGCAGAAAGCAGCCTGATGACATCACTATCCGGCATCTTTGCTTACACTACTTCACAGCTGCTCCGGCCATTTTAAGGCCACATCCACAATAATAACTTTTGCTGGTATAATAATGTAAGTTGGCGATGTGAATTTTTTTTAACATTTCTAGACCAGCAAAACCCCTGCTGTTGATTTACTTAAACCAGCAAGAAAGTTTATTTTGACTGGGAAATAAATCATGGGTATAAGCTACACCAGCAAACGTACTTTTTTGCCAGTATAAGATCTGACTACACTAAGAGGGTTTTCTGGTATAGCTATATTAGAAAACCATTTATAGTGTAGACCTAGCTTAAGTCTTTGGCTGGTTCCTTCCTACAATTTCTTGCCCCAAGACCACATGCATGGCTTGTGGGAGGAGTGGGACCACATAACCTTAGTGCTCCCAGAAGAGAGGATCTCTTCTGCATGGTTCTGAGTTGGGAGCTGTGGGTGGCTTACTGATGATCAGTGTCAGCTTTTAATAAGTGCCTCTTGCTCACATGAAGTAACAATAAAATTGGAATTTGCACAAAGTATGCCTAATTCCCATGTCCTGATGCTCCCTGAACTCTTAGAGGATACCATAACGTCAGATGGAACTTTCCTCTGGAATCGAATAATTTTAAAGGAATATCTCCCCTTTCTTCCATAACTGAAAACTTCAGAGAATGGGTATCAGCAACTACATCAGTGATTATGACATTCTTCCCAAATGTAATGAAATGACTTCTCATCCAGTACCCCCAAACTCTTATGCATCTTGTGAAGTCATTTGCAGCTGTGCGAAGCAAGCACGAAATGCTACTACTCTCATTTGGAGTGTCTTACACGTGTTTGGCCCACACTTTGCCCAGGAATAAATAACTACACAAGATGCAAGGCAAAGTTGAAAAATAGCCCCATTGGTTCTAAATGTTCCACAGACATAGCTCTAGCTAAATGATCCTCCCATGCTGTGAGCAACAAAAAGTCCCACTGAAATCCAAGAATGCAAGATCTCTCCCCAGAATGGGATTGAAAGATTTGTTCTGATGAAGAGACTGCTATTGTGTGTACAGTACAGCATGTATTGTGTGTACAGTACAGCATGCATGTATTTCTCATCCCTGGATTGGGATGAGAAATACATTTCCTTCCCACATGTTTCCTCATGCTTCCACATACATTTCCTTCCACATGTTTCCTTCCCACATGCTTCCTGGAATGGTTCTGTGTAAGAAATGAGTTTAGCTCCATTAACCTGGAGGATTTCTCATGCCTTTCATCCCAAAAACCAGGAGTCAGAAGTGTCCTTAGACAGTAAATCAGACAATCTGCATAGGTACGAGAGGACAAGATATAATATATTTATGTTACCAATGATACATCTATGCATTACTAACCAAAAGAAAACCTCTGGTGGCGTTTTAACACATTTCCTCAGAAATCTTTCAGAAGTTTTTAAACAGACACATTTTGTTTGCTGATTAAGGCGGGGATTATCTAAAGGACTATAACTGTTGATAAATGTCAGTATATTGACATTAGAACATAGTCTTCTTATAAAATAAGATACTCAGTCCATGCAGAAATGTTAACATAGAGCCTAATGCAATGATAGTGGTAGAATGAAGGTTTCAGCTTTGCATTCCGGTAGGACTTGCATTTAAATTAGATTAGGGTATAATGAATACTGCTTTTAGTATGGATGATGCTTAGACTGACTGCCTTACTCATCACAGACAGCACTTAAAAATGAAAACCACACTAGTTCATGATGAAGATTTTACACTATTTGAATAGAAGCCATGCTAGTGCTTAACAAATGGATCCTTTTTATGCATTTCTTGGCTATGCACATCTTTTTGGAATTAAGGTGTTTTATGTTATAGTCATAGCTGACTTCTTTTAGGAGATGACTTCATAATCTGCATGAAAAAACTGTGGTGGCAGCGATTGGCTTTAACCTCATATGGCCCTTTAGGCTAGAGAGGATGAGTTGTAGAATTGATTTGTGTATGCTGTTTATCTGAATGTGGCTTTGCTGTAATTAGTTTTAGCTGCTGTCCACTTTCACACAATCCTGTTCATTCTGTCGTACATTGATACATGGTATGGTTTTGGTGACTTTGAATTTCCCTTTGGTCTATTTCAAGTGTAGAGAGACTGTATAATTTCATTCAGATTATTTTTTTACCCTGAATCCAGAGTACAAATGCAAAAATTGTATTGCTCTCCAAGTAAAGCCATTAGTAATTGTTAGAGCAGTGGTGGAATGTGGACTGGTTGTTATGGCTGTACACAAACTAGAACTGGAAGTCCAACATTAAAACTAATCACTGCCATTGTCCTAACAGAGCAGCAATAAAGCATTAATTAAACACATTGGAAATCCCATCCTTGGGGAACCAACTGTCTGAAAGTCATGGCTTTCTGGAAAATAAAGCAAACTCTAAATTTTAAAGCAATTGCAGTATCTTTTAAAAATGCCAGAGTGACAGCCCTGGAAATTTGTCTAATTAGATGTAACTAATGGTCATGTGGAGGCAAGATTCCCCACATTGCCATACTGCTGTGACTCAACCTTGACCAGGAGGGCATCTAAATGGTTAAGAGGTTAATTTATTCTCCTTACCCCTTTGCTCCTGAGACAGCTAATTGTGAGTGTTGGTTTTTGAGATGTAGACATCTTTCCCTTGGAAATTGGTTTTACTTTTTCAATGTGAACTTTAAGACTACCACACAATTCTTCCTCCAGTCCCCCCAGAATTGAATAACACAATAGCAAATGTATAATACTATACCTAAAGCTTATTAAAACAAATACACTTCAAAAATAAATCAGTAGATACAAATGTACTACATTTAATATTTGATTGCATGTATGCAGACATGCTTCAAGTGAAATTATTTTCTGCTAAGTGACTCTGCAAAACTAATATTGTGAGGTTACGAGTTTCCAGGGGCTCAGTCATTTCCAGTTCAAATATTTTCAGCTTGCAAATAGATACATAGTTTTTCTTCTAACTGCAAACTCATCCTAAGATCCGAGACTCAGACTGGATTCTTTCCTGATCGTGCATTGTCACAAGTTGGGGAAAAAGGCCAATTTATGCTCCAGGGACATTTATCTAATGCCAGTGCCTTTAGGGGGTTAGCAAAGGTGTACGTGATTGCCTTTGTAAACTGTACGGTGTAAGTGAACCCCTGTGCTTGTGTGGAATGCCATTGACTTCAGCTCTGCATGGTTGTAGGTGTCTGCCCATGTACAATAGCTTGCAGGATCAGTACCATAATGAGTGATTCTGTTGATGAACTGGAAAGAGTAGAATCTGGCTTATTCTTTCTTAGCTGTGTTATCTTAGCTGGATTACCAGAAGTGAATGGTGGTAGATACTTTTGTTCCCAGATTAAGGAATTATGACTCTGAATGCAGACAGGATGCAGATCTGAGAAAAAAGGTGTCATTGTTCTAAGAGCAGAAATAGACATTAAGGACCCTGTCAAGTTTTTGATTTGTCCTTTACTCTTTGTTCGGTGTTTATACATTTGTACACATTTTTTAATAAAATCCTATGTATTGATTCTCCCCTTTCCCCTCTTTCCACACACACATCTTGAGACTGGCATATCTTTTTCCTTATGCATCAACATCATCGTTCTTATTATTTATTTGTATTAGAGTACGTGATGGGGTATAGAAACCCCACATTGGAGAGCAAGGGGCTAAGGAGCAGCTCTGGGCCCAGGCATCCCTGCCCAGCTGCACCTGCAAAGCCTGCACAAGCTGGAGGTGAGACTTAAAAGGGGATGCAGAGTAGCTCAGAAGGGGTCAGGCAGGGGAAGGGAGCTGACCTCTGCTCTGAGCTATGAGGAATTACTGCCCAGGAGCTCTCATGGCCAGAGAGCTAGAAAAACAGACCCAATAGAAACTTACAAAGGAGAGACTGGTGACTGACTTGGAAGGTCAGAGACTTTATATGTAATTCTGTAATTTACTCCATGGGGGAAAGGGAAACTTGGGTAGGAAGTTGTTCTGGGTTCAGCTGCGTAGCACCTCAAAGTGTAGAATGTAGCTGCCTGCCATCAGACCCTGGATTAGAGCCTGGTGAAGAGGGTGAGCCTGGGCTCCCCTGCCCCCTCCCAAAAGACCGGACAACAGAAGCCTTTACCTCGGTAGGGGGTGCAGCTGGGGAAGAGCCTGACTGTTCAAGGGCCCAGACCCCAATGTCCCTGTACTAAAGTGAAAGCCCTGAAGTGCTCAGGGGAGCTGAGGGACAGGACTATATCTGAAAAGGGGGAACGGATCTCTGGCTCCTTGTTTTGGTTACTGTTATATCTGAGAGGGAATGGTGCATTGTTTACAATCGATACTTAAATTCCCCACTTGGTTAGAAAAATGCTAAAGGAGATCAGATTTTGAGTCTCATATAATTGAAAATCCATCTTTCTCTCTCCTCATGAGGCATGTGTATTCAGAAGAAGCTTCATTGTGTTGGTTTGGAGCTTACAAAATATGAGTGCGGATTTGCAGAAACAAACCACCCAACCTTGTCCTATCTCTACAATATATGGTGGCTTTGTGATCTAGTGCCAAAAGGCTTTATTGTAAGTGATCAAAGCTACAACTGACACTAATTACTGTTTTCTTTTAGTTCCAAAAGGAGAACTCCTGCTTTTGTTCATGTTCCATACCCCATCAGGGACAGATCCTTCCCATATTAAATGTCTTCAGTATTCATAAACCAGTGAATACTATGATTAATCCAATATCTCTAGTTCAGCATTTTTCTCTGATGTTAGAGGTTATATTGACAGCACATCTGGAAAACTGGGACAAGCCTGGCAGTGATTGAAAGTACTTGTGGGCCTCTTGCAATACAGTCAAACAAAGTAATAAAAGTAGAATGCCATGATTTCCTAGGTAATAATTACAGTAAAGCTGTATATATTTCTTACAGCCAAGTAATAAATATTGGACTCAAATGTAGTAAGGACACATTGTTTGTCTATCTTTGTATTGACAACTACAATGCTACAAAAATTGTGCTGTGCCTAACATAATTTGACATGATGTTCTTAATAATTTAAAGCAAGAAGTTATTGGATTTTAAAATGCCGACTTAAAGTGCATTCTAGATGGACTGATACAACCAACTGCATTTACAATGATGCCTTAGATCTCAGGATGCTTTACAAATGATCAGTGCCTATCCCGATTTCCCAGGTAGATCTGCTGAGATACAGAGTGGTATAATAGCTGCTCAAGGTAACTCAGTGAATAAAACCCAGGCACCAGATTCTCCTTCCACAAACATGATCAACTACAACTGAAAGCAATGGAAATTTGTCTTGCCTGGGGAGATTCCAGGACTATAATATCTGACTCACCGTTAGTACATCCTAACAACTAGAATTACCATAAATTCCACGCTAATCATTAGTCTGTGCATTGACCCACAGTTTGGTCTCATTACTAATAAGTTTTCAAGTAAATTAACACACTAAACAAGCATTCTGACACCAAGATGCAGTATTAGTTTTGAAATGACAAGCACACAATGATGCCAGAGTTACTCAACATAGTTTCCTGACATGGCTTCCCCATTTACCTTTCAGTGTACAGCAAGGACCTATGCAGAGTATATAAACATCAGCAGAAAATCATTGTGAAAGCACCCTCTACATGCTCCCATCTGAAGGAGGGTACATATACAGCAGATTCTGGTTAATAGGAAGCCGGATATTGACAATTTCTGCTTAATAGCATCATTTTGCCGGAATCAGTCCCATCCGATTGACTTTCATATCAGTGGGATTCAGATATCAGCAATGGCATGCTGCTTGTAAACAACATTTTTGGAAGAGAGGCTCCAGCTTCAGGCAGGTTTACGAAGCTGCACCCTGGGAAGGAAGTGGTGAGGGGTGCTGAGCACCCACAACAGGCGGGTTTCCGAGGCTCTAGCCAGGGAAGGAAGTGCTGGGAACATGCCTCCCCTGCTTGCAGCCTTGCACACCTGCTTGCGGCCGGTTCTCAGCTCGTCCCAGCACTTCCTTTTGGGGCTGCAGCCCTGCAAACCTGTCTGCATACAGGGACTACACAGGAGGCAAGGGGCTGCAGGCTGGGAGGGGAAGCTGAGGGAAGGGGAGCAGCAGCCTGGATGTTGGAGGTGCATGGTACCTCTTTCTGTGCTCTCCGGACTATGCCCCGCTGAGGGGCTGCACCCAGTGAAGGAAGCATTGGGACCTACTGACCCCTGGAGAGTGCACGGAGATGTACAGCTCCACATGTGCCCAGCATCCTCACTCCCTGTAGAAAGCCCCAGCCTCTGGGCTGTACCTCCTGCTTCCTGTTGCTGTCCTGCCTGCAGGCCGGTTTGCAGCACTACAGCCAGGGAAGGCGTATCCCAGTGCTTCCTTCCCTGGCTTCTGCCATGTAAACCTGCCTTCTGCTTATTAGCAGCTGCCGGATAATGTTGGCAGCTGAGGGGTTGCCAACAAATGGAATCCACTGTACAACATTTTTACCATATTGATTTTATTGAGGAAGACTTGTAAGATGGAGCCAAAGCCCTGAGATCAGCCTAGAAGGAAGTCAAAGGACTGGAGATTTAGTCAGGAGATTCAGAAATATTTGGCTTGCTGAATAAGGACATAATTCGTATTGCTTAGTTAATGAATTTTATTTAGATAATGAATTATTTACTAGTGTACATTTTTGGTTGTCTACCATGGAGCTTGAAATGCAATAAAATGTGTAAATGGATAATTTAGAAGTCTGACTCGAACCCTTCCAGTTTTGAAAAGTCAGCAGAAAAGGGCTTTGGGGAATTTTTAGAATCTATGAAGCACACTGTCTCACAGAACTAAGGGTTTTTCTCTACAGAACCATTATTGCAGGTTTCCTCTCTTCGTTATAAGATCATTGCTGGTTTCAGTAAGGACAAATCAGCTTTTTAAGCAAATAGGCTGTTGAAACTCTGCAGTGACTGAAAGTGTATCTGCTGTGACAATCTTTAAAACTCCTTAATACATCTTGGGAAAGAGGGGGGCATGCAAATGTTTTGGACAAAATGAATGGAGGAGCTTGGAAAGGAGACCAAGCAATGTAGCTATTCTGGCTGGCTCTGTGAACACCCACCAGCTGGCTAGCTTGAAAGGGCTATCCTCTGGATCCATGACCTCGGAGTGCAATCATGAGAGCAGTGCCAAGGCATCCTGGGCTCTATGTATGCTTTCCAGCTAAAAGGGAGAATATGCTGCACCCAGATAGATCCAGCGATCCCCAACAATATATTTCATTTAGGCTCCCTGGGAAATAGAACCATACAGACACACCAACTTCTTCAGCTTTATTTAACAGGCTCTGTGACTGACTAGGTTTTTTAAACAGCTAGATTGTGTAACGAGGTATCAGCTGCCTGGACTTATACTGTATGTACAAAGTGGAAGGATTAGACTGGAAAGAGAGATCTAGGCTTCATCAATCCTTCTTTCTTATCTGCTGCACTGATAGTAGCAAATGGCACTAAATTAAATACAAGGACTTATTCAACATTTACTAACATAACCTATCAGAAAACTTTGCCTGTATAAGGAGAAAAGCCAAACTAGTTATTATCTTAATTTACATGCACAATGAATTCTTCAGTTTGTGAAGTGGCCAGATGGGATGTAAAAGGAAATGGGGTAAAACCAATAGTGGTGTGGATAGGAAAAATAAGAGCAATTTGGCAAAGTGACCAAATTTTTTTTGATCTTCCCACTGCCCAAAGAGGGCACCCAAAAAAGTGGCCCCCCAAGAGTTTAAACCTTTTCACATCATCTTTAATTTTTGTTACAATCATGGTTTCCAATTTAAATCCACTCCTTCCCCTGCTCTGTGTATCTGCCACACACTGATATACTGTCAAAACAACGTACAAGAGTAGTCTATTATTTGCTAAGCACTGACAGTATGCCAGGTGCTATACAAGACACAAAAAAGAACAGTACCTGCCTAAGGAGTTTACAGGCTAAAAGAGACATCGCTAAGGCTAGATGCACTAGGAGACCCAGAGGAGGCTGATAACTCAGTTTATTGATTTTTAATTTATTTATGAAGTTTAATATCAATTTAATATCAATTTTAGCTCCGTCTGTCTCCCATTCAGCATTGTGGTGGTGAAGGCAGATAACTGATTGTGAGCCTTGCTGAAGAGCACCTTTGGAAGGGATGTCAACGAGGAGAGCGTGAGCCCTTACTGCCCTTGGATTGGGAGCTTGTTCCCTGGAAGGATACAGGGGATTGACAGGGTTGGATCAATGGGGGAGGAGGCTATTATTAGTAGAAGCATACTATATGAACACGGTAGGTATGGTGTGGGAAACGGTGATACCTAAGAGGAGGCAGTTGCTGTAATAAAGGTAGGAAGGGACCAGGGCTCAGTCATGTTCACTAAAATATTATTTTACAATTTATGCTCTGAGGAGCAGTTAAGAGCCTATGTTTTAATTCAGATAAAAAAAATTTGAAGTGTAGATGAAGTGTTTCATCAGGCTGAGGCTCTTCCTGGTTGCCAGCACAGTTCCTTGGACAATAGACAAACAGTGGGGAGGTAGTTAGAGTTGACCTGAGACTGCTTTAACCTGTACTGGAGGCTGTACATTCTGGTGACTAGCCCCAGAATATGAGGAACATAAAGTGACCACCCTCGACTCACTGAACCTCAATTCCTGCACCAAACAGAGTTCGGCCAGAACAGAAAATTGGGGCCTGAGGTGTGGCTGCTTCCACAGATGAGTGCATCACTGCATCGCTTTCTCAGAATTTCAGCTTTCACAAAAGCAAATAGACATCCAGGCATTTTTTAGCCTGTCATTTTCCCCATGAGACTCGCATACAACTCCCATTGAAGTCAACAGGACTGTTATGTTCTTCTGAGGACAGATTTTGGACTTCACTTTATATTAATCTATAATGTGAGAATGTGTGCACTTGAAGGAGATTTAACTAGTAATTGTATCTGTTGTCTGCAGAAT
This sequence comes from Macrochelys suwanniensis, assembly GCA_033296515.1. Lineage (NCBI taxonomy): Eukaryota > Metazoa > Chordata > Testudines > Chelydridae > Macrochelys > Macrochelys suwanniensis. Next base: position 37,983,054 of record CM065777.1, read on the forward strand.
GTGAGTTCTTTACATTATTCAAATCCTTAAAATGTAAATCGTCCTATTTTCATAATCTCACCTTTACTGTCAATGTCTTTTTTTTTTCTAAGCCTTTGCACTTTATCCTTCATCGAGCAGTTTCACATTAAGGTTAGCATTATCATGTAAAGCGGCTGCTTTCAAATCCTCTGGAGTTAGTGCCACTGCAGGCGGTGGGGCAGCTGGCACAATTTGGATCTGTGTTCTAGGATGAGGAAAGTAACAGATGAGCCAAGCATGCAAGTATTTTAGAATGTTAGAAGAATGCTAGAATGACACAAGAATGCTATGAGTGTGCCACACAATGTGCCCTGCTGCTTTACCATTACATAGGAAAAACACTAATGACTGACAGATTATTTTAATTTTGTTAGTCAGTAATAAAAATGATTATTCATAGGAAAAAATGTAACCAGACCAAACAAAAGCCACCCATGCCTTTGTTAAAGGAATTACAGTATGTTGGAGTAATTGTTTAAGAACCTCAGACAAAGATTATCCTTGTAATGCCACAAGAGTCACTGAGACCTTTGATTAACTTTGGCTTCATCAGTGCAGAATGCATGAATTGAATTTATTCAAAGGCTGACTGAACTGACACCAGCCATTTCGGGGAAAAAAGATCTAAGCAGTGAGGTTACACGTGAATAGTTATACATTTATGATAAAAAAATATAAGGAGAATTACTCCTCATGCCTGGGACATAAACTGGAAGTAATTCTCTCCCCCAGAGCAGAGTTATAGATCAAGGTGTTTTACATGAGTATTATGCCTTGCTCTGAAGCATTTGGCCACCATTCAAGGCATAATACTACTCTGCAGTATGGCAGTTCTCATATCCTTATGCAATTTAACTATCTACCTACTGCCATACATTATTCTGTTGGAATGCATCTCGAGCGGTAAGGAGTTTATTCTTACAAGGGACCTATAAGGCAGGGAAGAATAATCTTCATTTTACAGATGGGGAACTGAGGCACAGAGAGATTAAATTACTTGTTCAAGGTTACACAGGAAATCATGTGTCAGAGCCAGAATCACAATCATGGTCTCCTGAGTCTTGATCCTGTGCTGTAACCACAGACCACCCTTCCTTGATTGTTTGTACAAATATCCCATTTTTACATCTTTTCTCTGACCTCTTTTGGGCTTATTCATCCATCTTTTTCATCTCCCTTTGCTTATGTAGCAGCCATTCTCTCCTCTTCCTCCCATCCCCCGCCCCCGCTCCTTAGCAGCAAGGGCAGTTGGAAAAAGAATTAAGTTAGACAGAAGAGTTATTTTCCTCTTCTGCCTAAAATATGTCAAACGTATGCAGAGTATTTTCAGAAATTTTCCTACAATCTTAGTGTAGTTTGGGGTTGAGTAAATATGAATTTTACAGACTCCTAGGGTGGGAGGAATTACTGCTTACATTTCTGTTTTCCTTTTTGTTTTGTTTTGATGATGATTTAGGTGTTTCTGGATGGATACATCATTTGTGATTTCAAAATATAGCTACTTGCACAAAATTACTGTCTTAAAGGAAAGCTTCTTTTTCACTAAGTTTCCTGTGGTATTTGCTAACTATTTCCAAGAATTTAAGGGATCTTCTGGGTTTGGGGGAGGGGGGGGGGAACTCTGTTTTTCTCATGCCTTCCTCTTGATTCCAGACTCCAATGCAGCTGAATTAGAGGCTTCACTTATGAGTTACAGTATATGCAGATCACATGGACATAGTCTCCATGGAAACTGTCTAATTTGTGCTTATATTCAATTAGAGTTGTCCATTACCTCTCCAAATGAAATTTAATTTGAATACATGTGCCAGTCATTTTTTAAAATCGTATGATATTCCTTTTCTGTCATTTGACTGACTAGATTTCTAGGAGTTTGAACTTGAATAAAAAAGTTTATTTAACTATGATAAATGTAGGAATACATGTTACTTTTTCTGAAATTTTTAAAATATTTTCTGATTCTCTTTTCCATACATTATCTGGACTCTTATCCCACTCTTATAAAATCAATTATATTAGCTGAAGCCTAGAGTGAAGCATGACCAGGAACAAACATTTGTGAGTGTCTAAATTAACATTTGCCACCATGTTATTTAATTTGAGTTAATTGAAAATCAGTTAATTCACATTACAACACAACTAAAAACTGCAGACTAGAAAGTTTACTAGGCCAAGAAATATACAAGGTGTATACATTTATTAAATACAGTATTGAAATCTGCAAAAACTGTAATTTTGTTTTCATTATAAGTCAAACCACACAAAGTACATACCTGATGTGGTGATTATATAATCTTGGTTCCTGAAAAGAAAAGCAGGTGTGGCCTAATTTGTAGCCTATTTCAAAGGTTTGACTGTTCACCTCAGAATAAACAGTTGTATTCATGAATGTGAGTTAATTGGAAATCAGCTACTCAGGTTACAACTCAACAATGGCTATTAGCCAGGATGGGTAAGGAATGGTGTTCCTAGCCTCTCAGAGGTGGGTGATGGATGGCAGGAGAGAGATCACTTGATCATTATCTGTTAGGTTCACTCTCTCTGGGGCACCTGGCATTGGCCATTGTTGGTGGACAGGATACTGGGCTGGATGGACCTTGGTCTGACCCAGTACGGTCATTCTTATGTTCTTAACAAAAATAATCTAGAGAAGCCCAATATGTCACTGTGTTTGTTCCCTGAAAATGTGTGCCCCGTTTCCCAGTTGGCTAAGCAGTGGGAGACAGGAAGTACCTCCCCTTTCACTTCCACTCACTCTTCTACTTTGGACCACTTGCGCTTTTGATTAAACAACAGGGTATGGGGAGAAATACTACGAAAGACTATCTTGACTTAAAGAATTTCCAGGGAACTGTATCAGAAAAAAAAGTGAAGAATAGGACCAAAAAAGGGACATGACAAAATAAAAATAGAGAATGTAAAGATAAGGATAATTGTAGGTAGTTATATGCCTTTTGTTATTGCAGTTTCTGAGCAAGTAAAGTTATTATACTAAGACACGGTGAGACTAAGTGACTCGCCCAAGGTCACACAGGAAATCTGTGGTGAAGAGAATTGAACTAAAATGGCAGAAAAGTCACAAACAGAAAATTACTGGACCTTATACATTCAGACTTCAAAAGATTAAGTCGTGAGTGAAAGAAAATAGGCTGAAAATCATTGATAGCAGTGAAATAAGCAGAGAGAAATGGGAAGTATTTACAACACAGCTGGAGACGTTACACTAAGAATTCTTTCCAAAGTAACTAAAAAAGGAAATCTAAAAGGGCAGCAGAAATCAATGTGACTAAGCAGAGATGGTAAAAGCAACATGCAAGAAAAACAAAAGGCATTTATTGATACAAAGAATCTGCCCAGGTGGGAAAGTTACAAAACCAAACAAAAAGCATAAAAATAAATTCAGAAAAGCAAGAAGGGCAACGAATATTTGAGAATTTAAGATCCCTTTCCCCTCACAACATTCAGCACATACAGTATGGTGAGTCATTTAAAAATGAATGGAGAGCTTATAGCCAGGAATATGGAAATATCAGCATTATTAAATAGTTACTTTGTTTCTGTCTTTACAGAGGAAGAGGGTGGCGATCTGCTCAAGTCGGGGATCAGTTTTCCGGGGACGACAGAGGAGGAGCTAGGTACAAATATTATCTCTTAGATAACTTTATGCTAAATAAGGTTAGAGGCACTTAAAGTAGACTAAGAATCAGGTCTGGATAATATGGAACCAAGTAGTGAGCAAGGAAATTGATGAAGCTTTAATTTTTCCTAAAATATGTAGATTGAATTCCCAATTAATTGGGAAGTACTACAGAAAACCTTTTTTTTTTCTTTAAAAAGACCCAACAGGAAAATAAACTAAGAAAGTATATAGTCTTTGTCAAAATGTTAATGTACCTTAGTAAAGGTCTTCACCCAGATGTGCATATTTTCAAATTAATTAAAATCTTAGGGGTGTGGTTTATTTGTTTGTTTTTCTTTTTGAGTAGTTTTGCATTTTGTTAGGAATATTTAGTATTTCTGTCAAGACCGCTAAATTATAAACTGAAAGTAAATCTTGATCATTATCCGAAAGGGTCTGGTTAAGAAAAAAAACCCAGAAGAGTGCAGTTAGATTAAGGAGTAGTGATTCAGGGACAGGAGGCCATTGTGTTTAGCTCATCTCTTGGGGTGAGATTTTCAAAAGCAATCAGTGCTGGCCTAACTCTGCGCCTATTGAAGTCAGTGGGAGTTCTGTAGATATCACTAGAAGAATATATGAGTTTTGAAAAACATGCATTTCCCAAGGTTGCACATTAGAGATTAAAGATTAAGGAAAAGAGTTATGGGATAAGGCATCAATAGTGCTGGATGGAAGATTGTACTAAGAAGAGATGAAAACTATTCAGTTTAGTAAGGGGCCACAAGTGAAATATTTCCACCTCCACTCTCTGTTTGTTCTCATACTGTATGGGGGGAGACATGGTTTAAAATTGTGGTTCAGTAGGATCCCTATCAATGGACGCACACCAGATTACTATCAATGGAGGCAACACTACGCCTACTTTTTATGCCACTCTGGCTCCCAGCTGTCCCCTTCCCTAGCATGTGGGAGTTGTAAACACTTTTGTGCCACTGCAACCTACCTACTGGGAACTTTCTGAAGACAAAGCAAATAATATATAGGTCGATGCAAGCTGGTGCAGAAATACGTGGCTCCTTTAGGTGATTGGGTAGGCAGTAGCTAGTGGAGTTCCATGCAAGCAAATGGAAAATAATTAATCAAGGAATAAGGAACCAGCCTCGGGAATATGTGCTAAATTGATCTATCATCCAGCATCCTGATTAGGAAAAGATTGTGGAGTTATTGTATAAAATTAATTAAAACCAGTAGCGAATGTAAAGAGCGATCAATAAGAAAAAAAGCTGCATCAGCAAAGGAACAGAAGACAAAAAGAGAGGTGATATTGTTACAGGATAAGCATTCACTAAATATTGTGTGCTGTACTGGTCATACCAAAAAAAAGTATTTGGGATAGGTTGGACCCCCTTTTTGGGGTGCCACCGGATGTGCTGGGGTTCCATTGAGCCCGCCTGCCCTACCAGCCTGGGTTTCCCTTACTCTGTGCTGCTGTGACAGGCTCTCAAGCCCCTTTCCAGCACACACAGAGGCAGGAACACATCCAGCTGTAGAATCACAGAGTCTGGGATTAGCTCACTGTGGGAGGGCTCAGCAAGGGGAATGCCAAGCTCTCCTGTGCACACACCCTCTGGAGTATAAACCCAAAATGATATTGTCTTGCACTGAATAGAGATCTATATAGTGTAAGCTCATAAAAATTGCCCCCTCTCTCGAAGTGGAGGGAGATATGCACAGTTCTTCCCCCCACCCCCCAGTTATGAATAGCACAAACTGGGTTTTGGAATAAACAAAAAATAAGTTTATTAACTACAAACGGTAAATTTTAAATGATTATAAGGGACAGCAAACAGAATAAAGTAGATTACTGAGCAAATAAAATAAAACACGCAACCTAAGCTTAATTCACTAAAGAAACAGGTTAAAAATAGTAATTTCTCACCCTAAATGTTGTTTTAGGCAGGTTGCAGAGTTTCTGCAGTTTAGAGTTCCAGTCATTTCTCTTCACAGGCTAGACCCCTGTCTCAGCCTGGACTCAGCCCTTGCCTTTCCCCAGCTTAGTTCCTTTGTTTCTTCTGGTGCTTTCAGTAGTCTTCCTTCTTGTGTGGAGAGGCAGTGGAGAACAGCCCTGGTTGACTCACTTTCCAGCCTTAAATAGGATGTACATAAGACAGGAATCCTTTGTTTCCAATGGAAAAAATACCAGTAGTGTCCAAGGTGATACTCCCTACCAAGTGACATTATCACATGACCTTGCAGTGTTAAAGCCACCATGAGACAAGGTTTATTTGTAATGTCCACAGGAAGGAACTCCAGGAAGATGAGAGATCAGTATCTTCAAAGACCCATTCTATTGTCTTTTCTAATGGCCTGTTCAGGCTGATTGCCTACTGTCTGTTAGGCATTCCCCAAGTACACACACAGTTGTAATTGTTACATAGTCAATATTCCTAACTTCAGATACAGACCTGATACATGCATACAAAGTGGATAATCACATTCAGCAAATCATAACCTTTCCAATGATACCTCACAAGTCACATCTCGCATAAAATATATCCTAATTATGCCATATTCATATTACAACAGTATTTTTATGAAGAATATGGGGTGCAGTGTCACAGTATTGTTCTCTTAGATTCTAAGTCCAAAGAATCTGAGGTCCCCATTCTTCCCATTTAGGAGACTAGCCTATGTAAGGGTAGAAAGTTCTGTGAGTTTCAATTTAAGCTTCCAATTCTTTCCTCGTGGACCTGTTGTGCATCCTCCCACCTTACTTCTGCCGAAGAAACCAGAGATTCTGCTTCCTTAACCGACAGATCACCAAGATATGTGATAGAAAAGAGGCACCATCATGGCAATTTTATGGAAAGGCTCGGTATGCATGACTGGGGGTGGAGGATTCCATAGAATGTATTCCATTATTTCCAATTCATTATTATATTAACCAGAGTAAGATGTCTCTGATGTGGTGTTTGGTCCTGTGCTCATTGAAATCAGTGGGAACCAGATCAGATCTTAAAAGAGAAGCTTGCTTTTATCACTTGTACTCTAGCCCAAACAACAGTTAGTACAGGAGAAGTGTAGGCACCGATTGTCCCCAGCAGGATATGGGCAATTCCATTTGAAATCAGTGGAAGTCTCCTATTGGCAGAGAACAGGGCCCCTGGTTTCTAATATTAAAGTGATTTTAGAAACAGTCTGCAGTAGAGAAAAAAGACATGATGACTTTGATGCACTTCAACCCCATAGGTGTGGGCTTTTGATCTGAGCATAGAACGCTGACCCAAGAAGTCCTGGTTTTGACACAGGCAAATCACTTAATCTCTCTGCCTCCATTCTCCTGTTTCTAAAATGTTGATAATATTACCTGCCTAGCTTTCAGGGATATTGTCAGGATTAACTAATGTTTTTACAGTATTTCACAAATTTAAAACCACCGTGTAAGTGCCAAATAGAATTATTAATAATCCCCTGCATAAAGTGAGAGAAGCTATCAAGGGACAGGACCGAGATCAACTCTGGCATAGTATTGATTCTGCAAAACAGCTCATCAGTTTATATAGCCAAAAGCTTATTGGATTCTTTTAAAAGGGCTTACCAAAGCTTTTGAACCCATGTTATTCTCTAGGGTAATATTTCAGAGGTTTCTACATTGTTGTTTGTTTAATGGAGATCACAGTATGGAAAGAGCTTTCGTTATTATGAAATCTACTATCCAGCTTGATCCAGTATTCCTCCCATGCCCAAATCCCCATTATTTCCATTGGGAACATCCACTGAGAGGCAACATGGTCTACAAGGAAGGGCCTGGGAGTGGGAGTCATAAAGTCTGACATGCTGCGTGACCTTGAACAAGTCACTTTAAATCTTTGGATCTGCAAAACTTAAGTTATTAAAACTTCCTGCTGCAGTGCAATATGTTGAGATCTATGATGATGTGTGATCTCTAAATACAGTTTTATTAATATTATTATTAATGTAGGATTGGACCCATAGAGAGTAGCATTCTGTGAAGCTATGCTTTATGCTAGTATTTAAACTGTAAAGTCCTAGGGCAGGGGCTGCGTCTTGTTTTGGCCTGTAAAGTGACTATTAACTTTGGACACCACAGAAATAATTCTAGCCTAAGGTCACTGAGAGAAATAAGGAAAATGTATTATATTTAAAGGGACCAAATTGTAAAAGAAAAGTTTTTGGGGGGGGTCATTTCAAAAAAGTTCTAATGGGTTATTTTCATACTGGAATAAATAGGGAAATGATAACCATTATCAAAAATGTATTGGGACAGCTGGTTTTTTAATTCCCCTTGTAGCAATACAGATATTTGTGTTTTACAAGTTTTTACCACTCAGTGGTCAGCATCTTGTGTTTGACTCTATTCATATGAGGAATTGCTGTAAAAATGGTTTTAATGTCACAAATTGAATATTATGGCTTAAGGCAGTATTGATAGGAAGGAAATCTAGGGTGGATACAACTTTTCCTGAAATAAACATTTAAACCCTGATCCTTCAATTTGATATGTCTCGCTAGGTTCTTATACAACCCTCATCACTGAGCATCTCTCAGTTATTAAATGATTTTACCCTCATAACTCCCTGGTAAAGTAGGGGGAAGTATTATCCCCATTTTACAGACTTGCCTAAGGTGTCACAAAAAGTGTGAATAAAACTCAACATTCCGGTATCCCAGTCCAGTAGCCTATCCACTAGACCATCCCTCTTCCTAATGGTTCCTGATGGCAGACTATTAGATCATCATGGAATGTAATGGGCCTGGTGTGGTGGCGCGCGCCTGTAATCCCAGCTGCTTGAGAGGTTGCGGTTGGTGGATTGCTCAGGAGTTCTAGGCTGCTGTGCGCTATGTCAATCGGGTGTCCGGTGCTACTGACAGCTTGGCCACCGGGTAGTTGGAGGACTGGCTAGAACAACACATCTGACGTGTTGTGATCGGCGCTCTCTCCGTGACGGCTGATGGACCGATCAGTGACCGTGATGGAATGTAATGGAAGGGGTCTTTCCCCCTCCCTCCAGATTGCAGGAGTGGTATGTAAATTGGTAATTAGTAAATACACTAAAAAAAATGGATCTTAGGTACTTATATGTCCCCCATTAGGATCTGAGCACCTCACAATCTTTAATGTATTTATTCTAACAATAGCTCCATCAGGGAGGGAAATGCTATTATTCCTATTTGACGTATGTAAACTGGGGCACAAAAAGTCTAAGTGACTTGCATAAGGCAACACAGGAAGTCTGTGGCAGGGCAGGGAATTGAAGCCAAGTCTCAAAAGTCCCAAGGACCATCCTTCCTCCTTATATGCTGAAAAAGATATAAAATTATGCTTTTATGTTTAGGCATGAAAGTCCCTCTTAAGCTTAACATTTATCTGCTGCCTCTTAAATAGAAGGTGTCCTAATATTTCTTTACATATCTGTGTTGTGTACTTTACACCTGTGAAAATTCTAAAAAGAAAAATAGTTCTATGAACATGTATTCATATTTTTAAATATAGCTACTATGTGCCCTTTCTGTTCCCCAGCTGCAAATATTTTAGTGGAGCATTTACTTGCAGGAATGGCCATAAACACAGAGAATTTTAATAAAATATTGGCAAATATGTTTGGAAAATAAATTTTGAATGTGAAATTGCATATATTCTTACCTGAAATCTGATTCTAAGTGTTACCCATCCAACCATGGAACAGAACCATGCCATGTGACCTAAATATCCAATGAAAACTGATTAAACAGCCTGGATTTTAATTACTGACCCTTGGCAACTAACTGCTTACCAATGTCTATAGACCAATAATTACGATGCAGCTCATAATTCCAAATAATTCATTCAGAAAATGAAAACAGTGGGGCAAGTGCTATTCTCCTCTGCTTTAGCACCACATCATCTCACAGTCAATTCTCAAACAGGAAAAGAGCTAATATTCATAAAATAAATTATTTATAATGAATTATTCACCCATTTCTACTATTGAATAGACAGTGGTTTTATTTATTCATTTGTTTGTCAAGAAGTAAAGCTGGTTTTGGGTACAAATGATTTTTGCCCTCTTACCTGGCCAGCTTGCTAGAGACGCACAAGTATTTTCAGTGTAATGTTACATCTTGCAAAGACATATTGTCTGTTTTAAATTTACTCTCATTACAGACAGCTAATATGCTGGGGTTTCTTATTCCTTAAAAACAAATAATTATCCTGATTTGCACTCAGTGTCCTTTCCTCCACTTGCTGCTCTTCCGTAGTGAGTCTTAGACCCTATGTATGCTGGAATTTTTGAACTGAAATAGCTATGCCAGTGCAAGCCCCAGTATGGATATAAGTGACTATGGGAAATCTCACAAAGTACCAGTCACAGTTGGCACTGGTGCAGTGTGTCTCCATTAGGGGTTTACACCAGTGTAATTAAATCAGCATAGTTATACCAGGTCAAATTTCCCAACTCTAGCCAAGCCCTTATACAGATGCTCAGAAATTTCAGTTCTGAGTTCATTTGCTATCTCGAAGACTTTTAAATTGAGAGTTTCACACACCGTTCCCTTTCCTTTGTGCAGTTCCTTACTGCCAAAAGTAACTTTGTCTTCATCAGTAATCAGACAATGGCAGAATTAGAATATTCACTCTCAAGGCTATAGCTCAGCACTTTGGAGACGGTCATGTAGCACATACACAGCCACACCTTCTCATGGGCTGAGTCTATGACGGTCTTCCTTGCCTGCCATATAGGCGCACTAGGTCCCAATGAAAATAAGAGGAGGCACTGAAAACTTGCATTATCTTCCATACACCCAGAATGGAGCTGTCAGCCGAGTAGAAAAGAGAGTGACACTGGTTAAAAAATCTCAGTATGAAGGTAGAGCAGAGAAGGATATTTTCCACCTGCCTACCATGGTAGCATATTTGAAAAAGAAATATTTTCCCAGTGTAGAGTCTCTCCCTGGTCTCTATAGGAACTAATTAAGGATGAAGAAAGCTCTTCAGTTCTGGTGGCTTGAGCGGGAGCGAAAATTCATTATACATAGTAGAGCTGTTAGAGGTTGTAGCAAGCAGTAGCTCCTGAAAATCCCGGAGTAGCTATACCGTTTCAAACAGTGGAACAGGTGCTATTCTCCTCTGCTTACCTTAGCTTCAAGTCAACCAATGCACAGGCTCAGCTGACCATGTGCTCAACCTGTTCATGCAGCTGTCTGGTCATGCTCTACTCCTTACAGACACATAAACCAGCCTGGGCATTAGTTGCAAATTTGTTAAATCAGTATCACTTTCTACAGCTCTACAAACATAAGGTTAAAATGTAACATAGCACTAATAACCAATATGATAGCTCAGTCGTGAAGCCCGTTATGTTTTTGCCCCCACCACTCTCCTTGCAAGTCTGTTCCAGAATGTCACTCGTCTGAGTGTTAGAAAACTTCATCTAATTTCAAGCCTAAACTTGTTGATTGCCAGTTTATAGCCATTTGTTCTTGTTTCAACACTGACACTTAACTTAAGTAACTTCTCTCCCTCACTGGTATTTATCCCTCGGATGTATTTATAGAGAGCAGTCATATCTCCCCTCAGCCTTCATTTGATTTGGCTAAATGTCCCAAGCTTTTTGAGTCTCCTCTCGTAATGTAGGGTTTCCATTCATAGATTCATAGATTCATAGATTCTAGGGCTGGAAGGGACCTCGAGAGGTCATCAAGTCCAGCCCCCTGCCCTCATGGCAGGACCAAATACTGTCTAGACCATCCCTGATAGACATTTATCTAACCTACTCTTAAATATCTCCAGAGATGGAGATTCCACAACCTCCCTGAGCAGTTTATTCCAGTGTTTAACCACCCTGACAGGAACTTTTTCCTAATGTCCGACCTAAACCTCCCTTGCTGCAATTTAAGCCCATTGCTTCTTGTTCTGTCCTTAGAGGCTAAGATGAACAAGTTTTCTCCCTCCTCCTTATGACACCCTTTTAGATACCTGAAGACTGCTATCATGTCCCCTCTCAGTCTTCTCTTTTCCAAACTAAACAAACCCAATTCCTTCAGCCTTCCTTCATAGGTCATGTTCTCTAGACCCTTAATCATTCTTGTTGCTCTTCTCTGGACCCTCTCCAATTTCTCCACATCTTTCTTGAAATGCAGTGCCCAGAACTGGACACAATACTCCAGTTGAGGCCTAACCAGCGCAGAGTAGAGCGGAAGAATGACTTCTCGTGTCTTGCTCACCACACACCTGTTAATGCAGCCCAGAATCAAGTTTGCTTTTTTTTGCAACAGCATCACACTGTTGACTCATATTTAGCTTGTGGTCCACTATAACCTCTAGACCCCTTTCTGCCGTACTCCTTCCTAGACAGTCTCCTCCCATTCTGTATGTGTGAAACTGATTGTTCCTACCTAAGTGGAGCACTTTGCATTTGTCCTTATTAAACTTCATCCTGTTTACCTCTGACCATTTCTCCAATTTGTCCAGATCATTTTGAATTATGACCCTATCCTCCAAAGCAGTTGCAATCCCTCCCAGTTTGGTATCATCTACAAACTTAATAAGCGTACTTTCTATGCCAATATCCAAGTCGTTGCTGAAGATATTGAACAGAGCCGGTCCCAAAACAGACCCTTGCGGAACCCCACTCGTTATACCTTTCCAGCAGGATTGGGAACCATTAATAACTACCCTCTGAGTACGGTTATCCAGCCAGTTGTGCACCCACCTTATAGTAGCCCCAACTAAGTTGTATTTCCCTAGTTTATTGATAAGAATATCATGCGAGACCGTATCAAATGCCTTACTAAAGTCTAGGTATACCACATCCACCGCTTCTCCCTTATCCACAAGACTCGTTATCCTATCAAAGAAAGCTATCAGATTGGTTTGACATGATTTGTTCTTTACAAATCCATGCTGGTTATTCCCTATCACCTTACCACCTTCCAAGTGTTTGCAGATGATTTCCTTAATTACTTGCTCCATTATTTTCCCTGGCACAGAAGTTAAACTAACTGGTCTGTAGTTTCCTGGGTTGTTTTTATTTCCCTTTTTATAGATGGGCACTATATTTGCCCTTTTCCAGTCTTCTGGAATCTCTCCTGTCTCCCATGATTTACCAAAGATAATAGCTAGAGGCTCAGATACCTCCTCTATTAGCTCCTTGAGTATTCTAGGATGCATTTCATCAGGTCCTGATGACTTGCAGGCATCTAACTTATCTAAGTGATTTTTAACTTCTTCTTTTTTTATTTTATCTTCTAAACCTTCCCCCTTCCCATTAGCATTCATTATGTTAGGCATTCCTTCAGACTTCTCGGTGAAGACCGAAACAAAGAAGTCATTAAACATCTCTGCCATTTCCAAGTTTCCTGTTACTGTTTCTCCCTCCTCACTGAGTAGTGGGCCTACCCTGTCCTTGGTCTTCCTCTTGCTTCTAACGTATTGATAAAAAGTTTTCTTGTTTCCCTTTATTCCTGTAGCTAGTTTGAGCTCATTTTGTGCCTTTGCCTTTCTAATCTTGCCCCTGCATTCCCGTGTTGTTTGCCTATATTCAGCCTTTGTAATTTGTCCTAGTTTCCATTTTTTATGAGACTCCTTTTTTAATTTTTAGATCTTGCAAGATCTCGTGGTTAAGCCAAGGTGGTCTTTTGCCACATTTTCTATCTTTCCTACCCAGCGGAATAGTTTGCTTTTGGGCCCTTAATAGTGTCCCTTTGAAATACTGCCAGCTCTCCTCAGTTGTTTTTCCCCTCAGTCTTGATTCCCATGGGACCTTACCCATCAGCTCTCTGAGCTTACCAAAATCCGCTTTCCTGAAATCCATTGTCTCTGTTTTGCTGTACTCCCTTCTACCCTTCCTTAGAATTGTGAACTCTATGATTTCATGATCACTTTCACCCAAGCTGCCTTCTACTTTCAAATTCTCAACGAGTTCCTCCCTATTTGTTAAAATCAAATCTAGAACATTCCTCTGATCATCCTAGTAGCCCTTCTCTGCATCTGTTCCAGTTTTAATTCATTTTTCTTAAACATGGGAAACTAAATTTCACACAGTATTCCAGATGACGTCTCACCAGTACTTTTTATAATGGTGCTAACACATCCCTATCTCTATTGGAAATCCTAGGTTTGCATTAGCCTTTTTCATAGCCACATCACATTTGCATCTCATAGTCATCCAGTGATCAACAAGTACACCCCGGTCTTTTTCCTCCTCCATCGCTTCCAACTGATAAGTCCCCAGCTTATAGCAAAAATTCTTGTAGATAGTCCCTAAATGCATGACCTTGCACTATTAAATTTCATCCCAATTCTATTACTCCAGTTTTCAAGGTTGTCTAAATGTTCTTATATGGTATTTCCTGTCCTCCTAATTTTGTGTCATCCACAAATTTTATTAGCACACTCCCACTTTTTGTGCCAAGGTCATTAATAAAAATGTTAAATATGATTGGTCCCAAGACCGATTCCTGAGGAACTCCACTGGTAACCTCCGTCCAGCCTGACAGTTCACCTTTTAGTATTACCCATTGCAATCTCCCCTTTAACCAGTTCCTTATCCACCTTTCAATTTTCATGTTAATCTCTATCTTCTCCAATTTAATTAATAATTTCCCATGTGGAACTGTATCAGATGCCTTATTAAAATACAGGTAGATTAAATCTGCTGCATTTCCTTTGTCTAAAATATAAGTTACCTTCTCAAAGAAAGAGATCAGGTTGGTTTGGCATGATCTATCTTTTGTAAAACCATCTTGTATTTTAGCCCAATCCCCATTTACCTTTATTTCCTTAACTACTTTTGCTTTCAAAATTTGTCCCAATACCTTGCATACAATTGAGGTCAAACTAGCAAGCCTGTAGTTTCCTGGATCACTTTTTTTCCCTTTCTTAAAAATAGGTGCTATATTAGCAATTCTTCAGTCACAGGGTATGACCCTTGAGTTTATGGATTCATTAAAAATCCTTGCTATTGGTCTTGCAATTTCACATTCCAATTGCTTTAATATTCTTGGATGGTGATTATCTGGGCCCCCTGATTTGGTCCCATTAAGATGTTTGAGTTTGACTTCCACATCTGAGGTGGTAATTTCTACTTCCATTTCCTCATTGCCATTAGCCACCCTGCTGCTGCCCCTGAATTCTTCATTACCCTTATTAAAAACTGAGGCAAAGTATTTGTTTAGGTATTGGGTCATGCCTAGATTATGTTTAATCTCCACCCCACCCTCAGTGGTTATCAGTCCCACTTCTTTATTCCTTGTTTTCTTTTTATTTATATGGCTATTGAATGTTTCACTATTGGTTTTAGTTTCCTGTGCAAGGTCCAACTCTGCTTGGCTTTTGGCATTTCTCACTTTTCCCCTTCACTTTCTGGTCTCCATGAGGTAGCTTTTCTTGCTCATCCCTCCCATCTTCCATTCCTTGTATGCTTTCTACTTTCTTTTAATAACCTGTTTGAGATGCTTACTCATCCAGCTTGGTCTGCAGCTAAGTTCCCTCTAAGCTGTGCAGCCGGGCAGCCACTCAGCAGACTATCAAGTGCCGTGCACTTCAGGTATCCCTCCCCCCACTGCCGTGCTGCTCCTGCCCTCTGCATTGGAGCCCCTGGCCAGCTGTTCCCAGGAGCCTCCTGCTTGCTGTGCAGAGCAGGGGGGGAGCGCTGATGTCAGAGTGTCCCCCTGCCCCTGTACCCCATCTCCACAGAGCAGGGGGAGGGACACAACAGGGCTCAGGACAGGGCTCAGGATGGAGGGAGCTTGCTCTCAGCTATTGCTGTGTCTGAATAAGCAGGTTTCAGATTGCTGAGTGCCGATCTACAAAGGGCAGCGTACTTACAGGGGCAGTGCTTCTCTCTCTCTCTCTCTCTCTCTCTCTCTCTCTCTCACACACACACACACACACACACACACACACACACACACACACACACTTTCTGTCTTTCACACTCACCTCTCAACACATACTTGTATTATTGTTGTTGTTATTACTTGATACTTCTTTCAAAGTGTGTTGTTTTAGTTTTTTGACTGGTCTATGCATTTCATAATTTTTATTTCTCTCTTACATTTAATTATTTGAGTAGTGAGTTCTAAAATGCCCAACCTGTCCTGGCTGGAGTAATTATCCCTATGGTAACTCTTAAAAAATATGTATTATATCTAGGTTTTTTGTTTCTACTGGTGGCGCACATCCAAATAATTCCAAGCAAGCCTCCTCCATATTCAGATCCTTGAGTTCTTCGGTTCAATTGCTTATCACTTGAGGTTCAGCCCCCCCTGTGTTTATCAATCAGGAAACCTTTGAAATGGATTCTTCTGAGGGTCACCTCTCAAAGTAAAGTTTATTCAAATTGTGAGGAATGTGAAGTGGAGTCTAGTGGTGGAGGAAGCTCCATGCTCTTTCATCCCCTGCTGGTACCTGCTAAAATGCAAATTGTTCTATTTCCTAAAATCTCCCCCACTCCTGTTGTTAGTTTGATGGCCCTGTTTACTGTTTACATGTAAATGTGCCTTCATTGTCTGCCTGATGACTTGGTTGGTCAGAGAAGTAAACTCATTTCTTTGCCAGGGAAGATCTGTTTATCATCTGCCCCTGACATTCCTGGTTTAAATAAATTTAGTCATAACCCCAGCATATATCCATAACTCTTAATACACGCTATGTGCATACATCACACATGAGTATTAATGATCAGTGAGTTATTTGTTTTCAAATGATACAAAACAAGGCATATTTTGTACAAAAATTATTACAACAGTATGTAGGATGTGAATACAGCCACCCTAAATCTCTCCACATGCCCAGGGAGCCAGGGAGCCAGAGAAGGGAATGGAGCTGGGGAAGGAAGGGCAAAAATGGGGAAGGACAGGGGTGGCTCACACTCAGTACCAAAAGTTACTCAAAAAAGTTTTTCATTCCATGCATCCGATGAAGTGGGTATTAACCCACGAAAGCTTATGCTGAAATAAATTTGTTAGTCTCTAAGGTGCTACAAGTTTTTCTTTCTTATTTTCGTTTTGCTGACACAGACTAACACGGCTACTACACTGAAACCTATCAAAAAAGTTAATACAGCCCTGGGAGCAAATGGAGTCAGGAGCCAGAATGGCCCTTGCGTCCCATGGATCAAAGGGATCTGCCAGTTTTGGAGGGCTTTTTAATGAGAAATCCTTCTGGAGATTCCAGAATCTAAGTGAAAGTCTCAGTGTGTAACTTTAACCATAGCAAGGGACAACTGGAGACCTTGAAAATGCCTACAGAAGATCAAAGATAGACACTTCCCTTCTCATTTAAAGTTTACTGCCATTCAGTGATGGTTATTAATAGGTATAAAGTTTCTTTGTTCTAGTTAAGGCATCTCTATTTTCTTCTTTCGGGGGCCATTTTGGAACCTCAGTATTTGCACAGAGAATAGTCATTGGCTGATAAAGACAGTCTTTAAATAAAGAAACTCATTTTATTAGAACACCATCTGCTTAGGCACACGAAGAAGTTACAGACAAATAGTTTCTCAGAATATACTTTTCTATGAACAGTACCTACAACATATAAAACTTGCCTTAGAACGTCCAGGCATTAAAGCAGTTCCTATTGTCAAACATGAGGTATGGTTTTTTTGATGTGCTGGCATATTTAAGAGCCATTGAAGGTAATAAGTTCTATCACTTTGTAGCAAATGTCCATGGTGGAATTTTCTCCCAAAGCAG
Source organism: Macrochelys suwanniensis (assembly GCA_033296515.1). Classification (NCBI taxonomy): domain Eukaryota; kingdom Metazoa; phylum Chordata; order Testudines; family Chelydridae; genus Macrochelys; species Macrochelys suwanniensis. The sequence goes on from CM065777.1 coordinate 38,000,395, forward strand.
ATCAAAGTGCTTAAAAAGATAATCCACCAGCTGTGTTGATATTTTCATATGTAAAAGAACTAGGCTTGAATGGCACAGTTTCTCTTGCCATTTTCCCAACACTCAAACTCCATCCAAATGAAAAGTTTCAAATAACAAAGGAAAATCATAGCAATTACACTCCAACTTTCTTTTTCTCATATTCAGCACTGTAGTGGTGTGTTTATCTAGCTTCTGTGCTGTTGCTGCATATTCAAGGGGCCAATACTGATTTCATCAGAGTTTGAAGTGTGTTTGGAAGAAATATATTTGTATTCTGGGCTATTATCCAATCTTTTCTCACTAACCCTTATATTAGACAATATCTTGTCAGAATGTCTGCATAATACAGCATTCAAATGAGGCACTGATTTGTTCAACTATACAGCCATATCCGAGGCAGGGCTAAGAATGCTGAATGACACAGGTTTAATTTTAGCTGTGCCCCCTCATGAACTGCTCAGTTATCATATTGTATTAGACTCTGCGTACTTGTTCCCATTCTTTTGATTGGATATTTACTGTCTTTTTATGATAAAACTATATTTTAATTTATTATTTGTATTACAGTAACACCTATGGCCCCAAATTAGTTTGGAACCTCATTTTGCGAGGCCTTATATACCATACAGTAAGAGATAGTCCCTTATACTTTCTCTGAAGAGTGTACAAACTAAATAGGATTACTTCAGTCATTTTACAGGTGGGGAACTGAGGTACAGAGAGATTAAGTGACTTCTCCAAAACTATAAAAGATGTCTGTAGGTCTCCTGAGTTCTGCTCTGCTGCCCTAACCAGACCATCTCAGATGTTGTCTTTTAATTCTGAATGTCCACTAGGTATTTAAGGCTCAATGAGGCTGGGAAATGTTCAGTTAGTTCCTCCCTTTCAGGACTTGGATTTGGTGAGAGATTGTGAGGGCATCAACTAGAAATCAACTAGAAACCCAGACCACGTGTGCGCTTCCAGCCACCTGGTTACCTCCGTTGCAATGCCAGCTCCACCCCCTCGCCTATCTTTTATCATCTCTTCTCAACTGTTCAAGGAGCATCTGCTCTTGCTGAAGTTAAGAGGCTCTATGCTGTTGCTGAGTGCAGCTCAAACGTAGGAATTTGCCAAATTGTCTCAGAGCTGTGGTCCATGTACTCCAGTATCCTGTATCTGGCAGTGGACAGTGATAGACGCTTCAGAGGAAGGTACAAGAAATCCTGCAATGGGCAGAGGTGATATAATCTGGCCTCGAGGGGTGTTTCCACCTAACCCTTAATATTTAGAGATTGGCTTAAGCTCTGAAACATGAGCTTTATATCCCCTTTAAAACTTCTCGTTGTAGTTCTTACTATTATAGCTGTGGATGTTCTTGCCATTCATGTAAATGTGCAATTTCTCTTTGAATCTTGCTAAACTCTTGGCTTCAACGACATCCTGAGGCAATGAGTTCCACAGTCTGTGAAAAAATATTTTCTTTTATCAATTTTCAATTTGCTGCCTTTCAGTTTTTTTGAATGTCTCTTTGGTTCTGTGTTATGAAACAGTGAGAATAGAAGTTCTTTAGCCACTTTCTCAATACCATTCATTACTTTTGTATACTTTTATTATGTCTCTTCTTAATCATTTCCTTGCTAATCCTTATCTTTTCCATTTTTCTTCAGATGAGAGCTTTCCTATGCCCTAGTAATTTTTCCATGCTCATCTCTAAACCCCTTCTAATCTGAAAAGCTTTTTGAGATGGGGTGACCAGGATTGCACGTAGTATTCATTGAAACATTGATTTATATAACTTCTTCATAATATTGTCCATATTTTTCTCCATCCCATTTCTTATGTAGTCTAGCATTTTGTTAGCTTTTTGACTACAGCTCTATATTGAACTGAGGTCTTCATTGAGCAAGATGCCAGGTCCTTTTCCTGAGATTATTAGAGTTACTTTAGAACCCAGTTAGATGTATGAGTAATTCAGATTTTTCCATGCAACATGCATTATTTTGCATTTATTTATACAAAGTTTCATCTGCTGTCATGTTGCCCATTAATTGAGCTTGGTTAAGAATTATGAATACAGCATATTTATAAACTGCATTGGAAAAATGAAATATATTATGTACCTATTACCATTTAAAAAGTCAACATTTGTAGGTGTATAGGGGAGGCTTGTGATATATATTTCAGATACCATTGCATTATAACTGTTGGCAAATGCTGGCCTCTAAATGGTATCCACTATATATAAGGCCAGAAGAGCTTTATGAAAGCACTTATGTGCTGTGAAAGGTACATTATTGTAATATACAATAGAGGTGCAAATGGTAGATCATGCTTACCCAGTGAACTGACATGGAAGTAATTTAAGTGAGCCTGCATTTTATTTTCTCTTATATCAGGCTCCCATATTTCTGAAGTCGCTGCCAGGACGAGGTTTAGAAATGCACATTTTATTTTTCCAATGCAGTTTATTAATGGTGAGAAATGTTTCTTACTACAGAAATGGGAAGAATCTAAAAGGGGTTGGTGCTTCAATTCTGATGAACAGTGAAAGGTTTGGATCCATGGGGTGAAATCCTGGCCCCACTGGAATCAATGGCAAAACTCACATTTACTTCAGAAGAGTCAGAATTTCACTACCGAACTTTCTGCCTCAACTCAGAAAAATCATGCTATTTTCTGACAGTCTTCCAGCTTGACCCTCACCTTCTGTAACCCTCAATTAGCAGCCATCCTCAGTTTTCCTCCTTTTCAGCAACTCCCTACTAACTCCTGTCCTGTCCTTTCCATTTCCATCATAACTCTCCCACTCCAACAAAATGAGGTTAAATCTTTAGATTTATTTAACGTAAGGGGAAAAAAGAGGAAAAATTTGTCTTTAACTTGAAATCATAAATACCACTGGGACTGGTTATTCAACCGGACATAGATTGTAGGACTAGGGAACATCATTGGGTGAATGATGTAAAAAAATAGGGAATCTGAAAATTATCATGGTCCACGTTTTCTTAAATAAACCACATTAAAATAGTGAAATGGGAACACTTTGAGAATTAATCAGTCAATGATGCCTTTAAGTTCTTTGCCAAAATTGCCATTTTCTGTGGTCATGTTATCATGTACTTGGGGGAATATTTGCATAAATGTCTATCAACTACAGCAACCTCCCATTAACTCAATTCCACTTTAAGCAAATCTGCTACCCATTAGGCTTGAAATGGCATCTGACAGAAATTTTAAAACTGATTAAAACTGATAGCCATTGCTAAATGATTTGTCCTGGTAAATGTCAAACAATGCTTACTTGGAGTTGTACCATGTAAATGTCTAGTTTGTTGAGTGTTACTTTCTTGTGCTGTGTGATTTGTTGAGACTTCTAATGTACTTGTACCAATCAGGCTCAAATTCTAATTTAATAATATTCAGCCCTAACTAAAGCTGATCCTGTGTTTTTATTATAATTAGATACTTGAATAAAGTAGCTGAGATTCTTTCTCAGTAAGCATTTAGGGTGAATCCTAGCTCCACTGAAGTCAATGGGAAGTTTTCCCTTGATTTTAATGGGACCAGGATTTCATCAGTACATGGAGAATAGTGGACAAATTCATATGGGTCTTTGAATTTGACTAACAGATTGATTTTGCTGTCCTTTCTTACTGAATTTCCTGGTGAACTGGTGAGTTTCCCAAACTCAGCCCTGGAATAAGCAGTTACAATTCCAGTGATGTCAGTGGAGTTTGAGGTGTTACTTCCAGGCTGCATTTGGCCTACTAACTACAAGGTATTCATCCTTCAATTCCAAACTGCTGTGTCTCTAGAAGGTGGCAGGAAATAATTGATAAGTTAGTTTAGCTCTTTCTAAGATGACACTTACATGGGTCAGCAAAAGCCAGTGCTTTATGTTCTTGTCAAACACTGATCTTCATATTTTTTCACTAGCTAGCTTCCACATATGGACAGATTCTGTGAAAAATTATGGGTTTAAAAAATCATTTTGCTCGCTTACCTCCTCCCTCACAGTGATATTGTGAAGAATAATGAAATGTTTTTTCAGCACTTTGAAATTGTAAAGCACTGTGAAGTGCTAAGTATTAAGCATTATTATTACTTTCACAGATTTTGTTGTATTCTATGGAATCCAAATTTTCATGTAATAAAATGAAGTTTTGGGGCCTCTTCTTTGAAAAGGTAACCTTTCTTCTGTGGCTAAATGTACTGTAAATTTAAGTGCAGTCAGCTTTGCAGAAAAATGTCTGTAAAAACACCAACATATGGTATCATCCTACAATTCCTACACGTGCAGAGCTCTTACTGACTTAGGATCTAGTTCTACACGCATTTATGCACGAGTTGTCCCATTAAACTCAGTGGGATTGTTCATGTGTGTAAAGTTACTTATGTGCATAAAGATTTACAGGGGCCAGTCTTAAATGGGAGTTCTGCATGTGGCAGGCTTGCAGGATCAGATCCCATAGCATTTGCAAGCCTGTGAATTCCAATTCTTTTACTTATATGAGATAGCAAGTCCATAATGTCAGATTCATGACTGGCATTTCTGATGACCATAAATTTGTGAACCTACTTGGACATTGTGCAAAGTCCATCTTTTTTTCCCAGGTATTTAGGAGCAGATTGTCTGAAGGGCTAGGGAGCTTCATGTGTGTTGTTGCCAAATAATTTTTTTGTTTGTTTGTTACTGTGGTACAATGAACAGGCAGTTAAGTTATATTATTTATACAAGAATTTCTATGGCAATGTACATTTTAAGGATAGCATTGTAATACGTCCCCTAGCATAGGATGAGTGACAACTGAATGTCTAATATCTTTATTAACGGATGTAAATAACTTAAATTGACATGAAATTCTGTGTATAAGAAGATGAGGAAGTAAACTTACATCTGAAGGGCTCTGTCTTGCATCCTTGACTTATGCAAGTAGATCCAAGCAAGTCAGTGGGATAAGAAAGCTGCAGGATTGGGCCCAAAATGAGAGGTATCTTTTATATAATGATTAGGGCTGTCGATTAACTCACGCGATTAACTCAAAAAAATTAATCACAATTAATTGCAGTTTTAATCGCGTTGTTAAACAGAATTCCAGTTGAAATGTATTACATATTTTGGATGTTTTTCTACATTTTCAAATATATTGATTTCAGTTACAACACAGAATACAAAGTGTACACTGCTCACTTCATATTATTTTTTATTACAAATATTTGCACTGTAAAAATGATAAACAAAAGAAACACTATTTTTCTGTTCACCACATACAAGTACTGTAGTGCAATTTCTTTATCGTGAAAGTGCAACTTACAAATATAGATTTTTTTGTTACATAACTGCACTCAAAATCAAAACAATGCAAAACTTTAGAGCCTACAAGTCCACTCAATCCTACTCTCGTTCAGCCAATCACTAAGACAAACAAGTTTGTTTACATTTACAGGAGATAATACTGCCCACTTCTTATTTACAATGTCACCAGAAAGAACAGGCGTTCACATAGGACTTTTGTAGCCAGCATTGCAAGGTATTTATGTGCCACATATGCTAGACTTTCGTATGCCCCGTCATGCTTTGGCCACCATCCAGAGGACATGCTTCCATGCTGATGAAGCTCGTTAAAAAAATAATGTGTTAATTAAATTTGTGACTGAACTCCTTGGCGGGAGAATTGTATGTCTCCGGCCCTATTTTATACACATTCTGCCATATATTTCATGTTATAGTAGTCTCAGATGATGACTCAGCACATGTTCATTTTAAGAACACTTTCGCTGCAGATTTGGCAAAATGCAAAGAAGGTACCAATGTGAGATTTCTAAAGATAGCTACAGCACTCGTCCCAAGATTTAAAAATCTGAAGTGCCTTCCAAAATCTGAGAGGGACGAGGTGTGGAGATTGCTTTCAGAAGTCTTAAAAGAGACTTGGATGCGGAAACTACAGAACCCGACCCACCAAAAAAGAAAATCAACCTTCTGACTCAGATGATGAAAATGAACATGCGTTCATCTGCACTCCTTTGGATCATTATCGAGCAGAAACCATCATCAGCATGAACGCATGTCCTCTGGAATGGTTTTTAAAACATCCAGGGACATATGAATCTTTAGCGCTTCGGGCACATAAATATCTTGCGACGCCGGCTACAGCGGGGCCATGAGAACACCTGTTCTCACTTTCAGGTGACATTGTGAACAAGAAGTGGGTAGCATTATCTCCTGCAAATGTAAACAAACTTGTTTGAGCGATTGGCTGAACAAGAAATCGGACTGAGTGGACTTGTAGGCTCTAAAGTTTTACATCATTTTATTTTTGAATACAGTTATTTTTTGTACATAATTCTACATTTGTGAGTTCATCTTTAATGATAAAGAGATTGCACTACAGTACTTGTATTTGGTGAATTGAAAAATACTATTTCTTTTGTTTTTTACAGCGCAAATATTTGTAATAAAAAATAAATATAAAGTGAGCACTGTACACTTTGTTTTGTTATAACTGAAATCAATATACTTGAAAATGTAGAAAACATCTAAAATATTTAAATAAATGGTATTCTATTATTAACAGTACGATTAATCATGTAATTAATATTTTTAATCACTTGACAGCCCTAATTATGATGATTGCCTAAAATTGAGACATGAGGTAAAATTTTCAAAAGCATCCAAGTGACTTAGATACTTAAAACCCAATTTCAAAAATGACTCAGGCACTTCAGAAAGAGCCCTAGTCTCATTGAATTTCAATGGGTGTAGGTTTCTAAATACCAAAATCATTTTTGAAAATGGGATTTAGCCTCCCAAGTCACAGAAGCACATTTCAAAAATTTATTCTTGGTCCCTTCACTGTAGCAAGAACAATCCGGTGCTTTACCTTTAGTCTAGAGCAGCGTTTCCCAAACTGTGTTCTGCGGCACACTGGTGTTCCCCACAATGTGAATAGGTGTTCCGTGAAAGAATCGTAATTTTTAAGAAAGGGTCTTTAAATTTTATTTTTGTACTACTTTATACGCGCTTTCCAGTTAGAAATTGTCAGTTCAAGTTATTTTAAATTTGTATTTTTGCTTTGTTTTATAAAATAAGATATATTTGAGCATAAATAACGCAATTTTTTATTTCAAAACCAAACAGCTACAAAATAATATTATAAGTGTTCCGTAATAGGCTAAAAAGTGTTCTTTGGCCAAAAAAGGTTGGGAAACGCTGGTCTAGAGGTAGGATGTGTGGCTCCCTTCCATCACTGCAGCTTCACAGTCATCTAGCAGAGGCGTTACAGAGCCTGTATCCTATTCCTAGACATCTTTTGTATTGTGCCTCCCACCGTTATCCTGGGTTATCAAAGCCCTTGTACAGATTTAATATTAGGTATCCCGTCCCTGAAACATCTTTATCAAACCACAGAGCAATTCAAAGAGTTTGAATTTCCTTTCTATTAAAATATACACCAGAGTAACTAAGCCCTTGATCCTGTAGTTCACTGTACATCAGTCACCCACTGCACCCATACTCAGCCCCATTCACTAAATTTATCTCACTGGGGTTTCGTGCAGGACAAGAGATGCACCCATGCAGGATGAATTGCAAAACTGAGGCTTTAGTGCATAAATGTTTGCTTTGGATGAAATTGCAATTGTGTTACACCTGGATCCATACATATGGCATATTGCACACACATCCGCATTTGCAATGCAGCTGCAGAGTGAGTAGAAAAGTAGTAAAAAGCCAACCTCTGAAATTCAGAGGTTCAGATCAGGTAAGCATCCAAATGATTTGGATGCTTATGTAAATGTTATATGAACCTCTTTGGTCTCCATAAATAGGCTGGAAATCTCATGAGACTAGAATAGCTCCTTGGGACATTTCCAGTATTTGTTCCTTCCAGTTGGCCAGTTAGTCAACCATTGCAATCAACAAAAGGTTCAATTTCAGTGCTGGAATCAGTTATAAGGAAACAATTTAACGGGAAAACTGTTCTTGTGTTGTTATGCAGGCAAAACTCCCATTAAAGCCACAGTGGCTGTAGGAATGGGCCCTACGCCCTGTTCCTGCTCCAGTTGAAACCTATGGCAAGATTTCAGAGGTGCTGAGCAGTTGCAGTTCCATTGAATACATCTGGAAGTGTGGTTGCTCAGCACCTCTTCAGATCAGGACCATTGGCTCAGGCCCTAAGTGACAGAGGTCCTCAAAATTTTGCAAAAATAGAGGAATTCTTTTAAATTCCCTCTGTATATTGGCAAAACATCCATGCAAGCTTTTTTTATTATTATTATTATTGGTTCTTTTTCCTCCTACTAGTGTGCCACAGTCCCTGCAATGGGTTGTAGTTAGGCTCGTAAGTTATTTGCATGGCACACTTAGAAATGAAGAACTAGTCCACTTAAAATGTGAGCAGTTAAGTGTGTTGCTTGACTGATGAAACATTTGCAAATATAAAATAATTTTTCAATGGAAATCAGAACAATTTTCCAATACAAGTGGGTAAGTACTGGGTATGGTTTATTACTTCCAGGCATTATCATTTTTTGTGCTTTCTCTGTTTGCATTCAATATGAGACATACAGACAGATATGTAGAGCTAAATTTGCAGTGACAAATACTTGCTTTGAATGTCTGAGAAATTTCCAGTTGTTTTCACGCTGATTCCCTTTAGCAAAGAGCAGAGTTCCAGGAAGTTACAGATGCAGAGCCTTGATTTTTCATTGCTTAAAGGTTTTCAGGCCTCTTGCCCTAGCACACTAATGTTAACAGAGCTACTTCACAATTTCAAGCAATGCTCTCAGTAATTAAAGCTGATGCTAGCTGCCTCCCCTCCCTTGATGCTGACACAAGGTAGAGAAACTGGCATGTTCTCAAGAATTATGGCCAGTGCTTAGAGAGAAGAGAACAGCCTTGCAGCTACTTGAAAGAAAAAAGCAGCATTTTTAAAATTGGAAAGTGGAAAGGAGTATCCAGGAGAAGATGAAAGAAGGCAGGGGAGGGGACAGATGATGTAATGGGGGAAAGAGAGGGAATGGATGGGAAAGGATGCAATTCTGACATCCATCAGAGTTTAAGTTTGGTGCAGGTTCCATAGCATAGAAAGGGCAGCTTAAAGAGTATTACAGGATTTTAAAAATTGCTAATAGGTCTTCAAACCAGGGGTCAAATGCCATCTTTATCCATCCTTATATGCCAACATATACCTGGTTCAATTCCATGAAAGGAATAAATCGTATATATGGACTAGTCCTGTTGTCTCTAATGGCCTCATCCAAAGTCCCTGAAGTCAATGAAAGATTCCCCTCTTTCTTCAGTAGAACCCCAATAAAAGCCACTGCTCTTGTTGCAGGATTAACATGATGTGTTTCCTTAGCCCATAGGTACTCTGGCTAAACTGGTCCGAATTACTCTAATTTGCTATATTCAAAGCTTCCTTGGTTTTGTATACTAACAGGCAGTGCAACTTTCTTTGTAGGAGACATTAGTATTCTCAATTATGAAAAAAATGTTAAATATTGTTATAAGAAAACATAAGGCCTGCTCTTGTAGAAAAGTGACTGAATAAGATCATTCTGTCATTTTTATTATCTCCTTTAAGAAACAGGGCAAAACTCCTGCCACATTCTGTCTTGTTTATATTATATTTTTAAGCTTGCTCTGACATTGATATTCAAATTAGGCCAAATACTGGGGTCCTCAGGAGTAGGGCAGAGAGTGAGGAGAGGGAATGTACAGGACAAACCCCAAGAATTTGATAAATTCATAGTGAAAGTAAATAACTAAATGAAATTCTTTAGAGGACTGGTAATGGGATACTAGTTTTTAAAATATGCTTTGTAACAAAGTTTCACAGTAGTCAACAAGAACACAATTAATTGTGACAAAAATACATAAATCCCACCCAAGTATGTGAAAGGTGTGATTTTTATATAACAGTATACAGGCAAGTATATCCAATCATTGTGCAATCTTATTGTGCAAGAATCATAGACATTAGAGATGTAAAAGTTGCTGTTAGATCACCTATTCTAATGTGATCACACCCCTAGAGCTGTAGCCAGCTGAAAATATTTGCAACCTTCTGCAATGCGGGCTCCAGCTGGGCAGCGCTTACCTCAGGCGGCTCCCAGAAGCAACTGGCATGTCCGGCTTGTAGACTCAGGGGCAGCCAGGTGGCTCAATGCTCTGCCCCTGCCTGCAGGCACTGCCCTCGCAGCTCTCATTGGCCACGGTTCCTGGCCAGTGGGAGCTGCGGAGTCAGCACTCAGGCCGGGGGCAGCACGTAGAGACCCATTGGCCACCTCTGTGCCACTCCCTAGGAGGTGCAGGGACCTGCCAGTCACTTCCAGGAGCCATCCGCAGCCAGGGCAGGTAGGGAGCCTGCCTTAGCCCTGCTGTGCTGCCAACTGGACTTTGGCCCATTAAAATCCCCCGTGTTGCCTTTAATAGTCACAGGGAGATATAGGCCGATTCTGGGAGACTCCCAGCCAATCCGGGAGGGTTGACAACCCTAACAGGTGCTGGAGAGTTGACTTTTGCTGGTTTCTTGATTTGACTGAGGGGCCTTCTTTCACTGCTCTTGGGCTGTCAGCTAAGGGTATGTCTACACCACAGAATTAGGTCGAAATTATAGAAGTCGATATTTTAAAACCCGAATTTATGGAATTGATTGTGTGTCCCCACTAAAGAGCATTAAGACCATGAGGTCGACGGACTGTGTCCACAGTAACGGGGCTAGCATTGACTTTTGGAGCGTTGCATTGCAGGTAGCTATCCCACAGTTCCCGCATTCGCCGCCGCCCATTGGAATTCTGGGTTGTGATCCCAAAACCTGATGGGGCAGAAAACATTGTCGCTGGTGGTTCTGGGTACATGTCGTCAAGCCATCCCCCGTCCCTCCCTCCCTCCGTGAAAGCAATCTTTTTCGCGCCTTTTTTCCGGGGTTTCCGGGTTTGCTACGGCAAGCATGGAGCCTGCTCAGCTCACAATTACCGTACATCTCCAGCGTACGCCTGGACATTGGGTCTAGTGGGGATTCAGTTACGCTATAATACGGGCAGAGGGATAGCTCAGCGGTCTGAGCGTTGGCCTGTTAAACCCAGAGTTGCCAGTTCAAGCCTTGAGGGGGCCATTCCGCCTGAGGCTGGTAGTCGCGAGACTACACAGCAGCAGCTCATTTCTTTCTAGCAATATGCCATAAATGATCATAGTCACAGGACTACACAGCAGAAGGTCCTTGCCTTCTAGCTGCAGATGGTACAGTATGCTTGAAATTCATCGTCCCCTGTGTGCTCCTGGCTGGTCTATGGTGTGGCTGGCCGGGGGTGCTTGAACATAAATGGGAGTGACTAGAGTGACTCGGGTCATTCTCTTTTTTATGTTTTGTTTAAGAGAGATTCAGTACTGCCTGGAACATGGGCAGAGGGATAGCTCAGCGGTCTGGGGTTTCCGGGTTTGCTACGGCAAGCATGGAGCCTGCTCAGCTCACAATTACCATACATCGCCAGCGTACGCCATTAGATCTAGTGGGGATTCAGTCACGTTCTAATACAGGCAGAGGGATAGCTCAGCAGTATGAGCGTTGGGCCACTAAACCCAGGGTTGCGAGTTCAATTCTTGAGGGGACCCGGAGATGATGATGGATATCAAGCCTATTGAACCATCTGCAGCTAGAAGGGAAGGCATCTAACCCTTGCTCCCCGCATATTGTGCCATCTGCTGTTAGAAGGAAAGGAGCCTAACCCTTGCTCCCTCCATGAAAGCAGTGGAGGGGGGAGCCCAAAGTCCTTTCGTGCCTTTTTTCATGCAGGTGCCATATTGCTGACACCATTGTTATCCACCCGCCGCTTCTGCTCCCACTCTGCTGTCCTGCAGACACCATACCAGGGAAAGCATGGAGCCTGATCAGATCGCCGCGGCTGTTATCGCCGTTATGAACACCACACGCATTGTCCAGGAGTATATGGAGAACGAGAACCAGGAGCTGCTACAGCTACAACAGGCGAGGAGGCGACGGCAGCGCCCTGAGGACAGTGATGAGGACATGGACACAGACCTCTCTCAAAAAAGGCCCCCCCGCAAGGTGGACATCATGGTGGTAATGGGGCATGTTGATACAGTGGAACGCCGATTCTGGGCCCGGGAAACAAGCACAGACTGGTGGGACCGCATAGCGCTGCAGTTGTGGGATGATCAACAATGGCTGCGAAACTTTTGCATGCGTAAGGGCACTGTCATGGAACTTTGTGAGTTGTTTTCCCCTGCCCTGAAGCGCCAGAACACCAAGATGAGAGCAGCCCTCACAGTAGAGAAGCGAATGGCAATAGCCCTGTGGAAGCTTGCAATGCCAGACAGCTACCGGTCAGTCGCGAATCAATTCGGAGTGGGAAAATCTACAGTGGGGGCTGTTGTGATGCAAGTAGCCAAGGTGATCACAGAGCTGCTGGTACCAAGGGTTGTGACTCTGGGAAATGTGCAGGTCATAGTGGATGGCTTTGCAGCAATGGGGTTCCCGAACTGTGGTGGGGCGATAGACGGAACCCATATCCCTATCTTGGCACCGGACCACCAAGCCGGCGAGTACATAAACCGAAAGGGTTACTTTTCAATAGTGCTGCAAGCACTGGTGGATCACAAGGGACGTTTCACCAACATCAACGTGGGATGGCCGGGAAAGGTACATGACCCTCGCATCTTCAGGAACTCTGGTCTGTTTCAGCTGCTGCAGCAAGGGACTTTCTTCCCAGACCAGAAAATAACCTTTGGGGATGTTGAGATGCCTATAGTTATCCTTGGGGACCCAGCCTACCCCTTAATGCCATGGCTCATGAAGCCATACACAGGAAGCCTGGACAGTAGTCAGGACCTTTTTAACTATAGGCTGAACAAGTGCAGAATGGTGGTGGAATGTGCATTTGGGCGTTTAAAGGCTCGCTGGCGCAGTTTATTGACTAGGTTAGATCTCAGCGAAACCAATATTCGCATTATTATTACTGCTTGCTGTGCGCTCCACAATATCTGTGAGAGTAAGTGGGAGACGTTTGTGGCGGGGTGGGAGGTTGAGGCAAATCACCTGGCCGCTGGTTATGTGCAGCCAGACACCAGGGCTATTACAAGAGTACAGCAGGGTGCGTTGCACATCAGGGAAGCTTTGAAAACCAGTTTCCTGAATGGCCAGGATGCTGTGTGAAAGTTCTGTTTTTCCCCATTAATGAAAAGCCCCGCCCCTTGATTCACTCTACTTCCCTTTAACCAAACCGCCCTGCCCTCCCCGCCTCGGTCACCGCTTGCAGAGGCAATAAAGTCATTGTTGCTTAAAAATCATGCATTCTTTATTAATTCATCAAACAAATAGGGGGAACTATGGGGGTAACTGCCACGGTCGCCCAGGATGGCTGGTGGAGGAAGGGAAGCACCAGGATGGGTGGTGGAGGAGGGGATGAGGGAAGGACAAGGACACACAGCACTTTAAAACTTATTGAATGCCAGCCTTTTGTTGCTTAGACAGTTTTCTTGGCTTGAGTGGTTGGGTGCATGGATGCCGCCCAAACGCGTTCTTGGGCGTCTCGGTGATGAGGTTATGCAACTCGGGGAGGAGGGCTGTTGGTTACACAGGGGCTGTAGCGGCGGTCTGGGCTCAGGTGGCCTTTCCTGAACCATACGCCTTTCCTCAGCCATAAGCCGAAGGATTTCCATTTGATCCTCCAGTAGCCTCAGAATTGCATCCTACCTTCTCTCAGCACGCTGACGCCACCTACTCACTTCAGCCCGCCAGTCATTGTCTTCAGCATGCCACCTGTCCGCGCGATCAAATTCTGCCGTCCTGGACTCCATCAGTGTCTGCCTCCACGCATTCTGCTGGGCAGTTTCAGTGTGGGAGGACTGCATGAGCTCTGTGAACATATCATCTCGATTCCTTTTTTTTTACTTCTAATCTTTGCTAGCCTCTGGGACGGTGATGAAAGGGGTGGCGTTGAAACATTTGCAGCTGCGGGAGGAAACAAACGGGAGAGGAGTAGTTTAAAAACACATATTAGAGAACAATGCTCCAAACATTACATATCACATGTGCATTTGGTCCAAGGTTGCACTTTGCCTCTTACATTGAGGGTCTACTGGTTTGGTGTGAGAGATCACACAAGCAGGTCCGGCGGGCAACAGAATTCGGCTTGCAGGCAGCCATGGTAAGCCACAGTCTATAGGCTTCTTTAACCTTCATAACATGTGGGAATGCTTTCAAACAGCAACCCCCTCATTTCCCATAACAAAAAGCCTTTGGGCTGGCAATTTAAAAAGGGTTGGCAATTGAAAAGGGAGGGGTGGCGGTTTTCGGGTTAACGTGCAGCGCGAACCTAATCGACACCCCCCCCACACACACACAGACACACATCCAAGATGTTCGCTGTTCCCCCTCCCCCCACCGCGTGGGTCACAGCGGGGAAGATTTCCGTTCAGCCACAGGCAAACAGCCCAGCAGGGATGGACCCCTCTGAATACCTCCTTAATAAAATTCCCCTGTTTCAACCAGGTGACCATGAATGATATCATTCTTCTGAGGATAACACAGACAGATAAAGAACGGATGTTGCTTGAATGCCAGCAAACACCGGGACCATACGCCGCCATGCTTTGCAATGCAATGATTCCAGACTACGTGCTACTGGCCTGGCGTGGTAGAGTGTGTTACCACAGAGCACAGGATAAGGCTGCCCTCCCCAGAAACCTTTTGCACAGGTTTTGGGAGTACATCCAGGAGAGATTTCTGGAGATGTCCCCGGAGGATTTCCGCTTCATCCCCGAACATGTTAACAGACTTTTCCAGTAGCTGTAGCTGTACTGGCCGCGAATTAATCATTAAACACGCTTGCTTATAAAACATATATTAATTTCACAGAGGTACACTCACCAGAGGTCCCTTCTCCGGCATCAAACACGCCTTGGGTGGGTTCGTAGGGTACTGGCTCCAGGTTGACAAAGAGTTCCTGGCTGTCGGGGAAAAGGGCTTCTCCACTTCCTTGCTGTGTCTGTGTGCTATTTTGAGCATCATTATCATCATCTTCCTCTCCCCGAAAATGCTCCTCTGTGGTTTCTGATAATCCACATACAGAGTCATACCACATGGGTGGGTCAGTGCTGGCTGCACCTCCTAGAATGGCATGCAGCTCATCATAGAAGCAGCATGTCTGGGGCTCTGACCCAGAGCGGCCGTTTGCATCTCTGGTTCTTTGGTAGGCTTGCCTAAGCTCCTTAATTTTAACGCAGCACTGTTGCATGTCCCTGTTGTAGCCTCTGTCCTGCATGCCCTTGGAGACTTTGGCATATGTATTGGCGTTTCTTCTTTTGGACCGTAGCTCTGCTAGCATGGTTTCGTCTCCCCATACTGCGATCAGATCGCGTACCTCACGCTCGGTCCACGCTGGAGCTCCTCTTCGGTTGTGGGACTCCATCATGGTCTGCTGATGAGATCTGCACTCACCTGCAGCTCACCACGCTGGCCAAACAGGAAATGAAATTCAAAAGTTCGCGGGGCTTTTCCTGTCTACCTGGGCAGAGCAGTCGAGCTCAGACTGCTGTCCAGAGTGGTCAAATGTTGCACTGTGGGATAGATCCAGGAGGCCAATACCGTCGAATTGCGTCCACACTAAGCCTAGTTCGAGTCGGCAATATCGATTTTAGCGCTAATCCCCTCGTTGGGGGTGGAGTGGCGAGATCAATTTTAAGAACCCTAAAAGTCGATGTTAATGGCTTCGTCGTGTGGACGGGTGCACGGATCAATCGATATAATGCTAATAAATTCAACCTAAACTCGTAGTGTAGACCAGGGCTAAAAGTACTAGCCACTTTGGAGAAAGTTACCTTAAGTTTGTGTGTATTTCAGTTTCTCCATCTTTAAAAAAGAGGTCAGTAGTATCTTCTCTATCTCATGGAGATGTTGTGACGACTAATTCAGTAATGTCTGTTAGGTTCTTTGAGATCCTTTCATGGGTGATGCTTTATAAACGGAAAGCATGGGGTATTACTATTCTCATGATACTACTTGGTGATACAGTGGGTTAACTACCATTAAATACTGTGCTAGTGATGTGGCTAAATCCAAATGGACTGTTATTATAATTTACTGCTTTGTCTATATAATAGTTCTGTTTTTCATTGGATAATCAAAATTAGGTCATTCCAGTGGAACATTTCTATTTTTGTTTCTTTTGTGTAACCATATTTGTGCTGGAGATTCTGGGCTAAACAGTGCAATAGACTAGAATAGTCTATAGAATAGTCTGTATAGAACAATGAGTTTTCATTGTAATATGATAACAGGCCATAAATAGGTAAAATAGATTGATATAAGCAAAACAGAAGTAGAGAAAGATTAATTTAATACCACAATAAAGCCGGGGGATGAAATCTTGATCCCATTGAAGTCAGTTTTGACTTTTGTGAGGTCAGGCTTTCACCCAAGATACAGAATAAGATTTTGTTGTTTTAATTGAATATTGAATTTCCTTTAAAACCTTGCTTAAAATTCTATTAAATATTTATTACTTAAGTATCCCCCAATATACCGGACTGCTCTAGTTTTAACTTTGCTCTTGCCAAAGAATAACAATGAATTGCTATTTTATCATGGGTATTGTATTATTTGCAAAGAGGAAGATACCCATTTGCACTGTATCCAGAGCCACGCTTTGATTTTTAGACCACCAATGGGGACCTGAGAGGGGAAGAGACTTTTCACAGGTGTATAAAGATCACTCCAGCTGCTCCTTCACTATTGTGTTACCTTTGAAAGCTGATTGCTGATGTCAGATTATGACAAGCAGCATATTCTCTGGCTTCCATTTCTGTTGAAGTCTCTACTTGTTTGTAGCATGCACCTGCAGTAACTTACCCATTACTGCGTTCTCAAGAGCAAGTTTGCAGAAAGACGGTGCTGAAGTGAGTTGGAAGTGTAATTCTTAAATGCATAGATGATCCTCTAAAGGATTGGTTTTAAATAGCCTAGATATTTATCTCCTTTTAAAATGTTTGCCTTAATAAGCTGAATTTTGAGGAGGAATATGAATGCCTAAATCAAACTGAAGTATTCCTTGGGTTTTCAAATTTTTGTTTGCAGAATTTGACAGCTGCAAGGACTTGCATAAAAAAGGAGACGAGTTAATCAAAAACTGAATACCATATACCTTCATTTACAAGCCACCCTTAATGAGTAATCACTCCTGTTTAGTAGCCACAACTTTACTATAAAAACTACAGGAGCAAATAATTAACTATAATAGAAGCGGTAGCTTCTACATGTAGATAGATGGTATCTGCTGTCACCAGCAGTAACACAGAGTGGTTGAAAGAAATGTTATCTCATTACAGTACTCTGGGACAAATGTATAATTGGGACAAATAGTACGTTTTGGAGATGACTGTACAGTATAAGAAAGTGACTGCTATGGGAGTGCATCTGGATAGCTGATGAGTAAGGCTCCATGTGTGTCACAGAGGTCACAGAAGTCATGGATTCTGTGACCTCTGTATCTTCTTCAGCGGCTGGTATGCCTGGCCTCGGGGCCGCCTGACCAGCTCAGGTAGCTCCTGGGCCAGGTACACTGGCTGCTGCTGGGGCAGACCTGGGCCTGCCCCAGCTCCCAGCAGCAGGAGTTCAGGGGCTCAGCGCTGGGGGTTGGGGTGTGGAGCTGTGCTTATTTGTGGGCGGCTCCTCAGAAGGACGACAGCAACTCCCATCCCTCAGATCCCTCCACATGCTGTCTCCACCTGCAGACACTGCTCCCGCAGCTCCCATTGGCCACTGTTCCCAGCCAATGGGAGCTGCCGAACCAGGGCTTGGGGTGGAGCGGAGACTGCACGTGAAGCTAGGAGCTGGGGTAGCCGCTTCCCAGGAGCCGGGTAGGGAACCTGCCCCAGTCCTGCCAACCACTCCCTCCAGTACCCACAGCGCCCGCCCCCTGAGCACCCATGGTGCCCCCCTGGGCCGCACCCCCCAGAGCAACCACAGCACCCCACCAGGCCACACCCCTGTCCCCTGAGCATTCGTGGTGTCCTCCGGGCTGCGCCTCCCCAGCACCCACAGTGCCCACCAGGGCTGCCCTCCCGAGCAGCCCCTCCCCCAAGATTTAGTCAGGGGTATATAATAAAAGTCATGGACAGGTCACAGACTGTGAATTTTTGTTTATTGCCCATGACCTGTCTATGACTTTTACTAAAAATACTTGTGACTAAAACGTAGCCTTGCTGATGAGAGATGCTCAAATAAAGTTTAGGGCAATGGAAACCAGGTTGAATTCAGTGTGTTCGTAGTCCTTTATTATTTACTGTTTATTACTTGTAGTTTAGTCTGCATATATATTTTGCATATAAATTTGGGGTCTGTTGTTGAGATCTACTTAATCTGAAAATGAAGTTCAGTTTGTGACAAAACAGTTTATAAGGGTTAGGTCATCCAGTTGGGGAACAGAAACAATACCACATGACTTAGGTGACCAGTCACAAAACTTGAGTAGTTAAGTCAACATATCAATTAATTAACTGAATGCTCAAAATGTATCCATCAAAATTATTTGAGTGGATTTGCATAATGAACACATTCAGAAAAATCTAGATCTGTGTGTAGACAACTTGTAAACAGAAAAAAAATGTCTAAATTCACCAAATAAATTGTTTGCAGCAAATATTTAACCAGCTTTAATTTGGAGATTGAAGTCGCTGATTGGTCACTGTTTCTATGAAAAAAATGCTTTATTTTCATAATATATGTTTACTTTTAAAATTAATATTTTAATTAGCTAGAATACTGAACTATGTGTGTTCTCTCAACAGACCAGCAATACTCCTGGTCACCTTCTCAGCACTTCAATGAAGAAAGATTCTCGCCTGCTCCGAGGAACATGAAAGGATTATCTGGTAGTCGCAACCAACCACAATTATGTTCTGCTCATACTTGTGGCTTAGCATCCCCTGAAGATTGTGAACACACCCACGATCATATCCACCATGGGCAGGAGCCAAGGCAATCATATCTTCTCAGCCCTACAGAGAGCTGCCCGCTGGACCATCATCGCTGCTCACCGCGAAGCTCCATCCATTCAGAATGCATGATGATGCCCATGGTTATGGGCGATCACATGTCAAGTAGCACTTTCCCCAGAATGCACTACAGCTCACATTACGAAACGAGGGACGATTGCGCCATGTCTCACGCTAACCCTAAGATTAACCGAATTCCTGCCAATCTCCTGGATCAGTTTGAGAAACAACTTCCTCTCCACAGGGACGGGTTTCACACTTTACAATATCAGAGGACCTCAACAGCTGCAGAACAACGCAGTGAAAGCCCAGGAAGAATACGTCATCTTGTTCATTCAGTCCAGAAACTTTTCACTAAGTCTCATTCTTTGGAAGGATCATCCAAGGGCAATGTCAACGGGACAAAAGGAGACAGTCGAGGGGACGACCATCATCATGGACATCATTCCAAGCATAGCAAAAGGAGTAAAAGTAAGGAGCGAAAACCAGAGAGCAAGCATAAATCTGGAATGAGTAGCTGGTGGAGCTCTGATGATAATTTGGACAGCGATAGCACTTATCGCACACCTAGTGTGATTAATAGGCATCATGTAGATCATATCTCCCACTGCTACCCTGAAGCGATCCAGGGGCACTTTGGGGATCTCTCACTAAAGACTTCCAAAAGTAACAATGATGTCAAATGTTCTGCTTGTGAAGGGCTAGCAATGACCCCAGATGGTAAATACATGAAAAGGAGTTCTTGGTCTACACTTACAGTAAGCCAGGCTAAAGAAGCTTATCGCAAGTCATCGCTTAACCTAGATAAGCCTCTGGTTCATCAGGAAATCAAACCTTCCTTGAGGCCGTGCCATTACCTTCAGGTAAAAGCCAGATTTGGTTAATATTTGCAATAGAAAAGCAATTCGTTATAATTTATGCCAGAAAGTCATTGTAAAACTATATAGGTGCCCTGTACATCTCTCTCTCAAAGGTTGTGGTATTCACCTACTGCAGATATCTTGGAGGTGAGAAGTCTGCAATATTTATTCTTTATAAATAGGATTCAGATTGAAATATGAATAAAATTGATGTCATGTTAACTAGTCTAATTTAATGAATTTGTTTTCAGTATCTGAGTTTATACTGTATTTAAATCTTGATGAAGTCTGTGTTTCGGATTACAGAAAGGGGCACTTTGCACAGCAGCTTGTGTCTAGAATAAATGTATAGAAGATAATTATAAATTAAAGATATTCAGGGTAAAATCTTGAGAGATCTTTCCTTCTGTTCTGTCACTCCCACATCTCCTCCCAAACCTTCTTAGCAACACAGGGCTAGATTTACTGGTAAGCTCAGTTGCTTTTGCTGCTCTGATGTCATGATGCAAAGTAGTTTAATTGGCTGGAAAAACTGGGTTTATGGTTGTTTTGCATCCCTAAAGTGGTGCAAAGCAGCTGAGGGTACCAGTGAATCTGGTCCTGTCTCTTTAAGGCTTGGTCTGAAAAACTCAGGTACGGAGCTGCATGACATTTAGTGTATCTACCATGAGGATGAAGGTGTGAGCCATTCCTGTTGAAATTTGAATAGATGGCCTCAGGGAGAGTAAATATTTCAGATCTGATATTTAGACAACTTAACTAGCCTGAAAACTCCATTGTTGTTGTGAGTGCCTTCACTCTCATTTTCTTTTAAAATCAGATTTTCTCTCTATAGAAATTGTTTGTCCCATGCATTAACCCACTCTAACCCTTCTCAACTTTTGTATTTTGAGTATCTCCAAACCTCTTTGGTTTCAGTGAAAGCCAATAAATGTAGAATAAAGGGAGGAATGTTTGTTCTAGTCCTGTGCAGGGCTTTTGGTCTCTCCAAACTGAAAGGGACTGTAACAGGGTGGTCTGGCCCCTTTAAGGAAGTGGGACTACATGCAGCCAACCCTGTGCCACAACATGGCCCTTTTAAGGACCAGGTATTTAAGGGAGCAGCAGACAAACGGGAATAGGGCCCAGGTGTTAATCAGGGAGCTATCTCCTGAACAGGATAAAAACCCAGCTGTTAACAGAGGAGAGAGAAAGGAGAGTCTGTGAAACAGCACCCAGCTGTTTCACACCCAGCACCCAGTAGCAACAGAACCCAGCTACTGATGCTCTGGGGAAACTGGCTTGAAGCACTGCACAGCCTCATGAAGGAGGGCTGTGGACTCCCTTAACCAGGGGCTAGGGTTTGGGTCAGGTGGGCCCAGGGAGACTGTATTTTTATAAAGACTGGACCCCAAGAAAGTGAATATAACTTGATTGCAGTTAAATATCACTTAAAATAATTTGGGAGAAGCAGGAGGGAACTGAGGATGGCATGTCAGCAGGGCCACACCATGCCACCAGGGGGTGGGCAGTGGAATAGCATGCTCCCACAACAACCAATGCTGCAAGAGCTGTATCTTGTCAAACATCTGTAGAAACATTCCATATCTTTCCAATTTCTGTCCTTTGTTTCACTTTCTTTCTCTCCCTCCTTTCTGCGTTGCTCTCTCTCTCTCCTGTCTTTGTGTCTCCTTCTTTCTCCCCCGAGCAACTCTCAGTCCTAAACCCCAGTTAGCCTCACTCCCCCACACTTCATTCTGCTCAAATGATCAGTAGTGAAACAGTTAATGCTGAAATTGGAAGCATTCCCATTAGGCTTTAGAGACAACAGCCCAATGAGATGAGTGGGATGCCGGAGACTTCATACTTCTCAAAATCATTATTTTTGGCAGTTTGCAAATTCAGGAAAATATTAGAAAGGAAGGACCGTCCAAAGATTAGAATTCTTAACTAGGATTTGGGAGGCCTGGTTCAAGCTTGTTCTTTGCCAGAGACTTTCCTGTGTGATGTTGGGCAAGTCATTTAGCCTCTCTGTGCCTTAGTTCTGCATCTGTAAAATGGAGGTACTAGAACTTTCCTAACTCATGGGATGTTGCACGGATAAATTCATTAAAGATGGTGAGGTGCTTAGATGCCACAATAATAGGGGCCGTAGAAATACCAAAAAAGAGTACCTCAGCTAGCTCTGTATTAGATTTTTTTTCAAAAATATGATGGTTAATTTTTGTATTGAAGTTTCTATTCTGTGGACTCTGAACATGACATGTAGGTCACATAAATCTATCAAGCTGGCTGGGTGTTAGACACCTCTGCACTAGACCTAGTTAGGTAAGCAAGTATGAGAAATCCCATTCTACAGCTGACGTAATTAAAAAGATAGCTTTGAAACATTTTCTTTGAGATGTATTATCTATTAGATGAGACATGAATCATTCATATAACAGAGATAGGCTGTGTTAGCAGCTCTGCTACAAATTTCCTATCAGAAGTGGATTAAATCACTTGTTAATCTCCCTGGGCTGCAGTTACATCATGTGTAAAATTGGAGAGTATTTGCCTGCCTTATATGGGAGTGCCTACTAAATGATGAGATTTAGTAAGGCTGGTCAATCAGAAAGGTAGGGGCAGCTCTCAGGACCCCATGGTAAAAGTAAAGGCACTGCAAGCACCTCTTTTTCACAGACATATTTGGAAATGGATCTTGGATAGTTCAGAATAATTGAAGGTATTAAGATGTTGATTATGCAGCTAAATCAGCCATGCAAAGCATTTACCTAAGGCGCCCACATGATCAGTTTTGTGGAAAAAAAATCCATGTAAAACCTCTCTGGGTATAGCGTTCAAAGTATGTGACATTCAAAGGTTCAAAGACAAGGGTGTTTTCCATACCAAATTTAAGCTTTCAACTGTCCCTTTAGATCATGGCCATGTAACTATGGAATCCTGGGTAGATTTTTTTTTTCATACAGAGGAAGTGTATATTTTTAACTCCTGTCTGTTTATCTTGGGTTTTTATATGGCCCGAATCACTTTTGGTATCTGAGCACCTCACAGTTGTCCATATATTTATCCTCACAACAATCCTATGAGGTAGGGAAATGCTACTACCCCCTATTACACGTGATGATCTGAGGCACAGAGAGACCAGTGACTTGCCTGAGGTCACTTAGGAACTCTGTGGCAGAGCCTGAGGTCTGGCACTTAAATCTAGGTGACCAAAGTCCCAGGCTACCCCCTAATCACTGCATCATCCTTCTTCTTCCTGAGAAACAGCTGAACTGTGTGTCCTCAAATTTTCATCTTTAGGGAGTGACCAAAGCCAGGAAAATTTCAATGTGAAAGATAACAATTTTGAAAAAATATGAATAATTGATAACAGAGGGTTAGAATGGAAACTCTTGTGCAGCTTTAACTATAGTGGTTACTACTGCTCCCCAAATAAATTTTCCCTTTATATAGAAAGATGTTGGGAGCAAGGAAATGTCTTTCATCTTCAATTATCGGATTCTTTGGCTAATTAGGTACAACATATTTGAAGCCGAAGCCTATTATTTTATTTATTTTACTGTTTGACATGAATCCCCAGGTGTGACAAGGATTTTCAGGGAGAAAGCTGGAAGCGAACTAAGTATCAATAGTAAAATTATAAGCTTAAAAGCCAGATTTTACAGTTTCCAGTATTCAAATATCTGTGAGCACAGCTGGAAGAGAAAATGAAACTACTTCAGGCAAAAATGTACAACTAACAACCACTACAGTTTGGGAGCGTAATGCTGTGTGCCATTGATTGATATTCTTTCCTCAGCCATTCAACAATATTTGAAGCAGCAGCATGAAATCAAGGTAAACACATCAATGGTACAGCGAATGAGTCAGCACTTAAAAAATAAAATAGCATGTTGTGCTAAAAATGGCTACAGCCCCCTTCTGCCTTCCTGATGCATTTAAGTGCTAGCGTCATCCATTAACTGCACTGACATTGCTAGCATGCAGGTAATAATAGCAGCAGTGGATTCTGTAGCATGAAAGGAAAACACTGGGTTTATCTGTCCTTCCATTTCATGATATCTTAAAAAAATAGACCCAGTGTCAGTTGGGCTGCACTCTGGATTCAGATATGCCGATGGGGAGGAAAGCACCGAGGACAGGCCAGCAGAGGGGACCACTGAATTGTCACTTACATAGGTCCTAGTTTTGGAACCCCACTGAGGCCACAGTTGCTTCAATAAGGTAGAGTTACAGTCTCAGAAGGTCTGTGCCACAGCTGTGTGCTGTCTCTTGGTTGGGAGGGTGGAATTCATCCTAACCCAACTCTATATGCACTGTACTGTCATGAAGGCAGATTACAAGCTCCCGATTTTGTCACATGAAACCCTATATTCCAACTATACAAAACTATTTCCAGTGCTGAATAACTATTGAGTATAAATTACTCCTAATGTGTCTTACCGTGAACTACTCGTATGCATTCATTTCATAATGTTCCCAGTACCCATTATATCTCTGTACAATTCTGTACCTTCTCCCTGAACAGCTTTAAAGAATTAGGGACTTTACACTAAACTGACACTCCTCCTTCCCAGTTTCCAGGGATGCAGAGGTATCTACATGGCCAAGGCTGAAGTGCTGCGCTTTGCAAGAGAAAAGTGAAATAATTACCTGGACTCAACCATTGGGCAAGGTTATGACTAAAACCACGGAGAGTCTCCAGTAATTACAGTGATTAATGACACATAGTGTGCTGCCTCCAAGTGCTAAGAAGCCACTTACCATTTCTGATGAAAATACTGCTGCAGATGTGCCATGGCTGGTTTTCCAAACAAAAAAACAAAAATATTCATAGTTTCATATCCTTCTAACAGCCAGTGCAAGTTGATATTATTGCACAATGTTGTCACCAGGATGGGCAAGGAGAGGCTGTATTCCTACCAATATTTTATCAAGAATGATTCTTTATATTTCTAGCACTTTTTTGCTGTCAAAATAATATTCAACATTAAACAGAGAGGTAGGTTGAAAGTTGGTCTTTGCCACATTTGTCCAGGGCTACCCGCAGGGGCCCAAGAAGCCTGCAACCCCAAGTAACTAGATATTCTAGAGCCCGGACCAATTCACACATGTGCTGGGGATGCTGCTCGGACTACTGCCACTGAGGCTAGATAACCGCACACTCCCCTTGGCTGCCTAGGACTGAGCTGATCAGCTAGTGCAGTTTTCGGTCATGGAGGAACCTTCACAGCACTCACTTTAAAAACATCTTTTAAAGAATGGACTCTGACCCCCAAATGGTCATGATTTTACCACCCTTTCTGGATCATCTTATAGTCCCATCTTTAAAGGATGTTTTTGAAGTTAGTTGCTCATGTGCTTAAATATCTTAGTGTCAGTGTATTCATGGCCCCTCTTACTTCAAGTAAGGGAATAAATATACCCCCCTTTAGAATTGTACAGATAGTAAAATGTCTCCTATCAGCTGGAAAGTAACAAAAATACTGACTTCCCTCTGGCGGCTAAATAATTGCCAATGGAGTTTTGAGTCAGCTGATCAGAACCATAAAACTCATTTGTTAGGATGAGAAGAGTGGATCAGAGATAAAATATATGTGCATTTCTATATAGCCCTTTTAAAAAGAGGGTGTTTTAAAGACTTCTGTGCTACCATTTCAGTAATGCCCACATAATGACTCAGGGAAAAGCCCATGGAGGAAAAATGTGTCTTGCTTGGATTAAATAGGTGGCTTGAAACAGCAGTAAGTCAATGTGCTTTACGGAACGTTTAATGCACAGCAGCAGGGTTCACACCAATAGTTAGTGCACAGCATGCTGCAGCACTGCAGATTTACACCCCAGTTTGCTGTTCAGTAAGTGTTGGTGCAGGCATGCCTGGAGATGCAGTCAGAGCACTTTTCTTGTTCCATTATTACTTTACTAAATCACAAAAAGGCTTTATGTTACAATTCCTCCAATCACCAAACTTCTGCATGTACCCAGTGATTATAAACTGATGCACTCTTGTAGATTACAGTTGTTTAACAGCCAAGATTTTTGGAGTCCTGAAAGTGAATATTTTAAAAAAGTGGGCTACACTTTTTGGTTCATGCAACAAGGGTACATTAGGCCAGCTAGGTTATCTAGAAATAATGCCCTGCATGTTACTTTCTCCTTATGGGCCAAATCCTCTTGCCTCCCATCAAGTCTGAATAGCCAAAGTTGATGTGTGCATTTCCAGGGCAGCAGGAAATAAAGGCTTTTCTCTTCTCCCCAGGCTCCAGAGCAACAGCAGAGCTTCTCCATGACTACTATTGTAGGCTGTGCTGTGTCCTCACTATTTGAAATAATGGTCAATGATTGGTTTTCCAACTCACCCTTGTCCCACACCGAACCCATCTTTGGAAGATGCAGAGGGAGCCCCATAGTCTTGGCTCTATTGTCTGCGGAGGGCTTGAATCCAGCATGTTGGATTTCTTTCCTCTCTACATCAGAACTACCCACTTGTATTTCAGGCAGGGCCTTTTGTGGCCACAGAGAGGGAAGACACATGATTACCCTTAGGTGGGGCAGAGGTAGAGTGACTGGAGAAATGCAAAGGCAGAATGATGTAGCTTCTCAGAAGGGGTTAGTTACCAGTAATTCCAAGAGTCCGTTTTTACTCAGACTTTCTTACCTGAGAAGACTTGTGGCAAAAAAGATATGCCCAGAGCTCCATCTACTTCTGTGGCACAATGAAAACAAATTACAGAACCACCACTCTTAAATTCCAGAACAATGTAATTTGCTGGTCTCTGAAATACCCTTCATTCCCACCTCCTCATATAAACACCCTTCATTCCCACCTCCTCATATAAACACCCTTTATTCCCACCTCCTCATATAAAAATGCATAACTATGGCTCCTGGTTTAAAATACTAATGGATGTAAAATTCATCTGAGTATTTTTACAGTAATGCTTTTTATAGTGAATGAATGAGGATGTTTTGGTTTTTTTGTTTCCATTATATCCTGTAGGTAGCCTGGCTCCACACTCCAGGCAAAGGTCCCTGCATCATTCAAAGCCTTTTTCCTCCCATATGTGCCAGGGAAGCTTGTGATCAGGTTCATTTGGTCATCTTCCTAGTCCTCTGGGCCTTGTCTCATCATCCAGGCAGCCCAGCTGGCTAGCCTACGTTTCCAGATCCTCCTGGTTACAAGCTGGACTCCAACTCTAGCTTCCTACCCCCTGTTTCTTTGCTCCCTATAAGTTGCTCTGTAATTCAATTAATTCAGCTTTTGGGGAAACAAGGTGCATGTACAGGCAGGTCCCGGTAAGGGTAGGGAAACAGAAAGCTGGGTGTGGGGCTACAACAAAATAGTGAATACCATGTCAGAAAGTCTGGATTCTGTGGCAACTTGGAAAAGTCCCTCTATCTATCTGTGGCACAACGTGGCCCCATTATCATGGTACCTATCTGAGCACTTCATAATCTATCTTCCCAACACTCCTGTGAGGTAGGGAAGTTCTATTATCCCTGTTTTACAGATGGAGACCTGAGGCACAAAGAGATTTGCCCAAGGTCACATAGGAAGTCTGTGGCAAAGCAGGGACACAAACCCATATCTCCAGAGTCTCATGCTAGTACCTTGACCACTAAACCATTCTTCCTCTCTGGCTATGGAGTCCATTGCCATAGAATCACAGAGACTACCTCTTTGAGCTTTTGCTTCAAGGCTCTCTGAAGAGTAAGGCAGGTGACACTTCATATATTTATACTAGATTCATGTCTTTCAGTTTAAAATGAGAATTTGGAGCACAGTTCTGTAGCAAGTGGATAGTCTCTGGATACAGAATCCCTGAATACATGGGACCCATTTCATCTTCACCTCAAATTTCAGTTACTGCATTTGTGCTCTGCTTGGGGCTACTCTTGGGGAAAACAAGTTTGGTAATGTCAGCTAATACAGAATGTAGCTGCTGACTTGCTTCGTGAAGTGTCTCACACAGCATATTACGCTTGTGCTTTGTGATCTGCATTGGCTTCCAGGTCATTTCCAGGTGCAATTGAAGGTGTGATTTTGACCTATAAAAGCCCTAAACAGTTTGGGATCTATCTGACCACCTCCTTCTGCAGGTGATACCATAACAAATGATATCAGGTGAGGTTCTCAAGAAGAGGTCCCCCTGCTTTAAATGGGAGAGTTGTTGGTAGGACATTCCCAGCAAAGGGTCCTCAGCTCTGAAATTAACTCCCCACTTGTTTGATAGTGTCAGTTGACCTTCAGGGCACGCTGCAAGATCTCTCTTTTCTCCCACATGCTCAGTGATGGGGGCGGCTTATGAAATTTGAAGGGAATGGAGGGGGTGGTTTTCATTAATGTTGAGGAGGAATTCCTGGTACATTTTATGAAGCTTTTTGAATTTTTTAAATTATATAATACATGTACGTAGAGCAATGAATCAGCACATTTAAAAAAAATCAGAATAACTAAATAACATACGTGCATTGAGAAAGATATGTGCGCTGAAAATGGTGTTGAGGAGATAAAAGGTTATGTATTTAAGGAAACAAGGCCTTCTTTATAGGTACAGATTCATCCTATAACTCCTCCTTGCTTCCAAAGCCTTGAGAGTCATCTGTAGGGCTGGAGGAGATAGAGCCGGTCAAATTTGTATGGGGTTAGAGACATCTGATTCTAGAATTTGTGACAATAAAGAGATTTGCATGTTTATGTTTTTGGAAAATTGCATACATATTTTTCCATAGAATTTCTCTCTCTCTTTTTTTGGGGGGGGGGGGTCCAGTAACTGGCTTAAAAAACATTTACTCACAGGGCTTTGTATTTTCTCAGGAAAAGAATATATTTCCTTCAAAAATGGGCCCGTGAAACTGGGACCAAACTCTCAAATCCACAGTCTAAGGTGAAAAGACTTGCAATTTTAGCATTTCGAATTATGCTGCAAATATTTCATATGCCAACAGGAGCTTGCTACAATGCCAAGCACGACGTTGTGGCATTTACCCTCTAAAGATAGGGTAAATCAAGGAAAACAGTCAATACTTAATTAATCTCTTATTTTTATTTCTTTTTAAAGTGCAGCAATAGAATGTTGTCTTTAGATGCTTATTGAAAAGGTGCTGCTTGAGCAGAAAACAAAACCAAAAAGCAGAGAAAAGTCACAAAGTGAAGGAGAAGCTTCAGGAAAAAAATCAACCAACAGAGAGAGAAGCTATTAAGAATTCAAGTCTCAGTGTAACTATCAATCAGGCTCACAGTATTCTTCTTGTCCTTTCACATCTAATTCCAGGAATAGTCTACTCAGTGTCCCGGGGTTTGGATTTTATAGAGCCATCACCACCACCCTAGGAAGAAAACATTTAGACCAGGGTAGTGTTTTTGTTCTTTTTGATTTTCTGAACAGCGATTCAGGTGTCTTCCAAAAATTTCCAGCCTCACACAAAGTAAACAGCATGACTGAGCTCCCTCTTCTTGTTCCAGAACTTTCTCTAGTTTCTTCTGGTTGGATAGGCCTCCAAAGTGGGTTCTCTGAGAAAACAAACTGGAGAAATCCAAGAGAAAAACAAGAGCAAGGACTAGCAAATAAGTTCCAGACTAGTCCTAGCAGTTTTCCATGGAGAAACTGCTGGCTTTGTGCAAACCTCTAAGGGTCTCCTAACCCTTCTTCATTGGAATGCTGGGTACTTCCTATTAACTCTTGAGAGAATAAGCTCATCAATATTCATGCTTCCCACCCAGCAGACCAAAAACTAGTAAACATTCAGGCAGGCGTCAATATCTACTTTAATTTATGCACTTTTTCCTCCAAATTATACATGTTATACTTATGACAAAATCAGAGTGTGGGCACTAGCCTTAATATAGATTCTGTAGTGGATGGTTGTGCTAGGAAGAATTGCCTACCCCCCGACCGTAATCACCTCCCAGGACCCCACCCCCATCCAACCCCTCTGCTCCCTGTCCCCTGACTACCCCGACCCCTATCCACACCCCCGCCCCGTGACAGGCCCCCTGGGACTTCCACACTTATCCAACACCCCGTTCCCTGACTGCCCCCCGGGACCCTCTGCCCCTTATCCAACCACCCGGCCCCGGCCCCCTTACCACGCCGCTCAGAGCAGCATGTCGGGCAGCCGCGCAGCACGGTTGGAGTGTGCAGCTCCACCCCCCAGAGTGCTGCCCACACTCCGGGGTAGGGAAGAGGGAAGGAACTAGCCTCCCCAGCCGGGAGCTCAGCAGCCGGGCAGGACGTGCCTGCGGGCCGGATGTGGCCTGGGGCTGTAGTTTGCCCACCCCTGACTTACATCATCCCTTGTTGAAAAACCTGACGTGTTAGTCCTCACTGCCACCATTATCATCACCACCAGTGGTCGTCATCCTAGAGTCTCCCACCCCGAGACACACAGACTGTGATACAGCCTTTATAATGTCTTATGCTGACCCTGAGTGGGGTACATACATATTTATGAAGGTTTTAACCCCTTTTCCTTATTTCAGCTTCCACGCCCCACTAATACTCATTAACATTTATGTCATGTTATCACCATAGGAACAGGTAATTACCTTAAGGAAGTCTTCAACGTTTCACTCTGCCTACCAATGGTCATCTTGTGGTGTCTACTGATCTCTTGTAGGTATTACTATCCAAACTCAGCAGTTATTTTCAAAACATCAGTATATCACAAATATGAACAGACACTCAGCAGGTTTACTATTGATTTGCTTATGGTAATTTATCCTAAATCCTAAAGTCTAATTTGTCTAAGCTAAATATTTTACAAGCCTGGGGACTGTAGGGCTTGGGTTACAACATTAATTTCACCTCGATATCCTAAATATACCTGATCCTTTTATCCTTGGCTACACATGTCCACCAGACAGAGCTTCAACTCTTGTTCTTACATTTCTAGCCTAATTTCATGCACAGATTGGGTATGATTATAAGATTTTAAATTGATCTTAACAAAGTAAGTTTTTGATGATAATTTTAACTTATATAGCCCCATTCATCTGAAAATTTCAAAATATTTTACATTTACATGATAATTAAACATCATGGTGTTTCTGTGAGGTAGGTAATACTCATTTTAACCTTGGCACAACAAAGATTACAGTCAGATTTTCAAAAGAGCTCAGAACCCACAACTGAGGCCAGATTTTCAAAAGCCATCAGCGCCTGTTTAAACACCAAAATAAGCAGCCTGATTTGTACGAGTCCAGCACTGTGGGTGTGGAACACTTTTGAAACTCTGGAAATCAGCTATGTACCTAAATGGAAGCTGATCCTGATGTGAAAATCTGATCTCAAATGCAGGGGTTGGGCTCTTTGGAAAATCTGACCCTAAGTGACTAGCCTAAGATCCCACAGTGGAACAGGAACACAAGAATGAAGAGATTCCCTGACTCCTGCACTCCCTTCTTCTCCTCACACCACGGGAGCACAGAACTTGTTAAAGAAAACTTATCAGTGTCCATAGTTGTTATAACCAAATTAGCAGCAAATGACAAATTAAATGAAAAGATCTGGACCTTATCAGCTTATTGTTCTTTTGAAGGAAAATACATATGGAAATATGCGGTCCTATTGCTTTGTGGATAAAAACTGCAGATACAGGAATTTATGTGAACATCTAGAACAGGAAGATGGCTTTTTTGAAATTATAAATATCGGCACTCATCACTATATGCAAGTAGGTAATTAGGGTAATTATTTCCAATTAGCAGCTGCAAACCCTGCAGATGGGAATTTCAGGGACGGATAACTATTGTAAAAGGCATTTTTGCAAGCTGTAAAACCACTTTAACGTTTTGGAATGCATACATTTAATACCTCCTACACGATCTGTAACAGCTTTTTGTTAGCGTTTCCAAATAATAAAAAAAGATAAATATGTTCATGCAGTATTATAGCCCTGTGGTTGCTGTGGTTCAGGAAATGTTGGTACCTGAGATGGCTGAATTCAGGTGCTTAACCTACAGTATAATGATTGTACAAAGAGCCAAAGTGAATCTTGAACCTGCTCATAGTGAGGCTGAGCTTGAGTATCGCTATGTTTTTCAAATCTTGTAGGAAGAAGTTCACAGGGGGCTGATGCAGTGTCCTTTGAAGTCAATGGAAAGACTCCAGTTATCTTATCTGGACCTTGGATCTTGTCCCATGTGAAGAAATTTGTACCCCACTAAAACATGTTTCCGTTGAGCCACTAGGCAACATCCCTCCTTCTACCCAGGATCCAGAAACTCCCATTCACAGTTGCCATTTGCTGCGGGGTTAGTGGCCTCTTCTCTCTCCTGGATCTTCCAGAAGGTTTTTTCCTTTTTGAGGACTGAACTACTAATCACCTTCTTTCAATCACAAGGGTCTTTTGGTAGCCAGTAAGGGCTCTTAATGTAAAAGGGGCAGAGTGGTTTTGGGTGTACTAGTGTGCTCTCTCAGTTATATTACAAGCAAGAAGAATTCAGTGAAGGGCTTTTCCTGATTCCAGTGTCCTTGTGAACTTAGCTGCAAAACCAATTTTACCTGTATCAGGTCACGTAGCCATACAAACCTAATCAGACCAAACAGGATGAAATATTAATGTGTTCATGGTGGAAAACTTGTTCTGGAAAAGCTGTTTACCAGCTTTCTAGCTGGAACTGCCCTTAGGATGAAATTGCAAACTTTAAACATTCATAACTTTACAAACAAGGCTTGAGTTTAGCTTGAGTCACAAACAAGAATGTCAAAACATAAACTTGTTTTTAACGTGTTTAGCTTTCAGCCATTTTTGAGTTGTAGAAGTACAGAATTTCAGATTGGCGCATATGGGGAAAGTAGCCTTTTTCTTACTTGAATAACTCAAAAACAACCAAACTGATTTTTCTCACACTTTTTAAAAATCATCTTAGAGCTGAGAAAACGCCGTGTAAATCTCAGAGCAAAATCAAGTTGTTACAATAAGTTATGGACACTTGGAAAAGTGTGTTTAGACCAGAAGCTGCAATTCATCCTGAATATAGAAAATTGAGAAATGAAATAAAGCATTTAGGGACCCACTTGTATGCCAGCAACCAGAATGCTTTTCAGTTACTTGAACTTTGTTCAAGCCATGCCAGCGTCTGAACACTAGAAACAAAATAAAAGGTGTAAGTAAGTTTGTTTGGTATCAAGTATTTCATCATAATGAATTTACTGGTCTAATTCTTTAGCAATATATCATTCAGTCTTTGGAAGTCAAGAGAATTTCCAGTTGTGTTGTAATAAAGTGTAAGAAAAAGTATTTATTTATCAAAATGTTAAGGATTTCCATCTGTTACAATAACACTACTTGCAGATATTCTTGAGTTCTCAGCAAACCTTGGAAATCCTTCCCCACAGAGAACTTCCATATGTGTTTGGTTTTAAAAGGAAAATGTGGGTGATTTATTGTATCTAGAGATCTCAAGCCTGGGGAGAAATGATCACCCTCTTCTCTCTGCTTCCCACCACCTCCTTCCAAAATCGAAATCTGGCTAACTTTAAGATTTGCTCCAGTGCTTCAGATGGAAACTTTTTATTTTATTCTATTTATTTTATTTTATTCTATTTTATGTTATTCTTCCTTCTTGCTGCATCTTTTCTTTCCTCTCTTTCAGTGTTGGTGTTTTCCCTGTGTTTTTTCTTCTTTTAAAATACTTCAGAGTATATTTTTCTCTAATACAATTTCTTTCTTTTCAAGCTGTTTTTCATTTCTGATTTGCACTTGCTCTCCCTATCAGGTGTTACCGTTAGTGTTTAGAGTGTGTGTGTGTCTCTCTGTGTCTTTGGTTCAGCGTCACCCTCCCACTCACTCTCTCTGTCTCTCTCCCTCCCCTTGTTCCTCCTCTTTTTTCATTTCCCCTTTGACCCACTTTGGATGGGGTCCACAGCACAAGTCCTGCACTCCCTAAATGTGGGTTATGAGTGCATTTTGGAGGATAAGGAGCTGAGAGAATAAGTTAGTGTCATGGATCTGATGCAAGGCGTGTTGAAGTCAATGGGAGTCTTTCCATTGAGCTGAACGAACTTTGGATCAGCCTCAAATGTGTTTAGT
This sequence comes from Macrochelys suwanniensis, assembly GCA_033296515.1. Classification (NCBI taxonomy): domain Eukaryota; kingdom Metazoa; phylum Chordata; order Testudines; family Chelydridae; genus Macrochelys; species Macrochelys suwanniensis. The sequence goes on from CM065777.1 coordinate 38,034,295, forward strand.
TTGACAGACTTGACTAGACCTTCTAACTTTTCAGAATCTCCACTATAGATTCTTACCTTGCAGTCCTCCAGCTTTATAGGGTATCTATCTATCTATCTATCTATCTATCTATCTATATATTTAATTGTTCTATATAATATGTGAAGGCATTATGCTGATAAAGGGCTTGATCTTCCAAGGTGCTGAACTCTCTGGCCCAGATCTAGCAAAGCACCTATGTATGCCCTTAATTTTAACCACTTGAGTTTCTGCATGCCTATATCATAACTTGAAACAGCACTGCTTCCAATTCTGAGTTTACGTTGGCTAGAGACTTCATCTCATGTTGAATTACTTGGAAGCTTTGTGATGCAGTTATGAACATGTAGCCATCAAACTCATTTTCACTTGTTTCCTAAATCAGAATTTGAACCTAGATCTCCTGATGTACAAAGCCAGTGAGGAGTGATGGATTGTCTAGTAACTAAACATAATGAGTATTTCAAAAACTGCCTAAAGTGTATGTATCAGTAATTAACTGCCTATTTTACTGGTATAGAATGAGATTATATTACAGCCTTCTCTGAATTATTTATCATTCTTTAAAAAATTACTTTAGAAAACTCCCACCATTATGCTTGTTTCATAAGATTCCGAATGATGAACATTAGCCATCTCTCTGAATTCCATCAGTTTGTGACAGAAATACATCTTAATGTTATTTAAATGCAGTTTTTTTATATTTTATTAGCGATGGTATGTCTGAAAGGCTACAGAATCCCAATATGAGGATAATGGGTAAAATATTCAAAGGTGCTTGACTCTCGATGAGTTTTAGGCTCCTATGCACATAAGCCACTTTGGAAAATGTGACTTAGAATCTTAAGTCACTTAGGAACTTTTGAAAATGTTACCCACTGTCATTGTACCTCAAGGGTCAAACCTAAATGACTATGTCTTTGAAGTGTGGAATATCTAAGGCTGTCTCTTAAAATATGATGAGATTCCTGCATATTTTGTGTTTGGTACCAGGTGCCTCAAGATGAATGGGGAGGGTACCCTGTTGGCGGTAAAGACGAGGAGATCCCGTGCAGGAGAATGAGAAGTGGGAGTTATATTAAAGCCATGGGAGATGAGGAAAGCGGAGATTCTGACACTAGCCCTAAAACATCACCAAAGGTAGCAGTTCGACCAGAGTCATTATTAAAATCCATTGGACAGAGACCACTTGGAGATCACCAAAAGTAAGCTTCACTAAACTTTGTCACATATCTTACTGAAAGCAACAATGACTGAGGTCATTTTTATGATGTTTTGATGTGATTACAACAAACAGGTTTCATGAAATATATATATATATATTATATATATAAATACACACAGCAAAAAATACAGCAATACTACATTTGTGTCATCTATAACTTTTAGTTATCAACATGATGCTTTCCATATAGCAACTTTCCCATGTATCAAGTATATTGTATCACACTCATTTAAAAAACAGTATAACATGTTTTTCTGAGATCCATAATGTGTGGTCTATCAAATAAGTAATGTACATATTATAATTGTCAAGATATGTATTTACATAATGGAGCCAGCCTTGTGCTTCTACTAGGTTCTTATTTTTGCCTTTTTTTTTAAATGTACCAGTACAAAACTACACATTTAAGTATTTTTGAGAGGCAAATGTTCAAAATGGTAGCATAGCTCCAACTCTGCCACTTCCACTAATGAGAATGGACATTCCACATAGCTTCAGAATTCTGTGCGAAATGCACCAAGGGAAGACATTGAGACTGACGCTGACTGACAATTTGACCTTTATCCACCAGCTGTGCTGTAGATATTACCATATATGCAGTATTTTAGTGATGCACACTTTTATAATAATAATAGTAATAATAAAAAACCTCAACCAAAGTATCATCTGTTTGGCTTCATTAAACAAAACAATTTAGTTAGCAGATTGGAGGAAAACTAATGTTCACAATACCAACAATAGACAGTGTCATGAAAGCAACATGGAATCTAAAATCTTGCTTCAGAAGACAGTTCTAAGAGTGTAGTGCTCTATTTATTTATGCAACGTAAAGGACATTCTGTTCTCTTCTTAGAAATCAAAAATTACACATGTTTAAATAAGATATATGTTATATAGGGGAGCTTTTTATAATCCACTGTATTCATAATGCAGGAGCTTATCAATAGGTCATTGTGAAAATAGTCTATAGATTTTGCCATTTTTTGCAAATATATTGTACAGAACAAAAATATTAAGAAACAGAACAGTGCTATGCAGTATACTACAAATGACGGAAATCAGTGGCAGATTTGCTGTTGATTTCATTTGGAGCACGAGCAGGTTCATTTTAGCATTGTAGAAAATGATTAAAGGCTTATTTGTGGCTTTGCCACAAGCCCTCAGCCAAGGGCAGCCCGTATGTGAACTGTTTCAGGAGCAGACCATGAACAAGATTGTGACTGAGATCTACTTTCTGATTCCTGGTTATCAACTTGCCCAATACCAGGTACAGGTTATGTCCCCTGGTGCACCAGCTCAGCTGAATTGATTGGCTTGTCCACCATGATCAGGTAGCTTGTACAGAGAAGTAAGTAGGTACTTATACTCCTTACTCCCTTGTTCGGGTACATAAAATGGTTAAGGATTGAGCTCTACAAGAGCACTAATGTCTTTGACTCAAAAAAAAACTGCACTGACATTTTAAGTGTAGACAAGCCATAAGGCAGAGGTTTTTTAAGTATTTAGGTGGCTAAAGATGCACATAGGCTCCTATAGTGGGTTTTTCAAAAGCTAGCATACCTTTAAATCCCTTTAAAAATCTGTCCCTTAGTCTCTCATCTGACAGGTGCATTTTTACCTTTTCTTTGAATAGTATTATGATACACAAAGCAAACACTAAAATAGTGCAAATCCTATTGCTATAATGTGTGAAAGAATTACCAATGTAATTTATTGCATTTAAGCAAAATATAACATAATAAAGCCTTCTGTGTTGGAGGCAGAAGCGGATTCAAATATCTGTCCTATTTCATGTTTGTTCCTTCTTGGAACTGTGCCAATGCTCATATTTGTCTTGGAAATTGTCTCAACTTCCTTTTGTCAGGAATGGAAAAATTCAACATTTTTTGCTTTGTGGTTAGGTTTGCAAGAGGGATGCCTGATATACTGGCATCTGGGATCCTACATCAAAATATGGACTTTAGGAAGTAAAACACCAACTTTTTCAATTCAATCCACTGTTTGCTGGTAGAAAAGCATTTAACCTCAAGTTATAGAATTTCTGATCTTATTGGCAATAGTCATGCAGATGAATAATCATGTGGTGCTAGAGTTTTCCATTATGCTTTTGAAGCAACTCAAGAGAAACTTGCCTTTTCAAACATGAAGAGTGAAGTGAAAATTAGCTAGGTCAGGTAACAATAAAAATGACAATGTATTGTGTATATTTTGCCTAGTTCTTCTCTAAATAACAGACTTCACTATAGCAATAGATCCTTCATATGCATTGGATATATATGATATGTATTGTGATATTTCATTTATGAATCTGACAGGTATTTAGGACAAATTATTTATTTGACTACTAACAATAAATAACATTAAATAAGCACAGTATTGATGCTGCTATAATCTAGCCTGGCTGTATTCAGTATTCTGTGCTCAAGAGAGACTCTCCTGTCTATGTTTGTGAGTCCATTAGAGTGAACAGGAAGTATGACATTGCATGGTGTCACTTTAAACATTTGAACTTCCTGCTGAAGTTTAACCCTTTATAGCCCAAGTATAACATAAGAATATAAGAACAAAAAAGAAATATAGGATTTGTTGTACTGGATCTGTTCTGCAACCATCTGTCTCTGGCAGTGGCCAGCACCCCCATGCTCCCAGGGTGGTGGCAGTTATGGTGAGTTTGAATATAGCATCCTTCTGATGAAATACTGCTTGGTAGGCATGCATACAGGAAGCTTGCCTTTGTATAGTCTTGTGAAGGATCATGCGGGGGCCAGATTTAATCCTGCTTCCATGCTATATTAATTAATACACTATTTCACTATCACACCCTTTGCTGCATATAGCTGATCCATCCCTGTTTAAATTATTAAGTTTAAAACTTACTTTTAAAAAATATTTTCTGTATTTATTTTAGACATGGCTTCTGTAGAGGGTAGTGCTGAGGGAATAATTTCAGTTGAGGAGATGGGAAGAATAATTAGCAGCAGAAAAATTATGTTAATCTTGTATTTGCTCTTTTTATTAATCTTTGCTTTTTTTCATCCTCCTGACAGTAGAAGTCCAGCTGCACACTTCATTAGCAGCTTTCCAAGTTTCTGCAGTGAACTAGCAGCCAGCTAGGAGTCTCGGACGGTACGTCTACACAGGGACAAAAAACCCACAGCTCCGCCGGGTCAGCTGACTCGGGTTTGCAGGGCTGAGGCTCTGGGGCTGAAAAATTGCTGGGTAGATATTCAGGCTCAGACTAAGGTTGCAGGGTCCGAGAGCTTCGTCTCCAGCCCAAGCCTGAACATCTACAAAGCAATTTTTAGCCCTGTAGCCCAAGCCCCGTTAGCCCAAGTCAGCTGACTCAGGCCAGCCACAGCCATGCAGCGAGTTTTTTATCCACATGTAGACTTACCCAAAGGAGTGAATGTGGAGATTTACCAAGAACAGGATGGCTTGTTCCAAAGCCTTATCAAACTAACAGGACAATTGCCAGGCCAATGGCATAGCTACTTTCTCTACTGTCATTCAGGAGATCTGGGTTAGACTGCTCCCTTGGTTGGGAGAGAATGCTTGAGGGGCAACGGGCTTAGCCCCTGGGAAAAGAGATGTTTTGCAGTGCTGAAGAGCAAGCCATCTGGCTAATGGCTGGACATTGAAATTGGAAAAATTCAGACTGGAAATAAGGTGTGATTTTTTTTAAGTGAGAATAATTAGCCCTTGGAACAAATTACCAAGGTTGTGGTGGATTCTCCATCACTATCAATTTTTAAATCAAGATTGGATGTTTGTCTGAAAGATATACTCTGAGCATTATTTTGGGGAAGTTAAGTGGCCTGTGCTATCCAGGAGGTCAGACTAGATGATCACAATGATCGAGTCTCGCCTTTGAATCCATAAGCCTGTGAAGTAAAAAATATCTTTTATGCCAGTGATACTCAATTAGATCTACCCATGGACCGATTTGAGAATTTTATGACAAGAGGCAGGCCATTTGTGCAGAAGGCTGGCAAAATTAAAAAAAAACTTCAGCTGCCAATATATAAAGACTTTAATTGCAACATACGTATTAGTGTTCTATCTTCTAATAAAGTTTATAAATCAACATTATTACCTGTGTTTGTGGCAATCTCTAATGGGGAAGGTGACATCGACAATCTCTGCAAGCTTTGTGATGAGTGATTTGTAGGAGGTCAGGGCAAGGCACATGTAGATGCTCATCTGTTAAATCGGTGAAGATGCTCATCTGTTAAATTATTGTGGTGTTGGTTTTTTATAATGTTCATGGTAGAAAATGCAGAGGTACGTTGATCTGAACATCATTAAAAGATAGATGGCAAGATTCTGGCTATTCTGAAACTGGTCAGCCTATTGAGTCCAGAAATTACAAAGTCCCACTTTGAATTTTGCTTCGAAGACATCTGAGCGCTAGAGCTTTACAATTTCTAATTGAAAGACGCCTTCAACAATTGAATCAAGCATGTTCTTTGCGTCAGAAGGACAAGGTCCATCAGCAGAGCCAGCAAACTGTTCATGAACAAATAAAAGCAAATCCTTGGGAATTTTAAGATTCTCAAATCACATTTTAAAATTTTCAGTCAGATTGTTTAGGATTTCTTGTATTGATTTTGTTGTCAGTTGTGTGCTTCATGTTTGTGTGTGTTCTCTGCATGCTGTACTGGTTCTTGCCAGATAACCTGCACAGAGAGCTCCGATTGAACTGCCCGAGAAGACCACAGACTCTGTTCAGTAGTGAAGACGCTGGGACAGGTTTATTGTCAACAAAGCATGTTCCTAGCTTCCTGGATCAATGTCTACAGTTACACTAGCACATGTATGCCCGTTAAAATGGACTCAGCTCAGTGAACAGCGGTACTTTCCGTTCTCCGCTTGGCTGGACAAAGACACACTTTCTGTGACCCCTCTTTTATATACTGTTACAAGCAAGTTACTTGTTGCCCCTCTAACATGGCTAGTTACCACTCTTTGCATTGTACATGTTGGTTTGATTCGATCAAAAAATCTCTATCCATCAGCTGTCATCCTGATCTTATCTTCAGGAGGAGTCAGTGTGTCCCTATTATCTTTGGGGAGTGTGTTTATACCATACTTGGTATCAGGGTGTTCTGGTACCACTCATCTGGAATGTGTTTACGTGAGTGTCCTGTGCCTAACACTTCTTAGGAACATTTGCGTTTTTGAAATACCAGCCCTATTCTTGCCAGGTTCTGGGAACCTGCAAGTAGTCATGTTTTGTAACAGGACCTGACTTCTGCTCACAGCCTGGTGTTGCTTTATATCAGCAGGACCTGACTACTTTAGTTCAGGCCTTAGGCGTCAATCTCTCTCATTCTATTACAGTTTTCATCTAAATTTCATCTGTAGAAACAACACAACATGTGGGAAAGTGCAACATCTTTCCTGTTAAGCTTGTCTGAAAGATTTCAAGATTCCTCTGAAAGGCACACACTTTTTCAAACAGATCTCCAACACTGCTTGCACAGCCTTGGAGCTGCAAGTTGAGGTAATTGAAGTGACCAGTAATATCCCACAGAAAAGCTACCTGTGACATAGAGGGGACATCATTCATAAATTCCAAGAACTTGCAAACTTTGTTGGTCTCATGGTTCGAAAGAAATTCTATTATTTCTTTTTGAAGTTCACAAAACCTTTGTGACATGCATCCCACACTTAACCAGCTAACATTGTTGTGCTGCTACAGGTCACTGTGTTCGGCTGAAACGTCATGTAAAAGAGCTTTAAAAAGACGATGTTGCAAGCTAGAAGTTGAGCATATGTAGTTCACCAATCTCATTGCAATACCCATTGTTTTTTCAAGCCCCCAGACAACTTACCGCCCAGGACAGCCTGGTGAATGATAAGTATATTGCTGCCAAATGTGAAGCAAAGCCCTTCTCTTTCCCTGCCCTGGAGGGACCTCCATGTGTAACAAGCAAGTTTACTTTCTGCAGATCTAAACCGTTTTTTTTTCAAAAATGCCTTTTACCTTTTCAAAAATGATCTCTCCTGTTGTGCAGGTTTCCAACAGTATTAAGCATAAAACTTCTTCCTTGAAAATTGCACCATCATAAATTGTAACAAACAGTGATAGCTGGGCAGCTCACTTAAATCGCTTGATTCGTCCACTGCAAGAGACATGTATTTGGCAGTTTTTTTAATCGGAAAGAAGGGCTGACAAATAATCCTCATAAATTACCTCCAATCTTCACACTGCCATGGAATCAGAGGGGGATCTTGCTTCACATGGTTCACAATGTCATCTTTGTTTTTGTCTCCATGAAAAAGCTTCTCCAGCTTTTCAATGTGCACTCCTTCGCAGACTTGGCATCCAGGAAAGGCTTTTTCTTTTTTAGCTAGTACCAACATTATCCAAAGAGAAGCAGTTGCAAAGGCGATGCATGGGAGAGGGAGAAATGCAGGGTCATGTGCCTTCCCCCCAGATTTGCTGCTTTGCTTGTACTGAGCATGGTCACACAAACTGATCTCAGTAACACTGCTAAAGCCGGCTACCCTCTCTCTGCTTCCCCAGTATCAGTAGGCATGGGATGTCTCTGAGCAGCTGCTGTTTTTTCCTGCACAGTCACTGATGTTGTGAGAATGACATTTGAAGTGTAATATGAAGACGTCAGATTTTCAGTTTTGTCACGTCTTGAAACACTGCCAGGAGGATAGGCCGTGTTGAAGTTACTGTGCTTTGATTCAAAGTGGCGCCTCATGTTGACCACCTTGTAGAGGGATACAGTGGTTTGGCATATTAAATACAAAGGTTTTGTGTTTAAATGAAGTGACATAATAAAAAGAAAATCTGCTCTCCAGTTTGGGTTAAAAGCTTGGTTTTTGCTGTTGACTTTATGACGTTTACTCCCACTCACATTCATTTTTGGCTCCATTTCCATCTCTAATGAAAAATGGGTGGCGTCCTAGCTCAATCATAGCCGATGCAATCTTGAGAACTTAAGATCCAGTAAGCAATGCTTACTTTGTTCCGGGGCTGAGCCCCAGCACCTCTAAGCTTGGCCCGGCACCCGGCCATTCTCCGGCCACCCACTCAGTGCTTAATTTGTGCCAGGGCTTGCCAGGGCTAAGCCCGGCACTTCTTTCATTACAAATTAAGCACTGCCAGTAAATTACTTACTAAGGAAGTCATAGGTAAATGATAGACCGAGTATCACTGTTTGGGAATTTAATTATAAATATTTTTAAGGTGAGCTGATGGGCCACACTGGAAGCCTCAGCAGGTTGCATTTGGCCCATGGGCCACCTGTTGGGTATCACTGTTTTATGGGTTCAGAAGGAAGTCCCATCCATTCTTCCTTGCAGAAAGAATAGTGGTTACTCTTGAACAATGCAAGATACCTTGTTCCCCCAGTTGCTGAGCATGTTGCCCTTCACCAGCATTCACTCCAAACCCAGGAAGTAATCTAACCCCAAACTCCTGAACAGTAGAGAACACTCCCACTATGTCATTGGTTTGAAATACAAGGCCACCAGATTAAGATGGGAATGTCAGTGGGTGATGGGGGTAAATCTTCAGGCTCTGACAAGCGTGTGTGAAGGCTTTCCAGAAATAAAATAGCATTGTTTCACAAAGCTGTAATTCATCCAAGTGATGTACAGAAACAGTCATTTACAAGGGCAAGTATCACAACCATGAATTTACAACTTCTGATGACAAAGCCTTTTTTTCCCAAACAAACTTGCCTGTTCACTTCTGCTCTCAACTTGTGTCTTACTTTTACTTTTCTTTTAATTTAAAAGGCTGAGTCAAGAGGTGTTTTTGTTTTTTTCTTATTTAATCTCCTACCATAAAAAGTCAGTGTGTATAAATGCTCTCTGCTGGAGGCAAGAATTTGAAAAATAAGATGTTTATAGTTAGAGAAGCAGAAAAAAATGCATACATTAAATTCTGGTTATCCTGATGTGACTTTTATTTCATTTTTTTAAGTTACATGAAGTCATCTTGTGAGGGCCCTATTCAGTAAAGCACCTGTGTGCTTAAATCCCATCGACTATAATGGAACTTAAGCACATGCTTAAGTGCCTTGCTCAATACAGATGGACTTTAGCCCATGTTTAAGTGTTTTCCTGAATTAGGGCCTGTTACAAAAATATAGGTATGTACATAATGGAAAATAAATCAAATAAAAACAGAAGAATATGAGAAGCAGCCCCTCAGAGAAAATGGGTAAAGTTTTCAAAAGTACTTACATGACTTAGAAGCCTAAGTTAATTGAAAGTCAATGGGACTTAGGTACCTAAGTCATTTAGAGACTTTTGACAATTTTATCCTGTAGCTCCGATTTCTGTAGGCCACCGTTTTGGGAAGCAAAGCATAAAGTGAGGGTAATGATTAGAAAATTGCTACAATAAAAATATTCTGCATACAGAGTTATTATATAAATCATAGTGTTGGTAGTGCTACTGCCTAAATACATTAATCACAGCTAAACAGGACCAACTTTTAAAAAATAATTTTCAAAATTTTACATCATAAATCGTTCACCATGACAATCAGCCATTAAATCATCTTTAAGTATTGTTCCTTTGATGATAATATTATAGAATTAAGAAGGCATTTAATTTCTCTGACATAAAAAAGAGGACCTCCGTTTCCTTCCAATAATTAATAGAAATTTCACAGGGAAAGAAACAGCATCCTATGCCCTGATCCTAACATGGTTTCATTTTAATAATAAATCGAATTGCAATATCTAGATGAGTTTGTCAAAAAAGGGAAATAGATGGCTACTTTCCTATGCAGAAACCCTTTTTAATTTCATTTGGCCCAAAACCTGATCTCTGTCATAGTCAGACCAAAAAGAAACTATTATAGTTTGGCAAAGCTAAGAAAATAAATTTTCCACTATAGAGAAATTAACTAGATTTATAGGCACCTGCTGTATTTCAAGGAACCCAAAATAGCTATTCTATCCTTAAGGGAAAGTCATACTTAGTATCTACAGTCCTGGGTTTGCAATTGACTGAAGGTGGGCACATCCACTCTGCATCTCACTTACTGACAGTTAAAGGTGGTTGTATTTTCTTTAACGTTATCATTCATTCTTAGATTGTGTACTAATACGGTGATGATCCTGGACATTTTTTTTAAAAGGCAGAAATACAGTGTTGGAGCATTACAGTTTCCTAAGTCCTTATTGGCATGTTTTGTCCTCAGAGTGAATTCCATTGAATGGCATTGGGTTGCTGTAAATCAGTCACACCCTTCATAAACAGTGGAATTTTAAGAACTCAATGGTGAGATTCTGTGCTTCGCCTCTAAGCACAGAACTCACAGCTCTGGGGAGCGCACTAATGTGGTTTTAACATACCGTTTGCACCCTTCTAGTCCTGAGCTGCTCCAGAGGCTGAACCAACTCCCAGGGTAACTCCAGAGAGGTGTCCAAGGGCTTGTCTTCACTACCGAAGTAAGTCGACCTAAGTTACTGTACTCCAGCTATGTGAATAACGTAGCTGGAGTCGACATAGCTTAGGTCAACTTACCCTTGTGTCTTCTCTGTGCTGCATCGATGGGAGACGCTTTCCAGTTGACTTCCCTTACTCTTCTCGGAGAGGTGGAGTACAGGGGTCGACCAGAGAGTGCTCTGCCGTCAATTTAGCAGGTCTTTACTAGACCTGCTAACCGTCGATCTTCCCGTAGCGAAGACCAGCCCTAAGTTTAAACAGCCTGTTCCCAGTAAGCAGCACTGCCTAAAATCTGCTAAAGCTCAGGATTGGACTGTATCAACATGAATAATGTTTATGTCCATTGTATCTGTTTAGCAGCCACATAAAAAGCAAAGGAAGGCAGATTTCTGAAAATAAAAGTGCTTGCTCTTAACTCAACAGGAGACCCTTTTGTGATGATAGTCTGAAGAGATATGGCCATTTATAAATCATATAAAGTTAGCACCTTGCTCTCCTCAGAAATGCATACTTTAAAAATAATGATTAAAATTATTGATTTCAAATTAGCTTTGCAATAAAAATAGCAATAGCCCATAGCAGGCACAAAGGTTCAAACTATTTGTTATTTTCTCTGACAGCAGAGAAAACCAGCGGTTACTTTTGAAAATTCTGCCATAAAGTACAAAGCTAGATGTGTAAAGCTGGAGGAAATGGATACCTAGACACAGCATGATATTTGGTCATCCATGATATTAGCTTATCTTGCCTAACTGCAGATGTTATTAGCAATTCCAGTCTTTTAAAATTCAGCCACACTAGTTGTTATGTTTACTCCTTGGTTCAATGAATTCCACAGGTTGACTAGATATTATGCTACCTTAAAAAGCCAAAACAATAAAACAAAAAATCTTTCCTTTCTTTGGTTCTAAACATACAGTACTACCCTTTAATTTCATTTAGTGTCTCCTTTTTCTTCTTCTAAAATTGGGTAGGAGGAAAAGATGGACAGATTATATTTCACTAAGTCTTTCATAATTTTCTCAAATCTCCTTTTTTTTTTCCTTTTCAGGATAAATAAAATTAGACCTGGTTCCTAAATACGACAATAATTGGTTTTCTTTAAATACTTAAGATAGGCTATGTCTACACTTGGAGCTGGGCATTAGATTCCTAGCTCACACAGATGTACCCAACATCTCTGCTCAAGCTAGTGTGCTAGAAATAGCAATGTAGTCAAGGTAGAACACGCGGCGGCTTTGCTTAGCCACCTGAGTATGTACCCGCTTAGACCCACTGGATACATACTCGGGTGGCTAGCCCAAGCCACCACCAGTGCTACCCCAGCTACGCTGCTATTTCTAGCGTACTAGCTTGAGTAGAGCTAGCGCAGGTACATCTACACAAGATGGAAATCACACCCTGAGCTACAAGCGTAAAAAATGCCTGAAATAAATACAGTGTTCAGTGGTTGCCCTTAAATGGGAAAAAGATAAAAGAAAAAAATTAAGGGCCTCAACAAAGGTAGATAAATAGCTTTTGCTAGCTCTTAAGTTCTTTCTTGCTGTGTCTCTATCCTTCTTATCCTTCTTTGGACTTGTTCAAAATCCACTGTATCTTCAAGGTGAAATTACCAAATCTGTTCACAGTACTCCAGAAGATGGCATGCCATGCCATTGTTCAGTTATATCATCATAACACAGCATGTTGCCCTCTTTAGTTGCACCTGAGAAACCAGTTGAGTATGCTAAGTGCTGCGGCAGAATAGGAAATTTGCACTGAGCAATCCTCAATAACCCTTAAGCCTTTCTTCTTAGGGCAGTGGTTCTCACACTGTACTCTGCAGGGCAGTTGCTGATGGTCAAGGCAGAGCTAGATGTTCCTTGTTTCCAGTTCCTGTTATGGATGCTGGGCTATCCATTGGAACAAGAGCCTGGATTTCTGGGGAAACAACTGAAGAGTCAAAGAGGTCCCAGATGATTGGAAAATGGCAAATATAGTATCCATATTTAAAAAGGGAAGAAAGAGAACCCGGGGAACTACAGACCAATCAGCCTCACTTCAGTCCCTGGCAAAATCATGGAGCAGGTCCTCAAGGAATCCATTTTGAAGCACTCGGAGGAGAGGAAGGTGATCAGGAACAGTCAACATGGATTCACCAAGGCCAAGTCATGCCTGACCAACCTGATTGCCTTCTATGATGAGATAACTGGCTCTGTGGATATGGGGAAAGTGGTGGATATGATATATCTTGACGTTAGCAAAGCTCTTGATACGGTCTCCCACAGTATTCTTGCCAGCAAGTTAAAAAAATATGGATTGGATGAATGGACTATTAGGTGGATAGAAAGCTGGCTAGATTGTCGGGCTCAACAGGTAGTGATCTACGGCTTGATGTCTAGTTGGCAGCCGGTATCAAGTGAAGTGCCCCAGGGATCAGTCCTGGGGCCGGTTTTGTTCAACATCTTTATCAATGATCTGGATGATGGGATCATCAACAAGTTCGCAGATGACACTAAGCTGCGGGGAGAGGTAGATATGCTGGAGGGTACGAATAGGGTCTAGAGTAGGGTGGCCAGTTGTCCCGATTTTATAGGGATAGTCCCGATATTTGGGGCTTTTTCTTATATAGGCTCCTGTTACCCCCCACCCTCTGTCACGGTTTTTCACACTTGCTGTCTGGTCACCCTAGTCTAGAGTGACCTAGACAAATTGGAGGATTGAGCCAAAAGAAATCTGATGATGTTCAACAAGGACAAGTACAGAGCCCTGCACTTAGGAAGGAAGAATCCCATGCACCACTACAGGCTGGGGACCAACTGTCTAAGCAGCAGTTCTGCAGAAAAGGACCTGGGTATTACAGTGGACGAGAAGCTGGATATGAGTCGGCAGTGTGCCCTCGTTGCCAAGAAGGCCAACGACATATTGGGTGTATTAGTAGGAGCATTGCCAGCAGATTGAGGGAAGTGATTATTCCCCTCTATTTGGCACTGGTGAGGCCACAACTAGAGTATTGCATCCAGTTTTGGTCCCCCCACTACAGAAGAGATGTGGTCAAATTGGAGAGTCCAGCAGAGGGCAATGAAAATGATTAGGGGGCTGGGGCACATGACTTATGAGGAGAGGCTGAGGGAATTGGGTTATTTAGTCTGCATAAGAGAAGAGTGAGGGGGGATTTGATAGCAGCCTTCAACTACCTGAAGAGGGGTTCCAAAGAGGATGGAGCTCAGCTGTTCTCAGGGGTAGCAGATGACAGAACAAGAAGCAATGGTCTCAAGTTACAGTGGGGGAGGTTTAGGTTGGATATTAAGAAATACTATTTCACTAGGAGGGTGGTGAAGCACTGGAATGGGTTACCTAGGGAGGTGATGGAATCTCCATCCTTAGAGGTTTTTAAGGCCCGGCTTGACAAAGCCTTGGCTGCAGGGCCGGCTCCAGGCACCAACTTTCCAAGCAGATGCTTGGGGCGGCATTGAGAATGGGGCGGCAGTCCGTGTCCCACGGCGGCAATTCGGCGGCAGCTCTGCCGCTCTTCTGGGGTGCGGCAGCAATTCGGTGGCAGCTCTGTCGGTGTTCCGGCGTCGGCAATTCAGCAGCAACTGCTTGGGGCGGCAAAATTGGTAGAGCTGCCCCTGCTTGGCTGGGATGATTTAGTTGGTGTTAGTCCTGCTTTGAGCAGGGGATTGGACTAGGTGACCTCCTGGGGTTTCTTCCAACCCTAATATTCTGTGATTCTATGATTCTAAGAGCTGGTAGCCAAATCTCCTCCATTAACATCCACCACTACAAAAGGGAAAGAGGAGAGGAAATGGCTGCAACCCTCATGACTGGAATGTGTGTATATTTACCACAGTGCTCTGCTGTATGGATGTTAGACCTTCTCCTGTTTTAGCATTGTCTTGCTCTCTGCTATTGGTCTGTGAGGAGAATATGAGAGCTTCTCCTACTAAGAATAAATTACAGTTATCTTCTCTATCAAGTGGTAGAACTGTGACCTTTGTGATTATGAGTTCTGTTTCTGCAGAAGCAGACACAGTGGCTGCCATTAAAAAGTCAACGCTTGCCAAAAGTAGTATTTGAGAGGCTGCGTACTCTGTGTTGCATCCCATATACCACTGAGCATTAAATGCACTGAAAATAGAGACTGACTTTTTGATGGCAACTGCTGTATGTGATTGGTGTCTCTCTATATATTTGATCCTTGATAACTAATGTCAGGATCATAATGTGCATCATAGAGTGAACCATTTAACCTAAGAAATTAAACTGAGAATATATCTTAGAAATAAATGTTTTAATGCTAATCTGGTTAAAAAATTGATGATATCTTTAGATCGGAAAAAGTTCAAAATATTAATTAAATGGGTGTCTAATGTATGTAATATTTCTTTTACTCTGCTATAGACCTTTGAATAAATTACTGCACTCTGATAAATGAAAAATTACTTAACTACCAGGAAGTATCCAATCCCTCATCCATCAGAACTCAGCTGCTTAGGGTGCTACAGTACACTGCTTTTTTCCCTTAGTAAATGATTGCTGTTTAAATTGTCAGTTATGGTTTATGATAACAGTACTTCCTGAGAAACTGAGTATCTCCATAATTAATTACTAGATTGTTAGACCATTACTTTGTGTGGCAAAGAAAGAAGATAGCTATTAACTATTGCTGATAATTGATTTTTTGGCACTTTATAATACGTGTCTTATTTCTATTGTCACTTTTTTTTCATGATGCCTCTGTGACTTGACTCCTGGAAAAACCCAAATCTCAGTGAAGAAGCCCGAAGTCTTTCTGTTTTTCAGATTGTTTCTGGTCTGAGAATCCAAGATTCGGTAACACCTGATAACAAGCAGAGGGTCCAAAATGTTTTTCACCCATTTTTGGAAAATAGGCTACATTAATAACACTAAACGGTTTTAAAGGAGCCGTGTTCAGAGAGAACAATGATGATGACACATTAAAAGAAAAGCATGGATAGTGCATGCAGTATTGTTATACCCGTGTTAATCCCAGGATATTAGAGAGACAAGATAGGTGAGGTAATATCTATGATTCGACCAATTTTTGTTGGTGAAAGACACAAGCTTTTGAGCTTATACTGGATCAATCTTGTGGGGTTTCATTTTTTTTAGCAATATTAGCATAAGTTCCAACACGATTTCACTTTGATAACAAGGGACCCAGTCTTGCAATGACATCAGCAACTTCTGGCAGATGCCGAGTGCCCTTTAGTAAGACCTGCCCAGTGGTGTATCTAGTACTGCACAGGGTGGGGTACAAGGTCTGTCTCAATCCAGGGACTGAGGTGAGACTGACTGGCCTGTAGTTCCCCCGGATCTTCCTTCTTCCCCTTTTTAAAGATGGGCACTACATTAGCTTTTTTCCAGCCATCCAGGACCTCCCCCGATTGCCATGATTTTTCAAAGATTATGGCCAATGGCTCTGCAATCACATCGGCCAACTCCTTTAGCACCCTCGGATGCAGTGCATCCGGCCCCATGCACTTGTGCTCGTCCAGATTTTCTAAATAGTCCCGAACTACTTCTTTCTCCACAGAGGGCTGGTCACCTCCTCCCCATACCGTGCTGCGGAGTGCAGCCGCCTGGGAGCTGACCTTCTCTGTGAAGACAGAGGCAAAAAAAGCATTGAGTACACTAGCTTTCTCCACATCCTCTGTCACTAGGTTCCCTCCCTCATTCAGCAAGGGGCCCACACTTTCCTTGACTTTCTTCTTGTTGCTAACATACCTGAAGAAACCCTTCTTGTTACTCCTAACATCTCCAGCTAGCTGCAACTCCAAGTGTGATTTGGCCTTCCTAATTTCACTCCTGCATGCCTGAGCAATATTTTTATACTCCTCCCTGGTCATTTGTCAAATAAAGGGGAACAACTTGCACAATTTTAGTCCATAAATAATTTTGGTCAATCATATTCCACATATTCCTATCAGCAGGAAAATTACATAAAAAGTTTATTTATTGAACCCCATATCTACAAATACACTTCCAGTGAGGACAAACTAGAAACCAAACTTTGACGCTTATTTCATTTTATTTTAAAAATGATTTTTATTTTAATTTATTTTAACACTATTTGCAATAATATATGTAGAGTATTCAGCAGCCTGCTGAAAAGCAGACACTGAGATCAGAAAAGTGATTTTTCCTTGGAAAAAAGGCAATCTTTGACTTTAACCCACTGCCTACAATGGAGTGGTGAGGAAGTACAGTGGTGCAAACACGGTATGTTGGGTGATGGGGCAGACCATGCCTCCAGCAGTGTTGGGTCAGAGCACAGAGCAGCTGCTGCTCTACGTTTTAACAGAGTTCAGTATGTGCTGTCCCCATGCCATACCAACATAGCGGGAAAGGGACCATATTGCAGCCCATTTTGAGTTTCCTAACACTGTTGAGGTTTGTTGGTTCTAGGGTATTTTTTTAACCCTCAAATGAATTAATTGCCCATCGGCCTTGGGTAAAGAACAAACCTAGCATTCCATCTTTGTGTTCTTGTTTATACAGTACCTAGGACGGTACAGTCTTGGTCCATGATTGGGACTCCTATAATACAAATAATACTACTAATAATAATTAATAATTAATAATGATAAGATTCTGCTAACTTAGGACAAAGAACTTTACTTCGCCTGGGGCAAAGACTAAACATTTGTAGTTTGCAACGAATGTTTGTGGAGTGTTCACACTGGCACTTATCAATGTGCTAACTACCTCAAATTAATTGACAATTACCTCAAGCTAAAAGAAAGTCTAGTGTTGACATATCTTGTTGGCGTTAGAGTTCCCTGCTCCAAGTGTGCCTAGATTTTGCATGGTGCTTGAGCAAGTTTTAAATCGGTGCGGAAGCTCACTGCACTTTTTCCTGCACCTTGTGAACATGCACAGATCTAGTCCCAGTCCTGAGATGCAAGTGCAGGTTTCTTTAGTGCCTGTGCTAGTGCATGCCATGTAAGGGAGAGGGAGCAATGAGCATCTTTGTCCCAGACGCATAGAAGGAAAGACAAGATGTGAGGGATGTGGTTTAAGTGGGCAGTGAATGTATTAAATTATCTAGGAACTACAACTTGTACAGTGCAGGGCATGATTCCTTTCTTAATCATTTCCAACTCATGGAGGGGTGCAGTCAGACCCTAAGCCCTCCACAGCTCATCCCAGCCTGTTGCTGGGATCCCACATCCCTCCTCCCATCTGAGGGTTAAGGGGCCGAGGAAAGGGTGTTATCCCCTTGCTGTACCATGCAGTGGGAGCCCCAATCCCATTCCTCAGCTTCCTTAGGTGATGCTTTCCCTAAGTCCACTTCCAATGCCCGGTATTATGGAACCGGACCCACTACAGAACAAATACCTGGACACCTGACACCTGTTAGCTTGCGACAACTTTAACCTTAATCTCCTGACCTACCCCACTGGGTCTGTGAGCTGCTGTGGGAAAGGCACAAAACCCCACCCTGATCAATCCAGCAGTGAGGGGAACATTCCTTCCCAGTCCCATAAAAGACAGTTACAGCAATGGGCATAGCAGACCAGGCCTATGTAGTAAAACTGCAGACATTAGCAAGGGGAGAATTGAGGGCAGCTGCTTTTAACTCAAGTTGACAAGTCTTCACTGCCTAAAAAGCTGTGACTTTACAGTGAGATAATGACATGCAGTATCCTGCTGTAAAATCCTACTGGAGACACGGCTCTGTAATTTTGAATGTGATGTAGCTAGGGGAGGTCAACTGCGGCTGGGGATATAGTGTTGACCTTGCTTAGCTACATCACTATAAACCCTATTTGTGCCTTGTCTCCACTAGGAGAACAAGAGAACTTAATGCCGGTTAGTTATCGTGTTTAAAAAAAAACCTTTTTTGACAGGGAAGACATACTCAGTGTCTCTTTAATCAAGATCATCCTTTGGGACAGGAGGTGATGGTGGCGTAAGGTCTGCAGTACACTCATGGGAAAAGTAACTTGAGAGGTGTGTTGTAAAAAGACCAGTTCAGGAGATTTATGCTGTTGTGCTGTGTGCCATTACAAATCACATTCTTTGGCTGATCCACAGGATATTTTGATCTCCTGTAAATGTATTGATACTTTTAACCTATAAGGCATCTTGAAATCCAGCACCTTGATGAAAAAAGGATGACAGAGAAGAGTGATTTTTATCCCTGTAGAAACATTTCCATTCCTGCAGTAGTTGTTGTTCATATTGATGTTCACATTTTATTTTAGTAAAATGTAACATTTGTAGCCAGGGGAATATTAGTGATATTCATTTACAGTAAAAATGCTGACTGCTTCAGATCATTTTGGTAGTAAACTTAAGGCCAAATTCTCTGCTTATATTAAATGATGCAGCTCTCCTGACTTCAGTAGCACTGTGCCTCTTTATGTGGAGCAAGAATTTGGCCCCAGGGAGTGCATTTATGATGCTAATACAAATTGCTGTTTTCAGTGTCATAACTGATTCCATCTGGAGTTTTTTTATAGCCTCCTCTTTTTTCCCCTCTTTCTTTTATAGTCAGAGCTACCTTCAAGCTGCAAGTGATGTGCCTGGGGGCCACAACATGGATCCCTCCGCAAACTACAATTCCCCAAAGTTCCGATCAAGGAATCAGAGCTATATGAGAGCAGTGAGCACACTCAGTCAGGCCAGCTGTGTTAGTCAGGTGGGAATCTATTGTTAAATCTTTTACTGCGGGCTATCTATATACAGGGCTAGCTACTAAAAATGGAAAATTTGCTTTTCTTGATTTATATTAGAGGAGTGAAGATGCAAGTAGTCACAGAGTAATTCAAGTGTCAAGTGATTTAATATTGAATGAAGATGGTATGATTAAAAAGAGACAGTCAAATTGCAAGTTATGCCAAAAAACTGCAAAATCAGAATTTCCCTTTTAAGAAATCCACCCTACATATAAATATATACAATGTTGCCTTTTAGTTTCATTGGGTTCCCACTTTGTCTTGTACAGTAATAGGGCATGAAAAGGAATGCTCAGCGGCCGTTCTCTAAACCATTCATTATTGTGTATACCTCTCTCATGTCACCTTTTCATCTTCATACCTCTCTAAATTAAACAAACCTAACCTTTTCAATGTCCCTTCATATGGAAGTCTGCCCAGGCTTTTACAAAATTTCATTGCCCCTGTCTGGACATTTACCATTTCTGCTACATCCTTGTCGAGATGGGATGACCAGAATTCAGTGAGGTTCACCATCACTTTATATAATGATATTATGTTAAGTATTATTCTCTGTTTCTTCCTAAATATAAATTAACATCCTTTGTCTTATTTGACCATCACTATGCATAGAGAAAGTGTTTTTCATTGAGCTGTCCATAATGATGACTAGGACCTTTTCCTAACTTATTAGAATAGTGTATGTGATGGTTCATATTCTTTCAGTATGTACAACCTTGCCTTTGTCCACAATGAATTTCATTTGTCATACTTTGCTCAATTAGCTTGCTTAATTAGATCCTACTGAAGTTCCTCACTATGTCCTTTGGTCTTGACCAACCTAAATAATTTTGTATCATCTACATATTTTGCCACTTCACTGTTCAACCTTTTCCAGCTTAGTAGCATATATATTAAATAACACAGAATATAAACTAAATACATTCAGTTAACAAGTTCTGAGCCTTTGCTGTTTCCTAGTCCCTTCCTATGACATCGCAATCTTTATGTTCTATCAGTATGATAGCAGTTCAGTGTTTTTATTTGTGTTATTTCAATGGGTTCCCTTCCTACCCTCTACTGCTCAGGACTGAATTGAGGGATACTGATGGACTATATATTTAAGAAGTATATATTCACTCTTGCAATCTGTATTTTAAAATTATAATTTTGTCAGTGTCAACAAACTTTGTTTGAAAAAAGGAGCAAGGAATTTCATCATGTAATTATTGACTGAGGCCAAGGTTTTCGAATGTGACAGATGACTCTGGGTGCCTCCATTTGTGGGTGCCCAACCTGAGATACCTTCAAGGGCCCTGATTTTCACAAAGTGATTAATGTTAATCCTTTGAATTAAGCACTGTTAAAGTGTCTCAAATTGGGAGGCTCCAAAAATTACTAGTCACTTTTGAAAATCTTGGTCTAAGTTATCATAACTCTCTTGGTCAAAGTATAAGCAAAAGATGATTCAGAATAAGTTGTTTTCCCCTTACCAGACGTCATTAGTCCACTTAATTTTAGTAGATATATAAAATGATAATTTTATGAAGGACAAAATAATTCATTTCACAGTGGACTTAATTGCCAAATGCCTTTCTAGAAAATTAGAATAATAGCCTTTCATTGGGCTCAGAGGTTCTGTATGAAATTTCTATACACTTGATTAATGAAAACTACGGATTTGCACTGAAAATTTGCAGTGATTTTTTTCCCAAAAATGAATAAGAGTTATTGCCCACAATATATTATAAAAAGCAATATCATCCAGATGTGGAGGCTGGTAAGGTTAGGAGGTTGACTAGATATGTATATGATTTTGTTTCTTTCATTCTGCTTTAATAAATGGTTAAGTAAAATACATACTATAGTCATTTACTGCTCTCTCCATTATTCAGCTTCTAAATTCTCTTTGGACGAATATCATTTCCAATTACTCAGCCAAATACTACAATTAGATATTTAGTACATTCCTAATAATTATCCCAGAATGTCTCCACAATGAAACATACAAATTCATGGTTAAACTAACAATTGTCCGGTGTAAATGGACATAGTAAAATTAAGCTCTTTTTTAACACCAAGCACTTGACGTTAATATATTTCAGTCCATATTGTGACTGGCTAAATAAAAATAATAATAATAAAATATGACATCAATAGGACTAGAAAGAGTGTTTAAAAATCAAATCAGGATGTGGGGACTGATGCTCACCTGATTTAATCAACCTAATTCCACTATATTTAATGGAGCAACACCAGTTAACACCATTTGTGGCTATGACGCGTGGTATTTATATAGTTTCTGTCGGTACAGAGCAGATTATTTTTGTTGGGGTTTCCCCAAGATCTCTTCCACTCTGTTCCCTAAGAATTCAGTGCAACTCCAGTTTCATCACTGAAGCTCCTTTATTTGGCATACAGCAAATCTACGCTGAGTTAATCAGACTGAACCATAAGGGATGGGCATTGCGCATACCTATGGTACACAGAAACCCCCTTTCTTTATATACATACATTCACTTTACATTGCATCACTCGTTTTGGCATTGAGCTTGGTTGCTTTGTAGGAATCACTGCCTGTACATCATGCTCTGTCTACTCACTGTCCATGTACAACTTACTCTTTTCCTCATCTTCATGTTCCCAATTTATCTTATCCATTGTTATCTTGTCCATTGTAAGTGGTTTCCTGACTGTTCTTCCTTATCTTAGCTAGTACAGACATTCTGTTTCTTAGCTTACAGACCCATTTACCTATCTTAGTTAATGCAGATACTCCATTTCCAGCCTGCTGATCCATTTACCTCCTTAATCCTGTCACTCAAGAAATGAGGTCTCACCCATGTCCAGTTATTCATGCCAAGTTGGGCCGACATTCCACTGCTTTCCTATATTACCATATATTTTATTTGCATTGTATTTCTATTGTCTATGCTTTCCTTTTTAAGTTCATTACCCAGCAACACATTTCCATGACAACAGTAGTTTTAATAATTTGAACTAACATTAATAATAGGCTCAGTGTATGAACTGGGGTGTGCAAACTTACCTCCTCTGGTGTAGCTCACTAGAGTGTAATTCTACATAGAATCCTAGAAATGTAGGACTAGAAGCTACCTCAATAGGTGATCTAGTCCAGTACCTTGCAGTCAAGGTAGGATTAAGTAATAACTAGACCATTCCTGACAGGTGTTTGTCTAACCTGTTCTTAAAACCCTCCAATGACAGAGATTCCAGAACCTCCCTAGACAATTTGTTCCAGTTCTTAACTATCTGCACAGTTAGGAAGTTTTTGCTAATGTCCAACCTAATCCTCCCTTGCTTCAATTTAAGCCCATTGCTTCTTGTTCTATCCTCAGAAGTTAAGGAGAACAATTTTTCACCCTCCTCCTTGAAACAACCCCACTCATTCTGCCCTGCCAGCTTGACTGTGAACCATTGATAACTACTCTGTGGGAATGGTTTTTCCAACCAGCTATGCACTCATCTTTAGACAGCTCCATCTAGGCTATATTTCCCTAGTTTGTTTATGAGAAGGTCATGCAAGACAGTATCAAAAGCCTTACTAAAATAAAGGTATATCACATCTACCACTTCCCCCCATCCACAAGGCTTGTTACCCTGTCAAAGAAAGCTATTAGGTTGGTTTGACATGATTTGTTCTTGACAAATCCATGTTGACAGTTACATATCATCTTATTAACCTTTAGGTGTTTGCAAATTGATTGATGAATTATTTGCTCCATTGTCTTTTCAGGTACTGAAGTTAAGATGACTGGCCTGTAATTCCCCAGGTTGTCCTGATTCCCCTTTTTATAGATTGGCACTATGTTTGTCCTCTTCTAGTCCTCTAGAATCTCTCCCATCTGTCATGAGTTTTCAAAAATAATCACTAGTGGTTCAGATATCTCTTCAATCAGATCTTTGAGAATTCTAGAATGTATTGCATTAGGCCCTGCCAACTTGAAGACATCTAACTTGTCTAAGTAACTTTTAACTTGTTCTTTTCTTATTTTAGCCTCAGATCCTACTTCATTTTCACTGGCATTCACTTTAGACGTCCAATTGCTATTAACCCTTTTGGTGAAAATTGAAACAAAAAAGGCATTTAACACTTCTGCCATTTCCACATTTTCTATTATTGTCTTTCCCCCTCATTGAGTAATGGGGCTACCCTGTCCTTGATTTTCGCCTTGCTTTTAATGTATTTGTAGAATGTTTTCTTGTTTCCCTTTATGTCTCTAGCTAGTTTAAGCTCATTTTGTGCCTTGGCCTTTCTAATTTTTTTCCCTACATGCTTGTGTTGTTTTTTTATATTCATCCTTTGTAATTTGACCTAGTTTCCACTTTTTGTAGGACTCTTTTTTGAGTTTCAGATCACTGAAGATCTCCTGACTAAGCCAGGGTGGTCTCTTGCAATACTTTTTATCTTTCTTACATAGTGGGATAGTTTGTTCTTCTGCCCTTAATAATATCACTTTCAAAAACTGCCAACTCTCTTGAACTGTTTTTTTCCCTTTGATTTGCTTCCCATGGGATCTTACCTACCAACTCCCTGAGTTTGCTGAAGTCTGCCTTCTTGAAATCCATCATCTTTATTCTGCTGTTTTCCCTCCTACTATTCCTTAGAATCATGAACTCTATCATTTCATGATCACTTTCACCCAAGCTGCCTTCCACTTTCAAATTCTCAACCAGTTCCTCCCTATTTGTCAAAATCAAATCTAGAACAGTCTATCTCCTAGTTGTTTTCTCTACCTTCTGAAAGAAAAATAGTGTCCAATGCATTCCAAGAACTTGATAATCTGCCTTGCTATATTATTTTCCCAGTGGATATTTGGGTAGCTGATACAGGAAATTTAGGTATGAAACAGAACAATTAAAATAACATTACCTGGGTCTGTCCCAGAAGTGGTCTTCTTCAGCCACCACATACTACTTGTTATTACTGCATGAGCAGTTTTTACTTCACCAATGTCCCAGCATCTCAACTGTACTGTGAAATTTGGAGACTGTTCCCGCAGAGTGAACTCACATGCTGGCAACTCTGTCTGTAAACCAGTACACCTGCACCCAAAAGTGGCCCCTAGATGCCAAGAGCAGGACAAGTGTGGGGCTTTACAGACCTTGCATGATCTTTCCACAGTATTTGAGGAGGAAAAACAAACTTCTTCCACACTGTATGGGTTACAGTGGTTTTACATTTAACTTCATAGTATTGGACTTTGGTTAATTTTCGTACCCTTCTCCAACTGGTGTTACCTGTCTTGTGCCAAATTTTTAACTTTTCTGTGGTGATAAAAGAGGGCAAGTTTTCTTGATCCATATCACTCGAGGCTGCTTTTAGTTTGTATAGCATGTATCCCTCACATATTACACAAGATATTATTATTAGAAGACATTGACTTAATGCCATACTTCTTTAAAAGCAATTACAGCAATATGCATACTATATAGAGTGTAACATAAACTTACGAAAATCTCAACTAGCTAAAATACAAAAACGGTTGTGTTTTAGCAATATTTTGTTTTACTGCTGTTGCTACTTCCTTTTTTCTTTCTTGTGTTTTATCTATTTGAAGATTTTAGTAAGTTGACGGTTACACTTCACTTTTTTTGACAGGAAGTTTTTTTTAAAACATTTTTTTCACACTTTGCTGTTTGATCTGATCAATGCCCCTTGCATTGCATTTAATTATTTTTTTACACCGGTAAGTTTGCTGTACCCAGGTTTTCACTACTTTGCTGTACCCAGGTTGCATTTCCACTACACATTCAGAAGCAGTTAAGCCATACAGAAATCCCTAATTCCTTCAGTGATTTTAACTAACTCATCCATAGTCAGACAATTTAAATCAGATTGTCACTATACCTGCAGCAGCCAGCACAATTAATTTATTACAGACACAAAATGCCTCCCCCACCCCATTTTTTTAGAGTGGCTATAAAGTCATGTTGAAGAGAAAAGCATAGTAGTGGTGGTAGTTGTCACCACTTGACCTTCCTTTGCATAATTCGATTAGTAAGAATTTCACTAGGCATGACTGCACTGAGTTACATTGCCATAACTGGGTTTCATTATTAATCCAAGCATTCTTTTTTTTTCTTAATACTTTAAAGTCCTTTTTAACATTTTATACACTAAACACTAAATAGTTAGTGGCAGTAAAAGTAATAAAGTCCTTTTTACACTTTATTACTTTTACTGCCCCTGACTATTTAGTCCCCTCCAGATCTGCAGTGTTAATTTGTGCAAAAATTTAGCTCCATGTACTTTTTAAAAAATACTCACTTCAGTTTTTCACTGTTTAATAAGAATTTCCCTAGACCTTACTAGCTACTAAATTCTGGAACCGTAACTCTTCTATTTTATTTCCTAGAATAACTCATCTCTTAGCTAACTTTTCCTCAGCGGTCTAAGCTTATTTTTTATGATTTTTGCTCTTATTTCTTAACTTAGTACACTTTGCCTGCACAGTTATACTCTCTAAATTCAGTCCTTCAAGGATGGCTGCCTTTTACTTTGGATTCTTTTTTTTCTTTTTTTTTTAACTTTTAAGGAATCTTTTCCATTTAGTTTGTTTCCTCCTCTTACAACTTTGATTTGCTTTTTTACGCTTTTAGCATTCATTTTTCAAAGTAGTACATTTTGTTTGTAACGTTTTAGCCACTAGAAATAATCCTTGTAAAGCTGCTGCTTTCATCTGGGCTTTCTTTGCATTAATATAAAAACAAACAAACTAGATACTATTTTTATGGCTGCCAATGGGTCCTATTTTTTGAAAATGTCAGTGACATTCAATAGACCTCTGCATTCTTTTTAAAAAATATTGAATACCACTCCCTGGAGTTCCTTTTTCACTTGGATCCAGTCTCCCTCTAATCTTTCTCTGGGGAGTCTATAGGGTCCTCCCTTAGATTTAATCCACTTCTCCAGTATGATGCAAACTTCCTCATATTTAAACCCTTAAACCCTACCAATGCCATTTCTCTTAATGCTAGGTTGCGCCCCTCATACCAAGGGTATATATGTTATCGGCTCCAGACAAGCAGATCCAAGTCACGGCACCACGATGTTAGGATTCCTCTGAGGCCCCTTCCACTTGGTTCCCCATGAATTCAGTCCTACTCCAGTCATGTCAGTTTGGTTCCTTTAGTTGGCATGCATCAAAGCTATGCTGAGTTGATCCGACTCAGGGGTGGGTATGCAGTGTACCACACATCCCAAGTCACACAAAAACCCCCTTCCTTTATATACATTTACACATCACATTATATTCACTAGACATTCCATCATGTGTTTGGAGTTTGACTTAATTACTTTATAGAAACCAATCCCTGCCCCATGCACTGTCCATGTACAGCTTACTGTTTACCTCATCTTTATGTTCCCAACTTATCTTATCCATTGTTCTCTTGTCCATTGTAAATAGTTTCCTTGGTGTCCCCTAGCTAAATACAGACATTCTGTTTCCAGCCTGCTGGTCCATTTACCTCTCGAATCCTGTCTCTAAAGAAAAAAAATAAGGCCTGGCCCAGGTCCAATTACTCATGGACCAGGGACTGATTTTTGTTGACAATTTTTAATAAAAAAGGTCCAGAGTGTGCTGTTAGCTCTCAGTCACATACAGACACTTCACCATCCCAATCAAGGGCAACTCATACAGCTGCAGACGCATCAGTTCTGTTGCAATGCAAGTGGCAAGTGATTCTTTTCTTCTGTCAGTTAGCACACTTTGGGCTTCAATTGTGGCACTGGGTAACATAGATACTTCCTGGAGCTCCCTCATAACAAGGGGAAAAGAGCAATCTGCAACATCCCCTTTAAAGGATGCTGTACACATACAGCTATGTGCCCAGTACATTTGTTGAGAGCACAGAAGACACTATTCAGCCCACTTCTCCGCTATGCTTGCAGGTTAGGGTAAATATAACTCGAGTCTGAAAATTCAGACTAGTTTGAGTCAATGTCTCAGTTAGAAGACCAGATACAATTAAATGGTATTGAATGGGTCTTGATTCTCCAGTTGTGATAGTGGATAGATTTCCTAATCAGTGTATAGAGATGTTGGATTTATCTGTTAGTGTTCTTCATATTTATTAAATATAAATATACCAAATGGAAATTAACAATGGTGATCTAAAACTTATTGCGTGGTACATACTGTATATGGCTAATGTAAAGTGCTAAAATGTGAATGTGTTCAGAAGGGTTTCCTAATCTTTAATTATTTGCTAAACAGTTCTTCATCAACGCACAGGTGTCCACTTGAGAGATGTTGAAGCCGTGATGATCACAAACAAAGCAAGTCAAAAATCAAATGCATTGTTGTTATTTATTCAGATGAGTGAAGCAGAGGTCAATGGGCAATTTGAGTCGGTGTGTGAATCAGTGTTTAGCGAAGTTGAAGCTCAGGCAATGGATGCCCTTGACCTCCCTGGATGCTTCCGAACAAGAAGCCACAGTTACCTGCGGGCCATTCAGGCAGGTTACTCCCAAGATGATGAATGTATCCCTGCTATGGGATCTTCCAACATCACCTCAACTATCAGGTCAACAACAGGTAAGAAAATCTATTCTGGGCACTTTCACATGTAAAAATAATCAAGATGGAAAATGGTGCATGAGACTGAAAGCCGGTTTTTCCTGTGTAATTATCATAATTGATATTGTCTTTTATATTGATAAAGCACATTGATAATCAGGCCTTCCTTTAATATTGTACTATAGTGCCTGCATGTCTGAATGTGTAGTTATGAATAATTTCATTTTTATTAGAACTTGTAAGTGGGCCTGGAATATAATAGGCCTAAATTTCTGCCTAGACTTAACTTCACCTGCTTTGCTCACCTGCACAGTTTTGCAAGTGCAAATAATTGAAGGCAAAAAAATGGTGTTATTTAGATATTTAAATAAGTGATTGCACCTGACTCTCTTGAAGTTAAACATCTAAAAGAGATCAGTTACATCACAATCAGTTGAGCCCCTAAATTTCAGATGCAAAAAGGGAAGATGGGGTTTAAATATCTGGTCCAAATTCTTAGGGGGGCAGGGTGTAACTTACTTAACTTTGGAAAGGGTATGACAGATGATCATATACTGTGGCATATTTCACGTATCTTCACTGTTACTCATCAGTAATCATTATCATTCATTATTATTCCACTCATTTTTAGGATTCTTTCACACCTTTAGACTTTTTTCTCTTTTAAGTTGAGATTAATTTTATTATTTTATTATTTTTAACTGTCATTTATAGAGAAAGAGGAGCAAAGATTGTACAGATAAGTTAGAAAACTAAACTGAATCCATTATAACATTTGTGAAGTTATCCAAATCTATTTTTACATTCCCAAATATATTCCATCATACTCAATGATACTGACCTTTCCTCATATTGCTGAAATGAGATGCCACATTCATAGAAATAAAAATATAGCCCAAACAAAAAATACTAGCCTACTTAAATTGATTTTTGACATATTTACTATACAGCAGAGCAGTTGGAGCTTTGAGCAGAAAGCAATTGTTGTCTTTCAAAATCATTAGCATATAGTGCTACCAAGAGCATTGTGTGTTTTTTTATCTTCAATATAACATTTTATACAACACAGCTTAATGGGATATTGTAAGCAACTCCTAAAATACAAAGAGTTATTCTTACTTACCTCACCACATGTATGCACATTTCCATCCCATGTTTAGAAGCTTTAATAACTCTGTCATCAAGGGATAAAATGTATAAAGCAATAAAATGTTTAATAGCCACCAATGGGACTACATTTTTCCCAGTTGTTGTATAGCACTGTATAATGAATATGAAGATACAGTTGCATGGACTGAGGCCAAAGCAGTCAAACTTGGGTGCCTAAATATGGATTTTGGTACCTGACTTTAGGGACCAAAGTTAGAATATTTCTCGATCTAACTTAGAAGACAGGTTGGTTGACTTATCTATCTGAGATACTGTGACTTTGCATTCCAGCTTAAACATAGCATTCCCATTCAGGAGATCACTTTCTTTTTCCTGGAGTCATAAAGTTGAATAGAATACGATACGTTGGGCAAAATCATCAGATTAGTCAATAAATATGACTGCATCCCATTGTTCTTTCCTCATGAAAAATGCTATCCATTGATTAGCAGTCTGCTGGTTAAATGATTTGGTTTTGAAAACTCTAACCTTCATTTCATGCATGATTTCCTTCTTATTTCTGGAATGATTTATCAGATAGATTTTGTTGCCTAAATAAGTAATATTTCTTATTTGTCAAGGTCAGGGAATAGTGACACCGTAGCAAAAAAGGGACTATAGGAAAAATGGTAATTAGAAATGAGGCCCTAAACAGAAATCTGTTTCCAAATGCCATAAACTTTAGAGGGTTCCGAATCTGGATCTGTATTCAGATTTTTCAGTTTGTGACATTCTCTAATCAAAATTATTATCCCTGTGCCACTGAACAAGTTTGTTCTTAACTTTTATGGGGTTACTGATGTAAGACAAATATTCAAATCAGAAATATTTATTAGATTTGCAAGGGAGAGCACTGATTATGTGGTTCAATATTAATTGAAATTTCCAGTTTCCAAACAAGTCATTAGCTATAAAACCATGGAATAACTGTTTCATATTTCTGTCTTCAGCATTTAGCAGGTTAGAGACAGATGCTTCATTTCATATTATTGCTACATTTCAAATAACCCCTTACTTCCTCCTTTACTTATCTGAAAATTGTAAAAGAAGTTATTGGATACAATACGGTATAAGAGGCTGGCTGATATTTAACATGCCCATAGGCTTCTTTCAAATAAAAGCTACAAAGGTCAAAGTTCCATTTCAACCTTCAGTGCAAATTCACCCTTTTGAATCTTTAGGAAGATTAATTTTGGTCCGATTTTTTCCCCGCTGCTGCTATTATAAGCCCTTCTTGGTAAAGTGATTAAAGCTATTTCTTAGAAAATTAACAGGAAACACAATTTCATTATTAGTTGAAATGTTAGTGATAGGAGCTGTGGCTGCCTTTTATCAGTGTTGTAAAGAAATGAAATTGTAGCACAGACTAGAAATTGTAGCACTAGACTTAGCTAAAAGATTTCTAGCTAAAAGCTAGAAAATGTAAATATTTCATCTCTGAATTTAATTATGGAACTATCTATTTTGGATGTACATTTATATATACATTTATAAAGCTTAATGTTTCAAAAGATGCTTACAAATGTGGATAGACACATAGGTTTCATTCAGAATGGCAGGGATGCTACAGCTTTATTCAATAGTATGTGGGACATATTTGCTCATCCTGTTAGAAGCATTAGGATGTCCTCATAACATTTGGAAAGAGGGTTACCATAGTCAACTCTTCTAATATTTAAACCACTTTCCAGGGACATGCTCTTGAGTAGTGATGACAACTATGGGCTAGCTTTTGTGCTGGTAAACTGGGCTATCCACTGGATGAATCCCTATCCATCCTTGCTTGTCAGATTGATTTTTTTTCTTCTGTGAGAGGAAGCAAAACTCTCTCCTAACCTCAGCCAGATTGGAAGACAGGGTTATTTTTTGCCATACTACTTGGTAGAATTCAAAATGATGTAATCTTACTCCAAGAAGGGAAACACCAGATTAGCGATGAATGTGAACCTGGAGACTCAGGGACAGTACCTGTACTTTTGGCCTTATCTAAATGGGAAGAAGCCAGTGCCCCACTC
The DNA here is from genome assembly GCA_033296515.1 of Macrochelys suwanniensis. Lineage (NCBI taxonomy): Eukaryota > Metazoa > Chordata > Testudines > Chelydridae > Macrochelys > Macrochelys suwanniensis. Next base: position 38,065,337 of record CM065777.1, read on the forward strand.
ATTCTTATGGTCCAGTGAGAATAAGTGACAATGACCCCAAAGCAGTCCACGTTGTTGGAGGCCAATGGTAACTCCCACTCCTCTGTGTGACTCTTGCCAAGACTATGCTTCACTGTGGTTAAGAACTTTCTGTCCCTCTTCTATAAGAAGGCCAGACGTTGGGAATGAGTGAGAGGGGATGGATCACTTGATGATTACCTGTTCTGTTCATTCCCTCTGGGCACCTGGCATTGGCCACTGTCGGAAGACAGGATACTGGGCTAGATGGACCTTTGGTCTGACCCAGTATGGCCATTCTTATGTTCTTATATTCCATTGGTTTGTTAAGGGGATAATGTTGTAACCTTTCTACCAAGTGATGTCAGTCGCAGGAAGGGCTGAGTTCAATTTTTAAACAAAGCCAGCTCAAGTCCCCACCCAGAAATCTGGGAAAACTAAACACCACCCCTGGGCACCTGTGATAGGCATTACTTCCCCACTCACAAGCATTGAGTCTGTGTATAACAAAAGAAAACTTTTATTAAGGGGAGCATTAATGCTGTGTTGTCTGGGAAAACAGTGATTCGGCAGTATGCAGACAGTAAGTAAAACACTTCCCCCATTGTATCTTGGGCAACACTTTGCCTCAGTTTCCCATCTTGTGGTGTGAAAGTTCCCATCTTGTGGTGCTAAAGGGACAAATGTCCCTTTAACATTCCGCTCCCCGCTGTTCCACCCCACTCACAGTTTGTTGCTTGAGCTCAGTGAAGTGCTTGAGTCCAGGGGTGTGCTCAAGTGGATTCACCCCCTGCCCCAGGGGGAGCGGGGAGAGTGAACAGGTGATCTCTTTGCCACTGTAGCTATGCTGTAACTGCTGCTGCTCACCCTTGTCACTGCTGCTAGTAGTGATGCCATATTCTGAGATTCCACTGCCCAGCCCAGTTCTTATTCTGGTTAAGAGGGTATATGGCAAAGTCCAAAGCAAACACCAAGAATTCCCATTCCCAGAGATGCCTTTTTCCCCAGTCCTGTTTACATATCACAAACTCTTCTTTATAGCTAAGTTCAAAGTCAAACATGCATACCCCCAAACTTTTCCCAGGATAACACTGGCCTGAAAGGAAAAATATAGCTTAAACTGACCATTTACTTTCCTGTCTCAGCAAGAGACCCTTAGTATTTCTGGATCTCTGCAGGTCTGTCAAATTCTCATTATGAGGGAAGAAAGCTACTAATATACAAAATCTGCTTCCCAGCATGCCTTGCTGAAATCCTGCTCTATGACTCTCAGCATTGCCAGGAAACTACAATGCTCAGTGTGTCCTCGTTACTGCAGGAATATGGAGCTTGTACCCAACTACACTCTAAAACTGTGGCCTCGGGCCCTAAACAGAGTTAGCAACCTGGATTTTTCTTCCAAACTGCACACTGCAACCCTGAGACCAATTCTTCTTCCTTGTTAGATGCCTTCCTTGTTGCCCAGGTATGTTCCCAGAGTAAAAACCTAGAATGCAACACTGCTGGGCCCAGCAGATTTTTTCAACTGCTTAAAGAGCCAGTACACTCCATTTCCAACCAGTTACATTCTTTTTTTCAGGCAGCGGGGAGTGGAATTACTTCAGACCAGTCAATTCTGGAGGTTATTCAACAGTTTATTCCATCCAATTCACTCTGCAGTCTTCTGACCTTCCCTTCCTAGTACTTTTTCAATGATCCCTATCAGGAGAAAGCACTAAAGAATGAAATTATCTGCCTCCTCCAAATGCTTGCTATAGAGGAGGTCCCTGAGCAGCAAAGGAGAGGGTTTCTATTCCTGTTATTTTCTTATTTCCAAGATAAAAGGTGGATCAAAGTAAACTGAACAAGTACATCAAATGGTGACACTAGCATCGATATTCCCATCTTGAAGGCAAGCCGGGTGTCTGCTGCTTCCCTTTTGCCGTTCAGTAGTGTTCTGAGTGTGTTCTGCCCACTAAAGGTTTGGATACAGGATTTGTGTGTGTGTGTGTGTGTGAGAGGGAGAGAGAGAGAGAGAGAGATGATTTGACCATAATGCCTTAATAGAAGAAAATCCCCAAATTATCAGTTAAAATAAAACCAAAAGAGAAAAAAAAACCCAAAACAAATCGCATTCAAACAGAGCTAACCTGCATAGTAATCATCTTACTGTGTTCCCTGAAGCTCATTAAACTGGTCTTAAAGCACCACCAAAGGGAATGAGGTCCGAAGTCAGGGGCTCTTAAATGAAAAAAGACCCAACTCTGGCCTCTGAGAATTTTACCAAAGGAATGAATAGCGAGTGCACTGCAGTTGATCTTCACTGAGTCACTGGGATGTAAGGTGAGAGGCTGTCTCTCAGACAGGAATCCCAGACCCATTTAGGTTTTAATAACTGGAGGTAAGGGTTATATTGGTATAGCAGAAAACTCTTGCTCTAGAGGGTGGTAAAGTGACCAATAATCAGTTCTGGAACTTGTAAGGGACCTGTTCCTTGGAATCATTCACCATAATTTGAACCAGTATTTGACCCCTAGCTGGTAGCTGGGAGAATCTATGGATTAGCAAATAGCCACTGGTGAATAAGGAGGAATTGGTTTAGTTAAATGAACCTATCTCAACCAGTTGCACTCATACTAGTAAAGGGTACAATAAATAGAATTCCATATTTATTAAATTATTGAACTGTAATTCCAAACCCAATTGGTCACATAGCACGACATAGTTTTCAGTTATAGCTAGGGCCTACCAAATTCATGGCCATGAAAAATGAATCATGGACCATGAAATCTGGTCTCCCCTCCTGAAATCTGGCCTTTTGTGTCCTTTTACCCTATACTATATAGATTTCACAGAGGAGACCAGCGTTTCTCAAATTGGGGGTCCTCACCCAAAAAGGAGTTGCGGGGGGGGGGGGGTCACAAGGCTATTTTAGGGGGGTTGCAGGATTGCCACCTTTACTAGAGCTGAGCAGCCAGAGAGCAGCGGCTGTTAGCCGGGTGCCCAGCTCTGAAGGCTGCTCCCTGCCAGCAGCAGCGCAGAAGAGTGGCAATACCATACCATGCCACACTTATTTCTGTGCTGCTGCCTTCAGAGCTGAGCGGCCGGAGAGTGGTGGCTGATGGTTGAGGGCCAGCTCTGCAGGCAGCAGCACAGAAGTAAGGGTAGCAGTACCACAATCCCACCTACAATAACCTTGTGACCCTCCACAACTTTTTTGGGGGGTCAGGACCCTACAACTACAACAACATGAAATTTCAGATTTAAATAGCTGAAGTAATGAAATCTACTATTTTAAAAATCCTATGACTGTGAAATTGACCAAAATGAACCATGATTTGGTAGGGCCCTAGTTATAGCTCACTCCACCAGTCAATAATAAAATATCCTCGCACTTTCAGATTTCCTGTCTCTTGCTGAAAATTATTTTCAATTCTGTAATTTTAAAATGATCTCTAATAACAAGATCCAAATGGGGAAGTTTTGAGTGTGATCTGTAGGTATTTAGTCACAGAAGTTCTGTTAATGATAATGAGACTTATGAGGTTATGTTCCAACAACCATGCTTCAGGACTCCCCTGATGCCCGATATTTCATTTAGCTGGTGAGCTGCAGTTCAGCACAGTGCCTGTTACTGAACCAGCAAGCATTCTTCTTGCCATCTGAACCATAAAGATGAGTTACACTTCTTCTTCAAGGCTATGGAGATGCTGAATATAGGGAAATGTGTCAGTCATGCTATGTACAAAAGAGTCAGATGTTTGGTCTGAACACAGGACTGGAAGCCACTCTATTTTTGGCTCTGATAGTGACTCCTTCAGTATCCTTGGGTAAATGGGTTTCCCCATCTGTACACACAGGATATAATTATCCATCTCACTTGGGTATTGTGTGGGGTAGCTGTTTGTAGAGCCCTTTAAAATGAAAAGCATCATATAAAAACTAATTGTTGTATTATTTTTATTATTAAAGTTAGTTTAGTAATTTATAATTATCGTTAATCTAGGAGAACTGTCATCTTGCACCATCTTGTACCATTTCATTGCACGATACTTCTTTTAAGGTTAATTGATTATACCAGTGTTTCTCAGCTTTTTCAGGTTGGTGACTCCTTAATGAAAGTCAAACATTTTCACAACCACCTATAAAAGTAAGAGTAAAAATGTATCAACAATCATAATGATAACTGTGTGTGTGTGTGTGTCTAAGCGTGTGTGTGTTTAGAAAGGTTGACAGAATACTTGACCTTGAAGGATAAAGGTGTGTGGGAAGGGTGGCGGAGGCAAGATTTTCTTGGCTGTAGCTTGTAATAATATGTTCAATAGCCTGTGACTCCCCTGATTGTCTTTCATGACCCTCCTTGGGCCAGGGAGGGGGTTGAGAAACACTGAATTATACTAATATGGGGACTGATCCTACTTCACTTAAAGCCAGTGGCAAAACTCCCATTGATTTTAATAGGAGCAGGATTACCTAGTAGTTCCTTTTCCTCTTTGCTGCCCTTTGATAAGCGAAGAACATATTTGCAGTGCCTGTAATATACTTTTTAATGCCTCATTATTAAATTCACATTTTTCCCACCTCCTTCCTGCTGCTGAAAATCTAAGATCGTATTTTGTAGTGCAATTTAAATATTTTAGAAGAACAAAGAAATTGTCTAGAACAGTGAAACAGCTGTCAACACTACTTTGCTGTCTACAGGATGCTAAATTCTGGTTAGACTATAATTTCTTGCTAATTAACTGATCTAAAATAGAACCCTTTTTAACTAGTCCATCAACGATTCCACAACGTTGGTGTTGCCCACATCTCTCTTTTAACTTCAGTACACGCTTACAGTGTGTGACCTTGATGTCTTGCTTGATTTACATTTCTGTTCTGAGACTAACATTAATTACACTGTCAAAATAGATTTTACCATCTATGTAGAATGGGCTGCCTTCAGAGCTAGATTCTTCCAATATGGAGGCAACGATTTACACACTGAATGACTTGATTATTCTAATTCCTTTTCTATTGTTCTCCTTCAAGTTCTAATTAGGAGATTGCTGTATGTTAAAATGGTACTCTTAGACTTTAACATTTTCAAAATTTAGTGGTCACATTTAACAGTTTATTTGCTTTGTTGGTTTCCTGTACAATATACATAGATTCATTGATTTTACAGCTAGAAAGGTCTGTTGTGATCATTTAGTAAAACACAGAATTGTACCTAGTCATTTCTGCACCACGCCCGATGGCTTGTAATTCATCTTAAGTATCGTATGAACAATAAAGCTTTTGTATTGTCTCAAATGGCTTCATGGATTCAACTCAGTGCTGAGATGTCAAGAACAGATGAATACATCACATGCTGCATTAAAAGTATCATTTGGTATAAGATTTGTCCAGCAGCAGTGACCTGGTGTTTCAGAAAACTGTCCTATATTTTTTTTAAATACAGATACAGTAGACACTAGCCTCGCCCGTCTGTACTGCACACAGTGATAATGATAATGTGCCAGATACTCTGCCAGTGCAAATCGGCCTCGCTCCGTTGACTTCCATGTCGGTGACTTCATTGGAGCTACACCGATTTACTCCAGCTGAGGATCTGGCCCAATGTTTAATACTTTATAAGCAAATTCAAAACTAAATACTTTACAAGCAAATTCAAAACTACAGAAATATATAGGATTTGGTCCCATCCATTAACATTTTTATACAGCAGGTCTTCACACAAGACTTTGGACCAGTTTATTACTATTTGCTGTGTGGCTGTGCATGGGGAAAGAGATCATGGCGCTATCTCCTCTCTTCCCTGCAGAAGCCAGTCACAACCAGCAACCCTTGCCCTGGACCAGCAAAGTTGATTACAAAGAGGAATGCACAGTGCAGCTGCTTTGCTTTGCTGCATGCCAGAATGCTCCAGGTGAGCTGCCACTGAGGGTATGTCTATACTGCAGTCGGTGAGATGTGATTGCAGCACAACCAAACTATCTTTACTCTAACTAGCACAAGTACCAATAACATTGAAACTGCAGCAGCACGGGCTTCAGCATGGGCTGTACAAACCTGCACAGCGTGCTGGGTATTTCCTTGGGCAGCTAGCCCACAGTGAAGTCTGTGCTGATGCAGCTTCACTGCTATTGGTACTTGTGTTATCTAGATGAAAGGTAATTTGGGTACATCTGCACATGGTGCATCTGCACCTCTGATGGCCATATAGATATACCCTGAGATGAAGCACGTATGTATTGCCCCCCCACGTAAGGCCAGTGCCTCAAAGGCATAATAGAATTCTATGTCACTAAACAGCTCCATCAAAAAACCTGAGCACATGGCTAATTGCAGCTTCTTAATCTTAAGGATTGTGCCAGAATGTGGTAATATGTGGCCAATTCTTAATTATATATTAAATGTGTGACAGATGTGCACTCCTATCCTTCATTTCTAAACAGTATATTTTGTGATCAGTTAAATCTGATCTCTGACAACCACTCCACCTTTGAATGACCCATCAGGGAAAATGAATAGGAACTATTACAACACAATGGCCCAACAACCAGACTACGGAAGAGGCTATTGCACTTTAAGTATTTAGCCAGATTTCACTCTAGTCTGTGATAAAAACAGATAAAAGTTCTGGTAGAAATGTAGTGCAGGGAAAGCAGAGTCCTCCCCGAGGAAGTACCAGCACACAAATGTCATTGTGACTATATTAACAGTTTATCACCTGCCCATATCTGTGGAGAAAGAATTATTCTTCTTAAAGAGACAGAGAGAGAGACAAGAGAAACCCCTGGCAATAGACAGGAGGACATGCTACTGGGCCAAACTAGGGGCCTGACTACACTTACAGTGCTGCAGCAGTGCAACTGCTCCACTGTAGTGCTTAGTGAAGACGCTACCTAAGCCAATGGGAGAGCTTCTCCCATTGGTGTGGATACTTCACCTCCCTGAGAGACGATAGCTATGTCAATGGGAGAGACCCTCCCATTCACATATTGCTTTCTACGCCAGAGGTTAGGTTGGTATAACTACGGGGGTGGATTTTGCATACCCCTGAGCGACAGTTATCCTGAAATAAATAGGTATGTAGCCCAAGTCTCAGATTTGGTCTCTGGAAACATGTGAGCATGTAAGCCCCTTTGTCCTGGAATGGTGGTTAAGATAGCCAATCTGATTAGTTTTGGGGGGAAAGTAAAAATTTAGCTATGATAAGAAAATCATTAATTTTTGTTTAAAATATACGCTTTCTTTAATTTCCAATATAACTTGTTTTTTAAAGAATTTGGTTGTAAGTTTGCAATATCCAGTTCTGTCCTAGAAGTAAAACACCCAGAAATATTCCGAAAGAGAATGGCTCTGGAGTCTGGGGCACTCTGGTCCCAGAATAAAGATGAAAAGATCCTTTTCCAGTAGAACAAAAGGCAAAAGTGGGCACCCATGCAGGAAATGGCTGAGAAACCAAAAAGCAGACCAGCATGGTGGAAGAGCCAGTGGATAACAAGGATATATTCTTGAAGCCTGATTTGCCGCCACCCTGCACCTTGTGTAGTCATTTACACTTGTCCAATGTAAATGCAAAGTGTCTGTGAAACACTACCATTCTGATTTGGTAGCATTTTACATTCACTTTGCACACATACTATTGATTTTACCAGGTGCGAGTGTTGTGTCTCCTATTTTGTGTCTTAAATAGTATTCTATAAATTACAAGTTTCCCTGCAATTTAACTTTCTTTAGCCCAAATTAATTGACTTTCATATACTTTTTGCTATCTGATCAGTTTTGATTTTAAATAATAATAATTTCATGGAGTAATTAAATTGGAAGGCAAGGAATGGGAAGGGTTGTCTGCGGAGAAGTGCAAAAATGTATTTTCCTTTATTCAGATCATGAAAAATTCCTACAAATTGAAGTATTTCCCTGAGATCTATACTCAGAGGACTCATTTTGTTTGAGATGTTTCAGGAGCCTCCCAGTTTCTTGTGGCTCTCCTTTTTAAATGCCCTACATCATGGTAACCTCCTTTCCCTCGGGAGCCCTTCAGCACTCAATGTCAGGTAGTGGGGAGGGTCACAGTAAGGTGAGGCATTTTTTCCTTGTGGTACATACTGTGTACATACTGTTTCTATATGTAAGAGAGGGACCAAGCTCAAGACTGTAAATGTGGATTCTGTGCATTACAAGTGCTACTAGAGTGTCCAACTAGCCCCACGTGACTAATTTATGTTAACTTTTGCCCATTCCTTCAGTTGATCCATCTTTGTTTAAATAGCCCAAAGCCACATATGCATTATATCTAAACATTTCTAAAACATCTCATTATTATTGAGTGCAGAAATGTATTAATGATGCAGGAAAGAGACCCCTGGCTAGATCTCACACTTCTACTTTCCTTTTGTTTATGTAAAATTGAAATGAACCTATGTGATATTATCCTAATCTCTAAAAGTTGTTTTACATAGTCATTAGAGTCCAGATTGTGAAGTCAATTGACAACATGCTTATTAAATATAAAAAACATGTCTCAGACACCTCTTTTTTTAGAAGAAGGGCTTTTATCCTACAAATGGGACATGGATTTATAGGAAATTCCTCAAAAGGGTCATCCTTTGATCAGCAAATAAAATAATTTAAGTGCTCAAGATATCATAACTTAAAAGCTCCATTTGCTTTCTGTAGTCAATAGTCTTTTAATGTTCATTATTCTTTTTTTTTAAGTGATTATTTTTTTGCAGCCATGAGTACTTTAAAAAAAAAGTTCCATATTCCTGCTGTATGCGAAAGCATTTCTAACAAAGCAAGGCGGTGCTTTCTGGACACTTGACGGGTGACCATTTTCAATTATGTAAATGCATTTGATTATAAGAATTCTCATCATGATCAGAAGATCACATAATGAATTTAGTACTCTCTACGTTTGGGTCCACATTTTGTCACACCCTTAAACTGACTGGCACAAGGAACCTTTCCTCTTGCACAGTTGCAGGCTTTGCACTCTGGCAGCGCAAAGGAAGTGCCAAGGTAGCACTAGCCTCACCTTCCTTCTGCACTAGTCAAGAGAACTAGCACCCACAGGAGAAAGCACAGTGCATTCTCTTCAACAGCAGCTCAGTGGTCTTGCTCCTCTGAAATCTGGGGCACATTGTATCTTCCCGAAGCAAGATGCCCCCTGGAGCACCTACTGAGGGAGTGTGCCTGTGCATCGCCTCCAGCACAGAGCTGTGCTTCCAGAACAGTAACCATATCCAGGATTAATAAAGCTTGTTGCTCAGGAAATCTGATGTGCTTTCCCTATCTTCTCCCATGTGTAGCAAGGGGAAAACATTCTTTTTAATTGCTGGTATCTTTGAGTAAATTCATCATGCAATTAACTTTATCTCTGTCAGCCTGGATAATGCCATCTTCCCCTTCAGTTAGTGTTTAATGGTTATATTGATTCATACGAAAAGGGTGATCACATCGTGCAACTATGGGTGAATTAGAAAGTTGCATCTCTTGAAGGTGGCTGGACTGTGACCTCATGAAATTCAATGTCCGATCCAAAATACCAGGTCTCACCTCCTGCCTTTCGTCTTGAAATCTCCTGATTCACTTAGATAATCCTAGGCCTAGTTAGTTGTAATAATCTCAGCCTGAAGAGCATTTCATTTCTAGTACAAATTATATTTGCATTGAAAAATATTGGTTAGACTGAATAACTGAATTATTCTTAGAACGGTTTCTACAACACTCAGAAAATTCAGCCAAATGCAATGAGGTGTAAGGGGAAAATCTGCTTTCAGTTATACCAGTTACATCTAAAAGTGCCTTTCATTGAAGAGAGAAATCAGTAGAAATACTTTGTATTTATACCCAGGGCCAGCGCTATAACTAGGCGACCCTAGGCAGTCGCCTAGGGCGCCAGGATTTGGGGGGCAGCGTGGAGCTGGGAGGCAGCCGTGGCGAGCCGCCCCCCTGCCCCATGCTCAGCCGCTGAGCATGGAGCCGGGAGGCAGCCGGCGAGCCACCCCCCTGCCCCACGCTCAGCCGCTGAGCTTGGAGCCGGGAGGCGGGCGGGAGGGCTGAGCTCCCACGGCTCGTGGGCGGGGGAGGGCTGAGCTCCTGGGGGCGGGGGAGCCTAGCATGCTGATTTCTGATTATACTTCATAAGAGATATAATAATGCAAATACTAATGAAAGTTGAACATGGTTCAGAGGATGCATCATTCATGGGTATCTTTGGGCCAAACTCAGTGGTGATAGAGAGTTATATGTATTATATATGATGTGATAAGTGACAATATAGTGTGCCAATTTGGCACTGAGTGGGTGAGCAAACCACGTGTAATTTACATACTGAGGGAAGATAGCAATAAAATCAGTTAATAGGAATTGACTTGGATGGGGTTGCACCTGCTTATGTTGTACTAGGACTAAATCTGGTCCCTACAATAAAAGGGGGAAAAAAGGGTGTTACTCTTCTTTTTCCTGCCCACCAAAAGCCAATTGTACACATATTACACTACCGAACTCCTTTCTCTTGACCAATTTACACCAACTTGATATCATCTTTTAATTTAACCCACTGTGAATCAACACAGAAACACTTTATTGCCCTGACATAAATTTGGCTAAAAATTTATTTCCTAATAGGAAAACACAAGGCAATTGCTTGTATATGTTTGCATTAACGATGGACAAGTATCTAAATAGCAAGTACTGTTATTCAAAGGGGCCTATAAGACATCTGTATTATTTAGCATAAGGAGGGAGGTTTTTGTGTGTGTCTTGACCTATACACTTCATTTCCTTGTTTTGGGATGATCAGTAACTAACTGATGAAAGCAAGTTGTAAATTCTAATTTCTAGAAAAAGGTTTCTCCTGTTTATAAAAATAAAACTATCTTTGTTGAGGTAACCTACAAATGTAACAGGAAAGACAGTCTCAACCTCTTTCATTCGTACTTCTTTATGAGTTCAGGTTAAAACAATCCCATAATATTTCTTGACTATTGGTGCCAACTCATTTTTCTCTTTGTGCTTCAGAGCTGCTGCAGATATCACAGATCAATTGTCAGTGTGGAACCAATCTGTCATTTTTACTTTGTATGTGCCTCTGTGTTCAACAGCAAGATTGTTGCACAGGGTATTGAAAATGGCCAGCGATTAAGCACCAGAATCATTCACCCAAAATAGGGAAATAAAAAACTCACATCAAGTTTTGCATGTTCCAAAACAGATTGGGAATTTTATGTGTTATCCAGGAATGATATTTTACCTTGAAAATAAGCTTTTACATAAAAACTGAATCAGGGCGTTTCCAAGGAAGCTTGGGCATGCCTCCGCTCAACCCTCACTGTGTATTCAGAGGCAGCACTGACTTGCTCCAGGCCTCCTCACAGTGTGTGTGTGAATTGTTCCACTGAAGGGCGGGACTTAGGAGCTAATAGAACATTATAGGAAAAATGGCATAGGAAAAAACTGAGTTGAGGAGAGATTGAAAAGACTGGAATTGTTTATGTTAGAAAGGAGACAAATAAGAGGGGGCTTGATAAAAGTGTACAAAATAGTGAATGGTAAAGAGCAGGTAGAGAGCTTCTGTTCTCTCCATCTCAGAACATAAGAACAAGGGGAAATTTAATGAAATTAAAAGGCAGCAAATTCAAATTTGAGAAAAGGAAATATTTTTTCACACAACATGCAATTAGAACTCATTGCCACAGGGGACTCTGGAACTCATTGCCACAGGAGATCACTGAGGCAAGGAACTTTGCAAGATTCAGAAGGAATTGCACACTTTTATGGATAAGAAGAATATCCAGAGGCATAATAGTTAATGCTGACAAAAGTTTTGGAAGGGTTACTAAACCTCATTTTTCAGGTTTTAGCAAATCTCTAAATATTAGAGATCAAGATGAGGCTTAATGTAGGGGACAACTCCCACATTTGCCTACTGCAGGATTCTTTTGCCCCCATCAGCACATCCCTCACCTTCTATTTAGTTATCACTTAGCTAAGCAATACATTTTGTGTTCATTTAGAACAAAATCCTGCTCACCTTGTTCATACAAATAATCCCATTGACTTCACTGGAACTACTTAAGTGATTAAACCACTAGGAATGGCCCTTTAATCTTTCCCCATAAATCAGCCCCTCCAGTATTTTAACAATTTTTGTTAGTGCCTCCAAGTTTCTAGTTCTCTCTGGCAGTAAAGCAGCCCTTACAGAACGCAGATCCGGGTGTGACCTCACCAGCTGCATAGGTATGGATTTTAACTTCCCTGCCAAATTATCTGATCTCTGAGTAGGGTTGCCAGGCATCTGGTTCTCAACCATTCTGGTCGAAAAGGGACCCTGGTGGCACTGTTGGCACCGCAGACCGGGCCGTTAAAAGTCCAGTCAGCGGCGCAGTGGGGACCAGGGGCTAAGACAGGCTCCCTGCCTGCCCTGGCTCTGCACGGCTCCCGGAAGTGGCCACCAGGTCTCTGCAGCCCCAAGATGCATGGGCGGCCAGAGAGGCTCCGCAGCTCCCATTGGCCAGGAACTGCCCAACCCCCTGCCCGAGACTGGAGTCCCCTCCTTCACCCAAACCCCTCATCCCCAGCCCCACCTCAGAGTCCACACCCCCAGCTGGAGCCCACACCCCCTCCTGAACTTCAAACCCCTCATCCCTAGCAGAGAGCCTGCACCCCCAGCCGGAGTCCTCACCCCCATCCCACACCCCAATCCCCTGCCCCAGCCCAGTGAAAGTGAGTGAGGGTGGGGGAGAGAGAGCGACGGCAGGAGGTGGGGCCTTGGAGAAGGGGCGGAGCAGGGCCTCAGGGAAGGGGCGAGGCAGGGGTGTTTGGTTTTTTGTGATTAGAAAGTTGGAAACCCTATCTCTGTGTCTGCAACCTGGAAATTCATTGGACCTTTTTGCTGCTATGTCTCACTGTAAATATATATTAAGATTGCTTATGTGCTTAGATCTTTTTTCATCATTACCTCTTTCCTGGTTTCTCCCTCTCATTGCACATCTGGGGATGCAGGGGGTGTAAATTATGATGCAAATGCTTTCCAGTGTAATGCAGAAATAAGTCATAAAAAGTATTTGTAAGACAGCTCACCCAGCAGAAGGCCAAAAACAATATTAAGTTCACAGAAGTAACTCTTAAATCTTACCCAAAAAAAGTAATATTCAAACAACCACCACAGTAATTCTTCCAAGAGAGGACCTTTAGAAAAGCTGGATAGAAATTAAGCTAACTCTGGAAGTATGCTGAGCAAGTTCAATATTTACATTTGTTAGGCAGAAATGGGACCCATTGCCTGTATATTAGGATTATGCTTGCCCACGAGGTTTCACTGTCACATTCACCATATGCTTCATTGCTCACTGCTGTTCTTTGGGATGAAGACAGCTGGTGAAATATAATAAATTAGTTATAACGCAGATAACCTGCCTTAGTTTAATGTCCTTATCTGGATTTCACCCACTTCATTTCATCCCAGTAGCCCTATTTCTAATGCTTTCCAGCACTGTGACCACCTGCATCTACCTTTTCCAGCACCATCATTAATTTGATCCATTGTTTAAGCTTTGCAGATACTATCATAATTTCCAAATACTGTGGTCATCTCCATCTCTGAGAGGACAACTATATTCTGAAAAGCTGCCCTCTTACTTGGCATTTGAAAAGTGTTTTTGTTTTGTTTTTGTTTGGTTTTGTCTTCACAACCAGTAGTTACAAATCTGATAGGAGATAAGTTTGGTGATGGAACAGCACAACCATGCTTTAAAAAAATGCATCAACTCTCAGAATCTGGACTGTCTCTTCATTCTCATTTTCTCAAATAAACTCTTTTATTAAAGTCTGTTCTTATTATAGTCTATTCGGATTTTTATGAATAGTTGTCCTAGTGTTTACAGACAAGGATGGGTTAAGGGAAATTGATGAGACAGGCATTCCATTGTTTTAAAGAGAAGTGAAAATATTCATAGTTGATTAAAATTATAAATCAAGATATTTGTAATTATTGATTAAAGAGAAATGTTTTATGTTTTTCTAGATTGTTCAGTGTTGTTTCAGTATTCCTGAACAATCATTTCAGTCCGGTAAACTTAATGTTTACTGTCTAGAATCTGGTTACCTGGGCATACAATCCACTAAAGAATGACCACCAGACCTAGATGGTAGCACCACACTTTGAACAGTTATGTTTTTGAGCCCCAGGTTCAGATTTACACTCAGGACCTCATCCCAGTTTTGCAGTTTCCCTTCCATGTCAAGGAAGCAAGACATGGCAAAGGCAGAAAAATCATAATCTGATTTCTGAATAGTATGTAAGGAAGTATAATGATGAACTTTCCAGTTTGATAATTCAACATTTTAAACATATTTCTCTTTATTCAAACACTTTACACATTAACCTGTCATTTGCCCATTCCCATTCATTATAATCAGTTTAAGATTGTTATGTCTATGTGTCACCACAAGTGCCCTTTAAGTAAAGTAACAATAGTCAGTGCAGTGACAAACATGAACTGTTTGTCCTGTGTCTAGAATTTGGTCACCAGTGTCCACTCAGCCCACCACTAATACCACAACACCTTCTATATTTCAAACATTTGATGGTCTGGTCTGTGAGGTCTTTGACATCTCTTGAATCTGATGGCACTATCTATTGTCCCTGTTCCTTTAAACTTCTTTAACTCAAAGGCAAGAGCCTCCTCAAATTTCCACCAGAACTGGAGCTGTTTAAATAAGTGATAGGTTCAAACTGGGCTCCTACTGAAGGGTTTTCTTCCCCAGTACTCACTTTTTTTCCTATTTCATCTGTGATTACCAGTGATAAAAAGAAAATGGAAGACTAGCAGTTTTCTCCTGGCTCCACTTTCCCCATGTGGTAACCCTCTTATTCTTGCTCAGCAGAAGTTACAATGGCTAGGACCTTCTTAGCCAGCCCCTCCTCTCTCTAACTGTAACATAAAACTCATACGAGCCGGAAAAAAATGGATAGTCATTCAGGCCTATTTCTTTGCTTATCACGTAACCTCTCTACAGCGGGAGGCACTCTTTGCCTGAGTCCCTGGCTTACCTGGGTCACTTTTACAAAATCCTGCAAAATGCAAACCCTTGCTGTTAAAAGTAGATTTATTAGGCCTTATCTGCACACACAGGTTGTACCGCTAACTATAGTGGTATAGTTAAAGTAGTACAACTCCGGTAGGGGGGGAACAATGATATCAGTGTAAAAGTGCTATAGCTATTCCTGTATGGGAAGGGGAATAAGTTATACCGGTATAAGGCACTATTGTATCCATATAATTGCATCCACCCTAGGAGTTGTACTGGTAGAGGAGTGATTTCAGTAACAAATCACTCCTCTACCAAAACAGTACGAACTAGTGAATGGACCTGGCATTAGTGCAGCCCCTTTCGAGTCAGGTGGGTTGGATTTAAAATTTCAGATTGTTCATGGTATGATAGTGATCACAAAATAAATAAAGTGGTTTCTACCACTCTGCAAACTGTTATTTTTCTGTTCCCTGAAATACCAAAAAGCAAGAGATTTCTTCTGGTCAGGATTCTCCCTTTTGTAGTCTCTCCTGGATGCGCCTGATGCTTTGTCAAATGCTTTGCTGTAGGATGGGATTAGAGTCAAACCACAAGCAAACCTGATTCATTCTGTTGATATTAGTTCACTGTCCCTCTAATGTGTAGCCTGTTCTTTCAGCATCATTTTCATCCTACTTTTTAGATCTGTACTTTTGCTGGCTCTGTCTATTTTAAAATACTACCCTTCAATGTACTCTCACTGCATTTAAAATTTACTACAGGAATATGGATAAAATGTCACTGTAGATTAAAGTATTTTAGTCTGCTATGGTTTTAAAGGTAATTCTTAGCCTTTGCATTTTAGAAACATTTATATGTACAGAATTTCCTGCTTGACTAATAATTGTAGATTGTTTTAATCATATCTATTTTAATCCTTATTCCCATTTAAGTAATCATATTACTGTCAGATAGTATATCTATATCCAACAGTAAACCTAAAATTAGTATTAAAAGATCAAAAGTGTAATGTGCTGCTGCTCAGTGGAAGAGTCTGTCGAAGAATTTCTTGTTTCAATATATTGCTGTCACTTTCTTAAATCCCCACTGAATCAGTGAAGAGTCCAGAGTTCAAATGATTACATGAGGTGAAAAAGTCATTCCTCATTCCTGTTATCAGCTTTATCTCATGTAGAATCAACCCATGGGCACTAACATGTACAAATCTGAACATCACTCTCAGTACTCAGACATACACACACACAAATCTGTGCTAACTCCTTTCATCTTCACTGTAATCAAGGGTTCTCATTTTAGTATGAGGAGCATTTTCAATCCTTGCTTCCCTGATGAAATAAAATAAACCCGTTGCTATGGATACCCATTTTAGTATGAGAAAGAGTTTGTGCTGATAGCGAGCTTTGCAGATGAACACTATTTTGCAATTGTCTTTGGTTTTTAAGTAGCACAGTCTCTATTTTTCTCCAATTAAGCACAATATTGCCATTAACAAATTAATCTTGATTTCTTTTTTTTATTCCTTCTGTAGCTGTAACTTATACAAGTTACAAAAAAACGCCACCACCAGTACCCCCACGTACTACTTCCAAGCCACTCATCTCAATTACAGCACAGAGCAGCACAGAATCCACCCAGGATGCATATCATGATAGCCGGACTCAGAGGATTTCCCCATGGCCTCAAGATGGTCGAGGGATGTACAACTCTACAGACAGTTTGGACAGTAACAAAGCCATGAATCTTGCCATGGAAACTGCCGCTGCACAACGCCATGCTTCTGAGAGTCAAATCACTTCAGTACGAACCAGTGACAAGGCCATTTTAGTGACAAAAGCTGAGGAGTTTCTTAAGAGTCGACGGTCCTCTATAGGGATTCAGGTAGCCTATCATTAACATCTGTTCTGTGATGAATTGCTTGCCTTGGTTCTGTAAATAGCATAGAATGAGTCATTCAGCTTCACTGACTCTAATAATCTAACAAACAACCCCTGGCTGCTTTGCATTAATTGTAATTCGCATCATGGCAAAGTGGCTGTGCAGAAACCTGGAAGTGAAATGAATGAATAAATCTCTAGGGAGGTTACCTGTCATTAACACTTGATATGAAAATTATATTGAAGATCTACAGGTGAACAGCATGTTCATCTCCTTCACTCTGTGAATTCATAGTCTTTTTTATAGAACTATGTCAGCTTTAAAACCCTGGACTGCGTTTTTTCACTATCTTTCCTTTTTCACCGTGGGGGATGGGTGCTGATGCTTCTTCTGTGTTTATTGTTTGGCCGGATGATTGTTTGGTTTTGGGGTTTTTTAATTATTATTTAAAAATAACTTCTCCAACTCACCAAAAGCAAACCAGGACCAGGAGCTTTGTTGGGGATAAGAAGATAAAAAATGTGTCAGTATAGATGGACAGGGAATTGTAAACTGGACAGTAATTATGTAGAATTAATATGAAAATCCTTTGAGTAAGTTTGTGTGACCCAAAAAAAATTTTTTTGTTGGTTTACAAAATGTCTGTCATTCTATGGGACATGCTGTCACACCGTAGTTTCCGGTGAATGAAATATGATGATCTAGAATGCCAATTTTAAATATTTCTTCTTCTGACTGGCAGACACTAGGTGCTGGTTGTCATTTAGTTACATCTCTAGCAAATGTTGATTATTAACGAATATACTGCAGGTGACCCTGCAAACAATTCAGGACCCTTTGAGGATGGAGGAGCAGGCTCTGTGCCTGCAAACACTTAGGCATGTACTTAACTTTTTTTGTCAAATAAATCGAAACATCCCAGTGAATGGCCTGTTGTCACCATTAAGAGGCAATCCCATTATGTGGATCTACTGTTCTTTTTATACAGCAGTTCTTCCATTGCCATTAGGCTTAAATATGTTTGCTGGAAAACATACTGATTAACCAACCAAGATGAAGAACTTCCGTAACTGACATCACAGTATGATAACATGTCGGTGTTACACAGCACAGGTGTTGGACCTATGAAAAGGCACAGGGTAACATTGCCTGCTCATCTCTCGCTCTCAGTGTAAAGGTTCTTTGCCACAGCTGATTATATTAAAGAGTAGAATCCAATTTCACATTAGCAGCAAAATGCTCAGGTATCACTTTTCAAATGCATTAGGAAGGAATTAAGTCTTGCCACTATCCATTACAGTAGTGCATCCTATGAGGTTGTTCAAAAAGGGGGCTTAATGGATAATGATTGAAAGCTGAAAAGAGCAGTGAGTAATGTTGGTACTTTTAGACCTTTAACCCAGAATTCACTGTTCAAACAGGAATGGTATGTGTGGTTGTTCTTGTCTGTTCTTTACAGCAACTGGAACCAAAGGTATATAACAATAGTAGTGCCTCTTGTATTTGAACAATTAATTCGGAAGCTTTGGTTACATCATTTCATACAGTCTCTTACTACAGGTGATGACCAACATTTTTAGTAGGGCTCTAGTGATTCTTTGTGTGCAGTATTTTTGGTAATGTGTCCTTATAATCTATTAATACATCCATGCAGTGATATACACGGACACAGTGGAATACCTACAGCAACACAGCATTTGGTGCTTGGCTCCTAATTCTGGTTTTCAAATTTGATCACTCTAAATGTCAAAAGCTGTTTGTGAAAGGTCAGAGTCTAAAAAGGCTGAAGCATATATTTTCAGAAGTGCAAATACCTCCTATGCATCTTTTGGAGGATTTTGTATATAAGATTAAAATTACAAAATTATCCCAGGACGCAATATATTTGTACTGGTTATTTCTGCAGTAGGTGCCAAATGTTACATCTGTGTGAAAAATATTCATTGGCAACATTTCTTAGCAGGAAATACATTTTGTCATATTCCTGTTGCTTTGTTTGCAATGAATAATAAAGCAGAGTAGAATAATTTTATTTCAAAATACAGAAAAAATTTAGTTCATGCCTCAGAAATAAGACTAAACTACTTCAGTTATGTTAGCCTTCTGCATCAAAGCACCTAAGATAAGGATGTTTTTTATTTACATATTACCTTGAATGACTGCATTACTAGCTTTCTCATTAGAATGCAATGCAGTACTATTACATTGCATCTGCATTTATTTGCATTAATAAATTTTGCATCTTCCAGGATGGATAATTAGTGCTTTATTAATGTTGCATTGATTTAACAAATTGGTGTGAAAATGATTGCTATTACGGTTCTAGACAATATGAGACAGTCTGAAACATAAGGCAGCCTGCTACTATGGAAGTCTTGCTACCATACAGGTTGTGAAGATGATAGATTACTAACATTAACACCAATCTAGCAATGCTGCTGCATGTGAAACTATACAGTTCCTGCATGTGGAACAGCTACAGAGCCCTTTATAGGAAAAAGAAACATTTTCTGTCCTTAATCCTGCACCATTCAAGTCAGGGGGAGTTTTGTCATTGACTTCAGTAGCCCTCTATTCTCGAAGATGGGCAAACTGTAAAATGTTAAACTTGGGTTAAAATTTAGACCCTGTTCTATTATATGAATTGTAGTTAAGTCTTCAGTTTTGTCATTGCTGTAGTGAGAGTCATGAAAGTACCAGTAAGTCATGAGAGTACAAGAAAATATTTTGATATAGAAACAACCCCAATGTATGTCAAGACCAAATCATGATTACATTATTGGAGAAAGTTGTGATATGTAGTATAGAAAATGGACTCTTTTTCCTTCAATTGTCATGTACAGGGAACCCTTCAAAATGGGTAATTTGTATTTATTTTTGGCAGGACTCTCTCTACAGTAATTGTTACAAATCCAAAACCTATTTTGCTTTAGTCTTCACTAAAAACATTAATGGTGACCAGACACTCAACACAGTTAATATGAACAACCAGGGGGGAAGGAATGCAAACCAAAACAGGAAAGGAATAGGCTAAAGATTATGTAGCTAAGTTGGATGTATTCAAGTTGGCAGGGCCTGATGAAATTCATCCTAGGGCACTTAAGGAACTAGATCAGGGGTGGACAAACCTTTTGGCCTGAGGGCCGCATCGGGTTTCGGAAATTGTATGGAGGGCCAGTTAGGGGAGGGGGTCATGGCCCGGCCCCCACCTCCTATCCGCCTCCCTCCCCCCTCCCCCCGGAACAGTCCTCTAAGTGCAGCCTTGTCACCATGGAGGTGAGAAAATTCAAAAAGTAATTGTAGATGGAGAATCATCATCCAATGAGAGTGTTTCTATTGGAAGCACATAAAGATCTGTTCTTGGTCCAGTGCTGTTCAATATTGTTATCTATGATCTAAGAGGAAACATAAAATTGTTGCTATTAAAGTTTGTGGATGAGACAAAAATTGGTGGAGTGGCAAATAATGATAAGGCCAGGTCAGTTCTACAGAGTTATCTGGATTGTATGATAAGCTTAAACAACATGCATTTTAATACAGCTAAATCCAAGGTCATACATCCAGGAACTAAGAATGTTGATCATGCGCAGAAGCTAGGGAACTGTATTTTGGAAAGAAGTGACTCAGAAATGGAGTTATGGGTCGTGGTGAATAACCAGCTGAACATGAACTGCCAGTTTGATGCTAAACACTAGTCTAAACATGATTTTTGTACTTATATAACTATTTCACTTACAAGTGTGATTATTTTTTTTCTTTTCTTTTTTCTTTTTTTACTGAAATAGCGATACTGGTACTAGCCCTAGTCATACAGTTATGCCCGTATAAAGCACTTTTACCAATATAACTGCATGCATGTTAGGGGGTTGTACTGCTTTAACTATACAGGTATACTTAAAGCAGTACAAATTTTGTGTGTAGACTAACCCTAAGACAGTTTGTTACGGAAGAACTGCCATTTGGCCTCGGAATGCACAAAAGATGTTGAAAATAGTCACCGTTCTGTTATGTATTAGAATTTGTTGTTGGTAATCTAACCTTAGTTTAATATGAATCCTGTTTTCTAAATTTTTGGAACTATTTCTTTTATCAGATAGAACTCACGTAAAAGAACCATGAAAGTTTCCAACCTGCTTCATGAATTCATCTGATAATTAGCACTTATTTTGTCACACAACATATTCAGCAACCTGGACTTCCTGCTGGGAAGTACTGTAGCAGTAAAATGCCCCCCCTCTACAAAACACAGAAATCATTCACAGAATCAGAGAGAGATACTCCCTGATGTGCATTTCTAAAAATGTTTTGAAAATTGAAACATATATGCCCCTGTTAATTGTAAATATTCCTTCAGCTAACTAAAGCAGTGGAATTTCTCACTGCACTTTTACTTTAAGCTATTATTCTACTTTGAAAAGTGACTATGTACAGATGAAACTTTCTTATACATCAGATTAGTGTAAATGCTAATCCTTATGTGTTTAAAGTCAGATTTGCTTGTTATTGTATCAAAAGTAAGGTTTTCTTGCTTTTTTACTCCTGTTAGCTCTGAAAGGCCAATAGAGGTAAGGGAGAGTGAGCTGAACTCTTTTCCATCAACAGAAATGTTTATTAAATTATAATTGCACACAGAGCCAAGCAGTTATACCAGTGCAGAGCCACTGCAGGCAATGAGGTTGCATAGGGTCATGAGAGGCATAATGTGGCCTGCAAAACTTTTTATTGCTGGCGATGATGAGGGAAAAGGGAAGAGCCCAGCTTTGCATTCAGATAGTAGGTTGAGGTCTGTTTTCTTCTAAACTGAGTCATATTTGGTTTGGAATTCATTGAGAGACAGTAAATCTGAAACCCCACTATGCTATTTTTACAGAGTCAATGTTCAGAGAAGATAAATAATGCTGAAATAAGCGGTGCCATCTATTGGCAAAACATTAATAGCTAAAAGAGCTGAGCAAATAATTAGCAAAAAATAGATTAGTCAATTAATATACCTTTCTTTCAGTTCGCTGAGTGGCTGCAAAACAAATCAAGCTATACTCTCATTTATACTCTGCATGTATTCAGTTTTGTGAGATTCCTTTGCAACTCTTCTCAGCCTGCTTTCACCTTAACTATCTTGAGTAATTTTTTGTTTACCCTTTTCAAGATCATTTATGAATATGTTGAACAGCACTGGTCCCAGTACAGATCCCTGAGGGACACCACTATTTACCTCTCTCCTCCCTTAAAACTTACCATTTATTCCTATCCTTTGTTTCCTGCCTTTTAACGAGTTACTGATCCATGAGAGGACCTTCCCTCTTATCCCATGACTGCTTACTTTGCTTAAGAGCCTGTTGTGAGGGACCCTGTCAAAAGCTTTCTGAAAGTCCACATATGCTTATAAAATTTTGGATGACACCAACCTTGGTTGCAAGCACATTGGAGGACAGCACCTGTCAGGGATGGTCTAGATATACTTGGTCCTGCCTCAGCAGAGGGGGATGGACTAGATAATTCTCAAGGTCCCTTACAGCCCTACATTTCTATGATTCTATGATTTTAAATACATAAGAAGGGTGGGGTTTAGTACACAATCCTCTCCTCTGCATCTCCCATTTCCTAGTTTAGGTGGCACCCCACATAGTGTGCTGGATTTTGTGAATCTCATCTTAGGCACCTGTCTCTCCCTGTTCATCATATAGGGAGCGTAGGTGCAACTCAGGCTTTGTGGATACCAGTGTTGTTCCAGTGATTTTCTGGGTGCCTAAAAGTTAGGCGTTGTGATGCTCAGTGTTGCAACACCTAAGTCACTTTGTGGAGCTGGGGCTACATGACCGTCTTTCACCATATATCTTGCTACTGGCATGGCCAGGGTTTCAAATATTAAACTATTTGGAATGCATTCTAGTGAGTAATACAATATTCAAGGATCACAGAGAATAAATCTACAGTACTTTGATAAGATTCATCCAAATTTTGGGAGCCACACAACAAAACCAAACATGTTACCTTTTCCCCTGTGCTGATTTGAATTTCAATACTAGGCAAATAATTTCAATACCAGACAAATTGGTTGAAACTATAGTAAAAAACATGATTGATGAACAGACATGTAGATGAACATGATATGCTGTAAAGGGAAATCATGCCTCACCAAGCTATTAGAATTCTTTGAGGGGAGTCAACAAACATGTGGACAAGGGTGAGCCAGTTGACATAGTATACTGCGACTTTCAGAAAGCCTTTGACAAGGCCCCACACCAAAAACTCTTAAGCAAAGTAAGCAGTCATTGGATAAGAAGGAAGGTCCTATTATTGATCAGTAACAGGTTAAAAAATAGAGGGGGGGAAAGGGTAGGAATAAATGGTCAGTTTTCACACTGGAACGTGGTAAATAACGGGATCCTCTAAGTATCTCTACTAGGACCTGTGCTGTTCAACATATTCATAAATGAACTGGAAAAGTGTGCAAACAGTGAGGTGGCAAAGTCTGCAGATGATACAAAGTTACTCAAAATAGTGAAGTCCAAAGCAGACTGCAAAGAGTTACAAAGGGATCTCACAAAACTGGGTGACTGGGCAAAAAAATGTCAGATGAAATTCAATGTTGATAAATGCAAAGTAATGCACAGTGGAAAACACAATTCCAACTATACATATGAAATGACGGGGTCTCAGTTTGCTGTTACCACTCAAGAAAGAGATCTTGGAATCATTGTGGATAGTTTTCTGAAAACATCTGCTCAATGTGCATCAGTCAAAAGGGCTAACAATGTTAGAAACCATTAGGAAAGGGATAGATAATAAGACAGAAATTATCACAATGCTACTATATAAATCCCTGGTATGCCCACACCTTGAATACTGCATGCAGTTCTTGTCGCCCCATCTCAAAAAAGATAAATTAGAATTAGAAAAGGTAAAGAGAAGGGCAACAAAAATGCGAGGAGAGATTTAAAAGACTGGGACTGTTAAGGTTAGAAAAGAGATGACTAAAGGGGGATATGATAGAGGTCTATAAAATCATGAATGGTGTGAAGGAAGTGTTATTTACCCCTTCACATAACACAAGAAACAGGGTCACCCAATGAAATTAATAGGTAGTAGGTTTAAAACAAAAGTAAGTAAGTACCTCTTCACACAGTGCACAGTCAACGTATGGAACCCTTTGTCAGGGGATGTTATGAAGGCCAAAAATATAACTGGGTTAAAAAAAGACCTAGATAAGTTTGTGGCGGACGGGTACCTCAATAGCTATTAGCCAAGATCATCAGGCCACAGCTCCATGCTCTGGGTGTCCCTAATCCTCTGACTGCCAGAAGCTGGGACTGGATGATAGGGGATAGATCAATCGATAATTACCCTGTTCTTTTAATTCTCTCTGAACCATCTGGCACTAGCCACTGTCAGAAGACAGGATATTGGGCTAGTTGGACCATTGATCTGTATGCCCGTTCTTATGTAAATTAAGCTAAGGCTGGCTGGAAGACCAGAATTCTGTTTTGCAAAATATTTCAAAGTTTCTACATTTGTTTTTTGTTCTGCATCAAGATGAAACTAAGACCTTTCAAAATATTTCACAAAAAAACAGGGAAACCCACCTCGGGATAGCCATGAGCCTAGTAGCTAGGGCCCTCTCCTGGGATGTGGGAGATTCGTGGTCAAGTTCCTGCTTCAAATCAAATAGAGAGGGATTTGAACCTGGGTTTCTGCATCCCTGGGGAGTGCCCCAACCACTGGGCTATTAGCTATTGTGGAGTGGGTCTCTGTTTTTGACCAGAAATTTCATCCTGAGAAACCTTCCTCTAAAGTTTTGTCGAAATGGATACGTTTCCACAAAAGGTCTGTTTTGATTAATCAGCATTTTTTTTTTTACAAAGAAACATTTAGTTGAAAAATTATCGACCAGCTCTAAGGGAAGCCTGGCCAATCTGATCAAATTTGAATGATCTCCCTTTTTTTCCCAGAAGGTGACCTTACACTGCCTGTGTTTCACAGGAATTGTTCACCCCACCCCCACCCCCCGCCATTGTTAGATGAAATTATTGTTTTCCCGTTTTTACTTGTTTCAACTTGCCTTTGCCTCCATTTTGCAGGATTGTTTTCTGTTTGTCAGGTGCTACAATATTTGCTCTCCAAATTACATCAAAAGTCCTTATTTGGCATCCTCCTGCTGCTGCAGGGCACAGCAAGCAAATGAAAGGTATTAAAATGTGAAAGCAATCATCAGAGCATTTAGTTAGTGTCAGCTTTGGCAAGCTGGATGGGAGGATAATTTGGCAGAGTTTCTGTTTAGAAGGAACGCGTGCCAGGGCTATTTTGACACCTGGACTGTAATTTTACTGATAACTTTGTTTTCAATCATATAAAAGTTCAGTGTAGATCAACTATATATATTCCTATAAATTCCTGTGTCAGTTACATATTGGGCAAATTATAGTCATCCAGAGCTCCTGCAGAAATACCCATAGGAGGGCACCTTGGAAGAGGAAATCTCTGAAAGGCTCTCTCCATGGAGATGTTCCCAAATCATTCCATTAATGGAAAGATTTAGCCCATATGGAACACACAGGGAAATCTGCTCTGATGTTTCTGAGGCACTGGGCAATCCACATGGAGGCTAAATATCTGGCTAAATTGCCATGATCTTACCTTTATCTTCAGATGATTCTCCTAGTGAGATCTGTGCAATGCCATTAACTTCACTATATTTATGCAGGTATAATTTATTGGCTTCTTAAATGTAATTTAGTGAATAATTCTGTTGATGATGGACTAGAAGGAATAGAATCCAGCTTACTCTACTTTAGCTGTGTTGGCTCAACATAGTTAACTAACAGGAGTAAAAGCTACTAGAAATATATGTTTGTTACTAAGTCATCAGATGTGACTCTGAATGCACAGAGGGAGACCTAGTGAATAGAAAGTTGCCAGGTTTATACAATCCCTTTTCAAAGTAATACTGTATCTTAGGTTAACAATTATTTCTAATATATAATGGAATATATATATTTCCAATATATTATGGAAATATATTTTTGAAATGTTAACTATACTTATGAGTAACTACTGTTCATTTTGTTTAACAAACAAAATATCCTCCAAAAGAGAAAAATGTTGTATTATAATTATTTTTTCTTTGACTCTCCTTTGATTCAACATAATTTTCATGCTGCAACATTTTTGTGTGTGCTTATAGAAAATCCTGCAGTAATTTTTTATAGATATGTAGTGCCAATTAAGGTGAAAACTCTATTGTGAATATATTTTGTAAGAGTATTGCAGAGGGGAATAACATTTAAAATTCCTGACTTAGTTGATATAGTATTCTCAAGATTATGTTGTTAAGAAAGATGAGCTATGGTATTATGCTGTATCTTCTTTATCACTTAAATATTTCTATATTTGTCGGCACAGTTGTCAATAGAATCCATTCATTGTAACATTTCTTTGTATGACTTGCAATTTTTATGGGGCTATTTTCTTTTCTTTATTTTATTTTGTAAATCCTGGGATATAATGAGGTTGTATTCTAATAATATGTAAAGGGGCTAATCTATGGGTTTCTAGTTCTAATAATAGAATAGTCGAGCCAATCTTACTTTCTGCCTGCATTAAACTGGGTAATTGTATCTGCATACATTTAAGAAAGGGAATTACAGAGCAGAACAGAAGTGGTTATGCACAGTTTTATAAATCACAGCACCAAAACAATGATACCATACTGAATGCTTATTTAAATGATTTTACTGGGTTAGGTGTTTCTTTGAAGTAATTAAGGAAATATATAATTAATGGAAATAAAGGTAGGTAGATATAATGTTGGATTGTCAGTGTTCACTTCTGCAGATGTATCTTTTGTGTTGAATTAGGTGGAAACGGCAACCGATTCAGATACCGAGAGCAGAGGCCTACGGGAATACCATTCCGTTGGAGTGCAAGTGGAAGATGAGAAACGGTAACTCATGCAAAATAAAAGTGTAATCTTTCAGAAGACAAAACACTTTTGTGAACAAACTGCTAGCAAACACGTAGATGGTGCTGTCTATAAATAATTCACAAGGCCAGGCTTATACGTGCATGTTGGCCAACTGCTAATATTGTAAGAGATGCTTTAGCTCTCCCTCCATATTTACTCAGTTTTCAGTTTTTTTCTTTGATTGGGAGGAAATTAATATTTGTAAGGTGAAGTTAGTGCTCCTAATTAATGACAGGAAACACAGAACAGGTGCAAGCACACTGAAACGCCAGCCCTGCAAAGGGATCTTGGTGGCTGAATCTTTATGCTATATAGTCCATTTGCAGGACGGGGCCTACCTCAACCCTGACCTACAGGGACTACTTCTAGGAGTCAGTTTCCATGGTCAGTCAATCCTTGTCCAGTCTGCTAAGACTTCTGACAAATGTGTTAATTCTGGTGGTGGTGGTGGGTTTTTTGATTTAGACACTTGTCCACCTGGCACTGGACTGGGACCACTCTCTCATTTCACAGAAGCCATCAAACAGCCTTTGGGGATAGTAATCACCTTTGCTTACAACTGACATGAGCTAAATTTGAACAATTGACCTGTATATTTCATGAACAATCCTTTGATCCTCTGTTACAACTATTGAACATAAATTTATTCTAGTATTTCAGTATCCAAGATAAGATTATCACGAGACACTCACCATTTCATGGTAGTTCTATACTGTGTTTGAACACAAACAAACATAAAACCACACCAGCCTCCTATCACTTTTTACATTTATTACAAAATTCTTGACATCCTTAACTCAGAATGTCTTTGAGTAGGACCCTTATTATTTGAAATAGTTGTATATATTTATTTGATAGTCTTCATTTCAACAGTATATGCAGCACTGCAGGTCTTTGGTTCTATTTCCAGTTCTGTTTATTAATGATGTGCAATATAATGTACTGTGAGAAAAGATCAATATTTGCTTCCAAAGGTGGTTTAAATTATTTTCATTTATCTTTGTTCAGATCAATAATGACACCATATAGTCTATATATAGTCTTTTTGCGTTGTCATTCACTCTCTTACGTTAAGTAACTAAATCAGTTGTAGGGTGGATTTTGACAAAGATTAATTGAAAAATATTCTGTATGCCAGCAAAAATACTTTTTACTATTAGATGCAGAAAGAAAATCAGATGTGTTTTGCCAGTACGTTATTCCCCCTCTATATATCTATTTTTCTTTCTTTTTTCTCCTTGCCCAAGACATGGACGGTTTAAACGTTCAAATAGTGTAACAGCAGCTGTTCAGGCTGACCTGGAACTGGAGGGCTTTCCAGGACACATAACAATGGAGGACAAGGGACTTCAGTTTGGTTCATCATTCCAGAGGCATTCAGAGCCTAGCACTCCTACCCAATATGGTGCAGTAAGAACTGTACGGACACAGGGACTGTTCAGTTACAGAGAAGATTACAGGACCCAGGTTGACACTTCAAATCTTCCACCGCCAGAACCCTGGCTGGAGCCAGCCATCGAGACAGTAGAAACTGGTCGGATGTCCCCATGTCGGCGGGATGGGTCTTGGTTTATGAAGTTGCTACATACTGAAACGAAGAGGATGGAAGGATGGTGTAAAGAGATGGAGAGAGAAGCAGAAGAAAATGATCTTTCTGAAGAAAGTAAGAACACCTCAGTATCTTTCATTATATACATTTGACAGAGAATGTGGTTTATATTTATTAGTAATTATTATTAAATTTATTTTATTATTAATAATTTTATTATAATTTAGTTTTATTATTATTACAAATTACAATTAAAGCCCCCAGTCCTGCAGTTGACTGGGCAGGCAAACTGCTGTATCTGAATGGAGCCCCACTGAAGGCAGTGAGGGTCCATCTGCACAATCAGTTGCAGGATCAGCCATGGTTTTTGACATCATGAGTGAGATTCTGTGCTCTGCCTCTAAGGGTACGTCTATACTACCCGCCTGATTCGGCGGGTAGTAATCGATCTTCTGGGATTGATTTATCGCATCTTGTCTAGACGCGATAAATCGATCCCGGAAGCACTCGCCGTCGACTGCGGAACTCCTGCTCACCGAGAGGAGGAAGCGCTGTCGACGGGGGAGCCTGCCTGCCGCATGTGGACCCGCAGTAAGTGCTCTGAAGTTCAAACTAAGATACTTCGACTTCAGCTACGTTATTCACGTAGCTGAAGTTGCGTATCTTAGTTCGATCCCCACCCCTATTGTGGACCAGCCCTAAGAGACAGAAGAGGAGCTAATGTTGCAATAAGTCACTCTTGTGCCCGCCTGATTCTGAATTGCTCCGGGGGTCATAGCAGGCCTCGGTGTAATTTAGCCCTGAGGAGCTTCTATCTTACGGCAACCTGTCCATGCCTATGTATGGCAGTAGCATTGCCCAGAATCTCTTCAGAGCTACATGCTTAGCCCCACCCCTGACACAACCTTTCTGGCAATCCTGTGCCAGGGCATGTGAAAGGATCCTTGAGAGACAGCCTCCAACTGTCTTCTTCAGTTCCGCACGGCAAGAATTTTCTCCCAGCTGGATCCAGGCCTTTTAGAACCCTTTTACGCTACTCCAGCCCTTTTCCTGGCATAAATGGGTGGGAGTGATGGTGGGGGAAACAAACATTGGAGAGGAAATAGAGTGAGTAAAGACAACGGTTACAGCAACAGGATTCTGTAGTTATTTGGGCATGTGCCCTTTTAGATGGTTCAGTTACGTTTGGTTGTTGCACTTATGCTCGCTTCCTGTGGACACCATGAGAGAAGTGATGGAGTGAACTAAAAAGTGATGCAGGTTTCTTGGAGCAAGAGCAATGTTGGCATTAAAGATGCTGATAAATTAACTGCTCCTACCACTCTGTTAGATGCCTCCCTGCAACTCTATCCATTGCCATGTATCTTTTAGCCTTCGTCGACAGGGTTTTTGGCCAGTTTTCAATTCGCATGACAATGTTCCTATCTCAGCCAATTTGAGTTGTTTTTTTCAGTTCAGACTTCCTCGGGGACAGGATCAATTCATTTAGACTTTTGTTGCCCACATATTTCCTCTTCAAGCTCTGCCTGACTCTGAATGTTCTTGTTTGATTGCTTCCTCTCTTTCATGTCAGATTCATGTTTTACCCTCACATCTCTGGACAGTCGCACAGTCCTCTGTCCCATTCCTATTTCTTGCACTCCTCTTTTTCAGAGGAAAGACAGGCTGTTCTGTTATTAATTCATTTTTATTTACCCTTAATTATTTTGCTCCACCATGCTGTGCACAAGCCTTTGCTGAGTAACTGCATTATCATACTGCTGCAAGGCCAGTCTTTCCACCTCAACCCCCTCCTTTTCTCTTTTGTCATTCCTTTCATTGTGTCATGTCTGAAATTGGATTGTAAGCAATTCAGATGAGGAAGTTTGCCTTCATACTGTGAACTGCTTAGTACACTCTTAGGTGCTATTAAATAATAATAATAATAATAATTTTATAATATTGTGCTTTTGTTAGAGTGGCTTTTAAGACTCCCTAGACTTCTTCCATAATAGTGCATTTTTAATACTTCCTCTCATGTACCTTATCAGATTTCTCAGTTCCCCCAAATTGAATGCCCTTGTACTATTGCAATCTGTAAATCATTTGCTTTGATGAAGTCAAGTAGCTCAAACACAGATTCCAAGGTTCTCTGTAATTTCCAGTCACTGTTCAGTCCTCAACTGGTAGATACAGCTGGGTTTGGTTGGGGTTATTACTTTCTGGAACATAAAACAGTTTTCTAAATACTTAGGAAGCTTTGATTATGTCATGTTGGATTAATATTGATATCTGGATCCTTAACATCCCCTGTGCGTATAGCATCCTACAGTTTAGATTACCATAAAGTACAGTGCTGCACTGGTGTAACCATACTTTTCAGATAGTTGTGTTGGACAGATGTCAATGAGGGCATCATTTGGCTTGCTACATTTTTATTGCTGTTTAGACCTGGTGAGACAATTTCAACAAAAAATAAATGTGGAGAAAATGAGAATTTTTTTCCCCATTTGCTGAACAACTCGGTTATTGGTGGTGGTGCAAGAGAAGAAGAAAACCCAGCCTCTTGTTGCTGAGATGGAGTCACTGAGATAAAACAAACATGGACTCTCTGTGATGCTGTTTTTACAGGATTATGTTTCAGAGAGCTGCACTTTGGCGGAGATTCTGCTGTTGCTGACACTGAAGTCAATTGAGTTATTACAGGTTTACGTGGTGTAATTGAGAGCAGATTTTGGCTCCAACTAATTGTAACATATGGCATTCATACTTCTGCTTTATATAGCCATATGTCTCAAATGTCCCTCATTCCAATGGACATCCCTCCTTTTACTCCCAAATTTACATGCTTTAACTACTAACAAATTTGTATTGATATGATTTACTTCACGAAAAAAAAGAATCACGAAGCTCAAGTTATCAACAGAGTTGTTTGTATTAAAGGAATGAATCCCACAGCATTTTGAGTCTCTGCATGAATAATTTTATTCATTTTTGGGTCTTTTTCACACATTGCATCCCACATTTAGGCCTTGGCAGACTGAGCGGTATTCTATCTACCATACCCCAGGTTTAGTGATAACCCAGCATGAAATTTATCTTGATGTATTTAAACATTTGGCAGTTCCATGAAGAAAATAATCAGAAGTGCCTGGGCCAGAGGCAGCCAAGTGTATTTTTCCATCCTCCACTCAAACATATTATACCCAAGAAACTTCACAGCAGAGTTTGCCCATTCCAAATGTCACTGTTAATGCTGAATCCTTTATCTGAGTGTCAGATCTATTAATTGTACCACAAGTGTAGATATAGATGTATATCCCATAGGCGAACCTCACACTTTACACTACCATTTATATTTCTCAGATAATCTTGACAAAGAGGGCTTAAAATAGAGTTATGTTTTAAAAAGCAATTTCTCTTTGTGTGTTAGCACAATAGCCTTGAGATCTTAGAAAACTGTTTGATTGCCCTATTGATTTTTTTTCTTTTACTGTATCCTTTTCCCATAATGTTGTTTCAAGATCTTCACTCATTGAGTCTTAGAGAAGGAAAGAATAACCTTTCATGGCTCGAAGTCCCTGTCTTTATTTACTTATTTATTCACTTATTTATTTGCTCAGTTAACAGTAAATTATACTAGTGCATTTATTTCTGTAAACGTCATTTATTATTTATGTGGGTAGATATTGGTGTTTTTATAGTAAAGAACTTCTGGCTGTTTCCAGGGTAAGTCATTTGACCTTGTTCACTGGAAAAGTGCCCCCACGCTATTTTGCAAAGATATGTGTTTCTGAACAATAGCAATTAGAGTCTCAGTTTTGCATTTGGGAAACCATGTTTGGCTCAACACTTTTGGAGGGGTGGTAATGAGAAGATCACTATCCATGTTCCAAAGCTCCACAGCACAAGGAGAGTGAGGAGCCATGTGGTGCTCAGAAGTGCTGCAGGGGAGTGGTTTCTAACAGGAGCTGGGAGACTTGCAAAGTAAGGCAGTGAGTAAGTAAGCTGTGCAGGGCACTGAGAGTTGTGGGAGCTAAAGACACCACACCACAACATAGGGAGAGGCAAGGGAGCCAGGAATACTGCGGTGCTCCTAAGTTCCACATTTGTCCTGTTTCTTCAGAACCTGGAAATTAACGAGCAGCTACTACTTATGCGCATTGTTACTCCTGAGGGAATTCTGCACCAAAAAAATTAAAATGATGCGCACAATATTTTAAAGTTCTGCAAAATCTGCGTATGTTATGTGTCAAAATAACACAATATGATTGTGCCAGTTTCAGTTATTTTGGTAATTTATTTCACAATACCTATCAACAAGTATGTCTGTAACAATACAGATGATAAAAAAGATTCAGGAATTTTTTTGACAAATAGATTCCTTACTAGGCATATTAATACAGAACTTTGAATAATACTTCATTTAAACTACAATACAGAAAAGAGTTTCCTGCACCCCTAAGAAGCAGTGCAAAGGCTTGGGGGAGTCAGGGGTAACAGAGGAGCTGAGGGAGAGGGATGTAATTTCTGGAAAGGAACCTGGGAGTGAACCAGGAGGGTTGTTGGGTGTGAGAGAAGGATGGAACGGGTTTTTTTAGGAGAGGGATTGTTAGGGAGTTGGAGAGCTTCCCCTATGCAGACCCTGGCTGACCCCTAGCCTCTCCCAATCAGTCGGGCACATCTGCCTGTATCCTCATGTGTCCCTACACCCCTCCCCTACCCCCATGTGTCTCTGCATCCCCCTCCCCACTCCCATTCAGCCCACACCCCAGGTTGTGACACCCTACTAGCCCTTCTGAACCCAGTCTATGTGACCTCCCCCCCCAATAACCCCATGTACCCTGCTCTGTCTATCCCCCCACCCATATGTGCCTCCTGACCTGGCCCCAGGGGCAGGGCACTTTGAGGAACACAGCCTCCTCTTCCTTCCTTCCTCTGTAGCTCACTGCTATGGCCAGTGAGCCGGTTGCCCTCTGTTCTGGTGCTACAGAGGCCCCCAGTGGGTAAAAGCCATAACTGCAGTGTCTCTTTGTCAGAATGTTATTTCTGTGGAGAAAAAAAATCTGTGGGGGGACATGCATTCTGCACATGCACAGAGGCACAGAATGCCTCCAGGAGAAGCACATCAAGGAATGTTACAGTGGAAAACCAAACCAACAGCCAAAGCCACCCAAACATTTAAATATATGGAAATTAACAGATGAGGGAAACTAGATAAACCCTCAGATACATTTACAGTTCATACCGTATCCTAAATAAATATGCTTAGTCCAAAACCATTTTCATTCTGCTTCAGTGTAGTCACCCAACCTAGTCTAGATACTGTACCCAATTCCCAAGTACTGTGGTGAATTACACTCAGTGAATGCCTAAGACAACCCAAATGTCACTACACTCTGATTCCAGATGTTCAGGGCTTTGGGTGAAAATTACTTGTCAATGGCAATGCGTTTCGCTGGCAAAATTATCCATATCACAAAGTACCTCAATGATTGGCTCCCTTGTTGCTGGTGTCAGAGGCCACAGAATGGGTATGGCAACTATAATACCCTTTGGCCCCTGAGGCAGTGTCTCTAGGTTAGATGGGAGAGGCATATTAGCAGAGCACTATTGAGAAGATCTACATTGCCGCTACCTGAGCTGGATCTATTGAATTGCTAAATATACTGGGAGGAGTTCAGATTCTAGTGTTGTCAATCTGACAGCTTTCAAGACCCACTAAAGGCTTTTCTTCATATCAGTTTGCACCAATTAATTAAACTAGTGAAAACCCCTGAGTGGTCAGACTTATATCAGCTTAGGTTGGCCCTATAAATTTTCAGGGCCAGCTAAATGGATATAAAACAAATTTAAATTAATTTAAGTGTCCATACACAAAGTTGTACTGGATTAACTAAACTGATTTAAAATCACACCTTTACGTACATCGGGGCAACTTGTGTGTGTAGGCCTAAAATGCAAACTTTAAAAAAATATTCTGCTATTTGTGGAATTCTGCATGAAAAGAAAACATCCTTGGAAAGATTTTGAATGAAATTTACTGTTCAAACTACCTTGATTCATTTTGTAACCACTTCAGTCCATACGACAGTAGGTTTCTCCAGGTGAAGGGTGTATGTTTGGATTCCTCGTGGTAGGTCCTATTGCACTGCAACCCTGACTCTTACACAGCCAGAAAGTAGCATCTCCTCCCCTCTTGCAGACTATCCTTCTTTTACAGTGTTGCATCTCCTCCTAGCTTCTCTGATCTCCCAACTTCTTGATATGTTCCTGACTCACCATCTCAACACATTCGCTTCACCCACCACCACCTGTTTTGCTCCCATGACCCTTCTTCCACCTCATGCCTACCTTTTCCTCACTACTTTTTCCCCATCCTGCTTGCATGCCTCTGTTCTGATTCTCCAGCTTTCCCTCTTGCCTTCCCTTGCCTGTTCCTGCTACTATTCCTTCTACTTTCCAGGTCTTGGTGAAGCCCCTTTTCTGTGGTTACCTGTTACTCTTTCTCCCTTCCCATGCTGCTGCTCCTTCCCAGTTTCTCTAGTATCCACACAAAGATATATATACTAGAAGCACCCATAGATTTGCACCACTCTGGATTTTCAGGGATGAGAGGGTTATCTGCAGCAAAATACTGTGACTCTAGGCACACCTGTAGTCACACCCTGAACACAATTGCAATGATATTTGTACAAAGTATGTCTTGTAAGGTATCATATGAAAGATAGGAACCTGCTGATTATTAATACCATTATAAAATGCATGTGTTAACCTTATATGTGAAATTAGAAATTCCCTCTCTATGACATTACTAGAGCATGGTTAAGACAAGACAGCCTAATCTAGGTAAAGGTGATAAAGAGGTCTGTGCTAGACAAAGGAATGTGGATTGACATCAATTTACATATTAGCAGCAAACAAAGATATTGCTAACTAGCAGGGGTTATCTGGTCCTGAACTCGAGAGGCAGAGCATTAACATGGCTCCTGCACCTCAGACGGATACAGTAGACTGAGCCCCCAGGAGGCCGTCCTGACTTGTAAAACAGAGACATCCCTTTGGGATATAAGAAACACAGAGAGACTCCATCTTGATCCTTCACCTTAGGAGACAAAGAAACCAAGCGATTTGTGTCCTAGCCAGTAAAACGTTGGGAAAAGAGACTGGGGATAAAATAAACCTTCTTGAACAAAGCCTGTATCTATAAGGTTTAGACTTTCAGATGCATGTTTTCACTTTTATTTGCTTCTAACCATCTCTACTTTCATCTCTTTTAGTTGGTATCACTTAATCCATGCTCTTTTGTTAGTAAACTTGTTTTACATTTATTATAAACCAGTTCTGTGCTGTGTTTGAAGGGAAGGGTGTATCTACCCCAGTTAAATTAATAAGCTGTGATGTACTGAGTAGTTAACAGAGCAGCAATCTTAATATTGTCTGTGGATGCACAGTGGTGGGGGCTGTGCATTGCAGAAAAACATCTCTGAGGCACTCAGGGGCTGAAGTTCATTGATCATTACCTTCTAGGCAAGATCTGGGCCAGGAGAGCCTTGAGGAGTTTGCTGGTGAAGGAGACACATTAGGGTGACTGGGAGTTGACACACAGTCTAATCTCCAGCAAAGCTCATTCTTGATGAGTCAGAGAGGTAACACAGTGGCTCACAATTCTGGGTATCCCCAGCAGCATGTTACAAATACTAATGGTAGCAAAGCAAGATTCTTATTAGAAATGAACAAGTTTACTTTGCCTTCCCTTCTCACCGCAGCAGCCTTGGGCCACAGTGAAGTGACCCTTCCCCCCAGTGATGAAAATTGGATGCAGCCCTCTAGAGCTTTTAAAAGCTAACACTGCCCAGGGGAGGGAAAAAATGCTTTCCCAATGAAGGGATTAACATAATGCCTGGACAGGAGGGGAGCAAGTTCTGTCTGTAACAGGGGTCTTCTTCTTCTTGAGTCCATGCTTTGGGGGCACATTTCCTAAATGGAATAGTTCAGATTTCCCTAGCAGTGCAGGAAATTTAGCTATATATATTAAAATTAATTAAAGATGTGTGGCTAAATCTCCTATACTGCTCTGAAAATCTCAACTAGTATATTTTAGTATGTCCGTCAATTAATAAGTCATGAAAGCTTTCCAGGTGTCTTATACCAAATAAAAGTTATACTTTTATTTTAACTAAAAAGCTTACTTACATATTTTCCCTTTCCTGTTCAGGTATCCAGTCCATCAGCATCTGTTGGAATTTAAATAGAAAATTAAATGTCTAAAGAATATCTTTGTTTCCCCAAAACAGTATTTCAAAGCCAATAAAACACTGTGTAGAGAATCTAAGAATCCCGCTTAGCACATTAAGTGTTCTGCCTAAATTTTCCCCTCTTTGAACCCTCCTTCACTTAGCTGGAAAGTGGATCTCCATATAGTCTCATTCTGTTCACAAGGATTCCGTCGTGCAACTTTTGTTACAGTACACATAATGTAAGATTAATTCCATGGAAATCTGTCAGTTAGGTAACATCTCAATAGCATGAAAAGCTGTGGGATTACTCAAGCTAAAATTAAGCGTGTCGTGCTTTTGAGTGTGCCCTGCAAGATTTCACTGCAGATTTGAGACCGTGGCTCCCCACTTTCATTTTTTAAAAGCAGCTAGAATGTCAATGGTTTGGTATGTAGTCAAGACTCTGTAGTGTACTTTATCTATTATGTAAGACTCATGGCATTGGCCTGATTCTGCCCTTGTTAAAGTCAATGGCAAAACTCCCACTGACTCAGTAGACGAAGGTTTAGTTCTGATTTCCAAACCACCCCACTGACATATGTCATATATTTTTAATCTTCCATTCTCATGGTTATACAAGTTATTGAACTAAAATAGACATATTTGACAGTTACACTATTTGACATTTTTAACTGACACAACTAAAATGCCATGCCAGACTAACAAACCTATACATAGTGCTAAAAAACATGTGTGTTGTCAATGAGATTTACAGTTCAGTAAAAAGATTTAAGTTTTTTAAAAGTTTATATAGTAAGTACTGAATATAATTTACTCACTAGCACAGGAAATTAGAAGTAGATTAAAATCAAAATGACAACTTTCATATAGAATTATGATTTCATATATATGTATTATATATAACTTAAATGTTAATACCTGAGAATTCAAAAATGATAGTGTTTTAAGAGGTTCAGTAACAGATTTATTATTGGTAATTTCCTCATTATTGTCATATCGACTGCAACTGAGCAGAACTATTTTAACCTACGAGGAGTAGCGTTTAAGCAGAATCATGGTTACTTTTGTGTAAATCTGTGTAACCTTTATCTGCCCCCTTGTGCACATGTGATATAGAACTGTATTTAATTATATGATTACATCATATATCCCAAATAATATGATCTAACATCACACATGGGTTTTTTTCTACAGTATTGTAACATGCTTGGTCCATGTGGAAAAGTTATTTGTGCATCTTGTATACAAATAACTTTCACAATCTCTCTATAGGACCTGAACCTGCTCCTGCTGAAGTCAGTAGTACAATTCCCATTCTCTTCAGATGGAGCAGGCTCCTAAATAGTGGTACTCAATGGGAGAAGTTGAGTTAATTAATTAAAGAG
Organism: Macrochelys suwanniensis; assembly: GCA_033296515.1. Taxonomy (NCBI): domain Eukaryota; kingdom Metazoa; phylum Chordata; order Testudines; family Chelydridae; genus Macrochelys; species Macrochelys suwanniensis. Next base: position 38,103,332 of record CM065777.1, read on the forward strand.
TGTATTGTAATTCACACTCATGAGGGAACAGAGCCAAAGTTGCATGACCATTTCCTGACTTTTGAGTGCTTAACTGTACAACCTTGATTTTCTCTTAATAGGTTTTCCTTATATGGAATTGATAGATATGTTGGTTAATTTTATCATCGTTCATTGATTAGCAAAATTCTTTCTACGCATTACAAACATCTCAACCTCTACAGTCTCTAACGTTCATCATCCCTTCATGGAGATAATCAATCTGCACTCATCAGAATAACTCCCCAATGCATGAAATTAATAACAAGGTTTTGGCTGTGTATTAATACTGTGCTAAAGATTATGAACTGAAGTATTTCAATACTTTAATTTAATTACAGTAAAGCTGAGAGGCATGAATAAGAGCGATTCTCACTTGTTATAACATTCTAAGTATGATTTACTTATTTAAATGTAAATAAAGTTAAGAAAGACTGTAGTAAAAGGTAGGCTCTTAATAATATATATTTGTTCACCAATCTCAGTGCTGTAACAAGTTTCTTTGTACCTAACCATATCTGCAGCACATAGGCCCTCATTCAGCAAATTATTTAAGCACGTGAGTGGTCCCCATGCAGGCAATGAGACTATTTATATGCCTAAAGTCACACATGTTCTTTAGTATCTAGGTGAGTCAGGGATATGAGTAGTCCCATAGACTCTATGGAACTCCTTATGTGCCTAAAGTTATGCACATGTATACGTTTTTACTGGATTGGGGTCTAAAACATTGGAATTTTCTCTCACCACTGCTTGTAACTAAGCACATGTATTACTAGTGTAGACAAAGTTGAATTACAATTTAGTACCTAATACCATAAGCAGTCTCCCATGGTCCAGTCAGACATCTCTCTCACAAATGTAGTTGGCATGTCACCTCCCTGCTAAGAGCTAACTTTTGAAAGGTGATGTGTTGCAGTGTACTTCTGATATAGTATCTGCTTCAGTCCTTTGTTTCTAGCACTGCTGAAATATCATTCTAGACCTCTACAAGATTGGCACAAATCAGTGTAGTAGGGTTTACTGAATTTGGTAGGTACCAGAAAAATCCTCATCCCAAAAACCCCCTCCACCATCATCTTTTTACCCATAAGCTGGGCAAATTTGGCATTAACATCATTCAAAGACAATTAACAGAGAAGTCCACAATGCCATTTTACAAACTCTCTTTTCGGTATAAAACAATGTTTTAAGGAAAACTAATACACTGTTGTTCTTGATTCATAATTATTTTATATTAAGATATTAACACATAAGCGAGCACTTAATATTTTATAGAGACTGTGCTTTAGAAAGATGTAGTACTTTAATTAGTTACTAGAATGTTAATGCATGGAATAAGCCCGGCCTAGTTAACAGAGCCCTGCTGCCTACAATATGTTTTTAGGCCCTGATCCCAAGCCTGTTGGCATCATCAATAAATCATATTCCACTGTGGAGACTATGAAGTAAACATATTATTGGGGTGAGCTCCAGACTGTTAGTTGTGCCTGATGATGCTTGTGAGATAAGGTTAGAAAAACTGATGGACTGTGGAGTTGAATAACAATTTAGAACAGTGCTTGTGACAATCCACTGGTCTCATTGACTTTCATGGACTGCTGAAATACTTAAAGTTAAGTGCATACTTAAGTGCTTTGCTGGATAGGGACTAAAGCATTTACTAAAATAACTTCAGGATGATGACCCTTGTGACTGAGCTTTGTTTTTGTCATTTACTGTATTAATCAAGGTTTGCCTTAAAAATAAAATCTGAGTGCCTGACTCAGCAAGTTATTTAATATTTTCTCAAATCTTTGATTTCCTAGGAAGAGGAGACAGTGTTAGGCTCTCCCTCTTTTCCTAAGTCAACCTTCCCTGCATTCTTTCCAATTATTAATGTATTGTTTATTATTGCCATGGGAGTAGGGAGGTTGGGTATGATGCTATACACAGCCTCAGAGCCTCCTGATAACTGCATCTTCCTCAGAAGTAGTTTGTCTACATAGTCTCTAAAACATAACAAAATAGTTACTAATATTTTGAAATAATTGGAGTTCAACTCAATACTTCTTGTATCTAATTACAGTTTTGCATTAACATTGCTTCAAAGACACCGGTTGGCAAAAACCTTTCTGCTTGTTCAGTTCTAGGTAAGATCCGAAGTGCTGTTGGAAGTGCTCAGCTCCTTATGTCTCAGAAATTCCAGCAGTTTTATTGGCTTTGTCAACAGAATCTGGTAAGTCAATATTCCTACCCACCTCTCTCTAATCCTTCTAATATCTTGGGACTGGCAGCTACAACTAAATTGCATACATATTATTGGATAGTTTAAGCAAGTTGATACCTATAGTGATCCACAAAAATTGGTTTTAACATCCCATTTCAGAGCCAAATTTAACCATCTAGTTACTGCAACTGCATAAAGTTGTACATGTCCTGACGTTTCACTTTGGAGGGTTTCCGTGACCCATATTTGTCCTAGAACTCTTTTTTTTTTCTTAAACTGAGTCTGGCCATAAAAATATAGCATGGAGCCTCTTATTTTTCCCACAAAGTAAACATGTAATTTCAGGCTAGGCAACTTTTATTTCAGATTAAAGAAAATAAACAAATACAAACTCTCTGTGAGACAGAAAACACAGTGACTTCATTTTGTAACATTCTGTATCTAAACTGAGAATGGCAGCCACCTTAGTAGTAGGGAAGAGAAGACTTCCCTTGGTTTAAAGTTGCAGTACAAAGAGAACAGAATGGCATATGTCTCGGTTATATAACTATATATATACAAGTCTGATCCTCTAAAGTCAATGGGAAATTAATGCACGGAGTGCTTACAGCCTTGGGCCCCATATTTTGCCTAGCCAATTATATATAAGAAGTCCTACAGCTAGAGGAGCTCCAGTGTATTATCTGGAAAAATGATTGTTTTGGAAGTCCACAGGAGTCTAATTCAGTTCTAAATGTTATTTTCATTAATATAATATGACAGCTGCTATCAGTGATATGGAAACTGTTGGTACAAGATATTTATCTGTACAAGAACATAATTCTTCTAGTGAAGTACAGTTTGTGATAAACCCTTTCCACTTCCTCAGGTTCATTTTCAGCATTGAATATAATCTTTACCTTTTGTTTCTCTCTCTGCTTCTATTTAAAAAGTGCTAAATTCTGTAGCATGTGTAACAGAAGACATGACCTAGGTGACTATCTATAAAAAATCCATCATTCAGTAATATTTAGTGAACAACCTTTTAAAGTCATGACAGTATATTCACACTGCAGATGCACATTTTGTTGCTTGTCATCTACAAAGTTAAACATCCAGGGTTTGAAAATTGTATCCAAAATGTTACTGAGAAAGTAATTTTAAAAATGTCTTACTTTGAATATTGTGTATGGTCCTGATCCGACCCCACTGATGTTAATGGGTACTTAGCCAGATACAGATCATTTAGCATTAAATCCACCACTTAAATACAATCACCTCTCTTTGGGGTAGAACACAGCAGCTTTCCAACAGCACACGGTAAGACTAAATAAATATTTAGGACAAGAAGTGGGGAAATTCCACCTTATACCAATTGAAACTACAGTGAAGATTTAGGAAGGCAACATGTAATTACCAAAAAAAGAATGTATCAAAGACAATGAACCCTCATCCTTACACTTGCGAGAAGTGCTCTGAGATCTTTGAGTAGCACAATTGGTCAAGCTCTTAGTTATAAGTCTCTTAGAAAAGACTCTCAAGTGGTGTAAATCACATAGCTCTTTCAACTTCAAAGGAGCTATGGCAACTTACATCAGCTGAGAATCTGACCCATACTAACAACTAGAAAGAGCATTGTTGGTTCGTTTCTGCTCCCTACTGGATCACCTGCACCACCGTTTGTAACTGCTGAGTTTTCTTTGATGATTCCTCACCAATGTTCTGTTCAGCACTGATCCTGCTCAGCTTGTGAGATCTAATGAGCTCACACTCAAGGGTGTCATGGTTGCAGCAGACCAACACATAAGCATTGTCAAGGCCCTTTTTGTTAGTTCTTTGCTCCCTGCAGTATAAAGGCTGCAGTCATAAATAATCTAGTTTTAGAAGCAAAGCCTGAATTCAAAAGTAGATACAAACAAATGAAAAGTTGCTGAATAAATTCAAACTTGAACAAGGCTTAGATGTTTCTAATATTAGTCCTTTTGGCTGGGGTTACCGGTCGAAAATAATGTACATTATTGATTTATACATATTAGCAGCAGGAGGCAGCCCCCTTGTGGTCCAGAGAATACAAAACAAGCTCCAGTCAACAGCAGCTATGTCGGAAAATATACTGTACTGAAATAGGTATGAGCAGAGCTGTGTGTACAGAGGTCACAGAAGAGCCATTGCCTTCAATTCAGAAGGGGATGACAACTCACAATAAGTAGCCTCCAGTAGGCATCTTCTTATGGGTCTGTAAAGTAAACTGGGAAAATGACAAGAAGGATTGAAAGGCTGTGTTGTAGTGGAGGAAGAACAGGTTGAAATACAAGCTATATTAAATGTTGTACATTGCCACAAGGCTCACCTGGTGGACTGCATATGGGGACCAATATCTTAAAATGAGTGGAGTCGCACCAGTTTACACTAGTTCAGGATCTGGCTCCTGTGACTTACTTGGGAACAGGCTGCAAGCTATGTTGAAATAGACACAAATTTTAAATTAAATGTTTTTAAGTCCATCTAAACGTCATCTTTCCCCACAGGAAGTTTCCACTGAATCCACTGAGCTCCCATTAAAAAAAGATAGTTCCTTTAGCAGCGAAAGGCGGGATTTCAAGTGAACTAATTAGAGACCTACTCATTAAGGGGAATGTCCTTTCCCCTCCTTATCACGTGTGGAGAGCGCCACACACAATCCCACTGTGGTTCTTCTGCCTGTAACTGTACAGTAACTAGGTAGGGGCTGTGTATGGAATGAGCATTCTTGTGCAGCATACAGTACAGCTCTGTGGAGGTTCCTTGTGTACTGTCCCCTAGGCAGGATTTGGAAACAGGAGTAGAGGCAGTGGATCTGCTTCCATTCAGATTCACCAGCCATTGACTCCCCACAGACTGGGGTACAGTGTGTGTGGAGGATGCTGCAGGCAAAGGTCTACTGTGGTGGTTGTAGATTGTCTCCACTGCTGCTCTGTGGCCTAGAGGGGAAGATTCCTTACTGCTGTCTTCACAGAGATCCTTACCACTCAGGCCATCTCTCTTTAAAGTCATCCAGCTGGTCCCAACCTGGAATAGCACTCTCAAGAAAATGCCTACACAGCAAAGGGTTATGTCCCCATAGTAGCTTTTCTTATATAATTTCCCTTTAGTACCCAAATGGAGTCATAATCAGATGAAGGGTCTTCAGGCCAACTCATTACACTATTATTGACTGTCCATTAAGTCATATTGCCTGCATTTGGCATAGAAACTACCTAATCAAAATATCTTGAGGGAAGAGCTTTCCCAGCCCATTTGGGACCAACCAATAGAACTTTTAAAATGTCTCGTATATAATATTTGTGCCATACATAAACCCTAAGACCTGAGAAAATGTAATAGCAACAATAAGCATAATCTGGAAATTAATGCATAACCTGATTAATTTTGTCTTCTACTCAGATATCAGTAGTGGGATAAAAAAAATTGGTTTCTCATGTTCTCCTTCCTCTGTAATGATAGTCAGTATGACAGCTTGCTACATTTTAAAAATGCAGGTCAGCTTTGCACAAGAATTTGTACAAGCTACAAGAATCCATATATAATGTATAACTCATAGATTTTGGGGTTGTATGGGAGGCACATATTTTCAGTCACAGTTCCCAGCCTCATAATGTACATTGCCTTAGCACTGTGTACCACTGTAACAATAGAAACTGACACCATGCATTTTCAACTGTATACAAAGGCGCTTTAAAAAATGTTGTTCAATGGCTGCTGATCTATTTACATTTTCTCTATTGTGCATATGTCAGGACCCCAGTGCCATGCCAAGGCCAACTTCCCAGGACCTAGCAGGATTCTGGGACTTATTGCAGCTTTCAATTGAAGACGTCAGCATGAAGTTTGATGAACTGCACCAGCTGAAACTCAATGAATGGAAACTAATAGAATCACCTGAAAGGAAGGTAAGCAGGCCAGAGACAATAAAAGTTCCTTTCAGATTGTAGTGATAAGACCTCCTGGTGTTACAGTCAGTTCCAGAAAGCGATTGGTTTCAAACCTGAAAATAGAAAGTGACTATTTTCCATCGCCTCATTAATAGGTGACACTGTCCAGAATCAGGGCCTTGAAGTTTATTTTTACTTTCTTCTCCCATTTTTGGTTTAAATTATAAGATATAACTAATAAAGGTATAATTATCCCTACCAGCCCTGTGCCTAGCCACTGTCATTTGGCCCCTTCAATTCTGATAACAAATGACTAGGAGCAGATTGGAATTGAAAGATGCTCTGATTCATTCAGATTGAAAATGCAACTGAAATAAAGTCCCTCATGCTGTCACACTGTGAACAGTTAATATCTGGGGACTGCATCCTCTACTTCCTTCCTAATGGGGAGATCTGATTCCCCAAGATCTCTGGCTCTCTCGGGCTGTGCACCATCCCCTCTGAGAACCTCGAGGACTGCAGATCGGCCTGTGAACCTTGTGTGGATAGAGGTTGCATCCTTGTGAATTTCATGCTGTCTGCACGTGTGCTCTCAGGCTCTACATCCCTGTGGGCCCCCTTGTTCACAGCAGTAGCAGCACAGATTTCAAATGAGCGAAAGTGGCAATGTTGCTGTGTACCTGCCTTCTTCTTTACACAGTCCCTGCTCCTGGCTCCATCCCTGCTGATTACAATATCGTACAAACAGGGAGGGTGTCTTTAGCTTAGAGTCAGTATAGCTGGCCCCAACTGAATACTTGTTTGGTTTTGGAATGCGACAGAAGGTATCTTGTCAGAAGTTGATGTGCTCTTTCACTTCTTCAGGTATTTAGTATAACTGCCTGCTGCTCCTCTTGGGTTGCTTGGCCAGGTGGCTGGTGAATAGGGAGTTTCGCTTTTGCTGATGGTGGTGGGTGAAAGTAAAAGATGATTATAGTGGCAGCATTGGTGGTTGTCTAAGGAGGGAACTAAATCCTAGTAAAGAGAGAGAAGATGGGAGGAAGGGCATGGGGATGTAATGCTCCTCACTGAAAATAGCAAATACAAACAAAGTATTCTGGCAGAACATGCTTTTAGGAAGAACAGTGCCTGTGTCCCCTCTCAGGACTCTGCAATAAGTCCTTTAATTTGGAAAGTTAGAACAAGACTGCCAAATACTGTAAAATCTAACCAATGACAAGTGCATTTGACTATTAGGTTCAGCAGTTGCAGTAAGAAAACCTACACAATTCATGCCCCTCAAAAGATCTTTATGATCTTGATGTAGGTCTTGCAGTGGATTAAATTAATAACCTACCAGTGCATCCTATGTAAATTGTGACCCACTGTATGGATAATTATTGCAGCATTAACATGTACTAATGGCGGAAAGCTGCATCATGATAACAATGCCACCGAAGCAGGAGGATACATATCATTCAAAGCTTTCAGTTCACAGTCCCACTAAGCAAAGGAGTCGAAATGGGAGATCCAAATTTTGAAGTAAAATCTGCATTTCATTTTTCAAAACAATATCAGGCTTAATAGCTGCAACAAGCATTATACAAACATGTATAAAGAATCACTTTATCTTCTAATTATTTCTCAATATGATTTTCTTAAGGTATTCAGTGCTGATGTATGGAACAATTAGCCCTACATTTCCATCTGTTTGGTTTGTTTATGTTACCTTTTTGCAATTCAAAGAGGAGACTAAACTAATAGAGATGTATACACAGCTGCTATCTCATACCCAGCTGAGGCTAAACTCAGTACGATTAATTGAATTAAAATCCTGTCCTGCTAATCTTAGACAGGCTTTTCACTTGACCAGAACACCCAGATACACTGAGTTCTTATCTGAGAGCCAGCCTGTGTTTCTGAACATAATGGATATAATGATGTGCCAGGTAAAATAAAATTAACACGAAGATGAAAGTGAGGTTTGCAGCATGCATGTGTATAGTACCTGCAATGAGAGTAAATGGAGATATACTCTTTATACTGTGATATTGCAATGCAATCCATTGGAATTTGCAGTGGATTCTGCAATAGCTGGTTTTCCCCCCAGTGTCCCCAGAACTGATGGTGATTAATGTTATACATTAATTAGCTCATCTCAGAGTATAAATTGAGCATGTTTATTAGTTGTGCGACAAGTATTTTTTCAATTGACATTTCTCTAATGTGCATGTTTTATTGATATAGTGCCTTTCACATTTAACTCACTTTTCAATTTTCAATAACCATTGCAGGAAGAAAGGAAGGTTCCTCCTCCAGTACCAAAGAAGCCCCCAAAAGGAAAATTCCCTATAACGAGAGAAAAGTCTCTTGACCTACCTGACAGACAACGTCAAGAAGCCAGAAGACGGCTAATGGCTGCTAAGAGAGCAGCCTCCTTTCGGCAGAATTCAGCCACAGAGCGGGCAGACAGCATTGAGATCTATATCCCAGAAGCCCAAACGCGGCTTTAAAGACAGAATGCTGCAGAGTGTCCCTTTTTTAAAACAAATGCTTGTACAGTTTGTCACTTACCTGGTAATTTTTGTCTCATTCTCTCCACTGAATATGCCCTTGCTATTGTGTTCTTTGTGCCATAAGCACAGTGGAATGCTTTTGATTTCCTCAGAGTTTGCTGAGCTCATCGCAAGAACTACTTCTTTTTGTATTTATTGTCTGACTTACAATCAGCTACAATGGATAGGGCTTGTTGAGACCTGACTTATCCAATATGTTCTCAGAGGACAACAAGAAACACCTCTTGAGATGGAACCCAGCTTACTTTTTTGTTATTTATATTTTTATAAATTGTGTGATAATTAGGGATAAGAATAACAAACTATAAATGGGTGCATCTCACCATTCACTAGAGGCATTAGCTAATCCAAGTAGAAGGTGCTACAAATGTGAAGTGCAGGAAAGAAAGAACCCATTTATCTCTCTGACCTCCAGTTTCTTTTCCTTGAACCCAGCTAAAATATTTGCCCATGTGCTCTGCCATTCTACTCATCTTTCTTACTGCAAAATAACATTAGGCCTCTCATGTCAAGTCGAGTTTCTGGAGATGAACAGGAATATCCAGCCACTAAAACTCCAAAGTTCATCAGGAACCAAGAAGCATACAAGCCTGGTCCTACTGGGAATGCCCAGTGAGAAATGTTTGTGATAGCAGTATAACGACATTCAGAAATCAAAGCAAAATTATAATGCAAGAGAACTTGAATGATGGGGAAAGGAAAGTGGAAGCCTTAAAAAGCTAGATCTTCTGTAGCAAGATGTGTAAAGAGAACAGTTATACTTACTCCTTTGGAACACTCATTGCATTTTAACAGTTCTTTTATGTGTTAACTTTTTATTTTACCAACCTTCTTTCTTTAATTTCAAAAGCTATGCTACATGTGATATTTTAAACTCTCACAATGCTATATCAATTGAGTTTCCAGGGTATCCTTGAAAAAAATATTTGCTTGTTTAAAATGCCAGTTGTGATGTTGTAACCAGTTTAAGAAATATGAATGTGAGTGGTAAGTATATCTAAGTTTAAATGGTTATCTTAAGGTAAAGGTGAACTGTGGTTTACATTTTTTTTCCAGAAATCTTTTTCCTATGCAGTATCAGTTAAGGCAAGATTATTCTCTTGCTTGTGTCAGACTTAAATGATTTGATTGTAAAGTGACTTCCAGACATGGAATATAAGGAAAGTAATTTGTTCAAGCCTCTGATTACTACAAGAGAAAAATAAGAACCACTACAATCAAGAGGCTTTAAATGTTAATTTGAAATAAATTTAGATAGTATTATTCCACTTCATTTACCTTCCCAGAGATAATTGAGCATCTCAGCTCTTAGAAGTCTTCAGATAAAGATGTAATAAAAGATATAACCCACAGATCCTGATACCAGGGTTCTGATTACTACTCTAGGTCAAAAGAGTATTACAACTATGGCACAGATAGTCCCAACTAACACATTTTTTGTTTACTGCTTTAACAAATACTATGTACTTAGCCATAGGCAGAACAGCTACTTAATTATACTGCAGCACTTTGGTTTGTTCACCTTGATGAGCACTTTAAATATGTACTTGGCACACCCTGCAGCCTGCCACATGACTGAGAACATTAAGTAACACAGGTTACACAGATCTGACATTGCTTCAAATCTGGCTTTAGTTTCTTGGGTTTTTTTCCTTCTGAGCATTTTGTTAAGCATGAGTTCTGGTTTTGGAGCAAAGCTGATATAAGCATGTTTAGCTTCAAGATATGAATCTTTAGAGTTGAATAGTTGAGAAGTTTCTGTAGGGAGAAAACTCTGTAAATTGAGCCTGATATCTGGTATATATTTTACCAAATAGCCTTAAACTATATTTGGAAGCAAAAACCAAGTTGAATGTATATCCTTCCAAAAACAACAACAAAAAACCCCTCCCTGAAATATTCTTATATAAATGAAAATTTATTATACCCTCACCCACCAGCGTGTTTAAAGCGTTTTCTGTATACGGAAAGAGCTGAATCCTGGGTAGTGTACAATATTGATGCTGCTTCCTATATTTGTTGTACTATTTTAAATACAAATGTATTTGCAGGTATTGGCATCTTTAGTCTTTAAAAGTGTTATTTAATGTTAAGTGGAGCTGCAAATCAGGACTATCCACATGAAAATAAAGCCAGTGTATTTCCTAGATGTAGGAAATTTAAAATAGACCTATATATATTTATGGCACCTGATATGTTTTATCTAATTTCCTGGATATTTCCAGGCTAAATCACACTTGTTTTATTCACTTGAGTAATCCCACATAAGACAATGGGTTCACGTGGTTAAGGCAAACAGCATTTGACCTGTCCGTATACAGAACTTATAAAGTCGAATTGTAAAAATTAGACTAGCTGTTAAATTTAGATCCCAGATTATGTTATAATGTTGACTTGGAGCAGTCCATAAAGGTTTTAATTACACATCAGATTTTGATAGATATTTTGGAGTATTTTATGTTAGTATGTCATCACTAAATTGGACTCTAAATGTCTGGCTAAAACAGATCTGTGTGAGCAAATCAGACCCTAAATTTCACTATGTCCATTCAATGATGGGGATATGCTCAATATGAGTCTTTGGATATGTATGATTCCCTGTTTGTTCCACCTCTGTTCCAAAGAAGAAGAATTAAAAGTAAAATAGATGCCTACTGCTAAATCTGATAAAATGTTATCTGTGCATGTTACATTTTTAAGTGCAATATATTCAACTTGTTGTGCAGGTAACATTCTATCAATAAAGGCAGATCATAAGCCATGTTTACCTATGTATTGTACATCTAATTAGTAGGAAAAAATAAAATTATGTTTATAATACTTGTGTTGAAAGTCAGTCACACCCAATCTGCTTGAATCATTGCTATAAGATACATAGTATTCAGTAACTATTGCTTACAGAAAGGTCATGTCAAATCTGGAAGTACAGACGCTCCCCGACTTGTGCAAGCATTCCGTTCTGGAACGCCTTGCGTAACTCAGAATTTGCGTAAGTCGGAGACGTATCTCTGACCATTACGCAAAAATGTTTTTTAAAAACCTCCTATTTTTAGCTTACAGAGCTTTTTCCATAAGCGCGGATTTCTGTAACTTGGATTTCCGTCGGGGAGCGTCTGTAGCATTCATTTCATACATAGGAATGGATTACAGGACCAATGTAGGAGAAAATTCAGTAACTTACAATGTTCTATTAACATAATAACTGAATATCTCTTTCTTAGTGACTTCATGCTCTACAGATACTTAGAACATCTTTAGGAGTCAGAATTCTCATAACAACAAAATATTTCATTAGCTAGGCCATTTGTATACTAGATCTTATCCATAAAGGATGAAAGATACAGAAAGCCACCATTTGTTATTTCATTGTCCGTAAAACACAAGTATAATAAACAGAATTCTCAAGAGTATTATATTTGACATAGGAACAAGACCTGATCGGTTTAAGGTTCGATACTTGTTATACTTATTTTTTGCTTTGTATATTTTTTTAGATTTAAAGTTCATTGTAAATTGCTGAAATACGTTACAATGCATTTTATTATTTCTCGACAGCTTCGATCAGAATGGCCCTTGGCAGTGTGTAAAAACTGAAAATGTTGTACAGTTTAATACCAAAAATTACATTTTAGTTTGTGCTTAAATTTTGTCACTGTATGTTAAATTTGAGGTCAATTAGAAAAGAATTGAAGCATAAATAGGAAGGTGTGTGGATTTCATACACATAATGCACTTCATATAACACAAGTTATTTTTTTAAAATCATAACTCCTGCTGTATCAGTAAATCGGTGCCCTAATTTTCACTACTTTAACACCGTTGATTCTACAAATTGGGGAAACTTCCACTCAGCTGGTGATGTTGAAAGGGATAGAATTTACTACTAAGAGACTATGCACTGTAGTTTAGCTATCGGCCACAAATGTACCAGGAATCTCTCCAAATCCTTCTTTGACTTGTGCTTCTCAACAGCCTCTCTTTCTTCCTGGGCTTCTTTGTTCATTCCTCTCTCACAACACACATTATCCAGTTCTACTGCTCACTGCCAACTCTTCTGAACGTAAACTTTGTGTTAGGTCCCTGTGCTGTTTTATTCCAGTACATATTTAGTCTACTTGGTAGCTATATTAGCAAACTAAGGACCAGATTCATCTCAGTCATTTGCATGGAGCACATTCTGAGACAAATTCTGTTCCTGTTTACACCTGGACTACAGCATTAATGTCAGTGGAGGAGGCCAGAGCTTGGCCTGTCTGACTGCATGTGTAAAAAATTTTTTGCACAGTAAAAAGTTTTTACTGTGTGTTGCTCATGTTAATCTGAAGGCTGAATTTATCCCATAGGAAATTAGGTACAGCTGCCTTCTTTAATAATGTATAAAAGCATAAAGTCCACTGTGAGATGGGCTTTAGAAATGCTGATTGATAGTTGAGTTGAAATGCTCAGCAGTAGTCAGTTATTCCTCCACACTGCTTTCAGATCAAATCACAAGACAATGCTGTCACACGTAAATTGAAATTCAGGTGACAAATATCAGTAAATCCTTTAATATTCAGAGTGGTGCTTCCCCGGTGTATGGGAGGTCAACACTTACATTTATCTAGTGCCTTTCATCCAAAAGGATCTCAAAGCACTTTACTAGCTGATTTGCAAAGGGTGGGCAAAATTCTGGCTCATGCAGGGAAAGTGGTTTAACTGGTATAGGTCTAGATCATGTCCTCATTCCCTCCACACCAAAAAGGAGTTTTATATTCCCCTCAGAACCTTACGGAGGCCTCTTTGCATAGTCCAGGTCTGGGCTATAGGAGGAAGAGGTATATATTGGATGGTCCAAGAGAAAGGAATGACCATAACAGGGGTGGGGGCAATGCACATGGTCATCCCTCAAGAAATTAGGCAGAAGAGAGAGTGCATCCTCAGGTTATGGCACCTTTTCAGAAATAGCCTTTGCCTCTCCTTCATACTTGATGGTCTTTAGGACCACTGTGGCCAAGGGAGAGTCTATTAGGAGCTATTCTATCAGGGAACTGGATAATGATTAACGAAGGAGCCACAACCAGTGCTGAATGCACAGAGTATGTGGGTAGTACAGGTTTGCCAATTTTTTCTATCTCGCCTCTCAGTCTTTTCCATTGAGGCAACCTACCCATCTCCCCCATGGGATGATATGGAGGAATCTCCATTAGGGATCTTCAGCAGATATCTCCTCCACCAGAACTCCTTCCCAGGGGTTTTTTCAGGAGAGGATGATCTGGACCAGGGATCTCAAACTCAAATCACCACGAGGGCCACATGAGAACTAGTAAATTGGCCTGAGGGCCGTATCACTGAAACCTTTTCATACAATGATACAAAAGTATAGTCAAAAATGAAACAAATGAAGAGTAATATAGTATTCTATTAAAAGTCAATGTATTAACTTTTTAAAAACTGTAATACAAAGAGGGGGTTTAATAAAATATAAACACTCAGTAATGTTCGGAGCTTGGCTGCCGTGGAATCAGCACCTATGGCGGGCCGCAGGAAATAACTCTGCGGGCTGCATGTAGCCCTCAGGCCGCGTGTTTGAGACCCCTGGGACTATCTGCTGCAAAAGCAGATAATGTATGTCTGTATTATAGGAGAAACCCACGCTATTTGCTGCCCCCTTGTGGACTGTAGTAAGGCCACAAGTAGACATAAAAAGGAATAAAATATTCTGAAATTGTACATAGGGAGCAGGCAATTGCACTTGTGTGGACCATGCTCTTTGATTACACCTTTTATGACCCTAACAGTTCATTTTATGAAAGATTGATAAGGCAACCTCTATGCAATATTTGGTCGAGGGCAGATTAGGGGCAGCCATCATCCATCATAAGTGACAGGTGTATTTTTGTGGCATGCTCATGTGCACACCCAAATTCCTAGCTAGAATTAAGTTCTCTAGAAGCATAGGAATCACTTAGTCCATCACTGAAATGCACCCATCTCTGAGGTGAAATACAGCAGCTGAAACACTACATAACAGGATGTTCAGGACACTATGTGTAAAAGTGAAAGTAAAAAGGGAAGTTGCCCAAAATTGAATTTGGCAGGGATACTGAGATTAACACACCTCCTCATATTTACAAAATAAATAAATAAATGTAATTCTTAATGACTGTATGTGGCCAGTACAGTTTTTTCATTACATATGAAAGACACACCCCAGAACCCGTTACTAAACGTGTGCCAACTTTCATAAGAGGTAATGACTGGGGAATGACATTATGGTCCTAATTTTACCCTTGATGATATGGGTGTAGTGCCCACTACCATTCGCTGAGGTCAGAATTGAGCTTTACGGGTCAGATTCTCAGCAGGTGTAAATCCTTGTAGCTCCACTGACATTAATGCCGATATACACCAGCTGAGAATCTAGCCTTATATCTGTAGTTAAGGCTCATTGGTAGTCACGTTTCTAAATTAGTATTTTGTTGCAGAACAGTCTTGCACTCCTTTAACATTGAGTCGACAAAACAGTATTTAAACAGGGAATGAATGGGAGTTTATTTGACGACATGCTCATTAGTTTTGCCACAGAGATGTTCAAAATCCAGAAATCAGTATAGCCCATTTTGAACATTTTCCCTTACTAGTTTGTCATTCTACACATAGCTGTTTCCATTTTTGGGGCTGAACTGCCATCAAAACTCCAGCTCTATGTGATAAATATTCTTTAGCTTTGGAACTAGATTCTGGTCTCAGTTACACTAATGTAAACCCTGAGAAACTCCACTGAAGTCCATGGAGTTCTGCCAGATTTCTACCAGTGCAACCGAGATCAGAATCTGATGCAGCGTGTCCTATTGAAGTGGGAAACACTTACTGTGGAAGTTAGCACATGCAAATCTTTTCGTAGTAGATCTTCCCTTTCAAGTAGGCCATAGTCATCACAGAGTGCTTGAAACTGGGCTCAAGTCTATGAAAACTGTCATTACATAGAAAACTACTAGCTTTGTTCATAGTTATCTGTGGAATCCACATCCTCATATCCATGCTTTGATTTTCCCCTTGGAGGTTTAAATAGTATGGCCATCTCACTTTAAAAGGGCTCAGCATGTATGTATTCTTTACTCCACTTTATATAGCGATTTTTCTGAATTAACAAAATTTCCCTTTGAAGTCCTGTGACTTCTACTGCTCTAGAACTGTTCTTTCTTGAAGAAAAGCCACTATGACTCTGCAGTTTCTTCTGTACAGAGATAAAACTCATACATCCATTTACCATGTAACATGCCAAAATATTCAAGTGTGGCCTAAGGACTAAATTAAATGCCTCCTATAAAATTTCAAGGAATGTTAGAACCAGGAAACTAGCTGTTTAGTTAACATTAAAATATATATAAATATATATATATAAATATATATACATAAGAAATATCAAGAATGAGGATGAACTGAGTGCCAAATATTCACCATCTGTACAAAGCTACACTTCACTAGAATTAAACTATTTTATGTAATTCTCTTTTCATGCTTTTATGGTTCTTTTGATAAATTCTATTTAGTAGCATGCAGGATACCTAAATTGAATGTACAGTATGCTGTTTCATTGCTACAATAATTTCTTGCTTCTAGGTAATATCTTCTTTACCAGAATGATACTTGTTACTTTGAAGACATATTTGAGAATTGTTTTATTCTTGAGTTAATCCTTTTCATGATTCTCTACTCACCTCCAGCTGATTGTAAGAAAATGTGCTTCACTCTTTTGCCCCATGCTCTTTTATGAAGTTGCCTCTTTCAATTGGTTTATGTATTGTTTATGTTCATCTCCTGTACATAATTCTGCAATTAAATTTTTTGAGAAAAGTTGAATTTACTCTTTATTGAATTAAACAATTTGCATTAGTTGAAAATACACAGGAAAATGAATATCCTCCCCAATCAGGAAATCTTAGACCCCCTACTATTATTATGTAACAAATTGTATGGTAACTGTGAAAGAACTTTACAGATGTAAAGTTTTATGTCCCTGCAATTTCAACCTAAATGTAACAGTTTTAACAAATAGTTGTTTGAATGCTAAAGCAATGATACTTAACAGCTGAAGGAATGTGATAAATCAATTTGGAATCAATTAGCAATACTAACAGTTACAAGAGATATAGAATCTAATCTGCATACATTTTGAATCAATTCATTGTGCTTCGTTAACAGAGAAAATAATGGCCTCGTACAGATTTTAAATAATTGAAACTGAATTGTTTGCAATTAGTTTGTACTGGAATGTAAAAAAAACCTATAAGATGTATCCCGGTGTTTCTCCGTGTATGTATTTGTCCTATTAGCATCTAATTAGCCAATAAGAACTTTAGTGTGGCATGTTTTTTCAGCTCCTTCCAGAGCAAACGGACAAAGTTGCATTCAGGGCATGTCTCAGAAGAAAACCTGAGTAGTGCTTTGAACTGCCCACACTTCTTGTTATGCCAATAGGAGTGCATGAAGATGAGTTCGGAATCTCTGAGAATAGAAAAAGGAGGTACAAGAGACCCTGTGAGAACCATGAATTTATTGGGGGCAGGCAGCTGTATTAGGGGGGGATTACTTAGCTGGCTAAGTATCTGTTTGAAACTCAGTAGTCTGCCTGCCCACAATTTGGATGAGAGGATTTTTGCTTCTAATATTAGGAGGGGGAAATCCCAAGAATGTTTTGCTTGGCGCAAAAAGTCTGTGATTCTCTTATAAGAACTGAAATTCAAGGAGAGGGCCAAAGGCAGCCTAGCTTTTCTTTCTGTCTGTATCTCTGTCTCCAGTCCAAGTTCTGTTTTGGCAGAAAGAGGCATTAGTAGCAGTTCTACATTGATATTTTGCAACCAACATGTGCCTTGATCACAAGCAGCCGCCATCCCAATACCCATTTCCCTAATCAACTTTTGGGGGTTCTCTAAAACCAAGCATCCTTTCTGGAAATGCATTTGCTCTCAGAATTGTTAATGTTGTTTTTCTTAAAAAGTATACTGTTTCTTGCACAGTAGTTTTAGGGCTGGTCTGCACTTACATAGTTTTACTGACATGTACGTATATGGGTTGAGATGTGTGTGATTATTTGCCAATATAAATATGTCAGCTGCTAAAAGCCCTAGTTGTGGCCACAGTTATCCAGGTATAAAGTTATGTCAGTATAGCTAAGGTCAGTTCCAGAACTGGAATAAGCAAAGCTATCCTGGTATAAGCACTTTTATACTACTATAATTGCGTCCACACTCGGAGGTGGAGAGGGGGTATGCCAGCATAGTTAAACTTTTAAGTGTAAACAAGGGTAGGCCTGTGAGCTGTGTTTCTGTCAAATCTAAAGAAAAGCAACATGAGACACGTTAGTGCTTGGATGAGAGGCCTCCAAGGTAAATGTAGGTGCCACAGGAAGTGCTAGTGACTTATTTGGTGATGTTCTTCCCCCTGCGTCAGTACTGGGCTAATGTCTCAGCACAGTATTAGCAGGCAATAGGACTTTAGAGGAGCAGTCCTTTGTGGAGACATAAAAGAAAGGTCCTGACTGTTGGTGAGCATTAAAGATACCTTAGCTTTTCTCTTGTGAACAGAGATGGTGAACCTGATGTCCTAACCACGTTCCAGTTTGGGTAATAATATTGTGCTCATCTAAAGTCTCTTCGAAATTTCCAGTGGATGCAGTATTCTTCATTAACAGAGAATAATGGCCTCTTACAGATTTAAAATACTTGAAACTGAATCGTTTGTAGTTAGTTAAACTGTTGTTTAGTGTTGTTGTGTGCTAATGTTATTTATTATTAGCTACAAATACATAAGGAGTCTTTTTCAGGGTTTCCAAGGACCCGATTTTCAGCGGTGCTGAGCATCCATAACTTTAACTGGAGCTGTGACACTGAGCACTTCTGAAAATCAGGCCCTAAATTGCTACAAGAACTCAGTGCCACTGCAGCTGATGCAGAACCCGGCACTGAAATGCTTCAGAAATCTCCGTATTTAGGTCGGTGATGTGTGATATGATGGCCAACCAATTGCAATACAACTCTATAGGGAATCTGGGAACTCAGTACAATAAACTCCTTTAAATGAAAGGCTATAAAAAGGAAATTAAGCTGTAATACAATGAATAAATAAATATTAATAATATTGTAAAGATCAAGGACATATTACAAATGACATCAGAAATAATATTAGAGATGTGACATAATACACTGTTGACAGTTCAGGAAACAAACTCCAAATGAGGAGTGAAGAAGGCACATAAATATTATCTGGTATTGGAATATGTCCAAATAAATTTGATCAAATGCATCTAAACTAGAAAGAAATTGACAACACCTTAGAAAAAATTGACCTGATTTTTAAAGTGTATCTACACATACAATGAGACTGATAGATATGATGGACCATGCCACTTGCTGGTGTAAGTCAATGTAGTTCCACTGGGGCTAATGATGATTTACACCAGCAGAGGAATTGATTCAAAGTGTTTACATGCACAGCTGCTCAGTGAGTAATGCTGAGAGGAACATAGAAAGGGGAAGCTGAAAAGGAAGCTAAGGAAAAAGCTGCTGGGGAAAGGAAATGTACCGATTAATACAGCTAGAAATTCTACATTTCTTATGATCAAATCAGGAATGTAAGCTTAATTCTGGGGATGTAAAAATTTATTTTACCATATCTTGCTTAAAGTACATATGTGAAGAAGCAACTTTTGATTAGTTCCCATTATGAACCTGTCTGTAAGGTTCCTGCCTCCAGAAATTGCCAATAATCTGACTTTAGGGCTGTGGTTATCAACCAGGGGTATGCAAAGGTGTTCTGGGGGGGGGTACATCAACTCATCTAAATATTTGCCTAGTTTTACAAAAGGCTACATAAAAAGCACTAGCGAAATCAGTACAAACTAAAATTTCGCACAGATAACTGTTTTATATACTATACACTGAAATGTAAGTACAATATTTATATTCCAATTCATTTATTTAGGAATTATATGGTAAAAATGAGAAAGTAAGCAATTTTTTCAGTAATAATGTGCTGTGACACTTTTGTGTTTTTTATGTCTGATTTTGTAAGCACATACTTTTTAAGTGAGGTGAAACTTAGGGATACACAAGACAAATCAGACTCCTGAAAGGGCTACAGTAGTCTGGAGAGGTTGAGAGCCACTGCATTTGATGATTATGTCACAGCATCTTGGCATCCTCCAGATTGAATTAGGACAGCTACCTACTTCTTTGTAGGAGAGATAGAATGCCACATTGGTCAAAATCAAGACCTCTTATTCATCACCTGTTCTCATGACCTTCCTCAAGCAGATATATCAGCAAGAAATCTCAATTAACTTATTCAATGTGCAGGGGGCATAAACAGTGTACAGATATCCTTCGTAATAATCCATAGGAAGCTGTATAACTACATCTGATTTTACTTTCTGATCATGATCATAATCGAAGAGCAAAGACTCCAACACTTGGGGATAGCATTGATGTGTGTCCTCACAGCCAAAGACCCTTAAGGGTCATGAATAAATGACTGAAGTGAATATGATGCTATATGTAGGTATTTTCTCCTTATCTTTGATATTTTACATGGATATTTTTCATTTGTGAAATAAACCAAGCATAATCAAAACAGTTTGTTATGTTCAGAGTTAAAGTATTCTCTTTAATTAACCACTTCAGACCGTATTGAAATAATGCAATGAAAGAGAAATTGCTTACACAACTGGAGTGGCAGTTTGCACTATTTCATTGCATGAGGCATGCCGCTTGGCAATTTGAAAGACTTGTCATATGAAGCAATTGCCATTGAGCCTTTGACAACTATAACAAGTATTTCACTTCAGTGCCATTTGACCCACATGCCCTAAAATGTTGCGACCATTTCTCATTTTTCTGGGACCTAGCGTCTCACTGTCAGTAAGTATGACAGATGGAGTGTCTAGCCCATAAGTTGCATGATATTTAACTTTATTGTCACAAGTGACACATTTGTAGATGTTTTCTGGGATGATCCATCATGGAATATTGTGTCAGATAGTACACTGGGGGACCCTGGTCTTTCTGCAGAAAGTTTTAATGCTTCTGATTATGCTTCTGCTGTATTTCCAGCTGTTGTGCTAGGAAAAGATTATGGGGGACAATATGTGGCAACAACTCTGAGTCAGTATGAAAGGAAAGAAAGGGTGTGGTATGCACAGAAAACACCTAGGGGAAATTACATAGGGAGGAAAAATGAGTGGGAACCATCTTGTCATAGATGGTAACAGAGAACAAGGAAAGTCACAAACATGTTTGCAGTAGCTGAAAATCAAATATATTAATTGGAATATGTTCTAAGTTGTTTCTGCCCAGACCTCTGGGGTTGCTCTAATTTTCACCCTCCAGCCAGATCCAAAATTCAGACGGCATAAAGAAAAGTTAATGCCACTTTATTCCCAGCGCACATGGGCTGTGCCTGCTGATTGGAGCAGTTCATAATCTGATCCCCCATATTTAGATTTCAAAAGTCCTGTTTTCCTGAACCCAGTAGGAATCAACCAGGAGATAGGTTCCTTGCTCAATATCTCAGGACTCTCTCCAGCCAGCACTCTCCCCAAAAAGGTCTCTGTTTTAGATCATTCTCAACTTCAGCACTTCCCTAGCTGTTCTTGGGCTTTCTGCTTTGTCTGCTTCTGTGGTGTTTTTAGTTCTGTCTGCTCTTGCTCGCTCTCATGCTCACACTCTTACACACAGCTTCACCAACACAATACCCAGCCCTCTGCACTGTACTCCTGCGCCAAAAAATTAAAAATTCTGCGCACAATATTTTAAACTTCTGCAAATTTTAATTGTCAAAATAATACTATATAATCATGCCAATTTCAATTATTTTGGTTATTTATTTCAAAATACCTGTCAGCAAGTATGCCTGTAACAGGAGCAGAGAGTTAAATAAACTCCTATGACAACCTCTTTCTCTGCCCCCCTCCCCTCCAGAGCCCAACTGGGGGGGGGGGGGCAGACACTCACACCCCCTACCACCCAGAGCCCAGCCATGGGGCCCTCCCCAGCCCAGACACTCACACCCCCTCCCTCACAGAGCCCAGCCATACACCCCCCCCGCGCCATCCCAGACACTAACATCTACTCCCCAGAGGCTAACTGCGCCCGCCTCCCAGTGCAGAAACTCTCACGCCCTCCCCCACATCCCAGACACTCACACTCCTCCCCACCAGCGCCTAGCCACAAGCCTGGACATGCACATCCTCTACTCCCCAGAGATCAGCTGCCAGGTCCCCCACAACCCAGACATTCTCATCCCCTTCCCCCAGAGCCCACCTGCAGCCTTGCCCAGCCCAGACACTCACACCCTCTACCCCCCAGAGCCCAGGCAGCCAGAGGGAGAAACAGCCTGATGCTCGGTCCTGGGCTTGCATGGCGTTTCCTGCGTACCACCTCCTCCTTCCTTCAGGGCATGCTGGGAACTACAGTTGCTGGGAACCCTCCACTTCCCTTCCCCTCCCCCTGGCCCTGTCTTCTATTTGCAAGCTGGGTTCTTCCAGGTCCAGCAGCCCCTAGTGGAGGCCAACGGCTCTGCAGCCCATTACTGGGATGAAAAAAGGAAATTCTGCACACACAACATTAATTTCTGCAAAATTCTGCACTGTGCAGTGGCACAGAATAGCACTGTCATTCAGTCCCTCCCTCCCCACAGCTCAGCTCCTGATAGGCTTAGCATGTGGCCTGTGTTTTGGGCAGTGGCTCCTATTATTTCAGCTATTTTACTCCAGTCGCTTTACCATGGGTCCCAATTTTTCTTACGTAGTTGAAGCCTTAAAGGTCCATGAAAGTGGATTGTTTACATATATCTAGCTGGCTGCAGCTGGTGGAACAAAAAGGCATTTTCCATGGGGAGGACGTAGTTGCTTCCTCGCTTATCCATGTACAGATTTTTTGGGAGGGCAGTGGAGGGCAAAATACTTTATTTAGTTCTTCTGTCAATTGTATTAAATGTATATTGTAGCCTACAAAATTTTGCATATATCTATATGCTTTTGAACAAAAAAATGCCCTATGCAACAAGCTAGTCATAAGATTAAATGTGGGTCCATTTATATTTATCCAGTTCAATGCTGGATTCCATACCATTGCAATAAGGACCTTTATTTTGTGTTTCTTTTAACCCTTTGGAAACATTCAGTATAATCTCCTCTCCCTGCCCCCCCCTCCCCACTCTCTCTCTCTCTCTCTCGCTTGACTATATTTGCAGGCAGAGCAAGTAGTGCCACCTAGAGTTAATATTTTAAGACTCTGGTTTTAATTGTTTATTACTTTGCCATAATTTAACCTGAACATTTTCATGGCATGTGTCAGCTTCAGGCTGAAGTTTTTGCAATATGCCAACAAAAATAGTTTTGCCAGTTGCAGAAACAAGATCAAAGAAAAATACATTGTTTTGCCCATATTTAAAAATTCTTGTAACCATCTTACCGAGGCACTCTAACAGCTCCATTCTTTGGAACAGGGGCTTGACATTGGGGAAGGGGGGGAGGGTCAACTGTGGTGTCAGGGCTATGCCTTTTGCCATCATCATGAAAATCTGCCCAGATTTGGCCATACTGTAAGCCTTTGAAAAATCACAGTGTGCATATGCTCAATAGAGCCTTGTTAGAGTTTGGCAGCTAAATTATTTCTATGTTCCATCCCCACACAGCTCCCATGTGCTGACTGATTGTGTGTATGCCATCCCCACAGAGCAACTGAGTATACACCAGCACAGACCTGTAGCAACTGGGCAGGACTTTCCCTGTAAGCTTCCAGGCACAAGACCTGGAAGCAAGGATATCTCTCCTGTGCTCTCACTGCCCAGGAAGCACAAAGGAGAAGGGAGGAAACAGCCTGACTCTGATGCAGAGGGATGAGGAGGATGTGAGCAGAAGGAATAAGGTAGGCTAGGAGCAGAGTGCGGGATGGTGAAATAGAAGCAAGAGCCAGGAAGCAGAGGGAAATAGGAGAAGAGGGGAAGGAACCAGGAGCACAGAGATATGCTGTGCAGAAGGATCTGTAACCACTAGAGAACATTCTCTTCCAGGACCTGGAATTGCACTCAGGGTTCTGAGTTTCAATATTATTTTGTTGTCAGCAAATAGCTGTCAAACCCACTGACAAAGTGTTTATCTCTGCCACATTTAGTGGTTGTTCCACATACTGAATGACAAAATTGTCAAAAGTATCCTCCAGTGCCTAACGTGATTTAACTATTTCATGGTTATAACAACTGTTTTGTTGTACATGGTCACTCACATGATGCCATTAAAAAAAATCAATCTCTCACTTGGCAGACAATAGACTCAATCCTCCTCCGAATTAAGCGAATAGGAGTCTTGCCAGTGAGTTCACTAGAAGCAGAATTAGGCAAAGGTCACCACTAGACAAACCTCAACTTCCTTCAGAGATCACTAGTCACAAAGTCCTGGGCAGTAGAGTGTGAGTTAGGTTTCTTTTCCATTCTGTTTGCATGTCCTTTTTCCAATGTCAGTGTCATTGTGTAGCGTGTAAGCAAGAGGATGCTACAAGCAAATTCAGGAATTTATAGTCGAGCAAGCAGAGTTATACACTATGGCATTAAGTTAAGTTCCTACCTGAACACAGGAGAACTTCACCAATTTTAATTAATGACTTGGAGACCCATTGTAAATTACTAGACAAGCAAAAAGGCACAGGGAATTAAAAAAAAAGAAGCAAGGATGCTGCATCACAAAATATATGGTGTTCATTTATTTTATTTATTGGATTTTATTCAAATTACAAAAACATCTAAGCAGAGCTCTAGGTGATGTATAATCCTTGTTAGTGCATGAAAAACTCAATATATCAAAAATACCACAGAACAATAAAAAAGGCCATTTAATTTCAATAATGTATAGTAAGTCATAGTCTCCCGGTTGCAATATATTTTGTAAATATAATGGAGTGTCAGTTACATGAAACCACACTACAATACATGGCCATTAAATCTTTGCTTTAGCAAACAGGCTGTCATTCCGTGTGTGGAAAATTGTGGTATATGTAGACTGGTGGCCTGAGAATTAGTGACATTTTACAAAAGTTCTTTAAAAATTAATTTTGTGATTTGGAAAGAAAAAATGGAATCTGGAGATGAAAAGAGAACTCAGAACAGCAAGTTAAAAGCTGACTGATTTTTCACAGTGGACGGAAGGCTGACTTGAGAAAAACAACTGTCCATTAGTATCCCTTGTTTTTTTCTTTGTAACTATAGGCTCTCAGTGTATGAGTCCTGAGAGGATTTCAGCTATCCCTCTTCAATTATTCCAGAGGGCATTCTGCACCAAAAAATTAAAAATTTTGCACACAATATTTTAAAATTCTGCAAGTTTTATTTGTTAATAAATAAATGCAGAGGCTCCCGCATGGCAGCGGGGAGCACAGGCCACTGGCTGCATGAAGGTGGGAGATTACCCTGCAGCCTCCCCACCCTGGGGACATGGACTCAGTGGTGAGGCTGCGCCCGATCCTGACACAGCCCAAGGCCTGGGCCTGCCCTCTGTGCCAGGTTCACCAGGTATGGGTGGGCAGGCTCAATCAGGCAGGATCCAAGTGTGGAGGGGTTCAGTATGGGGGTGATGCAGGTGTGGGGTGAGAGGATTCTGTGGGGGACAATATGGGGGCAGGCAGCTCAGTGGGGGGGTCTAGGTGTGAGGGAATCTGGATGCACAGGAATCTGGATGTTGAGGGGGAGGGGTTCCAGGTGCAGGGGCAATGGGACACTTCGGGGGCTTCCAGGTGAAACTGGTTGGGGCTCAGCGGCGGGATCTGCATGTGGGCGGTCTCAGCAGGGAGGTCTGGGTGCTGGGAGCATGGGGCTTGGTGGGATGAGGGTCTGGGAGCAGTTTATTGGGGGTCAGTGGCATTGGGGTCTGGATGTGGGGGTTCAGGGTGCTGCAGCGGGTGGGGCTTATTAGGGTGGGGGGTTGAGTGCAGGGAGCTCAGTGGGGGTTGGTCTGGGTTCAGGGGTCCTGAGGCGGGGGTCTGAAGGAAAGGGGTTGAGGTTCAATGGAGTGGGTTTGGGTATGGAGGGCTAGGGGAGTTCTAGATGTACTGGGTGAGGCTTGGCAAGGGTGTCTGGTTATGGGAGGTCTGGAAGCATGGGGCTTGGGCAGATGGGGGAGCAGCTCCCCATACAGTGACCTGTCCCCCCACAGCTGAGGAGCAATGGGAGCAGGAAGCAGGGGAGGATGCTGAGTTTCCTGCAGGTGGGGGAGGTTTCTGGGTGTGGGTCTGACACAGGCTTAAGAGTCTATATGTGCTACTCAGGAAAGTGACAGCGACCAACACAACTGTACATCCATGGGAGCAGAGTAGTTCTACTGTGAAATCCAGAGACACAGTTGACCAGGACTGTGATGGGGAGAGTCAGAGCTCAAAAAGACTGAATGCCCTTCTGTGAGGGTTTTTGGTCCAGGAACACAGGTCAATGTATTTTCTGACATACAAGAAATTTTGCAAAGCTAAGTTCCTGACTTTATTTTGCACAAAATGGCTGGAGACCTGTGACTCATGACATAATTCAAGAACCTTGACTCTATGCTGGCCATCTGGAACATAAATGTTGTCACTATGGTAGAGAATTCCATCTTGTAATTGAAATACTGAATCATGATGTGGGTCCCATATCACATAAGTTCTAGGTTGCGAAGAGGTCATGAGGCAGCAAAGATTGAATGAGTTACATTAGGTCCCTATCCACTGTTCCAAAGGCAAAGATGGATGGCTTAAGGATGGTGGAACATACTGTCATGCATGATTCAGCAAGTTCATCCTGTGGGACAGAGCATCTGCCTTTCTGTTTCTTGCACAGGGATGGTATGTCACAATTAAATGAAATCAGGTGAAGAAAAGGGTACAATGGATATGGTGCTGGTTTAGGTTTTGGGCCCTATGAAGGTACTCCAGATTTTCTGTGGTCCATAAGGACCTGAGCTGGGAATTGGGCTCCTTCAAGGAGATTCCACCTTAATTGCAAACAACTCCTTGTCTCAAATGTCATAGTTCCACTCAGCTCGGGTTACTTTTCTGCAGTACAAAGCACAAGGGTGGAGTTGATTACAAGGCCCTGTAAAGGGAAAACCTTTTTGTTGTATGTTAACACCTATGTGCCATCTTGGATTCCAGGGAGCAAGTAGGAATCCATCTTGGTTGCCTTTCTTTCCCATCCCCAGGTACACTTTGGCACCCTTTTCACTGTAAGGCAAGAAAACAGGGTAGTTGTAGGAGTAGGATTTTATATTTGTATTAGAGGTTATAATGATTGATGGTTATAATAATGTAGTATATGTATTAATGTATGATAAGTTATGTTTACTGTGGGGTCGTGTTTCCTATATGCATTACAAATTGGGCCCTTTAGTTAAATATACATTTCTTTGTTTTAAGGTTTAGTAAGTAAGACAAGATCTTGTATTGTGTCTATGTTAATGAGATTAGAGGCATGTTGAAGGCCCGGGCCCCAATGTGAACTGTTTTGGTCACAAGATTTAGTAAGGTTTAGTAAGGTTTAATTTTGCTGTTTGTATATACCTTTGAAGGTCTCTGTGGGCTGGTCCACACTGAGGGGGGGGGAGGGTCGAACTAAGATACGCAACTTCAGCTACATGAATAACGTAGCTGAAGTCGAAGTATCTTAGTTCGAACTAAAAAGCACTTATCAGACGCAACAGGCAGGCTCCCCCATCGACTCCGCTTACTCCTCGCGCGGAGCAGGAGTACCAGTGTCGACGGCGAGCACTTCCGGGATCGATTTATTGCGTCTAGACGAGACACAATAAATCGATCCCAGAAGATCGATTGCTACCCACCGAATCAGGCGGGTAGTATAGACGTACCCTGTAAAAGACCGTTTGTGTGAATGAGGACTGTATGCATCAGGAAAAGATAAGGTGTGAAGTCCATTGTTAAAGTCAGATGGTCAAAGACGGAGGAGTGAACAGACTTAAGGACACCAGAGAACCATCAGCGTGCATCCATAACTGAGGAAGGGCAGATTGATGACCCTGTGGTGGAGGCTGGCACCCCTAAAGACAAGATAATTGATTAAATCGAAACCAGGACAGGATGACCTCTCTGAAGTGCTTTGGTGTGTTAATATCAAAAGATAACACCAATTAAAGAGTAACCAGTCATAAATGACACAGCAAAATTCATAGACTTCAAAGGAGAAGAAGGACTATAAGAATAGGGTGCTTTGCCATGGAACTTTGGGTTCATCTTGCCACAACTCCAGGAGCATCGGATCGCGACTGACAGAGCCTGGCTCCCCTCTGCGACCAATCTTACTGGTCACTAGATTGATCCAGACTCTGGGCTGGTAACTATAAACATTGACTGGCGGGGCTGCGTGTATGGTGTGAGTGAGTGAGAGAGAGAGAGACTAAAAAGCATATGGTAACTGCTGTATTCTCAATAAATGCGGCGTGTTGCCTTCTCCACTATAAAAAGATCTTGTGTGCTTTTTATAAGCCTAACATAGTCACCTGACCCAAAGTCTGCCCAGCAACAGCACGGTATATAGGGGCTAGCATATCAGTGAGACAGGGCTGCCCATCTGAGTGGCAGAGAGCTGGTGGTGCTGCTACCTACCTCGAAGGTGGGGTATCACGGTGCTGTGTTTACCTCAGGTGTGTAGGCCTGAGCATTGCACTGCAGGGTTGTGGGAGGGTTTATCATAGTTGCACGCGAGGGTGAGCTGCCAACTGCCATCCTTGTTCGGGATCTTACGTACAGCCACAACGACACGGGAAGAAGAACAGAAGAGGCATCATCATTGAACAGAGCCAACACCTGCCTGTATCTTTAGATCCACTCTTCACCTGCTGGTTCACCTGAACAGAATCCGGAGCCGGTCCCTGTCGTGAGGTCCTCGGATAAAGCTGCAAGGAGATGGTAGAGACCTTTTAGTCCTCCATACCCCTGACTGGGACATGTTCTGGGGAGGACGTAAACCCTTTTTGGTCACAGCTAGTATATCAGTGTCACCCTTACCTGTTTTCCTTGTTATCTGTGTTGGGAGTCCTTATAGTTTACACCTGTTTATCTTTACCTGATTAACTGTTGCTTTTGGTTAACAAACATACCTCATGTTTTGCACCCACATATTTTGTTAGTTTTATGTTGAGGCACATAAACCTCATTGATAGACACGGGACAAGGGAGACGAATCTCTAGGACTGGTCCCTGGCCGATTAAAACCAGTCAACAGCCCTGCTTA
Source organism: Macrochelys suwanniensis (assembly GCA_033296515.1). NCBI lineage: Eukaryota > Metazoa > Chordata > Testudines > Chelydridae > Macrochelys > Macrochelys suwanniensis. Next base: position 38,132,248 of record CM065777.1, read on the forward strand.
TGCCAATAACACAGTTCCTATAGCAAAGTTTGATGCATCAGCCTCCACTGTGAAAACTCTGGTAGGGTCAGGATGGACAAGGATGGGAGAAATAGTAAAAGCCTTCCTCAGCTGTTCAAAGATGGACTGGACCTCAGGGGACTGGATGAATAGGCTCCTCTTCTGAAGGAGTGCTGTAATTGGAACTACCAGGTGGGAAACCCTTTGATGAAATGCCAATAGAAGTTGGTGAAGCCGAGGAACCATTATACTCCACATATGTCGATGGGAGCAAGCCACTCGGAGATGCCAGACACTGTGCATTGCTCCATAGTTAACCTGTCTGAGGACACTACATAGCCAAGGAACTTGATTGTGCTACGATCAAATTAGCATTTCTCTAATTTACAACAGAAGTAGTTTTGGTGGAGCCTTTCCAGAATGTGGCGCACATGTTGGTCAGGAAGGGTCTGGTTCTCAAAAAAGATAAGAATGTCATCAAGATAGATAACTACAAACTGGTCCAACAGATCCCTACATGTGTTGTTGATAAAGTGCTGAAAGGTTGTGGGAGCACTGCATAGCCAGAAGGGAATGGCTAGGTATTTGAAGATCCTGTAGTGAGTGCAGAACATCATCTTCCATTCATTCCCTGCCTGGACACAGACCAATGTAGACCATGTGGAGGTCCAATTTAGTGAAAATGTTTGTGAAATCAGAGTAGTAACCATGTTAGTCTGTGTCAGCAAAAAGAAAAGGAATACTTGTGGCACCTTAGAGACTAACAAATTTATTTCAGCATAAGTCCACAAAAGCTTATGCTGAAATAAATTTGTTAGTCTCTAAGGTGCCACAAGTAATCCTTTTCTTTTTGTTTGTGGAATGAAGTCTCTCAAGAAGTACATTCCTAAGTGGCCAAAGGCATCAGTCCAGGATGGTAACCTTGTTCAGAGACTCATAGCCCCACAAGGGCACAGGAAGCAATCCTTCTTAGCCACAAAGAAAATTGGGGTGCCTGCTGAGGATGAATGAATCCCTTTTTCTGCTCCTCTGAAAAGTACTCTTGGAGTACCTCCAGCTCAGGCTCTGAGAGGGAGTAAATATGGCTAAATGTTTAAACCTCAGATTTTATTACAACCCTTCCTGCCCCCCACCCCATTTTTCCTTCTGATTCTTAGTATATTTTAAGGATCCCTTTTCTTAGTGATACATAAAAAATAAATGAGTGTAGCATTTCTGCTTTCACACAAGATGGCAGTAAAGTGACATGGTGAAGCAGCATTTCTCTAGACCTGTAAGTATAGGTGTTTTTTACTTTCTTCCTTTTTTGTTGTTATTTTTTAGGGCTGTCGACTAATCGCAGTTAACTCATGCGATTAACTCAAAAAAATTAGTCTTGATTAAAAAAATTAATCGTGATTAATTGCACTTGTTAAACAATAGAATACCAATTGAAATTTATTAAATATTTTTGAATATTTTTTTACATTTTCAAATATATTGATTTCAACACAGAATACAAAGTGTATAGTGCTCACTTTATATTACTTTTGACTAGAAATATTAGCACTGTAAAAATGATAAACAAAAGAAAAAGGTTTTTTTCTATTCACCTCATACAAGTACTGTAGTACAATCTTTATACCGTTATTAGTATAATCGTAGGTTCATGTGTCTTATTACTTTTGTTTTCTTTTAGAGCTCCAGGAAGAAATCACAGCCAGTGTTTCACACTATCGGTGATTTGGGGGGCGTGTCATAAATATGAAGGGAGTGGGTCTGATGCAGTACTATAAAATCCTCTTCCCAGTAAAGGGTTAAGAAATGCAGGTAGCCAGACTGACACCTGACCTGGCTGGCATCTGACCAATAAGGGGACAAGATACTTTCAAATCTTAGGAGGGGGGAAGGCTTTGTGTGTGTGTCTTTGTCAGAGTCAGAGTGATCTTGGAAGACAGAAAGAACCTACAGAAAATCCGCCTCCTCACCAATACTCACTTTTCTAAAGTAAGTTTAGATAGCATAGCGAGTAGATTTCTGTTATTTTGCTTGGTACATTCCCTGTGGGAGAGGGAAGGGTTATTCCTGTTTTTCTGTAACTTTAAGGTTTTGTCCAGAGGGGGGAATCTCTCTGAGTGCCCTGTAAACTAGTTACCATCCGGATTTTACAGAGATGATTTTACCTTCTTTGTTTTTAATAAAATCCTTCTTTTAAGAAGCTGACTGTTTTCTATGGTTTTTAAAAACCCAGGGGGTGGGTTTTTAGATCACTGTGTAACCAATTGGTTAGGAGATTATCCCCAAGCTTCCCAGGACAGGGGGGTATGGGCTTGAGAGGATATTTGGGGGGGGGAGGGACTTCAAGTGGTCCTCTTTCCTGGATTCCTGTTTAGAACATTTGATGGTGGCAGTGGAAGAAGCATTTCTCAGGGTGCAGGGAATTTTGTACCTTGGGGGTTTTAACCTAAGCTGGTAAAAATAAGCTTAGGGGCTCTTAATGCGGGTCCCCACGTCTTTACCCTAGAGTTTAGAGTGGGGAGGGAATCCTGACAATCTCTTTACTGTGAAAGTGTAACTTACAAATGTAGATTTTTTTTTTGTTACATAACGGCTCTCAAAAACAAAACAATGTAAAACTAGAGCCCACAAGTCCAATCAATCCTACTTCTTCTTCGGCCAATCGCTAAGAAAAACAAGTTTGTTTACATTTACGGGAGCTACTGCTGCCTGGTTCTTATTTACAATGTCACCTGAAAGTGAGAACAGGCATTCACATGGCACTGTTGTAGCCGGCGTAGCAAGGTATTTAGGTGCCAGATATGCTAAATATTCATATGCTGCTTCATGCTTCATTCCATTCCAAAGGACATGCTTCCATGCCGATAACGCTCGTTAAAAAAATAAATGTGTTAATTCAATTTGTCTCCTTGGGGGAGAATTGTATGTATCCTGTTATGTTTTACCTGCATTCTGCCATATATTTCATGTTATAGCAGTCTCGGATGATGACCCAGCATGTTGTTCATTTTAAGAACACTTCCACAGCAGGTTTGACAAAACCAGAGGTGAAAGTAAGCCGGTCCGGTCCAGTATAGTGTACCAGCAAGAGCCGGTATGCTGGACCGGACCAGCTTCCCCAGGTGGCGATTTAAAGGTCCTGAGGCTCCCGGCAGAGGCTGGAGCCCTGGGCCCTTTAAATTGTCGCCAGACCCCCGTTGCTGGAGCACTTGGATAGTGGAGGCAGCCGGGAGCCCAGGGGCTCCATTGGCGATTTAAAGGGCCTGGGGCTCTGCTGCAGAAGGTGGCTGGGAGCCCCTGGCCCATTAAATCTCCTCCATAGCCCTGAGGTAGCGGCGGCAGCTGGGAGCTCCCGGGGCTCCGTCGGCAATTTAAAGGGCCCGGGGCTCTGCTGTGGTAGCGGCGGCCAAGAGCCCTGGGCCCTTTAAATCATCACTGGAGACCCCGGCCTTCGCTGATATCCTGGGGGCTCTGGCAGCAGGGCTCGGGCGGCGATTTAAAGGTCCCAGGGCGGTAGCAGCAGCCAGAGTGCCGGGCCCATTAAATCACCACCAGAGCCTCGCTGCTGGAGCCCCGGGGGGCTCCTTTGGCAATTTTAAGGGCCCGGGGATCTGCTGCAGTAGCGGTGGCTGGAACCCTGGGCCGTTTAAATGGCTCCCGAGCCCCAGGGCTCCCAGCCGCCTCTGCAGCTGGTAGCTCCGGGGGTGATTTAAAGGGCCCGGGGCGCCCAGCTGCCACTACCACAGCCAGAGCCCCAGGCCCTTTAAATCTCGATTTAAAGGCCCTGGGGCTCTAAAGGCCCCACCTCTTCTGGTTGAGGCCATGCCCCCTGCTCAGGACTCCAGCGTCCTTTAAGTTACTTTCACCCCTGGATAAAATGCAAAGAAGGTACCAATGTGAGATTTCTAAAAATAGCTACAGCACTCGACCCAAGGCTTAAGACTCTTAAGTGCTGTCCTAAATTTGAGAGGGATGAGGTGTGGAACATACTTTCAGAAGTCTTAAAAGAGCAACACTCTGATGCAGAAACTACAGAACCCGAACCACCAAAAAAGAAACTCAGCCTTCTGCTGGTGGCATCTGACTCAGATGATGAAAATTAACATGCGTCGGTCTGCTCTGGATCGATATCGAGCAGAACCCATTCATCAGCATGGACGCATGTCCTCTGGAATAGTTGTTGAAGCATGAAGGGACAGATGAATCTTTAGCGTATCTGGCACGTAAATATCTTGCTATGCTGGTTACAACAGTGCTATGCGAACGCCTGTTCTCACTTTCAGGTGACACTGTAAACAAGAAGCCTGCAGCATTATCTCCTGCAAATTGTAACAAAACTTGTTCCTCTGAGTGATTGGCTGAAGTAGGACTGAGTGGACTTATAGGCTCTAAGTTTTACATGGTTTTATTTTTGAATGCAGTTTTTTTTTGTACATAACTCTACATTTGTAAGTTCAACTTTCATGATAAAGAGATTGCAGTACGGTACTGTATTAGATGAACTGAAAAATATTATTTCTTTTGTTTTTTCAATGCAAATATTTGTAATCAAAAATAGATATAAAGTGAGCACTGAACACTTTGTATTCTGAGTTGTAATTGAAATCAATATATTTGAAAATGTAGAAAACATCCAAAAATATTTAAATAAATAGTATTCTATTGTTTAACAGCACAATTAATCATGATTAATTTTTTTAATCATTTGACAACCCTATTATGTTTTACTGTGCATTTAGTGTTACTGAAAATGTGGCTATAGGACTTTGAAGAACAAAGTTATGGTTATTTTAAGGAGATCAAATTAAAATTAATTTTATATTTGTTTTTCTAGTTTGAAACCAAAGGAGTAAAATAGCTAAATGGTAGGAATAGAGGCCAAGATTTCAAAGAATGACTAGTAATGTTGGGTGGCCAATATGAGGTACCTTAGAGGGGCCTGATTTTCAGAGGTGTTCCAAGTTGGGCCCCAAAAATTACTAATCACTTCTGAAAATCTTGGCCATACTGCATGACAGTGTTCTCCAGTATACTGTCCAATCTCTATGGAAGATAAGGGCACTGAGCGTGGTGCTGGCAGACCAGATGCTTGCTCTTGCCAAGGCTTTAGGCCTCAGCCAAGCACAGAAATTCATTGCTGGAAACCAATCTTTTTTACCTGTGGATTAGTACAGTTGAGATGGGTATGGGACTTATAAAAATGTGTTTAGTGTTCAGGCTTTATGAAATGCTTGTAAATTGCTGCATGAATTAATCTCACTTACAATATCTTTATCCCATGCTAGAAGGTAATATTTAAGTTTTAAAAAATGTTTGCTCTGAAACTGTGAACGCAGTCAGGAGGGATCATCTCCTGCCCATCAAGAAGGCCTATCAAAACTAAATGGGCCATTGTGGAACATCACAATACAAAGACTTTGTTAATTGCCCCCTTAGACCCATGAAGAGGCTACATGAAAAGGGCTCGACCCATCAGCTTGAATTCTGGAAGGAGAACATAAAAAAAGCAACAAGAAAATTTGTCATCTCTTTTGCTCTTAGGACTCTCAGAGGGCCAGAGCTACGAAATAGAAGCAGAGATAACCAGGATGAACCTGTGTTAGCCCTGAAAGACACTCAGATTACCAGGGGCGGCTCTAAGAATTTTGCCACCCCAAGCAGTCGCCACTGGACCTGCCGCCGAATTGCTGCCGCGGGACTCGAACTGCTGCCCCATTCTCGATGCCGCCCCAAGCACCAGCTTTGAAAGCTGGGGCCTGGAGCTGGACCTGCAGATTACTACAGCTCTGTCAACTTTTTGAAACCATAGCTTGTAACTCATTTGTTTGCCTGCTTTAATCTCGTAATAACTCTTATTTCTGTTTTTAGTTAATAAATCCTTAGGTAGTTTACTATAGGATTCAATACAAGTGTTGTCTTTGATGCGCGATCTAAAGTACAAATCGACCTTGGGTAAGTGACTGGTCTCTTGGGAGTAGGAGCAACCTGAATATTGTGTGATCTTTGGTGTATAGCAATGGTGCTGGAACTGGGTGGGGGGAGAGGGACAGGGGGCCTCCCCACTTTTCACTGAGTCGGACCCCGCCTCCTTCACCTCCTCTTCTCCCCTGAGGCCCCATCCCATGGCCAGGCCAGCAGGGAGGCCAGCAGGGGAGCTATGTGCCGTAGACCCTCCACCTGAGCGCAGTGTGGGGGAGGGGAGGAGGAGCCCTGGCCCATGTCTCCATCGACCATTTCTGCTGCCTGCCCGGCCCAGGCAGGAGGCGGGTCCATGCCGGTTTTCCACAGCTGCCCGTGCGGCTCAGCCTGACCCAACTCCAGCCAGTGGGGGGGGAGAGGGGGGGGGAGCTTGGAGCCTCAGCCTGACCATGGTAAGAGCTACACAGTCAGGGGAGCCACAGACCCTCCACCTGCCCTGGGCAGGGGGGTCTGGGCAGTAGGCCAGAGGCTGCTCTCAGCAGGCCCCCTGCTCTATGGGAAGGTGGCGGGTCCACTGGGCTCCCCATAGCTGCCTAAGTGGCTCGTACTGTGGCCGGGCTGTGGCCAGTGTCAGGTTAAGGTCTAAACTAACTAAACTACAATTTAGGGCCTCACAAGATGAGGGGGCTCTAAAAGATGAAAAAAATCTGACTCCATTTCAAATTTTATCAAATCAGTTGATAAATAAAGGAGCTATGGGAAAAAGAAGATTCTCTCTAAATATAAACATTTTCATTCAAATATGACAAAAATATACACATCTGGATACACAAATACCCTTACTCTAACCTTCATTAATTGTTCATTACTGACAGGCGGCAGGTCAGGGCTGAGGGAAAAAAATGGTAATTGCACTTGTAAAATTAGTATTTCTACGAGTAAGTCTGCTATCAGTCTCCTAAGGCAGTGTTTTGTTGGCTAGCTGCTACTGGCAAAATTCTGACCGTGCCTTCATAACTTATTTACGTAAATAAATAAATCTCACTGCCAATAAAATTGGGAAAAATGTCAGGTCAGAGACAGCAGTGTCATGAAGCAATCCTGCCAAGCTCATACTTGTATGTTAGAGTGTGTTCTTTCTTTTTTCGATCTGTACTTATGTACAATTGTGTATTTTAGTGTGCATGCTGCTTTCTGCTTCATGCGCTATCCATGCTTCACATGATTGAGTTTGGGTTGAGTGGATGTTGAGGAGGATAAATTTGTGTTGGCTTCCCTCCATCAGTTTTGGGAACGTCAGAGTAAATATCAGAGAGTGCTGATGAAAGGATAAATAGAGGGTTGGAAAGAAATGAAGGAAGATACCTATATATCAAAATAGTCTTAGAGCAAGTTATTTCAAACTGTCCATATATAGGCTATTAAAGACTGTAATATTCATTATTTTTTCTCATTATCCAAATGCCTGTCTAGAGATTACCATTCTCTCTCTCTTTTGTGCATATAGCTTATTGTCACTGCGTTTCTGAGGTGTTTACTTGAGATGAATTAGTGGTCCTGCAGGAGACAGAGGATAGAAAAGTGAATGTGAAGAGAGCTGTCTGCCTAGAAAAAAGATTGGGATTTTCTGCTCGGCGGGTTTGGAGTGCGCAAGATAATATTTTAGTATAGGTAGTATGCCTTGTAAAAATTCTTATGCATATGATATGTGATGTATAAGTCTATATAATACATTGTATTTTTATAGTATGGCAAAAGAAAAATCCCAACGTTAGAGAAAATTAAATCAAAATAAACATTTGTAAATATATTTTATATATAGTCTGGATTCATTTTGTTAGGGAAATACAAATTTTATCAAACCTTTTTTCATATGCAAAGGATAATTTCCCTTATTCGTGGTATAAAAAAAGTTATATATCCTCGTTTTCCTGTGAGAGCACAGACAAAATAGCACTAACTTTCACAGAAATATCCTGGTAAAATAACATAGGTTTTTGGCGCATATATATTAATAAACATTATTTGTTGTATATATATATAAATCCCAATATTTATAATATAAAATTAATTTTTTTTACTGGTTTCAATAAAAACTTTGTTACTAATTTTAGTACCAATATTATGTAATTCAGCATAACCTTCTACAAAAAACAACACAAATCAATGTTTGAGTACCAGACTAGGAGGCAATAAAGTACCTATTTACCATATATACTGTAATGTCACCTCACATTGCATTTCCCCATTTAAATATGAAAACATACAACACTGCAATTGGGATAGAGTAAGATGTGTCCTTAAACTCAAATTAAAACATTTGGAAATGGTGCCAAAGATTTCGTTCCCAACTCAAGGCAGTGCATTGGCAAAGGTATGTTCATTCTTTAAATTGTTTAATTTTAGAGTAGCAAGAATACTTCTATTTCCCGAGCTTTAGAACTTGATTTTGACTACAAAAATACCTGTCAGAGAACTCTCTTTCCTTGAAACCTACCTTTTGTGATGTTTATGATATTGGCAACCACTGCATAGGAAAATAATTTAACTTAACAGGTAAGTAAAGGACATACCACTATTAAATGTTTTCTTTAACATATTTAATTATTAGATTTTAAAAAATGAGCACTCAGAAATTAGGAAATGCAAGAACCTGAATTTAGGTTTTTATTGGGCTTTCAATTAGTCCTTTTGCATATGTATTATAGTAGACTTTAATTACATTATCACATACTATATTTTTCCTGCAGGAGCTCTGCCTCCACTAGGTTTTTCTAACACCGTTTTTTGTATGTTGTTTCCTAGCAATTTTTTAAAAGGAAAAAGGTAAAAACAATATTCTGTTATGCACAACAGTAACAACACACCCTGGACCAAAGGAGTCTGAACACTGAAGCATAGGCTGCTATCACTTGAGCTATAGGAATGACTACATTAATGGAATCAGAAGGCTGCTGGAGCTGGCATGTAGTCAAAGGGAGTGTAACATGGTGATTAGCATCTTTAAGAGGGAATGCATCCAGTTCATCTGTCTCCCAAAGGGACCTTACAGAATGCAACTGGCATCTATAAAACTGAAGCACTGGCTAGGACTGGGAGGAAGAAGAAGCCTTTTAAAACCAGTGGCAAAGAGGCTCAGAGCCCAAAGCTTATGCTATGGCACTAAACCAGTGGTGGGCAACCTGTGGCCAGCAGGCCACACGCGGCCCATCGGCCGCACGAGGCCCATCAGGGTAATCCACTGGGGGGCTACGAGACAGTATTTACATTGACTGTCTGCATGCATGGCCACCTGCAGCTCCCAGTGGCCATGGTTCACCATTCCCGGCCAATGGTTGCTGTGGGAAGCTCTCAAACTCACCCCTTCCATGGATTTCAGAACCCAAGATCCAACTGAAGCTCAAACATCTACACAGCTGTTTTTAGCACCGTAGCAGGAGCCTGAGTCTGTAGCACAATAGTGCAAACCTGAGTCTGTACATCAGGGCTCAGAGACTCACTGCTGTGGGTTTTAAAATATAGGGTAGACATATCCAGAGGGCTCTACGGGTGAAAAATGAAGGTTCAGTGATACTTAAACATGCTGCTAAAGAATTGAAAGCCTCAGTTGTGGTTCTGTTTTTCTCCCTTTAACACTAGCCTTCTTCGTTTATGTCTGTAGGAATTTTTGCTGTTCACACCTGGAATGTTTACTTTGTTAGAAGTAAAAAACATTGGTCATAAAACAAATTTCAAGTGTTCTGTGAGGAATGCGTGGAGGGGAATGATCTTGACATATAAACTGGTGAAGGATTGTTTTAAAAATGTGTTGTCAGTAGTGTTAGCAGAACACTTCAGCCAGACAGACTTCTTGAGGAATGATTTATAAAGGCAATGGAAGTCTTGAAAAAGATAAAGAATAGTATTTAGTCTACGTAAAAACCAGTAAGGAAAATGACAAGGAAAAGGTATTATATTTTTACATAACTAGGGAACAAAAGGTGAATGTTTTGTGACTGTAGCATCTATTGGCATTAATAGTTCTGCAAGTAAGGAAACACGGAGTCTCTCTCTATAGCTCATCTACTCTTTTATGTACCCGGTTGAGACCCTGAAGGTTAATTATCAGCCTTGAACAGGTTTTTTTTATGTCAGTTCTAAAATGTTGGGAAATAGTAATGGAAACCATAACAAACGTTAAACTATAGTGAAACAAGCGAGCTTTCGTAAATGGGAAGATCACATTTACACACACATACAACCATTCTCTGCAAGTATTTATTTATTTTATTTTATTTATTTGCAGATGGGTTTCTGCTCTGTGTAACAGTCCAGGCTCAGTAGTCTTATAGTAGACCAACGTGTGAGTAAGAAGCTTCAGACTCCTGCCAGATATTTTGAATTATAGAAGAAGAAATTAATCTTGCAAATGATGGTGCAACATTCAGTGCCATTTATGACTGGGACTATGTTCTGTGGGAAGTTCGTTTGACATTATTAGCTGCTGGTTTTTTCATCTACCTGGGAGTATTTCTTCTAGCTCACTGGCTGTCCTCATGGATCAGTGCCACTTATCGCGCTTTGTCAGCAAAGCAGAAGATCTTCTGAAATATGGATATCACACGTGACCTGTTTGCAGTTCAGAGTTGTGGAGCTGGGTTGTGGACTTTGCTTATAGATCCAGTTTTTCAAGCTGACCAAGTGTATGCACAGCAGAAGTGGAGCTGGTTTCATTGCTTAATAGCTGCTGGCTACTTCTTGCGTGAAAATGTAGTTTTCCTTGTGTCTAACATTGTTTTCGGGATATTTGATGTGTTTGATGTAGTTCATCATTTATTTGCCTTTGGTGGGCTTCTTGGTCTGATAATTAACATAAAGTCTGGACACTATCTACCCCTGGTGGGACTGCTACTTGAGATGAACAATCCTTCATACTGCATATCCTCTATTTTTGCAAGGGTAAGAACTTGCTGTATTAATGGGTGAGAGAAGTTTCCATCATAATCCTCATATTGCCTCCTCCTCAAAACAAATCAGCAAACAAAGAAATATTGGCCTCTAAAATGGCAGATTAGTTCTCGGGTCAAGAAAGAAATTTTTCTTCCAAACTTGAAGTGATGTGACCATTGGAATCCTTAATTATAACACCCTAACACTAATTAAATGTCTAGAAAATCTTTTAACTTTTTTTACCCATTTTGTAGTGAAGAAACAAAAAGAAATTTTAAGAAATTAGTTTACAGACTCACTAGTTGAGATCTAGTGCACAGGAGCAAAGATTAGGTGATTAAACTATATTTTTAAAGGATTTTTTTTTAAACTGAAAATAGTAACATGAGAATGGCTGATCAGCTCCAACAAGCTTAATATAGACCATTACATATCTGCTGGAGATTAAAAATATGTCCATATGTGCTCACACACAAACGAGCGTTTGTGTACATTATGTATATTCTATGGATGCAGAGGGAGAATAGCCTTGAAGAGAGCTTCCATGCTTGTAGGGAGAGAAGAAATCAGTCCTGCTTCCCAAACCATAATCTGTTCCAAAGAGTATGTCTTAGAGGTTTAAATTTAAATCCTAAAATATCCTGACTCTTTAGAACTACAGCCACATGTCCTGGCACGATCACCTCAGCCCTTCTGCGCATGTAGATGCTAGAGCAGTTTGATAGTCATGGTCTACCTAAGTGGTGTTGGCCAAAACTTCCCAAATCCTGCTAACTCCCGTGCACTTTTGTGACATATGCTTTGTTTTGATCATTTTCCTCCATCATCAGCTAGCTGCAGCTGAGTGATGCTGTACTATGCAAAATGGTTTAGAATTCTGCTAGACAAAAGGTGCTATATAAATGTGCAATCATTTAGCATTCTAGAGAAAAATGATGTAGAGAATGTTTGTATGGCAGTTTACACTAAACACAACAGGAAAACTAAATATGTCTCTTATTTATAGAAAACACTGACTGCCTTATCTTGAAGCTGCCATCTCATTTCTCTTTCTTTGTTCTTGTCTCTTCCAGATTGGCTGTGCTAATACCCCTTTTTGGAAGGCAAACCAATGGGTAAATATCCATATGCATCACTGCCGCATGGTCCTTATTTATCACATGTGGTGGGTGTGTATTTCCAATTGGAATGATGTGGTGGAAAATCTGGGACTTCCATATTTTGTTGTTTTTGTCATGGGGTTAAGTACACTTACATTAATACTTAATTAATACTGGATATTCAAATCGACTCAGCGGCTCTTTGGTCCAGTTGACAGGAAATTTCCAAGTACAGCAGTGAAAAATGCATCCTGTGAAAATTTAAATAGTGAAACATTCCAAAAGAAGAGGATATAGTTCTGCAACAGCTATTAGGGTTACAGTAAAATATGGCCAGGAGAAAATGGTGCCGGTTTACTAGCAAGTCCATGAAAAAAGAATTGCTTACAAGAAGTCTATGAATATATTGATCTCTTTGCAGTTTGCTATCAGTGTACTATACTCATTTATCAAAAGTGGTTTATAATTGTTGATGTCTATCTTGAAAATACACACACACTCTTTGGCTCAGTCAGGATTTATGCCAGTAATTTTAGTCTGGGAGCATAATGTAATAAAATCTCATTCTGCGGGGAGGGGCAGTTTAGTGATAGAAATGGAAGGGAGGTGTCATTTGATTAATAAAAATGTACAGAATCATAATTTCAATGACATTACTGTCTGTAGCATGGCAGGAGGGACTCATTGACTTTCCTCTCCCCTGCTCCCCATCTCCCATCTCTCATCTCCAGGTCCTCCCAGTTGGTGGAAATTTTATAATAGAACTTTGTCAGAAATGGGTCAAATTGCATAGTATTCAAACCCCTTTCTCCCATGAACACAGTCGTACCAAACATGACAAACCAAAAACAGTTAGGTAGATATATATTGGAGAAAATATTGAGATATCAACTTTTAAAATTGTACTTTAACACAAGGAAGCATTGCTTGCATGAAAAAGACACTGACCTTTCATAATCCTAACAAGTTTAGTCTTGACATGGAGGATTGAAACTATTTATTGGTCAAAGTTGTCATCAGTGTCATTACTGTCTAGGGCTAGTGATAGACACGTTATCACATTGATCCTCATCCATGCCACGCTCACGCATCTCTGTATAAGGCAGACAGCTGGCCAGACATCTGCAGTGCGTTGAGCATAATTGGTACAATCAGTCCATCCTCCAAGACCTATCCATGCCCAATAGAGGAGGGTAAGTTTTAGATGCACTCAGTCATCCTGGCGCCATTCCATTGCTTGATAATTTGCCCTCTTGATAGCAGATATAAATGCATCCCTTGTCAATGGCAATTTTTCTCCATTTTTCTGCTTTTTTTTAAACATCCACCATGAATCTCTGTAAGTGTCATAATGTTCAGCTTTAAATGGTAAATTCGGCATATGTACGCCTCTAGTGCATTTATGTCCTCATCTGTGACTGTCTCAGCCATTCTGAGCACCTTCAGGGCAAGAAGAGAGTCTTCGGAGGCTGAATGAAATGCCTTCCTGTAAAATCATCTGATCTTTCTAGCCAGCCTCCCAGTAGTGTCACATTCCAAAAAGGGTGTGGAAACCTGGCAATGCGGTTGTTGAACACATGTATAAAGACCCAAGTCTAGTGACATGACACATTTTGATTAAATTCCAAAGATGCATTTGTTCATATATACCAGCTCCATAACGAATGTAAACTGAACTGAGCGATGAGTGGGGCTAGCATGTATGACTCGCAGGATGCATAAATGGGTCATTTGCTCTGGCATCTTGTGTAGTGCCAAGTTAAAGGCTGACCATGTTGGAATGTATCTTTGCCCTAAAATGGTATGGTATGTCCTGGGTGTCTGGATCATTTGAGGTTACATCATCTGTCTCTTCAGTGAAGTGGTACTCAATGAAGCCAGCCTTGGTTTTAGCACTTGAAGGGGCTGGGATTAGCAGTAGTGCTGGCGATGCAAAAGGATGTTAGAAGGGTGGGCCCTCATGAGCATAGGTAATGGGATAGGTATTTCAATGCACCTGTGCAGCTCTTTGTGTCTTGTATTCTTTTTTTTAAAAAATTATTAATAGGGCACAAAATAGATTTTGTAAAAATGATTTTATAAAACCTGTGATGAATAGAATTGTTTTGACCTTTTATTTTAATTTTCAAATTAAAAGCATTTCTTTTTTGGAAAAAGAAAGGAAATATAACATACTGCTGAGCCAGTGTAAGCTGCTCATGGCAGGAACCTTGTTATATTTTATACCACCCAAATTATCCTTCACATCAGTGGTATTAAATGAATAATATTGTTAACCTATCAGTGTTTGCTAGCTCAAAAGAACCAGAAAGGAAAGCTGATATGTATCTAAACTGAATTCTCATTTGGGACGGGGGAGTGTTCTTCAGTGTTGTTAAAAATGTAGCTAGGGCATTATTTTTATTAATGTGACTATTACCTTGATAGTGTGCCTTGAGCACCCAGATATCATGAGCTTAATATAAGAAGCTGGATCAAATTAATTTACTTTATTTGAAGAGTGGTGGCTCAAAACATGTTTATGGGAGGAATAAAGGACGTTCTTCTGGTATGTATCCCTCTAAAAATATTATCTCAACAAGTAAGCTTAAGTGTACAAAATTACCTATCTGTACTAGCTATGCGTGCGTGTTCCTCATCTGAGCTGCCACTCGTAGACCATTTGGTCAGGTTTATTGCTGTTATGCAGATAAACATAGATATCTCGCTTATTCCTCTGGACCTAGACCTATTTTCTTTAGGTTTCTTTTGCTCTGAAGGATGAGAGATTAATCATGCCTAAATGCTACTAAGACTTGACCCAGACTAGGTGTAGATTGTTAGGATGGTGCCAAATTGGTGTGGCCATACTGAATGAATGGTGAGAGCATAACTTGGCACGACTTAAACATGGCTGAATGGCTGCAGAGGATCCTGGGAGCAGGTTCCCTTTAAGCAGAAACAAATTTGATAAAGAACTGGCAAAGTCTGCATGTATGATCAATGTTGAACCTATTGATCGGCAAATATGAGCCCATGCAAAAGTAAATATCACATGTATAAATTTCCAGCATGGAGTACAGGTCGATCTGGTTATCTAGGACATCATGCAGCGAGCCAGAGTGGATGATTTACTATGTTTATGTAAACATGGGGTGATCTCTGTTTGGTACCACCACCCCCAGTCCCTTCTAAAACACTAATTAGGTAAAAATTAGTAACCACACACCTACTGGGCATGCTTTTAAGACATGTGACTCCTTTGAGGAAAAAGAATATAAGAATCAAGCAAAGTAAATTACGGTGGTTAGGATTCCTTAATTGATGCTTGAAGAAGCAATGCTGCTAGACAGAGTAGCCAAAACTCTGCTCCGTGGGCTCGAGTAGGACTGTGAACCAGAGGGGTCTCAAGGCAACCAAGGCCTTGCCTCGAGGGAATCCGAGACAGACCAGAGGGCTGAGAAGAACAGACCAGGGAAGAAGAAGCCATCTATAAAATTGGCAACCACCTTCTCTGTTTGCCAAGCAGGAATTGTGTGGGGCCAGCGCAGGACCTTTTTATATTTGTTTGTGAAAGAGAGACTCATTAAGAGGAATGTATAGCTCTTAATGTCTCACATAGGAGTTATGTGTTTAATATAACCCTTTACCGCTTGTGTAATTCAATAAACTGCTATGTATTGCAGATAATTACTGTGGACCTTTTTCACTGATATGACAGTAATCTGCTCCACCGGGAGCCAGTAAAGATCCATTTCAGGGGTAGTAGCGTCCCCTGTTGTCAACATAGTGTGACGTTCCCCTGGTGTTATCAGGACCGGTGATTAGGGGGGACATGCTGCTGCTTCTGGGAGCTGCTTGAGGTAAGCACCACCCGGAGCCTGCACCCCTGCCCCACCCCCCTGCAACCTTCTGCCCCAGCTCTGATCCACCTCCAAATCCCTCGATCCCAGCCTGGAGCCCCCTCCTGCACCCCAAACCCCTTATCCTCAGTCCCACCCCAGAGCCCACACTCCCATCCGGTGCCCTCACACCCCCTGCACCCCAACCCCCTGCCCCAGCCTGGAGCCCCCTCATGCACCCTGAACCCCTCATTTCTGGCCCCACCCTGGAACCTGCACCCCCAGCTCAGAGCCTGTACCGCCTCCCACACCCCAACCCCCTGCCTCAGCCTGGAGCCCCCTTCCATACTATGAACCCCTCGGCTCCACCCCCCAGCCCGGAGCCCCCTCTTGCACCCCCTAGCCCCTCATCCCAAGCCCCACTCCAGAGCCTGCACCCCCAGCCAGAGTCTTCACCCTCTTTCACATCCCAACCCACTGCCTCAGCCTGAAGACCTCTCCTAAACCTCTAAATTCTAATTATAACAGACCAAAAGTACATACTTGTGTGTATCAAGGGTCCATTTATGTAAACATATAATAAAGAAGAATATTTACAATATTATCGATTTTCTTTTTTCCTAGACAAAATAATGAAGTGTGTGTACACATGTACTATAGAGATAGGGATTGAGGCCATGTTATTCTTCTCCAGCAGTTCAAGGCTCCTTCATACTTCCAGGCAGTGTAAAGTGGCCTAGTGTAACTGAGAAGGAGGCCCATAGTGGCTGATTTGTTGCAGCTTTGAGCTGCACCCTGTAAACTGTGTTTGGACGTTTGATTCCTAATGACTCTTAGGATATGTCTGTGTTGCATTTTAAAACCAGTGGCAACGAGTCTCAGAGACCAAGTTTACAGACTCCGGCTCACGCTACGGCACTAAACAGCGCTGTAAATGTTGTGGCTCAAGCTCTCAAACTCACCCACTACCTGGATTTCAGAACCCAAGCTCCAGCTCGAGCCTGAACAACTACACAGATGTTTTTAGCACCATAACACAAGCCTGAGTCTGTAGATCGGGGCTCAAAGACTCACTGCTGTGGGTTTTAAAATGCAGTGTAGGTGTATCCAGAGGGCTCTACAGCTGAAAAAAATGAGGGTTCAGTGATGCTTAAACATGCTGCTAAAGAATTGTAAGGCTCTGTCGTCGTTGTTTTAATTCCTTTAGCACTGGCCCCCTTCATTTATGTCCATAGTAGTTGTTTCTGTTCACACTTGGAATGTTAACTTTGTTAGAAGTAAAAAAACATTGGTCATAAAAAAATTTTTTAAGTGTTCTGTTAGGAAGTCGGTCCACTTAAATTGCAGAGAAATCACACATTTTTCCTGGGTTTGTCATGGCATAAATAGCAAATTTCATGAATGTGTTACATAATTTACTAAGTTGCAAAATACATCTTAAAAGCTCATAACTGAAATCTGTTTTGAAACTGAATTTCGCAACCCTGCTTGCACTGTTTGCCATCCTTTTTACTAGGGCTGTCAAGCGGTTAAAAAAATGAATCGTGATTAATTGCATTGTTAAACAATAATGGAATACCATTTATTTAAATATTTGTGGATGTTTTCTACATTTTCAGATATAATGATTTCAGTTACAACACAGAATACAAAGTGTATAGTGCTAATTTATGTTATTTTTATTACAAATATTTCCACTGTAAAAAACAAAAGAAATAGTATTTTTCAATTCACCTCATACAAGCACTGTAGTGCAATCTCTTTATCATGAAAGTTGAACTTACAAATGTAAAACTTTAGAGCCTACAAGTCTACTGAGACCTACTTCAGCCAAACGCTCAGATAAACAAGCTTGGTTACAAGGCAGGAAGCAGCGTCTCCTGTAAATGTGAATGTTTGTCTTAGCGATTGGCTGAACAAGAAGTAGGACTGAGTGGACTTGTAGGGTCTAAAGTTTTACATTGTTTTGTTTTTCAGAGCAGTTATGTAACAAAAAAAATCTACATGTGTAAGTTGCACTTTCATGATAAAGAGATTGTACTACAGTACTTGTATGAGGTGAACTGAAAAATTCTATTTCTTTTGTTTATCTTTTTTTACAGTGCAAATATTTGTAATAAAAATAATATGAAGTGAGCACTGTACACTTTGTATTCCGTGTTGTATTAGAAATCAATATATTTGAAAATGTAGAAAAACTTCCAAAAATATTTAACACATTTAAATTGGTATGCTATTGTTTAACAGTGCGATTAATTGTGATTTTTTTAATTGTGTTAATTTTTTTGAGTTAATCATGTGAGTTAACTGTGATTAATTGACAGCCCTGCTTTTTACTTGTTGCTATACTTGAGCCTTAGATATCTCAATCCCTCATTCATGTATTCTTGGACAATTTGTCAAGAAAAGTTACTGTGAGAAGTCCAATCATTCTTGGTAAATAGAGTCAGATCCTCAGGGATGCTGCAGCTGTGCTTGGTGCAGAGGAGGTAAGGGGCAAAGATGACTTTCAGCCATTTTCCGTCCCCCAATCCTGGGTTTGACTGGGAGCTGATTGATCACCTAGCACATGTTAAAGCACCTTTGAAGCTGCTCTATTGTGCACTAGTTCATACCTGCTTCTTAGGAACCATTTCATCAACTAAAATTCCTGGAAGACACCATGCTCCAGGCACAATCACTCCTACCTTTGACATCAGGAGTTACTTATTCTCTTTCCATGGCCATATGTCTATCCCAGAGACGTCCTTTACCATTTGCTTTATGTTCAAGGGTTCTATTTGTTTAATTACCACCAGTCCTTTGGGCAGTGACATCACTGACTGAACCATATGAAAATGGCTTCCTGATTATACCACTGCAAAATGCAATCTGGCTGGCCTAAATCTGGAAGGCCATATCGGGGTCCTTTGATCTCAGGTAAGGAAGTCTCTGTTGTGTGTCCAAGGAGGATTCCATTTTAGACAAATGCACAGCATCCTCAATGCATTTAAAAACCCCTGTTTCTTGGTTTCAGGCTCTAGAGAGGAGAGGGAATCCCACTTCACAAGCCCAAACTCTCTCACCCATTAGGGTTTATTTCCTTTGAATGGCCCCTAATTTAAGTTGGCCACATTGGTGTTTTGGATACACCATACAGGTTGAGAGTTAGCTCCCAAAAAGAACATTGGACCTGTCATACCCCTTCCTTTTAAATTTCTTCCTCACATTGCTTGCATTGGCCTAGTTCTTGCTGCCAACATTTAGTGTTGTTGTTTAGATTTTGTGGTATCCCTCAGCTGCTTACTCCCTAGCTTGAGAATCCTGGCTAGATGCTCTCTTTAGACAAATTACCTGCTGATTCTGATTTTCTGAAAGTATCTTCTTGATTAGCATCAGAGGTTGGAGGGAGATCTGTTTGAGGTGGTGTCTATCTCTCCATTTTCAGGCTGTTATTTTTCTGTTCTTTAAGGGTCTTGATTGTTCAATTTTTTGTTGCTTGGTTTATTGTTCTTTGGGGAACCTTTGCTTTCAGCTCTAACTAGGAAGCGAAGAGAAAGTTTCAAGAGCAGCAGTTAAGCTCAAGCGTAGTGTTGCAACAACCAGTGGGAGGGAAGGAAGGAGAGTACACACTTCTACATGCTACTGCTACCCTTAGGAAGTTCAAAAATATTGAGAGACTGGAAAGTTCTGCCTGTCTCTCTCCCTTGAGTGCCATGACCCAGGACTGAGAATCCTGACAAAGGGAGATCTTCAGAGAATCAGGGTATGTCTACACTACGACAATAGTCCGATTTTACCAAACCGATTTTAGGGAACCGATATTATAAAGTCGAACATGTGTGTCCACACTAAGCACATTAATTTGGCGGTGTGCGTCCACAGTACCAGGACAAGCGTCGACATTCCAAGCGGTGCACTGCGGGTAGGTATCCCACAGTTCCCGCAGTCCCTGCTGCCCATTTGAATTTTGGGTTGAGCTCCCAGTGCCTGATGGGGCAAGAAATTTGTTGTGGGTGGTTATGGGTAAATGTTGTCATTCAACCCTCACTCCCCCCCTCCCTCCGTGAAAGTAACGGCGGACAATTATTTCGCGCCCTTTTCCCTGAATTGCAAGCACAGACACCATAGCGCGGCGAGCATGGAGCCCGGTGAGATCATCGCAGCAGTTTTGGCCGTTGTCAACACCTCGCACATTATTGTGCACTTCATGCATAACCTGAACTTGAGAAAGCAGGCGAGGAGGCTACGGCAGCACGGTGATGACAGTGTCGAGGACATGGACACAGACCTCTCTCAAAGAACGGGACCATGCAAATTGGACATCCTGGTGGCAATGGGGCAGGCTCATGCCGTGGAACGCCAATTCTGGGCCCAGGAAACGAGCACAGACTGGTGGGACCACATATTGTTGCAGGTCTAGGATGAATCCCAGTGGCTGCGAAACTTTCACATGCGTAAGGGCCCTTTCCTGGAACTTTGTGACTTGCTGTCCCCTGCCCTGAAGCGCCAGGACACCAGGATGAGAGCAGCCCTGACAGTTGAGAAGCGAGTGGCCATAGCCCTCTGGAAGCTTGCAACGCCTGACAGCTACCTGTCAGTCGCGAATCAATTTGGAGTGGGCAAATCTACTGTGGGGGTTGCTGTGATGCAAGTAGCCAACGCAATCGTTGAGCTGCTGCTGTCAAAAGTAGTGACCCTGGGAAATGTGGTGATAGTAGATGGCTTCGTTACGATGGGATTCCCTAACTGTGGTGGGGCTATAGACGGAATGCATATCCCTATCCTGGGACCGGAGCACCAGGGCAGCCAGTACATTAACCGAAAGGGCTACTTTTCCATGGTGCTGCAAGCACTGGTGGATCACAAGGGACGTTTCAGCAACATCAACGTCGGATGGCCGGGAAAGGTTCATGATGCTTGCGTCTTCAGGAACTCTGGTCTGTTTAGACAGCTGCAGGAAGGTATTTACTTCCCAGACCAGAAAATAACTGTTGGGGATGTTGAAATTCCTATAGTGATCCTTGGGGACCCAGCCTACCCACTAATGCCTTGGCTCATGAAGCCGTACACAGGCGCCCTGGACAGTAGTAAGGAGCTGTTCAACTACAGGCTGAGCAAGTGCAGAATGGTGGTAGAGTGTGCATTTGGACGTTTGAAAGGGCGTTGGCGCAGCTTATTGACTCGTTCAGACCTCAGCAAAACCAATATACCCATTGTTATTGCTGCTTGCTGTGTGCTCCACAATCTCTGTGAGAGTAAGGGGGAGACGTTTATGGCAGGATGGGAGGTTGAGGCAAATCGCCTGGCCTCAGCTTATGCGCAGCCAGACACCAGGGTGATTAGAAGAGCACAGCAGGACGCGCTGCGCATCAGGGAAGCTTTGAAAACTAGCTTCCTGACTGGCCAGGGTACCGAGTGACTGCTATGTTTGTTTCTCCTTGATGAGAACCTGCCCCCTTTGTTTACTCTGTTTATATTGCCTATCCTCTCTAATTAACAACCGCCCTCCCCCCCTTCGAGCACACCTTGCTTTGAAAGGAAATAAAGGCACCATTGTTTAACAAAGAAGTATTCTTTATTCAAGATTTATTAACAAGGGGAGAGAACTGGGATGGTGGCCAGGGTGGGGTGCAGGTGGAGGAGTGGAGGGAGGAGGGAAGGAAAGGCCGCTTCAAAACTTGGGCAATGCCAGCCTTCTGCTGCTTGAGCAATCCTCCGGGGTGGAGTGGTTGATCACACGGAGCCTCCCCCACCCCACCCCACCCCCGCATTTTTGGGACTCTGGGTGAGGAGGCTATGGGACTTGGGGAGGGGTGAGGGCGGTTACAGATAGGCTGCAGCGGTGGTCTGTCATCCTGCTTCCGTTCCTGCAGAACATCCACCTGACGCCGGAGCGTATCGATTTGCTCACGCAGTAGCCCCAGCATTGCCTCAGTCACACTCTGGTCTTCCTGCCGCCACCTCTCATCTCGAGCATCCCTCCTGTCCTCACGGGTGTCCCTCCTGTCCTCACGTTCACTGCCCGCTTTCTTGTATTGGGCAATTGTGTCCCTCCACACATTCTGCTGAGCTACTTCAGTGCGGGAGCACTGCATGAGCTCAGAGAACGTCTTGTCGCATGTGTGTTTTTTTCCCTGTCTTATCTGGGATAGCTTTTGGGAGGGAGATGCCGGAGGAAGCCTAGAAACAGTTGCAGCTGCGGGATGAAAAAAAGGGGAATGAATTTTTAAAAAGATACATTTTACAGAACAATGCATATACTCTTTCGCGGTGAACAACACCATTCACAGTACCTAGCACATGTGCTTTCACTACAAGGTCGCATTTTGCATCTTTATATTGAGTGTCTGGGGCTTTGGTGTACAGATCACACAAGCAGCGCCGGGCAACGGAATTCGGCTAGCAGGCAGCCATGGTAAGCCATAGACTTTCGGCTTCTGAAACCTTAATTAACAGCAGCTCCCTCCTTTACCGTTCAAAGCAAAGCTCCTTGAGTTAGCCAGTTAGTGCTGCGCTTTGTGGGTTAACGTGCAGCGGCAGACACCAAAGTAACCCCAGCCATCCCATTCTCTAGGATGATCACTTTAGCCTTCACCCCACTGCATGGCTGGTATCAGGGAAGATCCCTGCTAGCCGACCGCAAACCGCTCCGCATGAACGGTCCCCCTCCCCGCCCCCACTGAGTGGCTGGTATCAGGGAAGATCCCTGCTAGCCGAACTCCAACCACTCAGCATGAAGGGTCCCCCTCCCTGCCCCCACCGTGTGGCTGGTATCAGGGAAGATCCCTGCTAACTGACCGCAAACCGCTCAGCATCAAGCCCCCGCCTCCCTGCCCCCACTGTGTGGCTGGAAACTGCGGGGAGGATTTATTTTCAGGCACAGGCAAACAGCCCAGTAGAAACGGCCACCTTTGAATGTCCCCGTAATTAAATTCCCGTATTTCAAACAGATAACCATGACTGATATTACTCTGATGAAGATAACACAGACAGAGAAAGAACGGATGTTGCTTGAATGCCAGCAAACACCGGGGCCATATGCTGCCAGGCTTTGTTGTGCAATGATACCAGAGTACTTGCTACTGGCCTGGCGTGCTAAAGTTTCCTACCATGGAGGACGCAATAAGGCTGCTTTCCCCAGAAACCTTCTGCAAAGGCTTTTAGAGTACGTGCAGGAGAGCTTCATGGAGATGTCCCTGGAGGATTTCCGCTCCATCCCCAGACATGTTAACGGACTTTTCCAGTAGCTGTACTGGCCACGAATGCATCCCAAGTCCTCAGGGCAAAGTAATCATTAAAATCACTTGCTTTTAAACCATGTCTTTTCAATTCAAAAGATACACTCACCTGATGTGCCTTCTCCAGCTTCACGGTCCGGGATACCGCCTTGGGAGGGTTGGGAGGGTATATATGTCAGGGTGAGGAAGAGTTCCTGGCTTTCGGGGAAATCGGCGTGCAGAGCGCTGTTGACTACCTCGTCCTCATCATCTCCTTCATTATCTTCCCCGTCCGCAAAAACATCAGAGGAAGCAACTGATGAGAATACCCCATCCTCGGAGTCCACGGACAGGGGTGGGGTAGTGGTGGCAGCCCCCCTAGGATGGCATGCAGCGCAGCGTAGAAGCGGCATGTCTGGGGCTGTGACCCGGAGCGTCCGTTTGACTCTTTGGTCTTCTGGTACGCTTGTCTCAGCTCCTTAATTTTCAGGCGGCACTGTGTTGCATCCCTACTGTATCCTCTGTCCGTCATGGCCTTGGAGATTTTTTCATAGATTTTGGCATTCAGTTTTTTCTATCGTAGTTCTGATAGCACGGATTCATCTCCCCATACAGCTATCAGATCTAACACCTCCCGTTCTGTCCATGCTGGAGCCCTCTTTCGATTCTGGGATTGCATGGTCACCTCTGCTGAAGAGCTCTGCATCATTATCAGTGCTGCTGAGCTCGCCACGATGGCCAAACAGGAAATGAAATTCAAAGTGGCCAAACAGGAAATGAAATTCAAACTGGACCAAACAGGAAATGAAATTCAAACGTTCCCGGGGCTTTTCCTGTGTACCTGGGCAGAGCATCCGAGCTCGGACTGCTGTCCAGAGGGGTCACAATGGTGCACTGTGGGATAGCTCCCAGAGACCAATACCATCGAATTCCGTCCACACTAACCCTAATTCGACACGGCCATATTGATTTTAGCACTAATCCCCTCATCGGGGAGGAGTACAGAAATCGATTTTAAGAGCCCTTTATGTCGAAATAAATGGCGTCATTGTGTGGACGGGTGCAGGGTTAATTCGATTTAATGCTGCTAAATTCGACAAACTCTTAGTGTAGAAGAAAAATGTTTCCCTTCTCAATACACCTAAACATAGTAACTCAGTTATAATTCATGGTAATGTTTCTTTGGAACGTCCTAAACTTAGGTCTGTTACTCTTTCTAGTTATTTCTTGTTATAGTCAGTGTGTGTGTGTGTGTGTACGTGTACGTATGTACAGGGCCCAGCCAGGTGGAGATGCCACCAAGATTAATGTCCATATAAATAGAAGGGCTGCAGCAGAGGGGTGGATAGAGATTCTCATCTATGCAACATCACCACTGGGATACTCAGGATCTTCTCTACTGTTGACAGCATCAGACCTTCTGGCATACATGTGAGTGTTGCCTACTCCCGAACAACCTGGGAAGCAAAGAGGAATTATGTTCCTATATCTCTTTCTCCCACCCTGTCTGTCTCTCTTCTCTTTTTAAATTCTAAGTTCTTCAGGGCAATGATGTTGGGATTCCCTGATACCCTCTTTCATTAGATTCCCAAAAACTCAGTTTGACTTCAGAATTTGTCATTCAGGTACCTTTTATTGGACATATAGCAACACTATGCCCACTCTGGCCAGGCTTAAATGCAGGGAGTGGATGCAGGATTCACTACTCATCCAAAGTTACACGGCAAAACTTTTCCTTATATACATCATTACTAAGACCTGCATTCCTGACTATGGCCTTGGCTACACTTGCGAGTTACAGCGCAATATCGCCTCCTAGGGCCAGTGCAAGGAAGTTTCGCGCCCTAGGCGAAACGTCCTTGCACCGGCCCTGCGCACCCCCCCAGCTAACCCCGCCACCCCCGCAGCCAGTCCTCCCCCCCAAGTGGTCCCCCCCTCCACTGGCAGCTCAGTACCCACTGCCCACGGCAACCTCCCCCTGCCCACGGTGCCCCCACAGCTCTCGGGAGGACTGGTAGCAGCTGTGGCCAGCCGCCCCCCGGTTCCCGGTTCAGCCGTGGAGCCGAGAGGCGGGCGGCAGCCGCGGCCAGCCGCCCCCGACACCCGGATCGGCCGCAGAGCCGGGAGGGCGGGAGGCAGCCACGGCCAGCTGCCCCCCAGCTCCCGGCGTCCTAGGCGACCGCCTACGGGGCGCGCCGGCCCTGGATATAGACAGTGGTGTGCTGCTCATCAGCAACCTTTTCTTTTTTTTTAAAGAAAGGCCCCACTTGCAGGCAGGTTTGCAAAGCTGCAACCAGAGAAGGAAGTACAGGGATGTGCCTTCCCTGGTGGCAGCCCTACACACCTCCCTGTGGCCAGTGCTCAGCCCATTCCAGTACTTCCTACTGGGGCTGCAATCCGGCAAACCTGCCTGCACGAGGGAACCACACAGGATGTGAGGCTGTGGAAAAAGATTTCTATACACAGACTCAGTGTTTGCCAGAGGGGAAGTATTGCCTCTTAGAGGAACCCAGAGGTGGCATGTAATTTTCCCAGGTTGCTGATGGGGGCCTGAGCTGGTTCTATGTTGTATTGGCAAAAGGAACCCCTAGATAGTGCACTTGGCCGTTGTTGCCAACAACTCCACCTGGCAGAAGGGTTTCATAAATAAAAACATTTCCAGTCTCTGCCCAGGCACCCCATGTACCAGATTTGCATGTGGTAATGGCAACATGGACAAATGGGCATTGAAATAGGTCTGGCTGGGTCACAAGTAAACGTGCAGGATTCTAAACTAAACTTCTAGTCCTCCGTGTTTGTTTACTTATCATGTGCAGGTTCTAAACATCTCTTGTGCAATACAGAAATCAGTATAGGACTCCATGAAAGAGGTTTCTTCCAAAGTTCCAACCTCCAACTACTATCATTCTTGATGACCTTGCAAGTTTGTCATAAGACTGGGAAACATTTTGTACCATGAATAAAATCATCTGAATATTGTTTTAATACAACACTAGCAATAAAAAATACATGCAGCAGAATTTAGTAACCTATTAAAAACTCTAGCAGTCTTTTGTAAAATAAAAATTGCTCATGTACTGAGAAATTACAGAATAATTTACATTTACTCTATCTGGTTAATAGATGGACCCTGTTCTAAATGCGATGTATAAAAACTAGTTTAAGCTTGTTCAACAGGGCTGAAATTCACTGTACCTGCTTCAAGGCTGAGTACTAATCACTGCTAGTTACAGCCTTATTTGAACCCCTGCAGAAGGTGAATGTCACGCTTGTAGGTGTCATGAGAAAGTGTGCTCTTGGAAACTATTGGTCAGGGCCATCTCAGCGTCACACATGTTGGCTTCTAAAATTTCCTAATAATTAAAGGGACAGTGTCAAGTTGCTTAAGCCCCACATTTAAGTTCCGTTAGCAGAAATAAATAAATAAAACTTAATATTAACAGAAATATTAAGATTTTTTTTTTAAAGCAAGAACCCGGACACGGCACCATTTTGTCAGGGCATAAGATACGCAAAGTGAAACTGAAACGAGACTAACCGGGGCTATGGAGACAAACACACTCCACTGTGCAATGTTTTGTTAGGACTCGCTACACAAAACTTGGCTGCAGCACCAGGGCAGATTGTGGTTTGATCCCACTCGTGCACATTAAGAAGATCCAAGAGAAGCTGTGAACAACCCCAGAGTCCGGCTTGCCAACGCGGGTTGTTTGTTGTGCTCCACTCCCCGCTCCAAGGAGGGAGCCAGGGTTTAGGTCAGGTAGATACAAAGGGAAGCGCGGGACGAAGCGATAAGCAAAGTTCGCTTTTTGCTGTGGTGACGAGCTGAGGCTCCAAGCTGTCGCATTTCAGCTGCAGCTGTTTCTGCAAAAGTGGAAAAAGCAGCCCTGACGTCATTGTCTTGCAGTCGGCTGATCGCTGCTGCAGTTGGAATCGCAGCAGAAGCTGGGCGGAGAAACTGCAGCGCAACTGAAGTTAACGAGCCGGTAAGTAGCATGCAAAGGGTCCTGTGTGGAGAAGAGATGTATTAGCTACAGCACTCACTTTACTGAATGTCTAGGGTGGGTCTAGAAGAACCCGCATATGGTTATTTTGTTGTTGTTCTTTTCCCCCTCCTGTACTGATTCTTTGCAAATACTTTCTGTGTGTTGTACTGTTCCTTTTTGTGAGGAGGCGGAAATGGGGATTAGACATCAGTTTGCTGGTTTTGGTTACATGCTGCAAAATATCATACTTCCAGGAGAGGCTAATGCATGAAGTCAGGGGAATTTCACGCAGCCTGTGAACCACTGTACTGTATTTAGAGCTGTATGTAACTGTGGTGGTGCTGCTGCGGAGGGTGTTTTGCTTTCGTTCTCGTTTTCTGTGGGGAGTTGAGAGAGGAAGATTTCTGGGGCTTTCTGGTCACACCAGTGTAACTATGCTGACATTAATGGCCCGATTCTCCACTTCCTTGTACATTGTGTAGTTGTATACAGCTGTGCAGAGTGAGTGTGAAATGCTACCAATTATAATTCTTAACTCTCCCACTGATTCAGCATGCAAGGCAGTGGTACGGAAAGGCCAGTGGAGTTGTCCTGGTGTAAAGGAGAGCAGAATCAGGCCTTCTCAAAATATAAATAGGACATATTCCTTTGCTGTGTACTTATAAGGAGGGGGGAGGCAAAGCATCTCTGTAGAATCTTTTTACTTATGCTGCTAACGATCTATATGGCTTCCTCTTCTGCCTCCCACTAGAGCTCCCAATCAAACTGTGAATGAAATGAGATGCTCTCTGGGCAGGTCTTCCCCTGCCCATATTGACAGGATGTGCTGTGTCTGGCGGTCTCAACAAACTACTCTAATGCGTCAGCAAATTGGACCTGTGATCATGGATATTTTCAAACAAAAATGAAAGAAAACATTCAGCTTCTTTTAACCACCTCATGTGAAGGAAGTTTTAATTAACTTTATGCCCCCAAGCTTGAAAATTCTGGACTACATAGTTAATATTAACTGTGATGCTGGGTGAGAAAATATGCAGGTTGTTTCTCTGTCCTATCCGCTTAGTTAGCTTCAGGAATAAAAGACCTTTTAGAATGTGGTCCAGTTGTGTTCAGAAGTTGACTGGGCAATTCTGTTCACAAGATGATCCTGCAAGCCCTTTCATGCAAGTAGTCCTGTTTACTAGAATAAGGTTTTGTGTAGAATTATGCCCTTTGGTGTGTGATATTCCAAACTGCAAGCAAAACAACATTATTGGGATTCCCGCGAAGATGTTTTCCACCCAGTTTATCTGGAACACTTCAGTTCTGCAAGAACACTTTTATCCCGTTCTCTGGAACCCAAAAACTCAGTTCAAATCGGGGCTTGGCACTGAGGTTTCTTTATTGGCATTTCAAAAAGCTGCACCTGAGGTGATCAGGTCAGGTGTAGTGGAGTAAATTGGGGTGCACAACTCCAAAGTACATAGTTTTAAATGAGATTATACACAAATTCTAAAAGAGACTAACACATGCACATTACATTCTACATTATATCACAGGCATTATGATTGGCTTACCAATTTGGTGAACCAGGCCCTGTATAGATCATCAGGAGCTATCCATGTGCTACAAACTGTGCTAGTAAGAAAAGCTGCAGAGGCAATCTTATCACAAGTCTTCCATTTCTTTATCTACTAGCTACATGTTATTTACACGGCCCCTTGTGAATTCATGCTTTGTCCATTGTCCATTTGTCCTGTGTTCGTACTTCTAATTTTCATTGTCCATACAAGGTGTCAGGGTTCCCTCCCCACTCTGAACTCTAGGGTACAGTCGTGGGGACCTGCATGAAAGACCCCCTAAGCTTATTTCTACCAGTTTAGGTTAAAAACTCCCCAAGGTACAAATCTCCCCTGTACCCGGAGAAAAGGTAATCGCTACCACCACCAAGTGATTTAAACAAGAACCAGGGAAAAGGACCACTTGGAGTTCCCCTTCCCCCCCTAAATATCTCCTCAAGCCCGTACACCCCCTTTCCTTGGTAGGCTTGAGAATAATCTCCTAACCAATTGGTTACAAAGTGATTGTAATCCCTTTGGGGTTTAGAGAGCATGGCCCCTTTAAATCTTCTTCCTAACGGGGGATGGGGAGCAGTGAGAAAAAGGAAGGAAACTCCAGGGGGTGGGTCTGCAGCTGGGGAGAGAGAAAGGTGGCAGTCTCGGAGGAGAAGCAGAGAGAACCTGCCTGAAGCCCTAGAAGGACAGGGCGGCTGATTGGGGATACCCCAGGACAGGAGCCAGGAGGAGCACTGTGCCAGGGGGGCATTGCCCAAGAAGGACAGGCTGGAGCTGGACCCAGTATCTGTATCACTGCTGCCCAGAGCTGCATGGGGCTGTGAGTACTGGGGCTTGTGACTCTGCACTGGGAATAAGGAGGGAGGCTGTTAGCTAGTTAAGTGGGGAGGTGGTCGCTCTGTGTGGCTTTGCAGAGAGCGGCAGAAGAGGACACTGGAGGGGTTTGTTGGGGAAAGTTCACTGGCGCCGAAGATGACCAGGAGCACCCAAGACTCACCACTGGACTGGAACTTTGCTAAGGACTCCTGAACTCTGTGTGCAGACACATTGCTCAGTGTCTGCCCTTTCAGCCTGTGCTATCACGGGGCCTGTGGGGCCTTGGTTTGGATGCAACCCTGTTTTACCGCTCCCCCTATATCTCCCCTTGTTGTTTTTTCTTCTCTCATCCCTTTGTAAATAAATATTTCCCTTTCTTATATCCATTGTACTTTTCCTGTGGGTGTGTGTGTTCACTCTGGGGGGTTTGGAACAGGTGCCCCTCGGGTGGAAGGGACTTTTCCTGCTGCACTCCTGCACGCGCTTTCTCTTGGCCAGAGCTGCCTGCAGAGCAGACTCCATCTTGGCCACAAGGGCGCTAAAGTTACACTATCAAAGACCCAACCCCTGGGTCTTAGAACAATGGGAAAACAGTCAGGTTCTTAAAAGAAGGATTTTATTAAAACAAGAAAGGTAAAAATAATCTCTGTAAAATCAGCTGTCTTGCAGTTCAATGCCTGCTCATTTTTGCCCACCCATCCAGGTTACCAGTCAATTTCCTCCACCTACAAAGCAATACCCTCTCAAATCTAAGGCCATAAACGCGGCAAATAATATTATTTACTCTTTACTTCAGCAAAGCATACTGGTTCCTTGTAAAAGTGCACCCTCTTAAGACCAGGACCCTCCAGAGACCTCCTTTTGGGCGAACGTACAGGAGAAAAATCAGGTCATGGTATTGGCCCATACAAATAGCTCAGCAAAAGTGCAAAAAAATCCAACATGGGTTCATAAAACCAGAATTAAAATGTATAAATAAATTCATTTTGTTTATATTGTATCCTTTTAAGTAACAAATGTGACTCCCCATGTTAATCCTCCTAGCAAACATACCTAATGCAGCCTCCTGGAATCTCCCCTTGGTACATGTTACACAAAATACCTGTTTTAAAGCTGGCCAGTATGTACAACTCCCTACAAAAGGCAGCGGCAAATGGGTAAAAAAACCAGACACTTAGCTTGCGCCCAGACTGGACCACTTGGGTCTTATTGTAGTTACAGCTTGCCTCCAAAAACATCCAGGCTCCAAGGTCTCAATCCGACTACCACAGCTTGGGAGCAGTCTTCATCTCCCTCCCTGCATTTCACCGAATCTGGACTGTTACTGGGTGTAACCCCGAAGGAGATTGGTACTCTGTCTGCTGGCAGCTCAGGGAGAGGCACACTGTCCCTGGTAGGGAGGGGGAGCCAAGGCAGACTCAGAGTCTGCCCAGCAACAAACAGTTCAAGGCTCTTTTATACTTCCAGTCAATGTAAAGTGGCCTTAGTGTAAATAAGAACAAGGCCCATAGTGGCTGGTTTGTTGCAGCTTTAATCTGTACTCTGTAAACTGGGTGTGTATGTTTGATTCCTAAAGACTCCGGGTATGATTATGCTGCATTTTAAAACTAGTGGCAGTGAGTCTCAGAGCCCAAAGCTCATGCTACGGCACTAAAAAACGCTGTAGACGTTGTGGCTCGGGTTCTCAAAATCACCACCTCCTTGGATTTCAGAACCCAAGCTCCAGCTCAAGACCGAACATCTACACAGCTGATTTTAGTGCCGTAGTATGAGCCTAAGATCTTTCTCAGAGTGGACACAAATTGCGTTGTCATCAGCATACTGAAGTTCCACAATAGATGTTGTGGAAATCTTACTCTTGGCTTTCAGCCTGCTAAGCTTGAACAGCTTTCTATCCATTCTGTAAATGATTTCAACGCCAGCTGTAAACTTCCCAGCAATTAGGTAAAGAATGACGGCAATAAAAACGGCAAACATGGTTGGAGCGATGGTACAGCCCTGTTTGACTCCTGTTTGTACTTTGCAAGGTTCCCTCTGGGAGCCACTGCTGCTCAGAACAGTGGCTTTCATGGTATCATGAAGCAGTTTTAGGACATTGGATGTCCTGACAAATACATCAAAAGTACAGTCCAAAGGGCATGGCAATTCACTGAATCAAAGGCTTTAGTTAGATCAATAAAAGCCATGTACAGTGGTTGGTTTTGCTCCCGACACTTTTCTTGCAGCTGCCGTACTGTGAAGATCATAGCTGCAGTTCCACGACATGTTTGGAAACCACTCTGTGACTCCGGTAAAATTTCTTCTGACAGGGGAGAAGGTGGGTTGCAAGGATCCGCACCAGAACTTTGCCTGGATGGTTAGGAAGGAGATACCACGATAATGTAGTATTGAATGTGTTTGCCGATGCTTACGCATGTCTTGCAAACACTCTTAATATCAAGAAGACCAAAGTGTTCTATCAGCCCTCTCCAAATGAGTTATTACATGCCCCATCTATCAAAATCAATGGAGTGGCACTGGAGAATGTCGATCATTTCCTCTGTCTTGGAAGTCATCTTTCATCCAAGGCAGATATTGATGCAGAAATTTAACATCGCCTGAGCTGTGCCAGTGTAGCTTTTTCTCGTTTACGGCACAGGGTTTTTGAAGATGACAACATTCGAACAGACACCAAGCTTCTTGTTTATCAAGCCGTTATTCTCCCAATACTGTTGTATGGGTCCGAAACTTGGACAACCTATAGACACTGCTTGAAAGTCCTTTAGAGGCACCATCAACGCTGCCTTTGTAAGATTCTGAAGATCAAATGGGAAGACAGATGCACCAATATTAGTGTTCTGGAAGAGGCAAAGACCACCAGTATCGAGGCAATGATCATCCATCAGCAATTTTGCTGGACTGGTCACGTTATCCGGATGCCAGATCATCGCCTCCCAAAACAGGTCCTGTTGTCTCAGCTGAAAGAAGGGTACCGTAACGTGGGTGGACAATGGAAGCGTTATAAGGACTTGCTGAAGGACAAACTAAAAAAGTGTAATATTGACATTGACACTTGGGAGACACTTACCCAAGATTGCTTAAAATGGTGTGAAGTCCTACGTGATGGTCCCCTGAATTTTGAACTTGCTCGCTGACAAGCTGAAGAGGACAAGAGACACAGGAAGAAAGAGAGACTGGCTTCCAGTCATGGTCTCAGCCTCCTGCTGAGCCTGAAAACATCTGCCCTCATTGTAATAGAACGTGTGGTTCAAGGATTGGCCTTATTAGCCACCTGAGGACTCATAATTCCCATGGAAGATGATCATACTCGGTAACGAGTGATTGCCCATCATGGGCCTGAGTCCATAGAACAGGGCTCAGAGACTCACTGCTGCAGGTTTTCAAATACAGTGTAGACATATCCAGAGGGCTCTACGGATGAAAAAATGAAGGTTCAGAAATGCTTAAATATGCCGCTGGAGAATTGTAAGCCTCAGTTGTTGTGGTTTTTTTAGGTTATTGAAAAAAGTAAGGTGGCCACATAACAGTGTTTAGCCGACTGGGCCATCTTTTTGTAGGTTATTTTATTTTGAGGGTCTTTTTGTCAGTTCTGAACTGTTGGGAAATATTAGTGGAAATATTAGTGAAGCTTTCATAAATGGGGAGATTATATATATATACACACACACACACACACACACAACAGGCCATTCTCTACATGTCTCTTCTTTTTTTAATTGCAGATGAGTTTCTTCTCCGTGTAACAGCACAGGCTCAGTAGCTTTAACATAGACCAATACGTGGCTGAGAACCTTCAGACTCCCTCCAAATATTTCTAATTGGAGAAGAAGAAATGAATCTTGCAAACGACAGTGCAGCATCCAGAGACATATATGACTGGGACTATGTTCTGTGGGAAGTTCGTTTGATGTTACTAGCTGCTGGTTTTTTTATCTACCTGGGAGTATTTCTTCTCTCTCACTGGCTGTCGTCATGGATCAGTGCCACTTATCGCGCTTTGTCAGGAACGGAGAAGGCCTTCTGGAATACGCATATGACACGTGGCCTGTTTGCAGTTCAGAGTTGTGGAGCTGGCTTCTGGGCCTTGTTCGTAGATCCAGTTTTTCAAACTGACCAAGTGTATTCACAGCAAAAGTGGAGCTGGTTTCATTGCTTAATAGCCGCTGGCTACTTTTTGCTTGACAATGTAATTCTTCATGTGTCTAA
Organism: Macrochelys suwanniensis; assembly: GCA_033296515.1. NCBI lineage: Eukaryota > Metazoa > Chordata > Testudines > Chelydridae > Macrochelys > Macrochelys suwanniensis. Next base: position 38,165,774 of record CM065777.1, read on the forward strand.
TATTATTTTCAGGGTGTTTGATGTGGTCTCAGTGGTTCATCATTTATTTGCCTTTGGTGGGATTCTTGGTGTGATAACAAACATAAAGTCTGGACACTATCTAATCCTGATGGGACTGCTACTTGAGATGAGTTCTCCTTCAACCTGCATCTCCCATGTGCTTTCAAAGGTAATAACTTGGTGTATTTATTATTGGTGATAGAAGTTTCCATTATAAAGCTCACATTGCCTCCTGCTCAAAAAATATCTGCAAAGAAATATTGGCCTCCAAATTAAGAGATTAGTTCTGGGATCAAGGAAGAATTTTTCCTTCCCAACTTGAAGTGAAATGGCCATGGGATCCTTAATTATAACATGCTAAAATACTTAGATATTAAACATTTTTTCCCATTTTATAGCAAAAAAAGAAAATGGAAAGGTTTTAAAAAATTACTTTACAGACTCACTAGTTGGGATCTAGTGCACAGGACTAAAGATTAGGTGACTAAACTCTGTTTTTAAAATACTTGTTTAAGACTGAAAATAGTAACATAAGAATAGCTCTTCAGCTCCAAAAAGTTTAATATAGACGATTGAATTTCAGCTGGCGACTAAAGGTGTGTGCATGTGTGCTCACACATCTGAGTGTGTATATATACTCTGTGGATGCAGAGAGGGAGAACGGCTTTGACGAGATTTGCCATGCTTGTAGGGAGAGAAGAAATCAGCCCTGCTTCTGAAACCGCAGTCAGTTCCAAGCAGTATGTCTTAGTGGTTTAAGCATAAATTCTAAAATATCTGGACTCTTTTAAACTATATCCACAAGTCCTGACAGGTTCACCTCAGCCCTCCTGTAATGCTTTTAATGAGAACTTAAACTTGAAGGTCCAGTCCAGGCATGTAGATGCTAGAGCAGCTAGAATCAAGGTTTGCTTGGGAGGTGTTTGCCATAAATTTCCAGACCCTGCTAGCCCCTCTGCACTTTTGTGAGAGGTGCTTTGTTTTGATTGTCTTCCTCCCTTCAACAGGTGGCTGCATCTAAGGCTTGGTCCACACTAAGCCCCCAGTTCGAACTAAGATACGCAACTTCAGCTACGTTAATAACGTTGCTGAAGTCGAAGTATCTTAGTTCGAACTAAAAGGTATTTACCATGGGTCCAGATGTGGCAGGCAGGCTCCCCCGTCGACTCCGCCTACTCCTCTCGCGGAGCAGGATTACCGGCATCGACGGCGAGCACTTCTGGGATCGATTTATCACGTCTAGACAAGACACGATAAATCGATCCCAGAAGATCGATTGCTTGCCGCCGAACCAGCCGGTAAGTATGGACGTACTCTAAGTAATGTTGTATGCACATAGGTGGCGAAGTGGTTTAGAGTTCTGCTGGACAAAAGGTGCTATATAAATATGCAGTCTCTTAGCACTCAAGAGAAAAATGATTGAGAGAATGTTTATATGGCAGTTTACACTAAACACAACAGGAAAGCTAAATATGTCCCATATTTCTAGAAAACACTGGCTGCCTTATCTTGAAGCTGTAATCTCATTTCTCTTTCTTTGTTGTTGTCTCTTCCAGATTGGCTGTGCTAATACCCTTTTTTGGAAGGCAAACCAATGGGTACTGATCCACATGTTTCACTGCCGCATGGTCCTTTCTTATTACATGTGGTGGGTGTGTATTTCCAATTGGAATGATGTGGTGGAAAATCTGGGACTTCCATATTTTATTGTCTTTTTTATGGGGTTAAGTATATTTACATTAATAATTAATCCATACTGGACATACGGCATTACTGAGCAGTTCTTCAGTCTAGTTGACAGGAACTCTCCAAATACATCAGCAAAAAATGAATCTTCTGGTAAATTAAATAGTGAAACATTTCAGAAGAAGAGGATATAGTGCTGCAACAGCTGTTGGGGTAACTGGAAAATATGGCCGGAAGAATGAGGTGCAGGTTAACTACCAAGTCCATGAAAATAGAATTGCTTACAAGAAGTCTATGAATATATTGATTCCTTCACAGATTATCAGTGTACTTTACTCATTTATCAAAAGTGTTTTAAAATTGTTTGTCTATATTTAAAGTACACACACACACACACACACACACACACACACACACACACACACACACACACACACACACACACACACACACACACACACACACACACAATCTTTGACTCAGTCAGGGTTCATGCCAGTAATTTTAGTCTGAGCAGAATGTAGTAAAATCTCATTCTAGGGGAAGTGGCAAGTTGGTGATAGAAAGGCAAGGTATGTAAAAATCTAGAGAATCATAATTTCAGTGGGAAGAGGGACTAACTGCTTACCCTCCCCATCGCACCCTTCAGCTGCCATCTCCAGGTCCACCAGCTGGTGGAAATTCTGATAATACAACTTTGTCAGAAATGGGTCAAGTTAGAGCTTTTGAATAATATGCTTCTCCCACGAACATAATGGTGACAAACCCAAAACAATTATGTATATATCTACTTGAGAAAATGTTGAAATATCAACTTTTTAAAATTATACTTTAACAGAGGGATGCATTGCTTAGATGGGCTCACTGGGTATATGCAACAAAGTTATTACCTGACTCCTTCATTAAAAGAATTGCTATTTTTCTTGTAAACGTAGTCAGAGCCTCTTGTGTGGTTTCTACAGAACTGATGTCTTTATGCTGTAAATACGTTTCTACAAACTAATAACACTTCTATTTAGAAAACACATCATAATTGCACATTATTAACAAATAATAATGAATATTTGGTACTGAATACCTTTAGGATGAGTTTTAGAGTAGCAGCCATGTTAGTCTGTATCCACAATCCTCGTTCTTTTTAGGATGAGTGGTCCACAGTTCTGCCCATCAGTTTTGTCTCTTGTGTTCCAATTGTGGATTTTCCAGTTACTTGATAGATGAAGGATGTGAAATTTTACACTTGCCGAATGTATAAGTGGGTTTCGCTTTTTCTTACAGTTTCTGTACATGTTCATGATCCTTTCTCTATTTAATGAATGGTTGCAATGACTTAGTGCTCATATATATACACTTGATTTCATATTATCATATCAGTCTTATGCTCTATTCACTCAATTTGCTATGTCACGTGCAGAGCTGTGCAGGCTCCATGCTTCTGTCAGAGATGGCAGACAGTAAGGAGGGCCACGTGGGTTTGTGGGATTTAGGAAAGAAGGTAATAGAGAGTAAGGCATTGGCAAGCACTATTTGTTCACTTGATGGATAAAGTTGCCATCCTTTTCCCTTCCCTTCTGCTTGTTAAGGATAGATAAGTGTTGTAGCTGCATAAGGAATATGGTTGTCTGAAGGATAACACTTCTTCACACAAAGGGTATCATCCCCCCTCCCTTCCTCTCCCAGCTACATAAACGGGATCATAGCCCCTTCCTCCCTCCCCTGTGAGCTGCTGATTAAGGGAACTTGTGGCTACAATTACTGCGAAGAAATGTATCTTCAAGGTAAAAATGTCTGTATAATATGCTTAATACTGTAAACGGGTGGGTATAATTATATTCAGTATATCACTATTAATATTCATTATGTGGGCGTTCATATTATTAAATAAGGGTTTGGGGGCCGTTGTAATAAATGTGGGTATTTACATATTAACTTAGATAAAAGAGTGTGATGTGATTAATTTGGGGCATACTAGACAATTGGGTTGAGGGGAACAAGTACCTCAATAAAGAAGTCTGTTTACTCAATCCGCCTCTGGGTCCTCCAGCTCCTTCTTTCCATCTCTAACATCTGGTGTCACAAACAGGATATCAGGGGAGAGTCTTGCCTGATGACCACATCTCGCCATGCATTCGATGAGTAAGTTGAATGGGCCCTTTACTGCAACCCTGGTTAAGGAGTTTATTAATAAACTGGTGGGGAAATGGGGGGTCCTTATGTGCCCTCCCCCGGGGACTGTCAGGATTGGCCAGCCATCCAGGGGTGGGTGGAAGCTTCCCTGGCATCCAAGTGCTCCCAGGATAACAAAAAAGGCTGTTTTGTTGCAGGCTCTGTGTGATGGTCTGTCAGGTTTATGGGAGGAGGTTACCAGTCTTAAAAGCAAAGTGGAAATTTTGCCGCAAATTGCTGAGAAACAGTGCATGGTAAATGATCACAATGGAGCAAATGCGGTTGTATCTTAGAGCTTGGCTGTAGACAATAGATCGTGTGATGTGGTCTGGATGAAAGCTGGAGGCATGTAGGTAAGTATAGCGGTCAGTAGGTTTCTGGTATAGGGTGGTATACCTGCTACTGTATTTTCCATTCCATGCATCTGATGAAGTGGGTTCTAGCCCACGAAAGCATATGCTCAAATAAATGTGTTAGTCTCTAAGGTGCCACAAGGACTCCTCATTGTTTTTATTTGTCAAGGAACCTGCAGCACAGGATTGCAAACCAGCAGGTGTTCCTGAGTCAATATGACTACACACTCTGAGAAAACATTAGAAAATTCAAGGACAGATTACCAGAGGATTGTAGGCAAGAGTTCTCAGTAATGACGGAGAACGGTAAGTTGGTTGCCATGACTGCCATCCAGGACAGTCTGGATAGTGTGGATTAGGTGGCTCGAACCATGCCATCCGTGATTGCTATGAGATGGTGTTCATGGTTGCAGTCATCTGGACCATGTGTAGAAGTCCAATTTTAAGGCCCTACTCTATTCTCTGGGAACTGAAGACAGGCTTCATAGCCGTAGAGATTGCAGGGTGACACTCAAATGCCTTGGAATCAACACTCCGGCAATGAAAAGAAAACAGTTCAATCAACAGCAACCTTTTAGATACCTTAGCTTTGCTCCCTACTCCCAAGATCCACCTAGAAAAAAGGGAAGGGGTAATAGGAGGCACCCTCCACCGCCCTACTCTTCAGTATCAATGAGCTCATTCCATGCAGCTAGTTCTTCCAAGCAGGCATTGTGACCAGATTGTCATGTTAGACCCACAAGAGAGGTCTCACTATGGGATGGGGGAGCAAGCAGATAGCGGACACAGTGTTGGTATATAATACTCTAAATGCTCTTTATTGATTACAAAACAAACCTTACTCACTCCACATTCACACCCCAAACATATGATACCAGAGTCCAAAGGCCAGAATTGTCCTGATGGCCAGTTGAGATTCCTTCCGTCAGGATAAGATCATAAGATGTGGGAAGCTGGAGAATACCATACCTATATCCACACGGGACTCTAGATCAATAAACGACTCCGATTTGCAGTAATCATAGGCAATCATTTATAGTCTATTCTGTTGTGTTATCAGTTCTTTGCCTTTGTTTACTAGGCCTTCTACTCACACAATTCCAAAGGGACAATACTGGGCGGGCCGCCATGATCCAAGGCATGCCATTTCCTCCAATTCTTGCACAATTTTATATCAGTACAGCTGGCGTTGTTTCCTTTTCAGATGATTTGCCGTATTTTTCTCAGACCACAAGATTGTTTTTGCATAAATAGTTCTTGTAATCCTTGACATTAGGTTCTTGCTTCGGTTGCTAACTTGCAATGCATGTATTCATGTTAAGCACATGTCATTCATACCAGGCCTCAGTGACCTATCACATATTACATGGATATATGAATCACAATGTATTTATCTCCCAACATTCCCCCCTTTTGATACACTAATTAACGGCATTAATCATGTATCACTTTATAATTTTGGAAGCAATTCAATTTTATGTATCACTTGCTCCAAAACTTCTTGTCGCTTTCTTATTTGGCAGTATAAACATAGCATAATAAAGATTAACAAAATCATTAATGCAAATAATATGACAATAGGATGTAGCATTAAATTTAGAAGAGCTGTGACACTGGGAGACCATCCTTTAAAAACATCATACCTATGAGAAATTGCCAATTCTTCTCCTTCTTTCTCCAATTTTAATATTTGACCATTGTGGATCAAAATGTTTATTTTTCCCAGCTGAGCAGACTTAGATTAATCTTTTGCATATTCGCTTTCATCAATCAATTTTTCCCATTGTTACCAATGTATCCCCAAATCAAAGGACCAGTCCACATCTTTTGGTTCCCAAACAATTTCCTTTTTTAAAAATAAAGGACCTCGGTAAATAATTCCATTAATAATGACCTCCGTTACATTACATTACTCAATTGTGCCCTTTTCAATCATACTTTCCTAAAATACATGTTTTTCGGTAGTTAACATACAAACACATCCGTTGCCTAAATCAAACACTCTTGTGCCATTAGAGGCTAAATATTGCATGGTACATTGTCCGCTTGAATGATTCAAATGACATCCCTCTAGGGACCAAGTTAGTTGTGGGCACACCCATTTGCTTCGTCTCCATTCTTCAAAATGTTTAATTAATTCTATTAATTTATAATTCCCTTCTCCTTGAATCAAGTGTGTCCCACTTATTTTCTTTGCTTCCCTGTGGGTACGTCTATACTACAGAATTAGGTCGAATTTATAGAAGTCGATATTTTAAAACCCGAATTTATGGAATCGATTGTGTGTGTCCCCACTAAAGAGCGTTAAGACCATGAGGTCGATTGACTGTGTCCACAGTAGCGGGGCTAGCATCGACTTTCGGAGCATTGCATTGCGGGTAGCTATCCCACAGTTCCCGCAGTCTCCGCCGCCCATTGGGATTCTGGGTTGCGATCCCAAAGCCTGATGGGGCAGAAAACATTGTTGCTGGTGGTTCTGGGTACATGTCATCCCTCCCTCCGTGAAAGCAATATTTCTCGCGCCTTTTTTCCGGGGTTTCCGTGTTTGCTACGGAAGCCTGCTCAGCTCACAATTACCGTACATCTCCAGCGTACGCCTGGACATTAGGTCTAGTGGGGATTCAGTCACACTATAATACGGGCAGAGGGATAGCTCAGCGTTCTGAGCGTTGGCCCGCTAAACCCGGGGTTGCGAGTTCAATCCTTGAGGGGGCCATTCCGCCTGAGGCTGGTAGTCGCGGGACTACACAGCAGGAGCGCCTTGCCTTCTAGCTGCAGATGGTGCAATATGCCATAAATGGTCGTGGTCGCGGGACCACACAGCAGAAGCTCCTTTCCTTCTCGCAGCAGATTGTACAATATGATTGGTATTCGTGTGCTCCTGGCCGGCGGCCTATGGTGTGGCTGGCCGGGGGCGCTTGGACATAAATGGGAGTGACCAGAGTGACTCTGGTCATTCTCTTTTTTACGTTTTGTTTAAGGGAGATTCAGTACTGCCTGGAACACGGGCGGAGGGATAGCTCAGCGGTCTGAGCGTTGGCCCGCTAAACCCGGGGTTGCGAGTTCAATCCTTGAGGGGGCCAGGAGCTGATGATGGATATCAAGCATATTGTACCATCTGCTGCTAGAAGGGAAGGCGCCTCCTTGCTCACCGCATATTGTACCATCTGCAGCTAGAAGGAAATGAGCCTAACCCTTGCTCCCCCCTCCCTCCGTGAAAGCAACTGAGGGGGGAGCAAAAAATCCTTTCGCGCCTTTTTTCATATGGGCGCCATATTGCTGACTCCATTGTTATCCACCCGCTGCTTCTGCTGCCACTCTGCTGTCCTGCAAACAGCATACCAGGGAAAGCATGGAGCACGATCAGATCACCGCGGCTGTTCTCGCCGTTATGAACACCACGCGCATTGTCCAGGAGTATATGCAGAACGAGAACCAGGAGCTGCTACAGCTACAGCAGGCGAGGAGGCGACAGCAGCGCCCTGAGGACAGTGATGAGGACATGGACACAGACCTCTCTCAAAAAAGGCCCCCCCGCAAGGTGGACATCATGGTGTTAATGGGGCTTGTTGATACAGTGGAACGCCGATTCTGGGCCCGGGAAACAAGCACAGACTGGTGGGACCACATAGTGCTGCAGGTCTGGGATGAATCCCAGTGGCTGCGAAACTTTCGCATGCGTAAGGGCACTTTCATGGAACTTTGTGAGTTGCTTTCCCCTGCCCTGAAGCGCCAGGACACCAAGATGAGAGCAGCCCTCACAGTACAGAAGCGACTGGCGATAGCCCTGTGGAAGCTTGCAACGCCAGACAGCTACCGGTCAGTCGCGAATCAATTCGGAGTGGGAAAATCTACAGTGGGGGCTGTTGTGATGGAAGTAGCCAGGGCGATCACCAAGCTGCTGGTACCAAGGGTTGTGAGTCTGGGAAATGTGCAGCTCATACTGGATGGCTTTGCAGCAATGGGGTTCCCGAACTGCGGTGGGGCGATAGACGGAACCCATATCCCTATCTTGGCACCGGACCACCAAGCCAGCGAGTACATAAACCGAAAGGGTTACTTTTCAATAGTGCTGCAAGCACTGGTGGATCACAAGGGACGTTTCACCAACATCAACGTGGGATGGCCGGGAAAGGTACATGACGCTCGCATCTTCAGGAACTCTGGTCTGTTTCGGCTGCTGCAGCAAGGGACTTTCTTCCCAGACCAGAAAATAACCGTTGGGGATGTTGAGATGCCTATAGTTATCCTTGGGGACCCAGCCTACCCCTTAATGCCATGGCTCATGAAGCCATACACAGGTAGCCTGGACAGTAGTCAGGACCTTTTCAACTATAGGCTGAGCAAGTGCAGAATGGTGGTGGAATGTGCATTTGGGCGTTTAAAAGCTCGCTGGCGAAGTTTATTGACTAGGTTAGATCTCAGCGAAAACAATATTCCCATTATTATTACTGCTTGCTGTGCGCTCCACAATATCTGTGAGAGTAAGGGGGAGACGTTTATGGCGGGGTGGGAGGTTGAGGCAAATCGCCTGGCCACTGGTTATGCGCAGCCAGACACCAGGGCTATTACAAGAGTACAGCAGGGTGCGTTGCGCATCAGGGAAGCTTTGAAAACCAGTTTCATGAATGGCCAGGATGCTGTGTGAAAGTTCTGTTTTTCCCCTGTAATGAAAAGCCCCGCCCCTTCATTCACTCTACTTCCCTTTACCCAAACCGCCCTGCCCTCCCCCCCTCGATCACCGCTCGCAGAGGAAATAAAGTCATTGTTGCTTAAAAATCATGCATTCTTTATTAATTCGTAAAACAAAGAGGGGGAACTATGGGGCTAACTGCCACAGTCTCCCGGGATAGCTGGTGGAGGAAGGGAAGCACCAGGATGGGTGGTGGAGGAGGGGATGAGGGAAGGACAAGGGCACACAGCACTTTAAAACTTATTGAATGCCAGCCCTTTCTTGCTTGGACTGTTCTCTTGACTTGAGTGGTTGGGTGCACGGAGGCCGCCCAAACGCGTTCTTGGGCGTCTCGGGGATGAGGTTATGGGACTCGGGAAGGAGGGCTGTTGGTTACACAGGGGCTGTAGCGGCGGTCTGGGCTCAGGCGGCCTTTCCTGAACCCTACGCCTTTCCTCAGCCATAAGCCGGAGGATTTCCGTTTGATCCTCCAGTAGCCTCAGAATTGCATCCTGCCTTCTCTCTGCACGCTGACGCCACCTACTCTCTTCATCCCGCCAGTCATTCTCTTCAGCACGCCACCTGTCCGCACGATCAAATTCTGCCTTCCTGGACTCCGACAGTGTCTGCCTCCACGCATTCTGCTGGGCAGCTTCAGTGTGGGAGGATTCCATGAGTTCTGAGAACATATCGTCTCGATTCCTTTTTTTTTTTACTTCTAATCTTCGCTAGCCTCTGGGACGGTGATGAAAGGGGTGGCGTTGAAACATTTGCAGCTGCGGGAGGAAACAAACGGGAGAGGAGTAGTTTAAAAGACACACATTAGAGAACAATGCTCCAAACATTACATATCACATATGCATTTGGTCCAAGGTTGCACTTTGGCTGTTATATTGAGGGTCTGCCGGTTTGGTGTGAGAGATCACACAAGCAACAAGTTGGTCCGGCGGGCAACAGAATTCGGCTTGCAGGCAGCCATGGTAAGCCACAGTCTATAGGCTTCTTTAACCTTCATAACAGGTGGGAATGTTTTCAAACAGCAACCCCCTCATTTCCCATAACAAACAGCCTTTGGGCTGGCAATTTAAAACTGGTTGGCAATTGAAAAGGGAGGGGCGGCGGTTTTCGGGTTAACGTGCAGCGCGAACCTAATCGACACCCCCCCACACACACATCCAAGATGTTCGCTGTTCCCCCTCCCCCCACCGCGTGGGTCACAGCGGGGAAGATTTCCGTTCAGCCACAGGCAAACAGCCCAGCAGGGACGGAGCCCCTCTGAATACCCCCTTAATAAAATTCCCCTATTTCAACCAGGTGACCATGAATGATATCACTCTTCTGAGGATAACACAGACAGATAAAGAACGGATGTTGCTTGAATGCCAGCAAACACCGGGACCATACGCCGCCATGCTTTGCAAAGCAATGATTCCAGACTACGTGCTACTGGCCTGGCGTGGTAGAGTGTGTTACCACGGAGCACAGGATAAGGCTGCCCTCCCCAGAAACCTTTTGCACAGGCTTTGGGAGTACATCCAGGAGATCTTTCTGGAGATGTCCCCGGAGGATTTCTGCTCCATCCCCGAACATGTTAACAGAGTTTTCCAGTAGCTGTAGCTGTACTGGCCGCGAATTGATCATTAAACACGCTTGCTTATAAAACATGTATTAATTAACAGAGGTACACTCACCAGAGGCACCAGAGGTCCCTTCTCCTGCATCGAGCACGCCTTGGGTGGGTTCGTAGGGTACTGGCTCCAGGGTGACAAAGAGTTCCTGGCTGTCGGGGAAAAGGGCTTCTCCACTTCCTTGCTGTGTCTGGGCGCTATTTTCAGCATCATTATCATCATCATGCTCCTCTGTGGTTTCTGATGATCCACATACGGAGTCATACCACATGGGTGGGTCAGTGCTGGGTGCACCCCCTAGAATGGCATGCAGCTCATCATAGAAGCGGCATGTCTGGGGCTCTGACCCAGAGCGTTTGTTTGCATCTCTGGTTTTTTGGTAGGCTTGCCTGAGCTCCTTAATTTTCACGCGGCACTGTTGCGCGTCCCTGTTGTAGCCTCTGTCCTGCATGCCCTTGGAGACTTTGGCATATGTATTGGCGTTTCTTCTTTTGGACCGTAGCTCTGCTAGCACGGTTTCGTCTCCCCATACAGCGATCAGATCGCGTACTTCACCATCGGTCCATGCTGGAGCTCGTCTTCGGTTCTGGGACTCCATCATGGTCACCTCTGCTGATGAGATCTGCGCTCACCTGCAGCTCACCACGCTGGCCAAACAGGAAATGAAATTCAAAAGTTCGCGGGGCTTTTCCTGTCTACCTGGGCGGAGCATTGGAGCTCAGACTGCTGTCCAGGGCGGTCAAATGTTGCACTGTGGGATAGATCCAGGAGGCCAATACCGTCGAATTGCGTCCTCACTAAGCCTACATCGATTCGGCAATATCGCTTTAAGCGCTAATCCCCTCGTTGGGGGTGGAGTGGCGAGATCGATTTTAAGAGCCCTAGAAGTCGATGTTAAGGGCTTCGTCGTGTGGACGGGTGCACGGATCAATCGAAATAACGCTAATAAATTCGACCTAAACTCGTAGTGTAGACCAGGGCTTAATCAGCATTTGTAAATTAGGAAGAAAGTTTTAGATTGCAGGATGCAGTATAAAACCCCCACCATTTACAGAGATGTTTTACAAGAAAATATAAAATTTTAAAAGAAAAGCCATAGCTTTGAACTGCACGAAGGACAGAGATAACAGCTGTAGCATCTGACACAGTTACCTGAAAAAACATGTCCCCCACACTCTACCTCTCCCATTTTCCTGACCTTTTTTTAAATCTAAAACTGCCAGCTTCTCCCTATCTTTCTGCTAAACATACTGTTTTTAATCACGTAAAAGTTTTTAAAAATAAACTATCCTAAACTTTTAAAAGTTTAACATGGAAAAAAACCAGGGCATGGGGATAAGACAACTCTCATTAATTTTAGGGGAACTTTCAACCAGCTGTCAAAAAAAATATTTTTTTTTAGCAAAACAGTTTTCTATCCATTCTGTGTTAGTTGTCATGCTTTAGTATGAGGAAGTATTAAGTAGCAACTGAACGGGGGTTTTGAGAACCTCCATGGCAGTTAGACTTCTAAGTCCTTTTGTAGATCTAGCCATAAATGTCATAATTAGAGGAATCCATTAGGAAGCAAACCAATATTTTTGTCACCATTTGTCCTTTCACAGAACTGGTGGCAAAACAATAAAACTAGAAGTCACCAAGGGGCCGGTGCACTTCTGTTATGATTTCAGATGTACTTGGTGTATCGTTCTCAAAGTTTGTGGGCTGAAGAGATATGATGCAATCTTACTCAGCAGACTTTATATAATAACTAATATGGCCAATTATTAGTATGTAGATAACAGTTAACAAGTTTCAGGAATGTATTGAGACACGTACCTGGATAGTCCACATATTTGTATTTGTAAGCAGAGTCTGAATGATCGATCTCTCCCCTGACATCTAGTGGTGAGCTGTGTAAAAAGACTTCAGAAGCTGTTCTCGTTTGCATGGACACACCCACCCTGCCTAGGTGCTCAGCATGATGAGATTGCTTGCCCAAATGATCACTTGTGGCTGGTGTTGGATCCCCAGTCTCCTTGTTATTGGAGCAGAAGTAATAAAGGGTTGTTATCCTTGTTGTGTGAACTGAGGGCAGCAGAACTGTACCTGGCATACCCCATTGAGGGACTCACCGGCAACTGAATGGCACTCGCTAGGCAGGGGACATGGGTTCCAAAGCCCAATGAGTTGAGAGAGGGTGTGGACAGGTACTTGGTGGTGTGGGCTGTGTTTAAGGGTCCTAGGCACCATTTAACTCTTCCTCTCTCCATGTTATAATAAAAGAGCTAATTTAGACTCAATGGAGATTCTTGTTACACACTGCAGAGCTGAAATCATTGATACCTAGGTTGAAGTATTAGACCTACTTTGATTACAGTCTACAAATACCTGGTAGAAAAGAAGATTTCTGATAGAGGGTTTTTTAATATTGTAGACATAGGCTGGAAGCAATGCTAGATAAATTAAGGCTAGAAATAAGGAACATTGCCTCCAATGGCAATTTACAAGGTATGTGTTGGATTCTCCATCACTTGAAGTCTTTAAATCACAACTGGAAATCATGCTGTAGCTCAATCACAGCATAAGGGCTTAATGGAAAAATTACTGGATAAATTTCATTGCTTCTGTTATGTAGGAAATCAAACTAGATGATCATAATGGTCCCTTCTGGCCTGAAAGCTTATGAGTGATATCACTGTACTTCCTTTGTTTTTCCTCTTGCAGATTTTTTTAAAATTTAAGTAACAAGAACATTAAACTCCCCACTTTAAAGTTGCTTTAAAAGAAAACATCTTGTCATTTTTGCATTCATGGGTGTGATGCTTTTAATTGCTAGTTTAGTAATATGGTGTAAAATAACCTGTGTACTGCTACTGTATAGTTGTACACATTCACAATGTGAACAAATAGATAAAATACAGCCTGACTACAATTATAGACAAAAACCAGGCACCATAGAAAACATTTTCTTTTGTTGAATTGGCAAATTGCAAAATGAAATCTCTACTTAATCTTTAGTATAGCGTATTGAATTGTCTATCATTGTACATATTCTGTTTGATTGTGCTTGCATGCTCCCATTAATTTCCATCCCATCATGTAGATGCTCATATTTTTAAAGTTATTTATGCTTTGTTGTCTTAAAAGGGATAAAAGCACTTAAGAGCCTAAATCCCATTGTCTGTTGATAGGATTTAGACTCCTACATGTCTAAATCTCTTTTGAAAACAAGATTTAGGCTCCTAGATTGGTTAGGTGTTGTGACACTGAGTGCAGTAATGCCTAAATTGCTTTAAAAATCTGGGCCTAAAACACTTCAGCATCAAACCACAGGAGGATGTATTGATCCTAGAATAGCATTTAGTTATAGGAACCTTTCATACTCCAAGTATCCCAAAGCACGTTACATAATACAGCAATAACTGTAATATATCATCATTGGTCAGTGCAATTATCCCTAGAATAGATGAAATATTGAGAGTATTTAAAAGTATCTATATTTCTCCACACAAGGTGGCAGTATCTCTATATGGATATACACGATAATGCACATAGTTTCCCAAAGACATCAACTTTTCCAGGAGTATTTTTATTTCAGTTTGTTACAACAAAAAACTAATAATGGTCTTCAGTTCAGTTACAGGAAAATGTACATATGTGATATGCTCAATCCAAGGCATAGGCAATGCACAAACTATTTAATATATTAGTTACAGCAATAAGCACTACAAGCTACTGTTGCGGTGCTTTAGTTTTCATTGGCTTTGGACCTGGAACATATTGATTTTCTGTGATTCATATTAAGATAATGATCATATTCAAAGGAAAAAGAACTGTAAGGGGGAAAAGGAGTAAACAGTAAAAATTTGGAAATGATCAAGTTAAAATTGATAGTAATTATAGAGAATTGTTACATTTTTGATACATTGCTAATCAAGTGGATTTTTTAAATCTATTAATTTAAAATGAGTTTAATATCAAGATAAAAGGAAATCAAAGTGATTCCAGAATACAGGGCCTAGATCCTAGCATCAAGTTGAGCTGCTCAGCAGAACATACAGCTGGGGAGCAAAGCTGATTATATAAGTAGCTGTTCAGGGGCTGGTTTGAACTGCCACCCAGGGCCGGTGCAAGGAAGTTTCGGGCCCTAGGCCAAACTTCCTTGTACCGGCCCTGTGCCCTCCCACTGCCGCCTGCGGCAGCCGCTGCCCCCCACCCACGGCATCTAACCACCCTCTGCCCACGGCAGCTTCCCACCCCCTGTGGCAGCCAGCCCCTTGCACGCCTGCAGCAGCTCCCCCCACCCCGCGGCAGCAATCTCCCCCCCACCGCCCGTGGCAGCTCCCCATCCCCCGCGACAGCCCTCCATGCGGCAGCTCCCGCAGCAGCTCACCTCCAGTAGCGGCGCTTCAGCAGCAGCTCAGCGTTCTCAGCGACGTTCTCGGCGGCGTTTCGGCGGCCACTTTTCTTGCTGCCGAATTGCCGCCGGGGAGTCGCCGCCGAAATGCCACCCCCCAAATCCTGCTGCCCTAGGCGACCGCCTAGGGTTGCCTAGTGGAAGCGTCGGCCCTGCTGCCCCCTACACAAGCAGCTTCAGAGCTGTGCTTTGTACCATTCGGTAACACTCCGTAGAGGCTGTTCCTGCAACCAAAGATTGCCAGAGCCCAGCTTCACTTCCATCTGACAAATCCTCTTCACCTTTGGGAAGATATGTGGCATGTCTGCGCAGCTGCTTAGCAAACCAGTGGAAAGCAGCCACAATGGGGACCAGAACCAGGACCAGTAGATCTTACTCTACTAGTTGTGTAATAGAAATCTGCAGGAGTCTCTTGTAGTAACAGGTATGAGATTTAAAAGTACGCTAAAGCCTACAAAATATGTATATTGCAGCAAGGTCACACCCATGGGAACATCAAAAGTCAGATGTAAGTATGTGAAATGAGAATGTGGTATCCAAAATCATTCTCCCTACAGTAAATTTAAAAACATCTGATCTAAAAAATGCAAGCTCTGTGCACTTAACTTCCTTTTAAAGGAATGGAACATCAGCTGTTTTTCACTGAGTCCTTTCAGTATTAATGTTCATCTTTAACTACCACAGAGAGGAATTATAAACAAATAACTAATTAACACTATATTTGTCAATTACTTTTTAACATCAATTTTAACTTGATTCTATAGGATAACGCAGCTCTAGGGCTTTTTAAAACTCTTGTTCACAGCTCTGTCACACCCATAGACATTGGAATTGAAATTATGTGGTTGGTTCCATTTGACAAAATAAGATGTGGCCCTTCCACTCATAGAATTGTGTGCAATTCTTAGAAACATTTACTGATGTCAGAGTTTTTGTACATCACCCAAATAGATGCACAAGGTGTGTGGAGAAGAGAGAGGAAGTGGTCCAAACACGTGAACTATAAGGAAGATATTCTCATATCTGTTTAAAAAATGTAAAAAATATTGTGCATAATTTAAAGATGCCAACATGGCACTTAAATCTGAATGACCAGCACTTTTTTATCAGGTGATATGAGATTTCACTGAAGTGAGGGGAAGAGGACTTATATGTGAACTAGAGCTTCAGAAAATGTTTTGAAGCCATAGCCACAGAGGGCTTTGAAGCCATCAGATCCACTGCACAAAAATTGAGGCAATCAAAACCACTAATAGCTCTTGAGAAAGTAAGCTTTAGATGCTCTGTTGAGAGGGGCCTTTTAAAACACCTTGTTAGATTAGATAAGGTAGCTCCAGGGCAGAATACGGCCCTGCATTTCCAGCCAAGATGAAGGAAGTTGCAGAGAGTGGCGATGACATGCTGCTTATTAGCAACTTTGAAGAAAGTCCCCGCCTACAGGCAGGTTTGTGAGGCTGCAGCCAGGGAAGGAAGCACTGGGACATGGCGTCCCTGGCTGCAGCCCTGCAAACCTGCCTGTGGCCCTGCCCCAGTACTTCCTTGTGGGGCTGCACTGCAGCCTGGCAAACTTGTGCCCAGGGACTGCACCAGGAGGTAAGGGGCTGCGAGGTGGCAGGGGAGGCTGTGGGCAGGGCAGTAGTAGGGAAAGGAAATGCAGCCTGAATGTCAGGGCTGCACTTTAGCTTACCATGCCTTCTCCAGGCTAGACCCTACCACAAGATTGCAAGCAGGGAAGAAAGCGCTGGGATGTTATGAGCCCTGACTCCTGAAGACAGTAGGGTGACCAGACAGCAAGTGTGAAAAATCGGGACGGGGGTGGGAGGTAATAGGAACCTATATAAGAAAAAGACCCAAAAATCGGGACTGTCCCTATAAAATAGGGACATCTGGTCACCCTAGAAGAGAGTATAATGCAGCTCTATAGACCCCCTAGTTCCCTTGCTCCCTATAGAAAGCCCCCTCATCTGGGCTTCAGCCCCCACTGCCACTCTGGCAGCAGACAGGTTTGCAGGGCTGCAGCCAGGGAAGGCCCATCCCAGCACTTCCCTCCCTGTCTGCTGCCCTGCACACCTGCTTTATCAGCAACTACCGAGGAATAACTTTTTGCTGGCAACCAAGGGGTTGCTAATAAGTGGAATCTACTGTGCTGCAGTGACCCCATAACTTGAGTCTCTGCTCTGAGTCCAGAGTTCACATATGGTCCTCAATATCCCAGCGTACACTGGGGAGGGATTCTCCATCTTGCCACAGCCCCTGTATGCTGTTGCAGCAGTCTAATACAGGGCAATATAAACACTAGGACTGACCATGGGAGAATTCCTTTAGGTAGCTTATACTGCCCTAAGAGTCTCACCAGCCCTCTTCAGAAAGCTCTAGCACGGGGACATGGTAGCAGCAGAAAGGAGCATTCTCTGTGGCACCATGGCCCACAGGGCAGCCCAGGGAGGCTGTCATAACTTAGGGCTGTATTTACATACTACTTATGGGTGTCTCCTGCCATTATCCATCATGAAATTCCTGGTATCCATTCCCTGCACACGTTCCAAAGGTACTGCACCACCTCCTAGGAGCAATGTGCTGGTGAGCCAGTAGGTTAACTTGTTATGTATCACACAGATGTAGTTATATACTCCTAAAACACAGCTACAAACACCACAATGAACAAAAAATGTGCAGCTGCCAGGTATGGCACTACTTACATGGCACTGTCATGTTTGAATCATGGTGTGATGGGGCACCTGCCCCACACTGACCTGTAAGGGGTTAATGTAGCCCTAGGGAGACTGTGTTGGAGGCAGCCAATTATAAAGAGGCTGAGAGAAGTTAGCCAATCATGGCCTCAGAGGCTCATATAAGAAGGACTGCAGGGCAGAGCAGAGTTCAGTAGCTGCCTGGAGCTTGAGGAGGGAAAAATCAGGCTCCTAGCATGAGGAATGAGTGCCAGCACCCTGGACAGAGTAGTGCTGCCAGCAGGGACCAGGGAAGCTAGAGAGAGCTCCTGGCTAGCTGATAATACTGGTAGGCTGAAACCCTGAGGCAAGGGCGAAGATGGTGCTGGGGGTTGTGGAGAAATGGCCCAGGGAGAGGTATAGAGAGGTTGGAGGGGACACAGCTCATGGCTACCATCTACAGGGTCCCTGGGCCAGGACCCAGAGGAGTGGGTGGGCCCAGGTCCCCCCTCTCACTACTGAGGAAGTAGCCAAACAATTGGCTGTGGTTGCCACTGAAGGAAGTGGCTGGACAGTTGACCCCAGTTCCCGCAGAAGGGGGAAGAACTGAGTGTGACACAGTCGGAGAGCTGTGTCCTGAAGAGGATGCCACGGTATTTGGGGCGACAGTGGTCCAGGAGCAGATTTGACAGTGGGCAAGACACCACCAGAAAAGGGTGCAGAGCTAATTCCCAAGACAGCCAGAAGGAGGCGCTGCAGTGGTGAGTCGCACCCCCATCACACATGGCAATAGCATATTTCTGAGCACAAATTAGTGCTAGGGCTGGCACCTTGGGGATATACAGGGCATCATAATCTAGTGATCTGTACTGGAAATCGCACATTCTTGAGTCCTAATTTTGGGTCGACTAATGTTTGGATGTGGGTGACTCATTTAACCTCTGTGTGACTTGGTTTCCTCATCTGTCCAATCGGAAGAACAATTCTAACCTGCTGTTCAGGATGTAGGGAGGATTAGGTCATGTTTATACAGTATTCTGAAGTTGTAAAGGTACTAGGGTGACTGATGTCCCTCTCGGTTCCTTCAGACAGAGTAGCCTTGTGATAACACCTCCTATGTGACTGCTACTGCTATGGTGACTGACCTAACTCTGTACAACAGGATTGGTGGCACACAGGCTGACAAATGTCATGGCCTACAGTCATCAGATCGATGTAAGCTGTTGTCTGAGCCTACAGGAATCACTGTGAGACTGAAGGGATACACAGCTCTTCCACACTGGAAACCAGACAAGAAAAGTGGCCATTGGATTTGTAATATGGATGTCTAACAATCTAATGGTCTCATGTACCACTCCTTTGTCACTTGTATTTGTAGCGCTATGACCATCCTTTGCCCATCTCCTTTAGTACAGTTTGCTCCTTCTCTTCCATGTGATGTTTGCTGACAGATGTGTTCTTGTGAGGGTAAGTGTGAGTAATGGTTTCAGGTGTGGGGCTATTTCAACAGCTGCTTGCACACACACCCCCGCCCCCGTGTACCAGCCATTCATGTGCAGGGGTTGTGGATTCTGTATCTCCCATCCTGTTCTAACCAAATCTTACTGTATTTTGCTCTTTGTCCCATGGGTTTGTTTCTCCTACCACTTATAGCCACAATGCTAGTCACCTCCATTTTTAGGATGATGTCGACAATCATACTTTGTACAAATGGGTCTTCGCATAACTCCATAGACCAATTCAGGAAGAACCATGTTTTACCACTGGCCACAGAGCCATTTGCCTAGCTGTGCTAATTGAGCTGCATGTCTTTTTCTGTGCCTGGTGTCGTGCTTCCAGCTGCTCAACGTGACTCTCCCCAAAGTTGTGAACACCAACCATTAGAGTGTGGCACCATGCAATGCGATCAATCACCAGTTGCTTAAAGGTTGAGTCCAAAATTTTTGTTTTGCGCTGCTATTTTGTGTCTCTAAAGCGTTTCAGCTGTGCTCCATGCTTACAGTTGCTGGAGCTTAATTTGGAATATAAGACTTGTTTTGGTAGATGGATCTCAGGCATTCAAATTATATGGCCCGTCCATCTCAATTGGGAGCAGATGAAATGAGCCTCGATGCCGACTAAGCCAGCCTTCACCAGGACTTCAGTGTGGGAAACCTGGTCCTGCCATTTGATGCCCAGCAATTGTTGTAGGTGTCACAAATGGAAGCAGTCAGGCTTCTGACTGTGTCATTGATAACAGGTCCATGTTTCACACCTTCTAGCCATGCAATGTGCTTGGCCTGCAGGAGGTTTGGTCTGTGCAGTAATGATTACTATTTGTACAAGTATTCCTTCCTGTGGGTCCCTTGCAGCACACTTTCTAATGTAATGGATAGATGTCTTAGGACCCTTTTGTATCAGAAATTACATTTCATGGCACACGTTGCAGTAACTGCATAATGTCTAGAGTCAGTTGGGCTGTTGTCTTCATTAGCAAAGCTCTGCACAATAAAGGGTAGAGAACATGATATGCAGGGGAAGTTGGGCTCTCCTCTGGGAGCCACTACCAGCCCCACGCAGTGTGATGGCTGCTACATGGTGGGACTGTTTGACCTAACCCCTCCTACTTTGAATGAAGTTGAAAACAGCTTCTCATCTTCCATGCTCCAGGTCTAGCTGTTCCAAGAAAAAATCGTTTAAGGTGTTGAGAACCTTGTCTCAGTGTGACATGATGAGTTTACATGCATGCAGCTGATGTCACCAAGGATTAGTTTATTAGATTGCTGTTGGTCAATGATCTGTTGCTGAGGCAAACCTGTGCCTCACCTTTGGCAGCCACTGCCTTCTAATCACTCCCATAGATCTGCAAGCAGTCCAGAATGTAGAGTATGCAGCACTTTTACTTTCCTTTTGTTGTGTAACTACTGCAAAAGGGAGTAAATCACAGCAGGGCAAACTATAGGATCCGGCCCCTTATATTTGGATTCCAGGAATTCAGTATTTCACTTCTTGTTGCTACTGGAGAACATTGCAGCTAATCAGATTTCCCCAGAAATTTCTCTTTCCTTTTGTTATTAGAGTAGTCGTTTGCAGTGTACTGCATGGCCCTAATTGCCTCCCTTCACTGGTGACTTCTATGGGCCTGATTCGCCTGCCATAAAAGTGTAAAGCAGGAGTAAACCCATTGACTTTAGTGGAACAACAGCAGTGTAAAATGAATGTCCATAAAAGAAAATAGGCCCTATGTTCTTTACAGTGTATATCCTAAGCAGCTCTTAACAGCATGTTGTAACCTTTGATTTTTGTGTTCCCAGTTAGTAGTTTAAAGAGAAGCAATAAAACCAAACTGATTTATTGAAGGTTTGTGCCTCCAGGGTGGTTACAGATAATTTAATTTAGTGGAGGGCTGTGAATGACACAATGATAAAATTGTCATGCTATCTAGAGTGAGTCACGACTGTAAGTTCCTACTGCAGGGCAGACTGTCAAAAACAGGGCATATACCCCAAACTGGTGTGTTCTAGAATTAAATTTCACCAAACCAGTACCAAATGTGAACTCCTGATTTATAACAGTCTCACCAAGGAGTCACAGACAGTCGCCTTAGACTCTCCAGTCTATCTTACCACCCAGACAAACAGGGCTTAGTGATAAATGGTTATTTACACCAACAAAATCGCATCACATTCAGGTTGCTCCAGTCCCAAGAGACCTGTCACTTACCCCAGATCAATTGGTACCCTAGATCTTACACCAAAAACAATGCCAGTAGCCAATCCTGTAATAAACTATCTGAAGCTTTATTAACTAGGATAAAGGAATAAAAGAGATTTACAGGTTAAAGCAAGCAAACATACACACAAATGAGTTGCCACCTAAATCCTAAAAGTGACAGAGTTTTGGTGACAGATTTCAGAGTAGTAGCCGTGTTAGTCTGTGTCAGCAAAAAGAAAAGGAATACTTGTGGCACCTTAGACTAACAAATGTGTTAGTCTCTATGGTGCCACAAGTATTCCTTTTCTTAGAGTTGTGGTGATCTGTCAATTCAAAGTGTTTTTCAGGGCAGCCCCTGGGGATCTCTAGCTTCAGTTTAGAGTTTCTGTCCCTTCAGAGTTCAAACAGCCAAAGATAGAAGATTTTCCTGTGGCTTTGTTTTGTTTTCCTTCATTCAGCTTCTAAGCCCACAGGACGAGCTTTCTTGCCCGTAGCATTTCCCAGTAGTGATAGGGCCATTTCCCAATCCTTAGTATTGCAATATTCCTTGATGACCCATCTGATTTTGATAGCCCTGCTGGATGGGCAGGGGTGACGATTCCCGGTCCAGAGTTCACAATTTCAGAACAAACATTTATAACATTGAAAAGTAAAACATACTTATTTTCTTATAGCATGGAACACAGAAATGTCAAGTGAGATTAATGCATGCAGCAACTTACTTGAATTTCAGAGAGCCGAAACACTAAATACATTCTTATCAGACTAATACCTCTTTTGAGCAAAACTAACACGGGTGAACTGGTCTGGTCTCCAGCTATGAGTTTGTTAGTTCTCAGTTTATGCCTGCCTCCTGGGCAAGAGTTGGCATCTGATCTGCCAGCATCACAAAAATTAGACTTGATTGAAAATAAAATAATAAGCTAAAGCCATGGCTTTCAACCTGAGGGCCACGGATCCCCGAAGGCCCACAGACTATGTCTAATGGGTCCGTGAAATGTTGTCATTACCACAAAACAGTGGTTTTCAACCTGTGGTCTGCAGACCCTTGGGGGTCCGCAGATTATGCCTAAGATTTCCAAAGGCATCCACACCTCCATTTGAAAATTTTTAGGAGTCTGCAAATGAGAAAAGGTTGAAAACCACTGAATTAAAGCAAACATGCATCGCAGTATAACCGTACACTGCATTGATACCAACATCCTAAGATGAAATGATGCATCCAGGGGAGATCAGATCCTAAATGTGAAGAACTGGTATAATCCTTTCTCTCATGGTTCCTTGTTGGTGGATGGGTGCACCTATCTAAAATCAGCATACTACCCTTTTTTATAATCAGCTATAATAATGCCCCTTAATTAGTTAGCATTAAATCCACCTTTTTTACAATAAATATTTTCTCATTGGCTAATTAACATTAAGCATTGTTTTAATTAACATCTGTGTAAGTGCCATACCAATAACTATAAATATAGATAGTGTTTTCTAAAACATTAACATCTTATCTAAAACACTTATAAAAACTAGTTAGGACCAAAACATATGTTCAACATGACCTGGGGTTATGCCCTAATTTATCTCTAACTTGCCTTTGATTTGTGTCATTTCAGTTTCCTCTTATTTTACCAGTCCTTGCTTGACCATTATCAAGTCTACTTTTAGAAAATACATTTTTTTGGGCCTACTCACATTTCACCACATTTCTAAACGACATAAGCAAGCATCATCTCTGTTGGCTAAAATGTACAGCACTGTCTCTTGAAATGCGTGGTGGATTTGAAAGAGCTGCAAAATCTCATGAAATTATTCCATTGTGCAAATGTGCAATCCATGTAATCAGAGTTTGACTTTTATCATTGCAGGTATAGAGTCTAAAATAAAAATCCTAATACATACAAGGGCTGACCTTAAGGAGGATTTTATTCCATACAAATCCTAGCTGTCCTCTGCTCATGACCCATTGTACAAGAGCTACAGATAGTCAGCCACTAGCCCATCAAAAAATCAGACGCTTTCAAAAAAGCAAGGTGGAAATTTGAACCAACAACATAAGCTTTACAGATATGGGGTAGCTGTTGGTGGAACACTGAATCATAGAACTGGAAGGGACCTCAAGAGGTCATCTAGTCCAGTCCCCTACACTCAAGGCAGGACTAAGTATTATCTAGACCAGGGGTGGGCAAACCTTTTGGCCTGAGGGCCACATCTGGGTAGGGAAATTGTATGGCGGGCCATGAATGCTCATGAAATTGGGAGTTGGGGTGCAGGAGGGGGTGAGGGCTCTGGCTGGGGGGTGCAGGCTCTGGGGTGGGGCCAGAAATGAGGAGTTCAGGGTGCAGGAGGGGGCTCTGGGCTGGGGCAGCAGGTTGGGGAGGGTGGGGGCTCCAGCTGGGAGTGCAGGCTCTGGGGTGGGGCTGGGGATGAGGGGTTAGGGGTGCAGGAGGGTGCTCTGGGCTGGGACTAAGGGGTTAAGAGGGTGGGAGGGGGATCAGGGCTGGGGGTTGGGGTGCAGGAGGGTGTCAGGGGTGCAGGTTCTGGGCGGCGCTTACCTCAAGCAGCTCCCAGAAGCAGTAGCATGTCCCCCCTCTGGCTTCTATGCGGAGGTGCAGCCAGGCGGTGCATGTGGGGCAAACCCCGGACCCTGCTTCCCAGCAGAAGCTCAAGGGCTGGATCAAAATATCCGAAGGGCCAGATGTGGCCCCCAGGCCATTGTTTGCCCACCCCTGATCTAGACCTTCCCTGACAGGTGTTTCTCCAACCTGCTCTTAAAAATCCCCAATGATGGAGATTCCACAACCTCCCTAGGCAATTTATTCCAGAGCTTAACCACCCTGACAGTTAGGAAGTTTTTCCTAATGTCCAACCTAAACAGCCCTTGCTGCGATTTAAGCCCATTGCTTCTTGTCCTATCCTCAGAGGTTAAGAAGAACAATTTTTCTCCCTCCTCCTTGTAGCAACCTTTTATGTACTGGAATGTTTGAGTTGTGTAGGTCTCAACTTGATCCCATCAGTTTGTCACATGGCCCGATCCGCACAGTGAAACCTGTGTTGCAGAGAGAGAAGAACTAATTGGCCCATATTCTGTTCTCAGCAGTATTAGTCCATCGAGTACAGTAGACTTACTCCTGATTTACATTGGTGTAACAGAATGCAGAATCAGATCCATTGATATAGGCAGCATTGAAAGTACAGTACCAACTCTTTCCTTGGTAGCTTAGCTTACTCTCTGTTCACAGTAAAGACCTCTTAATATGCCTCCCAGCAGGGCTTTCATTCTCAGTCTTTATTATTGTACGTGATTCTGCTGTAACAACCAAAACACCAACATAAAGAGCTAGGACTGGTTAAAAGACTTCTAATTATAAAAGCTGTTCCTCTTTTGTAAGATCAAAACAAAATCCACTTCATATTTGCTGTAGTCTCATTCTATATAAGTAGGGAGAGTTTCTCTGGCAAAAAGTCCTTTGTTCAGAAATGCCCATGTATCTTATCAGTTCTGCCTTAAGGGTGCTGCAAAACTACTGAATATGGTTTACATCTCTTTGTGCTCTCTCAGGAATGCTAAGTGAAAATATCTTCCCAAGTGCTTTCCAAATGAAATGCTTCAGCAAGCAACAGCATACCCACTACAGCTAGCAAATTGCTAAAGCACGGTAGGCAGTAATTGTCAGTTTGAAAAGAAGAGGTTATCGTCACAAGACTGTATAGACAGCATAAACCGCAGAGTGCAAAGAGGTTTGATTTTCCTAGCCTGGCAGGCCCATTAGAGGGACCATGCATCACCATCATCTGTGCGTCTGAGGAAACCTTAGACCCGTTTTACTAGGTTATCTTGAAAAAACATACTTGTGTGTATCCATTGTGAGTAGTCCCAGTGAAGTCAATGGGCTGACTCTCAATGTGTCAATTTAAGCATATGAGTGAATCTTTGCAGGGTTGGGACCTCAAAAGCCTGCCAGACCTTAATCTAAACAGTTGTTGCTAGTGAAGTTAAAACAATTGCATCATCTCATTTTGCTGATTTTTAACTCCTAGGCTTTGGAAGCCAAAACAATACACCTTTCAGGAAAACAGAGGTACTCTAGGAGATATAACAGAAATGACTGTGGGTTTTATCCAAAGTCCATTGATGTCAATGGAAAGATTCCTGTAAGAATACTAGAATATAACTAGCTGCTAAAAATCATTTGTCCATTGCGTTCCTCTCATACCCTGCAACTTCTTTTGCTTTGCCCATCAAATGTTTCCATTATCCCACCCCCCACTGTGTACTTGATACTTCCATAGAGAAAGGCCAACAAGAATCTACAGTTTTATCCACTCGGAATTGGAACATCTGACAAACTCATTACAAGCAGCAGGAACAGATGAGAAACAATGGAAAAGAGACAGGGATGATTCAGAAATTGAAGCAGTCAGCAAGGACTAGGCAGAAAGAAGTGGGAAGTGTCAGTACAAAAGAGAGAGGGAGGACCAGATCAAAGTAGGCACTCTCAATACAAAGCTAAATTAGAAAGTGATGGTACAGTGCAATGCTGATTTTCTACCTAGAGATGTGATGATCTGAAAGGGGCACCAAACTTTTAGTACATCTGGGCCCAGCATAATCTAAATAAACCCCCCAGAGTTCTTTTCCTAAACTGTTGCTATAGTTTGAGAGGTGGGGGGGGGCGGGGGAGGGGAGTCCTAGCCTTGCCTGACCGGAAATTATCTTGAGCCAGGGGTTCTCGCAACAATTTTTTTGGCGGCCTCAGTGCAGCCATCAACTCTTGCTGGTGGCTGCACTGACACTTTTTCTCCTAAAATGATTTATTTTTCCTAAAGTTAATAAAGCAATATGCACATATTATACATCCGAATCATAGTAATTTATTTAGGTAAGGTTTGGGATTGTTTGTTTTTTTGCAGACGCAGTAATAAAAATAATGCACAGTTAGGTCCAGTGAAGACTAGAGATAACAGAACAAACACAAATAAGGTGCTTTGCATGTTCTTGTCTTTTTTATTGTTTCTTTTGCTTTTTTGGTAAAAGTGATTGTCTGTACAACAATTCTGAAGTAAATTTTAAAATGCTTTGATATAACCAAAGTCCAAATAATAATGAAAAACATAACTGGATGGCTTGGGTCTGGGGAGGGGAGGCACTCACCTCCTCACTTCCCCGCTCACAGCCAGACCCTTCCCTCCCCCTGGCCTGCCTCCTCACCCTGCTGCTGACTTGCCACTCATCTCCTTACTCCCCACCAGGCCTCCCCTGCCTCTTCACCTCACCACTTGCCTCCTCACCTTGCTCCTTAAGGGTTGTGCATCCCACCTGTGTCTCCAGAGAGGTGGGGCAAGTAGGAGCAACAGGGAGAAAGGGGAGGGGCTGATGCTTCCTTCCCCCAGCCCCCACTGCCCAGGAAACTGCCGTGGCCGCATGCGAGAAACGGTGGCGTAAGTCGTCTTATAAATACCCCAAGAGAGACACAGACGAAAGGATTTGTTTCACCAGCTCCTACACAGGCATCAGACATACCTGATGTGAGGAATCTGAGAAGAAAGGTAGAGAAACAAGTTCTAGAGAGACAGACTATGCCTAAAAGACCAGTTAGACCAGCCCCTGAAGAGTAGAGCTATGAAGAAAGAGTCTGACTACCAATGCAGATTGGTCTGATGCAGCCAATACTGTTAAGACTTGTCCGGAGATAAGGGAAGAACTTGAGGGCTGAGCTGTCACCCAGAGTATCCTACTGACTGGGAACCAACAATAACCAGAAGCTTCATCAAACCTGGGTACGTAAATATTTATTATTTATTTATTTCTAAGGACGAAAGGGGGAAGATAGTAGTACCACCAGTGTTTGGTTCTAGACATGTAAAAAGAGAGGGGGGGAGGAGTCCATCTTTTCTTAAGGAGCTGGGACCCTGGGGGAAGACAAGGGAAAGAAATTTGCATATTGCATAGGTGGGAGGAAGCAATGTGGTTAGAGAGAGATTTGGGCATTTAGAGAGACATGAGTATAGGGGAGGGAAAGGAAATGAGAGAGCGAGGCTGTGGACCTTGTGGTGACAGGGAGAAATTAGGATGAGAAGGAGGCCGGTGGAGAAGGTAAGAGGAAGTGGGGATGGAAGTGGAGCAGCAGTAGCCCCTTCTCTTCATGAACCAGGACTTTCAGGGGAGAGAAACAGAGCTTGGGGTGAATGGTAGGAGGGGGACCGAGAGTCTGAGATTTAGAGAGGGTCTCTGAGGGGGAAGGGAGAGAGAAAGAGATCCTGAGAGGATCTTACACAAAATGGGAAGAAATGGGGATCAGAGGAGAACAAAAGGATGAGATTCACACAGCCTTCACAGGAAAGTAGGAAATAAATAATGCTTTGAGGGCTGCTACTAGTGAGGCTTGAAAGAGTATCAGACAGGAAAGGGCCAGCCCCAGGGAAGCTGGACAGAGCAGGATGAGCAGCTCCAAATTGTGTTCAGATGACACAAGGGATGGGAGGAGGGAAAGACTGGAGCTTCTCAGGAGCATGTGTGTCCCTTCAGCATTTCTATACAGTGTCTTTTTGTGTGTGTAGGGGGGAGAAGTAGGCAATTTTGGGGGATGGGGGACAGAATCATCCCTCTGGGTGTTCTCATAATCCTAAACTGTCTGTGCTACCCAGCAAAATTCCAGCAGCTTCAAACAAAAGCCTATCTGATCTATCCATAGTTACTCTCCATTAATGGTTAGCTCCAAACTAAGGTCAGCAAAATTTAAATATATTTTTTTAGTTTTCCCATCTGAGAATCTCAGACACTTCACAGAGAATTTTATCATCACAGCCTCCTATGACGTTGATTTAAAAGGGCTGAGGCCTTCACAAAACAGTATAAAAGTGAAAACTGTGAACTATAGGCAGAGCCAGGAGGAACTCACGCAGAGCTTGCAAAGCAGAACTAGGTAAAGTAGCGCAGGCTAATGAATGTACTGTGCAGTACAGCAGCTCCTGAATTTAGGGGGAGGGATAGCTCAGTGGTTTGAATATTGGCCTGTTAAACCCAGGGTTGTGAGTTCAATCCTTAAGGGGGCCATTTAGGGATCTCGGGCAAAAATCTGTCAGGGGACAGTACTTGGTTCTGCTAGTGTAGGCAGAGGACTGGACTCGATGACCTTTCAAGGTCCTTTCAGTTCTATGAGATAAGCATATCTCCATATTTTTTTTTTTAATTATTTTTTATCCAAGGTCTTGCCAAGTCTGAGCTTCATGACAGGTGATTTTTGTGGTAGAAAACTTATTCTATGTTAAGAAATGTATCTAAAATATGGATTGCATTAAATGAACATATGCTAAATGCTTCTGCTTGGGATAACTGTAGCTTTGTATGTAAGAATTTAGCCTCTGTACTCACTGGACACCACCCAGAGGAACTTTGAGGGGGCGTATAAAATATTTATGAAGTGAGATGGTGCATTTAATATCGCAGCTGATGCCCTAGAGGCAGGGTGTGCATATATGTGTCCCAGAGATCAAGACCCAAAGGTTTTACTATAGAATGCAGATTAGTAGCTATTAGAAGAACAGATCTCAATAAAGATGAAGATGTCAGGCAAAATTTGGTATTAAAACTATGTGACAACATAAAAGATCATCAAATTTCCATATGGAAAAATCCACCAGAATAGAGTTCCCTCTCCATTCCCTCCCCCATAATTTTGGGATGGGGGGCTTAGACCTTTATACTGGGGGTTGGTATTTGTAACTGAGATGGGTTTTTCCTCTCTGGTTTTTGGCTTGGTTAACCTTGTTTTGAACTCATAGGGCAGTACTTTTAATTTACAGCAAAGGTACCTAGAGCCCTGATCAGGCACATTTGATGTATTGTATAAATCATATAAGACAGCCACTCTTGGCCAACGCTACCCTGCCATGCTACATATAGCTATCAGGGGAATGGCTTTGTATCTCCCTGGTAGGTCAGTATTTCTGAATTACCACAGAAAGCCAGAGATTTCACCTGAGAACAGGCCAGGAATAATACAGATTAGATGACTACACCTCCTACAAGGCAACCCAGGGAGTTACCCAGGAACTATCTAAACAAGTCTCAGGCTCTGAGAACAGGGAGAGCTCTGATACTATGAACTTGGCTCTGAGAAATGAGGTAAGAAGACATGAATTACATCACATTCAGGAAGACATATCCCAAAGGACCTATTAGACAGCACTTGCTCAGCCTGGCTGTAGTATCAGATACTGTAAGTGACCCCAGATACTGTGGCATATTAGAAATGCCCAAGAGTGATAGAAAGTACCTCAGAAAAGAGATTGTCTCCTCAAAGGCAAACTCCTGGGAGTTAGAGTAGGAAGATATTCCAGAAGGAAGGCAATTCAGCTCTAGGTTCAGACACCAGCTGTAATTGTTAATTACCATGATTTATAATAGCACCGAGGGACTTAGAAACAGGCACTGCTTTTACCTCAAGGAGGCTTACAATCTAGGGAATTCTACCTAGACAATGCCATGGTGAAAATTACAAGAAACCTTCATGGAGATAAGATGGGAATGTCTGGGGGAGCTGTGCCATTATGGGCAGTATTCTTATGTGGGTGAATTTGGGAGTGGGGTTAATTGATTACAGTGAACAGGTCATGTGTTGCTTGGTTTTACATATTTGGTTTGTCCCCCAAGGTTTTTTATTTTCAATTTGCTTGTCTTGGTTTTTAGAGATGGTTCGTTTCCAGAACATAGCTGACAGCACCAAAGCGGAGGCTAGTGGAGGAAAGCTACCCAAAAGAACTGAGTTTTGGGGAGAGATTAGAAGGAGGAGAGTGAGGACACCTGATGAATAGTAAAGGGAAGCAGTTCCAGCCACAGGGATAACATGAGGAAAGGTACCAAACTGACTGAGGACCTAGGCTGGAGTCAAGTTGGGGAAGAAAACAAAGTGAGCATCAAGGAGAAGAGTATAAGTGGTGTGAGAAGAGGAAATAAAGGCTGAGATGTTGGCAGCACAAAAACATGCAGAACCTTGAAGGAGCCTGCGAAGATGTAGAAAGAGGGGAGTGCAATGGTCTTGATCACTGGTGAGCAAACTGCGGCTCGCACCGCTTCCCGCAGCTCCCATTGTCTGGGAACGGTGAACCACGGCCACTGGGAGTTGCGGGCAGCCATGCAAATGTAAACAAAGTGTCTGGCAGCCCTCCAGCAGATTACTCTGACGGGCCACGTGCGGCCCGCAGGCTGCAGGTTGCCCACCACTGGTCTCGATGGTGAGAGTGGAAGATGATTTTAGCAGTAGTGTGTTGGTGGATTGGAGAAGAGAAAGGCAGGGAGGCCAAGGCACGAACCGCAGTTCTGAGAACAGGCATAGTGAGGAATGGCCATCATTTATAAATGCCAGGTCTGAGTCAACTCCCACTGAAGTCAAAGGGAGTCTTTCCCTTAGATCAGGTCCTTAGAGCACAATCCCTCACCCACTGAAGTAAATGGAAGTTTTTTCCACTGTTTTGAATGGAAGTATAATGGGCCCTTCATTATCTGAGAGTGAAGCAAAATAATCCTGTAAAGTTGTTAATGCTGCGTTAAGAATTGTTTCACTAGAGCCATCTGTGATATCAGCTAGGAATGGTGCAACAAAGTTCAAGTACTCTGAAGTGAGCTGAGAGACATAATACCAGCCTGGAGGGGGCTGGCTCTAAGCTGATATAGAGCGAAAAGCTATCATTCCCTTCTGATAAGTATGTCGTACCCATAAAATTTCATACCACTGGAACCCTACTTGGCAGACAATAGGTAAATAATAGCCTTCCTCACCAAGGGCAGAAACTCCTCTCACCGATGCTGAAAAGTTATTCCAGAAGGCGCCTGTGGGCTTACTTGAACTTTAGTCACCACAATGTCCTGGTCCGTGGAATGTTGCTTAGTCTAACAAGGAGGTGGCTGACGAGCAGCTCTAAGTATTTACTTGCAATTGGCAACCAAAAGAAACTTTTAGTTCCCTCCCTGTACTGTGATATTCCCAGCAAGCCAGCCATCTAAACTGGCCAGCATCTGCACTTCGCTTTTTCTCCAGAGGCTAGGAACAGCTGTAATTGCCAGCAGTTACAAGTTACCACACAGCCCTTTCTAGGCAAGCATGTTTATTCTTAAGGTGAAAGCATTACAGAGAAAACATATTAACAATAAAAGAACCTACACATATGCTAATAAGCTTAACTGAGACCACCCACCAACTCCAACAAGGGCTCTGGTAGGAGTCAGTCCTTCAAATCCCACCCACGGTGTTTCTGTGCTTACCAATAGAGCCTTGCAAATCCGCGGGCATCCACCTTATATCTGCAGACCATTTTCGTGGATCATGGCTCAGATGTGAATACACATTTTGTATCTATGCAGGGCTTTGCAGTACACGCTCACCCAAACGGAGCGCCTGTCACCTAGCCCTCAGGCTCCAGCTTCGCTCTCTGAATCATGCAGCGGTGGGCTGCGATATGTGGCAATAGCCTGCTGGATATTCTGGGAGTTGTAGTCCCCAGCTTGCTTGGATGGAGGTGGTTAACTACAACTCCCAGAAGAGAGCGAGCCACGTGCCATTTTGAAAGAGGTGTGGTTGTACTTTAAACTAGCATTTGGCAACAGCGGGCACTATGAAGAAAGGAGTTGTTGCTGCTGTCTGTCCTGACATGGTATGCGGGTGTTAGAGACAGCGCAGCTGCGTACGGGTGTCCAAGCCCTGCACTGGGAGGGCAGCGCTGCATACGAGTGCCCAGGATTGTAGCCTCCCTGCCCGGAGCAGGGAAGGAGGTATGGTGGGGGAAGAGCAGGCGGCCGGGCAGGAGGTCTCTGGGGAGAAGTAGGGGGGGGGGGGGCAGTTGGGAGTCAGGGGCTTGACAGAGCCCTGTCACTGCTACATGGTGACCTGTGGAGCTGTTAGTAGAGCTCTGCAAATCCACAGATATCTGCATCCGTATCCACGGACAATTTTTGCGGATCGCAGATTGGATGCGGATACAAATTTTGTATCCACGCAGGGCTCTACTTACAGTTCATAACAGCCTTAGGTCAGAACTAGCAGTCCCTTGAATAGGTTAGTCTTTCCTTTATACAGCTTGGGCCTTTGATCTTTAGACTCTGAGAACAGGTAATCTGCAGACAGGTGTCCTCTCAGGATGTAGCTTCAAAAGGCTGGGATTTTGCATAACAGGAGATGGGAAATATACATTCATGGACACCCGCCACCTAGAGATTACCTAGGCAAACAACTTGACACTGTCCCAACAGTCCTCTTGTCAACACAGTTCTTCGAAGTTCATAACACTTCCCAGGGTTCACAGCTCCCCCCCCCCCCCTTAAGAGGTTACATACAGTTCTGGGCCTAATACATTACCTTTGCATTTAATACAATGGCCTCCAAAGAAACTTAATTCAATAAGGTTTTTAAGGTTATTGCAGGAAATTGCCATATTTGTCACAATAGTCTTAATGAGCAAGATCAGAAACTCCTGCCAAGGATGCTGAAAAGCTATAATATAAAGAAATTGTTGGCTTATTTGAACTTTAGTCACCATAATTACCTATGGAATGGTGCTTAGTCTATTGTAACAAGGAGGTGGCTGACAAACAGATCTAAGCATTTCCTTACAACTGGGAACCGAAAGAAAATTAGTTAATTTAGTGGTTCAAATTTGTCCTGTTATCTTCTGCCCCTTTCCTTTACCCATTTCCTTTCTTAGATGATCCCTTTTGTAAAAATCCTACAGAATTTAGGATGCAATTTTCAAAGTAGCCTAAAGAAGAGGTGCCCAACCACCACAAGTAAATAATCTGACTTTGTCATTAAGTGTAAGAAAATGTAGTAAGGTCCCTCGAGAAATGCTATACTTCCCACAGATGCTTTGATGATTCACACCCAGGACACACCCAACATAAAATCAACTGCATGACATGATTTACAAATAGATTTGCACTTAAGGTGAGTAGCATTTCTCAAGGAGCCTTCTTACAATATCTTACCACTAACGAGGAAGCTGGCAAATACATTACAACATAGGTGCAATGAACAAGGACCTTTAAAATGTAGTTTGTTAGAGTTTAAATATAACTAATCCTAATTATTATTTAGGGACAGATCCTAAAACATTACTCATATACTAACCCTTATTCTCTGAAACAATCTCTTTGAATGGGACTACTCATATGGGCATAGATCACTGACATGAGTAAGTATTCCAGGATTGTTCTTACATATAATTGACTAGTCAACTCATATATATTTGATTTCAATGGAGGTTTAAAAGTTTTAATATTAATTCTTAAACCTTTTATAGCATGATACTAAATTTAGATTATTACAAGGGTGGAGTCATTGTCCTGTTACAAAACATGTTTTGTCAAAAGTATCAAGTAGAGATGGGTCTAAGTCACAAAGTCCAGGTTCTGAGTTGGAGCTGGATTTCAGTGCTCCCAAAGTTCGGGAGGGAAGGATCTTGAGCTTTAGGTATGCTTATTATAGAGCAGGGGTCGGCAGTCTTTCAGAAGTGGTGTGCCAAGTCTTCATTTATTCTCTTTAATTTAAGGTTTCGTGTACCGGTAATACATTTTAATGTTTTTTAGAAGATCTCTAAGTCTATATATTGTATAACTAAACCATTGTATGTAAAATAAACAAGGTTTTCAAAGTGTTTAAGAAGCTTCATTTAAACTTAAATTAAAATGCTAATCTTACACTGCCAGCCGCTGCCAGCCTGGGGTTCCGTTCACGTAGGCCAGCAGCGGGCTGAGCGGGGCCTGCAGCCGGCACCCTGGCTGGCAAGGGGCTGGCAGCACAAGGCTTGGGGTGAAGGAGCAGGCTGGGGGTTGTTGTGTAGGATCTGGCCAGGACCTAGAATGAGGGAGGGGGCTCAGGATTGGGGAAGGAGGTTTGGGTGTGGAGTGCTTACCTGGGCAGCTCCCATTTGGTGCGAGGGGTGCAGGTAGGAATGTGGGGGGGGGGTGCAGGAGCTCCCATTTGGTGTTCAGGGTGGAGGTGGGTATGTGAGGGGAGCATGAGTCAGGGCATGAGGTGTGGGGGGCCTGGGTATGTGTGGGGGTTGCAGGAGTCAGGGCAGAGGGCTAGGTGTGTGTGAGGGGTGTGAAGGGGTCATGGCAGGGGCCTCAGGGGGTGCAGGGCTCAGGGCAGAGTGCTGGGTGTGTGTGAGGAGGGGGTCAGGGCAGAGGGCTGAGGTGTGGGCTGGGGTTGTGGGGTGCTCACAGCAGGGGGCTGGAGGGAACACAGGTGCCGACTTTGGCTGGCACCCCCTCCCGCCCCCTTCCAACCCCTTCCCCAAATCCCTGCCCCCTTCCCTGGGTGCGCTGCATTTCCCCTCCTCCCTCCCAGACTTGCGGCAAGCCTGGGAGGGAGAAGCAGCAGGTGCTCAGGGAAGGAGGCGGAGGTGAGCTGGGGGTGGGGGACAGGTGGGGGGAGGGCCGCAGGATGTAACTGGGGGCGGGCAGAGGAACTGCTCCTTGCCCCAGCTGAGCTATGCTCCGCCTCCGCCCCCCCGAGCGCACCACCGAGCTCCGCTTCTCCCTCCCAGGCTTGCTGCCGAACAGCTGACTCCTGGGCAAGCCTGGGAGGGAAGGGAGAGAAGCGGCAGCACGCTCAGGGAAGGAGGAGGAGGCAGAGCAGAGGTGAGCTGGGTGGGAGGGAGGGGCGGGGAGGGCCACGGGATGTAAGGGGGCGGGGAGACAGAGGAACCGCTCACCGCCCCAGCTCACCTCCGCTCCGCCTTCCCCTGAACGCACCACCGCTCTCCGCTTCTCCTCCTTCCCAGGCTTGCTGCCGAACAGCTGACTCCCCGGCAAGCCTAGGAGGGAAGGGGAAGAAGCGGAGAGGTGGCGCCGTGCTCAGGGGAGGCGGAGGTGAGCTCAGCGGGGGGCCAGCAGAGAGCTGCCCAGCGCCTATGCTCCTGCCCAGGCAGGGGCAGGGGACGGAGGGCAGAGAAGAGGGCCGGGCCTGGCAGGATTTTTAATGGCACGCTGCTGCCTGCCAGAACCCTGCAGGCAGCAGCGTTCCATTAAAAATCGGCTTGCCTGCCGTCTTTGGCACGCGTGCTATAGGTTGCCAACCCCTGGTCTAGACACAGGGGCTGGATACTGCAGGGAGCACTCCTAGGGGGTTGGTGTGTACTCAGCACTAGCCTACACAGAGAGGTCTAGGTCTGTGAACACCTGGAAGTCAGTATTTGGGGGGCCAAAGGCTGTTGGTTTTAGGGAGCAGAACAACAGCAGGCAAAGCCAAGACTGTTTCACACTAAGGGACTAGTGACTAGATGCCTCAAAAATCTGGGTAGTTCTGGGGAGCATCACGCTCGTGGCAACTTTTCTTTAGAACTTCTAACTTAGGCCTGTTACTCTCTCTAGTTATTTCTTGCTACTGTCAGATAGGGTGTGCGTGTTAGTAATACTCATTTCTGTCTAACTCTTTCTCAATTGTTTCTGCTTGTTGCTGTCTGCTTTAATTTTCCTGACAGACCCCTGTCACTTCCAAGAATTCAGATCCATTTCTATTGCTTATATTATGCTAATGGTGGGAACTCTAGATTCTTGCTAAACTTACAACACAATTCTTGGATTTATTGCTCACCTACTATGTTTTGTACTGGTTTGGAACAAAATTAAAAATAATGAAATTAGGTCCAAAGTTGTGTTTGTTAATTGACTTGTCAGTGCTTTTGGGCAGGGATGGAGTGAATGAAGCAATTCTCTAACCTTCCCTGATGCAACTTTAAGATGATATTGAATTCTTCTAATTGGGATGATTTTAACCCCTATTCCAGGAGCAGGACTATTGTTCCTATAGCCCAATCATCCATCCTTTGTCTCTCTTGTCTATTTAAATTCCAAGTTCTTCAGGCCAAGGACTATCTATTATTCTGCTTCTACAGCACCTAGCACACTGGGACACCATTTTTCATTGGTCCCTAGGCACTACCATAATGTAGTAACTCCTCACTTAAAGTCGTCCTGGTTAACGTCGTTTCGTTGCTTATCAATTAGGGAACATGCTCGTTTAAAGTCTGCCTGCTTTCTCCACAGCTGGCAGCCTCCTATGCCTCCCGCCTGCCGGCAGACCCCGTGGACCAGCACCTTCCCTCTCTCCCCCCCCCCCCCCCCCGCCTCCTGCCCGCAGCAATCAGCTCGGCATTTAGGAGACAGGAGGGAGAGGGGAGGAGCGAGGACTTAGCTTGCAGGCTCCCCCTCTCTCCGCTGCCTCCTGAACACCGCAAACCAGCTGATTGCCCCAGGCAGGAGGGAGGGTGAGCCTGCGGACCAAGTCCTCGCTCCTCCCTCCTGCCTCCTAAACGCCGCAAGCCAGCTGATTGCCCCGGGCAAGAGGGAGGAGCGAGGACTCATCGCGCAGGTTCCCCCCTCCCTCCCCTGCCTCCTGCCCGCGGCAATCAGCTGGCTTGCGGCATTCAGAAGGCAGGGGAGGGACCGTCTAACCTTGCTTTTAGGTGGGAATGCAGCTCCAAAGTGATTAGGGGAGTTGGTCATCTAATGACTTGCTATCAGGGCTGGCTCTAGGCACCAGCCAAGGAAGCAAGTGCCTGGGGCGGCACTTGTGCTGCTCTTGGGGCAGCATTCTGGGTTTTTTTTCAGCGGCATGGCTGCGTCAGGTCCTACACTGCTCCCTCTTCTCCAGGTTCTACATTGTTTCTTCTTCAGCGGCAGCTTTTTTTTTTTTTTTGCTTCGCCGCTGAGAGCAGCAGAAAAGCTAGAACCGGCCCTGCTTGCAATAAAGAAAATTACCAAGAAGAAAAATGGAAGCAAAACAACAATCTCTAGATGTGTTTTTTCGAGTTCAGAAAGTTCAGCAAGAGGAGCAGCCGGACAATCCACCCTCTTCCACTCTCTGACTCCACCACCTCAACCAAGCTTCATACTCAGCAATGATGATTGTAGTATTAAATTCCTTGTTTAAAATGTATATAATGCCTTTTGTCTGGAAAAAAAAGAATTCCCTGGAACCTAAGGCCCTCCCCCCACTTACATTAATTCTTATGGGGAAATTGGATTCGCTTAACATCGTTTCACTTAGTCGCATTTTTCAGGAACATCACTACAACGTTAAGTGAGGAGTTCCTGTACAAATAATAATTCATAATGAAGTGTAAATGAGTATCCAAGGTGCATGGCAGTGGTGAATTAGGCCCTTGATCTCCATGTTGCAAGCCTCAGGTCATCTTGTGCACTGACCTCCTTCCTACTGTATGATTAAAACTGGAGTGGTAGTTCAGTTTTGTTTCTCATTAGGAGTTGACATTCAAAACATGAAACTGAGACAAAACAATTAAATACAATCAACTAATTTTAACAATAAAATCAGAGGTTGTTTCTATTTCTATATATTGCTTTGGGCTTTTGCACAAAAGGAATAGAGTTTTGTAACTGCAGTATGTGGCTTCTGATCACCTGATTTGGTAGTTTCACATCTCTAATTGTTCCTGCTCTTCTAGGGAAGCAGCAGAAAGAAGTTAAAGTTGAGCTGCAGGCTCTGTAAAGGAGGAGGATAAAAAAAGAAGGGAAAAACTTTGGGTGAACTGTAAGTTACAATTTTTGACTATCTTCCTATGTGAATGTATCATTAACACTTTATTTGGCTATTGCAGCATTTAGATTTATGATGGTAACTAAACTTCTTTAAAATACTGCGCTTTAATATGTTACTGGCCATTTTAATATTTGCTATAGAGTGCAAAGCAAAACCAGCTCAGAAAGAAAAGACCCACATCTTTGATTTACATGCATATTAACTTAATTTTTCAAAATCTATAGTTAGGAAATTAAAGATTTAAAAAATAATACAACCTGTTTACAAAAATTAGGCCAAATCTTTCCCTGGTGCGATTGTATTGAAGCCAGTACAATACACCAGAGATGAATTTGGCCCATAAGTTTAAATTGTTTTCCCTTGTCTTAGTACTCCTTTTTTCATAGGTATTTCTGGAAATGTTAGCTATACATGACTGTTTAGAAATTGTATTAATTGTGGATGCAAGGCTTGCAAGAACACACTGCAAATTATAGGGTAAATACATTGTGAACAAGTCTACCTTCTGCATTGTTTTGAACTGAAAGGTGTACTAAAAATTACAGGTATGTGTGCCATAATAAATCCATGCTATTTTGCTTTAATCTATTATAGTAATAAGGTGTGTGATGTGCACAAATATGAATGAAGGCTACTGAATTCCAGTCACTCTAATGTGTTTCTGAATTAGGAGAGGAATTTTGCAAAGAACAAGAAAGCAGGATGCATAGGCAAGGGGTAAAAGACAGGCAGCAGTGTGATTTTTTTGAAAGTACTTCTCTTGTCTACTATGGTATTGCAGAATAATTAATACCTAGGTCTTGCACAGAGCTTTTTATCCATTAATCCTTAAGGTGCTTTGCCAAGGAGGGTGAGTACTGGGAAGAAACTACCAGGTGAATTACAAAGTGTACCAGCTGAATTATTTCAGTAACTATTAACTGAATAAAATGAGAATTTTATCCACATCGCTTGAGACATTTCAACCTAGACTTGGAAAAGCTCTGGAGCGCACAGTGTAGGGACCAATGCTGAACTGTCAGGGGCAGAGAAACGTTGGCTGAACTCAGGGCCAGTCTGCAGTCAGTGTGAAAGGAAGAGAATAGATGCCGGTGAGATAGCATCTGGGTTGCAGATATTTAAATGACTAAATCTTTTGGGATTAAATGTACTTTATACTGCTGCTGTATTAGGGGGTTCCTAATTAAGTTCCTCGTCCTGAGGGCCAAGGCCAGGTTGTTTAAGCCCCACATTTAGGTCTGATTAAAAATAAATAAATAAAACCTACTATTGATAGAAATATTGAGAATAAAATAAACAACCCCCCCTCCCCTCCAAAAAGAGCTAGGGCAGAACGGCGCAGTGAAACTGACACGCAACTAACCAGGGCTTGCCCTGCTCCCCACGCTGGTGCCCCGCCCGTGTGGAGCCGCTGTCAGCAGGAAATATGAGATGGCAGCGCCCCGGGCACCAGCGAGACGAGAACGCCCGGAGAAGAAACGCTGGGGGATGGGCAGGCAGGGCAAGGAGAGGAAGCGGGGACAGAGCTGGGGAGGGGGGTAGTTAACTGGAACAAATGCTCCAAACATCCCCCGCATTCGGCAGGCGTGAGGATCCCAAAGCTTCCCGACCGCCCATCTGCGAACACCGGCTGGTCCAGGCTCTTTTACCCGCCCAGCCCCCCGGTTAATTTATTCTCTTCCTCCCTCCCCCCCCCCCCCCAACAAGCCGCAAGCATCTTACTTCATGTCCTTCCCCGATTCCCTCCACTACCCTACTCCCGTCCCCACCGATTTCCCCGGATCCCCCTGGCTCCCCACCCCAGCCTTGCTTCAGCAGGGCACATGGGGTAGAGGCTCCTGCCGCACCCCTGCCCCAGCGGGGGAGCACCCAGAGAGGGAAACCACTGGACTGTTCTGCGTGAGAAATGTCCCACACCACGTTGCACAAAACGTGGCAGCCCTGATAAAATAACACGACACGGTATAATACTATACCCCAGTGCGGGCACATGTGTACGATGCAGCCGACACACGTGTGTGACACACACACGTCCTGCCACAGCGCCGGGGTACTGGAGGGGTCTGTCCCTCGGGTCCAGCTCCCACGTTTCTACACCGCTGAGCGGTTCTAGCTGGGCTCAGGGTGGTGTTTGCGCCTGGCACGTTTTGCAGCCTACCAGCTGCGGCGTGGCCTGACTGACCCCAGTCCTGCGCCGCAGAATTAAGCTCCAAGGGGAACCGAGCGCAGCGCGGAGTATTTGGTGCGCTCCACTCCCCCAGCCAGGGAGGGAGCGATGGTTTACGTCAGCCAGAAGCAAAGGGTGGGACCGGGGCAGCAGCACATTATCCCGTATGCGGGTGTTTCCCTTTGCCGCGGTGAGGAGCTCGGGCTCGAGGCTGTTTCATTTCCATTCCAGCTGCCTCTGCAAGGGGGAAGCAGCCGCCCTGACTTTGCTGTGTGGCTGTCTGCTGATCGCTGTTTGTTGAGCGCATGACAGGAAAGCACAGAGGCCGCGGGGAGAAAACTCACAGCCCGGCAGTGAGGCCTGCGTGCTACCGAAGCAGAGCAGCTAGTAAGTCGCTTGCAAAGGGTGCTGTGTGGAGAAGGGCTTTATGAACTACAGCACATACATGCTGAATGTAAAGGGCCGGCCGGCCTGGGAGAACGTGCATATGGTTATTTCACTGTTGCTGTTTTCCCTCTCCTATACTGATTCTTTTGCAAATAGTTTCTCTGTGTTGTACTGTTCCTTCTTGTGAGGAGGAGGAAGTGGGGATTAGACAGCGTTAGTAACTGCTGGTTTTGGTTAAACGCTCAGAAAGCCTCTATCTTGGAAGTATGATGTCATTGCATGAAGTCAGGGGAGTTCTGAATGTAGCTGTGCTGGGGTGAGTGTTTTGTTTTATCTTTTTTTGTGTGGGGAGTTGAGAGAGGAAATGTTTCTGGGGCTTTCTCTTCACACCACTGTAACTATGCTTATGTTAATAGACCTGATTCTCCACTTCCTTGCATGTTGCATAGTTGTATACATCCGTGCAGAGAGAGTGTAATATTGTATCAAATGAGGGTCCTTAACTCTCACTCGTCTAAGATGCAAGGCAGTGGATTTGCTCTGGTGTAAATGATACTGTAATATAAATAAGCGACATTCCTTTGCTCTGTAGCTATGAGGATATTGCCCCCCTTTTCTGTGATTTATTATATTGGGGAGCAGGGAGGGAAAGCATTTTTGCAGATTCTTTTTATGTTACTAGCAATCCATATGGCTTCCTCTTTTGCCTCCCCCAAACGGTGTTAAATTAGATATTCTCTTGGCAGTTCTTCCCATGGCCATATTTGACAGGATGTGCTGTGTCCAGTGGTGGTGCTGACTCCACTCTGATGCATCAGCGAAATGAACTGGTGATTATGGATATTTTTAAACAAACAACAAAAAAGTTCAGCATCTTTAAACCACATCATGTGGAGGAAGTTTTAATTAAACTTTATACCCCCAAGTTTGAAAATTCAGGACTATATAGTTAATAACGATATTACTGTGATGCTGGGGGAGACAATAGAGAGGTTGTTTCTCGATGTCCTACCCTTTTAGTTAGCTTCAGGAATAAATGACCTTTTGGAAAGTGGTCTAATTCTGTTCAGAAGTTAACTGTGCAGTTCTGTTGACGAGATGATCCTGCAAGCCCCTTGCTTATGTAAATAGTCTCATTTACTAGCATAAGGTGTTGTCAAATTATGCCTTGTTTTTTGTGTGTCTGAGATTCCAAATTGCAAACAAAACAACATGCACACCTGTGAGTTGTTTTAATTATGTATGCAGGATCAGAGAAGAAAGAACTATGAAGCAGGGCTGTCTTTAAAAAAAAAAACAACAACAACTTTGAAAAGTTGTATTTATTTTTCACAACATAGGACTTAATACAGAAAAAGATTTTAAAAGGTTCTCATTATAACTGACAAAAAGTACATTCTTGTGAGTATCAACGGTCTGTTAATACAGAACATATAATGAAGGATATTTCCAATATTATTCCCCTTCCTTATTTTTTTTTGTGTGGACAAAATAATAAAGTGTGTGTATACACTATAATGTCTATATCTATTATCTGTTCACTGAGGCCATGTTATTCTGCTCTGAGAATTCAAGGCTCCTTTATACTTACAGGCATTGTGAAGTGGCCTTAGTGTATATGAGAATCAGACCCATAGTGCACTAGTTTGTTGTTGCTTTAATCTGTAGCTTATAAACTGTGTGTGAGTATGTTTGAGCCATAAAGACTCTCAGGGCTCCACAGGTGAAAAATAAAGGTTCAGTGATGCTTAAACATGCTGCTAAAGAGTTGTAAGTCTGTAGTTTTGGGAGTTTTTTGTTTTGTTTTTTCCTTTTGCCCTGGCCCCCTTCTTATGCCCATGGTAATTGTAGTTGTTGCTCTTTGCACTTGAAATGTGAACCTTGTTAGAAGTAATAAACATTGGTCATATAACAATTGCCAAGTATTCTGTAAGAAATTGGCAGATAAACTGTTGAATTATTTTAACAGTGTGTTAACAGTATTGATAGTGTTAGCAAATCATCTCAACCTGGTCTTCCTGAGGAATGATTTAGAAAGGCAATGGAAGACTTGAAGATTTTTTTTTTTTTTAAAGTGTGTATTCTATGTATGTAGAAGTAACAGGAAGGGAAGAAAGATCAGTAAGGACAAATTCTTTACTGTAGTGAAACTAGTGAGCTTTCATAAATGACACTTTCAAGAATGGCTGTGCCTGTGTTTTATTTATTTATATTATATACATGTGCGTGCACACACACACTGCCATTTTTTACAAGTCTCCTTTCTTCTTTTTTTAATTTCAGATGGGTACCTGCTATAT
The DNA here is from genome assembly GCA_033296515.1 of Macrochelys suwanniensis. Classification (NCBI taxonomy): domain Eukaryota; kingdom Metazoa; phylum Chordata; order Testudines; family Chelydridae; genus Macrochelys; species Macrochelys suwanniensis. Next base: position 38,208,447 of record CM065777.1, read on the forward strand.
GTAATGGCACGGGCTCAGCAGCCTTAAAAGTAGACCAACGTGTGAGTAAGACGCTTCAGACTCCCTCCCAATATTTTGAAGTATAGAAGAAAAAAATGAATCTTGCAAATGATGGTGCAATGTCCAGAGCCATATTTGACTGGGACTATGTTCTGTGGGAAGTGCGTTTGACATTACTAGCAGCTGGTTTTTTCATCTACCTGGGAGTATTTCTTCTAGCTCACTGGCTGTCCTCATGGATCAGTGCCACTTATCGTGCTTTGTCAGCAAAGGAGAAGGTCTTCTGGAATATGACTATCACACGTGGTGTGTTTGGAGTTCAGAGTTGCATAGCTGGGTTGTGGGCCATGCTCATAGATCCAGTTTTTCAAGCTGACAAAGTGTATTCACAGCAAAAGTGGAGCTGGTTTAATTGCTTAATAGCCTCTGGCTTCTTTTTGCTTGAAAATGTAGGTGTTCATCTGTCTAATATTATTTTCAAAACGTTTGATGTGTTCTTGGTAATTCATCATTTACTCGCCCTTGGTGGCTTTCTTGGGCTGATAACAAACATAAAATCTGGACACTATCTACCCCTGATTGGACTGTTACTTGAGATGAGCACTCCTTCAACCTGCTTCTCCTGGGTACTTTTAAAGGTAAGAACCTGCTAATGATCTTGTTTAATTACTGGTGATAGAAGTTTCCTTTAAAAATGTTGCCCCTTCACTTCCCTCCCCACAAATATACATGTCTGCAAACAAATAAATAATGGCCTCCAAATTTGGAGATAAGTTCTGGGATCAAGGTAGATTTTTTTCTTCTAAACTGGAAATGAATTGACCAAGGGAATCCTTAATTATAACACCCTAAAAATAGTTAACTAGTGTAAAACCAAAAAAAATTATTTATTTTACCTATTTCATAACAAATAGGATCCAGTGCATAGGACAAAAGATTTGATGATTAAATTCTAATTTTAGAAGGTTTTTTATTAAGTATAAATAGTAATGTGAGAATGGCTCATCAGGTCCGACAACCGTAATATAGGCTATTAAATTATTGCTGGAGAATAAAGATGTGTGCTCGCACATATGTGTGGTTATGTATGTTTTATATCCTCTGTGGATGTGGAGAAGGGAGAATAGACTTGAAGAGATCTGCCATGCTTGTAGGGAGAGAAGAAAACAGCTCTTCTTCCCAAGCCGTCATCAGTTCCAAAGGGTTTGTCTTAGTGACTTAAACTTCAGTTCTAAAATATCTGGATTCTTTAAAACTACAGCTCACCTCAGCCCTTCTGAGGTGCTCTTGATAAGAACTTAAACGCAGAGGTATTTTTTGTGCATATAGATGTTAGAGCAGGCAGAGAGTCATGGCTTGCCTCAGTGGTGTTAGTCAAAATTCCCAGACCCTACTAATCCCCATTGCACTATTGTGACACGTGCTTTGTTTGGATAGTTTATGAAATGGTTTATAGAGGAAGACAATGTGCATGTAAGTGATGCTGTATGCCCATCAATGTTCCCTCAAATTTTTTTATATCCATGTATGGAATGAATTTTGTTATGTGCACCAATATGGAGGTGATGTGTGGTGGGGGTGGGGCCGAGGAGTTTGGAGTGTGAAAGGAGGCTCAGGGTTTGGGTGTGGTGTGGATGGTGAAGGCTCTTGGGTAGGCCGGGATGAGGGGTTTGGGGTGTAGGAGGGGGCTCAGAGCTAGGGCAGAGGTTGGGTTGTGGGGGTGGGGGTGAGGGCTTCAGCTGGAGGTGCAGGATCTGGGGTAGGACTGGGGATGAGGAGTTTGGGGTGCAGGCTGCCCCAGGGTTGGGGCCAGAGGACTCCCCCCAACCCTCTCCCCACCTGCCGCAACCCCGGGACTGGGGCCAGAGGACTCCCCCCAAGCCCTCTCCCTGCCGGCAGCAGCTCCGGGGGCCAAGGCCCGCGGCAACCCTGTATGCTCTAACTTGCTCCCCTTCCCACCCATCCTCTACCTCTCTCCTCTTCAGGCCTCCGTGGCTGCGTGCCTGGGTGACCCTTTATAGCCTGCCACGCAGCTTAGAGGGAACTGAGATGCCCATAGTTTATGAAATGGTTTATAATTCTTGTGGACAAAAGATTGCACATTTATATAGCATCTCTTAGCACTCTAGAGGAAAATGATTGAGAGTATGTGTGTATGGCTGTTTACATCTAACACAACAGGAAAGCTAAATATGTATCTTATTTATAGAAAACACTGACTGCCTTATCTTGAAGCAGCAATCTCATTTCTCTTTGTTGTCTTTTCCAGATTGGCTGGTCTAATACCCTTTTTTGGAAGGCAAACCAGTGGGTAATGATCCACCTGTTTCACTGTCGCATGATCATTACTTATCACATGTGGTGGGTGTGCATTTCCAATTGGAATGATGTGGTGGAAAATATGGGACTTCCATATTTTACTGTCTTTTTCATGGGATTATGTGCACTTACAATAATACTTAACCCATACTGGACATACAAGAAGACTCAGCAGCTCCTCACTCCAGTTGACTGGAACTTTTCAAATACAGCAATGAAAAATGGATCTTTTGGAAAATTAAATGGGGAAACAGGCCAAAAGAAGAGGCTATAGTGCTGCAACAGATATTATGGTAACAGCAAAATATGGCCAGAAGTACATGGGGCAGGCTTGATGCTGTGTGCATGAAAATAGAATTACTTACAAGATGTTTATAAACATATTGATCAGTTGGTAGATTGCTATCAGTATTCTATACTCATTTATCAAAAGTGTTTAAAATTGTTGCTTCCTATATAAATATAATATAAATAACAGTCAAAATCTTTGACTCAGTCAGGATTTATGCCAGTATTTTTCTCACGTTGAGCAAGGAAAAGCAAGCTTCCATCGTTCATTTTACAATCTCCAAGTGTTTTACAAATCGCTAATTAAGCCTCAGCTCCTCCTTGAGGGAGATTAGCATTAATCCCATTGAATATATGTGCGAGTTATTGATAGTGAACTTGTCCAAAGTTAAATTGTAAATCAGTGGCAAAACTAGGACTAGAATGCAGAACACCTGCTTTTACCACTAGCCCATAAAATGCTATAATTAATTTTCCATCACTTGAAGCTTTAAATCAAAACTAGATATCTTTCTGAAAGATACGAGAGAATGTTGTAGGTCAAACAGAAGGTGTGGGCTTGATGCAGAGCAGAAATCACTGGGTGAGGTTCCATGGCCTGTGATATACAGGAGGTCAGTCTCGATGATTATATTGGTCCCTAGGCCTTAAAAATCTATGAAAATGCAAAGTACCATAAGAGTCCATAATGAGCTGTTTGTTAGCGCAATTTCTAGTGTACGAGGGTCCATTGCACAAAATCATCCCGGCTATTGGCACTGATTGACAACCTGGTTGGTTGACCAGCTGACTAGAGGGAAATTGAGCTGTCTTTTCACTCATGTAGGTGGTTCCTTCAAATCAAGGATGTGGTTGTTGCCTGTTCCGGAACCTCTTCTATGACCACACAGAGAGCTTTAATCTTCAGGGACACTCCTCTGTAGGGTAACATTCCTACAACATAATTTTGAAATCTTCTTTGGTTTTTTATTTAGGATCTTTATTTTCTTTACAATAAAATGGCTCATTGAGGATGATGATACTTTGCTAGCATCTATCTAGCACAGCCCTAAATCTTTCCCTGACATAAAAAAAGTATTGTTGGTTTAAGGCTAAATAGTCTTGGACAACTGGTTAAAGTAATTGTACCCAGTTACAGGCTTGATAGGACAAGTAGTGGTTGAGGTTGTAGACAAGTGACTAATAGACTCTTCTGTGCAGGAGTGGCACCTAATGGCAAGATTGATGCATTAGTTTTAACATATAAAACTGGCAAAAACAAAAATGTGCGTGGGGCAAATCCCACAATCTGACAAGAACTCTGCTTAATTGTAAATTTATTTCCCAAAGTAACTAGCTTCTGTAAGGCACATAGAAGTAGTTTAGATCAAGGCTCATTTTCCTAATAGTTTTGTATGTGGACATGTGGGGAACATACACCGTTTTCCTAATTATAAGGAAAAAGCATAAATCAGCACATTGTATATAGTGTAAATGAAGCATTTCACTGATACATATCAGGTAGAATGGGGGAAAACTGAATGCTCAGAATGCTGTTGGGCCCAAGCAGAAATGTGTTAGGGAACATATCAAAGATCTGTTCTTGAGATATAGACCCTTTTGCCTCTAGATCATAGGTTCAAATCCAGCCCCAATTGATGGCAATAGAGTGATTATCTGAAGGCTGTCTAATGAACTATGTGAAATTTATTTTGTGGTCTCAGTCCGGTTCCCAGTGGACAGTACTCCAAACCCCCACCTTTTTGGCATTCTCATGAAAGAGGCCATGAAAATCAGTTACCCTGTTATCCATAGGTGTGGCCCCTCCAGATCAGAGTCAAGTCTTGTTGCTTGGGCAGCGTGGCACACATTGATCCTGTCCTGCAGATAAAGAACAGGATTCCTCAGGGCAGTCAATCAAGCACTTTTCAGGAGCAGAAAAGTCACACACAAAATGTTTTAGAAAAGGGTTACGGATGAATCAATTCCTCAGAAACAGAAAAGAAAATCTGTGACCCACATGCATAAAGAAGCCAGACCTCACTGCCAGAGGTTCCAGTGTTGGGTGCTTAGCAGGTCTGGCCACTTGGGAGCAAGATGCTACTTGGAGAAGGCATGGAGATGAGAAGTCAAAGAGGTTGGAAATTTCTTGAAACCAGGAGACTGGAGAATTTGTAGAGGCCTAAGAACAGGAGAGAAGTAGCCTCAGAAGTGGGTGAAACAGGAGATTGGGATATACTTGTAATTTTTGTAGTAGTTTGCGTGACCTTGGTTTTAGCACTTGGAGGGGCTGGGATTAGCTGTAGTGCTGGAGATTCAAAAGGATATTGGATATTCCTCTGGCGGATTAGGCAGCTGGATAGGAATCTCGAACTGTGTAGTTTTTGTTTTTTGTGTTTTTGTTTTTTAAATGGGGAAAAAATAGGCTTTGTAAAACTCAGTTTATAAAACCTGTTATGAACAGAATAGCTTTTATTACACTGATATATAAAATTTTAATTAACAGCATTGCCTTTTAGGAATAGGTCGAGAGAGGAAATTTTAACATAATCCTGGAGCCAATGTAAACTGCTCAGGACAGGAACCTTGTAATGTTTTATACTTCTTAAAGCATCCTGCACCTCAGTGGTATTTTATGAATAATTTTGTTAACCTACCAGTGTTTGTTGGTGCAAAAGAGCCAGAGAGTGAAGTTGATATGTATCTAAACTGAATGTTTATTTCGGTGGAGGAAGTGTTCTTCGGTCTTGTGAAAAATTTAGCTAGGGCATTATTTTTATTAATGAGACTTTCACTCGACGAAGTGGGTATTCACCCACGAAAGCTTATGCTCCAATACGTCTGTTAATCTATAAGGTGCCACAGGACTTTGTCGCTTCTACAGATCCAGACTAACACGGCTACCCCTCTGATACTTGTCACCTTGATAGTGTAGTATACTTTATTTTGCTTTATTTGAAGGGGAGTGATGGATAAGGAGGGAGGCTCAGAACTTGTTAAAGGAAAGGATAAAGGAAGTTCTCGTATGAATCCCTCTTAAAATTATAATCTCAACAAGTAACCTTAAGTGTACAAAATTATCTATCTGTACTAGCTATGTGTGTTCCTCATCTGAGTTGCCACTTGTAGGCAGTTTGGTCAGGTTTATTGCTGTTATGCAGATACATATAGAGATCTCTTTTTTTTTTTTTTGACCTTGACCAGTAGCATCTATTCTCTTTGTTTCTTTAGTTCTGAAGGATGAGATATTAATCATGCCTAAAAGCTGCTAAGACTTTTTATTATTGGTGTAGGCCCAGACTAATTGTAGTTCATTCGTAGGTTTTGCTAATGTAAAACTTAGTGTACTCCTTTAGGAGGACCTTATCACACTCCCATATGGAAAAGCTCCCATTGACTTCAGCAAGAGTTGAATCAAACCCTTAGTATATTGCTGCCATCACTCGCAAAATTTTTGGCTAACCCCGAATGCTGGCAGGTTAATGTACTCTCTTCCCCATCTTTGCCTTTATCATGAACAGGATTAATCATTGTAGTGCTTCTTAGAGAAACAAGGTGTTTGAAGTAATACCTTTTATTGGACCAACATTAGATATTACCTCAACCACCTTGTGTCTCTGATATCCTGGGGCTAATACAGCTACAACAGTAGTACTTTTTGTCAGCCTTCTTGCCAATACTCCATATCTTTTCAAACAGATCCAAAACACTCCAGCCACGTATCTAGTTCTGATTTCCACACTCCTGGGCTGTGTACTTTGCATTGACTTTGTGTTGTGTGTTCTTTTTGTTTGTTAAATCAATGGTATTGTTTTTAACTACAAAACCTACCATGATCATGCTCTAAGTACATAGACTTCCTTGCCATATAGATTCCAGCCCAAACTCTCAAGCCCTCCTCTAGATTGCCAACTGTGTCCAAGTCCTGGAAATTTTTCTTCTTGTATGGTAATTGAGGATTTACATACTGTGCCCTCTCTTTCTATAATGCTCTACTCTTGCCCTCAGAGAGGCTCCCACTTGACATGGATTTAGAAGTCAGTTTAAACTGTCTTTTAGAATATTGAATGTAGTTCGGTTCATTGTACAATACAACATATTTTAGATGGCACACTGTCTTTGGCTTGTTTGCATCATTAAAAGTATTTTGTGGAATAATTATAATTTGTGTGACTCTTCCATTCAGTGTTTTACGGATGAAATGTCTGTTTTTTGACTATTCAACTTTGTCCACTGGTGACCTGCAGTGATTAAATAAGCTTTGCAATGTATATACTAAATGTATTTATAATGTTTTGTTACATTTGATAAGGATAACATGTTCAGCAATTGTGAATAACTAAAGGATAAAGGTCTTCATATTAAGAATGTTTATAAAGAAATAGGTGAAAACTGCCCATTTAATGATTACAGATCATTAATATCAATGCAACGTCACAGTGTTTTTCTTTTATAAAGGGGATTAAAAATGCACCACTTTGACATTATTCCTTGAGTCTGTGTATTGTGTGTCCCAGCGGTGTGGCCTGTGTCTGAGTTAGACTCCGATCCTGAGTACATGCATGTGAGTAACTTTACACATGTGTACAGTATAAGTATTTTCAGGTTTATCTTAACCAAAGAGGAAGAGGTCTAGTGAAATAAAAATTACAATTAAATGTTTAAAAGAGATACTATCCCAACCTTTTAAAAAAATAGCATTAACTTGTTTTTAAAGTGTTGCTTAAATTAATTGCCTCTCTCCCTGCCCCCTCCCCCCAAAAAAAACCCCCTCCAGCCAAATAAAGACTTCTGTAAAGTCCATTTAGAAAGATAGGCTCATCATTTGTAACCTGGAAAGAAGTTTTAGATTGCAAGATAGAGTATAAAACCCCCATCATTTACATGGAAGTTTTAGACAAAAAATATAAAGTTAAAAAGAGAGAGCTTTGTAACTTCATGATGGACAGAGGTAAAAGCTGTAGCATCTGACACCGTTACATCAAGAAACAGGTCCCTCACCCCCTATTTCTCCTTCCTCTTTTCCTGAGGGTTTATTTTAACTAAAACTGCCAACTTCTCCGTATGCTTCTGCTAAACATACTGTTTTTAATCACAAGTTTTAAAAAAATAACCTATCCTAAACTTTTAAAAGTTTAACATGAAAAAACAGGGCATGGGGATAAGAAAACCCACAATGATTTTAGGACAGTTGTTCTCAACTGTGGTCTACCGTTTGTTCAGGGAAAGCCCCTGGTGGGCCGGGCCGCTTTGTTTACCTGCCGCATCCGCAGGTTTGGGCAGTTCCGGCTCCCACTGGCCGCGGTTCACCACTCCAGGCCAATGGGGGCTGCGGGATGCAGCGGACAGCACATCCCTGGGCCCGTGCCACATCCTGCAGCCCCCATTGGCCTGGAGCAGCAAACCACGACCAGTGGGAGCCGCAACCGGCTGAACCTGCGGATGGGGCAGGTAAACAAAGCGGCCCGGCCCGCCGGGGCTTTCCCTGAAGAAGCGATGGACCACAGTTGATAACCACTGTTTTAGGAGAACTTTGACAATGACTGCTGTCTCTTTTTAATGGAGCAGTTTTGTATCCAGTCTTTGTTGTGATTGAGCATGAGCAAGCATTCGTCATATGGAAACGCTCTCCATCTTCATGAGGCATTATTTCTCCATTGTTGTGCCAAATTTCTAATCACTTTTTCATGGGGTATCAGAAACAGTAAGTAAATAACATTAACAAAAGCACTGGGAGGATTGCATACTTGGTGATAGTTCTGTAGCAGTACCAGCAAAGCAGTAATCCCATTTTTTGTTTTTATCATCATATTGAAAGGTGCCTAAAGAATTAATTTTCCCACTCATGTACAACACTACATTTTTTACACAAGCTGTAACCCTAAATACTGTACAGCATTAAATAATACTGTAGAGGAGAGACCTGAGAAATTGTAGAGAACAGAGGTGTTATGGTCACTAAAGTCTTAGTGCAGAGCGACTGGAGGGAAATTAAAAGACACAGGTAAAATGGAAGGGTATGATTTAAGAGACTTGGAGAAAATAGTTGTGTGGTTCAGGAGTACTTTCTGCTGTTTCAGATCCCCACAGTGTATGTACCTACCACAGGCAGCTTTTGTCAGAGGCACAGACAGAATACCTTTTGGTTTTGATGAACTGTAACCTACCAACAGTATACAACATAAAAATATGAAAGTTAAGCATGTAGATGTTGTCGCCTTACCTCCTTTCCTTTTGATGCCTGTCCCCAGCCTGTTGGGATATAAATATGCATTGGACCAAAGTGAGAGTGACTCCATAGCCCAGGGGTTAAGGCTATATGTGGGAGACCCGGGGTCAAATCTTGCTAGTGCAATGCATATTTAATTATTTATACACAATGGAACATTTCCAATGGGATAGTTGGAGAGAGACTGATTCCAGAATAGCCCATAGCCCAGTCTATAGTGCATTTTTCTCAGAAGAGGGAGACCAAGTTTAAAATCTTTCTCCACCTCAGGTAGAAGGGGGTATTGACCCCAGCTCTCTCACATTACTCTAACCACCAGCCTAAATATTATTAGGGGCACTAACCACTACCACCTCCTCCTCCAGCTGTTGTGTGGGGTTAGCCTTACTCAGAGCACATCTACTCAATTGGGCCCCACAGGTGAGATAGCCGGGGGAATGCTTAATTTTCAGATCCCACTGGGGTTTAGGCATGAACAAGGCACCCAGCTGCCTAAGCTGAGATGACTGTGCATATGTTCACTAGCAGAAACGTAGGCAGCTGGGGACTTGAGCAGTGGAAACATGGGCACCTACAAGGTTAAGTGGCAGTTGAACGAGGATTCTGAGGATCTCAGTGATGCCTAAGGTGGCAATTAGACTCCTAAGTCCTTTTATGGATCTATCCCTAAATGCCATACTGACAGGAATCCATTAGGAAGGAAATCAATATTTTTGTCACTATTTGGCCCTTCATGGGACTAGTGGCAGAACAATAAAACTAGCAGGAGCCAGTGCACTTTTATTATGATTTCAGATGTACTTGGTGTATTGTTCTTAAAGTTGGTGGGCTGAAGAGATGATATGATGTGCTCTTACTCAGCAGACATTTAGATGATTACTAATATTGCTGAATATTAGTTCATAGATAACCGTTAATGACTTTCAGCAATGTACTGAGACACGTACCTGAGTAGTCTACATATTTGTATATTGGCTTGATTTTTTTTAATAATGTAAGCTCTCTGATTTGTAAGTATTTTGTGCTTTAAAAAAGACTATTATTATAAGACATTCCTGATTATAGAAGGTTTGTCATTGCAATCTATATGTTGTTTATTGTACATATGGGGGCAGGTCCTCAGCTCCATGGGTTTCAAATCATAGCTCCATGGACTTTAATGGAGTTATGTCAATTAACATCAATTGAGGATCTGCCCAAGTGACTCCAGGATGTTTGCATGTTCTCTTTGGCGTTTAAGATCTAGAGGCCCCAACAGGAGAAAAGAGAGGCTGAGTCTAATTCTGAAGCTACTGCATTACTCTAAACCCAGGAATCTGACAGGAAATCTGACAGGAAACTTAACTTCAGAGTATTCCAGGAACAGGTATGAAAATGTTCTTTATTGAGCCAGACGAATGATTCTGAGTGCCAAATCTTTGCTAGGATCTGTATGGGACACACAACAAAGATAGACTATTTCCCTAAGAACATGCAATCTAGAATAAAGAGGAAACCACTGTACACTGTGATGTATGTTTTAAAAAGAACCATCAGCTGTGTTTAAAACTATGGATGTGATGTACATTGCTGAAAAATATTTTTTCTGTTACTTAGTCCTCTTTGGAATAAATAAATAAATAATAATTTGCAAGGTAATAAAGACCCACACAAGTAAACTTCTTTGTAAATCATGAGTGAGAGCCAGCCTGTGTGTGTTCTCCCATTTAGAAAACTTCTAAAGTAAAGGTCTCTCAGAATAATTTTAGTGCATGGTTTTACACCAGGGCTGCTTGTTTTCCTCTCCCTTTCCTGCCGATTCATCTCCTCCCTTGGCTTCTGCACTCCACAAGGGAACAGTGTGGGCTATCTATTTGCAATGGAAAAACAGCTTAGTTGCATATGAAAAACAGATATTGTTGTGAAATATGTTTGCTCTTTATGAGTCATTGTCCATGAAGGTCAAACAAACACATCGTAGCAGAATAATCTTTTCTGGTGAGCAGAGCTCAGAATTACATGTTGGCTATCTGTGAAAACACTCTTAAGCCACTGCCTGCTAACTGCTCAAATGTCTTCCTAAGGAACATTACATCCAAGTGCAAGGTGCATTTCTTTGACGGTGCCTTCTCTAACAAATAAAATTAACGTAATTATAATATAAAACCCCCAAGAAGTCTAAAGCCCTATCAAAACAAGTGCACTTCACTGAAAGTGCTGCTTCTTCCAGGGAGAGGATAACAGAACAAACACACGTCAGGTGTTAGTCACATTGCTTAATGAACTATTGGAAAGCAAGACAAGGCAGGTGAGGTAATATCTCTTGAGTGGACTAACTACTGTTGGTGAAAGAGACAGTGCCCAGATACTACAGTGATGTGCACAGTAGAAGAAAGTAGAATTCCTTTTAATTTTAACAACAATGCTTTGGAAAGAGTTGAAATGTTTGACATTCAAGAATAGCATTAGACTATCCATGAATTTAGGGGCTGGCCAATGTAATTACTGTAGATTTGTATAAAGTGGGTGTTGTGTATTTCATAGGATAGCTCTGTGTGTAACTATTCTAACAATAGCATTTTGTAGAACAGTAATAAATTCTCAATAAAGCAAATTCCTGCACATACATTTTGTTCTCTTTAACTGCTATGCATAGTTTTTCCTCATCTGTTTTTGTGCCATCATGGCCTATTGGATTGTTGAATCTGACTGCTGTATGAATTGTTCTCCAACCAACAAACTTCCAAACACTTACTCAAACTAAACTACACAATGCCACAAGGAGAAATACATTTTTATGGTGAGAAATTGCAAAGTCCATATTAGTATCATTAAGGTTCTGTATTGTATTAGCACACAAAGTTCTTAACCGGTGCTTAGTGCTCTACAGTGCTGGGTGCTGTACAAACACAAAGCAAGAGAGAGCCCTGACTTGGAAGATTTACAGTCTAAAAGAAACAGAAACTGATGAATGGTTGGGGATGAGAATAGAACACAAACAAATGAATAGTGTGATGGCTGGCAGTTTAGGTAGCTACAACTGCAGTGATACCCAAAAGAGATTATCAGAGAGCTCAATAAACATCACAAGGCTCACTGGAGGAGGGGAAGTAGAGATGGTTGGGTGTGAACCATTAGTTCTAGTATATTCTCTCTGAACAGATCTTGATTTTTTAATAAATTGTTCATTTCTGAGTAATAAACACATTAAAGCAAATATATTTCAAATCTACAGGTCTTATCTAACACCTCAAAGATTATATAAAATGGGAAGCATTAAAATGGATCTGTGCTGAGGTGTTATTGAACAGTCGGTACCTTTAAACATACGTTCTGTGGCACTGGAGTGTAATTTTGCTTATTCTGGGAACAAAAAATGAGGCAAAGCATAGTCTTTACATACAAAAAATGAACACGTCTGTTGCTTTACTTGTGAAGCCCCCTGGGACTGAGGCTAGGGTGACCAGTGTGAAAAATTGGGACAGGGGATAGGGGGGTAATAGGAGCCTATATAAGAAAAAGACCCAAAAATCGGGACTGTCCCTATAAAATCTGGACATCGGGTCACCCTAACTGAGGCACACTTGTAAAAGTCAGTGCAAGGCTTACATTTGATGAAGGTGTAAACGGTTTTTCACCCATGTAAATGTTCCCTGCAAGTGGAAAATGTTGCTCACACAACCTATTGTTCCTTCCTGTTTGTCCTAGCCAAAGCAGTACATAGTGCTCTGGGAAGTGAGTGATGAGACCCAGCAAACTACTGGAAGGACTCCACAATTTTTTGGAGGGATCAGAGACAGGCAGAGTAGTGAGAGCCTGTAAAAAGTTTGGTTTAAGTGCCTTGCCCAGAATCACATAAGATGCTCTGTGGCAGAGGCAGGGATAGAATCCAGTTCTTCAGGGCAGCATTCAACTGCCTTAACCATGAGTGGAAGGGTGAGGTTCTGTGACCTGCAGTATGCAGGAGGTCAGACTAGATCCCTTCTGACCTTAAAGTCTATGAGATTAAAAAAAGCAGTCTGTGGTCCCTTGCTTTCAAACCCCTGGCTTGGGAGACAAAAGAATGCAAATCTGTTGCTGTGTGTAACTCATGAGATGTCCCTACAACTACTGTCTCTCTGCAGATAGTTCTCAGGGGAAGGACAGGGGCCCGTACAAGAACCTGAATGAACAGATGGTGCTAGGCACTAGACTTAGCGTAGCCACCTCTTACAATTGGCATTTTAGCCCCTGAGGGAGCTGCCATGACACCAGAAGCTCCACGTGCGCAGAGTTTCAGCTCTCTCCAGCGAAAACCCATCTGTGATTGCCTGACTTCCTTTCAGTTTCCTGACTCCTAAGGAAGAGCAGCCAATAAGGGCAGATGCAGGAGGCAGACAGAGCTCCCTCCCCTTCCCTCAGGATGGAATCTCCCATCATCCCATTCACACCCCCAGCATCTTGCACTAGCAGTTTTTACTATTTATATCCTTACTAGACCATTGACTTCTTTGAGCACTGTATAAAGTTGTGCTTAGAGGTATAGTAACAACCAATATGGTCACATCCTCATAAAATCCAGAAGCATTGCTTTGGTACTTGTAACAGGGTTGGACTCACCCCTGCGGCGCCTCCTGCTGGTATCTTCTGGGAATTAGCTCATCCAGCCTCTGGAGCACCCTCTGTAGGCTGGGGATCCGGCTGCCCACTCTCTGGCCCATGTCCCTCCCAGGACCTGGTGCCCCTTTAACTGGGGTGCTGCCCCCTGGCAGTACCCCACCAGTCTTACTTCTAGGGTCTCCCTTCCCTAGGGAAACCCCAACCCACTATCCCCACATTGCCTCAGTTGTAGGCTACTGCCAGTCACCAGCTAGCCCCCGCGCCCTGGGGCAGACTGCAGCATAAGCCACTCATCATCGGCAAGGTTGGGTCGGACCTGCTGCCTCGGCCTACCCATGGGTTACCCCCTGCAACCCCTGTACCTATTCGGCCTAACACTAACCCACAGCCTGGGGCTTTCCTAGCCGGAGCTCCCCAGGCCCTTCCCCAGCCCTGCTCCAATCTAGGTACTTGGTCAGGTCCCTACAGCCCAGCCCTTCCCTCTCTAAAAACAGAGAGAGTATGTTTGCTTCAGACCCACTGCCGTCTTATAAGGGCCAGCTGGGCCCTGATTAAACTGGCCCCAGCTGTGGCTGCTTTGAATCAGCCCAGCTTTCAGCCTCAGCCCTCCCCCAGGGCTATTTCCAACCCCTCAGGGCAGGAGCAGGGTGCCACCCAGCAACGCAGAGGAAGATCGGTCAGTCTGCTCAGGCTGCCTTGCTGGCTGGACGGACCTCTCTCCCTTCTTGGGCTGCTGCTGGCAGCTGGCTGGTTGGAGTGCTCCTTCCCTAGACTGCTGCTGAGCGCATGAGTCCCACTCCTCCCACTGTCCCGCCCCTGCCACCTCGTGCTCCGGGCCCCTTGCCCCCTGGCCCTGCCCCTGTCGACCGGCCCTCCACCTCCACCTCGGAGGGCTGGGCGCTCGTCCGGGGGAAGCGCGGCGCCCGCAAGTTGCGGACCCGATCCCTCCCCTCTGATGAGGAGGGAGAGGAGGCCCCCCGGAAGGTCCTGCGGGGGGCTAGAGTCGTTTCATCTTCTGCCGCGCCCCCGGACAGAGCCCCGCTGGGGACATTAGCCATTGCGGCCATGGCAGCGGACGGTAATGCCCCCATCCCCTGCCTGAGGAGGTGTCTGCATCGGTTCCCGCGGCCCCTATGCCACCTGCGCCCCCCGCCGTCGCTGCTGTTGGTGCGCTTCTGGCCCCCGCGACCGGCGGGGAGGCTGCCGAGGCCGTGGGGACTGGCGTCACCTCCTTTTTTGACGAGATCGAGGCCCTGGGTCTGACCCCGGTTACTCAGGGGGAGGACGACCCTCCGCCAGCGGGCCTCGATCTGGGCGGCGGCTTGCCCCCGCCGCCCCCGCCCCCCTCTTCCTGCCCCTCGCCCCCGCCCGTTACACCTGCTCTGGTCCTTGGAGCGCCCCTAGACCTCCCTGGTTGCCCGGCCGAGGATGGCGCTTTGTCCGAGGCCGCCGGGCCCCTAGGGGCGGCGGCCGGCGCCGAACGGCCGGGCCCCGGACCTCTGGGCGCACCCTTTACCACCTGGCCAGAGCGGGTGGCTTCTCCCTCAGAGGGGGGCCATGCCGAAGTGTCCACCGTGCCTGGCGCCGTGGCTACAGGGGACCTGCACAGTGTCGCTCCCGAGCCCGGCGTCAGTGCAGGCCCCCCTCTGGTCCCCACCCCCTTGGCCCCACCCCCTGGTCGAGAGGAGCCGCACCCCGGCGGCTTAGCTGCCGGGGACCTTGAACCTACCTTTGCCCCCGCCCCTGCCCCTTTCCCTGCTCCTGATCCCCCTCCAGGACCAATTCCGGGTCCAGCCCCTGTCCCTGTTCCTGTTCCCACCCCTTCCCTTGTCCTGGTCCCTGTCCTGGCCCCTGACCCCGCTCCCGCCCCAACCAACTTGCCTGGTCCCTCTCCTTCTACCTCCCATGTTGCTGCCGCCCCCGAGGTCATCTCGTTTCCGCTCTCTGCGGCCGACCTTCCGGGGGCGGGTTTCGTGTCCCCTTTCCCGCATGTACTAGGGGCTGTCTTATTCCCTCCGCCGCCCCCATCTGTGCCGGGGATGGGGACGGGTTGCCCGGCGCAAATGCGCCGGGGCTCCGCCCCTTGTTTGCCCATCCCCACAGGCCGCGAGGACCTTCCAGGGGCCCCACCGGAGGACGGCAGCGCGATGGCTGCCACGTCGCCCTCCGCGCTGAAGGAAGAGCTGCGCCGCTTCCTCCAAGACACCCGAGGCTCCCAGAACAAGGTGCAGCTCGCCCTCCTGCGCTGGGGTGACTTCCACCTCGTCCTCCGGGCCGTGAGGGCCCTTCTGGGGGAGGGGAGGGGGACCGGGAGGCAGGGCATCACGGCCTACCGGCGGGCCCGCAAGTTCCGCGACTCCCTGACCACCCATGGGGTGGAACGGGGGCTGTTGCAGGGCCCGCTGGAGGCCGTCGATCTCCCTGCCCGCGAGGATCCACCCCAGCCCTCCCAATGACAGGCACGAAATTTGCCTCTTTAAACACCAGGGGCTGTAGCGTGGGTCTCCGCAGGAACCAGGTGCTCTCCTTCCTTCGGGAGGGGGGGTACTCTGTGATCTTCCTGCAGGAGACCCACACGGTTCCAGCCGTCGAGGCTTGCTGGCGGCTGGAGTGGGGGGACGAGGTTTATTTCAGCCACCTCGGCGCTCGTTCGGCCGGGGTGGCCACCCTGTTCTCCCCCGAGCTACGGCCCGAGGTGCTGGGGGTAGCCGAGGTTGTGCCGGGCCGCCTGCTGCACGTCCGGGCCCGCGTAGAGGGGCTTGCCCTCAATTTGATCAATGTTTACGCCCCAAATGCGGGCCCGGACCGAGTGTGCTTCTATCAGCAGGCGGCGGCCTTCCTCGGCACCCTGGATCCTCACGAGTGCCTGGTCCTGGGCGGGGATTTCAACACCACCCTTGAGGACCGGGACCGCGCAGGACTCGAGACGTCCCAGGCAGCCGCAGGCGTCCTCAGGGAGATCGTAGACCATCACTCCCTGGTGGACGTCTGGCGCGACCACCACCCGGACGATGCCGTCACCTTCACCTATGTCTGGGTGGGGGAGGATGGGTCGTGCCGCTCCCGGTTGGACCGGATCTATTTTTCTCGCTTCCATCTGGCACGAGCCCACGCCTCCGGCGTCCGGCCGGCCCCGTTCTCGGATCACCACTTGGTGTCCGTGACGGCCTCCCTCTGTTCGGAGAGGCCGGGGCCGGCCTATTGGCACTTCAACAACAGTTTGCTGGAGGACGTGGGCTTCGTTGCGTCCTTCCGGGAGTTCTGGCTGGCCTGGCGGGAGCAGCGGCGCGCCTTTCCCTCGGCGCGGCGATGGTGGGATGTGGGGAAGGTGCGCGCACGGCTCTTCTGCCGCGACTACACCCGGGGCGCCAGCCGGCGGAGGGATGCGGCGATAGGGCAGCTGGAGCGGGAGGTCTTGGAGCTAGAGAGGCGTCTGGCCTCCGGCCCCGAGGATCCACCCCTCCGCGTAGCGTACTGGGGGAAGCGGGAGGAGCTCCGGACCCTGGAGGACCACCGGGCCCGGGGCGCTTTTGTTCAATCCCGCGTCCGTCTCCTTCGGGAGATGGATCGCGGCTCCCGCTTCTTCTACGCCCTGGAGAAACGGAGGGGGGTTAAACAGCACGTCACCTGCCTCTTGGCGGAGGACGGCACCCCCCTCACGGATCCGGAGGAGATGCGGGGAAGGGCCAGGGCCTTCTACGCTCATCTTTTCTCCCCGGATCCGACCGACGCCGAAGCCTGCCGGGTGCTCTGGACCGAGCTCCCGACGGTCAGCACGGGTGACCGGGACCGGCTGGAGCTGCCTCTCTCTCTAGCCGAGTTCTCGGAAGCCCTCCGCCGCATGCCCACCAACAAGTCTCCGGGCATGGACGGGCTGACCGTGGAGTTCTACCGCGCGTTCTGGGACGTCCTCGGCCCGGACCTTGTCGCTGTCTGGGCCGAGTCCTTGCAAAGCGGGGTCCTCCCTTTTTCGTGCAGGCGAGCCGTGCTCGCCTTATTGCCGAAAAAGGGGGACCTCCGCGACTTACGGAATTGGCGTCCCGTCTCGCTCCTCAGCACGGACTATAAGGTCGTAGCGAAGGCCATCTCGCTGCGGCTGGGGTCCGTGCTGGCGGACGTGGTCCACCCCGACCAGACCTACACCGTCCCGGGCCGGACCATCTTCGACAACCTGTATCTGGTCCGGGACCTTTTAGAGCTGGGGCGTAGGGATGGTCTGTCGTTCGCCCTCCTGTCCCTGGACCAGGAGAAGGCGTTCGACAGGGTGGACCACGGGTATCTCCTGGGCACCCTGCGGGCGTTTGGCTTCGGGCCCCAGTTTGTGGGCTTTCTCCAGGTGCTGTACGCTTCTGCGGAGTGTCTGGTCAGGCTCAACTGGACCCTGACCGAGCCGGTCAGCTTCGGGCGGGGAGTGCGGCAGGGGTGCCCCCTCTCGGGCCAGCTGTACGCTCTGGCCATCGAGCCCTTCCTCTGTCTCCTCCGCCGGAGGTTGACGGGGTTGGTGCTTCGAGAACCGGGGCTGCGGCTGGTCCTGTCAGCGTACGCCGACGATGTGCTCCTCGTGGTCCAGGACCCGGGCGACTTGGTGCGGGTGGAGGCTTGCCAGACGGTGTACTCGGCGGCCTCCTCCGCCCGGGTCAACTGGGTCAAGAGCTCTGGCCTGGTGGTCGGGGACGGGTGGCAGGCGAGCTCCCTCCCACCCGCGCTTCAGGCCATCAGGTGGAGCGCGGGTCCGCTGCTCTATCTGGGCATTTACCTTTCCGCCACGCATCCGTCTCCGCCGGAGAACTGGCACGGTTTACAGGGCAGGGTGTCGGAGCGGCTCCGGAAATGGACAGGACTACTCTGGTGCCTCTCCCTCTGCGGGAGGGCACTGGTACTCAATCAATTAGTCCTGTCCATGCTCTGGCACCGGCTCAACACCCTGAGCCTGGCCCCGGGGTTCCTTGCCAGTCTCCAGAGGCTCGCCCTGGAGTTTTTCTGGCCGGGACTGCACTGGGTCTCCGCAGGGGTCCTGAGTCTCCCCCTGGAGGAGGGGGGACAGGGCCTGGTCTGCCTGCGCAGCCAGGTCCACGTCTTCCGCCTCCAGGCCCTGCAGAGGCTCCTTTATGGTACAGGTAGTCCGGCGTGGAGCACGTTGGCGCACGCCTTCCTCCGCCGCCTCCGAGGGCTCCGATACGACCGGCAGCTCTTTTTTCTCCACCCGAGCGGCCTTCCGCGAGACCTCTCCGAGCTGCCGGTCTTCTACCAGGACCTCCTCCGGACCTGGAAGCTCTTTTCGGCGACCAGGTCCTTTGGGGCCACCGAGGCGACGGATCTCCTCGCGGAGCCCCTGCTACACAATCCCAATCTACGTGTGCAGGTGGCAGAGTCTCCCTCGGTGCGCCGGAGGTTGGTCCTGGCGGAAGCCACCAAGGTCGGAGACCTCCTGGACTACAGCACGGGGGACTGGGTGGATCCCCGTGCGCTCGGACGGCGCATGGGGCTCTCCACCCAATGGATCCCCCGGCGCGTACTCCGGGAGGTGGAGGCCGCCCTGTTACCCGGGTCTCTCGATTTCCTGCGGTGAGCCCTGCGAGAGGGCGCTCCCCGCCTGCCCCTCACCCCGGGCCCTCCGGATATTTTTCTTGGGCCCCTGTTCCGCGAGCCCCCCCGGCCTCCCTGTACCCACGCCCCGAGCCAGCTGCGCACCCTGCAGCCGGTCCGGTTTCAAACCGCGCCCAGAGCCCATCTGTACACGCTCGTGCTTCACACACTACATTTCCTCACCCTCGTGTCCCACCTCGATACTAAATGGCGGGACTATCTGCCATCTAAGGAGGGTGAGGAGCGCCGGTGGACCAGCCTGTATTCCACCCTGGTTCCACGGCCCGCCGGGGATATTGGCTGGAGGCTCCTTCACGGAGCCGTGAGCACGGGCGTGTACCTGGCGCGGTTCACCCCAATCCCCGAGGCTTGCCCATTCTGCGGCATGAGGGAGGACCTGGCGCACGCCTACCTCGAGTGCGCCAGGCTGCAGCCCCTATTTTGGCTCCTCCAGAACCTCTTGCTGAGGTTCTGGCTGCACTTTTCCCCACACCTGTTCCTTTATGCACACCCTGTCCGTGGCCCCACGAAGTCGCGAGACCTCCTCGTCAACCTCCTCCTGGCTCTGGCAAAAGTGTCCATCTACAAGACCAGGAGGAGGATGCTAGACGAGGGGGAGCTCTGCGACTGTGGGGCCTATTTCCGATCTTCCCTAGTGTCACGGGTCCGGGCAGAGTTCCACTGGGCAACGTCCGCTGGCTCCCTCGACAGCTTTGAGGAGCAGTGGGCGCTGTCCGGGGTTCTCTGCTCGGTCTCCCCACCCGGCCTCCTCATTATGAACCTCTGACCCCCACTCCCGTCCCTGTTTTTCATTAGTTGTCCCCCGAATCCATTTGGTCCCTGGGTCCAGTGGTCCCTCCCGCTAGGCTGGGGGAGGGGCCTTTAGAAGTGGGCGGGCTTATACCTACCCACACCTTGGGTTCCAATAGGCTTGACTTCTCTCTAGCTGCCCTACTGGCTGGAGCTCCTTCTCCCACCCTCGGACTGCTGCTGCTGCTGGCTGGTTGGAGTGCTTCTTCCCTGGACTGCTGCTGAGTGTGTGAGTGAGTGGGGGGAGGGGGCCCTGCTGACCTGCCCCCCCCTTCCCCTCCCACCTCTGGAAGGAGGAGCTAGGGCCCCTCTACTACTACCACCTGTGGGGGGCCCTTCCTGCCTGGCTACCAGGGTTGCTGGAGCTGCTGCAGTTGGTGCTGCGTTTGACCTGGGGACCTCCTGGAGCCTAGAGGAGGAAGAGGACTGGGAAGACCACCGGCTGCTGGGGGAGCACACGGAGACTCTGGAGACCACTGTGGAGGGGGCCGTTACCGACTGAGTGACTTTCAACCTGCGCTTTTGTGGTGAGGGGTCCTGACTGTGTGTGGGGACACAGGGGGTGTGGTGTGGAGCCTGCCCCCTGGTTCATCGGTGTCCCCCCGCCTCCAAACCCCCACCACCACCGCTGCCCCCTCCACCGCCCCCACTGGCTGCTCACCATCTGCTTCCAGCTCCTGCCTCCAGGTTTCAGCTGCTTGCCTGGCCTGCCACACCCGTTTCCACCGTTTGGGCCTGCAGCAGCCAGCCGGCCAACC
This sequence comes from Macrochelys suwanniensis, assembly GCA_033296515.1. Classification (NCBI taxonomy): domain Eukaryota; kingdom Metazoa; phylum Chordata; order Testudines; family Chelydridae; genus Macrochelys; species Macrochelys suwanniensis. Next base: position 38,228,994 of record CM065777.1, read on the forward strand.
ATTGACTTTTCTGCAAGCGCACGTGGGTGCACGAGCTTCCCCCCCCGGACTACCCCCCCAGCTTTGCCCCTTGCTGCCTGCCCCGTTTACCCCTGAAGCTGATTGCCCCCCCCATACCTTTTGTCCCAGCCCCTTATTAGCTTCAGTGTGTCCCAGCCCCTTATTAGCTTCACCCTGCCCCGCCCTTCTCCTGCTGTAGCCTGGTTTGTTTGCCCTGGCCCGGCCTAACAGCTAGCCCCTTGTTCCCTCTGCCTGTTCCCAGCCTGTTCATTCCCCTGCCTTTGCGGCCCTCCTGGCCCTGATTTGCCCCTCCCTTTGTGTGCCCATGCCCCCTCCCGTGCGCTTGAGCTCCCCCCGTTTCGGTTGATCACTGCACCCCCTTGATGTTATTGCAACCTTCCCTCCCCTAGTGCAGCTAGAGGAGCCGGAATTCCACCTTCTGTCGGTGACTGACACCCTCCCTGAGTCCTTGCTAGCCCCCTATCTGCCCCCCCTCCATTTTGGCACCCTCCTCCCCTGCCCACAGCCTAGCGGGGAGGAGTGGTTGACCTGCTTCCCTTCCCCCTCCACTTTTTGTCCAGTGTCTCTCACCCTCCCTTACAGCCAATCATGGCGGGTGGGATCCCTGTGGCGGACCCTGTCCCCCCTCATCCGCCTGCCTCCCCGCCGTCCCCCCTAGCCTCCACCTCGACTGCCGCTGCCAGACCGCCTTCTCTCGCCCCTGTAGGGGCGCCGGCAGCGACAGGCAACGGGGTGACCTCCGCTGCTGCCACGTCCCTCGCCTCCTCTGATTCTAGGGGAACACCCCCAGCTGGCGGGAAGGGGCAGGGAATAAAGAAGGGAAAGAGCCCCGCTAAAAAGAGTAAGCCCTCCATGGCAGGGACTACCCCCACTGCCGCGGCCCCGCCACCGGCTGCGGCGTCCCTCCCTGTAATTCCCTTCACCAGCACCGCGGGCGCCCCCCCTCCTGCCCCCAGAGCATATGCCCGGGTGGCGGCGGCCCCCCCGCCAACTGCTAAGTCATCTCTCCCAGCCACCGCCTCTGTTACCATCCCTAGTGGCCGGGGCCCCTTCCCCACCTTGACCAGGAGGCACGGCATCCGCTGCCACCTGGTGCCTGCCTCGCCCCACATCGAAACCTACGTGCGGGCGTTGGCGAGGGTGGTGGGGCCCACGGCCATCGTGGCGGCCTCCAAGATGTACAGCAAGGTGGTATTCTTCCTTGCATCGGAGGCCGCCGCTCAGGAGGCGGTGGAAAAGGGCCTGGCGGTGGGGGGCGTATTCGTCCCCCTGGAGCCGCTGGAGGACCTGGGTGTCCGCATAGTCCTGACTTCCGTCCCGCCCTTCCTGCCCAATGCTGCCCTATTGCCTGACCTCTCCACCCTGGGGAAACCTGTTGACATCCTCAGCCCTCTCTCACTGGGCTGCAAAGACCCCACCCTCCGCCACATCCTCTTGTTCCGCGGGCAGGTGCATCTTCAACTGCCGCCGGCGGCACGTGGCGGGGAGGTGCTCGAGGGGTCTTTTCTGGTCCCCTACCAAGGGGCCCATTACCGGGTGCATTATTCGACGGGGGAGGCCCGGTGCTACCTCTGCCGGGCGCTGGGGCACGTCCGGAGGGACTGTCCCTTGGCCCGGCAAGAAGGAGCATCCGGGACCCCCGAGCCCCGGCAGGGTGCCGGCCCCGTCATCGCCGATGCCCTTGACCGCCCGGCGCCCAGAGCCGCCCCTCCTCCTTCCCAGTCCACTGCTGCTCCCGCTTGGGCCCTGGGGATGCCCCCCCAGCGCGCCCAGACGAGCGGGAGAGCCCCGCCTCTGTTGTACGCGCTCTGGCGGGGCCCGTGGAGGAGGGTGCGGTAGGGGTAACGCCAGGTGTGGGAAATGGCCCGCCCCAGAGGGAGTCTGTCCCCCCTTGTGCTGCCCCGCCGTTACCTCCCCGAGTCCCCAAACCATCATCCTTGCCCCCTGACCCAACCCCTGTCAACCAGCCCACAGACGTTGCCATGGAGGGCTGGACACTCATACAGGGAAAGCGAGGCAAGCGGAAGGCTCGAGCTCCGCTCCTGCCATCGGATGTGGAGGCCCCCCGGAAAACCAGGAAGGGGGGCACCGTTGCCGAGCCCTCTGCTTCCCCCCCGGGTGGAATTTGTCCACCACTACTGGCAAGGGCAGACGTGGCAGCACCGGAAGGCGGCACTGCCCCTCCGATGGAGTCCCTTCCTACACAGTCCTCTGCTGGAGCCCTTCCTGCCCCCTTGCCTGCTGAAGCCCCTGCGGGCCTCGAAGCGAGCGTTGCCCCGGGCGCTGGCGGGGAGGGCCCCGGGGTGGTGGGGGGTGATCTCCCCTCTATCTACGAGGAGATCGAGGCCCTGGGTCTGACCCCGGTTACCCAGGGGCAGGATGACCCTCTGCCAGCGGGCCTCGACCTGAGCGACCTCACCCCGGACCCCCCTTCCCTGTGCCCCCTCCCTATAGTCCCTGCCTCCTCTCCTACCTCTGAGGGTCCCCTGGACTCTGACCTACCTGGCCGTGGGTGGCACTCCTCTGATGGCCGCCGAGCCCGCTGTGGCGACGGCCAGTGCTTTGCGGCCGGGACCCGAGTTACCAGGGGTCTCCCTCGTTGGCGCGGAGCAATCGACTTCCTTCCCGGGAGGGGACCCCGCTAACCATTCTCGATCTGATGATGCCGTGGCGGTATCACCTGCCATTGAGCCTGAGCCCGGCATCACTGGGGCCCCCGTTCCCACCCCTCAGAGCCCTGAACCCGATGGAGAAGAGCCACCTCCCGGCGTCCCAGCTACTGGGGCCCTGGATCTGGCCTCTATTCCTCACCCCAACCCTACTCCCGACCCCTGCCCTGCCCCTACTCCCGATCCCATCCCTACCCCCTCCACCTCTCGCGATGCTGTTGCCGCCCCTGGGGCAGTCTCCTTTCCTTTCCCAGAGGATGACCCCCAGGGAGCGGCCTTTGTGTCTCCCTGTCCCGACCCTCTAGGGGTTGCTATCTTCCCTCCGCCACCCCCCTTTGAGACGGGGTCTGAGGCGGGCCACATGGTGCCAGCCCATCGGGCGCTACGTCGCGGGTCCGCCCCTTGCCTGTCCCTCTCGGTGGGCCACGGGGCTGTGTCAGGGGCCCTAGTGGAGGACGACCAGGGGCCAGTGACCCCGCCCCCCCGTGAGCTGCGAGACGAGCTGCGGGCGTTTCTAGAAGATGTCCGCAGCTCCCGCAACAAGGTACAACTCGCTCTCCAGCGCTGGGGGGACTTTAATCACATCCTCCGGGCCACGAGGGCCCTCATGGGGGAGGGTAAAGGGACCGGGAAGCAGAGTGCCGCGGCTTACCACCGGGTCCGCACCTTCCGCGACTCCCTGCTTACCTTTGGGGTAGGTCACGGTTTGCTGCGCGGCCCAACGGGGGCCACGAGCATCCCCGCTGATGAGGATCCCCCCCAGCCCTCCTCATGGCACCTGTCACCTTTGCCACATTAAACACCCGGGGCTGCAGGATGGGTCTCCGCAGGTGCCAGGTGCTCTCCTTCCTTCAGGAGGGGGGGTACTCTGTGGTTTTCCTGCAGGAGACCCACACGGATCCGGCCGCCGAAGACAGCTGGCAGCTGGAGTGGGGGGATAGAGTTTACTTTAGCCATCTTACGGTTCGCTCAGCTGGAGTGGCTACCCTGCTCTCCCCCGACCTCCGGCCTGAGGTGCTGGGGGTTACCGAGGCTGTGCCGGGTCGCCTGCTGCACCTCCGGGTCCGCATGGAGGGGCTAGTGGTCAATCTTGTTAACGTCTATGCCCCGACATCGGGCCCGGAGCGGCTGTGTTTTTATCAGCAGGTGTCCGCCTTCCTCGGCACTTTGGATCCTCACGAGTGCCTGGTCCTGGGCGGGGACTTTAATGCTACCCTCAAGGAGCGGGACCGCTCGGGGACCGAGCAGAGCCCGGCCGCCGCGGACGTCCTCCGGGAGATTGTCGACCATCACTCCCTGGTGGAGGTCTGGCGCGACCACCACCCGGACGACATTTCGACCTTTACCTATGTCCGGGTGGAAGCCCATCAGTCGCACCACTCCCGGTTGGACCGTACCTACTTGTCCCGCTTCCACCTTTCCCGAGCCCACTCCTCCGACATTCGGCCGGCCCCTTTCTCAGATCACCACCTAGCCACCGTGACGGCCTCTCTCTGTGCGGAGAGGCCAGGGCCGGCCTATTGGCATTTCAACAACAGCTTGCTGGAGGATGTGGGCTTCGTGGCGTCCTTCCGGGAGTTCTGGTTGGTCTGGCGAGGGCAGCGGCGCACTTTTCCCTCGGCGCGGCGGTGGTGGGACCTGGGGAAGGTGCGCGCCCGGCTCTTCTGCCGTAACTACACTCGGGGCGCCAGCCGACGGAGGGATGCGGTGATAGAACAGTTGGAGCGGGAGGTCTTAGAGCTAGAGAGGCGTCTGGCCGCCAGCCCCGAGGATCCATCCCTCTGTGGGGCGTGCCAGGAGAAGCGGGAGGAGCTCTGGGCCCTCGAAGACCACCGGGCCCGGGGCGCTTTTGTTCGATCCCGCATCCGCCTCCTTCGGGAGATGGATCGCGGCTCCCGCTTCTTCTACGCCCTGGAGAAAAGGAGGGGGGCCAAGAAGCACGTCACCTGCCTTCTGGCAGAGGACAGCACCCCCCTCACGGATCCGGTGGAGATGTGCGAGAGGGCCAGGACCTTCTACGCCAACCTTTTCTCCCCGGATCTGACCGATGCCACTGCTTGCAGAGTGCTCTGGGACGAACTCCCAACGGTCAGCGCGGGTGACCGGGACCGGCTAGAGCTGCCTCTCTCTCTGGCCGAGTTCTCGGAAGCCCTCCGCCGCATGCCCACCAATAAATCTCCGGGTATGGACGGGCTGACCGTGGAGTTCTACCGCGTGTTCTGGGACGTCCTCGGCCCGGACCTCGTCACCGTCTGGGCCGAGTCCTTGCAGAGCGGGGTCCTCCCTCTCTCGTGCAGGCGAGCCGTGCTCGCCTTACTGCCGAAGAAGGGGGACCTCCGCGATTTACGGAATTGGCGTCCCGTCTCGCTCCTCAGCACGGACTACAAACTTGTAGCCAAGGCCATCTTGCTGCGGCTGGGGTCCGTGCTGGAGGACGTGATCCACCCAGACCAGACCTACACGTGTCCCGGGCCGTACCATCTTTGATAACTTGTATCTGGTCCGGGATCTCTTGGAGCTTGGGTGCAGGGGGAGGTTGTCGTTCGCCCTCCTGTCCCTGGATCAGGAGAAAGCGTTCGACAGGGTGGATCACGAGTATCTCCTGAACACTCTGCGAGCGTTTGGTTTCGGACCCCAGTTTGTGGGTTTTCTCCAGGTGCTGTACGCTTCCGCAGAGTGTCTGGTCGGGCTCAACTGGACCCTGACTGAGCCGGTCAGCTTCGGGCGTGGAGTACGGCAGGGGTGTCCCCTCTCGGGCCAGCTGTACGCTCTGGCGATCGAGCCCTTCCTCTGTCTCCTTCGCAGGCGGTTGACGGGGTTGGTGCTGCGGGAGCCGGAGCTGCGGCTTGTCCTGTCGGCGTACGCCGACGATGTGCTCCTCGTGGTCCAGGACCCGGGCGACTTCGTGTGGGTGGAGGCTTGCCAGACGATCTACTCGGTGGCCTCCTCTGCCCGGGTCAACTGGGTCAAGAGCTCTGGCCTGGTGGTCGGGGACGGGTGGCAGGCGAGCTCCCTCCCACCCACGCTTCAGGCCATCAGGTGGAGTGGAGGTCCGCTGCTCTATCTGGGCGTTTACCTTTCCGCCACGCATCCGTCTCCGCCGGAGAACTGGCACGGTTTACAGGGCAGGGTGACGGAGCAGCTCCGGAAATGGACAGGACTACTCCGGTGCCTCTCCCTTCGCGGGAGGGCACTGGTACACAATCAACTAGTCCTGTCCATGCTCTGGTACCGGCTCAACACCCTGGTCCCGGCCCCGGGTTTCCTGGCCGACCTCCAGACGGCGATTCTGGAGTTCTTCTGGCCAGGACTGCACTGGGTCTCTGCAGGGGTCCTCCATCTGCCCCTGGAGGAGGGAGGGCAGGGCCTGAAGTGCCTGCGCACTCAGGTCCGTGTCTTCCGCCTCCAGGCCCTGCAGAGACTCCTTTATGGCGCAGGTAGTCCGGCGTGGAGCGTACTGGCGCACGCCTTCCTGCGCCGCTTCCGAGGGCTCCGGTATGACCTGCAGCTCCTTTATCTCGATCCGAGGGGCCTTCCGCGAGACCTCTCCGGGCTGCCGGTCTTCTACCAGGACCTCCTCCGGACCTGGAAACTGTTCTCAACGACCAGGTCCGTGGCGGCCACCGGGGTGGCAGATCTCCTCGCGGAGCCCCTGCTACACAACCCCCAGCTTCGTGTGCAGGCGGCGGAGTCCCCCTCGGTGCGCCAGAGGTTGGTCCTGGCAGAAGTCACCAGAGTCGGAGACCTCCTGGATTACGACCGGGGAGACTGGCTGGATCCCCTGACGCTTGCTCAGCGCATGGGGCTCTCCAGACCTCGTACTCCCCGGCGCGTACTCCAGGAGGTGAGGGCCGCTTTGCCACCCGCTGCTTGGGTCTACCTCGACCGGGTCCTACGCGAGGGCACGCCCCGCCCACCCTCCACCCCAGGCCCTCCGGACCTTTTCATCGGGCCCCTGCCCTGTGGCCCCAACCGGCCCCCCCGCCCCTTCTCCATGAGCCGGCTGCACACCTTGCAGCCGGTCCGCGTTCAAACCGCGCCACGGAAGCATCTCTACACGCTCGTGCTCCACACCCTTCATTTCCTCGCCCCCGTGTCCCACCCCAACACAAAGTGGCGGGACCTTCTACCACCTCTAGAGGGTGAGGAGCCCCGGTGGGCCAGCCTCTATTCCACCCTGATACCGAGGCCCACCGGGGATGTCAGCTGGTGACTCCTTCATGGGGCCATGAGCACGGGCGTGTATTTGGCGCGGTTTACCCCTGTCCCAGATACCTGCCCCTTCTGTGGTGTGAGGGAGACCCTGGTGCATGTTTACCTGGAGTGCGCCAGGTTGCAGTCCCTATTCCGGCTCCTCACCAATATTTTGTTAAGATTTTGGCTGCACTTTTCCCCTCACCTCCTTCTCTATTCACTCCCTATCCGTGGCCCGACAAAGTCACGGGACCTCCTGGTCAATCTCCTCCTGGCCCTGGCTAAATTGGCCATCTATACAACCAGGGAGAGGAGGTTGGCCGATGGAGGCTCCGGTGCCTGTGGGGCCTGTTTCCGATCCCTTGTCCGTTCACGCATCCAAGCAGAGTTCCTCTGGGAGGCGTCCACTGGCTCCCTTGATGCCTTTGAGGAGCAGTGGGCACTGTCCGGGGTTCTCTGCTCGGTGTCCCCGTCAGGCTCCCTTCTTTTAACCCTGTGACCGCACCCCTGACCCTGTTATTTCATTAGTTGTCCCCTGGACTCATTTGGATTCCAGGTCCTGTGGATCCTCCCCTTAAACTGGGGGGGGGGGGTCCTTTAGCAGTGGGCGGGCTTCCGCCTGCCCACTTCCCGGAACCCAATAGGTACAGAGGGGAAGGTCGGTCAGTCTGCTCAGGCTGCCTTGCTGGCTGGACGGACCTCTCTCCCTTCTTGGGCTGCTGCTGCTGCTGGCTGGAGCCCTTCCTTCTCTCTAGCTGCCCTGCTGGCTGGAGCTCCTTCTCCCACCCTCGGACTGCTGCTGCCACTGGCTGGTTGGAGTGCTCCTTCCCTGGACTGCTGCTGAGTGCGTGAGTGAGTGAGGGGGGGGGGCCTGCTGACCTGCCCCCCCCTTCCCCTCCCACCTCTGGAAGGAGGAGCCAGGGCCCCTCTACTACTACCACCTGTGGGGGGCCCTTCCTGCCTGGCTGCCAGGGTTGCTGGAGCTGCTGCTGTTGCTGCTGCGTTTGTCCTGGGGACCTCCTGGAGCCTAGAGGAGGAAGAGGACTGGGAAGACCACCGGCTGCTGGGGGAGCACACAGAGACTCTAGAGACCACTGTGGAGGGGGCCGTTATGGACTGAGTGACTTTCAACCTGCGCTTTTGTGGTGAGGGGTCCTGACTGTGTTTGTGGGGACACGTGGTGTGGAGACTGCCCCCTGGTTCATCTGTGTCCCCCTGCTTCCAAACCACCACCGCTGCCCCCTCCACCTCCCCCACTGGCTGCTCACCATCTGCTTCCAGCTCCTGCCTCCAGGTTTCAGCTGCTTGCCTGGCCTGCCACGCCCGTTTCCACCGTTTGGGCCTGCAGCAGCCAGCCAGCCAATCACTGACTTTTCTGCAAGCGCACGTGGGTGCACATGCCCCCCCCCCCGCTCTGGACAACCCCCCTCCTCTGGACTACCCCCCAGCTTTGCCCCTTGCTGCCTGCCCTGTTTACCCCTGAAGCTGATTGCCCGCCCCCCATACCTTTTGTCCCAGCCCCTTATTAGCTTCAGTGTGTTTGCCTGCCCTGCCCTGCCCTTCTCCTACTGTAGCCTGGTTTGTTTGCCCTGGCCCGGCCCAACAGCTAGCCCCTTGTTCCCTCTGCCTGTTCCCAGCCTGTTCGTTCCCCTGCCTTTGCGGCCCTCCTGGCCCTGATTTGCCCCTCCCTTTGTGTGCCCATGCCCCCTCCCATGCACTTGAGCTCCCCCCATTTCGGTTGATCACTGCACCCCCTTGATGTTATTGCAACCTTCCCTCCCCTAGTGCAGCTAGAGGAGCCGGAATTCCACCTTCTGTTGGTGACTGACACCCCCCCTGAGTCCTTGCTAGCCCCCTATCTGCCCCCCCCCCCTCCATTTTGGCACCCTCCTCCCCTGCCCACAGCCTAGCGGGGAGGAGTGGTTGACCTGCTTCCCTTTCCCCCCCCCCCCCTCGCTTTTCTCCGGTGTCTCTCTCCCTCCCTTACCGCCCATCATGGCGGGAGACATGGCGGGTGGAATCCCTGTGGCAGACCCTGTCCCCCATCATCCACCTGCCCCGCTGCCGTCCCCCCTAGCCTCCACCTCGACTGTTGCTGCCAGACCACCTTCTAGCGCCCCTGTTGGGGCGCCGGCAGCGACAGGCAAGGGGGTGACCTCCGCTGCTGCCACGTCCCTCGCCTCCTCTGATTCTAGGGGAACACCCCCAGCTGGTGGGAAGGGGCGGGGAAAAAAGAAGGGAAAGAGCCCTGCTAAAAAGAGTAAGCCCTCCATGGCAGGGACTACCCCCACTGGTGCTTCCGCCCGCCCACTTCCCGGAACCCAATAGGACAGTACTACTAATTGTTTGCACCAGATCCTGTTGCCACAAAATCAGTACCACTCTGACATATCACCCTGATGCAGGCCTCTCCTGTACTAAAAGCTAGAGATGTTCAGTGAAGTAATGGTTCTGTCACAGTTCAGGGGAACTGTACCTTAATTCCCTTTCTTTGATCCCTTGGGGGCACCCACTCTAGGCTCCCGGCTCCTCAGTTGTCACCTCTCTTGGGATGAGACCCAATCTCTCTCCCACCTGACCAGGATTTTTCCAGGCTGCACAGTTCCCTGCTTACACTTTGATATTCTTAGTGAAACAAACTGCCTAAACAGGCCAGTGGCTGCGTTTTGCTTTCTTTTTGAACAGCATAGCTGCCAGCAGTTATAAGTTACCACACAGCTCTGTATAAGGAAGCACATTTATTCCTAATGTGAAAATATTGCAGAGAAAACATTTAAAAAACAATAGAAGTTCCTATATGCATGCCAAAGGCTTACCAGAGGTCAACCCTGAAACTCCAACAAAGGCTCTGGTAGGACTCAGTCCCTTTCAAACCTCACAAAGGAGTGTTCTGTGGTTATAAGTTCATAATAGCCTCAGCTCAGAACTAGCACCCATTCTGGGTAGATCAGCCTGTTTCTTTGTACATCATGGGCCTTCAGATTCCATGAACAGCAGATAATGGACCCCTCCTCATGGTGCAGCTTCAAAAGGCTGCATTTTGCATAATGAGATGGAGTGGGGGAAGAATTTGCATTCACCGCCCACTAGATATTTCCCAGGAAGTCTATGTTGCATGTGTTGTCCCAAAAGACCATTCTTGTCTGCCACAATGTTCAATATAGTCCTGTGAGCATTCAGGCACAGAGTATTACATAACCTCTGCATTTCATACAATGGGCTCCAAAGCTATTTAAACTTTATTCAATAAGGTTTTCCCAGGGATATTGCAAGACATTGCCACCTCTGTCACAGGCTGCATTTGGCGTAGACAAGGAGCAGCCAACAAGAAAAGTTCATTTCTATCTTGTAGGTTACATTTACAGAATGGGGGACTGTCTCCAGGAAAGCAGTGACTCTGGAAAGGATTTAGGGGTCATGGTAGATAACCAGTTGAACATGAGCTCCAGTGTGATGCTGTGGCTAAGAGGGCGAACGCGATTCTTAGATGTGTAAGCCCTGTGGCCTGAAGCACTGGAGGGTAGAGCGCTCACTGCTATCATCTGTAGGTGATTGGTGAACAAGGGAAAGAAAGGCCCAGAGCAGCTTCAGAAACACCATAAGGGGAGGATCTCTCTGCCGCCATCTACTTGTAAACAGGGACAAGAGAATGAATGAGCGAGGCCTCATTTGCATCTTTGTTATGTGCAAGTTTTGGTTGCTTAGGAGAAAAGCTAATTTTGGGTGAAAGGACAATGAAATGTTGTAATCCTTGTTGGGTGGCAAAAGGGCAGATGGGTGAGGAGTCATCCTAACCTAATACCAGTCTAGCATGGTTGCATGGTGGATTATGGATGCAAATCAGTGAGAGAGGGGTTCTTACTTTCTGGCAGGGAGTGCATTCCAAATGGCAAGGACTCTGCTCAAAGGGCATATATATGCCACAAATCCTTATATACACTCAGTAGCGTAGCCGGGGGGGAGCAGGGGGAGCGGCGCCTTTTTTGTGCTCTGACACCTTTTGCTCCTACGCTGGAGCCAGAGCGGAGCATTTTTTTTTGCTCCCGGTGCCTTTTTTTGCTCCCGACGCTTTTTGCTCCCGGCGCCTTTATTTAGCTCCGGTCCCCCTGTGCTCTAAACCTGGCTACGCCACTGTATACACTACAAAGAGACAGTGCAATGACAGCTTTGTGACGTGAGGTGGCTTGGCAGTGAAAGGTGGATGTTTGCTGATGCAACAGAGAGCAGCATCAGAGCTGAGTGAATTCCAGTGAGGTCCCTCAGCACCAATACAGCTGAAATCACCATAGCTGGTGGTACTGACCTTAATGAACCAAGCAATAGAATCACAGAATATTAGGTTTGAAAGAGACCTCAGGAGGACCAACACCAACTAAACCATCTCAGCCAGAGCTTCCCCTAGAAGCTAGAGACAGACTTGCCTGAACTCTGGGATTTCTCTAACCACTGACACCAGTAGTGAGTGGGCTGTAAGTGGATCTGGAGGGGAACTTGACTGTTAAAGGGACATTTACTTATAATGCATGACACCAGCAGGTGGGAAATTGTGTTAAAGGACTACTGCTGAACATACAGTGGTGGTGGGTATTTGTGTGTGTGTGTGTGGAGAGAGAGTTCTATTGCTGTTTTGTTCTTCCAAGTTGATTTTGTGTCCCCTTTTCCCTTTTAAAAAGTTCCCCCTCGTTCATATACATACTCAGTGCTTGTTAGTGGAGAAATATTGCCAGTTAATGGAGCCCAGGGAAGGTAGTTAGTTTTTCCGGGAAGGGGTGCCACCTGGTGGTATTTGTTAGAATTTTAGGGAATATCTAGACAGGAATAAAAACCCCAGGGCTGGTCGGGACTAGCTGACTTAAGGTCGCAGGACTTAGGTTCTAGGGCTGAAAAATTGCTGTGTAGACATTTGGGCTCGGGCTGGAGCCTGAGCTCTGGGACCCTGCAAGGATCTTTTATCCTTGTGTAGATGTACTCCTTAAAGGATCCTCTAGGTATTTGAACCTGGCACTTGTTGCTGCTGACAACAGCTGGCAGAAGGATTACAGATGTATAAATGGGAGTATTTAGTAGAAGTAGCAAGGAGGAATTACAGAATTGATGTGAGCACTACTGGAATACTATGTCCAGTTCTGGTGGTGACACTCAAAAGAAGACATGACAAAAGGCAAAGGGTTCAGAAAAGAGCTACAGGAAGGATTTGGAAAACCTGCTCTATAGTGCAAGACTTAGGATGCTCAATCTATTTAGCTATCAAAGAGAAGATTAATAGGTTGATTGACCACAATCTACAAGTATCTAAATGAAGAGAAGATTTGTGACAACTAGAGATGTTTATAATGTTGCAGTCAGACAAAGGCTTGAAGCGGCGCTAGATAAATTAAGGCTAGAAATAAGGAACACAGTTTTAACATTGCCTTTAATGACAATTAACCATTGGATCAGATTTCTAAGGAATGAGGTGGATTCTCCATCACGTAAAATCTTTAAATGAAGATTGAAGGTCATTCTAAAAACATGCTGTGATTGAGCTAGAGCATATGTGCTTGATAAGAAATTATTGGGTAAATTCCATGGTTTCTGTTATGTAGGAGGTCAAACTAGATCAGGGTGGGCAAACCTCGGCCCGGGGGCCACATCCGGTTCTTCAGATGTTTTAATCCAGCCCTCGAGCTTCTGCTGGGAAGCAGGGTCCGGGGCTTGCTCCACATGTGCCGCCTGGCTGCACCTCCACGTAGGAGCCAGAGGGGGGACATGCTGCTGCTTCTGGGAGCTGATTGAGGTAAGCGCCGCCTGGAGCCTGCACCCTTGATACCCTCCCGCACCCCAGCTCCCAGCCCTGATCCCCCTCCCACCCTCTGAATCCCTTGGTCCCAGCCCAGAGCACCCTCCTGCATCTCCACCCTCTCATCCCCAGCCCCACCCCAGAGCCTGCATCCCGAGCTGGAGCCCCCACCCTCCCCACACACCCCAACTTGCTGCCCCAGCCTGGAGCCCCCTCCTGCACTCTGAACTCCTCATTTCTGGCCCCATCCCAGAGCCCAGACCCCCCAGCCAGAGCACCCTCTCCCACATCCCAACCCCCAATTTCGTGAGCATTCATGGCCCACCATACAATTTCCATACCCAGATGTGGCCCTCAGGCCAAAAAGTTTTCCCAACCCTGAACTAGATGATCATAATGGTCTTTTCTGGTCTTAAAGCTTATGAGTGCTATCATTTTTATTTTCCTTTTTCTGTTTTTTTTTAAATTTAAGTAATATGAAAATTAATTTAATTCACCATTTTATAGTCACGTTAAAATAAATTATCTTGTAAGTTTTTCAATGCATTTTGGGTGTGAGGATTTTAAGTGCTAGTTTAGTAATATAGTGTACCTGGGTACTGATAATGCATAGTTGTACATAGTCACAATGTGAGCAAATATGTAAAATACAGCCTGACTAAAAATGTAGATGAAAGCCGGGCAACTTAAGAAGCATTTTCTTTTGTTGAATAGTCATATTGCAGAATAAAATCTCTACTTAATCTTTAGTATAGCATATTGAATTGTCTATCATTGTACATATTCTGTTTGATTATGCTCCCATCAACAAAGCACTTAGGTGCCCATATTTATAAAGTTATTTATGCTTTGTTGTGCTTAAAAGGGATAAAAGCACTTAGGAGCCTAAATCCCATTGTCTGTTGATAGGATTTAGACTCCTACATGTATAAATCTCTTTTGAAAACAAGATTTAGGCTCCTAGATTGGTTAGGTTTTGTGACACTGTGCAGCAATGCCTAAATTGCTTTAAAAATCTGGGCCTAAAACACTTCAGCATCAAACAATAGGATGATGTAGTCAGTAGCGTAGCCAGGGCGGGAGCAGGGGGAGCGGCTGCTCCCCCTGTGAGGAGAAGCTGCGCTAAGGTGCTGCCCAAGCCCAGCTGCCGGAGCCGGGCTGAGGCGGGGGGGGGGGGGGGGGGGCGCTTTAAAAGGCCGGCGGCTCCTGCCGCTGCGGGGAGCCACGGGCCCTTTAAAGCGCTCCCCCCACCCAGCCCCACTGCCGGAGCCGGGCTCGGGCGGGGATTTAAAAGGCCCGGGGGCTCCTCAGCGGCTGGAGCCCGGGCCCTTTAAAGCGCCGCCGGGTGAGTTCAGGGGGAGTGGGGAGGCGCCTTTTTATAGCGCCGCTCCCCCTGTGCTCTAAGCCTGGCTATGCCACTGGATGTAGTGATCCTAGAATAGCATTTAGTTATAGGACTATAACTTTCATACTCCAAGTATCCTAAAGCACGTTACATAATACAGCAATAACTGTAATATATTATCATCGGTCAGTGCAATCATCCCTAGAGTAGATGAAGTGTTGAAAGAATATTTAAAAACATCTATATTTCTCCATACAAGGTGGCAGTATCTCTATATGGATACATAGGATAGTGCACATATGTTCCCAAAGCCATCAACTTTTACAGGAGAATTTTTATTTCAGTTTGTTACAACAAATATATAAAAACTAATAATGGTCTTCAATTCAGTTACAGGAAAATGCACATATGTGACATGCTCAATCCAAAGCATAGGGAATGCACAAACTATTTAATACACTACTCGAAAGAATAAGCACTATGAGCTAGTGTTGCAATGGTTTCCCTTACATTAGTTTTGGACCTGGACTATATTGATTCTGTGTGATTCGTATTAAGATACTTTTCCTCTTAACATGATAATTAACTGTATTAAGCAGAAAAAGGTATAAACAGAAAAAAATGGAAAAGATTAAATTAAAATTGACAGCAATTGTAGAGAATACATTGGTAAACAGATTGACATTTTTGAATGTCTATTAATTTTAAATGAGTTTAATTTCCTTTGTATCTTGAAATTAAAGTGACTCCAGAATAGCTACAGTGGCCTAGAACCTTTCATCCAGCTGAGTTGCTCAATAGGACATACAGCTGAGGAGCAAAGCTGATTATATATCCAGCTGCTCAGAGGTTGGTTTGTAATGCCCTGGTGAGCACCAGTTTTAGGTGCTATTTTGCACCCATCTGTAACGTAACAGACACTAAGGGCTGTTCCTGCAGCCAAGGATTTCCAGAGCCCAGCTTCACTTCCATCTGACAAGGCCTCTTCAATGTTGGAATGCCCTGTTGTGTGTCTGAGCAGCTGCTTAACACCAGCAAACCAGTGGAAAGCAGTCACAATGGGGGCCAGAACCAGTAAATCATACCCTACTCATAGGTCATAATAGAAATCTGCAGGAGTATCTTGTGGTAATGTATATGAGAGAGAAGAGAGAGGTAGTGGTGCACAGTAGCATAGCCAGGGGGGGAGCAGGGGGAGCGGCCACTCCCCCTATGAGGAAAAGCGGCGCTAAGGCGCTGCCAGAGCCTCGCTAGGGCGGCGCTTTAAAAGGCCTGCGGCTCCTGCCGCTGCGGGGAGCCACAGGCCTTTTAAAGCGCCCCCCCACCCCCAGCCCTGCTGCCGGAGCCATGCTGGGGGGCGGGTGCTTTAAAAGGCCTGCGGCTCCTGCCGCAGCAAGCCGCCCCTTGTCTCCCCATTGAGCTGCTGAGTGGAGAGACAAGGGGCAGCCGCAGCAAGCCGCCCCTTGTCTCCCTGCTCAGCAGGGAGACAACGGGCAGCCCCGGTGAGCCGCCCCTTGTCTCCCCGCTGAGCTGGGAGGCAGCGGGCAGCCGCGGCAAGCCGCCCCTTGTCTCCCCGCTGAGCTGGGAGGCAGCGGGCAGCCGCGGCAAGCCGCCCCTTGTCTCCCCGCTCAGCAGCTCAGTGGGGAGACAAGGGGCAGCCCCAGTGAGCCGCCCCTTGTCTCTCAGCTCAGTGGGGAGGCAGCCGGCAGCCGCAGCAAGCCGCCCCTTGTCTCCCCGCTGAGCTGCTGAGTGAAGAGACAAGGGGCAGCCCCAGTGAGCCGCCCCTTGTCTCCCAGCTCAGTGGGGAGGCAGCAGGCAGCCGCAGCAAGCCGCCCCTTGTCTCGCCGCTCAGCTGCGGCGGCGCTTTAAAGGGCCCGGGGCTCCGCAGTGGCTGGAGCCCCGGGCCCTTTAAAGTGCTGCAGGGTGAGTACAGGGGGAGCGGGAGGCGCCTTTTTATAGCGCCGCTCCCCCTGTGCTCAAGACCTGGCTACGCTACTGGTGGTGCAAGCAAATAAACAGAACATTTTCTCATATCTGTTTAAAAAATATCGTGCATAAGTTAAAGATACCTCCATGGCACTTAAATCTCAATGACCAGCACTTATTTACCAGGCCACTGAAGATCTCACTGAAGTGAGGGGAAGAGGGCTTATATGTGAACTAGAGCTTCAGCAAACTATTTGAAACCATAGTGAAACAGGGCTTTGAAGTCATCAGATCCATTGTGCACTGTAATACGGGAGATTTAACCAGGAACTTGTTTGTTCTCTCATCTTCTCCTCAGGGAGAGAAATATACAGTGGAATGTCTTGTATTGGGAGGGATTTAGGTTTGGGGTGGGAGTTAACTATCAGCCATTATATGATAAACACTTTTGAGCTAGTCTCACATTCTGTCCAGTAGAGAGCAGTCAGTGGCATGCATGGACGGTAGTCAACACATTTAAAACTCATGCACGCACTTCAGCTTAAAGCTTTAGGCCTCTCACCAGGTAAACTCCCATTAAAGGCTAAATTCTGGCCTGTGCTGTGCACACACAAAACCCACTGTGAAGTGAGTGTGAATCAGACTTGCGTGCCTCCATCCTGCATGCAGTTACACTTACTCTTTCAAAAAAGGCTTGTGATTCTGGGTGCACAGCTTGAGACATCTTAAAAGGCCTGATTTACAGAAGATGGGTTGTTCAGCATATCTGGAAATCTGGTTCCTTTTAGGTTTGTTAATTTGGGGACCCAAAAATTGGGGCAACCAAACCCACTAATAACTGTTAAGAATGTAAGCTTTAGATATTCAGGTGAGAGCTATCTTTTTAGATACCTTGATAGATAAAGTAGATCCAGGGCAGCATTTGGCCCTAAAATTCCGCCAAGATCCAGCGTGGAAGACATAACTATCCTGTCAAGAAATTAAAATTTCATAAATTGGAATTGCTGAAATGTAAAGGGAACTGCCTCATGGTCTGTTCTGCTTTTGTCTGTCAGCATGGAGGGAAGGAAGCACAAGGATGGACCGCTTCACAAAGTGGGAGAGTATCAGTAGTGAGAAGAGGAAGGTTTGTTTGGGCATTGACTTCAGAGGGTATTAAGCAATGTTCAAGAGCCCTCAGCACCTGGCAGGAGCAAGCTGTCAAATGTTTTAAAAAATTGAAATCAGAACAGGAGCAACAACTGAGCCACTGTGAAAATATTGTGAAGTTCTCCCAAGTCTTGTTTAAAGCATGTTTCTTCTCTGAGATGTGACTGTAAAAATGGCCCTGTGGTCAGGGCCGGCTCCAGGCACCAGCGTTCCAAGCAGGTGCTTGGGGCGGCAGTTAGAAAGGGGCGGCAGTGTTTCCACCACGGTGGCAGCTTCTCTGTTCCACCGGCCACGGCAGCAAATCGGCGGCAGCTTCTCCCTTTTGCCGTCCGCGCCGGCAATTCGGCAGCAGCTTCTCTCTTTTGCTGTCTGCGGCGGCAGTTTTTTTTCACTGCTTGGGGTGGCAGAACTGTAGAGCTGGCCCTGCCTGTGGTGTTCCATGTTTTATTGTCTCATAAGGATTTCTGTATCAAATATGTTCAGCATATAGGTAAAGAGATTTGGTCTTTTTCCTAATTGTGGGCCTTGCAAACTCAGCTTGGGTTTTATAAGCCAAGCTCCATGCTCTGCGTCTCACTTTCTATCTCCCTTCCTCTGTGCTGTATAAGTGGAGTGGAGCTCAATGGACCACATCCAACAGAGGAGGGTTGTGAGAAGGGCCAGGCAGCATGTACTTCCTCCCCTGGACAGCTGTCTATCTCCTTCTAAGTCACTGCTATAAAGGCCAGCTGTGTGCAGGTTTGGATGACAAGGGCATGGCCAGGCCATGGGGCAAGTAGGAATGGGGAAAGTGATGCTTTGCAGCTTGCAGCTTTGCTAAGTCATTTGGGAGCTACCATACTTAATGCACCCTAAATTGGAGCATCGGAGACTCCCTCTGTGGCTTTTCCAAATCATGAGGGAAGGTCTGCCCCTCTGGAATGGCACCAGCCTGTCTGTAACAGGAGTCAACGTAGTGGTGGCTCAAGATCAAAATTGGAGGTAGAGCCCCATTGTGGCACCCTGGCACTCTCTTATTCACCACTGTCATATAAGTAGGATATGTTTTGCACAAAGTATTCCTTGTGAGGTATCTTTCTAAAAGTCTTGATCTGCTAGACGTTAATATCTCATTGGATTGTATGTGCTATCGTCATATGTGAAGTTATGAAGTTTGGCTATGTATGTATTACCGAAATGTTGTGAGGCTGAAAACACGCATAAGTAGTCTTTCAGGTACAACACTAAAAAGGCCAAACAATATTAATGGCTTATTGAGGAAATGCACATAAGCACCAGGATTACCCCAGGAACTGCGTACAATAGAAACCTCTCAGAGATAGCACTACACAATGGGAACTGTTTGACCCAGGTCACAGCAAGAGCTTTCCAGCAAGTGGCAAGAAGATATAAAAGGGGGGAATGACATCATGATGGTACCTCACTCTCCCTGCAACAACACACCTGGAAACACCTGAGGAAAAAAGACTGAATTAGGAGAAGTGATGGTCCTAGGCTGAAGGGATTTCTAGCCTGTGTACGAAAACCTGGGAAACCCAAGCTGCAAAGCAAAGGCAGCTTGTGCCTTAAGAATATGCCAGCCTGTTTTATCACTCAGGATGAGAATTTGCTCATTCATATCCTACCTATCTAGTATGTTATACTCAGTTTGCAGTTTTGTTTATTTACAAGGTAATCTTCTTTGATCTGTTTGCTATCACTTATCACTTAAAATCTATCTTTTTGTAGTTAATAAACAAATCTTATGTTTTAATCCAAACCAGTGTGCGTTTGACTGAGGGTCTGGGGAAAATCTCAGCTTGGTTACCACAAGTGTGCATGGTCCTCTTCACATTGAGGGAGAGGCGGATCAGGTATTAAACCCACATACTGGCCAGATTTGACCAGGGCAGGACAGTACTGCTCTGGGGTCCTAGGCTGGGAGGCTGGTGGTTAGAGAGACTGCATGTGACTGCAGCTGTGTGTGTTCCTCCTACCTGTGTGAATGCTGGTGAAAGTGCAAGCTTGGAGGGCTTTGCAACTTGTCACAGCAGCACAGGCTGGTGGGTCAGAGGGCTCAGTGGTACCCCAGTTCCAGGTGGCACCCTGGGGGGAGCTTGTCACACCCATAACTCCCCATGGTTACAAAATGTGCTAATTAACTGCAGCCTCTGCTGTTGGTCTGTTCAGTGAAATGCAGTGGGGGTGCCTTCTGTAATGTTCTGCTGAGGCTGTGGAGGTGACTGCTGGAACAGGTGTGTCCCATCCTCTGGGCGACTAGAGCAGCTGCCTTTGCTTGAATCCTTCCAGATAGAAGATGATTGAAAGAGCCGCCCTTTAAAACAGCTGGTCAAAATGTCAGATTCTGGCTTAAATGCCAATCTGCCACTGAAGCCCTTGCAACAGCTGAGCAAGGTGACTAGTGCATCGCTGTGCTGTGTTTCCAAATAACACAAACCACCCAGGATACCGTCTCTGGCTGGGAAAGTTACTGAAATCAGAGCCAGGCACCACTGGGGGGGCGGAATTTCCTTGATTTCCACACCAGCATCTTTAACCATCAAGGTGTCTCTTGCCGAATGATTGAGGCTTTGCAGGTCTGCGGCTGATGCTTTATCCCTGGTCCGCTCCCAGCTCCGGCGGGGAGGGCGGAGTAACCCAGAGAAGCTGCCCTTATAGCGCCGGAGCCGGGCGCGCTCTGGAGCGGTCCTGGAGATGTTGACAGCTCCCGCCCGGCCCAGCTGTGCACAGAGGCGCGATGGGGCGGGTCACGTGCCCCTGTAGGAATGTGGTGTCTGCAGCGTTTGCGGGAGGGAGAGAGGGAGGCCGGCCTGTAGCCTTCCCCGCCCCTTCCAGCTGCGGGGCCCAGAGACTGGCAGGAGAAGGAGCCAACAGGCCGGCGGACGCGCTCCCAGCCCCTCCAATCGCAGGGAGGCCAGTCCCCGGGTCCCACGCGGGGGTGGGTTGTGCTGCGTTGTAAGAAATTCGATCTGTTTTAAAAAGGGGCGAGCGAGACAATTGATCCTGCAGCTGCCGCAGTGAGGAGGCGGCTGCGGTGGCGGCTCCAAAGGTGAAAGGAAACGGGTGAATCTCACAATCAGCCGCAGCTCTCAGTGCGTGTCGGATGGTGAGTACTGCCTGGGAGCAGCTCTCCGAGTGTGGGTGGGCATCTCGGGGGAAGTCGCTCTGTATGCCGAGAGGGGTGGGGGGTGCAAGATGGGGGGGGGGGGGTGGGGGGAGAAAGTTTAGTGACGTGTTTGAAGAGGGAAACTAACTTATTTTGCAGGCAGAATGGCATCCCCTTGAAGAGGGATGTCTGAGGTCCTCCCCCCTCCAACGACACATGCTCTCTCCCCTTGCGTGGAAAAGTTTAACGCTTGTTGTAATGGAAGCCTTGCCCTTGCATTGCTTCGTGGATAAGTGAGTGTGTCTTAAATCATGGATTGTGGGCCTGTGTCGCCTCTTTTGGATTCTAAAATAACGGTGGGACTGAGTTGCCTTCAGGATGGGCACACGCAAGAAGAACACCAAACTAAAAACACATTGCACGTTAGTCTTCTGCTCTCATCAGTTCTATTTAAAAAA
The DNA here is from genome assembly GCA_033296515.1 of Macrochelys suwanniensis. Lineage (NCBI taxonomy): Eukaryota > Metazoa > Chordata > Testudines > Chelydridae > Macrochelys > Macrochelys suwanniensis. Next base: position 38,249,641 of record CM065777.1, read on the forward strand.
AAAAAAAAAACCCCACAAAAAACAACCGCCATGGATATTTGTATATTTAATTCCTAGCAAATCATCATCTGCTTTGTTTTTGATGGTTTATTTTTTTGACTATGTAAATAAATAGTGCTTCTCTGGAGTGCTGGGGATCCCCTACTACATTAAGCCTTTAGAGATGAACGATCCCTTTTTTCTATAGAAATGAAAAACCCAGCCCTTTTGAAATCAGGTTGAAGATTTTTTTTTTCTTTTTAATAAAGTTTCCCAGAGAGAATGTACTTGTGAGCTGCAGGATGGTTGGCAGACAGGTGACTGCTTAGAGACCCCCATATCTTTCAACAGAGATTTTTCTCCATTTGATAGTTAAACTTTTCATGCATTTTTAAAGACTGCTCATTTATGTTTTGACACCTTTTTTTTTTCTTTTGTACATTTTTAAAAGGTCAAGCACATTGGGCCAGAGGGCTAAAATCGTAGTCTATGTGAATTTCTTGTATTGTGCTTAAAATTTCCAGTGAGCTAGAATTCATCTGTATCCCAGTTGACTTGTGGTGTAAAATAATATAACAGAGAAGTAATTCCAAATCTTCTGGGTTGTGGACAGCTGGGTTAAAGGTATTTCTAAACAAATATCACCAGTGCATGTGAAGGAGTAGGAGAAAATTTGTTTGTATTGTTGCTTTCTTGTTTTTGTTTCTATTAAGACATGTTTTACCCGCATAAAGATTGCTCACTTATTTTTGTAATGAATCAATGATGGCATGTACTACTTTTCTAGACTAGCAATATTTCAGATGTCTGATAAGAACACAAAATAAACCATTTTCACTGGTTTTCAGCTGTAAGGTAGCAAGTGCTCAAGATGCAGTTAAATGTGCATGCTTAGGTTTATTAGCAAAAATATATATATTCTCCAATTTTGGGGTTCTGCCCAGTTTTCAGATTGGCACTCACAAGACACATGGGAGTGATTAGTAAAAAACAAAAATAATTTCAAGGACATTGCATCACTTTAGGCTCACATTTTTTTTTATTTAACAGTGTACTTGTCCAACATTGGCTTTTTGATAGGCAATTAAAATCAATGAAGTTATGTAAAACTAATGAAAAATATGTATAGTTATAGTATGATCAAACAATTCCTTCCATATACAGTATATAAGAGAGACAAGGTAGATGATATGAGAGAGTATTTCCTCCTGGGACCAACATGGCTACAACAACACTGCAACACACAGTGTGTATAATCAATATTTCCCTTGATTTCTTTATAGTTGAAATTTTTGGATACAGAAGCAAATCCCAGTGTGTGTGATCTCAGAACATGTGCTTTATAGAAGATGCCTTGCCCTTTCAGTGTTAGATCTGACTATGGTCCATCTAATTCAATATGATGACTTCAGCAGTGGCCAGTACCACATGCTTGGGAACAGACAGTTAGGGAATAACTTGCCCATAGGAAAAGTTTCTTCCTACCCTGTACTTGGCCTGGGTCCTGAGGCATGAGTCTTTATATTCTTCATAAATTTACCTCAGTAAACTGTGAATGTTTTTATTCAGTACTTCTTATGAATCCTACTAAGATCTTGGCCTCAGTATCTTGTGGCAGCAAGCTCTAGAGGTGAATCAAGCTAGGTATAAAAACGTATTTCCTTTTACCTGTTTTAAATTTGATGCTTCTTAATTTTACCGTTATACTAAAAATGATTTTTCCTCTTCTGGTGTAAATCAGTTTTATTAATGGAATAGGAAAATGTCATAACTATAAACAACTTATTCTTGTAAAGAAATAGGATATTTTCCCAGAAGCCTCTCTTGTCTTTAGTAAACCCTGATGAGCCATGCTTTCTGCAGTAAAACCAATGTCCTGCATTTTCCGTTTTGGACACATAGTATATGTATTTCTTGCCTGATCCTGAGAGGTGCTGAGTATGTACAATTGCCATTGCTGTCAGCCACTTCTAGGAGAGGTGTGGTCATTCAGCTGCTCTCTCCTCTGTATCAGGCCCTTCATTCTTTTCACTTGGGTGATCTGTTTGATCTTGGCTTTGATTATATGACTTCAGGTATTGTTCAGTTTAATGCATCTTATCCCATTCCACCCCCAGACTCAGTAGCCCATGAACTGTTTACATGTGTAGCTGGTCAAGGACAGTAGTTCTTTAGACACCGACTTGACATTTGATATTTGTGAATGTTGTATGCCCAGGAGTTTAACATTTTTAAAGTAGAGGTTAGCACAGCAGTACAACACATTTTAAAAAAAAATGTTATGTATTGTGTGTGCACACATGAAAAAGAGAATATCCACAGATATTTTCTTAGAGAGAAAAGTAAGTCTGTAATTGAATTCCAAGTTACATTTGACATCTTAAATGGCACCTTTTGGTTCCTTCTATAGTTCCTTGGTAGAACAAGAGGTATTCTATTTAAATGTTCTACCAATAATCTTGCTAACTGTTTTGCTACTCAAAAATGTGTAAAGCAATCCCTCGTATAATTATATCATTAACTCTTAAAGCAAAAGAGAGCTTTTGAATGAAGGCTAATATGCTGTGATGAAATAGTTATTATTTCAGTGAACTGACTCCAAGGTTTCAAATAAAAGCTGAGCAGAGTTATAGCCTGCATTTGTATTATACTTAAATGTTGGGATTTCCTTAAGATGTAAGGGATAAGAGCGGAAAACTCGCAAACGGAATGAGCAGCCCAGCTATGGAAAGGAAGGTAGTTTTTTTTTAAAAAATGCTTTGTTTTAGTCTTATAAAATAATTTAGAGCTTGATCCTGCAAGGTGCTGAGTGCCCCCTGCAAGATGCTACATAACTTCAACTTCCATTGAAACCAATGTAAGTTATGGGTACCCAATGCCTCTTCTATCCACAATTCTACTCTAAGCTGCAAAGACCAGGCTATCCCATTCACCTCCTCTCCACAAGCAATATACTTACTTTCTTGAGATGGGTCTGAGATTCTACCACCCAATAACCAGGTAGCTTCAAGGATCCCTCCTACTCTACAAATACCCCAAAGTAACTCTCCTGGAAGCTGACTAGACACCCTGTGACTTAGAGGAGCTGACACATACATCCATTATATTATAATCTCATGGTTAATCATTTTTAAAAATAGAAAAGAGGCCAAATTCTTAGCTGGTGTAAATCAGTGTAGCCTCATTTACTTCAATGACACTGTCAATTAACACCAGCTGAAGAGCAGGTCCAGTAGTTTAAATACTTATCATAGACCCATGACTATGTTATAAGGATGGCCCACATTATGATAAGGATATAGGGACAGAGTTATGGTTGTTTTGGCAATTTTAACTCTGTATTTCCATACTTCCAAGCTCTTATTTTTTATATCTAACCTTAGTTTTCACTTTCCTGACTCTCTACAATTAGATTTTTAAAACTACAATGTTCTTTTAAAATGTTGGGGTTTTCCCCTTTTACATTGATATGTATTTAATCCCTAAATCCATTTTAACAAGTTTTTTTTTTTTTTTTTTTTTTTTTCCCCCCCCCTCTGGGAATTTCCTTCTGTTGTAAATGCTTGTTTTGAATTTTTCCCTCCCAGGACACTTTAATGTGTTACTGATCTTCAGACAATAATGGTATTTATCTGTGTATCATCAAGTACTAATGCTGTGTAATATAAACACCACAGATGCTCTTGTTGTGAATTTTGGTCCTGCTGGAGCCCCTATATGGCTTGTAAATATTTTAAAAATCAAAATAAAGCATGATAATGCTCACTGGAGCTTAACGGTATGTACTCATGTTAAACAGTCTTATAACAGAAAATCGCTTACAACCTTAGCTATGGAAAGGCTAGTGTCTTTCTATAATGAAGTAGACATAACTTTTCTAGTGTTTGTAGAAAAATTACCTGCCTCTAATCTGATTTTTGTAGAGATCATTTTTCATTAGCACCATGTTCTGAAGTTCTTAAGCCAAATTACATAATCTTGGTATGAAGGTATTTTGATGAGATCTTTCTGTTTTTTTTAAAAAGAGTCTCTTATTCAGAGCTACAATCAGCTGGATTATTCAAATATTTTTCATTCCTACAAAATTGAGCGCACTGTATGTGCTGAAGTAACTGGTATTGTGGAATTCATACCTTGCTTCATCACTACACTTGGAGGAAGAGATTTTTACATTCCGTTTCTCACACTGTTTCTATTTCGCTTTAGACAACTCAGATTTATTTTAAAATAAATAAATAGTTTCCAGAGGCAGTTCCAGGTTAAAATTGCATAAGTGATACCAGAACCCTTCTTATGCACTTGTTAAGAACACTTTTGAAAGTGCTTCTTAGTCTTGTCTGTCTATTCATTTAACTACATGTCTTTTCTCAAGTCTAGCTCCTGTTTTGGTGCTGTTACTGCAGTGTGCCCTGGAGCAGCTGTCCCATGTGAATGCTTCATATGGAAGATGGACACTGTTAAATTAACAACTGTGAATGAAAATGGTAAAAATTTCAGAGTAAAACATTTACAAGTTGGTCAGTAGCCCTGCAGCTCAATGGCAGAGTTATTAATATCAGAGGGGTAGCCGTGTTAGTCTGGATCTGTAGAAGTTATTAATGAGTGTTCCACACTTTTTTAAGGAGAATACATAGATAATGGGTGTTTTAAAGAGCTGTCTTTATAGATGTCTATCTATGGTCATATTACTGAAAAATGTACACATGTGGGTTCACTGTATATATTCCGCACATGCGTGCATATGCATGTCATGCACCCAAGTCTGGAAATTCTTCAAAGCAGTGTCCTTTGACCCATACACATGCAGTAGTTTCCTTCATGCTCCTGACCAAAGGCATGAGAGGCAGTGCAGGTCGACACCTCTCCCGTTCCTTCATACTGCTGTGTGGCCTGAGGAGGAATTGTCCTTCACTCCATGCATAATCTGTAAAGTAAAATCTTTGTAAATAGTTTTATATCTTAGCTTAGTAGTTCTAGTTGGTATACTATATAGTTTGTATAGGATAGTTCCGTTTCCCCTTCTCCCCCCACCCCCCACCCACCCACCCATCAAGGAAAATTCTCCCTGCCCTGGAACTATGCCCAGAGTCCCAAGACGCAAGAATTGTGTTACCTGCCCTTGCTCCTTGTCCATCACTGATGAGCATCCGTGGTGCCTATACTAACAGAGTGAGGCATGTATCTCTGAAAAGTGCAGTATCTGTCGATCCTTTCCACCCAGAACTAGAGGCTCAAAAGTGCTAACTGAAAATGTTGCTATGAGCCCCCACTCTGGTGTGGGCTGGGATACCTTGTCCCCCTTGTACATTGGCCTCAACTGACCAGCAGTGCCCCTCCAAACACGAGCCTTGGAGCTGAGCTTTACCACCAAAGCCCAAGGACTCCTCCTACAAGTCTCCCCATGAGAGTAAGGGGTACTCTCATGGGTGCAAGGACCGATCCCTACAGAGGACTGTCCAGAAGAAATGCATTTCCTCCCTGAGCTGTCACATATTGTACCCATGGAACCAGCTCTGCTGAAGAGCCTCAGGCTGGAGGGCAAGACATGGGGTAGGGAAGGGATCTGCATTTCTGGTGGTGTCTGCGGTATTAAAGCAGAAAGACACACTTGCCAGTCCCATCTATGAATGCAGGTCTGGACTCCTCATCGGTGCCACCTCATTTATCCAAAAACTGTTTGGCTGTGACAAACAAGCCGTGTGCTTCAGGCATCTCTGCTGGAACTCCCTAGACTCTGGGCTGTATGGAGACCTTTGTAACACCAGAGGATATCTATCTCCCCTACTTGCAATCTCCACTCCTTCCAGGCCCTGCCCACCTGAGGGACTTCCTTAGTCTGGAGGAGGAATCGTTACTGACTTCTCAGGAACAGTTCCATCTCCATCCATCGGGCAGGAGCATCCTGGTACCGGCAGTACCACTGCTACCGATGTAATCATCCTTTGGAATCTGAGGAGTCAGAAGAGATAGTTGCACCAGTACCTGTGCCTTTGCAGAGAAACCCTGACAGACAGTTCAAAGGCTGTATTTACCCTCCCTCCAGATATAACCACCGACGTGAAAAGCAGGTACTGATTCCCTTAGGGTCACCATGACCAATGGACCCCTCCTCCTGGCTTTATCAGGGCCTTTGGGGCTCATATGGCAGGCACACAGACCCCTCTCTGGAGTGGTACTGCTCTTTCCCTTCTCAGAAGCCAGTTCCATAGGTGAATGAGGAAGAAGAGCCAGAATCAATTTCGCCAGTAGTAATGGTTCCAATAGGGGCTTTCTCATCTCTGGATGATACCATCACTCCTTCATTGCGTTCTTCATTGGAAGACCAGTATCAGGAGCTGTTTCAAAGGGTCGCTAATGATCTACACATCCATTAAAAGAGGTCCAGGACCTTCAACACCAGCTCTTGGACATTTGCAACCAGAGGGACTGACTGGCGTGGCCCTTTCCAATTCATAAGGCCACATTAGAACCAGCCAGAGTGGTTTGGCACAAACCAGCATCTTTTGCCCCTACAGCAAAAAGATGTTATTTTGTTCCTGCCAAAGGAGCTAACTTCTTGTTTTCCTGTCCTGCTCCTAACTCGCTGATGGTACAGGTGGCTATGGAAAGAGCTCAGTCGCCATATCAGAAATCCATCCTGGCAGATAAGGGCTTCAAGAGACTGGATCTCCTGGATAGTTAGGTCTGCTCTGCAGGTCTCCAATTTTGTATCGCAAATTACCAAGCATTATTGGCAACATGTGATTTCAGCACCTACGTCAGGCTCGTGGACTTTAGAGACAAACTTCCCATGGAAGACAGAGTCCAATTCCAGTTCTTTCCGGATGAGGGGAGCTTAGTAGCTTAGGTGGCTCTCCAGGCTGCTGTCGATGCTGCAGATGCGGCGTCCAGAAGTGAAGGGACTCATGGCTCTGGTTGTTGGGCTTTCCTAGAGAGGCCCAAAACACCATCCAACACCTACCCAAAACACCATCCAACACCTACCCAAAACACCATCCAACACCTCCCCTTTTTAATGAAAAGACCGACAAATCCTTGCATTCTCTGAAGGACTCGAGCTACTCTGCGATCGCAGGGGATTTATGCTCTAGTCCCCAAGAGGAAACCTCAGAGTCCTTTAGACTACAGCCACCCCACTTCACATTGTCCATATTACCAGCGTTAGGGTGACCAGAGAGCAAGTGTGAAAATTGGGATGGGGGGTGGGGAAATAATAGGCACCTATATAAGACACAGTGAATGGTATTTCTGAACCTGAGGATGTGTAAGCATGACTAGTATTTTTTAATTAAAGAACATGAATGATGCTAACTGGGGAAATGCAAAATGTTTTTGCTGACTTTCTCAGTCCCAAATAAGAACATGCATTCATTTTTTCTTAATTGCATGAATCAGCAAAAGGGTGGGAAGCAAGGCATAACTGCATAACGTTGATTCACATCCTACACATTAGCTGCTCAATCATGAAAACTGAAGCTGAATGTCATGTGCATGGGCAAATAGTTAACCAGACCAAAAGAAATTGTTCTATTGAAGTGATAGTGAATAGGAGTCTTATTTTTGGAAAATCTGCTTCAGTGACTTGCTGTACTGTACAATACTTGTTACTTGGAACTAAACTCTGAATGTGTGCTATTAGGTTCCAAGTTCAAGATTAAACTTTCACCCTGGTTTCTATTCTTTACTCTCATTTTGGAAAGACTGTTCAAAGAATAAAAAAATTAAGTTGAAATTTTCTGGTTAAGAAAATAGACTCTAAACAGTCTCCGATGTTACCATATTTTCTTTCATCCTTCACTTACCTAATTAAATGTGGATAATGCATTCATAGATCTCAAAATGCTTTACAAGGGAGGATAAACATTTCTCTCATTTTACAGATGGGGGGGAAATAAGGGATAAAGGAATGAAACAAGCTGTTGACCTAGACAAAGATACAACATGGATGTCCTTTCTCTCTCTGAGGCCAGACTTAATTGTGAGCTTTTAACTTCGTAGTTTATGTACTTTTGGGTACTCAATTTCTTAACCTTAGTATTGCATGAAAGCAAATTTTTTTCATTCACAGTACTATTATATTTTGTATAATTGTTCTTGCTGCAAACCAGTTGGTTAAACAACCTGTGGTTCAAATAAAATCCTATTGGTGTCTGTGACTCTACTTTAAGAATAGAATAATAGATGTCAGATATGGAAAAGACTCTACCAAATCATTGGTTTCATCTGCATGTAAATGAAGAAGTGAAGATTATTGGTATCAGGGTTAGGAGCAGAAGTCCCAATATTTTTAAATAGTATTTGTAAAGCTTTCTGAAGACAAAATATACTGTATGCTAGTGTTTGTATTTATTTATTATTTCCTTTTTGTGTTTTTCCTTGCTTTAGTTATAGTCTTTGTAGAAAAACAATGGTTGCATTACTACAATATTTCTGATTTGTTTTGATAACATTTAAATATTACAGAGAATTGGGTGAATGCAATTTATTGATAGTTTTCTGGAATCCACATTCCAATTCTGTTTGTAGGACTACGTTGTAAAAATACTTCCCTGTTTATTTCAAATTCTTTGTTAGTTAGAGCTATGGAGAATGAGAGATTTTATTTATTATGTTCTTTGACTTTTTTTTTTTTTTAATGAGGTTGCTGAAAATATTGAACTATGTAATTTTCAGATGTAGTCAACATTACTTTTCCTGACAGGAAACAAGACAATTAGTTTTTCCAAAAGTGGTCAGATCCAAAAGAACTGTAAATATTTATATTATCTGCCTCAGTTGGATCCTGATCTGCTAAAATCAATGGGAGTAGAATTAGACCCTTGGTGAATTCAGTGTATCATTTTCTCTTTCATCAGAAATAGCCAAGTGAAATCTCCGTACATATAGCAGAAAATAAATTATCCTCGCTTTATAAAAGTCAGCGATTCACATTGACTTGAATGGGAGGTTGGAGCAAGCCCTTACTTTTTTTCCTTTTTTTAAAAAAAGTAAATTGCATGTATTGTATCCCTTTTTTGTTTTATTCTGGAAGCCTAGTTTAATTCTGGAGTTAGTGGGTGATTTGCTGGGGAAGTAGAATTGTTCTCAAAACAGAACTTTTTCTTTCTCTCACAGCAATTGCAAGTCACTAGTGAAAACAGAAAACGCTAGTGTTAATTTTGGTTCTGATGTGGTTTTTATACTAATAATTTTTTTTTGGGCCTTATCATGGCTTTTTAATATGTATACAGTCAAATAGTGCATAGATCTGCATTGTGATTTTAATGTTTTGTGCGGTGTGAAGCATTTTTCTGACCAAATTAAGAATGAAAATCTTTTACAAGAACAGTTTAGTTACTTTGGTACTTTGATGTCAAAGTATTGAGAGCAAGAGCATTTGGAGGATGAAAAACATTGAATACATTTGGAAAATAATCCTATATTTTTCCAAATAGTTATTGTCATTTGAAACAGACATATAAAGTTGACTCTTCCTCATGAGTTTTTCAGACTTCTCTTTTGTTTCCAGCCAAACTGAGAATAACTAGATACAAATAGTAAATAATAGAAGAGAAGATTTCTTGTATCGAGGTAACATCTAGAAGTCCCATGTGCCTTATTACGCTAAGTTCTGTAGAAGCAGAGGGGGGAAAAAAACATGGTCCTGCCTCCACGAGCTTCTGATCTAAGTTTGCTCTTTTTTACTTTCCATGGTGCCAAGAGTGTCGTTTGTTTGTTTCTGTTAGCAAAGATATCTATTTATCTGCCTATTTTAAATACTGTTATAGTCACCATCACCGTAGTGTCAGAGTACCTCACAATCTTTAAGAGTTATCCTCATGACACCCAATTCTGTCAAGTCCTAGGTCAGTGCCTTAACCTTTGGACCATCCTCTCTCCTCAGGTTGAAAGTCGGAATGAAATGGGGAGGGACGATGGTAACCTGGATGACTTGATTAGTTTTTTTTTTCTGCAACATGAATTATACTTATCTAGAGTTCTGCTGCTGCTGCTGTTGATGCTGAGTAGTGCCTTATTTCTGAGAGACAGCATGGCCTAGTGGATAGAGCACCACAGTGGTCCTCAGAGTTCTAGTCCAGGCTTTGCCTCCGGCCTGTTGTATGACCTTGGGCAAGCCACTTCTTCACTCTGTGCCTCAGCTTTCCCGTCTATAAATTGGGGGATAATGATAGTGACCTCTCTCAGCATCTAGGGGTGAAAAGCGCTATGTAAGAGCTTATTATTTATTTTTTATATATAGTCCCACTGAAATCAATGAGGCCATTCACAAAAGGCCAGGCTTTGTCCTATCTTTTCTGCCAACACAAGGCAGTAAGGAGATGTAAATACCCCATAATCCACAACACTTCCTACCCCCCTCACGGGTAGCAGTGTGTGAGGGATAGCAGTGACCATGGGACTGCTCCAATCTCTCCTACACAGGTGAGCAGGGAGTGGGCGGAGCCTTGGATCCTTTCCTTTTCCCCCAACATATGGGCCATCACATGAACTGAAGTACTAGGGAAAATTAATCTGCAACAGGCACAGGGCAGCTGCAGATAATATATCCTCCACTGGAGCAAGGTGGGACTCGGGAGCCAAGAAACAAAGTTTGAATCTGAGCCTCAGTCTGGTTCTCAGTTCACTCCTTGAACAGAAAAAATGTGCATTGCCCATTGATCAGGGTTTGTTGCAATGCCATAATCTATCCTAGAGCAAGGTGCTACTCAGTGTTAGTATAAAGGTAGCAGAATAAGTTTCTCAGGGTATGTCTACACTACAGAATTAGGTCGAAATTATAGAAGTCGATATTTTAAAACCCGAATTTATGGAATCGATTGTGTGTGTTCCCACTAAAGAGCATTAAGACCATGAGGTCGACGGACTGTGTCCACAGTAGCGGGGCTAGCACCGACTTTCGGAGCGTTGCATTGCGGGTAGCTATTCCACAGTTCCCGCAGTCTCCGCCGCCTATTGGAATTCTGGGTTGCGATCCCAAAGCCTGATGGGGCAGAAAACATTGTCGCTGGTGGTTCTGGGTACATGTCGTCAAGCCATCAAACATCCCTCCCTCCCGCCGTGAAAGCAATCTTTTTTGCGCCTGTTTTCCGGGGTTTCCGGGTTTGCTACGGCAAGCATGGAGCCTGCTCAGCTCACAATTACCGTAATCTCCAGCGTACGCCTGGACATTAGGTCTAGTGGGGATTCAGTCGCACTGTAATACAGGCAGAGGGATAGCTCAGCGTTCTGAGCGTTGTCCCGCTAAACCCGGGGTTGCAAGTTCAATCCTTGAGGGGGCCATTCCGCCTGAGGCTGGTAGTCGCGGGACTACACAGCTCCTTGCCTTCTAGCTGCAGATCGTACAATATGCTTGAAATTCGTGTGCTCCTGGCCGGTGGCCTATGGTGTGGCTGGCCGGGGGCGCTTGGACATAAATGGGAGTGACCAGAGTGACTCTGGTCATTCTCTTTTTTTTTACGTTTTGTTTAAGGGAGATTCAGTACTGCCTGGAACACGGGCAGAGGGATAGCTCAGCGGTCTGAGCGTTGGCCTGCTAAACCTGGGGCTGCGAGTTCAATCCTTGAGGGGGCCAGGAGATGATGATGGATATCAAGCATATTGTACCATCTGCTGCTAGAAGGGAAGGAGCCTAACCCTTGCTCCCCGCTCCCTCCGTGAAAGCAACTGAGGGGGGAGCCAGAAATCCTTTCGCGCCTTTTTTCATGCGGGCGCCATATTGCTGACACCATTGTTATCCACCCGCCGCTTCTGCTCCCACTCTGGTGTCCTGCAGACACCATACCAGGGAAAGCATTGAGCCCGATCAGATCACCGCGGCTGTTCTTGCCATTATGAACACCACGCACATTGTCCAGGAGTATATGGAGAACGAGAACCAGGAGCTGCTACAGCTACAGCAGGCGAGGAGGCGACAGCAGCGCCCTGAGGACAGTAATGAGGACATGGATGCAGACCTCTCTCAAAAAAGGCCCCCCCGCAAGATGGACATCATGGTGTTAATGGGGCTTGTTGATACAGTGGAACGCCGATTCTGGGCCCGGGAAACAAGCACAGACTGGTGGGACCACATAGTGCTGCAGGTCTGGGATGAATCCCAGTGGCTGCGAAACTTTTGCATGCGTAAGGGCACTTTCATGGAACTTTGAGTTGCTTTCCCCTGCCCTGAAGCGCTAGAACACCAAGATGAGAGCAGCCCTCACAGTAGAGAAGCGACTGGCGATAGCCCTGTGGAAGCTTGCAACGCCAGACAGCTACCGGTCAGTCGCGAATCAATTCGGAGTGGGAAAATCTACAGTGGGGGCTGTTGTGATGCAAGTAGCCAGGGCGATCACCAAGCTGCTGGTACCAAGGGTTGTGAGTCTGGGAAACGTGCAGCTCATACTGGATGGCTTTGCAGCAATGGGGTTCCCGAACTGCGGTGGGGCGATAGACGGAACCCATATCCCTATCTTGGCACCGGACCACCAAGCCAGCGAGTACATAAACCGAAAGGGTTACTTTTCAATAGTGCTGTAAGCACTGGTGGATCATAAGGGACGTTTCACCAACATCAACGTGGGATGGCCGGGAAAGGTACGTGACGCTCGCATCTTCAGGAACTCTGGTCTGTTTCGGCTGCTGCAGCAAGGGACTTTCTTCCCAGACCAGAAAATAACCGTTGGGGATGTTGAGATGCCTATAGTTATCCTTGGGGACCCAGCCTACCCCTTAATGCCATGGCTCATGAAGCCATACACAGGTAGCCTGGACAGTAGTCAGGACCATTTCAACTATAGGCTGAGCAAGTGCAGAATGGTGGTGGAATGTGCCTTTGGGCGTTTAAAAGCTCGCTGGCGCAGTTTATTGACTAGGTTAGATCTCAGCGAAACCAATATTCCCATTATTATTACTGCTTGCTGTGCGCTCCACAATATCTGTGAGAGTAAGGGGGAGATGTTTGTGGCGGGGTGGGAGGTTGAGGCAAATCACCTGGCCGCTGGTTTTGCGCAGCCAGACACCAGGGCTATTACAAGAGTACAGCAGGGTGCGTTGCGCATCAGGGAAGCGTTGAAAACCAGTTTCCTGAATGGCCAGGATGCTGTGTGAAAGTTCTGTTTTTCCCCATTAATGAAAAGCCCTGCCCCTTCATTCACTCAACTTCCCTTTAACCAAACCGCCCTGCCCTCGCCCCCCCGTCACCGCTTGCAGAGGCAATAAAGTCATTGTTGCTTAAAAATCATGCATTCTTTATTAATTCGTAAAACAAATAGGGGGAACTATGCGGGTAACTGCCACGGTCGCCCGGGATGGGTGGTGGAGGAAGGGAAGCACCAGGATGGGTGGTGGAGGAGGGGATGAGGGAAGGACAAGGGCACACAGCACTTTAAAACTTATTGAATGCCAGCCTTTTGTTGCTTGGACAGTTTTCTTGGCTTGAGTGGTTAGGTGCATGGATGCCGCCCAAACGCGTTCTTGGGCGTCTCGGTGATGAGGTTATGGGACTCTGGGAGGAGGGCTGTTGGTTACACAGCGGCTGTAGTGGTGGTCTGGGCTCAGGTGGCCTTTCCTGAACCATACGCCTTTCCTCAGCCATAAGCCGGAGGATTTCCATTTGATCCTCCAGTAGCCTCAGAATTGCATCCTGCCTCCTCTCAGCACGCTGACGCCACCTACTCACTTCAGCCCGCCAGTCATTGTCTTCAGCACGCCACTTGTCCACGTGATCAAATTCTGCCGTCCTGGACTCCCTCAGTGTTTGTCTCCACGCATTCTGCTGGGCAGTTTCAGTTTGGGAGGATTGCATGAGCTCTGTGAACATATCGTCGTGATTCCTTTTTTGTTTTTTACTTCTAATCTTCGCTAGCCTCTGGGATTGTGATGAAAGGGGTGGCGTTGAAACATTTGCAGCTGCGGGAGGAAACAAACGGGAGAGGAGTAGTTTAAAAGACACGTATTGGAGAACAATGCTCCAAACATTACATATCACATGTGCATTTGGTCCAAGGTTGCACCTTGCCTGTTATATTGAGGGTCTGCCAGTTTGGTGTGAGAGATCACACAAGCAGGTCCGGCGGGCAACAGAATTCGGCTTGCAGGCAGCCATGGTAAGCCACAGTCTATAGGCTTCTTTAACATTCATAACGTGGGATTGTTTTCAAACAGCACCCCCCTCATTTCCCATAACAAACAGCCTTTGGGCTGGCAATTTAAAACTGGTTGGCAGTTGAAAAGGAAGGGGTGGCGGTTTTCGGGTTAATGTGCAGCGCGAACCTAATCGACGCCCCCCCCCCCCCACACACATCCAAGATGTTCGCTGTTCCCCCTCCCCCCACCGCGTGGGTCACAGCGGGGAAGATTTCCGTTCAGCCACAGGCAAACAGCCCAGCAGGGATGGACCCCTCTGAATACCCCCTTAATAAAATTCCCCTATTTCAACCAGGTGACCATGAATTATATCACTCTTCTGAGGATAACACAGACAGATAAAGAACGGATGTTGCTTGAATGCCAGCAAACACCGGGACCATAGGCCGCCATGCTTTGCAATGCAATGATTCCAGACTACGTGCTACTGGTCTGGCATGGTAGAGTGTGTTACCACGGAGCACAGGATAAGGCTGCCCTCCCCAGAAACCTTTTGCACAGGCTTTGGGAGTACATCCAGGAGATCGTTCTGGAGATGTCCCCGGAGGATTTCCGCTCCATCCCTGAACATGTTAACAGACTTTTCTAGTAGCTGTACTGGCCGCGAATTAATCATTAAACACGCTTGTTTATAAAACATGTATTAATTTCACAGAGGTACACTCACCAGAGGTCCCTTCTCCTGCATCGAGCACGCCTTGGGTGGGTTCGTAGGGTACTGGCTCCAGGTTGACAAAGAGTTCCTGGCTGTCGGGGAAAAGGGCTTCTCCACTTCCTTGCGTGTCTGTGCACTATTTTGAGCATCATTATCATCCTCTTCCTCTCCCCAAAAATGCTCCTCTGTGGTTTCTGATGATCCACATACGGAGTCATACCACATGGGTGGGTCAGTGCTGGCTGCACCTCCTAGAATGGCATGCAGCTCCTCATAGAAGCGGCATGTCTGGGGCTCTGACCCAGAGTGGCTGTTTGCATCTCTGGTTTTTTTGGTAGGCTTGCCTGAGCGCCTTAATTTTCACGCGGCACTGTTGCAGCCTCTGTCCTACATGCCCTTGGAGACTTTGGCATATGTATTGGCGTTTCTTCTTTTGGACCGTAGCTCTGCTAGCACGGTTTCGTCTCCCCATTCTGCGATCAGATCGCGTACCTCACGCTTGGTCCACGCTGGAGCTTGTCTTCGGTTCTGGGACTCCATCGTGGTCTGCTGATGAGATCTGCACTCACCTGCAGCTCACCACGCTGGCCAAACAGGAAATGAAATTCAAAAGTTCGTGGGGCTTTTCCTGTCTACCTGGGCGGATCATTCGAGCTCAGACTGCTGTCCAGAGCGGTCAAATGTTGCACTGTGGGATAGATCCAGGAAGCCAATACCGTTGTATTGCGTCCACACTAAGCCTAGTTCGAGTCGGCAATATCAATTTTAGCGCTAATCCCCTCGTTGGGGGTAGAGTGGCGAGATCGATTTTAAGAGCCCTAGACGTCGATGTTAATGGCTTCGTCGTGTGGATGGGTGCATGGATCAATCGATGCACTGCTAATAAATTCGACCTAAACTCGTAGTGTAGACCAGGGCTAAGAGGTTTTCTGGTAGTTACTTTATACATAATTCATCTCTGAAAAAATGTTTACTCACTGCTATTGGAGTGTGTGTGTGTGTGTGTGTGTGTGTATATATATATATATATATATATATATATATTCCCTTTGATTTTAATGGGAGCAGGATAGGACCTTGGATACTGAAACATTAGGTCGTGTGTGTGTGTGTTAAGGAAATGTGTTTTTTTCCTTATTTTAATTCATTCCACCTATGGTGATTTGGGGAACTTCTCTTACCAGGATTTTGTTCTATTCCCGAGTTTATTAATATGTGTTTATTTTGTAGCCCTTGGTATTTCTTTTAATATGTTAGATATTTGTTATTGAATCCAAATATCAATATAACAATTAAGAATGAAAACTGTGATTCATTCTTCATATACTCTCGCTATAGGGATCCCACTGCTGGAAAAAATCTGCCCCAGTCTGAGTGCCTGCTTAAGTCACCCTTCATAGACACCGTCTTTGTAACATGAATCTTGCTTTAATACACAGGATCCGTGGTTCCTAATTATGGCCTTACATAGAGAACAAACTGTGCTTGAAATTTTTATTTTCTCCCTGCAGAAATATCAACCTTAGAGATATTAAAAAATACAATGGAACAAAACCAAACAGACCCCAAACCCTATACAGCAAGATTTATATCTCAGAGGGAGTTCTATAGTTGGGTGAACAAGGTTCACAATTAGTCATTAACCAGGCCATGTTCAATAGCTGGAGTAGGCACAATGGTGTTTTTGACATTCACATACTTGGTGTGGGCAGATTCTTCCCTTCCCACCCCCACTCCCTGCAACCTTTCTTATAGCCTTACAGGCTGTCTCACAGCAGTCATTCTACAGCTCACATGCACAGCACTCTGTCTCCAAGGGGCAGGCTTGCTTGGAAAATCTGCTTCCCTCTTTTCTTTCGTGTATTAGGGTATGCTTACTAGCTCATACCTGTTGCACCCTTAGCAATACAGAATGTTGGTATGACTGCAACTGTGATTCACTCTGTGTTTTAAAGGGCTGCTGTGTAAAATATGGTCTGTGCCGTTATCAAGTTTTGTAGAAATGGCCCTTTTGGTGGAGATGGAAAACTTGGCAGTTTGATATGTAATGGCCTGTGCAGGAGATAGTCTTGTAGTAGAGTGTCTGGTTGTCCCTCACAGTTTTGCAGATGCTCGTACAGCTTCTGTTTCTGTGGCCTTCCTTCTGTTGTACAAGTAAGTGTGTTTTTGTTTGTTTGTTTGTTTGTGTGGTTTTTTTTTTTTTTTAATTTATTTTTTTTTTTTTTTTAATGAAGTTCTCACATGCTTCATTTGCCTAGAACCAGTATGGAGGGATTTTCCTGTGCTGGAAATCCACACAGGGCACTGTTTGCATATTCCTAGCTGTAAAATGGTGGTACATTTATACCTTTGACTGCCAAGGTTATGCCAAAATTAGAGAGCTTTCTCAAGCAGTAAGATAAAAGCATTCATTAAGCTGTACTACTGGGTAGTGTGAGGACTCACCAGTGATAATCCTGACATAGTCTCGAGAGGGAATTGGTCCACAGAAAGCAATGGTGACTTTCTTTCAGTGCCCTTTGGGCAAGAGTTGAAATGGTTGGGTTTTTGTTAGCAGTAAATGCTACTTGGCAGCAGGGCCGGCTTTAGCAGGTGTGGGGCCCCACGCAAAGAACGGGGTGGGGCCCCGCACCCTCCCGCCAAGAAAAAAAAACCAACCCCTCCCGCAGCCACCTCCTGCCAGAGCGAACTGGCTTAAAGCCAGCCCTGCTTGGCAGGATATCAGGGTTTTAGTCTTATCAATACCAGGAAACACTAACCTCTTTGTGAAAAGGTCTGAAGTCTTCATAAAACCTTAAGGCCTTAGGGACAAGTGCTCAGCACCTCTGAAATTTAGGCCACACCGGGTGTCTTTCATGGTCACAGCCTAGTTTAGATTGAATTGGAGTTGGAATCCTCACCTTGTTGCCTTGTGATAGGAGGCTATCCTTGGAGATCATCCCAGCATCCTATTGCTTTAAACCAGCGGTTCTCAAACTTCATTGCACACGACCCCCTTCTGACAATAAAAATTACTACACAACCCCAGGAGGGGGGACCAAAGCCTGAGCTCTGCCGCCCTGGGAGTGGGGGGCGAAGCCAAAGCCGAAGCGTAAGGACTTCAGCCCCACTGCCCGGGCTGAAGCCTGAGCCTTGCTGTCCAGGGTAGAGGGCTCAGACTTCACTTTCGGCCCTGGGCCCGAGCAAGTCTAACGTCAGGCCTCGCCACCGGGTCCCACTTTGGGGTCCCGACCCACAGTTTGAGAATCGCTGCTTTAAACCATTTTGGTAGCTTCCTGGCTCCACTTTCCTGTCAGATGGCTCTGCTCGCATTGACAGAGAACTCTTGCTCTCATTGTCCTGGAATGTCCAGACAGCAGAGCGAAGAAAGCTTGCTGTCTTTAGCCCCCTTTTGTGTTTGTTTGTTTTTGTTATGTACAGTATGGCTTTTGGTTTTTTCACCTGTGGGTCCTTAAAGGGTGTTCAATGACTATACATGGTTTGGCCTTAAGTAGGTGGGGAGGGAATTTGTTTTGCGTTTTTGTTTTGTTTTGCTGAGGGAGTCATTTGAACCCAAAATACAATCAATCTCAATCTCTCTCTCTCTCTCTCTCTCTCTCTCGTATGAGTATGGCTGGAACATCAGGCTCTGCATACAAAATCTAAACTGCACAAAAACAAATTTCTGATGTCTGGAAAGAAAAGATATATCGATTGGGGTCATAAGACATTCTTCCATGAGCAGCTGCATCTTCTATGGATAACTACAGAGTCCAGTGGGTACAGTGTACTAGCCTAGGATTTGGGAGACCTGGATCCAAGTCCCTGCTCTGCCACAGACTTCCTGTGTGATTTGGGGCAAGTCACCGAGTCTCTCTGTACAATGGGGCACTTCTTACCTCAGAGGTGTTGTGAGGAATTAAAGATCGCAAGGTACTCAGATATCAAGGCAAAGGGGACTATATAAGTATCTTAGTTAAGTAGATTGTTTGTTTGTTGTTTTAGCTGTGTTGGTCCCAGGATATTAGAGAGAGAAGGTGGGTGAGGTAACATTACCTCACTCTTCCATGGTACACTCTGGGTCAAAATGTGGGGATGATCCAGAGAATCTTGTTACACTTAAAAGTCCATTGAGAACATTAGGCCCACTGGAATGCGTAGTAGTTGTATTCCACAAGAGAGGAGGGTGATCAGGTTGCCTTTAGAAGCTCAGGCTGGAAGTGGGATACCCAAACACCCTTTTTGTTCCACTCCTTTCCTAAAGGTAAGTAGAGGTAGGGGTGGGGTTTAATCAATTTTTTCACACTTTCCTGAAAAGTTGAATTTAAAAGGGGTTTTTTGTTAGAACTTTTTAAACAGAACCATTTTTTTCTGGTCTTCTCTAAAAGTCAACAACAACTTAAACAAAAACTAGGGAAAGGCAGCCAAAGTGGTAAAATACAATGGTTGTTACTTCTCAAGGTGAACAAAGGCAGCCTTATCTGGCACTGCAAATTATTACTGCAAGGTCAACAACATAAGTTAGTTATTTGTTGCAAGGAAAAAGATACATCAATGTGGTGTTTGCTAACAAGCAAGTTAACTCTATGGTGGTAGGACTGGTGATTTCTGGATGTTAACTGCCAAATGGAAAATGAATTGTCATGACCTATGAGTATTTTAGAACTCCTGACCCTGTGTGTGATGGGAGAAAGGATTTTACAAAAGGGCTCAGCACCCATAGTTTGGGGGCAGATTTTCAAAGCATGTAAGCACTGAAATATGCACAGTTTATCAAATGAACTTAAGTGTTACAATGGGAGCTAGTGGGTACTAGCCACTCTTGAAAATCTGGCTCTCCTTTAGTTGCCCAAATGAGAGCTGAGCTCTTCAGAAAATCTGACCCCAATTGTGAATGCTGAGCACAAGAAAATCAGTCTCCAGAGTCTTTTGAAAATAGGCCCCTGCTCTCTCTCTCATCCCAAGATGTTTCCGATAGTATTAGATGGCTAAAGTATGAGACTCTGCTAAATTAAAAAAGCAGACTTGCTAAATCTGGAAACAATGCTACTTTTAAAAAATGTGCTTTCTTGCAGGGGTATTCGTTCTGTTAAAGGAACAGAAAATTAGTGGACAAAGCAGTATGGAGGCAGAGGACTTCCCTCCCCCACCACCTGAAGGTACCTGGAATATTCCAGCTTTTTAGTTACTCACAGTGTGACAGATATATCCCCTCCCTACTAACCACTCCCAAAATCTTTAGTCAATTTGATCTCTTTCCCCCCCTCCCCCCCAGGTGTTTTTGTTGTACATGTTGGCATTAAACTCATGAACACATTTTGTGTTTGTTCTTTAATCATTATTCCTCAGCTGTTCTTCAGGGGTTATGTATATTTAAGGCCTAATTGTTAGTGCATTATGTCAGATTCTTTCCAATGATTTCTGTGAGCACAGGATCAAGCATGAAGTTTCATTTTACAGTCTCTCCATTGCTATGAATTTCTTCATCTGTTGATCTGATTTCTGAGCTCTGCCAGTTACTGTCTCCAATATGAGGTGTTAGAAGTTGATTAGACTGATACATAATTATTATTATACTCAGAAATGTCCTCTTTGGGGACCCTCATTTTGTTGTGGTGAAGGAGCTTGCTTGTTCCAATGATCCTCAGAACTAAGTTGTCGGGAGCTTCATGTTCCTGGTAGGGTCTCCCAAGGTGAACAGATCTGAGGGGAGGTCCCAGACAAAGCACAGTCCAATCCCCTAAATCCTCAATGATGGATCAGGCGGAAGAGGGTCCTTGGATCTCAACAGCTGTGAAAACGGATGAAGGCTGCAGCAAGTGGAGATCAACAGTCAACTTGGACTTTCTCTGCCACTGGGCCCCAGACCTCCAACTTGTCATGACTGTGTGGTTGCTGTAGGCGCACCAGCTTCCCCACGTTAAAAGAAATCACGCACAAGCTTTTACCATGGGAAATAACATCTTTCCAACCTTCCAAGCCCTGTGGCGACAGACTAGTGGTGATGGGGACAGGATTAGTGAATCTGGCAGTCCCTAGTCACGAATCTGCACATAGGCGGTGGTAGTTAGATGGTTGTCTGGCACCACGACTGAGACAGGGGTGCAGTTTGGCAGCTACTGTCGTGACTGAGCAGTCCTCTTTAGGATCCCCTTTGCTCTCCCTACATGGGTAGAGGGCTAGAAAAGGTGCTGTAAACCTAGGCTGTCTCATACACTCCTGGCTGGATTATCACATCCAGTGGGATCACTCTGCCTGTGGTCGAAGCTATAAAAAGACAGTGACTTTTGCTACATGGAATGTTCACTCTCGAAGCTGAAAAGAGAGAGGAGGAAGGAAAAAGAAATAACTTTCTCCCAGTAGGCTGCTGGCCTGCCAAAAAATGTCTGTACCTACTGTGGGTGGATTTGCAGTTCCAGGATCGGACCCGAGTCCTCTCAGGACCCATATGTACATCCATGGTAGAGATCATCTTCAAATTGAGTGATTGGCAATCAATCGCTCAGAAATGTCAGTGCTGGTTTGATTTGGATATAAACTTTTCTTTTTGTTTGTATTATTGGAAATTTACATAGCGCCTTCAACTTACATAGCTCTTTAGAACATGCAATAGGAGAAGTTTCCTACCTCAAAGATCTTGGGGATAGATTCTGTCCTTCATCCTGTCTGCTATATGATTTTGTGGTCTAATGGGGGCTGCTGTAATGTGGCCTAATGGAGGCTGAGGGAGACTTCCCTAGGAGCAGGGACTACATTTGCCCTCCGACAAGACCTGGCACAGAGGGCGTGCACAGGCGGAGCAAGGAATGGGAGAGGATGAGCTGTCCACTGTAGCATGGACCGCTATGGAAGATTCTGGGTGCTCCCAGATTGTGGAGCAGACTATAGGCAGCTCTTGCAGGCCTCTGGCTGCCTTGATTTATTCTGAGGGGTAGAGTAGCCCAGAATCCTGAGAGCTCAAAGATGGCATTGCATACAAAGCTACTTTTGCCCCTCCCTCTCCCATTGGCCTGTGCTGGAGAGAGAATTCACCTTTAGGCTTTTTCTGTTTCATTTGTGGATTTATGGTGAGCACAGTAAGGTATGTAGGCACTTGTGTCCATTATGCACCATTTGCATCTTGACAGGACAACCAGAGGAGTTTCTTTCTACATTGTTTCTCTAGTTAGCATCACTATCTTGTTTCTTCCCTGAGTTACTTAATTTATTTGTGTATGTAATTATTTCAGACTGTCTGAATCTCTCTTTCTCTCAAAACATCATTTTACTTCATACCAGCTGAGAAGATTCTCCAGCAGTGTAGGTTCTCTATCACTGACCATTTTAAAACCAAAATTGGATGTTTTTCTAAAAGCTGAGCTCTAGGAATTATTTTGGGGAAGTTCGATGGCATGTGTTACACAGGAGGTCAGACTGGATGATCGCAATGGTCCCTTTTGGCCTTGGAATCTGTGAATCTATAAACATTTCCCAGTTGCCATAAACAGGGGGCAGGGGCCAGGCTGTTTGGGGAGGCACAGCCTTCCCTACCCGGCCCTCCATACAGTTTCACAACCCCGATGTGGTCCTCGGGCCAAAGAGTTTGCCCACCCCTGGTTTAGATCCTTCCAAAATGCATGCACGCGCGCGCTGTCTCTCGCTCTAAATGCTTGCTATTATTGCATTGGATGTGACTCTTGGTTTTGTTTCGTGATGAATTATGAGCATTGGCAGAATATCCAGTTACTATAGAAAGATGAAAAAAATCCCTTATCAGACTCCCCCACTAATGTACATTCTTTAGATATGGGCAAAGGCCCATTCTGCACATGGGCTGAGCCTGTTCTTGAACAAAGAGCGCTGGCAAAATAATTGTAGCTGTGACATCTAAGGCTCCGATTAGCAAAGCATTTTAGCCCATGCGTTACTTTAAGCATGTGCGCCAATGAGACTACTTATGTACTTAAAGTTAAGCACGTGCTGGAGTGCTTTGCTGAGTCAGGGGCTAACTTTTGACTCACATTTTAGACAGATAACAGCAAATTTTAGTTCCTTTATTTACTGAGATCCGACTTGTTTAAAATGTGCCAAGATGGTGCTCTAGACCCTGCTTTTACGGGCACTGTTGCTGATTAACACAAAACCCCTGTTCCGAAGAGCTTACAGTCTAAAGATTCCTGAAGCTAGAGGGGGTGGTTTTTTTGTTTGTTTTTTTTTTGTTTTTTGTTTTTTTTAAATTAATGTGGTGATTTAGATGAGCTCCACGATGTGAATGATTTTAATGAATGAGCAGATCTGAATTTACTAATGATTTCTTGCTTGAGAAAACCCCATCCTAATAGAAGGCCTGGAAGTAAGATTAAAGGAAAGCTTCCATGATGCCGAATACAATAGGAAGTCTCAGTAATTGCACTAAAATGCCCTTGTTTTCCTGCTCAGACACCAGTGTTGCTAAGGAGATAGGAGGGGAGAATACATGTGTTATAGGATGACAGTTCCACTTATGACAGGGCTCATGGGATCTTTCCCCCCCAAAGTGTTCATAGCAGGAGAAAGTCATGAATTTGGCTGCTGGGAGGGTTATATCTGAGTTTCTTTTGGATTCTGATCTAAATATTGATGATGATTAATTGGGGAAAAGAAACTCAAATAAAAAGTCCACTTTAAGCAATTGAGCCACAATTTTCAAACTTGGGAGCTGAACGTTAGGAACCTAAATCCATATTTAGGCACCTGAATGAAATTGACCTGACTTTCAGAAAGACTGAGGAAAGACAGTCCCTGTAGAATGTATTTGTGAGTGCTCAGGCCCCTCCATTAAGGTCTCTAAATGAAGATGCAGGTGCCTACCTGAAGCGTGTGATTCTGGCTCCTATCATAGGCAGCCAGGATACTGGGCTAGATGGACCATGGATCTGATGCAGCATGGCAATTCCTATGCTCCTACATATTCATCAGTGAACAAAACCTTGTGATTTTTAACATTAATGACTCTCTTAAAATTTTGGCCTTATTTCCCCACCTCCCTTTCTTCCCCTTTTCTATACTGGGATCTTTAGGGTGCCATTTTTGCTCCTCCTACCTTCTTGTTCCATACTAAACTTGCTATGTTTTTGCTATGTCCCATCAAAACTCACATGATATTTGCTCTCCTGTTCACATTGCAGCTACTAGAATGGCATGACTTGAATATCATGGGGTGCAGAGCAAGGAGGTGGGCTCTCAAGATGTTCTCTGCCACTTGCTAAGGAGATATATGGGGAGGAACTGAAGCCCATGCTTAACAAACTGGATGTCTCTCTCCCCTTCCCTCTGCTGATTAGTTGGGGAGGTGGCTAAGTCCCCTGCCCAAACTCGTGTGGCTGAGAGGTGGAGGTATGGCCTGTGCTCAATGTTTAAACCTCTCTCTCTGACTCTGGATGGACATAGACAGCAGCAGCAGCAGCACAAAGGGAGCTAGGAACATTCAACAGATAAACACATTGCTAGGATGCTGAGCAGGGGTGGCACTGAGATCCACGCTCTGCACTGACTCCAGTGGCCTCAGAATACCGCCATGTACCATTCTCAGAGGATGCACAGCCAACTTAAAGTCCTGAACTATATAATGTAAGGGCCAAATGGTTAGAGGAGGGGAAAAAAAATCTCAGTAAGTCAATAGATATTACTCATCATCTCTGTCTGCAATCCTCACAAATGCAGCCAGAGATTTGAAAGTTATCTGGACTCTTTCCTGTTGATAGGAGGCAGCGTGATCTTCAGTGCAAGGCTGGGCATCAGGTGTCATGAATTCTATTCCTGGCTCTGCCCCTGATTTCCTGTGTAGCCCTGGACAGGTAACTTCACCATGTCTCTCTACCTCAGCATCTCCACGTGTAAAATAGGTTAGCAATATTATCCCCATCTTCCTCGTGGGGGTGATATGAGGATGAATTACAGTTTGTATAGTTGTCATGTCCGTGCGAAGTATGATTATTATCTTAGGATTTGTCTTCCTGGTGCATTAGTCTGCACCAGAAGGGTGTAAATTCTAGGGTGCATTAGCAGGTCGCACACTACCTGACTTGTGTGGACCCTGCTGGTGTGCATGTTATTGTTGTACTATTTGAAACAAGACTACATTAACGCCGCTTAGGAAACTTTTAGTGCATGCCAGCAGGGTCCATCTGGGCCAGTTAGTGCTCAGTACACTAGTGCATATTAGAATTGACATACTTCTGGTGTGAATTAGTGTAATGTGTGGAGAAGTCTTTATGCAGAGTGGGCAGTAACTCTGTCCCAGCTGAGGCGTATCATAGGCATATTTAAGAGGCAGCTGAGGTCTACAGAAGGAACAATAGCTGGGAGAGTGGTGTATGTTTCCTTCATCTCCTCCCTTTATTGTGCTCATGTAACATAACTATCTGTAGCAAACACATGCTGCTGAATTTTGTGTGTGTGTGTGTGTGTGTGTGTGTATAATACTGACATTCCATTCATGCAACAATTTAATTTCATGATGACAAGTTTACACCAGTTAACTCCCACAGAGCAAACGGCGGCACTACAGAAAATTTTAAAAGATGGTTGTTGTCATGCTCCCTTACCCTTCCCAAGTGACTTGACTTTTAAAAGTGATTCTCCTTTCAGGCACAAACATCAGGAATTCCCCAGTATTTGTTTTGTTTGTTTTCAGTGGGCAGATGTATTAGCAGGAAGAGATTGAAAAAGAAATAAGTGACTTGCTTTATTTAAAAAAAAAAAAAAAAAGGGCAAAACCAAAAAAACCTGGCACTTGTGAGCTCGGATAATGCCAGCCCATGTTCACTGCTTTCATATGTGTGTGTGCACATGCATGCATATACAAGAGGTGGAACATTACTTTTTAATATTCATTGATTCTTTTGAGACATAATTAAAAAAATACTGGGGGACTCCTGGCCTCCCCACCAGCAGAGACAAGACTTTAAAAATTAAGCATTAAGGGTAAATGAAGACCATGTACAATGAACTATTATGTTTCTTATTAATTACTGTAGCCAAGTATGTGCTCCACACCCATCTGGACAGTGAAGGGACATGTTGTGGAATGCAGACACTGCAGTAGTTTCCAGGCCTGGAAGGAAAGGCTTGCAGCCATAGAAACAGATGGACTGGTGGTTTCTGTGCACTGCATTTCTCCCTGTAGCTGTGCTTTCTTCACACTGACCAGCAAGCACTTGAGTCTGGTTGCTCTGATGCCATCTGTTTTGTACTTGTTCATGGTACTGTGTTGAAAAGGGTATTACTTCTTCTACTACTACAATCCTGTCATAAAGGTTGATTTTTCTTCCTACCCACATGGGAACAGTCCTTTTGACCCTGTAAACCAGGATCCCCTCTGCTACTTATCCTTCCCTCTGGGAGGAATTAGATATATTTATTGGGACCCTGTTGAGAAGGAAACTGACCTGCCTGCTTCCTCAGCAGGAATGGGTACCAGAACAACTGTTGCCTGCCTGAAGGAGAAAAATCATCTATTTGGTTTTTAACTGACCTTTTTGATGTTTGTTTCCCCACCTTTTATTTGGTTGCTACCTCTTATTCCTGGGGCAAGGTAGTGTCCCTCATCAGTGCCAGATTCAGAACATATTGAAGTCAATGGGAGTCTTTGGATCAAGCTCTCAATTTGCACTAATCAGAGTTGTCCTAAAAATAAATCATCCTAACCAAATAGTGTAGCCACAGAGCAGCAAGATAGGCTGCTTAGTAGCAATTAGCCTTGTCAGATTGCTCTAAAAATTTTCTCTTCTTGTTGTATTATAACTCCAGAACTGTGCCTATATAGTGCATTTTTTTGTTCTTTAAATATCTGTTTAAAACTGCATTGAAATTTCATGATGATTAATCCATTCAACTGGACAGTTTGAACACTATTCTTTTGCATTTCCTTACTTCAACTGCTCTGTGGTATTATAGTGAGCTTTTAAGCAGCTGCCACATTTTGCTCCAGAGATGGCTGTATGTCATTGCCAGATGAAGTGAATTCCATACTGTTTACAATATGCACTGTGAGATTAAAGGTGCTGTATAATATCATTATTCATTTACCTTGTTCAGTTCCACTTGAATAATATGATATTTCTGGCAGCATCAAGAAATATTTTATTAAACTTGTGTTGTGAATGACACTGAAATGAGGCAGTTAAACTGGAGTTTTCATCATATTGGTAAGAAAATCAATTAATATGTGTCTTGTGGTTTGGTTTATCAAGGGTAGGAACTGAGAGATAAGTGGACCCATATTTCATGTTAAAACAGAGTAAGTCAGCATTACCATGCTTGCTTTGGGGGTTTTAATAAGATAATTGCCTAAATTAAACTGCAATCATACAGGGAGTTGGTCTTTGGCTATGCTGCATTGTTTGTAAGAGGTGCCTGTTTTCAGCAGACAGTTAGAAATGATGGTAAAAAATTAAGCCAAGGAAGAAGAATGAGAACAGAATATGAATTGTAGTTATGAATAGTCCTTTGTTTCGGAAGCTGTTTGCAGCTTGATGTCTGAATCCCATTTAGAATAGAAAAACTTAAAAGATCAAATTACTCTCAACAAATAACAGGAAACATAAATTAAATTATGGATCCTTACTTAAACTGATTTAACAGTACATTCCGGGTCTCTAAATAAGAGCAGTAAAAATATTTAGATGGTAGCAATACATTTGCAAATTCACATCACCCCAGTCACGTCTCTGTTTCCTCTAACCAAGCATGTTAAGAAAGCCAGAGAGAAATTTTGTGAAGTAAAGATTTACTTCCAAATACGATATTTACAATACACTATTTACAGCCCTCCCCCACTCCACCCCTTTGAAAGAAGCCAGCAAACCAGTCACTACTCATTTGTGACTTGGAAACTTGTCAGATATCGACCAGTCACTAGTGTTGCAATAAGAAAGGCTAGCTTGTTCGTTTTAATGCTTCCTGATATCGCTCTTCTAAATAATTTTCACTGATATCTTTAATCTGAGTAAATCTTCGTACTGCTCCGTAATGTGCTATTGTTGCCTGACTGCATTTGAGTGAACTAAATACGCTGGGACAAGTCCCAGAGATCTGAATTGAAATCTGTTTGAATTCATGAGACAAAAGGGTGCCTGATGGACATTAATATTAGAGAAAAAGACGATGAACTCATGTCTGGCCTGGGGAGAATTATAATTTTAGTTATTTTTGAAATGAAAAGAATATATTTATAAAGGGAAATTTTATTGATTTGTGTATTCATGGGAGAATGTTAAGATACTTCTGGCATTTGAACTCCAACAGCCAAACCAGAGCACAGGAGCCGACTTCCGGCGGCGCCCGTGGGTGCCGTCGCCCAGCGTCAGGCCGGGCCCCGACGCCGGGTGATGTTGCGGGGCCCCGACGCCGATGCAACATCGCCCGGCGTTGGGGGCGGGGCCCTGGAACATCGCCCGGTGCTGCGGTAAGCTAGGCGCGGACCCTGGGGCTGGCGGGGAGCTGGGCACGGGCCCCGGTGTTGGCGGGGAGCTGCCGGTGGGTTCTGAGCACCCACCAATTTTTCCCTGTGGGTGCTCCAGCCCTGGAGCACCCACAGAGTCGGCACCTATGAACCAGAGTACAGTAGACCCTTGCTTTTATTAACCAGACTTATAGGAACCATTTTTCCTCACTGGGAAAAAAATCGCATAACAGATATGATGTTGCCGAAGAACAAATTGACATTCTTTCACATTCTGATGCCCTCAGAACATTGGGAATTACTTTGCAATTATTCCCAGGACAAGAAGAATGTGATACAGGGTCCTGTGCTGAAAGGTATGCACTGTACCTACTATAATTTTAAGGTGTTACATTTTATGAGCTTTTCTATTTTATGAACTCCTAATCCCCTGTTAGTTGGTAAAACAGGTATCCTACTGTATAAGGGAAAGCTGAGCTTACTTCCCTCCAGTACTTTGGGGCACATGACCAGGACTCATTGGCAGGAGGCAGAGCAGATAGTTTTGCAATAGCAGAAAAAAATTCTTGCCTATACTGTAGGTCCAGGTCAATATTTCAGTATTCCATAACTAAATCTAGGACCAATCAAGTGGTGCTTGCTGTAGAATTTGCATAGACAAGGTTATGTCTGTCTAGGTATAAGCTTGCCAATTAAAGGTTCTTTGAATTAAGCTGAAGATGGTAACTGAACTATTGAATGAGGCATCTGTTGTCTGTGCTGTTTTCCTGACACCAGAGAGGAAATAAAATGGCTGAGGGAAAAAGTAGATAACTACACGAGTAGTAGAGCTTCTCAAAATTTTCCCATCTAACCCTTTTTTATGATGGAAACTCACGTTTTCGGTGAATTGGAAATTTTAACGGTCTGCTTTCCTCAAAAACTGTGCTGTTTGTTTTTTTTTAAAAATCATAAAACCCAAACTCTGATTTAATTTTAGATGAATTAGGTGATGGGGGGTGGGGGTGGGGGGGGGGAATTCATTTGCATCAAAACTTTCTGCAGCCAGCTCTGTTGGATACAGGTTCTTGGAGATGGTGTAGGCTAAATTCTCCTCCAAACAATACCGAACAAGCCATTGTGACCATGGGGACAACTGAATTGCCCCCAGGGTTCCAGACATGGTTACGAGCAAGAATATTACAGCATACTGAAATTTTTTAGCCACCAAACAATTTTGACAAAAAATGGCTTTGTGTCTAGACAAATTTTTAATGGAAAAATTGCATTTTG
Organism: Macrochelys suwanniensis; assembly: GCA_033296515.1. Lineage (NCBI taxonomy): Eukaryota > Metazoa > Chordata > Testudines > Chelydridae > Macrochelys > Macrochelys suwanniensis. The sequence goes on from CM065777.1 coordinate 38,279,073, forward strand.
GTGAAATTTTGTCAAAAATGTTTTAGTGATTTTTTTCATTTTTACTTCTGCATAGAAAATCTAATTTTTAGTAGAGAAATTACAACAAATGAAAAAATTAAATCTTTTTGAAGTTTTCTTAGAAAAGTAATTGGTATTTTTGGATCAGCTCAACAATATGCTATGTAACAGTAAATGTTAAGTGAAATTCAAGGTTGAGTATGTATGTACTTGTCTGTTTTTCAGTAGATATACAAAGTAAGATCAGGGTGTGGTGAAATCATTTTAAAGTCTACACCTTCAATCAAAGAGGCAGAGGCTGTTGTAACACTAAATTTCCTTTTTCATTGATTTATAGTTACAATGTTAACATTATTGTAAAGGCAGAACATACCTCCCATGCCTTGTAGGAAAGAAGAGGACAAGGTAACCTTTTGCAATTTATTGGACACTTAGATGGGGAAGATGAGAAACAAACAAAATTTTGATCATGATTAAAAGCAGAGGTGAGAAGGCTGGTAAATGGAATCTGAAAATATATCCCTCTTTCTTTCCAATTTCTGTGGCTTACCACCATGAAGCAATTTTTAAATCTCTGGTAGATCCTATACAGACAGGAACTGGATATACTGCAGACCACTATCGTGGCTTTTGAGGTCATTTCAAGCACAGTCTACCAAATATGATTGCCTGGAGAAACCAATGGGAGAATATACAGATACAGGAGACCCCCACTAGAACATGCGTCAACATAGCGCGAATTCAGTATTCGTGCGGGGGCAACCTTGGATCCCAAAATAAATTATTTACATTGGGATCTATGGTAACGCGGCACTCCAACGCCCCCCCCCCCGCGCTATAACGCGGTCCCCACGTTAACGCAGTACCGCACATGGCTCCCAAACTCTGCGTTCTAGTGAAGGTGTGGTACTTGAGAGTAAGTTGCAGTGTTGGAGAAGCAGATTGAGAGGATATGGCCTTACTAAGTGTTTTACTGCAATGGTTTGGCACAAAGTAATTTTTTTCTTTGTTTGCACTGGGATAACTTGTAGGCAGAAGCTACATAAAAAAATAATTCATTCAGAGAGAGAACAGGCTTTGTAGGGCATATGCTGAGATAGTATCCAAAACATGAAATCTCAAGAGATGACTTTTCTTGAACAGCTACCTGCTTACACTTTCGGATAAATAGAACTAGCAAAGCCATCTGTATTAGTATCCCTTAGTGATTCACAGTAATATTAAAGCTACAAAACAAATTACCACATAGGCCCTGAATCAGCAAGATATTTAAGCACTTACCACTTTTAAGCTACAAATAGTCCCATTTGAACTACTTGCTTAAAGTTAAAGTACATGCTTAGGTGCTTGGATAAATCAGTGACACAGGATATGTCCACACTGCATTCAAGATGTAGGATTGCAGCAAGTGTAGACATGCCCAAGATAGCTAGCTCAAATCAAAGCTGAAAGCTAGTGCAAGTAACAATAGTGGTGAAGATGTGGCTGTCCAGGTCATGGCATGACCTAGTCCTGCACACCTGGGACCCTGGGTACATACTTCAGGGACCACCACCCATGCTGCTGCAGCTTCATTGCTATTGTCACTTGAGCTAGCTGACTTGAGTTAGTAAATATTTTTCTTTTTTAACTAGCTTTTGATTAGAGTGTGGGTGTACTGCAATCACACCTTCCAACTGCAGTATAGAGAGGAGTTAGTGACTAGAGATGGCCAGAAACTAGAATTTCGCTTTTGCAGGAAATTCTGAAATTTCAAAGTAGTTTGTTTTTTTTTCATTAAGAATCAGAACAAACTGCTGCAATTCTGAAATTTCCCAGAGAATGAAAAATAAAATAAAAAAATTATATTTGGAACCACTGACTAATTTAGCATAGACTTTTATATGATATTAAAATACTAACTATATTGTATGAAATATATTGTATTAAATATAATATGTATGTAAATATATTTACTTTTTACTATAAATAAAAGTTTAAGTGAATTGACAGTCAGATGAGACACACTTACCTTAACTAATTGTGTTTACCTTATTGAAATATGTTTTCATATCAAAATAAGAAAACGAAAGCAATTTGTTCAGAATTCTTCCTGTCAAAATTTCCCCAAAAAATTCATTAAAATTGACACGTTTCCACAAAATATTTAGATATTGACAAAACTGCATTTTCCAATGGGAAATGTTTTTGTGTTGAAAAATTTTCAGCCAGCTCTGTTGGAGACAGATGATTCATGTGAGAGCCAGAAAAATACAGGGCCAAATTGTGGCATCAGACTGGGGCCACAATGTACTGTGAGGAGTTCAGGGAAGGACTGTGCCTGAAGGGATCCCCCTGACTGGTTGACTACCTAGCGGGTGGGAAAAGGGAAAATTTGTTGAGCGGGCCACTTGAAGGGAATAAGTACCACCTTTGGAACAATATGCAGAGGGGTGGCTATCATAGGTGGCCCTATGCATGGCATGCAAAGGGTTAGGATTCTCCTTGCATGCTCATCATTTTGCTTGTTCACCTGTGTAAGGGTCATTCACAATCTTACCTCAGATTTCTGGCTTTGCGACTGAAGATTAAGGTATAAAGAGCCCTGATTTTTCTCTTATTTACAACTTTTCTTGGAGAAAACCCAATTTATCAATAAATATGGATATGATAACATTATGGTAAAATTAAGCAAAATTCACCCAACAGTCATGGGGGGGGGGGGGGGCGACGAGAAAATTAGGGTATGGTCACAGTGGGGCTGTAGCCACAGCCCTGCCACCTGGGTCTGACAGCAGGAGCCTGAGCGAGGCTGAAGCTGAAGAAGTCGTGGAGGTCTGTGACAATTGTATCCTTATCAATAAACAATAAAATAACAAATATGATGTTGGAGAAAGGGACAGATGTTAAAACAGGCCAGAGAGCAAACAAATTTACCTTTTTAAGGCACTAAAGAGTTAATGTTCTTTCATTTAAGACCAGTTACTCCGACCATGGAGAAGGAGCTTGTTGAAGCAAGAAGTGCATTCAGGGGTAAAAGTATAAATGTAGTGGGTTTGTACCGTTCACATGGTTAGGCTGGGAGCATACAAAGACAAATGATTTGGGAAAAGAGAATCTGCAATTTGTCTGTCAGCTTTAAAAGCAAGGGAGGATTTGGTATGAAGCTTCAGAAATTCAACGACTTAGTGAAAGTCAGGAAATAGATTTTCCTGAGTTTGCATAAATACCATGGCATATGCTTGTTGGAGTGTAACAGAGCTGCAGCATCCTCAGGTAAAGAGTTACCCAAACCCATTCAAATAAAAATGCTACGAATGGTGATGCAATATCCAAGATAACAATTGTCTAGCATTTCTTCAAGTCTTCTTTTTTAAATAGAAGAATAAAGGATAAATGCTCTGAAAAGAGAGAACCCTGCTTTATTATTTCTGTTATCTGTGATTTCATTTGACTATTGTTCTGAGTTTGAACATATTTAAAAGGCTTCCTCTAGTTTAAGAATCTGTTTTCAGGAAGTTTTTTTTTTTTTTTTTAATACAGTGTGTCAAATCCAGAACGTACACTGCCAAAATGAGATGGCCTTAGGGAGAAGAGGTAAGAGAATCTTCCTTCACAGATCAGAGTAGTGCAGTCACAGGGCCGCAACGTTCTTACAGCTGGTGCACTCCTTTCTGATGGGAAGAATGGCTTAGGCAGTGAAGATCAGCATGGTTGCAGATTCATTGGCTCCACCACCCATTGCTTCCCCCAGCAAAGCCACACTGGGTCCATGTATCATGATCAGTGGAACTGGAGACAGAGGGCCCGTGTTTCCTGGAGGAACTATTATTGATGGACTGTCAGAGACTGGGACATGGGCAGTCGTACCTCATGGTTGGAGTAGAAGTTGGTAGCCAGGAATTGGTGTGTAGGGTTAGAATCAGAGTCAGGGGCCAGATGCCAAAGCCAAGGGTAAGAGCTGCAGCCAGAAGTTGGAGTCCATGGTCAGAACTGGATTACCTGGAGTGAGGCAAGGCAGGGGCAAGACTGGGAACAGACAGGCACAGGAACTGCTCTAGCCATGGCTGAATGCTTTGAGTAGCCAGTGAATTGCTGCTGCTTGGCTTAAGAGCAAGCCTGCTAGCTTCCTCACTCAGTCAGGTGGAGCAGACTGTCAGGTGGTTTAGCTGATGCACATTGGGATGTCAGGAAACTGAGCAGGCGCAGCTGCCTGGCCTTATTTCTGACAGCACCCTTCCTCCCCCTCATCCACTTTGAGTGCCTCCTAGGTGCCCCCGGGCCAAGCTTCTCAGAGAAGGCACTGGAAAGCTCACAGCAGATCTGGGGTGTAGATGTGATCTCCTGGTTCCCGGGACCGTTCGTTCAGATCATAACCCTCCCAGTCCACTAGATATTGGAGTAGTCCCTTAACAAGTTGGAGGTCAAAGATTTGTCATACTATGCCCCATGTCTTGCCCTTGGACCTCCCAGGTGGGGGTGGAGACTGGAATGGTATGGGAAGGGGTTCTTGGTATATGGTTTCAGGATGGAGACATAAAACATGGGATGAATCTCAGGGATTTGGGTAATTGCAATTTGAATGTTACCAGGTTGATCTGAGCCTCAGTCTTGAAAGGGCCCAGATATTGGTGGTCCAGTTTGGCCAAGAGGTGGGTTGATTTTAAGATTGTAGGTGGACAGCCATACCTTGTCTTCTACAGCAAGGTTGGGGGAGGCCTGGTTGTCCTGGTCAGCATGATGCTTGTATGTCTCCTTAGCCATTTTTATTTGCTTTTTGAGTTCCTGGTATACTTGGCGGAGATGGGTAGCTAGATCTGTGATGGCAGTGCCGGGGATGTTGTGGGTGGCACTATTATAAGCGAACTCGGCATATGGAACCAGAACAACCAGTTGTGCTGATGATGATAACTCAGGAAGTAGTGAAGGTATTGCTTGATAATCTGGTTCATCTGTTCATTGGTGTGTGGATAGAAGGCAGATGAGGAGGAACTCAATCCTCAGAAGCCTTAGAAATTCCCACCAGAACCAGGAAACAAACTGAGAACTGTGGTCTGACATGATGCCTGATGATAATCCATGGAGATGAAAGATGCTCTCCATGAAGAGGCAAGCTGTTTCCCAGGCCGTAGGGATGATGTGGCAGGAGATGGAAGTGAGCCATCTTGGTTAGGAGCTCGACCATGATTAGGATTGTTGTATGCCCCTGGGAACATGGCAGCTCCACAATGAAGTCGATGGATATGGAAGCCCATGCTGCGATGGAATGGGTAAGGGCTAGAGAAGGCTGAGTGGTTCTGAGCATTGGCATTTGCTCTGTGCGCAAAGATCACAGGATCTTATGTAGTTCTTGACCGAGGTGTGCAAACTCAGCCACCAGAAACTTGTTGCAGTTAGGTTCCAGGTCTTGAGGTGGCCGAAGTGCTCCGCAAGGGGCACGTCATGGCATAATTTCAGAACCTGAAGCCTTGGCTGCCCCTGTAGGATGTAGATATGGCATGTGTGTCAGAGAACACAGTCTTGGAACCTGAACGTGGGGGCTGGCAAGGTGCCAGCTTTATCCAGGGTCTGGTGGATCCAAACAGAGAAGGGGTTGTTGAGCAACCAGGAACAAGCTGACACAATTCAGCTCTGGTCTGTTGTGCCGTTATTAAAATTGGATGCCTTGAGAATTATGGAGGGAATCTCTCCACCAGGTTCCAGGTAGTTGTCCTTACAGGACAGGGTGTCAGCCTTCCCATTACTCGTTCCCAGGTGATAGGTAAACTACAAAGTTAAAGCAGGTGAAGAAGAGGGACCAGTGGATCTGGTGTTGGTTAAGGTGTCTGACCATTCAAAGATACTCCAGGTTTTTATGATTTGTGAGAACCTGAATGGGGCACCTGGTCCCATCCAGTAGATGATGCCATTCCTCAAACACCACTTTGATGGCTAAGAATTCCTTGTCCCATATATCATCCTTTTCTGACAAGGCTAGCTTGCAAGAGTGAAATGCACAGGGGTGCAGTCAACCATCAAGATCCGCTGGCTAGGACAGTACTGTACCTCAGGCAAAACTGGTTATATCTGCTTTGACTGTAAATGTTTTTGTGGGGTCTGGATGGAGCAGGATGTGTGCTATGATGAACGTCTCCTTCAGTCGACCAAAATTGGCTTGGGCATCAGAGGACCAGGTGTATCAGACTCCCTTTCATAGAAATGCGGTCATAGGAACAACTAGGCTGGATAACCCCTTAATGAACTGCCTATAGAAGTTAGCAAAGCCTAGGAAACGTACTCCATGGAGGTCCTTTGGTGCAACTGAATTGGATATGGCTGCCACATTGCAAGGGTCCATGGTTAGCATCTGCGGGGAGATAATGTACCCAAGGAATTCTATCGTATCCCAATCAAAGTTGCGTTTTTTCGGGCTTCCAATAGTGTTGGCGAAGTCTTTCTAAGATGCTGCATACATGTTGATCATGGGGGGGAAAAAAAGTGAGGATGTCGTTAAGATACATTAGACCACTATGTAGTCATTTATCTCTGAAGATATTGTTTGAGGTGCTGGAGTGTTGCTGTGGCACTGCACAGGCCTTATGGCAACAAAAACAATTAAGGGTATGGAACAGCTTTCACAGGAAGAGAGATTAAAAAGACTGGGACTATTCATCTTGGAAAAGAGATGAATAAGGGGAGATATGACCGAGGCCTATAAAATCATGAATGGTGTGGAGAGAGCAAATAAGGAAGTTTTATTTACCCCCTTCACATAACACAAGAACTACTTCATCAACAATGCACAGACAACCTGTGGAACTCGTTGCCAGGGGATGCTGTGAAGGTCAAAACTATAACTGGATTAAAAAAAGAATTAGATAAGTTCATGGAGGATAGGTCTATCGACGGCTATTAGCCAAGATGGTTAGGAATGCAACTCCATGCTCTGGGTGTCCCTAGGACTTTGACTGTCGGATGCTGGGACTGGATGACAGGGGATGCCTCTTGATTGCCTTGTTCTGTTTGTTCCCTTTGAAGCATCTGGCATTGGCCACTGTCAGAACACAGGATACTGGTCTAGATGGACCATTGGTTTGACTCAGTATGGCCATTCTCATGTTCTTATGACCAAATATTCAAAGTATCACTGGGTATGGAAGGCAGTCTTCCAGTCGTCTCCCTTTCTAATCCAGACCAAGTTATAAGCCTCAGAAAGGTTCAGATTAATGAAAATCTTGGTGGAGCAGAGTCTTTCGAAGAGCTCATTAGTGAGAGGGAAAAGGTATTGATTTTTGCATAGTAACCCTGTTGATTGCCTGGTAGTCAACAGTAGGCCTTAGAGATCCATCTTTTTTTGTAACAAATCGGATCTTCAGACAGAGAGTGAGTTTTCTTGGAGGGTAGTTGTGGAGAGCATGCTGTTCAGGCTCCGAAAGGGAATGCGTACGTCTGAAAGGAACTTCTGCTCTGGGTTGGAGATCAATGGGAAAGTCATAGCTGCAATGGGGTGGCAAGCTCACTGCGTTCTTTTTGTCACATGCATCAGCAAAGTCCTTGTATTTAAGAGGTAGCAAAGAAGCAGTGCAAGGGACCGGGGGGGTGCTGAGACTCCTTGTGGATTAAGCTGCTCAGACTCGGAATCTCAGGGACAGCAAACCAAACTGTAGAGGGCCCCCAGTCTATGGTCCCCATGGTTGGGTTGGGTTTCAGAGTTCACTAGTGCCTTTAGGCTGACCTTGGGGTGGAATCGGTGGGGTGTTGGGTCCCGCTTACTCATTGCCCAGGTATCAGCAGACCGGTACTGATGCTGGGTGCCAAAGAGAGGGGGCGAGCGCCACTGCAGCCCCGCCCCCTCTTTTGTGTCTGGGACTTGGCTTTTTCCCTAATGGGGTGTGGATTGAGCCTTGGCAGGGCAGCTTGATGAGAAGTGTCCCAGTTCCCAGGAATATCGGCATAAACCCACTGCCCAGCATTGAGATTTTTACGCAGTGGAGAGGTGGAAATGAGCCTGACTCATTTGCATGGGCTTGGGCAGCAGAAAAGTACTGGTGATTGTGGGGACTGGAGCCAACTTGGCTGGCAGAAGCTGGGAGATGTGTTCTGTCAAGCCGTTTTATTTTTATGCCACGGTCAATCAAGGGCTCCAGGCTGGGCAGGAGTCCACATGTGTCAGCTCATCTTTGATATCATCGAGGCTGAGATGAAATTGATAGTGTCTGGTGCCAGGTGGCAGAACTCTGCAGCATCCCTGTGCAACACCAGAAGGGTGGCCCTGGCTGTGCATTCACATTCATGACTTGGGTCACCAACGATCACAGCCATGGTTTGAATGAAGTTTTCAAGTTGGCCCAGGAGTGGGCTTTCTTTGGGAGTGAAGATGCCCAGGCCAGAGCCTCCCTAGTTAACAGACTGATAATAAGTGCTACTCTGGGTTGGTCAGTGGCGAATGACGGCTGGTGCAGCAGAAATAGGAACTGGCATTTAACCTCAACATTTGTCATGATCGCCATTAAACTCGTGACACAGGGGAACAGTTGGTTTTCAGGGAGCCGGGGTCGGAGAGGCGCTGCCTGCCCTTGCAGAACTACATTCTGTGTCTGCAGGGGGGAGACCTGGATTTGCAGCGTCTGTAAGGCACCCACTATCTCTAGCAGGGAAATACTGACGTGAGAGGGAAAAGTTCTAGCTGCTGGGCAGACTTCATATTAGTGCTTGTTACCTTTTTTTGTTGGGGCTGCTCAAACTGTCAGAGACTGGAATGTAGGTGTCCGTGCCTCATGGTTAGAACAGGAGTTGGGCCTCATGGTTAGAGCAGGAGCCAATTGCCAGGAATTGAAGCTGAGGGTCAGAATCAGAGCCAAGGGTCAGAGGCAAAGTCAGGTGTTGGGAATCGGAGCTGAGGGTCTGAACAGTGCTGCCTGGAGTGAGGTGAGGTAGAGGCAGGGCTGGGTCAGAGGTAGGTGCAGTGCTGGGACAAGGTAGGAGTGGGACTGGAACAGGGTGAGGGAAAAGCTGTGAATAAGCAGACACAGGAGCTATTACAGCAGTGGGTGAACGCTTTTGAGTAGCCAGTGAACTGCTGCTGCTGGGCTTAAAAGCAATCCTGCGCTTAAAGCAATTCCTCAGTCCAATCAGGCAGGGCTGTCTGTCAGTCCCACATAACATTCTTCTAAGCAAACTAGGGAAATGTGGTCTAGATGAAATTACTATAATATGAGTGTACAACTGGTTGAAAGACTGTATTCGGAGTTATCAGTGTTTCACTGTCAAACTGCAAGAGTCTGTCCTGGTTCCAGTACTATATTTTCTTTAGTGACTTGGATAACGTAGTGGAGGGTGTGCTTGTAAAATTTGTAGATGACACAAAGCTGAGAGGGGTTGCAAACACTTTGGAGGACAGGATTAGTATTCAAAATGACTGTGACAAATTGAAGAATTGGTCTGAATTCAACAAGATTAAAGTCAATAAAGACAAGTGCAAAGTACTTCATTTAGGAAGGAAAAATCAAATGCACAATTACAAAATGGGGAATAACTGGCAAGGTGGTAGTACTGCTGAAAAGAATTGAATTTATAGTGTATCTCAAATTGAATACGAGTCAACAATATGATGCAGTTGCCAAAAAGGCTAATATCATTCTGGGGTGAATTAACAGAAGTGTTTTTATGTAACACATGGGAGGTAATCGTCCTGCTCTAGTCGGCACTGGTGACACTTCAGCAGGAGAACAGTGTCCAAATGTGGACACCACACTTCAATTTGTCCATATTTTTCTTGGAGAGACTCCAGAGGAGAACAACAAAAAAGATAGGTCAGGTTTTCTAAACCTTTTATGGAGAAAGTTTAAACATGCCCACTTTTTTTAGTCTTGAGTAAAGCAGATTGAGAGGGCACCTGATAGCTCTTAAGATATTTAAAAGCTCTTATAAGAAGATACTGTAGTTATCAATTGTTCTCCATGTCCACTGAAAGTAATACAAGAAATAATGGGCTTAATCTGCAGCAAGGGAGATTTCGGTTAGATATTAGGAAAGCTTTCTAACTATAAAGATAATGCAGCTCTGGAATAGGCTTCCAAGGGAGATTTTGGAATTCCCATCATAGGATGTTTTTAAAACTGGTCAGACAAACCTGTGACCAATGGTCTGGGTTTACTTGGTCCTTGGAAGTTATAGTCTATAGTCCAGGAAGCTGGACTTGATGACTTCTTGAGGTCCCTTCCAGCCCTACATTTCTGTGATTCTATGATGCAGCCCAACTGTGTTCATTGGGCTGTCAGGAGACTGAGCAAGCGCAGCTGCAGGACCTTATTCCTTGACAGGGACACCAGGGAATGCCAGGGAATTAGGCTGGAAGCATCTCAGCCACATGGACAAGAGCAGTACACAGGGTTTAATAAGTTCCACTTGTTCAACCTAATCTGTATTCAGATTCTCGCTTTGTGAATAAAACAGTGGATTCTCCATTACTATGGTCAGGAGTACAGGTATAAGAACTAAGGGCATGTCTTCTCTTTAATGTGGCTCTGTAGTCGCTGTGTAGAACTCTCTCTCCCAGCGCTGTAAAAAACCCACCCCCATGAGGGGAGTAGCTACCAGTGCTGGTGAACTGCCACTTTACAGCGCTGAAAGTTGCATCGCTTGTGGGGGGCGGGGTGATGCAGTGCATTCTCAAAGATCTACAACCTATCCTGAAAGATGATCCCTCGCTCTCACGGATCTTGGGAGACAGACCAGTCCTCGCTTACAGACAGCCCCCCAACCTGAAGCAAATACTCACCAGCAACCACACACCATACAACAAAAACACTAAACCAGGAACCTATCCTTGCAACAAAGCCCGATGCCAACTCTGTCCACATATCTATTCAAGTGACACCATCATAGGACCTAATCACATCAGCCACGCCATCAGGGGCTCGTTTACCTGCACATCTACCAATGTGATATATGCCATCATGTGCCAGCAATGCCCCTCTGCCATGTACATTGGCCAAACCGGACAGTCTCTACGCAAAGGAATAAACGGACACAAATCTGACATCAGGAATCATAACATTCAAAAACTAGTAGGCGAACACTTCAACCTCTCTAATCACTCAGCGACAGACTTAAAGGTGGCAATTTTGCAACAGAAAAGCTTCAAAAACAGAGAAGCTGCTGAACATCAATTAATATGCAAACTAGATACCATTAATTTAGATTTGAACAGAGACTGGGAGTGGCTCGGTCATTAGGTTAATTGAATCTATTTCCCCTAGTTAACTATCCTCACTCACACCTTTGTGTCAACTGTCCGAAATGGGCCATCTTGATTATCACTTCAAAAGTGTTTTTTCCCTGCTGATAATAGTTCCTCTTAATTAATTAGCCTCTTACAGTTGGTATGGTTACTTCCACCTTTTCATGTTTCTCTGTATGTATAAATATCTTCTTACTGTATGTTCCTTTCTATGCATCCGATGAAGTGGACTGTAGCCCACGAAAGTTTGTGCTGAAATAAATGTGTTAGTCTCTAAGGTGCCACAAGTACTCTGGTTCTTTTTACTTAAAAAGTTGATATCACTGTACTGTGGTATTTCATTGTAGGGTTAGGATAGGACAAGAGCACAACTACTGGAAAAAGTCGATATTGTGAAAAGGTGGATGTTGGGAGGGGGTCAGTTAAAGCAGCCTCAAAGTTCCAGACAGACAGCAGTTCTGAGGGGTAAAAGTAAGACAGGCACAGAAACCCTGTCTACACTAAAGAATGCTGACATTCCTAGTACCAATTCAGGTACCTGGCCTGCTTGTGACATAGTTTATATCCACAAACGAACTTTCCTACTATCTATCTGAATTGGAGAAACTCCAGGGAAGCCTTGCAAATGCGTCTGCCTGCATTGTTTAATTCAAAGTGTTGCACAGCTGATGGGAGGAGGCTCAGTGCTCCTGGCCAACCTTAAGATAAAGCTTTGTCATCTCTGAGTACTGACTCTATTACCGGTCAAATCCCTCCTTCACCAGAGGCATCTTGTGGCTGTGCTCTTTTCATGCAGATGTGAGAGGGGTTGAGAAGGTGACTCCCTTCTAAGGGTGATGGAGGCATACAACTGCAGGCCTGACCTGGCATACTGGGTGTTGCGCTGCTAGCCAAGGTATTATATGCAAGACATTATGGAAGGATTGCCGGGGATCTTCCAGCCCTCTGATTACTACCCCATGCTGCTCATCCATGTGGGCACTAAGGATACTGCGAGGTATGACTCTGAGCAGATCAGAAGTGATGACAGGGCTCTGGGAGTGAGGGTGAAGGAGTTGAGGGTGCAGGTGGCGCTCCCATCGAGCCTTCTGGTCAAAGAAAGGGGCCCAGGAAGATACAGAGACATTCTGGAGGTAAATACATGGCTGCATGGATGCTGTCACCAGGAGGACTTCAGGTGCCTTGACCATGGGATCCTGTTCCATGAAGGACTGCTGAGCATAGATGGGGTCTACTTGTCAAGTAAGGGGAAGAGTGTCTTCTGAAACAGACTGGCTAACTTAGTGAGACGGGCTTTAAACTAGATTTGACAAGGGAAGGAGACGAAAGCCCACAAGTAAGTCCAAAACACGTTGACCTGTGTGAAGGGCTGGAATCTGGGGGTGGGGGTCATGGGCAATCACAGAATGGACATAGGAGAGACAAGAGGGAGTATAGAGGGGAAATCTAATAATGTGAGAAGTTCGGGGAATTAACAGGAGGAACTAGAAATACTAGTGAGTAATCACAATTACAACATAATTGGTATCACAGAAACTTGGTGAGATAATTCACATGACTGGAGCATTGGTATACAGCTTGTTCCGGAAGGACAGGCAAGGAACAAAGGGAGGAGGTGTTGACGGGTATATTGAAGAGGTATATACTTGCCTTGAGATTGAGATAAAAGTGTTTGAAAATCTCTGGGTAAGGATAAAAGGGGTAAAAAACAAGGGAGATGTCATGGTAGGTGTCTATCATAGATCACCTAACCAGGAAGAATATGTGGATGAAGCTTTTTAAAAATAACCAAGAAAATTATGCAAAACATAGGAGTTGGTGGTGGGGGGGGGGATTGCAACTACCCAGACACCTGTTGAAAAAAGTAATACAGGAGGGCACAGATTATCCAGATAAATTCTTGGAATGCATTGGAGACCACTTTTTATTACAGATGGTGAAGAAAGAGATTAGGGGAGAGTCTGTTCTAGATTTGGTTCTGACAAACCAGAAGGAACTAGTTGAGAATTTGAAGGTAGAAGGCAGCTTGGGTGAAAGTGATCATGAAGGAAGAATTCATGATTCTAAGGAATGGTAGGAGGGAGAACAGCATAATAAAGACAATGGACTTCAAAAAGGCAGACTTCAGCAAACTGAGAATTGATAGGTAAGATCCTGTGAGATGCAAGTTTAACAGAAAAAAAGAGTTCAAGAGTTTTTGGCAGTATTTTGAAGAGACATTGTTAAGGGCACAAGAGCAAACTATCCCAATGTGTAGGAAGGATAGGAAATATGGTAAGAGGCCACCCTAGCTTAAATAGGAGATCTTCAATGATCTGAAACTCTCTCAAATAGTCATACCAAAATTGGAAACTAGGTCAGATTACAAAAGATGTATATAAAAATACAACACAACTCTGTAGGGACAAAATTAGGAAGGCCAAAGCAAAAACAAGACTAACCAAGCTACGGATCTAAAGGGTAACAAGAAAGCATTTTACAAATATATGAGAAGCAAGAGGACAGGGTAAACCCATTCTCAATGAGGAGGGAAAGACAATAACAGAAAACGTGGCAATGGCTGAAGCATTAAATGCTTTTATAGTTTCTGCTTTCACCAAAAAAGTTTGCAGTGATTGGATAACTAACATAGTGATCAGAATAAATGGGTTAGAATCTGAGGTTAGAATAGGAAAAAGAACAAGTTGAGAATTATTTAGACAAGTTAAATGTCTTCAAGTCTGCAGGGCCTGATAGAATACAATCTAGAATACTTGGGGAAATGGGTGAAGAGATCTCTGAGCCATTAGTGATTATCTTTGAGAACTCATGGAGGATGGGAGAGATACCTGAAGACTGGAAAAAGGCAAATATATAGTACCTTTGTATAAAAAGGGGAATAAAGACAACCAGGAAATTGTAGACTAGTCAGCTTAACTTTGGTATCTGGACAGATAATGGAGCAAATAATTAAACAATCAATTTATAAGCAACAGTCAGCATGGATTTGTCAAAAACAAACCATGTCAAACCAGCCTAATATCCTTTTTTTGACCGGGTAACAAGCCTTGTGGATAGGAGGGAAGCAGTAGATGTGATCTATCTTGACTTTAGCAGAGCTTTCAATACTGTCTCACACGACCTTCTCATAAACATCCTAGAGAAATATAGCTTAGATGAACCTGTTATAAGGTGGGTGCACAACTGGGTGGAAAACCATACTCAGAGAGGAGTTATCAGTGGTTCACAATCAAGCTGGAAGGGCATATTGAGTGGAGTCCTGCAAGGTCCAGTTTTATTCAGTGTCTTCGCAAATGATTTGGATGATGGCATAAAGAGTACACTTATAAAATTTGTGAATGATACCAAGCTGGGAGGGGTTGCAAGTGCTCCGGATGATGGGATTGGAATTCAAAATGATCTTGACACATTGGAGTGTGATGAAGTAGAGAAGGGGTTAAAGAGAGCCATTGGGCCCAGCTAACCCCGCCCTGTTATACCTGCAGCCCATGCCAGGCCTGGAGGAGAGAGAAAAGAAGGGAGCCTGACTCAGTTGTGGCTGACTGGTGAAAAGGCAGGAGCTAGCTGCGTCCCTACATGAGGGAAAGGATCACTAGCCTGCCAGCCAAGGCAGCCACCAGGAAACAAGCACCATCTCCTTGGTCAGAGGAGACTGAGGAAGAGGCCTAAGAGCACCCAGCCTATGACCGAATGGGGTGACCGAAGCATGGAGACCTTGTGGGGTTCTGACCCCTCCAAACTTACAGCTGCCCCATGGAGGAACCTGAGACCGCAACAGGAAGCTACCCAAGGCCCACAAGGGGGCACTAGAGACAAGGCACCATTACAACTTGGACTGTAGGGGCCAGTCCTCAAACTGAAGGAACAATAACAGGAAGTAGCCCAGAGCAGTGGACATAGACTCCGTACTGGGAGCTCCTCTGCTCCAGGGTTGACTTACACAGGGCACTGGGGTGGAACCTGTGGAGTGGAAGGGTCTGAGTCCCCTTAATTCCCCCCCCCAGCCTTAAAGCCCAAGGCACCTCGACCAAGTAGGGGACCGAAAACCAAGCGCTCCAACCACTAGGCTGCCCAGCCTTCCAAGGTCCCTGTTACATGGAGAAATGGTCTGAATTAAATAGGCTGAAATTCAATAAGGGGAAATGCACAGTACCACACTTAAGAAGGAATAATCAATTGCACAAATACAAAATCGGAAATGACTGAATAGGAAGAAGTACTAAAGAAAAGGATCCAGGGGTTATAGTGGACAACAAGCTAAATATGAGTCAACAATATAATACAGTTGCAAAAAAACCCACATCATTCTGGGATGTATTATCAGGAGTGCTGTAAGCAAGACACAAGAAGTAATTCTTCCAGCCTGTACTACACTTTAGTCATGATGTGTACAAACTGGAGAAAGTCTAGTGGAGAGCAACAAAAATGATTAAACGTTTAGAAAACATGACCTACAAGGAAAGATTGAAAAAATTGGGCCCGTGTAGTCTGGAGAAGAGAAGACTGAGGGAGGACCTGATAACCATCTTCAAGTCCATAAAAGATTGTTATAAAGAGGAGGGTGATACATTGTTCTCCTTAACCAGTGAGGACAGGAAGTAATGGGCTTAAATTGCAGCAAGGGAGATTTAGGTTAGACATAAGCAAACATTTCCTAACTGTCAGGGTAGTTAAGCACTGTAACAAATTACCTATGGAGGCTGTCAGGGTTCCCTCCCCACTCTAAACTCTAGGGTAAAGACGTGGGGACCCGCATGAAGAGCCCCTAAGCTTATTTCTACCAGCGTAGGTTTAAAACCCCCAAGGTACAAAATTCCCTGCACCCTGAGAAATACTTCTTTCGCTGCCACCATCAAGTGTCTAACAGGAATCCAGGAAAGGAATCACTTGAACTTCCCTCCCCCCCAAAATACCCCCTCAAGCCCATACACCCCCTTTCCTGGGAAGCTTGAGAACAATCTCCCAACCAATTGGTTACACAGTGATCTAAAAACCCACCCCCTGGGTTTTAACACCATAGAAAACAGTCAGCTTCTTAAAAGAAGGATTTTATTAAAACAAAGAAGGTAAAATCATCTCTCTAAGATCAGGATGGTAACTAATTACAGGGTACTCAATTTCCAAACTCAGAGGGATTCCCCCTCTGGCAAAACTTAAAGCTACAGAAAAACAGGAATACCCCCCCCCCCCCCCCGCCTCTAACACAGGGAACACACCAAGCAAAATAAACAGAAATCTACTCGCTATGCCATCTAAACTTATTTTAGAAAAGTGAGTACTGGTGAGGAGACTGATTTTCTGTAGGTTCTTTCTGTCTTCCAAGATCACTCTGGCTCAGACAAAGAGCCACACAAAGCCTTCCCCCCTCCCAAGATTTGAAAGTATCATGTCCCCTTATTGGTCAGATGCCAGCCAGGTCAGGTGTCAGTCTGGCTACCTGTATTTCTTAACCCTTTACTGGTAAGAGGATTTTATAGCACTGCATCAGACCCTCTCCCCCTTCCCTTCATTTATGACAGAGGCTATGGAATCTCTGTCACTGGAGGTTTTTAAGAACAGGTTAGACAACCACCTGTCAGGGATGGCCTAGATAATACTTAACCCTGTCTCAGTGCAGGGGCCTGGACTAGATGATCTATCTAAGTCCTTCCCAGTCCTACTTTTTTATAGAACAGGGATTGCACACTCTGAGCACTCCATAGAGCCCAGCTCCCTATGTGTGACCTTCCCTGAATAACAAGGGCCTAATTCTTATTTACACTAATTTACACTTGATAATGTAAAGGGGCTTAATTCACTTGAAATGTAACTCTATTTCACCCCCAGAGTAGGGTAAAGAGATCATAGTAAACAATGAGAATCAGGTCTCAAAGCTTTAGGTGTAGTAGGTCATCCATTACATGATCCGCTGGCTATTCTCCATGTATTGTGATACAAAGGCAATTACAGCAGCAGCGTGGCTAGATTCCTTCTTCTCCAGGCCCAGAGAAATTCCTCCGCACACAGCCTGTTTGTTCAGACTGTGCACTGAAGCCAGGATGTAGGTTTTATGTGATGCACACCTCTCTTTCACGCTGTCTGTCTGAAGATTTGGGTGGTAGCACTGTATCAGTTTATCTTCATTGACATTAGTCAGGTTATCACAGTCACAAGGGGTAGAAAAACCCCTGGTGTTAAGGACAGATTAAATTCTGCAGAATTTGATGGATTCCCCTTCTCCCCCACACAACCCCACTGTTGAAAGTTCTCTGAGCCCCATTCATCAGTGGATGGGTGGATTTGCCACACTCTGGTGCATATTAAACTTTATCTCTGTTTATAAATCAGTCAGCTCTTTATAGTGCTTTGGAGTCTGGGAGGGGAAAGATGAAAGAGCTGGCAAGAAACTAGCTGAAATCCATACTATTAACATGTGTGGCCCCAGGGTTATGTAGAATAAACGGCTGAACCTGCTCCAGTACAAGAGGACAGGAAACTGTGGATTGCTTCCTTGTACAGATTACAGCCGGAAGAGCAAATACAAAGTATATGTCAACATTAAATTAAACTAGATGTTTAATTAAATATCAACATTACATCAACTAAAATCATTTAGTAGCCAGGTGATAGGAGATATATAGGTATGTCCAAAAAGTAAATTCAATCCCAAATACAGATTTTTATCCTACAAATTATGTATAATAAAATCTCCCATCTCGTTGCTTCTAAATTCAACATTTTTTAATATTTTGCTGATCGACTTGATTCTTGGAATTCAGCATGTGCAAGGAGATAGACTCTTGGATTTTAAGTCCAGAAGGGACCATCGTGACCATCTAGTCCAGGGGTCTCAAACTCAAATGACCACAAGGGCCACATGAGGATTAGTACACTGGCCCGAGGACCGCGTTACTGACACCTGCCCCGCTGCCCTCGGCCCTGCCCCCGCTCCCACTCCACCCCTTCCATGAGGCCCCACCCCTTCCCCAAAATCCCCACCCCAACTCTGCCCCCTCCCTGCCCCCAGGGGGTGCAGGAGGGGTGTGGGGTGTGGTGGGGGCTCAGGGCAGGGAGTTGGGGTGTGGGGTGCAGGAGGGGTGTGGGGTGCGGCAGGGGGCTCAGGGCAGGGGGGTTGGGGTGCCAGAGGAGTGCGGGGTGCAGCAGGGTCTCAGGGCAGGGGGTAAGGGTGCAGGAGGGGTGCGGCAGGGGGCTCAGGGCAGGGGGTTGGGGTGCAGCAGGGGGTGCAGGGTGTGGCAGGGGACTCTGCAGGGGGTTGGGGTGCAGGAGGGGTGCAGCAGGGGGTTCAGGGTGCAGGGTGTGGCAGGGGGCTCAGGGCAGGGGGTCGGGGTATATGAGGGGGGCTCAGGGTGCAGGGTGTGACAGGGGGCTCAGGACCTTGCTGGAGCGGCACAGGGCGGCCAGGCAGGAGCCTGCCCTGCTCCCAGTGCATGCTGGATCAGAGCCGCTGTACGTAACGCGGGGAAGGCAGGGGGCCGTGGGGAGCTCGCGGGCTGCAGAAAACAACCCCGCGGGCTGCATGTGGCCTGCGGGCCGCGTGTTTGGGACCCCTGATCTAGTCTGATCTCCTGCACATCCCAGGTCACAGACCCTCCCCCGTGTTCTCCCTCACTCCTGTAATAGACCCATCACTTCTGGCTGAGTTACTAAAGTCCTCAAATCATGACTTAAAGACTTTTAAGTTACAGAGAATCCACAATTTACTGTAGATTAAACCAGTAAATGACCTGTGTCCCATGCTGCAGAGGAGGGAGAAACCCCCCCCCCCCCCCGAGTCTCTGCCAACCTGACCTAGCGAAAAATTCCTTCCTGATCCCAAATATGGAGCTATTTATATATAATATAAAATCTACAAAACTGCATGTTGTATTCCCCAAAGGGTGATTTAGGGTTATATACCTATTTTAACAGAGTACATGTTACTAATACAGATTTTGCAATCTTCTTCCCAGTGCTGAAAAATGGGTAGGATGGCTGGGTGTGGGGGATCTCTGAAAGCTTAAGGTGGGGGAGGAAGTCTGTCTCTCTCTCTCTAGGCTGGTGGTGCAGTACTGCTGTTCCGTGGAGACTGGTTTAGGGCACTGTGCAGACCTAATGCCTCTCTCATAGGCAGAAGGACTGGCGGGCCACATAGCAGTAGGGCCAGTCTCCCTACATGCAGTGCAAAAAGGAGCTCAGTTTTACCGGGGGTCCCTTGATAGGGGCTGTGGCCTTCTGAAAACATTCACTCCACCACTCTGTTTGCTCAGAAGATCCTCGTTATCCAAAGCACAACGAGCAGGATAGGTCCCTAAGTGTATATTAGAGAGGAGCATGCCTGGACCACTGGAGCCAAACCGCTTCCAGCTTTGGAGTTCAGATCTGAATCGGAATCCCAACTTTGTAGCTCAGGCCATTTTTCAAGTCCATTGTGAGAGAGTTTAAGGCAGATTCTGCCCATTAGCAATAATTGCTTCAGTGCCCAGGAACAATAATTTCTCTTGTTACTCATATTGTTAACTGGCAACTGTCTGAAAATCTGTTTCAAAAATAACCTTTACTTAAAAAAAAATAAAAATAAATGGTGGCCTCAATTTCAGTTTAAATGATTTCGGTAGGTCTTTACCTGGTTTACTAACTTCTCATTTTCCTCCTCAATGAAATAATATCAGTTCCTTCATAATTCTCCAAAAATAGCAATTTCAGTATCAGATTTATGGGTTGCTTGGATACATGTGCTGGAAGACTTTGTTGTCAATCTAATAGTCACTAGGTTACAAGTTCAAGTGCTGGGCTGACTAGATTTTAGCACAATTCCAATAAGACGTTTCTGTTGTGTTTTTTTTTGTAACAAAATCTAGTGCAATTAAAAATGTGAGATCAAGTGTATAATCTACTTGTGTTAGATCACCTAATAGTTTAATGCCTTCATTATATATCAATACAAATTAGTTACGTACGATGGCAACCTCCTTTGAATTAATAGTTGTGTCCACACTGTTTGCCAGTCTGTAACTTCTCTTCCCATGTATCGTGATCGCCCCTCACACCAGTTCTCTCTACAGCACAGTGGATTTCCATCCTCTACTTTTGACATACAGATCAATCCATTTTATCTTGATGAGAGGTATTGTATTCATTTAAATGGAATAAATGGGCTAAAGGCATTAACATAACCCTATCACTGTCTAACATTAAACAGTGTTAAACAAGGTCCGGGATGTGAAATACAGAGACCTCAGCCTGCTTAGCACCACGGCAAATGCACCATTAAAAATCCTTTTAACCTTTTATTAAAGATACAGAAAAAAGAAACCCAGTTAAAGCATTTGAGAAGTAAAGTATTGAATAAGGCTTTCATATTAACAACATCCCTTGATCCCTTTCACTTTAGCTGTAGACAGTTTCTAGGTGGAAAAAACCCATGTTATTTGACAGTCTTTTAGATGGTATCAAAGATGGTAACAACTGTCCTTTTGGGGGAAAGAGAAAAAGTTAGTTTGAGATGGGCTGGAGATGCTGCTGCTGTCATTAAAGTCCAGCCTTAGAAGGAACTGCCCCTTGTTTGACAATAAGGTGGTATCAAAGATGGTAATAACTGTCATCCCAGGTGGTGTTTGGGATTCAGCTGGAACAGGTACATGTGCCTGTGTCATCTGGGTCCATCTCTTTCTGGCCCATTCTGGTCAGGACACCTTTTAGGTTCAGTATATTGAAGGTCTGGGGTCCCAGGAAGTGGTGGGGGTGGTAGCCATGATAGTGAAGCTTGCTCCATTAGCTTCTGTCTATTCTTTCTGTCTGTCCTTTTTGTTGTTGTTTCTTATATGTGATGAACTCAACAGACCTGTACACTCTGGCTATGAATGGTCAAATCTGGTCCTAGGTTAAATTCTGTATGCTATCACCACCAGGTTCCTTCAACTCTGTTTAGTGGGTTTAACACTTTTCCTAAGCTCTTTAAACGCTGGAAAAATTTTATAGAGAAAGAAAATCTCAGGTCATTGGTGCTTTACATCTACAAATGAGTTGACTTTGAATGGTTGTACTTTTGCTAGTTTTTGAGTTGTATTAGTATTATCACTTATGTGACTGATTTGAATTCCAGTTCTTTTCAGATATTAAATTTTGTTTCTTTTAGACTTTGTTGAGTCTGTTTTAAGTTTAAAAAGTCACATTACAGCACAAAGGCCATGATCCAAACCACACTGAAGTCAACTAAAAGATTCTTATTGACTTGAGTGGACTTTTGATAGGGCCAAAAAGCATTATTTAAAGAGGAATACATAACATTGTTGCTTACCGAGAGGGTTGAAGGTAGTTCTCTATAAGAGCAGAAAAAAAAACTTTAATTATTTTAAAATCTCATTCTTCTTCCCCTTTTGGAAAGAGTGTATTTGATTCTTACAATCTGAATTGAGCTATGCCAATTTTTCATTTCTAATAGCATTTTGGACATAGAGAGATCATTAAAAGCCTACCATAAACCCATATTTTAGAAGGTTTGAAAGGCAATGTCACAAAAACATATTACTCTTTTCTACGTCTTAGCAATCAATATCTGTTTAAAGTGTTGGCTTGGTTATTTTTAAGTTATAGGAGTGCAAAATTACCCAAATTCTTCAGGAAGTGCCTAAAAGGAACACGTTTTCCCTCAACAGAGTATGCAATAATAGCTGAGGAAAAATAATTCAGTTAATCATATGGTAAGACACTTGCCTAGAACTGCAATTAGCTATGGGTGTAGGGAAAGACATTGATCAAAATTTTGCTCTGTTACTTCACTGGAACTACTTCCCATGTGACTGAGAGCAACATTTCCCCAATGCTGCTTGATTGATGCTTGCCCTGTCAAGGCCCAGTTCCATTTTCTTGTGCCCCTCCCTGCCACTGCACACCTATATAAGAACTAGACAGAATCTGACCCTTAATAGTAATGGTCTGAGAAAGCCAGTAAGTCAGTAAACACTTTCCCTGCTCTCTCTCAGAAGAGGGCCAAGGAAGTCATCTTTGGCATAGTCCCATGGCTAAGTAACATGCAGGGGATCATTATTCCTGCTGGTTTCCTTTGATTCAGCTTGGTGAATTGGCAAATATTAAATTTTTTATAGTAGTTAAATGCATTCCTGGCCAGTAAACATATTAATGTAGTTGGTTATTCAACTTTTCATTATACTCATAAGTAGATGATCATGAAAATATTTAACAAGATTGATTTGAAGGAAACTTGGCACACAACATTTCAAATATTTGAACAATACAAAAGATTTTCATGAAAAAGAGAAATAGAGGATTAGGGCCAAATTATAGGATTGGGCCAAAAGAAATCTGATGATGTTCAACAAGGACAAGTGCAGAGTCCTGCACTTAGGACGGAAGAATCCCATGCACTGCTACAGACTAGGGATCGAATGGCTGGGCAGCAGTTCTGCAGAAAAGGACCTAGGGTTACAGTGGACGAGAAGCTGGATATGAGTCAACAGTGTGCCCTTGTTGCCAAGAAGGCTAACGGCATTTTGGGCTGTATAAGTAGGGGCATTGCCGCCAGATTGAGGGACATGATCATTCCCCTCTATTCGGCATTGGTGAGGCCTCATCTGGAGTACTGTGTCCAGTTTTGGGCCCCACACTACAAGAAGGATGTGGAAAAGTTGGAAAGAGCCCAGCGGAGGGTAGCAAAAATGAGTAGGGGGCTGGAGTGCATGAGTTATGAGGAGAGGCTGAAGGAACTGGGCTTATTTAGTCTGCAGAAGAGAAGAGAAGAATGAGGGGGGATTTGATAACTGCTTTTAGCTACCTGAAAAGGGGTTCCAAAGAGGATGGCTCTAGACTGTTCTCAGTGGTACCAGATGACAGAACAAGGAGTAATGGTCTCAAGTTGCAGTGTGGGAGGTTTAGGTTGGATATTAGGAAAAACTTTTTCACTAGTAGGGTGATGAAGCACTGAAATGGGTTACCTAGGGAGGTGGTAGAATCTCCTTCCTTAGAGGTTTTTAAGGTCAGACTTGAGAAAGTAGAACCGTATAAGTAGAACTGTCCCCCAACAAGGATGAATTTTTCATGACCATTTGCACACACGCATTTTTTTCTGTCAGGAAAATCTGAATTTGGAAAATTTCCGCGAGCTCTAAATGTAAGCTAGTTATATATTGGGTGTAAGTGACAAAGAAAACGTGTACTGATTTGGCAGTCAGTGGGTGTGCAAAACAAGTATAAGCTACACACCTGAGAGGTTAAAAAGGTTTGGTGTGTAAGAAGAGGATTGAATATAACTTACTCATTTTGCACTCCCACTATACTCCAAACAGGTCTCAGTTATGCTTTTGTCTTGTACATCCATTTACATCCATTGTCTGATCAATTTACATCTGAGGGATATCACTACACCACCATTTTGTTCACCATTGTTCTCACCCTGTGGTAGGCAATCTACAGTGCATCATCCATTTTTGGCAATGTAATCTCACTGACTGGGTTCCAGTTGATTTAGATCTAAGTGGATGTAACTTACTATTGTAGAACACAAATGCACCAGTTGGAATTGGGCCCCATAGTACTAGGTGCTGTGCAACTGTATAGGGCATGGTCCCTGCCTTGAAAAGCTTATCTAATTTTTTTTTAAAAGGCTGCAATAAGGAAAGGAAAGGAGCAATAGGAGTGAAATGGGTAGCGAGGATGAGGGTGACAGTAATAACATAACATGTTTGAATAGGCCAACAAAGTGCACACACGTCTTAGTGCTGAATCATTTAAAAATCTTATAAAATTACTAGGGCTATTGATTAATCACTATTAATTCACGCGATCAACTAGAAAAATATTAATCACGATTAAATTTTTGTTATTGTGATTAATCACCGTTTTAATTGCATTGTTAAACAATAGAATACCAATTGAAATGTATTAAATATTTTTGCATGTTTTTCCAGATTTTTAAATATATTGATTTCAATTACAGCTCAGAATACAAAGTTTACACTGCTCACTTTATATTATTATTTTTGATTACAAATATTTGCACTGTAAAAATGATAAACAAAGGAGACCGTATTTTTCAATTCACCTCATACAAGTACTATAGTGCAATCTCTTTATTGTGAAAGTGCAACTTACAAGTGTAGATATTATTGTTACATAACTGCACTCAAAAACAAAACAGTGCAAAAGTTTAGAGCCTGCAAGTCCACTCAGTCCTACTTCTTGTTCAGCCAATCACTAAGACAAACAATGTTGTTTACATTTATGGGAGATAATGCTGCCCACTTCTTATTTACAATGTCGCCAGAAAGTGAGAACAGGCGTTTGCATAGGACTTTTGTAGCCGGCATTGCAAGGTATTTACATGCCAGATATGCTAACCATTCATATGCCCCTTCATGCTTCGGCCATCATTCCAGAGGACATTCTTCCATGCAGATGATGCTTGGTAAAAAAAATAAGGCATTAATTAAATTCGCTCCCTTGGGGGAGAATTGTATATCTCCAGCTCTATTTTACCCTTATTCTGCCATATGTTTCATGTTATAGTAGTCTCAGATGATGACTCAGCACATGTTTATTTTAAGAACACTTTCGCTGCAGATTTGACAAAACGCAGAGCAGGTACCAATGTGAGATTTCTAAAGATAGCTACAGCTTTTGACCCAAGGTTTAAGAATCTGAAGTGCTTTCCAAAATCTGATCGGGACGGGGTGTGGAGCATGCTTTCATAAGTCTTAAAAGAGCAACATTCCGATGCGGAATGATATTCCTTTTGTTTTTTACAGTCCAAATATTTATAATAAAAAATAAACATAAATTGAGCACTGTACACTTTGTATTCTGTGTTATAACCTAAATCAATATATTTGAAAATGTAGAAAACATCCAAAAAGATTTAAATAAATGGTATTCTATTATTGTTTAACAGTACGATTAATCGTGATTAATTTTTTTAATCGCTTGAGAGCCCTAAAAATTACCATCATAAAAATCTCCTAGGAAAACATCACCACCTGTGCTCCCTGAACTTTTCTCTCTGTCCCCCAACAAGAAAAAGGAATCCTGAGTTCACTTTACATACCTTGTTATCTTTATATTTGTTGTATGTAGTTTAAGAAAATTCAGAATTACTGAATGGACAACTGCCTGCTGTCCCTTTGTGTAGATCTCCCACTAGGGAGCAAGGGGCCAGTGATAATTTCCCTTCGCAGATTTCAATTTAGCATTTTCTTTAACGGGATGGTGTCCCTTCAATACACTGCATTAAAATGAAATAGGCTTTGGGTACAAAGTCTGGACATGGAGATGAACTCTTCCAAAGTTTGGGAGTGTCTTGTGGCTGGAGATTTAGTGTGATCTATCACAGTCACACAGGCTACAACATTTGTATCTGAACTTCCTTTAAGTTTGAGGCTATTCAGATCCAGAGCTAAGATTTATCTCTAACTGATCTGTTTGTAAACAGGTATGTTGGCAACTCCTAGATTGCCTGAGTGTCCAAACAAGTTTAAGCAATATCAGTCAGAACAATCCAATACAATTCCACTGATAAAATTATAAATAATTAAATGGACAGGATTATGGAAAATTGGGCAAATTCTTCCTACTTAATTAACAGAAATCTCTGTCTAAAGTTTGAAGAAAACAAATTGCTTTGCTAAAGATTGTGAGAACTAATTTTGCATCTTGTCATTGCATGTTAGGAAAAGAAAGGATCAGTGTATGAGGGAATATCCTTGGGCATGAGTCTTCCTTTCCTTTTACTATTACATGTTTTACAGTAGCATCTGGAGACCTTCACCAAGATAAGGACCCCGTTGTGTTCTGAAGAGCTTACAACCTACAGACAAGAGACACAAAAGAACTACTATTACCTTCATTTTGCAGATGAGGAACTGGACAAAATGAGTTTGTGACTTGCTCAAGGTCACATCAGAAGTTTGTGGCAGAGCCTGAAAATAAACCTAGATCTCCTGAGTCCCAAGTCTAGTGCATAAGACTATTCTTTTTCTCTGGAGGGGGTAAACCATACGTAACTCCCCTGAAGTGGTTAAAACTGGTGTAAATTAGAGGGTTCTCTCACTGTCCTTCTGGTATATGCAATGTTGTAGCCATGTTGGTCCCAGGATATTAGAGAGGTGAAGTGGGTGAGGTAATATCTTTTATTGGGCCAACTTCTGTTAGCAAGAGAGACAAGCTTTCAGGCTTACACAGACCTGAAGTAGAGCTCTGTGTAAGCCTGAAAGCTTGCCTCTCTCATCCTAGAAGTTGGTCCTTCTCAGTCTATTTGATGAAGACTGCTGGGTAATGACCTTTGCTTAGCTCACAAGCATACAGCTACAAATAATTTTGTTCTTAAATAGTTTTAATCAAATTGAAACAATTATAAGAATACTTATTTTCAAAACCATATAAAGGTCAGGTGTGCTTTCTGTATAAATATAATTATGGGTTTCTGTGTTGTGCTATAATATGGGTTTTTATGTTTCATCAAGTGAAACAATGTGCCCTCAGGATTAAAAGACTCAAAGGAGTAATATTTTTATTACTTATTAGATTCAAGGGATCATTTAAACCTTAACATTCAAGCTATTCATGTTCATACAGAAGAAAGGAAGGAACATGGCAGTGCCATAAGATAGAATCTAGTTTTAAAATTTCCTGAAGGAGAATCACTGGTCCACAGATTTACTGTTTCTAAAATGTGTGTAATAGGATAAGGAGTGTTCTCTTTATTTCCCATCCCCCCCTTAACCCATCATTCCATCACTGGACTGGTGTGAGTGGGAGAGCTTCAAATTATGTGCAGAGGTCATTTGAGAAATGTGGTATGGGGCAATCAATATATTTAAAAGGCAGGGGCTGGGGTAAAAATTGTGGTTGGACTTTTCAAAAGTGCCTAAGTAAGTTAGAAGCATAAGTCCCATTGAAAGTCAATGAGACTTATTCTTCTAACTCTGTAAGGCTCTTTTGAACATTTTCCTCTGATTGGGTGATAATCTTTACTTATATCATTTTCAGTCCCTCACCCTATTTCTCCTTCCACTTCACAACGTCTCAGATAAATTTTCTGGAGATGACAGTTCTTGTCAGTGATACTGGGCTATATTCACAGACAAAAGAGGTGTATCGCTGTAAAACTGGTGTGATGGAATAACACATTAAACCTATTGTTTCCAGGTGAATAAATCTAATCTTATCTGTTTTCTGCCTTCTTTTTTCTGCTTCTCTTTTCCTCTTTTTTTCAGTGGGCTAGATTTTCCACTGCCTGGCTCCATGTGTCACCATTTACCCTGGTGTAAAGTAGGTGTATAGTGCTACCAAATCAGAATTCTCTACTTATCGGAGGGAAAGGGGGGATAATGGTACTATGGCCCTGAGTTCAGGCTCTCTCAAAACATCTGTAACATCTGTGAAAATAAAGAAATGGGAGCGGTAGGGTCACAACACACATGATATTCCAAGGCCCCAAAGTTGTCTTCATGGGCCTGATCCACTCACACTTTTGCTAGTGTTTTACAACACATTGTTCAGGTGTAAATGGCTACACAAGATGCAAGACAGAGGAGAATCAGACTGAGATCATCAGGACCAGCTGTTAGATGCATAACTCAGCAGGAGGTTCGATGGAGATCGGCAGGACAGGCAGCAATGTATATTAAGAGCTGTGGTGTGGCCAGTGGGTTATGAGCTGCACTTATCCACTGACATGGCACCTTCATACACACACAAAAAAGTTTACTCAGGCTTTGCACAGGAGTTGAGATTTGAGTTTTCCCATAGCAAGTAAAGCACCTGAAAAAACTGAAAACCATTTTTTCCCCTCCCATGATCTGATAACTCAAAAATGGTCACCTAGGCGTAATCCAAAACCCACTGAAGTTAGTGAAAGCCTTTCTGTTACCTTTCAGTCTTGTAGAATTTTATCAGTTTGGAGGGTGGGGAAATCACATTTGGACAAATACAAATATGTAAAGGTTCAGCCCCAAAGGTTACTTTTTACAGTATATAAGCACATGAATAAAATGGCTTGAAATTAAGTGTCCTGTTGCCTCAACCATGAGATATGATAGTAAGCAGGCAACTTATACATTTTTGTTCCTTTAAAAAAATGAGTCAACTTTTCCCCTCTAGAGAAGGACTGTGTGAAAGGTCTTGTTATTGTTGTATAATCATAAAATATACTGTCTCAACCTGAAAAAACTGAAGCTCTGGCAAGAATGTTTATAACCATGACAATCTAAACAGTCAAGCGTTGTGAATTGTGTGGGTTTTATCATAAGGATACGAGCATGTCCTAGCTGGTGAAGATGGTGATAAAATCATCACAACTCAGGAAATTTAATAAGCCCTGCAGGAGTTTGCTTTTACCTCATATTACCTGAAGAAAAAAATGGTAAATTTTACTTCTCTTACACACTTAATATGTTATTGGAAAAATATGTACTTTAAAAATATTTTATGGAATATATCATTCTGCTGCTGTGCAAAAGTGAGGGGGAGGGTGTGTGTGGGAGCAGGGCAGAAAATCCACTCGTTATTACCTCCATCTCATGGAGTTTTCTGGCAGTTTTCTCCTCAGGAGGCGTGGGGGTTGGGATGGGGTGTTATGGCAGGCACAGAGTGGGAAGGGGTAAGGTGTGTCTTAACCCTTTGTGTCCTGGTGACCCACAAAAAAAGAGAGATTGGTGGAAGCAGGTACCACTGCTTGAGCAGGCTTCCTCTTTCTGCTGCTGTGTCCACCATTGCCCTGGCACAACGGCTCCAGTAGGAGCTGAGGCTGCCATTGACCAAGTTCTCCGAACTCAGGCAGTAAGAGCAACAGTGGGGGCTTTCCTGTGGCAGAATTAAATCCTAACGTGGTATCCATGATGCTGTTGTCACACAAGAATAGTGACACAGACAGTAGCTGGATCCCAGTTCCTGCCATATAAACCCTGCTGAGACCGGACTCTGTCAAGAAGATAGAAGGGGCTATGGGGGGGGACACCTCCTCCTTCTGCACTTCATACCTCCCAGATTTTAATGGACAGAGTCAAGGAGATCTCCCTGTCTGGTTGGTCGCAGGAGAGGTAATTACATTGATTCGGCTATTACTTTTACAAAGGTCAGGGTTTAGAAAAGTGGGGTTCTGTTGACCTACAGGTTTGCTGACAGAATAAAGAGCATTTCCACCCTAGGTCACTCGCTCAAAGCCAGCTCAGGCTGGTACTGAGCATAACTCAATACCATCTGATAGATATTGATGGCCCATGTGAAGAGAGTTTCTGCTGTTGTCACACTGGCACTAACTGGTGCTGTTATTGGCAGTTTCAGCAGAGAAACCAAAGTTTGAGTGGGCAGATCTAAAATTACCATGGCACACATTAAATGGATTAAAAACTGAATAACTGATAGGTCTTAAAATATAAATAGGGAACCATTATTGAGTGGGTGCGTTTTCAGTGGAGTCTGTATGCTATTTAACATTTTATCACTGACCTACAAGAAAATATAAAGTCATCACTGATAAAGTTTGCGGGTGACAACAATTGGCGGGAGTGGTAAATAATGAAGAGAACAGGCCATTGATACAGAGCGGTCTGGATCACTTGGTAAACTGGACGCAAGCAAACAATATGTGTTTTAATATGGCTAAATGTAAATTTATATACCTAGAAACAAAGAACGTAGGCCATACTTACAGGATGTCAAGTATCAGAGGGGTAGCCGTGTTAGTCTGGATCTGTAGACGCGACAAAGGGTCCTGTGGCACCTTATAGACTAACAGAGGTATTGGAGCATAAGCTTTCATGGGTGAATATCCACTTCATCGGATGGAGACTCTATTCTGGGAAGCAATGACTTTGAAAAAGATTTTGGGGTATGTGGTGGATAATTAGCTGAACATGAGCTCTCACTGTGATGCTGTGGCCAAAAGAGCGATGTGATCTGGGATACATAAAGAGAGGAATCTTGAGTAGGAGTAGAGAGGTTGTTTTACCTTTGTAGAATATAGCCAGTGGTATGACCGCTGCTGGAATACTGTGTCCAGTTCTGGTATCCGCAATTCAAGAAAGATTTTGATAAATTGGAGAGATTTCAGAGAAAAGCCAGAAGAATGATTAAAGGATTGGAAAACATGCCTTGGAGTGATAGACTCAATAAGCTCAATCTATTAGCTTAACAAAGAGAAGGTTAAGGGGTGACTTGATCACTGTCTTTAGGTATCTACATGGGGAACAACTATTTAATAATGAGCTGTTCAATCTATCAGAGAAAGGTATAACAATTTGATGGCTGGAAACTGAAGCTAGACAAATTCAGACTGGAAATAAGGCATACTATTTTTAGCAGTTTTGAGTAATTAATCATTGGAACAATTTTCCAAGGGTCATGGTAGATTTTCTCATCACTAACCATTTTTAAAATAAGATTGGATGTTTTTCTAAAAGCTACGCTCTAGGAATCATTTTGGGGAAGTTCTATAGACTGTTATACAGGAGGTCAGATGATCACAATGATCCCTTCTGGCCTTGGACTTCGTGAATCTATAAGGAAAGAAGGGGCTTATGCCACAAAGTTTAGATTTGGATCTGGATTCAGATCTGAACTTTTCCAAAGTTTTCAGAGGAAACTGTTGAAGTTTATTCATAACAAGTGTTCTGGTTCTGGCTGGTCTCTATTAAAAATAGAAACATGTTGTATTACATATGTATTTACTTGGCATGGTTTACATTAAAAAGATTACTAAGAACTTCATGGTCTTAGAAATATATCAAGGAGCACTGTTTTTTCCTAGAGAGCCTAAAATTTTAGGACCTAATTGTGCAACCCTCATTCACAACAGTGAGCACTTACTCATCTCATGAAATCATTAATAAAAAATGGTTCCTCTCTGCTCAGTTCTAGAAAATGAATTAAAAGGCAGTGACGAAGAGGAGGAAGAAGGGGAACAATTTGATTTTGACAGTGGCGATGAAATACCAGAAGCAGACAGACAAGTACTTGTGCCTCCTGCTTCAGACTCTGGGATTAATGTAGAACACGAAGACACTAACTCCACAGGTGAGCATTTATGTGGCCAGTAGGCCAGGGCAGTACTGCTCAAGTAAGGATCAAGCCCCATGTTCATCAGATGCTTTTCATGCTGACAGAATTGCTGTAGGTCACAAAAATATTTCCGTAGACGGAATGTGAAAGTGATTTAATTTACCCCAAATACTTTAGTTCCTTGTGGACTTAACAAGGAGAAAGGGTAGTTATTGTCCCTGACTGGATTCTTATTCCCCTGCTGCACCTAACCTAGGAACTGGTTTCCTCATCCCTTTCTTGTGTAGGCATCTGCTGTCACGGTAGGGTCTTTGTGACAATGATTATCTGTGAATATCCCTAGGGAAGCCTCATAGGGTGTGTCTACACAGTGATGTGGAAGTGAGCCTCCCAGTGGGGTTCACACTAGCACTCTAAAAATAGCTGTGCAGACAGTGCTTTGAAGCTGTGGCTCACGCTCTGAAGTCTAGGGAGTGGGGTGGGCTTGAGAGCATGAGCTCCAGCGCGATCACAACTTCAAGGCGCTGTTTACATGGCTATTTTCAGAGCGCTAGCGTGAGCCCAACAGCCCAGATCTGATGACCCGGGCTGTGAAGACGTAACTAGTGGCAACTTGGCAGCAGGGGGGCCATGCTTCACTCAGCTTGGGCAACCTGGTTGGTGGCATGGAGTGGATGTGCTCTTAAAAATAAATGGATCATATTTTTGTCCCATACATGAAAACAAACCTTCGTTCTTTGACTATTAGGAACTGTGGACCTGTGTGTCTGTTAAGAGCAGTCACCATGTCCATCCACTCTTAGACATGATCTAACCACCAGGCTATAGAGTCACTCACCTAGAAGGTGGGAGAACCAGGATCCCATCCTCCCTGCTTCAATCACTCTTTCATTATTTGTCCAAAGTGGAACATCTTCAACAGGAGAGGCTGAGGGAGCTCTGCATTAGACTATCCCATGGCTAGGGCACTCACCTGAGAGGTGGCAGAGCTCTGTTCAAATCTGTTCTCCTTGTCAGATGGAGGGGGGACTTGAACCAGGAGTCCCCCCCCCCGTCCCAGGTGAGTACCCTAACCACTGGGCTAAAAGGTACAAGAGACATCTCCCCCGCCCAATATGTGTCAGTTCGCCATCTGTAAATTGGGGCTAATAGCATGGTCACAACTCACAGGGATGCTGTGAGAATAAATATTTTAAAGATTCTGAGGCTCTCAGATACTACAGTGGCAGAAGCCGTATAAATACTAGAGTTACTATTTAATGCAATATAAATTTCAGCTTGGAAAAGAGCTGGCTAAGGGGGGATATGATAGAGGTCTATAAAATCATGACAGGTGTGGAGAAAGTAAATCAGGAAGTGTTATTTACTCCTTATAACACAAGACCTTTGGATCACCAAATGAAATTAATAGGCAACAGGTTTAAACAAAAGGAAGTATTTTTTCACACAACACACAGTCAACCTGTGGAACTCCTTGCCAGAGGATGTTTTGAAGGCCAAGACTATACAGGGTTCAAAAAAGAACTAGATACATTCATGGAGGATAGGTCCATGAATGACTATTAGCCAGTATGGGCAGGGATGGTGCCCCAGGCCTCTGTTTGCCATATGGGCAACAGGGGATGGATCAATTGATGATTACCTCTGGAGCACCTGGCATTGGCCACTGTTTGGGCTAGATGGGCCTTTGGTCTGAACCAGTATGGCCATTCTTATGTTCTTATATTCTTATGTGATAAACGAAAGCTTATGCTTCTTTTATTTGTCAAGGGAATGACAATATAGGTATAACTGAGAAAATACAAACAACAGAATCCCGTGCTGAGGGCACTCCAACAAAAGTAAACCCATATTCAGTCATAAATATTTCACCAATCCAAGAAAAGGATCATTCCTCATCACCAGAACCCAACCCTCAAGATGAAAATGCAAGCCCTAACTTGTCTGGTGGATATTCTGTTCCCGTGCCCTGTGGCTATGCTGTACCATCCAATTTACCGCTGATGCTGCCGGCATACTCCAGTCCCGTAATAATACGCAGTGTTTCTATGGACGAAGAAGGTACAATATTTCTTGAATTTACTTTCTCTCAGGTAGCAACCTAGTTTAATTTCAGTGACCCATATTGTCCTATCAGTTTTTATGTAGCACTCTTCCTTGAAATCTGTGGGGAACTCTGTAACAATTGAAAATTGTCTCCATCACAGAGTACACAGCTGAACTTCGCTCCCAGTCATCTGAGAAGGATTTTTGTTTATTAAAGAGAAAGAAAATCCATGAAGACCTCTGTATTATTAGGAATGGGCCACTTAAGAAAACACTATTCAAGTGGGATTAGTGCACTTCAAAGCAAGCGAGTAAACACACTTTTTAAAAACAAAAAAACCCTTCTACATAGCCAGTTTCTTTAAACCAGTGGTTCTCAGCTATTAGTCAGTGGAGCAAGGACATGAAATTGGGTCTCCCAGGTGAGTACCCTGACCACCAGAGTCACTTACTTTCTCTCTGTCAAGTATTTGATACAAAGTGGAATAGTTTCACCTGGAGAGATTGAGAGAGACCCATAACAGATTATTTGATAGGCTTGAGCAAAGCAGTAGACCAAAGTTCGTATCTCCTCTCCATCTCAGGTATTGGTGGAGGGTACTGAACCCTGATCTGCCTCATCCCAAGAGACTGCCCTTATCACTGGACTAACAACCATTTTGTGCATTCATGAAGTGTCCAGAATCAAAACAGCAGTTCATTTTGGGTTGAATGAAACATTTTGTTTGACTCAAAACAAACTTGTCAATTATTTTTCAATCCACCCACATTTTTCTAAATTTTCAGACTTGGTTTGACCTGAACCAATTTTTTTAAAGATTTTTTTTTTTGAACTGCTAGCAAACTGAAAAACCAGCCATTCATCCAGCTCTGGGTTCTGTTAACAACTCTGCCACTGACTTGCTGTGCCCCTGTGTCTTAGTATCACCACTGGCAAAATGGATATAATAACACCAAGAAGCTTAATTATTTTTGAGAGGTGTTCATAAACCACAATGAGAGCTGTAGATAAAGAGCATTTTATAAGAGCAGATATGATTAATAGTAGCAGTACTATTAATTATTTAAGTTAGAAGCGAACATTTGAACCAAAAAAATGTTTTAGTCCTAGCATTCTGGTAACTCTGCTTTCTTCTACTCTTTTTAGTGGGTATGCAGTCAGTAACTGAAGATTGCAATAGTAATTCCTTGAGCTCAGAGGATCCCCCAAATAGGTAACTGGCAGCATTTCTTTATCTCCAAATCCTTAATTCATGACATGGTTTGTTGGCTTCTTTTATATTTTTAGTTTTATTTTTTCTTGCCTGATATTATCATTGCTGGGTTTTTAACAAATCATTGTGCTTTGTGGTGCCAAATCATCTGTTTGTGTACCAGGATCAGCACTGGGTGAACTCTTGCATATAAAACCATTACAAGTGGCCCTTTGACATCTGTGAAAGAGAGAGGTTTAATTTTCTGCCTTACAGGGAGACTGCAAACACAAAGAATTTCTTTGGAAAATGAAGAATAAGTGATTTATTTATTTAGGCTAATATTGCCAACAATGGGTTGCTAAAGTTAAAGTCTTAATTCATATTAAGTCACTTAGATCTTAAAAACAAAAACATAAAACTTACATATTAAGTCTGAACTATCCGACAGTTTTCTAGTACCTTTTAATTTCAGAATGAGAGGAAAAAGATGAGTAGAACTTAGCTACTTATTGACATGGTTTAAAACTAACATTGCAATCGTTTTAATACATTTATTTTGTGGGGTTTTTTTAAGTGAAGATAACCAGGTCAGTAAAGAAGAAGATGCTCTAGCCAAATGGGTTGCAGATCCTGCAAACACATCATGGATGGAAAGTAAGTGTCAATCAGTCGCAGCAATGTCACTGGGTCAGTAAGTGACTCAACGTCATCATCAGTCACAGCTTTATGTCTGGGAACATCTGCATTATTGTTTCCTGCATTTTTCAAACATGTTCCAGAGCTAAATAACAACAATTAAAAAACACACTTCTCCATTTTTAGTATAAGGACCAAATTCTGTTCACAATAAGTGTTTGTTGAAGTAAGTGGAGTCATGTATCAGTAGCTGGGGGGATAATTTGGCCCCATCTGATGGATGTATATTGAGGAAGAAATTTGTTTATGACCTCTAATGGTTCCATTAAGTCCCCAATCTCGTCTTTGGCTGCAGGCCTGTTGGCCTGCTACAGTGACAATTATGGTATCCCACCCCTGCCTTAATAGAGGGTACTTGTACCTTGATAGAGTCACTTGAGGCTGAAGCTGACATTACGCAACTGCCCAGGTCTATTTGCCACATATGGCAATTGGATTAATCATGGAGAGGTTGGGAGTGAAGAACTCTGGGCAGGCTAAGTGACTCCCTCTATATCCTAATGTGGGAAACTGGCTCTTAGCTTGTTGAATGAGTCTCTGTCTCGGGGCAGGAAATTGAAAGAGGCTCTGTAGCTTAAAGAGGCATTCTCCCTGCCTGAGCTGTGTTACATAGCTCAGCCAGGACAAAGAGATGGTTCCCACGCATCTGGAAATGTCCCCCACATGGAAATTAGGAGGAGTGGGGAATTAGTTCATCACCCCAACCTATTTCTTAGTTTACACAACATAATCATTAAATTACTTCCTGTCAGGGTCTGGGTCTTGAACAGTTATATCAGGAATTCCTGACAATGACACCAGCGCCCGCAGTTTAGTACTCATGACAACCTTACAGTAACAGTCCAATTGGCTTGCACAAAGGAGGAGAAAACATTTGGCCAATGAAACAGATTTCAGTTTCAAACTCCTGAAAGGTTATAAATGATGAGGAAATTTTTTTAAAAAAATTTGTGATAAATACCATGAAAAGAGTGTGTGCTAGACAGATCTAAAGTCACGCTAAAGGACGACTTTGTGTGGTCCCTGGGGATAGAGCGACTCTGTCCCAGGAAACCAAGAATCTCTTGATTTTCAGGGCCTGTCGTCCTGCCCAGACTGTTTAATGAAAGACAGCATTTTCCCTGATTTTTTAAAACCTTGTAGCTTGGTCCCCTGAAGGAGCCATGGGCCAGCTGAGTCGGTGAAATTCACGGCAGGTTTGGGGAGCATATACATGCCAGGTCTGTCAAGTTTGCCACCCTGCTGTGGATGACGATTGTCAGTGAGCAGCCTCCTGCCAGCCCTCCCCTCAGATGAAGTCCGATTCCAGGCAGTTCTGTAAGTGGTGAGCCTATTGGCGGCCCAGCTGTACACAATTATGTCCGGCAGCTTCTGAGCCAGCTGGATTGTGTCCGGGTGTGCGGTGGGGTTGGAACTAAAAAGAGTAAGAAGGAAGATGTAGGACTGAGCATGAATGAGACAGACAAAGAACTGAAATACCTGTGGCATGGGGGAGAACATTGTAGTGTGGTGAATGTCAGGGGGAAATGAAAAAACTGAAGAAATAAACAAAAGCTTAAAAAATAGAGAAGGATGAGTGTGGGCTGCCTTTTCCTTCCTCCCCACTCCCCTTGTCCCACAGACCTCAGGACAATAGACTGTTTTTTCACCTTGTAAAATCAGATCACCTTATCATCCTAGCTGCAGGGTTGGGGGCTGCTGCAGGGATGTGGAATATGAGAGTGCTGGGCGAGAGCAAGAAAGGAATCGCAGGATATACAGGAGAGCCCCCTGAGTGCACTTTGCAGCTTAACTGAAATTCCTGCCACACATGTGATGATGGCCACATGAGCCATTACTGTTACGGTTAATAATATCAATAATAAATGTTATTATTATAATTATACTTTATTTATGTTATTTCATTGAATAGAAGTACTGGCAAAATGCTGATATTTCTATGTAAACAGAAAGTAGCGTGTGTCCCACTGTTTTTCCATTTTGTTATTAGACCCCGATGAAGTAATTTATGACGATGTGCCAAAAGAAGATTCAGACACTGAACCAGGTTTGAGTTTATGTGATAACTTTGATGATGATTTAATACAATCACAGGTTTTATTTTAACGCACACATAAAACTATAATATGATCCATGAGCATTTGTATAAGACAGACATATAGGTGTAAGTTACATACCCCAAACTGCATGTAAATGCCATTAACACTGTGTCACAAATCATCAACTCCTACGAAGTTCCAAAATAGGAACTACTCCTGTCAAAATATGTTTCCAAAAGCCTATTGTGTTATGCTGTTCAAAGGCCTGATTCATAGATTCCAAAGCCAGAAGGGACCATTTTGAACATTCAGATCTCTGCCACAGTCTTGCCCTTGGGCATTGTTATTATTAAAAAACATCTCGAATTATACATAGAATTGGCCTAAAACCACAAGACTTTGGGGATCTTCTTGGGTCAACGTCACTGAGCATGCTGAGGTAAAATAGCACCTGATATCTAAATGTAGTTGGGCTGTCAATCGCAGTCAATTACTGTAGTGCAATGAAAAATAATTTTTGTTGTTTTTGCAGTGCAAATATTTGTAATAAAAATAAATATAAAGTGAGCACTGTAGACTTTGTATTATGTGTTGTAATTGAAATTAATATATCTAAAAATGTAGTAAACATTCAAAATTATTTAAAATGGTATTCAGTTGTTGTTTAACGGCACGATTAGTTGCATGATTATTTTTTTTAATCTCTTGACAGCCCTAAAATGTAGTGGAGCTTTCTTATGTCTAAAGCTCTAGCTGCTGACTTCTTAGCAAGTCAATCCACTCAAGGGTAAAGTTAGCCAGCAGCCAAGTCTCAAACAAAATCTGCTCTTTGACCAACCATAACATCATAAATCAGGAGGAGAATTCATGCCAATGAGCTCCTTGCACCCAGCAGTCCACTATTTTACTACTACAGCTTACTGTACATCAACCAGTCAAGGAAGAAGTTCAAAGAGACTGCAACCCACCTATATATACCTCTGTAGAAAAGTTTTACTCTAACTCCAGACTAATCTATCTCCTTAACTGGATGGAGGGACAAGAGTAGACTTTGATGAAATCCTGACACCACTGGTTTTCACCTTGAAAATTGTGAGTAGTGGAATGCTGGGTGCAATGTTGTTTAAAGATATTAGACAATGTGATCTGCAAAATCACACCTTTCTCAGGTGCCTTCCTTACTGGGAAGTCTCCATTTGGACTACATCGCCCATCATACACCAGGACCAGGGATTCCCATGATGAACCATGGTGGTTCCACAAGGGAGGAAACCAAGATGTAGTTCAGTTGCTGAACCCAACCCATAGAAGAGAATGAGGCATGAGGCACCTGAACTACTTTCAAATCTGAATCAAAATCTCTGGTTTTAAATCAAAAGTTTTCAGCTGAAAATTTTCAGCTTTCTATTTTTAACTGAAAAGTCTAAACTTTCCATAAGGGGAAAAAAACTGTTTTTTGGTGACCACCTGAACTGACAATTTTGCAATTAACATCTAAGGATTTGTTCATTTTTAAATTGAGAACAGGTTGGGAATGCATATTTATCCTGTTAGATTAATTAATTTCTTGAATTTATACGGAATTTTTAAAGTAATCACACCATGTTTAACGATGAATAGCATTAGGAATTTAGAATGTGTGCTGTTTGTAGTAATGTTTGTACCTTTATAATCCTCAATCTATATGCATTTTAACAGGAAGACACTGTCCCTGTCTCATGAATTTCCCAAATCTGAGGATCCCATTCTGCAATTCAGGCAGATCCATTGAATTCACTGGAGTTTAGCTTGGGGGCCTATGGCTCCCTCTTATAAGTGCTCTATTGTGCAGATCTCCCCTTGGAGTCAGTGGGAGTCTCACATACAGATTGTTTATAAGACTGGGCCCTAAATCAGAGCTATTTAACTATATGTGATCCACAAATTTTAGAGTCCGCTGCCATTACAATGATTTTTTTGTTCAATTATCTGTTTTGCTGGAATGCCATTGAAAGGTACCATGCAAGATGGGTGTGTTTAAGAACAGACTTTATATTTATGGAAAAAACCCAGCTAGATTCAAAAGTTGAGTTTCAGCATTTCCAGGAGTTCATTTTTTGTTAATACCAAATGCTTTAAGTAATATTAATTAATATTATGAAACTGTTACTTGTCAAATTTTAGTTTTTGAATTTAATAAGTATTGGGCCATTCAAATGTACAAAAATAAAGTCAGTTTTTTTCTCTGAAACAATTTGTCATTTACATATAACCTAAATCTTGTCTCTTTTTTGTAGACTTGCATAAATCAAACATTATCTCTAAAGTGCTGGTCAGGTGTGCTGAGATTTATTGCAGAGCATTTTTAATACTAAATTATAATCCCCCTGAAAATAGGAATTTATAATAGAAGTGCCTGCCTACTTTAATTGTAATGGTACAAATAATGCCATTTATAATTATGGAAGCAAATACCTGCTTTCTCATGATTATTTGGCAATAAAATCTTTCCATTTCATTTAGAATCAATGTGTGATAGGTGATGCCTATGCCAGCTAAAACATCAGTCACAATAAAAATGGAAAGTAGGAGAGTGGAGACAGAAATTAAAAAAGCAATTAAAAAGCATTTCCCCAAACAATGCAGTCGTTTTTAATAATGTATTCAATTTTATTAATTTTTAGCTGACAGCAGTTGGAGTGGCTGCTGATATATGAAGCCACTTGGTCAGTGATCGGAAAAAGCTTAATGTTTTGAGCTCTTATTCTAGTTTATACATGAGGTAATGCTCCTTGGTAGTTTGAGGTGATGCATTCATGACTGCTGAGTACTAATGTAGCTGGGAGGATGAAAATGAGTTTGGGAGCATAGTTCTTGCTACACTTTGGTCTAATCCATTTTACTTAAAGTGGTAACTTTTTAATTTGTCCCTAGCCAAAATATGTCATCTGTTGTGTTTATTGATCATGAATAGGTTCCTAAAGTGGTATATGTGGTAACAAGATACATCAAGGGGAGTTTACATATAGAGGGTCAATTCCTGCTCACCATATACATGGGAGTAATTATGTTGATATTCCACTGAACTTGTGTGCACAATGAGTAGCATTTGCACAAAGATCTACTGTATATAAAATAAAACATATAGACACAAATCCTGCCTTAGCACCAGCAAACCAGCACAATAAAGATGAACACATATATTGGACACCCCTCTTTGAAGAGGCCACCCTCCCTAGGGGGCATGGTGTGGGCACCAGAGCATTAGCCATACATGCTACCGTGGTGCACCAAAGAGATGTTTGCCTGGAAGCTTGAATGCTGAGAAAAGGCTTCCGACTGCCACCTATGCAGTGTAGCAAAGGGCAGACTATAGCCCATAGTGAACAGGCACTTTGGAATTAAAACACATTGGAACTTATTTGATACTTAAGTAAAATGTTGTATTTTCTTTTGTTTCGGTATTAATGCATGCAGAGGAAATGATTTATGATGATGTTGAAAATGGAGATGAAGGTGGAAACAGCTCCCTAGAATATGGGTGGAGTTCAAGTGAGTTTGAAAGCTATGAAGAACAAACTGACTCAGAGTGCAAAGATGGAATTCCCAGCTCCTTTTTGCGAGGCAACCACAAAAGACATGTATGTAACCCACAGCAGCCTTTTTCCTTATTCGATTTTTCTAATTACCCTGATGGCTCAACATTTACCATGCCCAGTTATCCCCATACCCTCTCATGAACCCAGCTTCCAAGTACAAAGAGCATCTTTGCAAATGAGCTCTGAACCAGTAAGAGAATGAGGACTGAAGGAAAAACATAAAAGGAAAAACCTGGTGAAAATATAAAGGGAGACAGACCTGCACATGGGCAATGAAAATGGGTTGTTTGTTTCCCACGAGCAGTTCTTGACCTCTTCCACTTCTGCAGCTGCTGACATAGTATAAGTGGCAAATGAGTATGGGAAATAGTGTGAAGAACTGAGTGACCCTCATGGATTTTGAGGCTGTGCAATCCACTTGAATGGGTTTGCAGAATTCACAAAATTAGTCAGTTTGCAAACATTTCTCTGCCTCCTTTGATTTTAACCCTTTATTTTATTGCTCAGCTGTGATTCAACTTTAAGAAAATGGTTATTGTAGCTGAAGGGAAGCCTATGCTATGTATTGGGGAATAGAAAGACTCAAAGTCTGCCTGATGAAGGTGGATGGTCTGTATACAAGTGGTATAGTGACAGGTTTTCTGGTCTAGTACCTTTGTTCTCCATTGCTCCTGGAGGCAGCCATGGACTGGTTCAGTACCTAGAGTATGTTGAGTAGCCTGAGTTTTAGTTTCTACCAGCTGCTAATGATC
This sequence comes from Macrochelys suwanniensis, assembly GCA_033296515.1. Classification (NCBI taxonomy): domain Eukaryota; kingdom Metazoa; phylum Chordata; order Testudines; family Chelydridae; genus Macrochelys; species Macrochelys suwanniensis. The sequence continues at coordinate 38,320,566 of CM065777.1, forward strand.
CTCTAGTGCAGGGGTGGCCATGCGGCTCTTCAGAGGTTAATATGTAGCTCCTCACCTAGGCACTGATTCCGGGGCTGGAACTATAGATGCTAACTTCCAATGTGCTGGGGGTGCTCGCTGCTCAACCCCCTGCTCTGCCCCAAGCCCTGCCTCCACTCTACCCCTTCCCACAAGGCTCCTGCCCCTTCCCCTGAGCCTGCCATGCCCTCGCTCCTTCCCCCTCTCCCCCCATAGCCTCCTGTGTATGTGAAACAGCTGATTGTGGTGGGCGGGGGTAGGGGGAAGTAGGCGCTGGTTGGTGGGGGCTGCTGGCAGACAGGAGGTGCTGGGGAGCAGATGGGTGGCTGCTGACGTATTACTGTGTCTCTTTGGCAATGTACATTGGTAAACTCTGGCTCCTTCTCAGGCTCAGGTTAGCCACCCCTGCTCTAGAGGTCATTGCAGAGCTGGAATTTGTTAGTGTGCATGATGCTCCAGCCACCTATGTATGCCAAGGTGGTCAGGACTAGGAATTGCAAAGCCAGCTGTTGCAGCAGATTTGCAGAGGAACACAAAGATGGGGAAGGTATCAAGGGCTGAGATGTAGCCTGTACACTGAATCTGTATTTGAATTACAAGTTCTCTCTCTCCTGTCCTTTGGGATTTTGGGGGCGGGGGGTTGGTCTTTCTTCCTACTCTATCTCCAGGTTTTTTGCTTTATATTTAAATAGTTACATTTTCCTCTCTGCCTTTACACTGGTCATTTTCTTGCATTTCCTCTTACAGGGATTGCAAACCCAGTAATGTAGCACTTTCAAACACAAAATGTTCAAGTGGGTACAAAGTTGCGGGGGGAGGGGGGGGGGAGAATTCACCTTGGAGAGAAGACTAAAAAGAGAAAATGTTGTTATACAAATTTGATATAAGATCCTATATACAATAGAACAGAATTCCACAGGATCCACATTTTGGTTTCACAGATTTCTTAACTCATTGCTCTTCATATCCCTGCTCCCTCCATTGCCCTATATCCCATCTGTGCAGAATCAGGATCAGGAATTGGGGTGGGGAGGAGGAATGACCGAAGAACTGTATCTGCTTAAAAGAGATTCTGTAAGTTAAGCGCTGTTGTTTTTTCCCCTGGCTGAAACAAGCTTAACCTACTGTACCTGATGTTTGCTGGGGTAATTCTGGACCTGGCTGAAGAAAGATCTGGTTCTGATTCTGAATACATTAGGCTACAGTTGAGAAATGCTTTGCATGCCTAAAGTGGCAGGATATTTTGTTTCTTCCCTCTTGTTACCTGTGGCAACAGCTTGGAGCAGAATGAGAACTCTTTACATGTGTACACAGAGCAAGGTTTACAATAATTTTTAAACGCTTATATACCCCCGCCCCCCATAGACTCCAGGTAGGGACTGGGAGTGGGTGGGTGAAAAGAGTTCCAGGAGTGGAAGGCAGGAGTGTGAGAGAAGATGGGCAGTGGTCTGGGAAGGACACACCAAGGGTTAAGGGACTGGGTAGCAAGGAGCTGTGCTACCTGGTCCTGGAATGAGAGGTTCCAGGCAGGGGAGGAGGGACTGGTAAGAATAGATTGGGGGAGATGGGGAATGAAGGAGATGCAGGTGACTGGAAGCCATAGGTTGCAGGGGGGCATAGTAGGAATCATATAGGGAATGGAGGGAACCAAAAAAGGGGGCTTGGAGGAGTACAGGGAAAGGGAAAGATTCTTTAAATGCTTAACACTTTGTAAATATAAATCCTTGAGCGCTTAGAGTTTGCAATGTGGATAAAAGCTCCCCCTCTCTCATTTACTATTCCTATCCACATGTAAATTCCTACCCCATCCTCACCAACCTTATATATAATGTTTAAGGTGACCAGATGTCCCGATTTTATAGGGACAGACCCGATTTTTGGGTCTTTTTCTTATATAGGCTCCTATTACCCCCCACCCCCATCCCGATTTTTCGCATTTGCTGTCTGGTCACCCTAATAATGTGGCTAATGTCTGCAAGGGATGTGGGGGGATCCTGCGTTGATGGGTTTCATAATGCACCCTGTGGCCCATATATGCCAGTGGGCGGATAGGCTGGCTCTGTTAGCTGTCCATTTCTGAATATTCATAGGATTGTGCCTATTAAAATGTCTAAGATTTCTGAAGAAGCGACAAAGGGTCCTGTGGCACCTTATAGACTAACAGAGGTATTGAAGCATAAGCTTTCGTGGGTCAATACCCACTTCTTCGGATTCAAGCAGTGGAAAGGGCCCCTGGACCTTTCCACTGCTTGCATCCGAAGAAGTGGGTATTGACCCACGAAAGCTTATGCTTCAATACCTCTGTTAGTCTATAAGGTGCCACAGGACCCTTTGTCGCTTCTACAGATCCAGACTAACACGGCTACCCCTCTGATACTTAAGATTTCTGAAGTGCAATTTTGTTTGTAGGTGTTGGTGGAGTTCCAGTGAAACCTTGTCTTTTCTTTTTTTTTTTGGTGGGGGCGGCATGTTTGCAAAATGAAATGCCCTCTTGTGTGTAGATCAAATTCTGCTCTCATTTACACTGGTGTAAGGCAAGAGTGGTAGCAACAGTGTTAATTACATCTTGACCTATAAGGGTGCAGCTGAGAGCAGAATTTGGTCCTGTTTTCAACTTGGTGGACATCTCGTTTCATATTACCTTGATTTGCTGTCAGACAATGCTATTGATGTCAAGATGGGAAGTTTTACACTGGGTTTTTTCAGTGAATATTTTTCTTTGTACTTTCACCTGAGGGTCTCAAAGTGCTTCACAAACATTAATTAATACGTCTGACAACAGCCCTTGGCAGGTATTGTCCCTTTATTACAAATTCATGCACAGAGTGATTATATGACTTGCCCAAGGCCTGCAGTGAATCTGGAATGTAGCTGTGAATAGGGCACAGAATTCTTGATTCCCACTCCTGTGCTCTAACTAGTAGATTATGCATCTTTCCTTACTGGACTATGCTTACCCAACACACTAGTGCGATGAACCTCCAATTTCAAAGATATTCGGACGTTCTGTAGATACTTTGGCCTATTTTGACAGTTTTTCTTTCAGCTCACCATTCTTGAGGATCTTCAGAAATATAGAAGCTAGGATTCATACTTGGCACAATGGAGTGGTGTTCTAGGTTAATGCTAATATATTATAATAGCAAGAGATGCACAGTATAACTTTTAATTTAGATGAGTTTAGCACAAGTGCTATTCTTTTGGATTGAGGGAAGCTTCCTCTTCCTTCATCATGTAAAGCACTTGCCAGTGGATCATGAAGGTCTCAGTCTAAGCCTCAGTGGGTACTCTACATGGGGATAAAAGACTCATGGCATGGCTGTGGCTGGCCCGGGTCAGGGTCACAGAGCTTGGGCTACACCCTGAGCCTGAATGTTTACACAGGAATTTTTCAGCCCTGGAGCCTGAGCCCTGCAAGTCCAAGTCAGTTGATGCAGGACAGCCATGAGTTTTTCATCCCTGTGTAGACATACTCAGCAAGTGCAGCAATGTGTAGAACACATCAACAAAAAATCCAGCTCCCCTAATTGGTTACATTCTCTCTATTGACTGGACACTGATAGGCAGAGAGAATCGCATGCATGATACTTTGCATGTACTTCAGTGTTAAGTTTGCACTACAGCCTTTTTGAAAAGATTGTATTTTTTTATACACTGTAGCTTTCTCATGACCTAACCCGTTTAAAGGAGCACTATGAGAAAAAGATGAAAGATTTGATGGCAAACACTGTGGGAGCAGTAGAGATTCAGCAACTAAAGCAAAAACATGAGCTGAAGGTAGTGTAGTTAATTTTTGTAACAAGCTACGTGTTAAAATGATTGTTCTTCGAATGCAGATAATGTTATCTTTTTTTTGTTAAACAGCAAGTTGAATATCAAAAATGGAACAGTAACTTGTTTAAAATGATTACTAAATGTACTGGATATTGTACAGTTTGTCTTACAAGAACATTGTCAAGGATTTCTATAGTGTTTACTGTCTGCCTGTAATACTTTTACAGGATCAACTAGAACATTGTCTTTCCTTAATGACTGAGGCCCTGATCCTGCTACCTGATCCATGTGTGCAGATCCCTTCTGCCCTTGTGGAGCCTGGTTAAAGTCCAGGGGATCTATGTGGGCAGAGGGGTCATCCCACATGGATCAGATTGCAGGATTGGGGACCTTCATGCTTTGTGGAGCTGAAATGAAGAAGGTTGTTTTTCAATAACAACTTGAGCTCATTTACTGAAAGTGCCTTGTCACAGCAAGATACTTTTGTTTATGCCCTGTTATAATTGACAGTGTCAGCACAAATGTGGAAGTAGCCTTTATTTTTGCTGTGGATGCAGTCAGGAAAGGTTTTTTGAATGGAGATTTACTAGGAAAATTGCATCTTGGGCTAATAATTATAACACTTTATTCACGTGTGCCTAAAATAAAATAATGTAGACCCTGATGGTCTGTAATTTAAACATCCTTGCAATACAGTTCTTATTTAAGAATGTAATTAATTATAAATGGAACCAGTGTCCAGATCACTTTCAGTTTGGGATAGGGTTAGTAGTTTGCATTTGAGGGTGAACTTGGACCAGATTTCAGCTTCATGGCAGTGACATTTTGTGATCTCTTCTCAGTACATATCTGCCCAGCTGAACCCCTGAATGGTGGAAATCTAGTGGTTCTTGTAAAATTTCCACTGTAGCAAAGTGAAGGCTCACTGGCGCGGCGCCTCCTGCTGGGTGTCTTGGGAATTAGCTTTCGTCCAGCCCAGAGTGCCCTCTGCAGGCTGATGTCTCACCTGCCTTAGGGACCCCATGTCCCTCCCAGACCCCGGTGCCCTTTTACCTTGGGGTTCTGCCCCCAGCCAGGGCCGGTTCAAGGAAGTTTCGCGCCCTAGGCGAAACTTCCTTGCACCAGCCCTACGCCGCACCCCCCCCCCGTCCACCACGGCAGCCAGCTTCCCGCCCGCAGCAGGCGGCTCCCCATCCCCTCGCCTGTGGGCCATGGCAGCTCAGCCCCCCGCCCGCGGCGCCTCCCCAACTCCCAGCTCCACACTCAGCCGCTGAGCCCAGCGTGGAGCTGGGAGGCAGGAGGCAGCCGCGGCGAGCCGCCCCCTGCCTCTCGGCTCCACGCTCAGCTGCTGAGCCCAGCGTGGAGGCAGGAGGCAGCCGCCCACCACCGAGGGCGGCAAAATGCTGCCCCCCAAATCCTGGCACCCTAGGCAACCGCATAGGGTCGCCTAGTGATAGCGCCGGCCCTGCCCCCAGCAGTACCCCCTTACTCTAGGTTTCCCCTCCCACGGGAACCTGCAACCCTCTAAACCCACCTTGCCTCAGTGGCAACTGCCAGTCATCTAGCCCCCACTCGCTGGGGCAGACTGCAGTCTGTAATGGCCACTCATCATTGGCAAGGGGATAGGACCTGCTGTCTTTGCCTATGCCCGGGCTGCCCCTCTGCAATCCCAGTACTTTTTTGGGCCTTTAACAAGGCCTGCAGCCTGGGAGTTTACCAGGCTGGAGCTCCCCAGCAACCTTTTCCCTTCCCCAGCACTGCTCCGCTTCAGGTACCTTACTCCCAGGCAGCTAGCTCTTCCAGGGCTAGAGTGAGACTCCTCTCCTGCTCCTGGCCTCCAGCTCTCTTATCAGGGCCAGCTGGGCCCTAATTGAGCTGGCCACAGCTGTGGCTGCTTCCCCAATCAGCCTCGCTTAGCTGCTTTTAACCCCTGTTCTCCAGGAGTGGGGCAGCTGCCCCATTACATCCGCCATCTTGGATTGCATCCAAATCAGGTTCAGAAAACAGGTCTCTTCCAGGTGTAGATGTTATCCAAAAAAAAAATCAGAGGATGGAAGAGATCAGTGTTCAGATTTGAGGTTCCACCTGAATTAATATATTTCAAAATACCCATATATGTATATTAATAACACCTGGAGTAGTTTTTCTTCCATAAGATGATAGTCATTTGCCCATAGGTTAGATTTTGGGCCTAAACTACTTGACAATGTTCTTTTAAAAGGTAACATCTTTTAAGAAGATTGATGTTACAATATGTTGAATTCTACTCTTATTATTCACTGAACATGTAGAATATGTTTTTTGCTGTCTTGCAGATGCAAAAGCTCATGAGGGCTGCTAGGGAAGGTACCAAAGATGGCTATGAAAAGACTAAAGCAGCTGTGAAGAAAGGTCGGTCATTCATCAGAACCAAATCCTTTATTACCCACGGTAGGTGTGGATTATTTAAGTTTCTCTATAAAGTTCACTTAGATACTTAGGTGATTGTCTTAGCATATTATTTATTACCAGCAGTATACTGGACACATCAGAGCAGGGTTACATTGATAAAGCATGTCTCAGTCACAATCGGGGCTCTGATAGATCTGTGGTTGTGGAATCTCCGAGAGTTTTAAGATTTTGAAGGCAATCCTGAGGACCTTGGAAACCCAGTAGAAACCTGAGTCAGCCATATTATGCTTCAGTCAGCCTTGCACAGCCATGTAAGTGTGCTCCTTTACAATAAGCAGTGTCATAGACTCTGCCTAGTCCAAAGCTCATATGCAGTATGGCAAATGGGACCATGGGAAATGTCAGGGGATAAGTGTCCCCCATTGCCTTGCTTCAAATAAATGAATGTCAGACAGCTGCTGATGAAATCTTAAGAGTCTGCATCCTAAATTTAGCTCCTCAGTGGAGTGACAGTGATTACTATTAACCAGTGAGCATTTGCCAAGTGACACGGTACACTTACCACCACTATTTCCTGTCCGAAGCATAAAGGGAAACTATTGTACCTCCATGCCATGGTGCGGGGGATCATTGTGTCAGCCCAGGAAAGAGGAGTCTAAGGACTACAAGCTGAGTGCCATCACCTACCATTCTTCAAGAAATGGAAATTGATAGGAAAGGAAGGAGCTTTTCCAGCACACTGCTGATCTGAATAACCCCTGTCCTTGGTAACAACAGATTCACAGCCCTCCCCACCATGAGCCCACCATCAGCAGCAGATCACCACGATAGTTTTTAGCCTGGGAATGTGTCAGGGAGTACAAAGTTCCTTCTCATCCTGAATAAATGCAGGGTGCTAGTCTGTCTCGCCACTCAAGATTCCTGGCAAGAGAATTATTGCAGCCAAAAGGCTGTAAGGACTAACACACAGTGCATATCCCTGGTGTGGACTCAAACTGGTTCCTGAACACAGGAGTTTGAGTACTGGAGAATGGGAGGGGTTTTTACACAACTTTCCTGCTCATAAACTTATCCTCATTCATTAGTGTGGCACAGGTGGATTTGGAGTTTGACCTTCGCCATCAAGTCAACCTGTCATTGTTTAGTCTGCCATGGAGCTAACATATCTAGTTATCTAGGGGCTCTGTAGCCCAGAAGAAGGGCATCTACATTTCTGGCTGGATCGAGCTCTCAGCCAGTTTCCTAGTTCATGGGAAACTGGTTTGTTTTACAGACTCTTTCTGAAGAAACACATAGACTCCTTCCTTAATTAGCCTTTTTCTAAGCCATATCTGCTCATGCTCTTTGCTTCCTGAAGCATTACTTCCCTCATATCTGTATGTCTGTGTGTATTATACCACCAATCACTGTTCTATCTGAGTGTTTTCTACATAAAATCAATAGCAATTGTTAAGTCCCTAGTGGACTACATGGAATCTCTGCCTCTCTTCCTTTTCTCTGCTTGAGGAATTTTTGTTTTGGTTGGTTGATTTTCTTGTTTGTTACAGGTTTATGTATTTTATTTAGGGTGGGAGGGGGAGTTAGTTGGGAGTGTCAGTGTGTGAGTGTCATTCTTGCTATGGTGGAAAGTATTTCTTAAGAGGAAGATTGTGCAGCATTTCTTAAAGACGGTCAGATTATGGTGTGACGGGTTAGATTACAGAAACCCCCTTGGGACTGCCAACTGATGTGCAGGGACTACCTTTAAGACATTTTTTCTGCCAGCTTGGGACTCCAGAACCTTGCCTGCTTGAGCCAGACGCGCTAGCCTGCTACAAACATAGACCCAGGTCTGAACAATGTCCCGCAAAAGCTGCAGGCTTAACTGAAAACCATTTAAGAAGTGTTTTTTTGTCTCCAACACTTAGATGCCTAACTCCCAATGGGGTCCAAACCCTAAATAAATCTGTTTTATCCTGTATAAAGCTAATACAGGATAAACACATACATTGTTTGCCCTCTTTAACACTGATAGAGAGAGATGCACAGCTGCTTGCCCCCCCAGGCATTAATGCATACTCTGGGTTAAGTGATTACAGATGAATTCTCATCCTCAGAGATGTTCCATTAAGCGTCTTTTACAGACTAGCCTCCTTCTAGTCTGGGTTTAGCAATCACTCATATCCCCATGGTTACTGTCCTTTGTTCCAGTTTTTTTCAGGTATCCTTTGGGTGTGGAGAGGCAATCTCTTGAGACAGTTGAAGACCAAAATGGAGGAGTCACCCAGGGGCTTAAATAGACTTCTCTTGTGGGTGGAGACCCCCTCCTCTCTCCTATCCAGAATCCAGCTCCAAGATGGAGTTTTGGGGTCACATGGGCAAGTCACATGTCCATGCATGACTGAGTTCCTTACCAGCCAGGCCACATTCTGGAGAAAGTTCAGATGTGGATTGGCGTCTCCAAGTTCATTGTTAGCTTAAGTGTTTCTTGATTGGACACTTTTCTCAGGAAGGTGACCAACTGCTTCACTGAGGCTACTTAAAATTAAACACATGCATAGCCAATATTCTTAGCTTCGAATACAAAAATGATACATGCATACAAATAGGATGAATATATCCAGTAGATCGTAACGTTTGCAGAGATATGTTACATGGCATATCTAGCATAAAACATATTCCATTTATGTCATACTTACTTTCATAAGCATATTTCCATAAAGCATTATAGGGTGCAATGTCACATATGGATCATCTAATCTCTGGTGGAAGTTTGTTCAACAGATGAATCCCTTTGAGCAAGACTGCTTTGTCCCCTGCTGTCATATACTTCATTCTGGGAAGTATATGATAGGAAGAACAAATGGAAGTAAAGCAAAAGGCACAGAGCCTGCCATCTTCACTGAGGATGCTGGGGAACTCTCCCACCCTTGCTATACCATTGATGCACCCCTATCATGGTGAAAACATCAGCAGTTATTCTCTGCGTAGCTCCCATTGTTTCTGGCACTGAAGGAACTACACCGGTGCTAGAGTTAAGATGGCAGAGTTCATTAACATGCTTGGTGTAGGCAAGACTGTGGATACCCCAGTTTAATGACTATGCAAGGACAATGTGATTCTGGTGTTCCCACCCAAAGATGTATAAAAATTGACTTTCTGCTGTATTGAATTATATGTAGATCATAAAGCATCCTGTCTGGAAGAAGAGGAACTAAATTTATTTATTGATGTTGACTGTATGCATACAGAAGCAATTATGACTCCTATGCCCGAAGGATTATCACAGCAACAGGTAGTACTTTGTGTATGTTTAAATATTATGGAAACATAAAGTAAATGTCTTATAGGGCATTTGCATGGACAAAAATCTGATTTGTGGTGGGGTAATTGTGCATGTAAATTAAATAGACAATGCTGCATTCATTGGAGCTTGCATGCCCTAAATCCCTTACCCAAGGTCGCACAGGAAATCTGTAGCAGAGCTTGGACTAGAACCAAGTTTTACTGGATTCCAACCCTTAACCACAAGATCATCCTTTTCCCCTGTCTATTACTCTATATTTCAGTCTAGGTTGAGGTAGGTGAAGAACAGAAATTAAATTAATAAGAAAAATCTCCCTTTCGTCCAGAGCGGAAGTTACTAATATGTATTTAAGAGGATTGGTTTAAATCTAATAATTACTTACGTTTATTTGAAACTAAATCAGAGTATATAAGGTTTGCAAAATGAAACTCCTGAGTTTTTATTGATCAGAATTACCACTTTTGATAAATACGCTGTGGGATTTCTAGAAGAAAATGTGGTAGTTGTTAAACATTACAGGCATTAGAAGCATTTTTAGAGTATAATTATACTCAACCCTCTTCAGAACCCCATTCTCAGGAGACAAGCATTGTGGATGCTTCAGTTCCTGTAACAGGGGTACTTGAAGCAGAGCACAATCTAGAAAATAGTGTCAGAAGATAAGTGTAATACACTGTAAGAAAATTAATGGGCCAATAATATATTCATTCTTCTGATGAACAGTGAAGTACCAGATTGAAAACAACTTCAGTAATGCCAGAAGTAATGTCTCTTTTACATTGACTTCTCTTTATTCTTAGGCTTCTGTAATCTGATCTCCTGCCTTCTTCCTTACCCCCTTCAGTTCTGTACAGTTCCACTTTTGAGTCACATTTCTCTTGGATCCATATCCACGTCTTAGGATAGATTGGGAGATTGATCATAGAAATGGTGTGAATTTAAGTAGCTCCATGGAAATTGGTAGGCATGCACGCAGTTGTACTAGACATAAGCTTAGCCAGAGATGCAGAATGATGTCCATGATTTTGCTTTTTTAACATTAAAACTTAAAGTTGAATGTGGCATAACTTTGGGTGAAATACAGCAGATGTCCTTAAATATGTCTATTGGCTTGAGAGATGTTACGATTGCTCCTGGTTCTCCCTTTAAAGTGTAGAAAATATCTCTCAAACCCCCTGAATCTTAAAAAATGTCTTCAGGTTATAATCATGGTTGTTTGAGTAATGATAAATATTATATTTCCACATGTAATACTAAGTATTATTGGTTAATTATATTTGATATAATTGGATGACAATATAACATTAGTTCACCCTTCTTAGCTGCGGCAGCTAAAGGAGGGTTTCTGCTATATAGAGGGAAGGTGTCAAAGAGCATCCCTATGTACTTGGGATCTGGGCTCAGTGTTGGAGAGAGCCCCCAGTTTGTCCCAGGTAGTGCACAACTGATTGCTGAGAACCAGCCTTTTGTTAGTTCAAGGTGCAGAGCTCAGATTGAAGCTGGCAAAGGAAATTCTTACTGGATGCAGACTGAGCTGACAGAGAAAATGTGGTGAATGGCTTGAGGAACATGGAAGCAGACAGGTAGACGCAGACAACTATATGATACCTGAAGTGATGAGAAATTGACAAGCAGGGAATCCATTCACACTGGGCCCCCTCTGTGAGGAGAGAATTACAATTCCCGCTATTCTAGGGACTGCACATTGGTGGACAATGTATAGGGCAGTACTGACATCCAGTTTAAAGGAAGCCATTCTCTTTCTGACATTCTCTCCTTTTTGATGAGAAGGTAAGAAAAGTGTTGGTGCCTGGAGGTTATGGTTGTTATGAGTATTGGAAGAAAGATGAATGAACTTTAGGTCCCAGTCTGTGCAGACCTGAAATGACAAGAGAGGACATATTGTCCTCATGGGAGTGAATAGTCTCTTAATCAAAAAGATAAATATTTTGGGGAAAAAACTAGAAGCGTCGCTTAGTGATGGGGAGTTAGGACTGGTGGTGTTTGTTGTTTTTTAATGGCTACGTGATAAGAATATTAAATTATGTGTGTACTGAGCATAAAAATCCATATGCTTCCCGCACACATGCACATTTGTACCTGGTGTTTCTTTTTGAATGAAAAATAAAGTATTGTGTGTGCACGTCACAATACAGTAATTATATACTGTACAATTTGGTATTTTAGACTTTTCTTTATGAACATGCTGCTGCCAACCACAAGGTGGCATAACAGTTTTTGTTTAAATCCAGGTCCTGTTTGAATTCCTATTTATGTACTGTGAGACTGGTAATGTTGGATTATTGAAACAGTCATTTTAGTTCTGCAATCATAATCTCTTTTACAAGTGTTATATGTTTATGAATAAAAAATTCTGGGTCATAATTTATTATTTTCCCCACCCATCCATGCCAGCAAAAATACACACGTAGCAGACTTGTAATATTACACCAGGTATATAACAGACCCCTTGTTAGTGTCTCCTGGATATCTGTCTGTGTTAGGCATTAATAAGATGTCTATCACAATGATATGTAAGCACTGATATTGTGCATTATATTTTATGTAGCACTGGGTCTGATACATATCAGAAAATTATTATAGTTAAAGTCACAAAACACAACATGCTTTGGAGAAAAATTCAATGGAAATTAGTCATAGAGTCATAGGACTGGAAGGGACCTCGAAAGGTCATCTAGTCCAGTCCACTGCACTCATGGCAGGATTAAGTATTAATATATATTTTACATACATATATTAATATATACTTTACATTATATTAATACATAACTTTGGGTGAAATACAGCAGATGTCCTTAAATATGTCTATTGGCTTGAGAGATGTTACTGTTACTCCTAGTTCTCCCTTTAAAGTGTAGAAAATATCTCTCCTATTGAACCTATTACAATCCTGTTATGCTGGATGAAAATAAAAAAGAATGTTTTTCCTCATGGAAGGTAACACAGTCAAGGTAATGGGAACAAAGCACTGACTCTGCGCCAATACTTTTTCACTGTTATTGTTTATAAGTCCTTATCTTCAAGAGTCTGTCATTGGATTTTTTTTTCTCCAAATCAGTGTTAATATGTTATGAAGATGTAAAACAACAAAAACATGACACTTGAAGCCTGATTTTGAAAACCGGCCAACTATGTTGCATCTGCAAATCAAATAGCTAAGGTTCTATCACCATCTGTGCCCACACCTAATTGTACCCCAAAAATTGTGGGTGGGAAATCAGAGGTCATATTTTAAAAGTGAACCTTTAAAATGAGACAGTCAAAAAATAAAACACATACAACTACTGCTATTATAGTATTTCATGCACAATTTAAAACATAATTAGAGTAATAGTAAGTTTCATGAATTTCTGAAGAGATATGACATTTATTTTATTATAGTTCCAATGTCAGGCATACTTTAGCTTGACATATAATACAAGGGTTGATTTATCAATGTAAGAACTTTATAGTTAACATTTAATATGAGTCTGTGATTTTGCCTAATACTCTTAACTCTGTTTCCACTTTAAATATAGGGACAACTGGACCAACTGTTCCCCCCCCCCGCCCCCAAATTAGTTATTTCAGACTACTAAACAAACAAAAAGAATTTAGTAAACAAACTCCACAGTGTCTGTACATCTCTGTCAGTAATAATCATTATTTTCAACAAGTCCCAGAAATGATGGGAGTATCGACTACTTTAAGTTTGAGAGTTTAACTTTTATCACTTTGAACAGGTTGTGAGAAGATATATTCTGGGCTCTGTGGTTGACAGTGAGAAGAATTATGTGGATGCTCTCAAAAGAATTTTGGAGGTATCTAAATATTGTTTGCCTTTTACTATTTCAAAAGGAACCAAATCCTCAAAGAATTATTTATTAATTATACTATGAATCATATGCATAATATTAGAGGGGCATCAGATCAAATGTGTTTTCTTTTGACTATAAGTCAGGATTTGGCCTAGGTTTTACTTTTTGATAGGAAACTCTAATTTTTTTTCAGGTTGTTTGAATGAATCTGTTTTCTTTACTCAGCAATATGAGAAACCTCTCTCAGAAATGGAACCAAAGCTACTGAGTGAAAGAAAACTCAAAATGGTCTTTTATCGTATTAAGGAAATTCTTCAGTGCCATTCAATGTTTCAGATAGCATTGGCCAGCCGTGTCTCTGAGTGGGATTCCGTTGAAATGATTGGAGATGTCTTTGTTGCTTCAGTAAGTAAATACATGTGAGCAGAGGCATGAAAAATGTAGATTTTTTTTTAAATTGTTGAGCTGTCTATGTACTTCTCTATCTAATTTGGATGCCCTATTATTTTCCTATGTTCCCCACTGCTAGTGGCTGCTGTAATAGCACATGTACTCATTAGGACAACTACATTGACACCAACACATGTCTTCTGTTTGGGTGGCTGCAAGTGAAAGAACTTTGACCAATATTTTCAAATGTGTGTGCCTCATGTTAGCCACCTAAATCCACATTTAGGCATGTAAATAAGGGGCTTTGTTTACAGAGGTGCTGGGTCTGCACAAATCCACCAAAATCAACACGAGCTGCAGGTGCTTGACACCTCTGAAGAATAGGAGAGCATGGAATGGCCATTAGCAGATTTGCTTGTAGCTAGAAATACTGCAGACCCTGGCCTACACTCCCAAGTCTGTCCAAGTCAAGCTTGGTGCAGGAAAGGGTGGGGCGTGGATATGCGGGAAAGTAGCTACCCCAATCCTCAGCCCAACAAGGGGCTGAACCAACCTCTGGTTTAACGTAGAGTAGCCTAAAGGACTGTCTTAGAGACGACTCCACTAGTTGGAGTTCAGCGCATGTTAGCTCAACTCCTCTTGCCTCCAGTCCCCCTAGACCAGGGGTCTCAAACATGCGGCCTGCGGAGCTCTTCCCTGCGGCCCGCCGCGCTCCCTGCGGCCCCCCCCCCCCATTTTTTTTTAAAGTATTAATTTTTTTTACCCCCAGGCAGTTTCCACCGCCAGACAGTTGTTCTGGCGGCAGGAACTGCCTGGGGGTAAAAATAAAAATAAAAATGGGGGGGGTGGGGGTGGGGCACGGGCCGCAGGGAAGAGCTCCGCGGGCTGCATGGGAAGAGCTTCGCAGTTTCTGGGAGGGAGGGGGAGGAGCGGGAAGCCGTGCGCACAGGGGAGGAGGCGGAGAAGGGGCGGGGCCTAATGGAAGGGGTGGAGTGGGGGCGGGGCTGGGAGCAGCGAGGGGGTGGGGACAGTGATGCGGCCCTCGGGCCAATGCACTAGTCCTCATGCGGCCCTCGTGGTAATTTGAGTTTGAGACCCCTGCCCTAGACATCCCCTCCTTTACGTAGGAGGGTTAAATGCAGCAATGCATAGTGCTCTAAGGCACCCAGGTACATTAGAGGAATCTCCACTTGCCTTTCTGGGCAGTTGTCCCTCCTCTTTGTATTGCCAGAATCTGGTCCCATATATTTAATGTGGCTGAGCTGAAGTGGCTACTAGAACCATACATTTTACAATTCATAAGTTTTGCAAACTTACAACTTAAACTCTGCATTCAATGCATTTGCATGTTGTAGCTTATCAGGAGGTAACTGGTTAGTTCCCAACTATGGACTCAATAGAAGTTTAAGGTATTTAGCAACTCCTGTGCGGAGCACTCAGCTCCTCACAACACCAGGCATTTAGATGTCAAAAATAAAAATGACCCTGTCTTCAGCTGAATTTCTTGTTGATGACTGAGGTTTGTCTTGTCTGCGTTTCAGTTTTCTAAATCCATGGTTCTAGATGCGTACAGTGAGTATGTAAATAACTTCAGTACGGCAGTGGGGATTCTCAAGAAAACATGTGCCACGAAGCCTGCCTTTCTAGATTTTTTAAAGGTGAGTGCATTTAAGCTTGAAAGAAAGCTGAAGAAAATGACATAGCGCAAGATGAGTTAGGGAAAAATTTGGCCCATGGTGTGTAGATTCTGATGAAATTTAAAGAGAACAAAGCTCACCCACAATTCTAGTGTTGCGGGAGGATGACATGATTTTAGCTCTAAGGAGTATTTTGCCATGCACCTCAGTTTTATTGATCTTCAGAATGACTGCACTTGGCAAGCTGTTGGGATTCTCTTTCATGTCAGATGAACATTAGCTAAGGTCACAAGCTGAGGCCTCATCTTTCGACAAAGTTTATGCGTTAGCTACATTATATATAAATGTCTTAAATGGAAACTCACTCTGAACCTTTCTGGGCATGGTAACAGAACACACAGGGCTAGTAGCTATCAATCTCTTCGGTCTGACTTCAGTGGGATGTTTGCCTGAGTGAGGGAGGACTGCAGGCTTGGGACCATAATCTTCAATTCTGGTCAGGCAAAAGTGAGGATTTTAGATGGTCAGAGCTAGGGGACATGTGAGTGGTTGCGGGTCAGTACTATAATGATGGGCACCAGAATAAGTACTTGAGCTGTTCAACATTATTTGCATTTTGAAATGCTGATATAATACTTGCCAGAAGCTGGGAATGAGCAACAGGGGATGGATCACTTGATGATTACCTGTTCTGTTTATTCACTCTGGGACACCTGGCATTGGCCGCTGTCGGAAGACAGGATACTGGGCTAGATGGACCCTTGGTCTGACCCAGTATGGCCGTTCCTATGATTCTTTCCGCCCACCCCCGTTTTGGACCAAATACACACTGTTCAAAATATTTCAGCATTTTGATAAAAATGAGAAAAATCTTTAACAATCATGAAATTTTCCCCATTTGTCAACCAGCTGTAATAAGAACCTGCCTAGAAGATTCCAAAGTTCTCCTCCTGAGCATGCAGAGAACTAACAAAATGACAAATCTGTTTTTTTTTCTCATTTCCCTTGGTGTCCTTTGATGTTATATAAAGATAACTATGGACTTTGCTTTGTGTTTACATAGCTTTGAGATTATGAGAGTTTTCCCTAGACTTTCTCTTTTAAAATACCAAAACACATTAATAAATATATATAGTACTGCATCAGGTGGTAGGGTTTTACCCCAGATCCCATGACAGAGAACAGCCATTGTAGAATATAAGGCCATGATCCAACAAAGCAGTTACTTTTATTGTTAAATTTAAGATATGGAACAAGTCAATGGGAACACTTTAATGCTTAAAGTTAAACTCATGCTTAAATCTATTGTCTAGACAAGTAGAAATGTGCTCAGTTCACACAGAATTTAGTTTCCCATTTCAGCTACTTTTGTACTGTTGGGATTTGTCCCTTCCCTTGTTTTTGAGGAGGAAGTTTTCTTTTCTTTCACTTGCCATTATGACAAATTAAATGGTAAGATTTTTCAGAGGCCTAACTAATACTTCAAAATGAGTTTGTGAAATCTTTGTTGTATTCCTGTTACAAAGAAAGTTATTGATATGGAGAAATCCTGGCAAACATTTTACGTTTCTGAAAGACTATAATAGAAATCTACTAACATGAGCAAATGCAGTGACTTTCTCATTTCAGCAATGCCAGGAGTTGAGCCCTGATCGAATTACCCTCTATGGTTTAATGATGAAACCCATACAACGCTTTCCACAGTTCATTCTTCTGCTTCAGGTAAACCATATTTACCAATGAGGCTTAACTGATAAATGCTCCTTTTGTATTCTCTTAGTACTCCACCTCTCGGGGGATTCTGTGAGATCTGTTGTTATACTGTAGCAATATATTAAAATGGGAGCTGTTTTTGAGTCTTGGGATCAAACAAGTGAAAAATTAAATATGTAATAATGAGAGCTGTGAGGTTAACTGATTTTTTGTTTGTTTCAAGTCAGCTCGAAACTAAATATTTAAAAAAAAATTCAGTGAGCCAAAAAAGTTTTTTTTTTTTTTTTTTTTTAAATCACATTGGGTCAAATAAAACATTGTCTTCAACCCAAAATTAAACATTTCAGTTTGGTTTTTTTAGAGGGTTTTTTACCTTCTGAAATTGTTATGGTAAAATTGAGATAAAAATCAAAACAAAATGTCATTTCAAATCAAAAAGTCAAAATGTTTTGTTTTGAAAATTGTCAGAATGTAACTTTTTAGCTTTTTTCAAATCTTTTGTTTTTTGTTTTTTCTTCAGCCAAATTTTTTTGGCAAAGTTGACACACATTCACCAACGGTTTGGGCCAATGCAAATCTTTATTTTTTGGCAACCTCCCCCCCCCCCCCCCCCAAAAAAAAAAAACATTGTCTGAAAAATTTAATCTAGCTCTAGTTTGACTGTGAGGATCTACTGTGGGAAAAGTTACTAGAGCTTGGTACTTTACCTTTGCATGTCAATAAATATTACTTTAGGTATCCCTGATTCAAAAACAGTTGTGCCATGTATTTGTGTACAGCTGTTGTTGTTTTAAAGGGCAAAATACACTACATTCAGGTAAGGGCCAATTGTTCTTTGTGGAGTTTGGACACTAGTGATTCTTCTCTTTGGGAGTCTTTATGGTGTCTGTACAGTGATCAAACATCCTTCTTAAAACAAAAAAAATGTTTATTTTCCTGTAGGAACAAAGCATTTAGACAAAAAGGATTTTAAAATAACAGTCTACATGCATGTCTATTTCACCCAAAGACTTACCATCCTCTGATGGTACCCTACACAGGCATAACTTCTTCACACCCCCAGCAGTTGCCTCTGTCTCTGCCTGTATCCCTGAACATCTCCACCCTCTTTGAGAAAATGTTCCTTCTTAAATTGCTATAGTTCTTTTGATCTTTTGGCTCCCCGGCCTTTTTCTATCCTGGCACTGTCTCTTAAGAAGCCTCAAGTGTTTGCAGGGAAGTGGTTTATCTTGATCCTTTCCATTTTCTTCCTGTTTGTTTTTCCTTAAAGCCCCCTAGTAAACTGAACTAACATATTTGTACAGTGGACATCCCAATAACTGACTCAACATACAGTATTATTAAATTATTACAGAGCAACTCTAATTCCATCCCACTAGCCATGATCAGTTAGTTAATTTCTTCTAGATGTCATGGAGGAAGACTAGTTTGAGGATGGTAGGCCATGTGTAAGTGTGAAATGAAGACTAGAAATGGTTGAGGGAAGGAGTTCACAAGTGGGCAGACAGGCTAGCATCATTGATGCCGCGGAGGAGATGGGGCAATTTGGTAAGAAATAATTTGGTATATAGGAATGTCTGAGAATTGTCGGCAAAGGGAAACGTGCTGCCCAAATGGTTTCAGTGTACGCCTCAAATATGGAAATGTTTAGAAATTATTTCAAGATCCATGGAGCAGGCACTGTTTCTTCCACTGCATTTCATACAGCATTAAGCTCATTCTCATTTAGTAAATAATAATAATGATAATGATGAGACATAGTTTCAGTATGACTCTACATTACATTAAAGGTTGGGAAAGTTTTTCAGGCTTATTGGGTACAGGTATCTACATATTATAATGCATGTTGATTTTCAAACTGTTTCTTTAATGTCATTTGTATCTTTCATATTTTTCTTCAATTTGAACTCCCTTCTCCTTACCTACTTACTGGAAAATAAGCTTCACAAGTCAACATCTCTTTGAAGAGCAATTAAATATTCAGCCAACCAAGGATCCAATGGGCTGAAGATTCCGAAGTGCTCTATTATTTGCATCAGAAGTCATTAATAGCATTGGGCTTATCCTTGAGTAGTTTTCAGTTTCAGAACAATGCAATAACTTTAGACAGAAGTTTACCACACTATGTACCATCTTTAACTTATGTCTCAGAAATCATATCTGTGCTCCTTTTTTTAGGATATGTTGAAAAATACTACTAAAGGACATCCTGACAGGCTGCCACTGCAGATGGCTCTTACAGAGCTTGAAACATTGGCAGAGAAATTAAATGAAAGGAAAAGAGATGCAGATCAGCGCTGTGAAATAAAGCAAATCGCAAAAGCCATGAATGAACGTTATCTGAACAAGGTTGGGACAGAATATAATTTATACTGTGGAAGCTCATACATTGCTAATTTCTTATTACCTTCTCCTGAGCAGCTAGTGGAGTGGCTACCTAATCTGCACCCCTTTGTGTGATGGTTCTATTTAAAGCATAGGTGGATTTGGGGAATAGAATGGCTGGAAAATGTAAGGCACCTCCATGGTAATATAGGTCCACTGGCCAAAACCACGGTGTGCTGCAGCCTAGCGGAGGTACTAGCAGCCCAATGGTGTTCTATGATCTGGTAAAGGGAGAGTGCTAACTCCTTATCCCACCTCATATCTTCACATAGATCCTCTGCACAAGGGCATCCTAATTTTTCTTTGTGGCAGGATCCAGGATTTGGCCCTATAGGCAATGTGAATTATTTAAAGATTCATTTCTTCCCTTTAATATTTCAACCTGGCAAAGCAGTCCCAGATGTGCTGACAGATGTATCTAATAGTTTCTTGTTTTGCCTGTATTATTCAATTATTTGGATAGTAAAATAGAAATATCCTCATGAGAATGGTGAGATACATTTAAAAGGAATTGAGACAGGAACAACCTTGTCTTACTGTGCATCATAAATGCCTCTGTTCTTTCTGGGAGATGAGGCATTACGTACCTGCATTACTGCTCATTACAATTTATTCTCTTTAATACATCCATATAGGGTGGTGAATGCCTAAACCTATTCTGAGAAAAAAATGCTGACTGCAACTCATATTTTTCTCAAGTGGTGTAGAAAGTCCTCTCAGTTTTCTGGAGGGGAAGTAGTCAACTAAAGCATAGGCATTTCTAGGCCTTTTGCATCATTAAGATCAATATTTCAAATGAAAAAAAAGTGGTGAATTTATCAGAGTATTGGGATAAGCAGGGATGTGCTTTATTTACCTGTATAGCCAAATGGTTAAAAATCACGTACTGTACTGACAGCATTGGCAGGGCTGCATCTGGAACACTGGTTTCAGTTCCAGATGCTCTGGAGGTAGAGGATTGACCTAGGCCTTTTAATCTTTCCTCCTAATTATATATCCTGTACACTGCACTGTAGCTTGTCTAAACAGCAACATGATGATCATCTGCACGTAGTTATAAAGGAGTTAAACACAGAGATACATTTTACCTAATAGGCACTGGCTCATGCTTTGGGGACAGGGGAGAGCGGGGCAGTGCTCCCGATGGGAGTTCCAGGTGACATTGTGCTATCAGACGTGGCAGTTTTATGGCATGCAAGTGAGAGCCTGTATACTGTATTATGTGCTTTCCTCAACTGCCAGTCAGCTCTGTAGACCCGTGCAGGCAAAGGGAGTAGCCATGACCCTGCCTCCTCCTGCTCCTTCTTTCCCCTTTGGAGTAGTTGACACCTCAGAGCATATGTGAATTGACTGGAAGGGAGTAGAGAGAAAGGAAATGTAGAATTCTGTGGGCCCAATTCCTATTTTATGCCAAAGGGATGTAAAGGGGCCTTCATGTAAATGGGAATCGGTCTCTAAGGACAGGTCTTCACTACCCGCCGGATCGGCAGGTAGTGATCTATCGGGGATCGATTTATCGCATCTTGTCTAGACGTGATAAATCGATCCCCGACCGCGCTCCCTGTTGACTCTGGAACTCCAGCTCAGAAGAGGCGGAAGCGTAGTCAATGGGGGAGCAGCAGTGGTTGACTCACCGCCGTGAAGACGGCCAGATAAGTCGACCTAAGATACGCCAACTTCAGCTACGCTATTCGCGTAGCTGAAGTTGCGTATCTTAGGTCGACCCCCACCCCCAGTGTAGACCAGGACTTAGAGTTTAACAAAGACAATGAATCCATGTCCTTCAATCCACCTATAAACACTTTTAATATGGTATAGAAGACAGTATCCCATTATATTTGCTTCTGTTTTTGCAGTGGATGTTGGCTATGTCATGTGTATACATTAATATGTTGATCGTTTTAAAACTCCAGTTACTCAGCAGTGGAAACCGATACCTAATACGGACTGATGATATGATAGAAACAGTGTACAATGAGAAAGGAGAAATTGTCAAAACCAAAGAACGACGACTCTTCATGCTGAACGACGTATTGATGTGTGCAACAGTGAGTGCACGGTAAGGCTCACTTCACGCTGTTTGAACGGCTCACTCAGAGATTTCAACGGGAATGGACTCTTAATGGAAACTTTAACCATAGATACTAGTTTCTATAAATTTCGATAATGTGCCAGTAGCGTTGTTGTTGTTCTTCTCTCCTGATTGTATTTTAAAGAACTAAGATAAATCACTAGAAAAAAGTACAAACAGAAAATTACAGATAGACAGAAGCAATTTGTCCAGTTTCCAGATATTGGTAAGAGTTGGCCTGCAGGGTAGATTAGGTGGCACAGTTGCTTAGTGCACTAACTCCTCACCTCTGAAGACCTGAGTGTTGGCCTTGACTTAGGTAATGGGTGAAAGTGAGTTTATAGGAGCTCAGTCTGGTGTTGATTCTTTGTGTGCACATGCACACATACACAAAACTGTAATTTGGTCAAGTTTACTGCTTAAAAATAAAAAAGCTGGGGTGAAATCCTGGAACCATTGGAGTCAATAGCAAAGCTCCCATTAACATCAGTTGGACCAGGCTTTCACCCCTGAAGCCTAAAACTGAAGGATTACGACTGAGGTGCTTAGAAAAAGATATCATTTGCATAGTGCTTTCTGTCCTATTTCTGTCTATAACTGGTGCTATTAGCCTGTCACTTTCACATGCACCAAGGTCACACACATTTTAATGTTGGTTGTATTGTACTTTTTTTTCCTTTGTGTATGGGTGCATGCTGACAGAGAACATATAGACAGACCATTAAGTTCTAAGTTCGTTCTTTCTTTCTTTCTTTCTTTCTTTCTTTCTTTCTTTCTTTCACTAAACTAAACTAAACTAAACTAAACTAAACTAAAACTAGCAGCTTTTCTCAGCCCAATGTGATGTCTTCAGTACTCTACTGAAATGTAAATACCATAAAGTATTCTTTACCTATTTTGTGTAATCTTACTAGTGCTAAGTCTCAAACGATACCAGCAAGTGAAAAGTGACTTTTAATAACACTTTGCTCTTCAGATGTTCATAAGTTGTTTTCCTATTAACCAGGAACTGTGATTCTTCTCCTTTCCCTTTTATTCAGTCCTTCAGTTACCTCTGGCTATTTTCTTGTGATTCATTGAGAGAAAATTGCTTTCTTTTGCCTATTTTAGTCCTTCCTGTGACACCTTGTCCTGGATTCTCTGTAATTGTTCCTAAAGTGGCAGAATGCAACCTTTTTTCTTTTCTCATGTGAAAAGTCCATGATTTTACTGAGTCTCTGGGTTTGCTATTAAGGTGTCTGTTACAGTAATCAGACACAATACTCCTCTTCCTGTGGACTTGACCATTAGAATCATAGAATATCAGGGTTGGAAGGGACCTTTGGAAGTCATCTAGTCCAACCCCCTGCTCAATGCAGGACCAATCCCTAATTTTTGCCCCAGATCCCTAAATGGCCCCCTCAAGGATTGAACTCACAACCCTGGGTTTAGCAGACCAATGCTCAAACCACTGAGCTATCCCTCCCCCCTTACTTAGCTCCCTGCTTAGGGGTGTTGTCTAATTTGGTACACGTGTGCCATGGGGATTTGTTAACAAAGAAAAAGATGTCTCATTAAAATTTACAGGGTTATTTTTTCTCTAGCAGTTCAGAATTGAACTAGCTCTCACAAGTTCTCCACCCACACCTTTTCCATAATAATGTGTTTATAAAGGCTTTACTCACGTCAACAATAGGGCTTTCCACCTCCGACCACTGTGCATTCCACTTCCGACCACTGTGCATCCAGATCAGGATCCATACTATTCTGCAGCTTTGAGCTGTCCAGATCTGGGGCTTCTTCATAGACTTTAAATCCATAAAGGATCATTATAATACTTGCTCGTTTTTTTGTAGGGTTGGCAAAGGAACAACACTGCTGATAGTGACCGCTCTCTGCCCCTCTAGCCAATCCCCTCCCATCCATGAAGACTGATTTCTTGGCGCATCTGCTGCTGGGATTCAGCAGGGAAGAGGAAACAAAGATAAATCTCCTTTCTCACAAACACACCCTGCCCATATTTGCTGGGTTTTCTTCTCTCCGTTTATGGAGACAGAAAGGACAGTCTGGCCCATGATTTGGAAAATATGTTGTCCTTTTTTTTAAAGTGACTTGTGGGTCACCCATGATTGCAAGGAGAATGCATATATGGTGGAACCCCTTGATAGGGAAGTATTATTTTATTCCAGAGAATATCTTCACACTAAACAGAATTACAATTTGCACATTCCAGTACTTTACAACAATCTGGGCTTTTGTTTTTCTTCATTATGAAACAGTTTTGCTATCAGCAGGTTTCAGTGTATTTATGCATCATAAATGTTAAAACCTTATGCTAAAGATATATTAGGGTAGTACTGAATATTTAAAAATGCCAAGAAATGCAAATTAGACATTTGGTTTGGGATTTCATGCCTATGGAATATAGTAGATTTGATAAAGGCGATCACAGATTATAGTTAAAATATTAGAGGAGAGTGACATTTTTAGTTGTCATCCTGTGGAAAATAAAGGTTTGGTAAAATAAAACATCAGTGAGAACTGGTGGAGCATTGTCAAGGTAAGTGGAAAATTGTAGATACAGTAACTGTAGATTTTAAGATGCTCCTCATGAATCACAAGTTTCAGAGTATGAAAAGCATATTGCTAAAATTTGGATTTATCCAGGGTCCAGCTTAGTCTTCATCAGAGATTAATTAATACTTTAGAAGTTTTCGATCATTAGGGGGTGTTTTCTGAAATGCCTACGCACATATGAAAATTAATTATGCCATTATTTATCTCTGCTCTTTGCCCTGCTTCTTACACATGTAGCACACATGTAGAGTATACATGTTTCCATTTTGTGTTGTGCTTCACATATTTGGTTGTGACTGGCATATTCTGTTTGGAATGGTTAATAATTTATGTGAGAGTTCTCTACATTATGAACAACAGCAAGTCATTTACATGTTGCTTTTTCTTCTGTCTTCAGAGGAAAGAAAAACCTAAAAGACATAGTATTGTGCCACACGAGTGGGGTTGCCAGGCATCTGGTTTTCGACTGGAACACCTGATGGAAAAGGGACCCTGGCAGCTCCAGTCGGCACTGCCAACTGGGCCGTTAAAAGTCCGGTCATCAGCACAGTGGAGGCCCAGGGCTAAGGCAGGCTCCCTACCTGCACTGGCGCTGCGTTCCTCCCGGAAGCAGCCACCTGGTCCCTACAGCCCCTGGGAGGCTCCACGTGCTGCCCCCGCCCTCAGTAACGGCTCCGCAGCTCCCACTGGCTGTGACCAACTGTGACCAATGGGAGCTGCAGGGAACAGTGCCTGCAGGTGCAAAGGCAGTACGCACCATGCAGAGCCGCCTGGCTGCCCATGTGCCTAGAGGCCGCAGGGATCTGGCGGCCACTTCCTTGGAGCCACGGTAAACGCTGCCGAGACCCCATGCCCCAACCCCCTGGCCCAGCCTGTAGCCCCCTCTTGCACCACAAACCCTTCAACCCCAGCCGCACCCCCAGTGGGAGCCCTCACCCCCAGCCGGTGCTCTCACCCCCCTGCACCCCAACCTCCTGCCCTAGCTTGGAGCCCCCTCCTGCACCCTAAATCCCTCCCCTAAATCCCAGCCCCACCCCAGAGCCTGCACCCCCAGCCCAGAGCCCTGACCCCCTCCTGCACCCCGACCCCCTCCTGCACCCCAACCTCCTGTACCCCAACCTCCTGAGAAAGTTTGTGAGGGTGGGGAAGAGTGAGTGATGGAGGGGGCAGGGAATGGAGCGAGTGGGGGTGGGGCCTCAGAGAAGGGGTGGGGCAGGGATGTTCAGGTTTGTGTGATTAGAAAGTTGGCAACCCTATACATGAGAGCTGAGGTCAGATGAGAATCTAATACTGTTTGACCGGTGGAAGCAGGGCATTCTCACTAGAGGTTCAGTTCACCCATCAAAGTCTAAGTCTTCTGAGCTTGAGGGCATGACAGGTAATCCCTTGGGTAATATACTTTAAATAGTTTGTGAGCCCTCTAGTGACCCTCTCTGTCATCTGTGTTCCAAATGCCCTTAGAGGCTAGCCTGAGCAGCTGTGTGTCTATGTAGCTAGGCCTTTCGTGATATATATAGTTAGTAAACATGGTTATCTGGACCCCACCATGCCCAGTGTAGTTCCTTTATATTATGTTTGTTGTGTAAAGAGCAAAAGACACAGCAATGCTGGTCAATGTGATGTGTGTGATTTTTTAAAATAGTATTGCATGTGTTACAGAGACCTATGTAGTAGGCATATTTTCCAACTCAAAATAGTAAATAAAATGACTACTAGCATGAAAGACATACAGGTGCTCCAAAAATCAATAATTTATGCATCTTCCAGCTCTTCATATGAAAGCAGTGGCATCATGGCAACTGGCCTAAGGTATTTATTAAAATGGAGTGTGCCACTTGGACAAGTGGAAGTAATAGAATATGGCAGCAGTGAAGGCCCAGGAGAGAACTGCAGATTCCCACCTCAGCACTCGGCCGAGAATGTCATCATTAATGTTAAGCCAAGTAAGTGACAGGCACCATGGATTTTACTTCTGATTAAGGCCCTGCTTCAGATTTAGATGGGTGATTGAAAGCAAAAAGGAAAGCGTTCTGTGTATGTTTATTCTTGCATTGTGTACAATGGTTTTTAAAAAATTCTGAAAATGCATAAAGTTCTAACCAGACTTTTGACTTTTTATGTGACTCACCTTTATTTATGCCACTTGGTAGTGACTATGATTGGGAAATGCAAGACACCAAACTTTACTGTGTTGATTACTTATGGGTCCTGTCCTGGGTCTAGCAGCATCCATGGTTCAGGGCCTTCAAGAGCTTTTGTACCCCCCTGAGCTTTGCAGCCACAGGGCTGTAAGAAGATCCTGGCTAGTGGTGGGGAAGATCCCTCCAGAGGTGATTGTGAAACATTTCTGGCAGGTTTCTTCACAGCTTTGTGGCAGGAGACACCATGTATCCCAAAGAAGTCCCCCTGACCAACACCTCCAAAATAGAGCTTATTTGGTGAGAGCTTGTCATAGCATTATGCAGTGGGGGATGAAGAGGTGACATCCCCTCCAGAGATCCTTCCCATAAGGGGAAATCTTTCTATTTATTCTGGACCCTGTTCCCCTTTGCCTCCATTACTGCGGGAGCCACACAGATGTTACAGTAGGCTTAAGTGTGCACTAACTACTGCATTCTCCATAACCCTAGCAGGGGTGAAAGAGAAGGCTGGGGATATACAATGGCATACTTGGAGGGGCTTATTTACATGAGTTCCCTGTCTCTATACCCATTCAAGCAGACCAGAAATCCTGCCTACTGAGCAGGTGCAGATCCCTTCCTCTGTTAGGAACAGAGGAACTGCCATGCCAGATCCAACCAGTAGTCCATATAGTCTGGTAGCCTGTTACTGACAGTTGCCAGTGCCAGGTACTTCAGAGAAAGGTGCAAGATTTACTGTAGTGGGCATTAATGGGATAACCTGCCTATAGGGGAATCTTCCTTAAAGAAGTGATCTCATGCCCTGAAGTTTAAAAGTTTATTTCCCTTATACACTGTTTAATATACATCCTATCTACATGCTGTGCCAACTGTCCCTAGGATTGGTCAGCCTGATGCGCAACATGTAAATTGGCTTCAATCATTAGTCTTTCCGTATGCGATGGATGATTTTTTTTATCCTGTATTTTGCTTGGATGCATTTATTTTAAGCATTCTTTTTGCATTCTAAACCCTTGCTGTTAGCTGGCAGTACTCCCTTCTGAGTTATTCAAGAGCTGTGGTTTAAAGCAGTTTCAGCAGTGAATCAATGCAGTATGTCACTCTGTACCTATTTAATGTTGCTCTCTTGGCTTTTGCTTCATGCCATTCACCACAGTTGTGCCTGAAAAGAAATACTGTACCTCAGAACTGTTTGGGATCTATCTTAAATATATAGCACCTTCCTGATCACCAAGGGTAGCAGAGTTCTCTTGCCCCTCCCTCCTAAGTGATTCTGGGTAAAATTTTCAAATGTGCCTAAGCTACTTGGGAGCCAATGGGACTTAGTCCCCTAAGGCCCAATCCTCAAAGGTAATTTCAGTGGAGTTAGACACCTGAATACCTTTGAGGATCTGGCCTAAGAGCCTGTGTCACTTTTGAAAATGTTACTGTCTGTGTTACTCCTAGGGCTGCCAACTTTCTATTCGCACAAAACTGAACACCCTTGCCCCACCCCCTTCCCCAAGACCCCATCTCTGCCCTGCCCCTTCTATGAGGCCCCGCCCCCGCTCACTCCACCCCCCTTCCCTCTGTCACTTGCTCTCCCCAACCCTCACTCGCTCATTTTCACTGGGCTGGGGCAGGGGGTTGGGATGCGGGAGGAGGTACGGGCTCTGAGCTGGAAGTACGGGCTCCAGGGCAGGGCCAGAAATGAGGGGTTTGGGGTGAAGGATGGGGTCTGGGGTGGGGCCAAGGGGTTTGGAGTGTGAGAGGGAGCTCCAAGCTGGGGCAGGGGATTGGGTTTGGACTCCAGGAGGGAATTTGAGTGCGGGATGGGGCTCAGGGCTGGGACAGGGGTTGGGGTGCGGCATGGGGTTGGGGTGTGGGCTCTGGGAGGGAGTTTTGGTGTGGGAGGGGGCTCAGGGCTGAGGCAGTGGGTTGGAGTGTGGGAGGGAGAGAGAGCTCCGGCATGGGGTGCAGGCTCTGGGGTGGGGATGGAGATGTGGGTTTTGGGGTGCAGGAGGGGGCTGTGGGCTGGAGGCAAGGGGTTCAGAGTGTGGGAGAGGGCTCTGGGCTGGGGCAGAAGTTTGGGGTGTGGGATGGGCTCCGGGCTCCAGGAGGGAGTTTGGTTGCGGGAGGGGGTTCAGGGCTGAGGCAGGGGGTTGGGGTGCAGGAGGGTGTGTGGGGTGCAGGCTCTGGAAGAGAGTTGGGTGCGGGAGGGGGCTCAGTGTTGGGGCAGGGGGCTGGGATGCGGGGCGGGGGTGCGGGCTCTGGGAGGGAGTTTGGGTGTGGGGGGGTGGTCAGGGCTGGGGCAGGGGGTTAGGGTATGGGAGGGGGTGCGGGTGGCATTTACCTTAGGCGGCTCCTAGAAGGGGTCGACATGTCCCTCGGCTCCTAGGCAGAGGCGCAGCCAGGCGGCTCTGTGTGCTGCTTCCACCCGCAGGCACCGCCCCCACGGCTCCCATTAGCCGCAGTGCCCGGCCAGTGGGAGCTGCGGAGCTGGCACTTGGGGCAGGGGCAGCACGTGGAGCCTCTCTGGCCATCCCTCCACTTAGGGGCCGCAGGGACGTGTCGCCGTTTCTGGGGAGTCGTGCGGAGCCAGGTAGGAAGCTGCCAGCCCTGCGCCAACTGGTCGTTTAATGGCCTGGTCAGCAGTGCTGACTGGAGCCACCAGGGTCCCTTTTCGACTGGGTATTCGACCCTGGCAACCCTATTTACACCAACAGGCTCAGGGTCTGTTCTCCTTGGCTGATAATAAGCCTCAGGCTTAGCTTAGCTGGGTATTGATTAGGTAAGGCTATGCTCTGTTCATTTTGTTATCCCATTCTCTCACCCACCATCCAAAACAGGATAACATTACATAAAAGAATATGGGAGGTGGCATAGCTAGAGGAAGGAGATAAAAGAGAAAAGACAGACCAGAAGGATAGCAGATATGCAAAGGAATATATGAGTCCTCAACAGTAGTCATACCCGTCTTTCCCAAATAATGAGCACCCCCATATTAAGCTAATCAAACATAATCAGAAACCATGAAAGAAAAGTGAGTGCAACCCCAAAGTCTACCCGCATGCCTGTTTATACACTAGCAACCACTCTGAATACAGACTTGTATTGGTCTGAATCTTGCTTAAAACCTGAGGAACTCCCTTCCTATTTCTTGCTCTCTTCATTGCTAAAGATTAAAGGAACCCAGAAAATATGATCTTGCTACACAGAAAGAAAACTAGCCAAGTTCTTAACATTCATGTGGGTATCATTGCACATATACTGCAGTAGCCATGCAATTTACTTATGTCACCTCTGTACTTTCAGAATGCTTCAAAGAGATGCTTCGGTGGAACCCCAAATGCATCACATAGGTTGTCTTCAATAAACTCTGTGAGAAAAAAAATCTTATTCAGACAGTTTGGGGTCCCATGGGTGAAATCCTGGCCCCACTGAAGACAACTGGGAGTTTTGTCATTGACTTTGGTGGAACCATGATTTCACCTCATGTTTCCAGTTTCTAAAGCTACTAGCAATTAGAGAGAGAAGGAGAGAGACAGAAATTATGATTAGATGTAAGTGCTTGAGGATTAGCTTTGCCTTGTCTGGAGGACTGAGAAAAGGAGAATTGTAGGTGCAGCCTTGGCAATGAAGTATTTAGACTCCATAAGACTAATACTCTCATGTTACTGACTGTCTCAGCAAGGATTTTTGTTGAGTTCCAACTGTATCCTTACAAGGATTGTTGGTAATTACATCTGTTTTACCATAGCATTCTTTCCCGCCCACAAAACCTTTTGTACAAGGGGGCAACTGTCACATCGTATCCCGTTATTATTGGCCTAATTTGTATGGCTCTGTACTCTATTCTGTTTGGGTCATTTCTGTTAATCACTACAGTGAGTCAGTGGGATTCTTGTAATGCACTCAGGTTCATAAAAATGCTGGCTAAAATGTCGTTTGCATTTTAAGATTATTGCTTGATCCATCATGACGAAAGATGGAGATAAAAGAGGCAAACATCATCTTGGCCATTGCAGAGAATTTAATAGCCTGCATTTAAATTCATCCTATAGGTTATATTGCACTAATGGAGGGAGTTTGAAAGGTTTTATGAATATATTCAAATCAAGGGACTGCGTTAACTGCCATTGTTAGTCAGAAACATGAGCTGTGTGAACACTTTTTGCACTCAGCAAATTTATGACATTTGTTCTCAAATTTTAATAATAGCAAAAAGCAGTATTTGAAGTACAAATCTGCTTTTTTCCTTCGCTAGGCACAAAAAAAGTGTGTAGCTTGGGCAAAAAGGGAGGGAATCTTCCCTTTGGAGGGAGCTCCTTGCTATGCTATGGCTTTTGGATTTCATGTTTAGTTGCCTTAGTTTGAGCCCTATTTTCCTGAGTAGCTCTCATTGCTCTGAATGTGGGGAAATATTAGGTCCCCATTGTTCTGCAGAATCCTTCATACAGGGATCTGCCTGATATGAAATTAGTTATGATTTCCAGCAGCCGCTGCCACTGCCTACATCCTCCAACTATATTTAAAGCAAAATATTTTATGTTTGCAGTTTGAAAATAGGGCCTGATTCTGATGTCATTTACACTGGTGCAAATCAGAAGTAATTCAGTTATCTCATTGGAATCACTCTTGATTTACAATGGTGTAACGGATCAGAACCCACACCTGCAGCATTTCAAATGAAAACATTTATCTTAACTCTGTATGC
The DNA here is from genome assembly GCA_033296515.1 of Macrochelys suwanniensis. Classification (NCBI taxonomy): domain Eukaryota; kingdom Metazoa; phylum Chordata; order Testudines; family Chelydridae; genus Macrochelys; species Macrochelys suwanniensis. Next base: position 38,351,442 of record CM065777.1, read on the forward strand.
CAACGGCTGGGTTTCCCCATTGAGTCCTTCCAAATGTATATGTTACAGAAGGTTTTCCTACTGAACTGCCTGCAGAATGAGTCTGGATAAGGTTCTGTCCTTAAAACACCAACTACAAGGTCATATAGGCCATCACCTAGTATCCTCATTTCCTTATCCAGTAAACTGTTAGTCCATAAATGAACTGTTCACAATGCTGAAGAAGCTACGTTCAGGTGCATTTCTTTGTGCTTGCCGTTTCTAACACAAACACAAGCAATGTGTCTGTGTGTGTATTATTTAAAAAAAATCCAAAACAAAACACTCCACTGCACACACTTCTCCTGAAGAGAGGATGAGCGAACAGACACGTGCTAAATGTTGGACACATGCTAAATGACACATGCTAAATTACTCATTGCACTGCTGAAAGGAGCTCAGCTACTATGGGGATGAGTGCAGTATAAGAACCTGTATAGAATAGAACATTCAGACATGAAAGTAGGAATATTTTCAGAGTAATCTTGCTTCTTTGTTAGTGTGAAAAGCAATTTGGATAGTCTCCTTCTTCTTGATTTATTGTGTGCCAGAAAAACTATGGTGTTATTTAACTGGGAGCTTAAAAAAATTATGGCTGAGTTATCAGAGAAAGCTTTTGTGTGATATATATGCATTTGATTCATCCCCATAATATTTGCACGATGTGAGTGTTATGGGTTGTCACCCTTTGGGTTCAATCTGGGGGCTGTGGGAACCGTGGGGCCCCTCTCCAACACACAGCTGGGTTGGGGACACAGCCAGCCTCACCCAGGCCCTGTTATCATCCAACAAGACAGCAGGTGGCGCCACTCACCTAAACTGGGCTACCCGCATGCAAACAGCCGACCCCAGCTAGTTTCCCAGCTCCCCAGGCATTTCCGCCCCCCCCCCCACCACCACCGGAGTATAAACCGAAAATTATATAGTCTTGCATTGCACAAGGATCTGTACAGTGTAAGCTTATTAATGTGCCTGTCCCTCCCTCAGTGGGGAGAAGAATATACACATTTGTGGTAGATAACCAAGCTGAGATTTTTCCCCAGACACTTCATTTAAAGGCACACTGGTTTAGGTTAAAATATAAAACAAGTTTATTAACTACAAAAAGATAGATTTTAAGTGATTGTAAGTGATAGAAAACAGATCAAATCAGATTACCTTGTAAAATAAACAAAATCGCAAACTACAGCTAAGATACTAGAAAAATACGTTATAAGTTAGCAAATTCTCCCCCTGGCTGATGATACAAGCAGGTTTGCAGATTCTTAAGGGACCAGCTGCGCTTGCTTTGTAGCTTGGGATCCTCTCCCCCATTCCAAGTCTTTTTCTTTTGGAGCTTCTCTCAGGTGTTGAGTTGTGATGGAGTGAAGAACAACAGGTGATGCCACTCCCTGTCTTATATAGCCTTTCCATATGGCGGGAACCCTTTGTTCCAAACTCAGTTCCCAGACCAGTTTGTGGAAAAATACAGGTACCCAAAATGGAGTCCAGAGTCATGTGGGCTGGTCACATGCCCTTACAGAGTCACAGCCCCCATTATCCATAGGCTGTCTGGAGCGTTCTCAGCAAGGTTCACCAGGCGGGGGATAAGCTTTTCCTAAGGCCTATTTTTTTCCTAATGCCCATTACCCTGAATGGGCCCTTTACAACCAGCTATTTAGATTGGAAGCATCTTGCCTAATGGGCGTCACCCAGGTGTGACTACATGTGAATAGAGATACATAGTCAATATTCATAACTTCAGATACAAAAATAATACATGTATACAAATAGGATAATCACATTCAGCAAATCATAACTTTTCCAATGACACCTTACGTGACCCATCTTCTACAAAATGAATAATAATTACACCATAATCATATCATAATAACATCACTATGAAGAATAGGGGGTGCAGTGTCACAGCGGGCATTATTATAAAGTTAGACTTTGTATCAAAGGCGAGAAACAAATGCCATGATTTTGGACCCAGAGAGAACTAGGCAGGGAAATAAATAATATGGAGACATCCTAGACTAGAAAATTGCTGAAAATCTCACTAGACCAGATACTATTGGCAATGTATCTTTTCCATTCAGTAGTGAAATAGTGAACCCTTTTCTCCCACTAGTGAGTAGTTAGGAACAGGACTCACATGGACTTCAGTGAGACTATTCCTGTACATAACTGTTCACACGTAGGAGTAAAGGATTCACCATCTCTCCCTAAGTGATTTTATCTTCCATGGCAACGTGATCTGGGGAATGAGCATGAGGTTCAAGAAGTCCCGAATTTTAATATTGGCTGTCACTGACTTGCTTGTGTGACCTTGGGAAGGTTGTGTCACTTCTCTACTTCAGTTTTCCCATCTCTCAAATATGGATTATAATACTAATCTGCTTCCCACACAACAATGTTGTGAGGATGAATTGCTTTGAATGTTTTAAGGGCTGCCCACGTACCAGGTATTTTGTGAATTATTATTCTTTGTTTTAGTATTTATTTTAAGTGTTGTTATATACTAAACAACTCTCATGCTCTGAATTTCTTTAATATGCCCACTCCTCTTCCTCTTGAATGATCTTTGTGGGTGAATTGATTTGTTTGTGGGTTATTTTCTGCCTTGTTGATTTGTTGCTCTTTCTTGGTCCAGTGGCTTTTTGAAGAGGTTGATCGCACATTTAGGGCCCAGTGGAATGCCGTCAGATTTTAATTTAATAAAAGGGATGCAAGTTGGGTCCAATTCACTCAAAGAAAAGTGTACAGTAAGTTAGAGCAAAAAGATGCCACCCTACACTTCTACCATAAACAAGGGGACAGGTCAGAATGCAGTGGATATAGGGTGACCAGATGTCCCGATTTTATAGGGACAGTCCCGGTATTCGGGGCTTTGTCTTAGATAGGCACCTATTACCCCCCATCTCCTGTCCTGATTTTTCACACTTGCTATCTGGTCACCCTAAGTGGATATGACTTACTGATTTTTGGTGTCAAGTATCAGAGGGGTAGCCGTGTTAGTCTGGATTTGTAGAAGCGACAAAGGGTCCTGTGGCACCTTATAGACTAACAGAGGTATTGGAGCATAAGCTTTCGTGGGTGAATATCCATTTCTTCGGATGCAAGCAGTGGAAATGTCCAGGGGCAGATATAAATGTGTAGGGAAAACTTAGACTAGAAATAACGAGGTTAGCTCAGTCAGGGAGGGTGAGGCCCTCGTCTAGCAGCTGAGGTGTGAATACCAAGGGAGGAGAAACTGCTTTTGTAGTTGGCTAGCCATTCATAATCTTTGTTTAAACCTGAGTTGATGGTGTCAAATTTGCAAGTGAACTGAAGCTCTATTGTTTCTCTTTAGAGTCTGGTCCTGAAGTTTTTTTGCTGCAGGATGGCTACCTGTAAATCTGCTATTGTGTGGCCAGGCAGATTGAAGTGTTCTCCTACAGGCTTTTGTATATTGCCATTCCTTATATCTGATTTGTGTCCATTTATCCTTTTACGTAAGGACTGTCCAGTTTGGCCGATGTACATAGCAGAGGGGCATCGCTGACACATTATGGCGTATATTACATTGGTGGATGTGCAGGTGAATGAACCGGTGATGGTGTGGCTGATCTGATTAGGTCCTGTGATGGTGTCCCTGGTGTAGATATGTGGGCAAAGTTGGCATCGAGGTTTGTTGCATGGATTGGTTCCTGAGTTAGAGTTATTATGGTGCAGTGTGTAGTTGCTGGTGAGAATATGCTTCAGGTTGGCGGGCTGTCTGTGAGCGAGGACTGGCCTGCCTCCCAAGGCCTGTGAAAGTGAGGGGTCGTTGTCCAGGATGGGTTGTAGATCACCGATGATCCGCTGGAGAGGTTTTAGCTGAGGACTGTAAGTGATGGCCAGTGGAGTTCTGTTGGTTTCTTTCTTCGGCTTGTCTTGCAGCAGGAGGCTTCTGGGTACACGTCTGGCCCTGTTGATCTGTTTCCTTATTTCCTCATGCGGGTATCGTAGTTTTGAGAGTGCTTGGTGAAGATCTTGTAGGTGTTGATCTCTGTCTGAGGGGTTGGAGCAAATATGGTTGTACCTCAGCGCTTGGCTGTAGACAATGGATCGTGTGGTGTGTCCGGGATGGAAGCTGGAGGCATGTAGGTAGGCATAGCGGTCGGTGGGTTTTCGGTAAAGGGTGGTGTTAATGTGACCATTGCTTACTTGCACCGTGGTGTCTAGGAAGTGGACTTCCCATGTAGACTGGTCCAGGCTGAGGTTGATGGTGGGGTGGAAGCTGTTGAAGTCGTGGTGGAATTCTTCCAGAGTTTCTTTCCCATGGGTCCAGATGATGAAGATGTCATTGATGTAGTGTAGATAGAGAAGGGGCGTGAGTGGACGAGAACTGAGGAAGCGTTGTTCCAGGTTGGCCATAAAAATGTTGGCATATTGTGGGGCCATGCGGGTGCCCATAGCGGTGCCACTGGTCTGGAGGTGTATATTGTCACCAAATTTGAAATAATTGTGTGTGAGGATAAAATCACAGAGTTCAGCAACCAGTTGTGCTGTGGCATCATCAGGGATACTGTTCCTGACAGCTTGTATTCCATCTGTGTGTGAGATGTTAGTGTAGAGAGCCTCTACATCCATGGTGGCTAGGATGGTGTGTTCTGGAAGATTACCAATGCATTGTAGTTTTCTCAGGAAATCAATGGTGTCACGGAGATAGCTGGGAGTGCTCGTGGCATAGGGTCTGAGTAGAGAGTCCACATATCCAGACAGTTCTTCAGTGAGAGTGCCAATGCCCGAGATGATGGGGTGTCCAGGATTTCCAGGTTTGTGGATCTTGGGTAGTAGGTAGAATAACCCCGGTCGGGGCTCTAAGGGTATGTTGATTTGTTCCTGTGTTAGTGTAGGGAATGTCCTGAGTAGATGGTGCAGTTTCTTAGTGTATTCCTCAGTGGGATCTGAGGAGAGTGGCCTGTAGAATTTGGTATTGGAGAGTTGTCTGGCAGCCTCCTTTTGGTAGTCAGACCTGTTCATGATGACAACAGCACCTCCTTTATTATAAAAGCCTCTTTGATTATAATGTCAGGGTTGTTTCTGAGGCTGTGGACGGCATTGGGTTCTGCACGACTTAGGTTATGAGGCAGGCGGCGTTGTTTTTCCACAATTTCTGCCTGTGCACGTCGGCAGAAGCATTCTATGTATAGGTCCAGACTGTCATTTCGACCCTCAGGAGGAGTCCATGTGGAGTTCTTCTTCTTGTGCTGTTGGTGGGAGGGTATCTGTGCGATGTTCAGTGTTATCTTGAAAGTATTCTTTGAGTCGGAGACGGTGAAAGTAGGCTTCCAGGTCACCGCAGAACTGTATCATGTTTGTGGGGGTGGTGGGGCAAAAAGAGAGTCCCCGAGATAAGACAGACTCTTCTGCCGGGCTGAGTGTGTGGCTGGATAGATTGACGATATTGCTGGGTGAATTGGGGGTACCACTGTTGTGGCCCCATGTGGCAGGTAGGATTTTAGACAGCTTACAGTCCTTTTTCCTTTGTAGAGAGGTGAAGTGTTTAATGTAGATCTCCCGTCTTATTTTAGTAAAGTCCGTTTGTGTGGAAGATTGGTTATTTATGAGAGTCTCCAGGTTGGAGAGCTCTTTTTTGATGTTTTCCTGTTTGCTGTATAGGATGCTGATCAGGTGGTTCCTCAGTTTCTTTGATAGTGTATGGCATAATCTCTCACTGTGGTCTGTGCAGTATGTAGATAGCAATGGATTTTTCACCTTCAGTCCATTTGGTATGATGTCCATCCGTTTGCATTTGGAGAGAAAGATGATATCTGTCTGTACTTGTGCAAGTTTCTTCATGAGGTTGATGGATTTCCACTCCATACGGCTGAATGCAGTGCCTTGCATGGTCTCAAGTATCAGAGGGGTAGCCGTGTTAGTCTGGATTTGTAGAAGCGACAAAGGGTCCTGTGGCACCTTATAGACTAACAGAGGTATTGGAGCATAAGCTTTCATGGGTGAATTCCCACTTCTTCGGATGCAAGCAGTGGAAATGTCCAGGGGCAGATATAAAAATTTTTATTTGATTTTTGGTGTGCTCTTGTTGGAGAATGGTTGTCTCTTTCCAAAACAAATAAAATGAATGTCCTGGGCTAAATCCCTTATAGTCACCAAATCCAGAATATTCCCCTCCAAAAGCAATTTAACAAAGGGAGGAAGCTGCTTTAACTTTAAGGTGACCAGAAAAAATTGGGACGGGGTGGTGAGTAATAGGTGCCTATATAAGAAAAAAAAAACCCAAAATTGGGACTGGCCCTATAAAATCGGGACATCTGGTCACCCTGTTTAACTTACACATTCTTCCCTCTGCATATAGAAGCACAAGTAATATTAATGTCAGTATAGAATCATTGCTCTTTAGGGGGACTTTATGGGCAAGTGTCAAATTTTGTGTGACTGCAGTTTACTTGACCTGTAGCAATTGGGATTTCAAACTGGCATATTGCTTGCTTTTGTGGTGATGGATCTGCTGTGTCACATTTCTACATGGTGCTGCAGAGAGAGAGGCTATTTGGGAGCTTGTTACAGCTCCCTGATTCTCAGGATAGATCTGTGCCAGCCCCAGTTTATGTTAAAGCAACCTGGGGCAAGAATACCTAGGACTGACTCTAAAGCAAGAAAAGGGGAAGTGATCCAGTGAGTCATAAGGCCTCTTTTGAGTGGGAAGCATGGGGCTGCCAGCTATTGCTTGGCTTACTGTTGCTGGCCACATTGATCATTAATGATATACAGTATATACTGTCACCCAGGCAACAGCACAATTTATTTTTGGCCCCATGGCTAAAAATTAACTGAGATTTGGAAAGAGGGAGGGAGAAAGATCCATCTCTCCTGTGTGTTCCCATACAATGCTGAGCATGTTGTCAGTGCTCAAGAAATAATAATACAATGAGAGAAAGATTCAATATATTGTGTATTATTGGTGGAAGTTTGGTGCTATTTTACTTTCAGATTCACCTATGGTGGTGAGTACCATGGTTTAACCCCAGCTAAGTTATATATTTTCTCCCTTCATGAGCAAATTTTTGAGGATACATTCATATTCCACCCCCACCTGTTTGTGGTTTAGATCTCTGTGGTTTGTATTTGTTGTTATGTTGAATAACAAGAGCATGTCAAAATGCAGGCATGATTCCCTCTACTGAGTTTCCTTCTGCTTTCTGTAGTCGGTTTATGTACGTCTCCAAGGGTTACCATGGAAACAAATGTGGGCATGAGTTTGACTGGATATACTGGGTACTTGTGTTTCTGTTAGTGTCTTGGAGAATATAAAACCCTTGCAGCATTTTCATCGGACGTGACAGGAAGGTTCCTTTCGAAAGCAGAAATAATACTACTCTGAGAGCTGCAGTAGAAATGGCTGATTTTGAACAGTGAGTCTAGAAGGGAAAAAAATAAAAATGAAAAGATCAGAGCGCCTGTCTCTTCAGCTCCTGAAAGCAGAACATCTGCAATAGTGTGTCCAGCAAAAATGAGGCAAGATATAAAAAATTGTTTCATATCCCTGGTTGGTGGCAAATTTGTAAATTATTGATGTGGTCTAAATTACTTTCAGTTAAAAGGGCAGGGACTTCTGGGCCATTCTGCTTTCCGTTCCTCCTCCTGTCCTGAAGAAGGAGCAGGAGCAGCTGAACTATTGAAACAGCAGCTGCAGCTCTTTTCTTTCCTACTAAGGAAACAGTGTCCTCTTGGTTTTGCTCTGCTCATAGCCACAATTCTAGCTGTTCTGTTCCTGACCCTACTCAGTGTGTGGCGATACAAACCGGTGCCCACCATTATGGACTGCAATATTGGTGAATTTTGGTCCTAAATTTTCCAGTGTAGACTGAAACTCCCAGTCCTTTACTCTGCCCAATGCACTACTTTCCTTTCTTCGCCTTGGCAGAATGCAGCTCCTCTCTCGAAGAAATGTTTCTGGCATTCCAGATTAAGTGGAGTGTTTTATATTCCTTAAACTTCATTCCCAATGCATGAGCTACTTCTCACTTCCTTTTAAAAACCTCTGCGTTTCCTCGCTGCTATTACATAATCTCACACTAGGGACCCAGTGCTTCAAACTCTTACTACCTTGCACAGCGTTTGCAGCTGCAAGAAATCCTATTGCTTCTAATGGGGCTGCTCACATGAGTAATATCACTCGCCTGAGCAAGTGATTGCTGGGTTGGGTGACAATTTTGTATTCACTATATCCAGTGTTAAGATCTGTCGCATCAGCTGCATGCTGAGACTGCTCTCCAATGTTCACATTTATGTTACATGAAAATGAAGGCGTAGCACTCATAGGGAGGTGAAAGTTGATCCGGTGGTCAGGGCATTAGCCTGCGACTTTGGTGGCTCTGGTTGTTTCCTAGCTCTGCTACAAACTTCTTGTGGTACCATAGACAAGGCTCTGTGCCTCTGGATAATAGTATTTCCGTACCTCATAGGTGTCGTGAGATTATATACATAGGTGTCATGAGATTAAAGATTGTGAGATGCTTGGGGCCATATAAGTACCTTAGATGAGGAGGGTGTTCTGTATGATAGGAGTTTATTTTCTTGTAGAAGTTAGAGTGGGTAATGCAACTACATTTTCATGAGAAGGCTCCTCAAGTTGTAGGGCGAGTATTCCTCCTGCCCCAGTTGTTTAAAGGGGTTCACCCAACCTCTGCTCAAGAGAGTCACAATTTGGGGGCACGCTGTGCTTCTGGAATCCCAGGTCTTGTTGGTGGCCAGAAGCACCTAGTATCATCAGCTTCTCTTAATGTGTTTGCATCCTTTTTCTTTCCAAGCCAGCCCTACCTAGACTGGATACTCCACTGTACTCTATTTAGAGTTGTACTTGAAGATCACTCCAAAGCTGCAGCTGGTGTAGAACATAGCTGCCAAACTGCTTAGCCAAAAAGATGTATTACACATTTTCTAAAATCAGCACTGACGTCCTGTTCGCTTGAGTCCGATTCTAGATGTTGATTCTAAACCACATGCACCTATATGGCATGGCTTTGAGTTTTATGGAATTGAAGTGAGCAGAATTTGAATCACAATGGCCCAACTTCATCCCCCGTTTAAATTTACTGAGATCATTAATTTGGCACAACACGTTAAAGCACAAAGGGCCTTCTATATGATAGGGTAGAAAGTCTAGTTCTATGGCATGAACTTAAAACTGACGTTGTATGGGATTGTTTTGTAGAGATTTTCTTCTATTTCAGGTTCCTTATGTAGATTGGATCTATATGAACATTTCAGAAGCTTATTTAGATTCTACTTCATAAGTAAACTTTAGTTTTGGATTGAAGGGGGGTAGTTGTGTAATGTTGTTATAAAATTACAGTTAGTTGGTAAAATGTTGTCTTTAAAACATACAAGTTACAGAGGTATCCATGGGCACAGTAATACTGTGTGTGACTAAACTGAAAGACACACATACAATGACCATTGTGGTGGTGATGCAGATGTAAAGCACTTTGCTTATGTAAGAGAATGTTCAGGAACTTTTTAGTGCAGTCCCTAAAAATAAAAACTCATTTGCTTTGTCCCTGGCTTTAACATTAATAATGAATTTTCAGAGCCAGGGAATTAGAGACACACAGCTAAGTGCAAATGATGTGTTTCCCTATTGTTTGTGATGTATTTCAATAGTAGAAAGTGAATGGGGGTGGCTCTTTATGGAGTGAGGGGAGGGCGGAAATTTGTTGTTGGCTTTTTAGGTGATTGTCTGTCATGTTGTTGTATAGCTCATTCCCTTTATCAGTGAAGAACACCCAATACTTGATAATGGGTGCCAGCGTCAGTTTCCAAAGGTATATCAACATCTATGCCCATATTACATATTAATTCCTTTCCCTAGTCCTAATTATCAGTAGTGGAAATAGCTGGCATATTTGAAATCATCATATAAAAGTCTTGTCCTTTTTAGCAGTACTCTTCCAGGTAAATCATTCTGCCAGACTTTTACTTTCTTGTGGAAGAGCACCTTTCTTTAATACACGAGGTCTCCTGAATTCCATGCAGTTGGTATATTTATCCTCCTGTGTCTTGCTCTCCAAAGTGGAACACCTATAGAAGCACGATCTAGTGTCCAGATATCATGAAGAGATATCTGAGGTCCAAAACCTTCTGAATTTGCAGACCCCAATGTCTGTCATGAGTTGAACCCTAATTCTGGATCCAGAACACCTTTGGAAAATTGGTGGGTTGAAATCTGGATTCAAATGTTGTGGCAAGTACTCATCTGTGCATTATTCCTTTGGAGTGCAGGAATCGGTACCAGTTCAAATTTAGCATAGTTTCCCCAAAGACAGTAATTTTGTCTATATATCAGAACACTTTAAAAATACAATTTCGCCCCAGATCTCAGCTGATCTCCTGTGTTCAAAATCAGATTTAAATCTTCCTCACCCTCATAGTGTTGGATTCTTGTACATTTCAATATGCTGCAAGCAGATGGCTCAGTGGGAGGAAGCAATAATACGTACACTTGCCCTCGCAATCCAAACCACAGCTGGCATGTCAAATTTTTGGCCTGACTGGCTTCCTAGGATCATTTAAAGCTGGCATCACTTTCAAGCTTACAATTGAAATAAAATGTATTGAACTAAAATGCTGTAATTGTAGTCAAGAAAATATCACATCTTAGTTTTGTCTATTGCTTTTAACAGATGAATATCATCAAATCGAGTTTCAGATTGGATTTTTATGGTCTCATTTTGAAGAAAAAGTGGGTCCTCTTCACCTCTCTCTCCAAAAAAAAAATCCATTTCATATTTATTATAAAGTTGAGCTTTTCTTAAGCTTATTTTTCCTTCTTGTGTTTTTACTTCATGTCAGTACATCTGTTTCCAAGGAATTTATATCAATGCCGTATGCTTATGTACAGATTACATGAAACTAAAGTAATTAATGTAATCATACTCAAGGAGCAGCTTGTCAGAAATAGTTCTTTTACAATATAAGAGCTAACCAGGAGTATTTCCACTAACAATCTTTGGTACTAATGTGAGAGGTGATACACAAATGTTTGTATAAACATTCACAATATTCAGGGAATGCTGGAGGTAGCTTTTAGAAATGTGTAAAATGATATGCAAATGGAATTTGATTCCTCTTGATTTTTTCAAATAAAAATAATAATACATAAATTGAACTTTCCTTAAAGTAGCATAAATCTATCAGAAATTACGAAGGGCCAGATTGTGAACCATCCCACTCATATTAGAAGTCAATTGACTATTTATGCAAGTAATTGCTCACTAGTGTAAATAAGGACTAGTTCTTATTAAAGAATGGGTGGGGAGGAGGTGATCTGCTCAGAGCCTTATTATCCAGAAGTCTTGCAATGCCCCAGGATATAGCATACAGTATATACTGCACGGTTGCTGCGGGGAGCAGCAAAAAGGGGAGCCAGACAGAGGGGTCCCCAGGGAGCAGCTGGCCTGTCAATGCACATTAATGTTGCTGCTGCTGTGCTGGCCATCACAGGGAAGGAGCTGCAACTGCTTGCTGTGCTCAGTGGAGGAAACCGTGTGCTGCCTGGTGTCGAGAAAGGCATGTTGTGGGGCAGAAGCTGCAGAGTTGACTGAGCCAGCTGTGTGATTGGGAAAGGGTTGCAGTGTCAGGACCGGCCCTAGACCAAATGGTGCCCCAGGCGAGGAGCATCTTTGGTGCCTCTCCCCCTCCATTTGTTAAACTTTTGAACACCTTATTTTTTATTGCATTAGTAGCCCATTTCACTACTTTTATGCACGATTTGTATGCATGGTTTATTCCTGTCATATAAGACGATAAATGTGCGTGCTAGGATCTGTAAATCTGTATTTATTCATGCCAAAAAATTATTTCCTCTAAGCTTTTAGAAACATTTTAATTTTAAGAATAACTGAAAGGTACTAACATGAAGAAATTGAACTGTGAACCTATATTGGGTGGGTCAGTATTAAATTGTATTACAGTAGGTGACAGCCTTAGAATGTTAACCCTAGTCCTTTAGTTCAAAAGGTCACTTTTCTCGCCTTTACCCTCATGAACTGAAGCACAGCATCACAGAGATCCAAAGACTGGCCAATGGCATTTTCAAGCGCTAAAATAGCAAGTGATGTCAGTCTCTCGTCAGCCATTGTCGATGGAAGCTCTATTTTAATGAGCCAGAGCTTCAAAAAGCTGCGCTCACCACTCGCGACTTGACTGGCAGCTTGAGCAGAATCCTCGAAGCTATCCACACATTAGGAAAAGTGTCCTTCAGCTTTGCATCACGAATGAATTGGAGAACTTGGAGTGGAGAGTGCTTCCCGTGTTGCAGAATGGGGCGGATGTTGTCCAATTCGACATAGAGGTCTTTATCATTGACGTCTGAACATTCCCCATATATCAGCGTCTGTGAAGGTCCATACAAATATTTAAGAGTGTTTTCCTGTCCGTCGGCAGCTTACTAAGGGGGTGATGGGTGGAATAGCCCATCCCCTCATTATTTTTTCCACCAGTGAGATCTAATATCTGACATATCAATTTTGGCTCATTAACTTCTGGCTCCACATACATCTCCTGTTTTTAACAAGCATTTTTGCAACACAGTCCTGGAATTATATCAACTTGGCCTTTTTGTTTAGACTAATTCAGTTATTCTGTCTCCCTTTCATACCTTTTCCCATCACCATTAGTTATTACAGGTTATTGTGACTAAGGCTATGTTTTAGTCATGGTTATTTTTAGTAAAAGTCATGGACAAGTCATGGGCAGTAAATAAATATTCATGGCCAGTGACCTGTCCATGAATTGTACTATATATCCCTGACTAAATCGTGGGGAGGGGGCGGCCCAGGGGCATGGGTAGTTCTCAGGGGGGACAGGATATCCTGGGGAGGCATCACAGGTGCTGGGCAGGGGGCTGGGACCCGTGCTGGTGCAGGAGGGGGGCGGGTGGCCTGGGGTTGTTGGCGTTTGGTGGGGCTGGCAGGCTGCCTACCCGGTTCCGCACCTCCCTGGAAACAGTGACATCCCTCAGCTCCTATGCGGCGGTGTGGCCACGCAGCTCTGTGTGCTGCCTCCTTCCCGAGCGCTGGCTCTGCAGCGCCCATTGGCCAGGAACTGTGGCCAATGGGAGCTATGGGGGTGGTGCCTGCAGGTGGAAGCAGCGTATAGAGCCCCCTGGCCGTGCCTCCCCCTAGGAGACGGGGGATGTCGCCGTTTCTGGGGAGCCCCCTGAGGTAAGCGCAGCCCAGATCCCTCACCCTGTCCTGAACCCCAGCCCTAAGCCCTGACCCAAACTCCTGCTGCTGCTGTGTGGTGGGGGGGTCGCCACTGCAGAAGTCACAGGCTCTAAGGCTGAGGGGAAAACTTCTGCAGAATCAAAAAACAGCCTCAAACCTCACCCCTTCCCATACTATGTATACGGGGTTGTTCTCAGAGCTTGCCTTCCATCATAAAATAAAACACATAGTGCTGTAGACATTTAAAAATAAAATAAATAATAAAATGAACAAGCCTCACCGAAGGGACTAAACGAAAATCACATTTGGCATATGCTAGCTGCATCCCTTAATTGCACTTCTGGAAGGTGTTCATTAGCTACAGTGGTTAGGGTGGTCTAAGAATATGAATGGGATAGAATAGAATAGAATTATTATGAGGCGACTAGGCATAGTCATTTGCAACCCATCAGTTATCTCCTCCCTCATGAAGTTGCAGTAAATGGCATCAGATTTACAACTGATATAGCTCTGCACATGACAAGAGAAACTGCACAAACTTAGCTTTTTCAGCCTTGTGCAGCATGGAAACTGAGTGTCTATTTTTTCCCCCTTGAATCAGGTCCACGAGCTTAAAAACTTCATACGAAATTTAATATTTAAAAATTAAATTTAAATGTTTGCAATTGAATAGCTATAAGCTGATACTTATTAGTACTGTAGTTAGATGAGAGCAAGTGTGAGAATGTCTCCCCAAGCAGGGAATCACACCTCTAGCTCCAAGAGTAGACATACCCTTAGGGTCAAATCCTGGCCCTGTTGAAGTCAATGGCAAAACTGCCATTTACTTCAATGGGGCCAAGACATCATCCTTAATCTGTAGGCAGAGTACAGCACACTTGCCCAACCTGCCACTGTAGCCCATAGATTGGAGTCCTGGATACAGTCTGCCGCATCCTTGAAGTATAAGCACAAGTGGATTATGGCTACTAGGTGTCAACTCATGTATTAACTATACTAAATGTAATTAGGAATATATTGAAAACAAATCTGGTATAGTTCATAAACTAGCTGCTATGGTGTTTTTTAATTACATTTTAAAGTTTATTAAGATATTTACATATATTAGGCATTTTAAATGAAGACAAATTATCTTACAAAATATTTGCATATATTATCTATTAACTTATAAATTATCTTTGTCTGCAGCAACTGCCTCGTCAATGATGGGTCAGAGGGCCTAATCTACAGGAAGGTGTCCCTTTTAGCACAAACTCATATTTAGACCCATTATATAATAAATTAACAAACCATGGGGATGGCAGGCCGCTAGTTTGTTTCCTACTGGATATAGGTGAACCTGAGTGGTTAGGTTTGCATTTGGATTTAAAAATCCCAGAAGTCTGAAGAAATCTGAATCTGGTTTAACCCATTATATAGATCCATCTATGAAGTTTAGAGTGTATCCAGGTTCAGAGTTGAGCTTCAGCAAATTTCATGGGTGTTTGGTTTATGTCCATACCTAGTTACTGGGGAGAGTAGGTTGCAAATACACATGAATGTTAGAGAAATGGAGAAGTTCAAAAATAAGATCGGTAAGTAAATGTGATCCATCACAAATTCCTCGGCTAAATAACTGACTACCTGGGAACAGGCTAAAATTCATTGTACACCCTTAGTCTTTGCATTGTAAGCACTGTAGGGGTAGAGGTTGTCTCATTTTGTGTCTTGTACAGTGTTTAGCACATTCTCACTGTTTGGGGTTGGAGTTTGCCAGTCTGTTATTCACATAGCGTAGTACTTTACTTTGTGAGTAGCCCCACTGAAATCAACAACTGTATAGAAATAAGAATGGCAAACTCTGGTCCTTAATAAAAAATGATGATTGTTATGGACATTGATTAGCCAAAATGTAAGAGAATTGGAAGACAAAAGAAGGGGATGGGGAAACAACTGTTTAGGAATTTCAAATGCTGCTTTTTCTGAAAGCAGAGTTAGTGGGAATTGAAATGCATTAATTCGGTTATTTCTCATGTACAAAGCAAATTGTAAAAAGATAACATCAGATACAAATCTTCCTCTCCTCAGTTTCTACTTGGAAATTAATTGTTTGCATTTTGTGTAATAAATTAAACACTCTTTCTTACGCACTGAGTTGAATGTGAGGTTAAGAAAGGCTACATTTCAGCGTAGTAGCCGTGTTAGTCTGTGTCAGCAAAACGAAAATAAGAAAGAAAAACTTGTAGCACCTTAGAGACTAACAAATTTATTTCAGCATAAGCTTTCGTGGGTTAGAACCCACTGCATCGGATGCATGGAATGAAACATACAGTAGACAGATATTTATACAGTCAGAGAAACATGATAAGGTGGAGGTGCATAGACCAACCTTAAGAGGCTACATTGTACTTATCATTAACATTCAGCACAGGGAAAAGAACACTGGATGAAAGTTACATCCATTCTGTAATTGTATAAATCAAGGTAAACCCAACAGTTTCCTATTTGATACTCAAAGGCATTACACAAAAATCTTCTCTAATAAATTAGTTCATGTTACCAGAAAATCATTAAGCGAAAAAATCATTTGAAATGTTTTGGGACTATATAGTGCCTTAGCCTAACACTGAGTGTTCCATCAGTCAAGCGGTGGAATTCAGCTTAAAAACCGATTGCACAATAACATCTATAGTGATCTACTTGGGGCTTGTTTTATATTTTCTAAGGTGTCAGACACACCTATGGTTAAATAAGTAGATAATAAATATACGTTAAATAATAAATGTATGTTAAATAAAATAGTTACAGCTGTGGCCTGAACCCAGATAATATCTATGGGGAAAGGGATGGTATATCTACTTGTTCAGAACAGTTGCATTCATATAACTGATTATATACTTAGCCAAAGTATCCAGGGAGTTCTGGTGGTTGCTCACTATAATGGATTCCGAAGTTAAGTAACTGGAGCAGGGGGCTTGGATCACTGTTCATGTTGCACTCCCTGTCAGTACCCGGCCTGGGTCGAGAAAGCTAGTGATCCACCCAGTGGACCAAATTCAGTGATGAATCCTGATCACATGCCACCTGAGGAGGCAGAAGAAGAAGTAACTAAGAAGAAGATGTAACTGGAGCTGCTGTGGTCGTTCTCTACTTATTTATTCTGGCTTGTTTTATTTTGGTATTTTTTACCCCTTGGCAATTTTACCACATCTCTGGAGTGGACATTGTGTGCTGAGCATTGGAGTGCCTAAGTCCCTCTTGTGAATTTCACCCTCGGTGTCTCTGCATATCAGGACACTCGTCTATTTTTTGTGTATAAGAAGGAGCAAGGCTAGCCCTGATTAGCCTGGCCTGTATACAGAATTAAATACCAGCAGCTGGTAGGTTAATATTTCTCACCTTCACCTTTCAGTGATTCTTTCCTTTGGCTGCAGAATTTGATATATTGGATATTTTGTTGTATATAACACATATTTTTATGTATTTCAGACAAACTGTATATGGGACCAGGACAACTGTACCATGATTTGCAGAATCTTTTACATGATTTGAACATAGTCAGTCAAATTAGTCACCTGATAGGGAGTCTTAAAGGAAACTATCAGGTAACAACTAAACCCTGACTTGTTTTCAAAATACACTTCCAGTCCTAAAGCTGTAGAATCAATCAGTCCTTCCTGAGACCTCTGTTCGGCATTCTTTATTTCTCCCTGGAGAGCGTATAATCGTTTTTAACTCCAGGAATTGATTTACTGTTAAATGTTTAGAGTTATAAATAGATTACAGCTCGCTTTCTAATCTTGTTTTTCTCTGTTGTTTTTATGTGTGGGTGGGTAAAAAAGTGTCTGCATTTGCCCAGTAGCTGCTAAGCTAATATGGGTATAGAATTACATTTCAATTCCTAAGAAAAATGCTTTCTTAGGATTAGGCCATGTAGTGGTGGGAAGATTGTTTTACACTGCTGCTTTATCATACCTGGATCAGGATCCTATTACCCACCCCAAATACCTAGTCCCTATCTTTTTGTGACTGTACAGTAGTTAAAATTGGGTGAATACTGTAAAATTATTCATGAGCATTCATTTGTATTTTTACACTAATTTGCTTAAGCTGTGTTCACACGACATTTGTGTTCTATTCACCATATATTCCAGCAAACAACTGTATTATTGCTAACCCTGAATATTAAAAAATCATGAGATTGGCTTAAAAATCATAAAATTTTACAAATAGGGTTTTTTAAATTCACCTTCTGTTTTTTGAGCCTTTAGTGTGTATTTTGGACACATTTTCAAGCTTTTCTTTGCGACCATGAGGGCTAGAAACTTAATATTTTGCTAAATGAAAGCTGAGATTCTCACATAATATCTTGTCTCCATGATGGGAGCATTAAGTAAAACATAAAATACCGCAAGACTTGTGATAACATCGCAGGTGTTGCCAACACTGCAAATGTACTGCTAGGAATTTTCATTGAAACAATGATTTTTAAGGGAATATTGCAAAATATTGACAGAAATTGAATTTCAGGTGCATTATTGTGAATATTCAGACTTAAAACTAGTCAGGAGCATACAATACCATGCCACTTACATAGCAGTCAAAGAAGCACCAATTTTGAATATTAAATACTTAAGCAATACTTGCAGGTGGTAATGGGTGAACTGTTCATATTTATTTGAAGAATAAGGCCTCTCTCTCTTTATATAAATCAAAGTTTTTATCACAAATTTCTTAGCTATTTGAAATTAACCTACTTCAGCGTATGGACCACTCACCATCGTTATTGCTTTGAGCGTATCAGATATACTCCTGCAAGGTGACGGATCACCTAAATTACATGGGATTGTCTCTGGTACCTGACTAGATAACTCCCAACCCCACAGAGGACTTTCAAGATGGTTAAATAAGTACTTCTGGTTTGAATATTTGAGCAAATGTGGTATTTACAGAAAGATTTGAACTCTTTCCTTTTCTACAAAAAGTTTACAAAACAAAAATTGGCTCATATAAATGTTCAGTGAAAGATAATTAAAGGGTCCTGAATAGGTCTGAAGCAAATTTATATTTTGTATTCCATCAGATGTTTGTGAATATGTTCTGCTGTATTCACCCAGCTGCACTTGCAATAAACTGTTTGAAAGTCCATCCTCAGATGAAACATGTTGACATAAACATTTGTCGAATAATTTTGAATGGCATTAACAAATCTATGTAAATTATTCATGTGCAATGTGTGCAGAGAAAAAAAGGTTAATGTGTCATTAATAAATTGTTCATTGAGAATATTTCACCCATGTCTAGTGGCAGAGTTATCTTAAAGGAGAATGTGTTAGTATTGTACGTGGACACCTTTTCTTTTAATCTTGCAGAACTTAAACCAATCAGTGGCCCATGACTGGACATCAGGTTTACAAAAACTTATATTGAAAAAAGAAGATGAAATCAGAGCTGCAGATCGCTGCAGAATTCAGCTGCAACTTCCAGGGAAGCAGGACAAGTCAGTAGAAATTTTAAATCTAAAACTTTCTAAGTGCATGTATGCATGAGAAAGGAATAAGAGCTCATTGTGTTCCTCAGCATTCCTAGCCCAGACTGTGTCCTGTACTTGTTAGAACAAGAAGTTTCATTTCATTTTTAGAGAGTTTAGAGAAAAGTGATTGTTATTTCTTTAATGTCTCACAGGTCTGGGCGGCCAACTTTCTTTACTGCAGTGTTCAATACATTTACTCCTGCTATCAAACAGTCTTGGATCACCAATTTACAAATGGCTAAGCTTGCTCTTGGTAAGACTTATTTGCCTTAAGCTAACTGAGGCACTGTATCAAGTTGAGAGAATGTTAACTCTTTCTCTAGATAGTTTTTAGGTTACAATATAATGTGTGTTCGAAGATTAATTTATTTATGGAAAGAGTATATAGTAATAAGTGTATATCACTAAAGGTTAAAGATGCTTTTAAAAAGAGTGGGGAAGTTCATAATTTATAACTGTAATTAGCACAGCATGCTAACAAAGTTTGAGCTAATTTTTACCAACCTGAGATGC
Organism: Macrochelys suwanniensis; assembly: GCA_033296515.1. Classification (NCBI taxonomy): domain Eukaryota; kingdom Metazoa; phylum Chordata; order Testudines; family Chelydridae; genus Macrochelys; species Macrochelys suwanniensis. The sequence goes on from CM065777.1 coordinate 38,370,681, forward strand.
TAACTAGTCTGTGAATGACAACACAACCATGTGCAGAGAGATTGGAAGAGATTGGAAGAGTCATTCCAATCTAAAACTATGTTTTCAGACCAGTTCTCAAAACGTTTTTAAAATATTCCTTTCGGGGTGGAATTTCTCATTATTAGTTTTATCCCAAGAGTAAATTGTATTTGGAAAGTTACAACAAAATTGGTGGAACAGTTTTTTTAGTTTTCTGAGCATGAAAAAAACCTTCTATATATACTCATAGAAATGTAGGGCTGGAAGGGACCTCAGGATGTCATCTAACCCATCCCCCCACACTGAGGCAGGATTTTATATATATATATATATATATATATATATATATATATATATATATATATTGTTTTTAGACATCAAACTTGCGGCGTATCTAATCCTCAATGAAGGCAAATGTTTTTGACATTCCTGAAATAATTAGATTCCCAAGTATCCTTTTATAAACAATTTAAAAGGATATGTTGGCATGCACTCTACTACATTGTTGTAACTGTTTTCCACGCACTGGCCTACATTTTCACAAGTGACTAGTGATTTTGGATGCCTGACTTGAGGCGTCTTTGGACAGCCTGATTTGCAGAGAGCAGGTGCTCAGCAGTTCCTGAATATAAGGCCCTTTTTGAGTTTTCTCAAAGTAGGCTCTCAGAAATTGAGCTATCTAAAATGACTAATTATTTGAAAATGTTTGGCTCACTGATTGTAGCTCACCAGAGCTATCTCAAGCATAGGTAGGCTGGGCAGAATTTGATTTTTATTTGTTTATAATTTCGATGGATAATATCAATGTTTATTTTTAAGCATTTTTTATCAATTTAAATTTTCACAGTTGTTTAAATTTATAGGTTTTAAGCATTTCGTTTGATTATTATTGATTTAAATGTTCACAGTTGTGGAAATTATGGGGCCAGACAATGGGGAGTGTCAGATAATAGTTTAATGACAGAAGAGATTGAGATTCAGAAAGTTAAAGCTTTATAACCATTAAAAAAAATTTCAACATCACATGCAAAATATACAGAGTTAAAAGCCTTAAACAGAACTCGAATAAGTTCTCAAGCAACATTTTTCTTACTTTTCCAGTCTGTAATTTTGATTATTATCAATGAAATATTTGTGGTTAATTTGCGTATGCATGGTGAAATTGATGTTTACCGACATATACCAATAAAAATCTAATCCTTCCAAGTTTAAGCCTAAAATAATCATAGAATCATAGGACTGGAAGGGACCTCAAGAGGTCATCTAGTCCAGTCACCTGCATTCACGGCAGGACTATTATCTAGACCAATGGTCACCAACCGGCGGCACAGCGGAGCTGATGCTAAGGCAGACTCCCTGCCTAGCCCGGCCCTGTGCCGCTCCTGGAAGTGGCCAGTGCGGGCCCGGGGGTGGAGAGGCAGGGGTCTCCCTCCGTGCGCTGCTCCTGCCTGCAAGCACTGCCCCCGCAGCTCCCATTGGTTGGGAGAGCTGTGGAGCGGTGCTCACAGAGAGGGGCAGCACGGGGAGCCATGTGCCCCCCTGCCATCCTCAGGGGCATGTTGGCCCCTTCCGAGAGCAGTATGGAACTGGGGTAGACAGGAAGCCTGCCTTAGCCTCGCTGCACTCGCTGCCAACCGGGAGCCGCCAGAGATAAGTGCTGCCCGATGGGAGGCTGCACTCCAGCCCCCTCCCAGAGCCAGCACCCCATACCCCCTTCTGCACCCTGAACCTCCTCCTGCATCCCAAGCCCCAGCCCTGACCCCCCACCCCCACCCCGAGCCAGCACCCTGTACCCACTCCTGCACTCCAACCCTCTTTCCCAACCCGGAGCTCCCTCCTGCACCCAAACTCCCTCCAAGAGCCCGCACTCTGCACCCCAACCCCTGCCTCAGGCTCAACCCAGATCCCCCTCCCACATTGTGAACCCCTCAGCCAGAGCCCACACACACCCCTGAACCCCAACCCCCTGCCCCAGCCCGATGAAAGTGAATGAGGGTGGGGGAGAGTGAGCAACGGAGAGGTGGGGGATGAGTGAAGGGGAGGGGCCTTGGGGAAGGAACGGGGTAGATTCTGGGTTGTGATTTTGGGCATAAAAAGGTTGAAGACCACTGATCTAGACCATTCCTGTCAGGTGTTTATCTAATCTGCTCTTAAAAATTGCCAATGATGGAGATTCCACAAAGTGCCTAGGCAATTTATTCCAGTGCTTAACAACCCTGACAGTTAGGAGGCTTTTCCTAATGTCCAACCAAAACCTCCTTTGCTGCAATTTAAACCCATTGCTTCTTGTCCTATCCTCAGAGGTTAAGAAGAACAATTCTTCCCCTTCCTCCTTGTAACAACCTTTTACATACTTGAAAACTGTTATCATGTCCCCTCTCAGTATTCTCTTTTCCAGCCTAAACAAACCCAATTTTTTCAATCTGCCCTCATAGGTCATGTTTTCTAGACCTTTAATCATTTTGTTGCTCTTCTCTGGACTTTCTCCAATTTGTCCACATCTTTGCTGAAATGTGGCCTCCAAAACTGGATACAATACTCCAGTTGAGGCCTAATCAGCACGGAGTAGAGTGAAAGAATTACTTCTTGTGTCTTGCTTAGAACGCTCCTGCTAATACAGCCCAGAATGATGTTTGCTTTTTTTGCAACAGTGTTACACTGTTGACTCATATTTAGCTTGTGGTCCACTATGACCCGCAGTTCCCTTTCCGCAGTACTCCTTCCTAGGCAGTCATTTCCCATTTTGTATATGTGCAACTGATTGTTCCTTCCTAAGTGGAGTATTTTGCATTTGTCCTTATTGAATTTCATCCTATTTACTTCAGACCATTTATTCAGTTTGTCCAGATCATTTTGAATTTGAATGGAATGAAATTAAAGAGTGGTATATAGTTCATTCCAGATTTAAATATTAGTGTGTTATTTTGCATCTGTCACATACCCCCTCAAAATACAGATGTAATAACAAATATTACCCTTGAATAAACTGGGGCTGTTTGAGATTAAAAGATTGGTATTTCCACTAGAACAGTTTGTTTTATCTATATTTTTAGTGAGATGTTAGCAACTATTAAGTGAAAGCACTATCGGGTATTTTTACTTTTTGCCATTACAGCAGAGGAGAACCTCCTGGGGTGGTTTTGTGTAGAAGATGATGGGAATCAGATCAAAAAAGAGAAGCATCCTCTCCTTGTTAGACACATGCCAGTAATGGTGGCCAAACAACAGGAATTTAAGGTGAATAGTGTTGGTAATATGTGTGAGCTCACTGCTAAGGGTATAACATACAATCACCTCTTAGGAATATATTTGTTTGGTTTGATTCAGGCTTGCTTCTGCAAGCTTCTGCTAATGTATCCCAGGGTACGTGGTTCTTATGTGAAAATGCAGTTTTACTTTAAAAAGTGATATAAAAATGGTACTTGTGCTTAATGGATATTTCCTGAAGTCTGTTCAAACTCATATCTGCTTCTGACTTTAGTGACAAAAATAAACGGAGCACATTTGATATATAAATAATTGAGATAGTAAACATGAACCACCCCATGATGTCGTATTTACAGTGTCCCTTTTCAGAGCAGAACCACAATTTATAGTAACCAAAATCCACTGTAAAACCTCCAGTCTCCCATAAAACCATATGTTTGGGTCCCATAAAACAGTGGACTATAGCTATATTGAATAATTTTTGACTCAGAGCCTACTAAATGCTAATCAAATTTAATTTTAAAATGTAAATTGAGACCAAGCTGCTGGGATCATGTGATTACAATAGAATCTCAACCTACTTAAAATAAATAGGAAAGTCTCTAGCCCTCATAGTTGCAAAGAAAAGCTTGAAAGTGTAACACGTGCAGTGACATCTGCCTGAGTCTGCAGAGAGCCTGAAACAATAGGTCTGAGACGTGTCAATTTCTCTATGCATCTCAAAGGGGGAGGTAACTCTAAGACTCACTACTCTAGGGGGCACTACCTGTGGCACCATTGACAGGAGGAGAATGTAGAACTCCCAAGGAGGGAGCCATCTTACCACCATCCCTACTGTTCCTAAGGGGAAGGGGCCCTGCTGTCTCTCCTGAGAATAGCATGGGGAGGCCTGGCCACTTCTTGGCAGAGCCACCTTGCTACTACCCAGTCTTTCTGCAGTGGGAAGGGCTCCCTCTGCTGCTGCTGTGTGGCAGCAGGGCCCCAGCATAGGGGCAGGCCACTGGAGCCCCATGCCACACTGTGCTGCGAGCCTGGAGGCCTTGCCTATCATCTTTCACTATACTATGCATACTGTTTTATAGTACATGGATGCTGTTCCTTTAAAACCGATTTCCTATCAAAGGCCCTGATCTTACAATCTTGCCAAATTGGGGGCTAAAGTGCCACTAATTTAGTTATGGAAAACTTCATCAGGTTTGACCAAGTCATGAATAAAGACACAAAAAGCAGCCCAAGAGATGTCCAAACCTCAAATTCCATCTCTTTCACCAACAATGGATGTGGCCATCACAGCAACTAGAATACACTTTATTGGGGTTTGCAATTTCAGTAAGTGTCAGCAAGCAATGTGCGGAACTGGACTTGAAGAGCCCTTGTTTTTCTTGATCTCTCAGTGGCCACCTTCTACCCCTTTAATGGGCTGCCATGCAAACAGATGTTGGTTTGATGGAGAAGGCAGATAATAAAGCTTGCCTTTGAGAAAACTATCCATAAATCCTGATGTGGGCACCTAGAATAGGTGACCTTATTTTTAAAAGTGCTGAGCACTCAGCAACAACTATTGACGTCAGAGGGGGTTGCTGGGTGCTCTGCAGTTTTTAAAATCAACTTGTTTACATATGTACCTAAGGTAGGATTTTTAGGAGCCTAATTTATGAACCCATTTTTAAAGTCTTTTCCTTAGTGAGTAGATAGTGCTGTATATGCATGAGTTTTAAAATAGCCTTATTTCTTAGTTTTTAAATTCTCCAATTTTATCTTGAGTTTTTTCCTGTCACATTGCAACAGCGACAGCAAACTCCACAACTTTTTCTTTATTAGAGAGAAGAGCATTCGTCTCCATCTGAAATGTTCACTATCTACCTAAAAGCATAATTCCTTATTTAGTGCCTTCAGAAAATACATTTTTACTTAATTGAATATGATGTGATGTGCGTAAATGTTAGTTTGGATTAATTAAACACATTTTAAAATGTATATCTAAACTTTAAAGAGCAATTCCAGTGGTGTTATATTGAGGATGTAAATCCATTACTCCTCATAAGGGTCCCAAATCTGCAAAGCATTTAGTGCGGTGCTTAAATGCTTTGCTGAATTAGGATGAATTTAAATGTATGGTTAAAATGCTTAGTTGACATGGGGCCTTCAGAAAGGATGAATGTATCTGCTTCACTGTAAATATGAATTATTTTTCATTCTTTCTTTCTTTCTTTCAAGATTGAATGTGCTGCTTATAATCCTGACCCTTACCTCTGTAGCGAAACTGAGCCAGATTCCTGTTCCATGGAACATGGTTTTCTGTGGGTAAGTTAAGTCTTCAAACACCAAATGAGGCGTGTTTTTTTTTTCAAACTTTCTCACTTATTTTTCTGTAAGAATCCACAATACGTGGATTTGATATGCATGCACATTCTGAATAGCTAAATACTACAAAAGAAATCCAGTAGTTTTGTCCCCATATTTTTCTCTGTGTGTGTGTGTGAGTGAGAGAGAGAGAGAGAGAAAGAGAGAGCATCCACGTGCACAAATTATTTGGTGGCATGGTTTGTTAGAAATTTCCAAAAACTCAGCATAGCCACAAGTGAGCCATGCCGCTGATCTCAAATGAGTTGCAATAAAACCACATATGAGACCACAACATACCATCATCCGTTCCATAATTTAAAAAATGTTTTAAAGAGTTTTACAAAATTCCATTGAGACTATTTTTTTATATCCTCTAGATGTAAAACTCTGCTGGCATAATATTATGAACCCAATTATAAAGACATTCCTACAAGCCAGAAAGTATAACTAATGGATTTTTTAAAACCTCTACCAATATTAATAGCTTTTCCTTACATAATCAGATTCATGTTGTCACTTTTTTAGAGGCTGATATTTTGGCAGCTTCCAGTAGTAGAAGCAAAAGGTGGAAATACTCTTTTTCAAAGGTCTGATTTGAGATGATCTGTGTAACTCACTCATGGCTTTGCTAATTATGAATACAGTCATCACAAACTCATGCCAATAAAATCTTTATACCACACCGGAATGTTTTCTTCTTCTCTTATATAATATAATATATAATATAATATAATTAATAAAATAATATAAATATAAATATTTAAAGTATTCCTACGTACACATTTATTTCTTTGTCCTTAAGTGGAAGTTCTCCAAGCCTTCCCACCACCCTAATGCACACTGGTATGATGTGCAGGATTGGCAATATTTGGTCTTTGTGCAGTGAGATATTTAGGGTCCAATACCTCCCGAACCGACAGGGATAGAAATGGATGGTTAATACCATGGTGAGCTGGTAATCCTTTCCATTGGGGTACAGTACTTGTTTCAGGCCCTCAAATTACAGAAAATAATGAGCCTTAAACTTCCAGCTCTAGGGTTTATAGTGAAGCTATTGTAGAGCTTTCTAAAACATATTAGTTACAGAAGCATTATATCACACTAATGTTATGTGTTATATTTGTATTACATTGCATTATGTGTACACACAAGTCTCAATAGGGTACACAATAACCTTCCTTTAGAAATAGAAACATCAGAACTGTGTATACAAGTGTGCTGGGAAAACCAATTTCATGTTCTTTTGCAATATTTTAAACTATATTATGGTTGGTGTTTAATGATTTTCTTGTAACTTTTTTGTGTGCTAAATTAACACATGAAAGCTCCTTTAAGTGCTTAGAACCTGAGAAGCTGTCTTTAATTAGTTTGCCATGTGTTTATCATGGTTCACTGTGATCTTGCCGTGGAAGGATGTTAATCTTTTCCTTTCTCGTTACTCTCTAATTCAGATTGGCAGTTGCACTAATCAAATGGGCCAAATTGCAATTGTCTCATTTCAAAACTCCAGCCCCAAGGTTATTGAGTGCTTCAATGTGGAATCACGCATTCTCTGCATGGTCTACATTCCAGAGGAGGAGAAACAGAAAGAGTTAAATGTGGCTCCAGAGTCTGAAAATGTGGCTACGAAAACCTCAAAAGTGCCTACTGTCTGCCTGGGCATGGAGGAAGGAAGGTGATAGTCAATTTCAATATATTGCATATAATTTACTTATTTGTTTGTTTATTACTCTACAATAAAAGATTGTCTACCCAATGCTACGTGCACGTCATAAAATCATATTAAAATGACACCTATGAGTAAATGGACCCATCAGTTGTCCCAAGATCCTATCATATAACCCAGTAACAACATACATGTAATAAAAATTAACCTCCACACAATTTTTAAAAAAACTTATTATACATGGAATAAAAACCGTAGAGACTAATAAGTACCTCTGAAGAAAAAGGATTAATTCTTTAAATAATGTAATCTCTGTAAGACATAAGTACAGATTTTTAAGGATATTACATCATTCCATCATTTTAATAATCAGGAGGCTTTGAAAATGATGAAGTGCTGTTAGCAACACAAAATGCAAGTAATTATTTACCTTGTATAATGCTGCATTTGCAGGATTTGACAGAAATTTGTCATGCTAATAAGATAAAACACGCTGATGTTTATCAAGTATGAACTGAGTCTTTTCACTAGGTCATCTCTGTACAGTAGTGGAAAACAGAAATAGGTTTATGTGAAGTTGTTGGTATGGTAAGCAAAGGATGGTGGATGTAACTATTGAGAACATAAGTATGAGAATTTGTGTGCTCTTCCTGCCAGTGTAAATAAGGGACTACTCTTTGTATAAAAATAATGCTGTATATTTTCTAAATTTAAAGCAATAAAGCATAATCGGACTAGTTCTTTGCATGTGTAAACTGCTGTTTATGTCAGACCTACCTATTTACCTATCATTTCTGGCATATCCATCATGATAGTATATAGGTACCATGACAAAGAATTTAAAAGTAAATTGATTTCTGGTACTGAACTATTTTCTACTTTCTTCTGTCAGGTAGGGCTGGATCCAAAGCTCATTGAAGTCAATGAAAAGACTTCACTGGGCTTTGAATCAGGCTCTTGAGAGGTACTGCTCCGGGTTCATAAGAGAACAGTATCTTGTTAGAAGGAATGTCTCTCCAGCTGAGATGAAGTCTCCCTAATGCAAGGAATTTATTGTTTGGGCATAAAGTAATAATGAAAATGACTAGAGGAACTACATTTTTTTAGCGTATTAAAGTACCCTTTATTTTTTCCAATACTTTTATTACCATAAAGGCTTTAGTGACCTTTATAGTAAGAACTGAATAAGATTTACATTTTTCTCTTGCCCTTTTTTTTTTTTGGTAGCATTTCTATTTACAAGAGTCATCAAGGCTCAAAGAAAGTCCGACTTCAGCACTTCTTCACCCCAGAAAAATCAACTGTCATGAGCCTAACGTATCTGTCGCAGTACTTGTTTGCTGGTCTGGTTAATGGGAATATTGCAATCTACACAAAAGCAGAAGGTAGAGTAATAACATCCCGAGGAAAGCCTGTGTCAATATATTTTGGCAGAAGCAGATTTCCACTGATATATTTTTCCTTTCCTGAACAGCTTCTGAATTGAAGTTACTACAGTTTGATGCAAACATTTACTTTTAAAATGTTTTCTTTATAGACTTATGGCTTTTGTTCTTTCCAAAGGATGGTGTGTTCTTGTCTGTTAGTCCTGATTTATTATTGTTATATCAGTATTGTTATTATGCACACTATGTTATCTGTCAGAGGCCCCACTCAGGATCAGGTCCCTGTTGTACTAGCTACTGTAAAACACATATAAAGACCGTTCCCTGCCTAGAGAGCTTACTGTAAGTGGTAACAATCAAGATACTGTATTTAACACAGTACAGATGCTAATGTCAATCTAGTTCCCAATATCTTTTAGCAAATCCAAATTAAAATGGTGACTAAACTGTGCTGGGGGATGGATAGTTCCTCTGCTCATGCACCTCACAAAGAGGCCTCCCTTTCCCATTGCTATTACTTGAGAAGGTTTTAAGGTCTGGTTTAATTTGGACAGTGGGGAATCCAAAACAAGAGGTGTGAAGGATGCTATTTTCCCACCAGCTACCATGTTCACCCCAGTGGCCCTCTCCTTGCCTCCCTCACTGAGCTCTCTTCTGGACTTTGCTCCAGGGAGAGCTGCATTAGACCACAGGCCATAGGCACCGACTCTGTGGGTCCTCCGGGGCTGGAGCACCCAGGCAGAAAAATTGGTGGGTGCTCTGCACCCACCGGCAGCCAATCTCCCCGCTCCAGCTAACCTCACCTCCGCCGCCTCCTCTGAGCGTGCCACATTCCTGCTTCTCCTCCCAGCGCTTGCCGCCACGAAACAGCTGTTTCAAGCTGTAACAAGCTGTGGGAGGGAGAGGGGAGGAGCGGGAACACGGCATGCTCAGGGGAGGAGGCAGGGCCGGGGCGGGGATTTGGGGAAGAAGTCCAATGGGGGCAGGGAGGGAGCGGAGTTGCGGTGGGGACTTTGGGGAAGGGGTTGGAATGGGGGCAGGACAAGGGTGGAGTCGGGGCGGGGCTGGGGGCGGGGGGCGTCGAGCACCCACCGGCACCAGGAGAAGTTGGTGCCTATGCCACAGGCTCTTTTAAGAGTATTTCCCAACTGAGTGTCAGGTCTGCTCTACACTAAACAGTTAACTACATTGCTATGGGCTGTGAAAAATGTCTTGCCTTGCAACGTAATTAAACCGACCTAAGCCCTGGTGTAGATCCTGATAGATGATGGAAGAATTCTTCTGTCGACCTTGCAGGTGCCTCTCAGAGAGGTGGATTTACCACAGCAACAGAAGAACATCTTCCGCTGTGGCTCTGTAGCATTTCTACTGCTGGTTTACCCACAAACAGGGAATAATCTGTCCCTAATGTAGCAATGGGGTGGCCTTGATCATGCTCAGGTGCATCCCACAACATCATTCTGATGGTCCCAATTGCTATATATGGCTGTAAGGCTAGGGACAAGGAGTGAATTGACAGTCTCCTCAGAATGTGGTGGGTTTGAGCAGTGATTTGAAACTACAGTTGTCTTCGCAGCTGCTTCCAAGAAGGATGCACTCCACCAAAAAAGGGAGTAGAACCCCTTTGTAGGCAAGAAGAGATGCAGGGATTCTCTGGGATCCACATCTGCAGAGTCAATTAAGGATTGTCTTCGAGTTACCTGAACCTTTGACATGGAAAATCTACATGCAGTCATTTCTGACTCATCTTGCAGTGCCTTCCCCTACAGTTTGCCTCGCGTCTGTTATTACAGCTCTTCACGCCTAATAAAAATGTTGCCAGTCATTTGTTTCCATATTAACATCAATTTTCCATATAGTTTGCTGCTGTGGTCATGTGTAAGACACAGTGTGCTTATCCAGACACAGTCAGCCCTGAAGGAGTGTTGTTATGAAGCACTGACCTATTTTACCAGACAGACGATTCTGAGCTGTGGAACAAGAGACACGGAGAATGTGGCCTAATAAGTATTTCATGTAATTTATCAGCACAGAATCAAAATGTCACCTTTAGTTCTACACTGTGTGTCATTTTCCAGTCACATACATCAGTTCAGTGTGCTAATAATTTGATACAGATTAAAAGAGAAGAGGGCAAAACTGAAAAGTTAAATATTGGATATTTTCTAGATAAAAGCAGCTTCCTGCACTGTGAAACATTCTTACCTGCATGCCTGTATTCAGAGAAGGGCAAGTGCTAATCCCAGTGCACATTTTAAGTAATTATAAATCAGCTAAACAGCAGTAAGTAATGAACAAAGGTAAAGGAACATGGTCTGTTTGAAATCTAATCAATTTCAAAAAGTGAGCTATAAGTAATTTGAGGTACTACCTGTGCCTCAAACTTTCCTAGTTTATTTTCCTGATGTTCTACGAAACAGACACACAGACAAAAGGACATTGTCCTAACAGTCCAGTCCTATTTTACACATGTGAGTAGTGTTACTGGGGAAAAAATGAATCTGCCCATAACAAAGCACTGTTGTTATAGGCAGCTTGTTATTAAGGTTGCCTGACACTTCCCATTATAAGACCCTGTTTTCAGTTGCTTACAACTTTTCCAAACTTTAGCGGTTTGGGCTGAAATTTTACATGCTGGGTATCTGATTGAGGCTGATTATTATTTAGTTATTTATTTTCTGCCAAGATAGTTCAGACATTACTGAGAACGAGGTTAAGGAAAAATACATCATTTTGCCAAGGCAAAAAAAATCTGTGATTCTTTCTTGAAAAGCTTTAGCTCCTCCATACTTTGGAGCAGAGACTTGAAATATGGCCAGAGGGTTGCCTTTATGGCGGGGATGAGCCTTTTGCCATCTTCGTGAAAATCCACCAAAATTTGACCAAGTTATAAGCCTTTGAAAAATCACAGTTTGCACAAGAGACTTGGTAGAGCTTATCAGTTCAGTTCCCTTAAAATTCCATCCATGCCTGGGGCTGAGCAGTACTTTCCATCCAATAGCAATTCCTGGCTGCTCTGGGCCACACTAGATCCAAGTAAAGGCAGTGGAACTAAGATCAGGAAGCCTGTCTCTTTTGTGCTTTCAATGACCCCAACCCTGCTGGGCCCAGGCAGGCTAGAGGAGAAAGCTACCTGATTCGAATGTATTTGGGGGAGCCTGGTGGAACAGGAAAAGGATATGGGATTGGAGACTGGAGGAGGGGGAAAGCGGCGACTGGGAGTTGGGGAGAGATTGGGACTAGGTGGGACTGGGACATGGAGCCAGGGAGAGAAATGGGGTTGTAGGGACTGAAAGCCAATGGGTGAAGGAAGGAGACTGAGATCAGATAAGGAGCCTGGGGCATGAAGATTGGGACTAGCTAGGCAAAGAGACTAAGACTGGGAACCATAGAGGGAGGAGGAGGGAAGACAGATCTGAAGAAGAGCCAGGGTATAGGGGTGAGAACTGGAACATTCTGGACACAGAGGTTTGGACAAGGAGTGTGAGGGTGGTGGACAAGAAACCTGGAGAACAAGAGAGAGACCCAGTGGGAACAGGGACTATATGGGATTAACTGGAGGTTGGAGGTTTGGGGAGGGGAAAGACAGATTGGACAAGAAGTCAGGAGGGGGGCATTGGAAATGGCTGGGCAAGGGGACTGGGAATGGTGCGGGGGGAAAAAGAGGAAACATTTTTTCTCTTTCAGTTGTCATAATTCTACACGTTTATGGTAATAGTAGGTAGTAAAACTGTTACAGTGTCTTGATTTTCAAGTTGACAATGTTACTTTGAGTTATTTCGGATATTTGAGATAAATGCACCAGGCACTTAGCAAACGTTTTGCATTTTGCTTTGAAATTCATGCTAACTTGCTTCTCTTTTCTAGTTTTTCTTTTCCTCATTGAATGAAAGGGCAAAATTGTTAATCGCATTTGTATTATTACTTTGTGTATTGGCTTTGTATCATTATTTTTGTTGCAATTGAAAGGACACTGTAAAGTAGCATAGCACCAAACTATGTGTCTTATGTCACCTAATGACATGTGCCAGTCAACCATTATTGCTTTTTTGGTAGAATTACAAAATGGGAATTAGTGGATGGAGAAAAAGTGGTAAATGAAATATATATTTTGATTTTAATAAAGCATTTGGTACGTCTCAGTCATGCAATCAGAACTAATCCAAATCCACTTCCGTATGAAAATTCTCAAGTGGATAGGAAAGGGACTGAAGGACCATAAACAAAAGATTATAATAAATGGCCAAGTAGGAAGTTGAAGGGAAGGGTGGAATTTGTAGTGGGTTACTCTTTGACCCCATTCCTGCTGTATGATTTAAGCTAATAGGGCTCCACAGGGTGCAAATGCAAAGTTCACTCATGCAGATCCATCTGCAGGACTGAGGCCTTGTCAGGGAGGAGTAAGAACCCATTAAAGAAACAGTGACGATCCTAAAGTAAGAGAAGCTATAAACACCAGTATAAAAAAATCATACAAAGGAAAGTAGAAGCATGGCCAGAAGATAATATGAAGGTCCAACTTGGGGAGGAAAAAATACGTTATACATTTGTGAAATAATTATGCAAAACACAGATATTCATGGGATGCAGGCAGAAGAAACTTGGAAAGTGGAGATTTGGGAGTGATTGAACAGCCAAGCAGATGTGTTAGCTATGAGATATGGTAGCAGAAAAAGGTCAGTGCACATTTGTCTTGCATTCCCAGAGGCATCGTGTCTCAGGACAGGAAAGTAACACTCAATTTTTATACAATTTAGGTATGTTGCACCTGGAGTATTGTGTTCAGTTTCAGGCACTTCATTGCCAGAAAAACATTGACTTAGTGTGTGGAATTCAGAGAACAATAGCAGCAATCATCCGGAGACTAGAAATATTGACTTATGAGTAAATAGTAAAGAGTTTAGCTAAGCAACCACTAAGTAATACCATGATAACAATCTGCAAACATTTGCAGGGCATTAACACCAAGGAGGATGTGGTATTATCCTGCAGAGTTAAAGGGGAATATAACTAAGAATAATGGGATGAAATTAGGAATGGGACAATTTAATTCATAACAAACTTCCTGACAGTGAGTTTCAGTCTGTGGAATAGTCTCCTAATGGAACTGATGGGAGCCCCTTTGTTCATGAGATTTAAACCTGGACTGAACAAAATTCTATCAACCGTACAAGGGCGATCGACTAGCAGTGGCACTGAAAAAGATAAATACTATTATCCTGGTGTTGGCAGTATGTCCTTATCCGTACTACAGGAAATACCTTGGGAATACGGCAAATATTGAGTTAGTTACCTAATCTTATTTACTTTCCCAACCCAGGTACTTTCAGTGCCACCTATGTAGGTGACTTAAAAGAAGTTGGAGTCAAATAAAGTCTGTGACTTTTAGAAGTTTGGAAAAGTTGTAAGCAACTGAAAACAGGGTCTTGTAATGGGAAGTGTCAGGCAACCTTAATAACAAGCTGCCTATAACAACAGTGCTTTGTTATGGGCAGATTCATTTTTTCCCCAGTAACACTACTCACGTGTGTAAAATAGGACTGGACTGTTAGGACAATGTCCTTTTGTCTGTGTGTCTGTTTCGTAGAACATCAGGAAAATAAACTAGGAGAAGTTTGAGGCACAGGTAGTACCTCAAATTACTTATAGCTCACTTTTTGAAATTGATTAGATTTCAAACAGACCATGTTCCTTTACCTTTGTTCATTACTTACTGCTGTTTAGCTGATTTACAATGGAGTCCTGCCATTTGATATGTAATATTGGTTCATATTTGGAAAACACTGTTTACTGTGCTCACATGTGCATGTGCAGCAGAGGGTTTTCCTAGGCATATGAAGATGCACTCTGTATTCAGAGGAAGGCAGGGATGATACCTAAAATAGTTCTCCCCAGATGATGGGAAATGTGCTATTATTTGCAAACATCATTTTGCTTTTAAATCCCTTGTCCTATCATCAAGAAATTAAATAAATCACTAGCCACTGTTCATATACCATGTGATATAAAAATGTTTGTGCTCTACTGCACAAATAAACTAACAAACCCTATTCCCAGGGTTGTGCTGGCAGCATTATTGAAATCATCAATGGTGCTGCTGAGTAAGACAGGAAGGTACCAAACAAAAAGATGCATGTTAAGTTCAGCTCAATTGACGGCACCAGGAGTGGGGCGGTGGAAAGAATGCAAGCTGTAAAAGGACATTTTGACCGGGAGAGTAATTTTTTTAATCATGTTGTATCATACCAAAACCAGGGAATAAAACCAAACTGTACAATAGTACAGTTTGCCTTCAGACTATTATGGGGGGGGGGGAATGTCCCCCCACCCCAAGAATGCTGTTGTGGTCCCTGGTTGTCTGTCCCCACCCATCCACTGGGACCCGTGTCTCCCTCAGCTGGGGAGTTTTCCTTCTCTCACCCACGCAATGCATGAATTGGTGATGCCAGGAGTCAAGTTCTCAGTGGACTCCGCTGTACAAAAGTAGATCCCCTGTTCACTGGGTCACATCATCAGTTGGCTCTGCTGCCCCTCCATCAGAACAGAGGGGCAGCTGGGCCAAATTTGAGTGGTGTTACACTATGCGCCAGGTTGCAACCAGCCTTTTGCTCCACCTACCTGATTTACAGGTGCAATTAGGTAGTTAAAGGTGAAGTACTACCACTTATTGCAGCATAAAACTGCAAAAATAATTATTTTTAGGTGCAAATATAACACTGATAGACCCCGGTCATCGGCGGGTGGGATCGAACCTGGGACCTCTGGAGCTAAATGCATGAGCCTATACTGCATGGGCTAAAAGTCACAAAGCTGTTAGCTAAGGCTATAGAGCAGACTCATTAATCTCTCTCTCTCTAAGTGGTCTCAGTGCCACTAGATGGGACAGAACACCACATCCAGGAGGTGTGGGCTACACAAAATTAGAGAATGATATTGAAAATCAAGCACATTGCACAAACACATTATAGCATGAAGAACATTTAGGTCCCAATCCGGCATTTTTTGCATACTCAAAATCTCACTGAAATGCTGAGTTTTGGATTTTCACAGAATGTAGATGTGGGCCCATTGTGCTATCAGTACCAATAGAAAATGACTTGGAAAGTAATTTTTGATCCACATAAATGAAAAGTCTCTGAAGAGACTTGATCTTAGTCAAAGGTCAATTAATTACCATCACTGGTAAATAGGACCAATGGTCAATGATGGGATGTTAGAAGTTACTACAGAGAACTTTTCCTGGGAGTCTGGCTGGTGAGTCTTGCCCACATGCTCGGGGTTCAGCTGATCACCATATTTGGGGTCGGGAAGGAATTTTCCTCCAGGGTAGATTGGCAGAGGCCCTGGAGGTTTTTTGCCTTCCTCTGCAGCATGGGGCACGGGTCACTTACTGGAGGATTCTCTGCATCTTGAAGTCTTTAAACCATAATTTGAGGACTTCAATATCTGAGACATAGGTGAGAGGATTATTCCAGGAGTGGGTGGGTGAGATTCCGTGGCCTGCATTGTGCAGGAGGTCAGACTAGATGATCATAATGGTCCCTTCTGACCTTAAAGTCTATGAGTCTATGAGAGTGACTACTAAAACCAAATTCTGTTACGTCAAATTGGATTAAATTTTTTTAAACGTTTGAAAACAAAATTAGTATCTGTAATGGACATTAGCTGGTGATCTTCCGTGCTATTTTAATGCATATATGACATATTACATGTAGTGACTATATATGAGATTTGATCAAAATTAACTATAGAAGGACTTGATTCTGCAATCCCTTATTCACATGAGTAGTTGTATTAAAGTCATCATGAGCACTAAGGGCATAATCCAGACGCTTACGGAAATCAATGAGAGTCTTTTCATGCCCTTCAGTGAGTGAAGTAAGTGGGAAAGACATCCACTGTCTTCAGTTTATATTGAATCAGGCCTTAAATGCCTAACTTTTAAAAATAAATGATGACCCTGAAAGAAACGAGGTAGGAATACGTTGGGAATCATTATACATTTCAGTTATGTTTTACACCAAATTCATATATGCAGGAAATAAACAGACTGTTGCATTTATGTCTGAGAAGAAATGGTGTTAAGTCAATGAACAAGATAGTCTCTAGATGAATGTAATGTGTGATTCATTTCTGAAAAGTGATTGTATAAAAAAAACCAGCTTCTTACTCAGCAGATCTACTCATGGTGCAAATTCAAAGTCTTGTGTACTTTAGCAGACATAGTAAGACTATGCCATTTTTTACTACTCTTACCCCTGAAGAAGCAAAATAGCTCTGGGACAGTGAACTGGATTCTGTTTTGACTTGCACATAATCAACGTAAATAGTAAACGGACTTCCAAGTGTAGGGCACTTGTGCACCTCTGTTATCTTCAAATTATGTCCTCAATTATACAATTATGCAATCTCCACCGCAGCACTTAATTTGAGGACAATGTGGTTAAAGTGAGGAAGTCACATGGCCCTATGTTTTGTTATTACTGGTGGTGATGCCTGAGTCAGAGAGAACACAGATTAGCTTTACATCACAGATAGAGTTTGCAGGGCTATTAACTGGAAACACTCTTCTCACTTGCAGACTGAATTCATTTGATATGGAAATCGTTGTGACACAATGAATACGGAACTCAGTGTCTTTTATACGAAGATGCTTTTCAGATTAGAACCACATCCTAAGCATGTGTCAAGAACAGTAATATAGGTGTAGATATCAGACGCAATACAGTTTACGAGTACCACAATTTTATTTGGGTCCTGATTCAGCAAAGCACTTATGCATGTGTTTACCATTATTACTATTATTGTATTACAGTGGTGTCCAGGAATCCCAGACAAGGATTAGGACCCCATTGTTCTAAACACTATATAGGCAGGTAGCAAAGAGAGAGTCACTGCCCCAAAGACCATATAAGCTATATAAGAGCTTATGTAAGAATATGCTTAAATTGAGCACATGCTTATGTGTTTTGTTGATGTCAGTAAGTGGGCAATGTTACTGGAGCTCACACAGGCCACAGATAGATATTAGAAACAAATACATTTTATATATCTTATTAATAAGACAAGGAACATAAAAGGCAATAAGAAGAGGTTCTATAAATACATATGAGCAAGAGAAAGATGAAAGAAAGTGAAGGTTCACTACATGGCGGGGAAGAGCTAACAATGGACAACACCAAGAAGGCTGAAGTGTTTAATGCCTATTTTGCTTCAGACTTCACCAAAAAAGATAATTGTGACCACGTTTAACACAATTAATATGAACAACAGGGGGAAAAGAACACAAGCTAGAATAGGGAAAGATCAGGTTAAAGTATATTTAAATAAGTTAGATGTATTGAAGTTGGCAGAAGCTGACGAAATTCAAGGTATTTAAGGAACTAGCTGAAGCAATCTCAGAATCATCAAGTGATCATTATCAAGAACTCATGGAAAACTGGTGAGATCCCAGAGGACTGGGGAAGGGTGAACATCTATCTATCTTTAAAAACAAGAACAAAGAAGACCTGGGGAGTTATAGACCAGTGAGCCTAACTTCAATACCGGGAAAGATATTGGAACAAATTATTAAACAATCAGTTTGTAAGCACCTGAAGGATAATAGGGTGATAAGTAATAGCCAAACAAATCATGCCAAACCAACCTAATTTCCTTTTTTGACAAGGCTACTGGCCTAGTGAATAGCAAGGAAGCTGTAGACATGATATATCTTGAAGTAGGTAACACTTTTGATGTGGTCCCTCATTACATTCTCACAATCAAACTAGGGAAATTGTGGTCTAAACGAAATTACAATAAAATAGGTGCACAACTTGATGAAAGAGTAGTTATCCATGGTTTGTTGTCAAACTGGGAGGATGTAGCTAGTTGGATCCTGTATGGGTCTCCTAGGTTTGATACTATTCAATATTTTCATTAATGACTTGGATGATGGAGTGGAGAGTATGTTTATAAAATGTGTGGATGATCCCAAGCTGGGAGAGATTGCAAGCCCTTTGAAGGACAGGATTAGAATTCAAAATTACCTTATGGGAGAATTGGTCTGAAATCAACAAAATAAATTTAATAAAGACACATGCAAAATACCACATTTAGGAAAGAAAAATCAAATACACAAATACAAAATGGTGAATATTTGGCTAGGCGCTAGTACTGCTGAAAGGGATATGAAGGTTATAGTGGGTCACAGACTGAATATGAGTCAACACTGTGATGCAGCTGTGAAAAAGGCAAATATCATTCTGGGGTGTATTAACAGGAAAGTTATATGTATGACATGAGTGGTAATTGTCCTGCTCTACGCAGCCCTGGTGAGGCCTCAGCAGGAGCACTGTGTCCAGTTTTGGGCACCACACTTTAAGAAAGATGTGGATAAATTGGAGACAGACCAGAGGAGAGAAAAAAAGACCAATAAAAGGTTTAGAAAACCTGACCTATGAGGAAAGTCTTGAGAAAAGAAGACTGGCGGTGGAGGGGATCTGGTAACAGTCTTCAAATAAGTCAGGGGTTGTTATAAAGAGGACTATGTCTACTGAAGGAAAGACAAGAAGGAATGGGCTTAATCTGCAGCAAGGTAGATTTTGGTTAGATACTAGAAAAAAATTTCTAACTATAAGGATAGTTAAGCTCTGGAATAGGCTTCCAAGGGAGGTTGTGGAATCCTGTCATGGGAGGTTTTTATGTACATTAGTTAAATATGTGTCAGGGATTAGGTTTACTTAGCCCTGCCTCAGTGCAAGGGGCTGGACAAGATGACCTCCCAAGGTCCTTTCCAGCTTTACAATTGTATGGTTCTAAGAGAACATTATAGATGGTAGTGCAGTATTGTGGGTATTTAATATTGAGTGAGTGTTCACGACAGAAATAAACGAATGTATGTGAAAGCTATTTAAATTATTATTTAATTCTAGATGCGATTCAAAATGTAGGTATGAGAGTAGCATGCAAAAAATATTCAAAATAAGGTCATGTTGCTAAAAGCAAAATCTCTGACAAAGCAATCTGCTGTGATTTCTTTATTCAATCCCTGCTTCAAAGAGATGTCAAGCAGCAATCTGACCACACTGATCAGAGGTGGCATGCAGGCTGAAGCAGAAGGATACTGTATTCCTGATCTTACAACATGCATTTAGGCATAATCTAATTTTGGCCTGCTGTATTCAGTCTGAATCAACTGCAGGGTGGTTTGTAACCAGAATTAATTCTCAATAAAACTGAATGATACACAGAAGATATGGTACAAAATGAGTCTTTAATCTCTTTTAAAATGCATTTCTGAAAGTTAAGGATCTAGTAGCAGAAAGTCCATCCCATCAAGTTTCTGATAGGTAGATACTTTAACATGGTAGAAGCTGTAGTAAAACTGTCACTGACTGCTTCATACATCTGGACTTTGAGCCTTTCTAGCAGGGCCGCCAAGAGCGGGTTCGGGCCCCCCCAGCAAGGGTGGACCGGCTAAAAATCTTTACACGGGATTTGTATTGATGTGCAAAAAAACCCAAACCCAAATATGCCCTGCCTGGTATACAAATGAAACATGGAATAGGAAAAGAAAACATTTATTCTTAAAGAACATATATTTTGTTAAGAATTACATTAAAATATAATTATATTCTGTTCTTAATATGTAATTAGTAGTTCTTTGGTTGATTAGAGTCTATATTGGCCAATAACTGACAGAATTTTGTATATCATTATTATTTTCTTTGAAATTCACCGATTTTACAATGGATGTCAAAAACAATCGACAAATGATACTACTGAGAAAGACAAAAACATATGCAATATAGTCGGGCCACGGACCTCTTTCCAGACCGCCGGGCCCCGGTAATTTGTACCGGCTTCCCCCCCTCTCGTCGGCCCTGCTTTCTAGCACAAAGGGTAATTCATCTTATAATAGGCCAGCTACAGGCTCCTCCTTCCTGGAGAGCGACTATAGTTGTGTGAAATTCTCATAAATGAATGCTTTGAGATTTGGACTGCAGTTAGTGGAGAGTAAGATGAGACAAACAGTTGGGTTCTGCTCTGCAAATCATCATTTTGAAAATGGCAATGTGGTGTTCCATGTTAATAGCATCCAAGTGAATCCATATAAAATTTGCTTAACTACCAAATGAATAGGGTTTTTTTCTGTCTGCCATCTCTTCAAACTCAGCATGGGCTCTGAAAGTCCAACTGTGTTCTTTCCTTCTCATACATCATCACTACTTGTAAAGATACTGCCGGCCAGTTGAATGCTCATTTACACTTCTGCCTCCCCAATGTCTTGAAATTGTGCTCTGTGTTACACCTGCGCAACCCACTGATTTTACACTGGTCTAACTAAGGCCATAGTTTGAACTAGAGATGTTACACAGGTGTCAACAAGAAACCAAGTGAGCTTGCAGTGTCACTACTTGTATTCTGTATGCAGGAAAATGCTTTCTTGTAACTGATAATTTTTACATTTACAAGTTTCAGGTTGATTGCTTCCTAGTCATATAGTAAGTCTTTGTGTTTGTCTGTTACTGCTTTTGTTTTATAGATGCTAATAGCTCAGTCACTGCTGGGTGAGGCATACTGCTTTCCAAACTATTTGTTCTTAAGTGAATTTGAAAATCAAAAATTACATTTTTATTGTGTGTAACATTTCATCTTGCTTCCTTTCTTCTGTAAAGATGGAGCCTGGAATTCAGAACCCCAGAAAGTTGTGAAATTAGGGGTTCTGCCAGTTAGAAGTCTACTCATGATGGAAGATACCATTTGGGCTGCATCTGGTGGACAAATTTTTATAATCAGTACTGAGACACATACTATAGAGGTAAATACTTTTACAGGTATTATTTGCATATTGTGCCATGAAACACCATTATTCTAAATAACAATGGATAGATTTTAAGCATTAAATATTGGTTCAGAGAACCTATACAATCCACCGAATACTCTAAGAAATGTAGTTTTGAGTTGTTTAACTTTGTTTCAGTTAGATTTCACTTTCTCTGCACTTTGAACTTCTCTTATATTGGCATTTGTTGCCAATGTAACTTGTATGGATTTTTGGTCTGATTTTTGGCCCCTTAAATTGTCATGTGAATTCTGGAAACTGCAGGGTATTTTGTGTAAGGACTAGCTATAAAAGCTAGATCCAAGAGAGCTGACACAGAGAGAGAGAGAGAGAGAGAGAGTGTGCTGGAAATCAGCATGAGTTGTCTACTAATTTGGAGACCAGGACTCTTGGGGTACATATATACAGTCATTGGGAGGTGTGCTTCCCAGCTTGGGTGGACATATATGTGCTAATTCTAATGCTGCTCAAGATAGAGCACTAAAATTAGCAGTGTAGCTGCAGCTGCACAGGGGGTAGCTCGGGCTAGCTGCCTGAGTACTATCCCTTAACGAGATGAGATAAGGAGTGTGGCTTGTTTAATCTAACAAAACGAAGGAGATGGGGAGATATGATTGCTCTCCATAAATACATCAGAAGGATAAACACGAGGGATGGAGAGGAGTTATTTTATTTAAGGGCCAATGTTGCCACAAGAACAAATGGATATAAACTAGCCATCGATAAATTTAGCCTTGAAATTAGATGAAGGTGTCTAATCATCAGAGGAGTGAAGTTCTGGGACAGCCTCCCAAGGGAAGTGGGGACAAAAAACCTAACTTGTTTTAAGACTGAGTTTACGTTTATGGAAGGGATGCTATGATGAGATTGCCTACAATGGCATATGGTCCATCCACGACTGCTGATAACAAATATCTCCAATGAACAGAGATGGGACATTAGATGGGGAGGGCTGTGAGTTACTACAGAGAATTCTTTCCTCGGTGTCTAGTTGTGTGATCTTGCCCATATGCTCAGGGTCTAACTGATCACCATATTTTGGGTCGGGAAGGAATGTTCCCCCAGGTCAGACTGGCAAAGACCCTGGGTTGGAGCGGGGGGGGAGTTTGCCTTCCTCAGCAGCATGGGGCATGGTCACTTGCTGGTTTGAAATAGAGTAAATGGTGGATTCTCTGTGACTTGAAGTCTTTAAATGAAGAGTTGAGGACTTCAGTAACTCAGTCAGAGGTTAGGGATCAATTTCGGGAGTGGGTGGGTGAGGGTCTGTGGCCTGCAACATGCAGTAGGTCAGACGAGATGATAATGATGGTCCCTTCTGGCATTAAAGTCTTTGAATTTATGAAACACCCTGGATGGCTAGCCCAAGCCACAGCCCTTGCTGCTATGGCCCGAATGCTGTCTTTAAGCACTGGCTCAAGCAAAGCTACTGGGCAGACAAACCCTGAAAGACAAGCTTGGTTCCAGGCAACAGTTCTGCTTCTGTTCAGCTAGATGTGGCTTTTTGCCTTGTGAAGACTTCTTAACACACCCATAATCCTCCCTGTCTTCTCTCCTCAGCCACCAGTAAAATCTTCCTGTGTCTGATTGTGGCAGACCAGTTGAAGCAGTGAATATACTTGGGGGGAGGAGGGGAGCGTGGGGAACTTTCATCACAAGGCTGATTGGCCAAGCACCAATGTGGAGTGCTCTCTGCAAGTGATCAGTTCAAATTAGCAACAATAAGTGCAGATTTTTACCTGCCAAAAAAGTCCTTGGACACAGTTTTAGCTTTTTTTATATCCTGAGAGCTGTCAAGGGAAAGAAGGGAGTCAAGCTGCAGGTTCCTCCATATCTTTCTTCCCTTCTCCCTACTGCTCTTTCCTTGTTGCCGGTTTATATCCCCACACACTCTGGGACCCAGCTGTACACTGCCTCAGTAGGCTCATTAACATTCCTCTCACAGAACTGCTTGGGCCAAATTCTTACATGATTTGCATGTAGCCACACTGACATCAATGATTTCAGTGGAGTTGCATGTGTGTGACCGGGAGGAGAATTCTCTCTAGACTGTTCACTTAAGCTAGCTGTTAGACTGGGTAGCCCCGTCCCAAAGTGCTGTTCCTCTTCACAGGTACAGTGGCTCGTGCAGGAGCATTTGGCTGAAGAGGAAAGGAGCTGTCACGTTTCTTTTACACACAGAATAGGGAAAGGACTACTGGAGGATGAATTCCAGTGAATCATGCTGAGTTCTGTAGAAACCAGCTCTCCCTTCTTTCAAGACAGATGGAATTTCGAGGGTCCAGGCAGTTATTCAGGATTGCTCTGCCAACGAGATATACACCCCATGCCTGATCCAGATCTTCCACCACTCTATCGGGGGCATGGCTTAGTGGCCTAAACATAGGGAGCTTAAATCCTAACAGGGATAAGTCTTTCCTTCCCCCTGCCAGGAAGATACTTTATGTTCCATGAATTTTACGACATGGAATTCTTTCAGATGAGAATCTGTGGTGAGAGCCACAGTCTCCTTGCTTGTGTGATTTATTATTAATTCTGTTTCACTGTTGCTCATGGTTCTCCTCACTATTGTCTGTTTGGTATGCTTGGTAGCAGGATTCACTGTCAAGGGCTTGTGTGTGTGTGTGTGTTGGGGGGGTGATAGTGAGTTTTCTACTTCCTTCTTTCTGTGGCCACGGTTGCTGGGATGACTTGTTTGATCTGAGTGACCGCTCCCACTTTTCAATTTTTTTCTATTTTGCCTTTCTTTTAACATGTTTTTTTTTGCTTGTGTGCATGGTTCCATGTGGTTATGGGAAAGGTGAATTGATGGGAGATTGAGATGAACTACCTATTAGCAGGAACCTTTACAGGACATCTGAAGCTCTTAAACAGCTTTGGTAAATCCCATTGTCTCTCACTGAGACATGCCCTGAGTGACTCCTTTCAATGAGAGGGGACATGAAGGAGGCATGAGCATCCTCTACCCTGCAGCAAAGCTTCTGCTTTAACAGGATAAGAATGAGGCCGCTTGGACGCACTCAGCTGGTAATATTGTTAAAGCATTCCTCCAGGGCAGAGACCAAACTTCCTGGGATAGGATGCTGTGCATCTCTGCATCACTAGCTCATGTGTGAAATCCTCATCCCCCACCTCTTCCTGATGAGGCACTGCTGCCTTCTAGGGATCTTATTTTCAAATGTTGCCTCAGCCAGCAATCCATGCCTTTACTAATGCTTCATTTCTAATGCTTTTTTTTAATGACCACTGTTGGCCCTTTATATATTTCTGTTGGCTCTCATTCCCCACCCCCTTTTTTCTGTATGGATTGGACTCCCTCAAATTCATTTTGTTTTAATGTAAATAATGTTTTAATTGTAATGTTTCAGTGTGTTTTTGGAAATGGCACAGTGCCCTGAGCCCCATGACCAGGGATACTTTGGAAAGCAAAGAATTGCTGTTGCATAGTATTAAAGATCCCAGTACACATTTTGCCCAAGTGTAAGGGTTTTCCTTTGCCCTTGCCTACTACTTTCCCTCCCACTGATGTAATATTTTGCCTTCTGGGTCCTGTTTCCCTGCAGACCTCCCACCAAAAGGTGGTGACATTTCGGTATTGCTGTTATGTCTAGACCCTGATCCTCTGGTTATCTCTGTGCAAACAGACTCATGCAGGATTGGGGCCTCACTTGTAAAATAGCTCAGTATTTTATAGGCCGAAAGTCACTGTGTAAATGAAAAATAATCCTATTTTTCAAGACTTGGCTAATTATAGACAAATGACTTTAGTTTGAAAGATTTAAGTGGAATGATCTGAAAGGTGTTAAACAAACAGAAATTTCCTGTGTTTATGTTGCCCAAATATTGTAATTTTTTTAAAGTAGCAAAAGTCAATCACCGTTTCATGAACAAAGAGACCCATTATGTGGAGCTTGCTATGCTTGAGAAACTGTGGTTCAGTTTTTGGCACAGCTATTTAGGCCTGGAATCACAACTGAGTTTGCACTGTGCAAGTGGGCAACCTCTGAAAAGAAAGAATTCAACTATGCAATACACTGTCAAAACAATAGTGGGCCATGTCAGGCTCCAGGGTTGGAAAGAGCGACTGTGGCTTCCAAAATGTGTTCTGCAGCTCTGCTGTTGCTATAGAGTTGGAACAAGAGAGTCTGAGGGAAAAAAAACCTGGGCTTTGAATGGAAGGCAGAGAGGGAATGCGCTTATGAAAACTCAAGAAGGGGAAATGTAAAATGCTAAATTGAGAACTTGTGATTGTTTACATAAAGATTGGGGATAGGTCCGGTTTTGTCACTCAATAGCTGCCCTGCTTGTTCTATGAACTAAATTCTTTAAAGATAAAAATCAACTACTGTATTTCATATGGGTAATGCAATCAATGTCGATGTCAGCAGCTACTTTCAGTGAAAAGATTTATGCACTGGCAAAAGAATGTCCAGGTTTTTGGTACATTCCTGCTCCTACTCTATATTAGAAGACCATTTGGTTGAGAAGAATGGCTTTTTGTGCATTTCCTATGCGGCTGAGAGCATGGCAATTGATTTTTTTTTCTAGATGTCTCCGATAACTGTACAAACAGAAGCACACACTATGTGGTAGTTTAATGAATTAGCTGGTAAATACAGATGAGTTAGAGACTCCGATGTGAACTGTTTGCAGTTGTGCTAATAGAATCATCTTCCTGCTCATGGTCAGAGCAGAACACTTCAGAAATGGTTCATTTTTAAATTTTGTATCATTAGTTTAATTACCTGCCTGATCGAAAGCCAGAAGTCTAGAAATGAGCTTTGGGCTTTGGATCAGTCCCTAAGAGGATTTAACAACACACATTTCGACATCATAATAATTGTGTGTGATACTATAAAGCAAAAGCACATTATTTTTGAAGCCATGATTGTCGTGAAATTTTTACATGTACTATGGATATATCAGGAAATTCACTCATAAGAAGGATGAACAGCTTTCCCAGGGGCTCTGCCTGCAATGTGACAAATGAATGTCTCAATTCTTGTTCTATTAGACAAATTATACATTTGTATTTTGAAATTGTGTATCTTATTTAAGAAAAACTGAGATGAGGTAAGATAGAGAGTTTAAGGAATGGGAAAATGTACGATACCATGTGTCATTAAGTGTCCAGTTTTTCTATGCTACTTGAGTAAAAATGTCACTGTAAAATAGTAGATATAAATGCATACAGCAGAGATGCTCTCCTTGCCTTCTAGAGTGTGGTCACTAGTAAGGCCAAAAGGTAATACAGTTTGACTCACCAGAATTGAGAATGTGAGCATAATTTAACAGCCAAAGAACACCTTATGTATTCATTTACTATAATCTGTGCATTTGAGGAATATTACTGTTCCTTAAATAAACACACCCCCCCCTCAAAACCCACTAAACAGCAAACATGAAAATAGGAATAATAAGAGAAGATAGACTATATTCTCCTCTGTTACACTTATGTGGATCTGGAGTAATTCTATTGACATAAGTGGAGTTACAGTTGTCAGGTACATAACGTTGTCAAGTAATGTGACAGTGACTGAAAGGAAGGATGACCCATTGGTTAGGACACTAGTAGAGGAGTTGGGAGACCCAGTTTCAATTCCCTGTTCTCCCATAGACTTCCGGAGTGACTCTGGGCAAGTCACTTAGACTATCTGTGGCTCAGTTTCCCATCTGTAAAATGGGGATAATAAAACTTCCCTACCTCACAGGGGTGTTAATTAGGATATTTTAAATTGTGAGATGCCCAGATACTATGGTGATGGGGCTAATAAAAGTACCTAAGATAGACTTAGAGAAGACTTTGGCCTGATGTGAGTGGTCTTTGAGAAAGGTGTGGATTAGATGCTGACACTAAATGACCAGAATGTAATACGATCTGGTTAAGAACTGTAAACAGGGAATGTTTATTTTTAAAACGTGAGAATAAAAGGGAGTGTCTCTCTCAGTATTGTGAGACATAGAACAGTTATATACTCTTAAATCCTTGAGGATGAATCCATGCAAGGGAGGTATTTGTCATTTATGCATTACAGGGATTCCTTATCATATACGAACAGCTCTGTACACTCCAGTAAGCAGCCTGCTGGCACAACATGTGAAAAACAACAACAATCTGTTACTTCAAAGGCAATTCACTTATAATGGTGAAGAGGAAACAAGTTCCAAATGTTATGGCCAAACTTTGCTTTTAATGATTGAAGGGCTTCAGTTACACATGAGAGTTCTCTCTCATACCTTAAAGACAGGACACACAGATAGGGTCCTGCCTCATAATGGAAACCTTGGTGGAGCTAGGGGAGAGTTCTTGTAATTGGCCGGAGTGGTTACTTATTTCAGGAGTAATCACTGTGTGACTCCAGATTAAAGTGGCCATGCACAATTTGAACAGTAATTATATTCTCTAGTAAACAAATGATCTCAGTTAAACTAGCTCTCCTGCATTCTGATCGATTTAAGAGTGACATGGGCTTTCTACATACTTCTGTGAACACGCTGGACACAGTGCAGGGTCTTGCCTTCAAAGGAAGATGAGAGCGCTCACCACTCTGGCAAGAGGCATCCATCATCTTAAAGGACCAGGCTCATGAATTACCAACATTTATAAAGCTCATACCTTAATCAAAAAGAAAGCAATACTACTACATAAGACTTACCTATTCATATATGTAATTGAGCAAGTAATGATGCCTTTAGATCCTTAAAGAATCTACCTTTTAAAGATCAATTTATCCCTAATCTCATCGTCCAATTTTACTCAGTAGAAACAGAATTAAATAAAGACCGGAAAGAAAATCCTTGATATTATTAATAGTATTTTATCTCTTTGGTAAAGAAATAAAAATGGAGTAATTGAGTTCCCCACTGAACCCTCCGAGGACTAATATTTGTAAATCAAAGGTCATTTTAGCCTCTAGGATTTTAATCCTGTTTCACCTTCTCCTCCATATAGGGTGACTTCTAAAGCAGGGGAGATTCAGAGTGAATTTTCTGCATAATGAAATAACTGACAATGTTAAATTTGACCATTCTTAATGTGTACTTTTGTTCAGATATCCTTATCTGAGGGAGGTCAGAGTTTTCTCAGTGACAACAAAACCTACAGGGACATTTTGTTACTTATTTTTATGATTAGGTACTAGGTTATGTTATAGCCACCAATCTTACGCTAATAGGCTATTCCCTGCTATATATATTTAGGGCCATGAAAGACTGAGGCCATGTTTTCACGGTTGGTGTTTATGTACATCATGCTAATATTCAAAACTTAAAATTGTTCTTTCAAAAGAAAGTTAATTGAATGGTTTGTTCAAAGAGAAGTTTAAAATAGAGATTATTCATAGGGACTGTCTTTTAGTTATGTCTTTGTATAGTATCTGGTGCAGGGGACCCCAGTTCATAACTAGGGCTCCTGGCGTGTTGGTAATACAAATAAAAATAACTATTAACAATTACAACAATAATGGTTAGACCACTGGAGAGAGATGCTCATTATGGTCACCATTTGGCAGGTTAGTAATGCCACTGTGTGAAGTATAAAAGAGATTGAGATGAAAAAATTAGCAAGGATGTATGTGGAGAACCTTCAAAATGACTGGGAGTCTTTTCCCATTTACTGGGTAAAATGGTGGGCAGGCACAGAAACCCAGTCCCAAGGGTATTCAAGGCAACTGAAACTCATAGCAGAAAGCAAAATCCCACCCAAGGAAGTTAAAAATGGAGCAGGAGAATGTACTGTGACTGATTCAGTCTCACTGCAGTGAAGTTCTGTTCTGCCTTCCAAGTGAGTGTTTGTCTGTACATTCCACCCAAACCCAGGCCATGCTTACACTAGGGAGTCTTACAAAATACCCGGAGCTGTACTGCAGATTTAACTAACATGATGGCGAAAATAGGTCCTGTCTCGGGAGCCTCGTCTGTACTTGTGTTCCCATTGGAGCTACGATAAAGAAATGCAGAATTCCTGTTAAGTAACAACTGTTATCAAATTCTAAGTTCCCAGGATGTAATCAGATGTGGGGCTATAAAACTTTAGTGGCAAGAGCTTGGGATTCCCTATTTAATAGTTATGCAGTTTTTTCCAAAACAAGTGGCAATGAAAACTAACACCATATATGCAGCAGAGTCAGGACTTGCTCTCAGTGGAGCAAAGGGATCAGGCAACCTGGCACTCTACACAGAGAATAAATTTCCTACTCTGAGTTCATAAGTACAAATGAATGTTCTGTCATTGGTACATCTGTTATAGATTCTTTGTCTTTTTTAATAGCGCCATTTTGAAGCTCATCAAGAAGAAGGGATGGTGATCTCGCACATGGCTGTTGCAGGAGTGGGAATCTGGATTGCCTTCACATCTGGATCTACACTCCGCCTATTCCACACTGAGACACTGAAACACCTCCAGGACATTAACATTGCCACTCCAGTTCACAATATGTTGTCAGGTAACTGCATTCTACACTCACGTTTTTGTTTTGGCTGAGTCACTCCCCTGTTATTCTGCTATAGTATCTCATAGATGGGGGCCTGAACTAGAACCCTATTTTCATACTTTTAACTGTATCTAGATATCAGCTGTGCAGCTTGAATCTATCTCTCTTGAATAGTTGGGTAGTCTGTATATCAGATCGTGAGATACTATGAGAGTTAACCGAAAGACAATCTATTAAGAAACTAAAGAGCAGGATTCATATATTTCAGTTCACTGTCTGCTCTTCAGAGCAGGGTATGCAATTAATTCCCTGCATATCTACCATCCCCATTACAAGACAGAGAGAAAATAATAAATCGCATATAGGAGGCCAGTTGGGGGCTCCAATTTTGTCCTGTTTTGTAGCACTGTTACAAGAATAGATTAACAAAATTTGTTGGGAAGAGCCTATCCAGCTTTTGTAAAGGGAAATCATGCCTCACCAATCTATTAGAATTCTTTGAGTGGAACAACAAACATATGGACAAGATTCAGAGTAGCAGCTATGTTTGTCTGTGTCAGCAAAAAGAACAGTGGATATAGTGTACTTGGACTTTCAGAAAGCCTTTGACAATGTCCCTCATCAAAGGCTCTTAAGCAAAGTAAACGGTCATAGGATAAGAGGGAAGATCCTCTGATGGATCAGTAACTGGTTAAAAGACAGGAAACAAAGGGTAGGAATAAAAGGTCAGTTTCCAGAATGGAGAGAAGTAAGTAGTGGTGTCCCCCAGGGTCTGTACTGGGACCAGTCCTGTTCATCATATTCATAAATGATCTGAGGAAAAGGGGTAAGCAGTCAGGTGGCAAAATTTGCAGACGATACAAAACTACTGAAGATAGTGAACCCCAAAGCAGACTGCAGAGAGTTACAAAGGGATCTCACAAAACAGTGTGATTGGGCAACAAAATGGCAGATGAAATTCAATGTTGATAAATGCAAAGTAATTCACATTGGAAAACATAATCCCAAATATACATAAAAATGATGGGGTCTAAATAAGTTATTGCCACTCAAGAAAGAAACCGTGGAGTCATTGTGTATAGTTGTCTGAAAATATCTATTCAGTGTGCAGCAGCAGTCAAAATAAAGCTAGCAGAATGTTAGGAACCATTAAGAAAGGGATAGATAATAAGACAAAAAATATCATAATGCCACTATATGAATCCATGGTACACCCATACCTTGAATAATGCATGCAGTTTTGTTACCCCATCTCAAAAAAGATATATTAGAATCCAGGGTGCTGAGAGCCATTGAAACAAACTGTAAACCCTGTCTGTGATGGAAACCACTTCAAGCCAGGGGATGCTGCTGCATCCCCAGCACCCCTAGCTCCACCTATGATTTGAATTGGAAAAGGTACAGAGAAGGACAACAAAAATGATTAGCAGTATGGAGTATCTTCCATATGAGGAGATATTAAAAAGACTGGGTCTTTTCAGCTTGGACAAGAGACAACTAAGCCCAGGCTACACTAGGAGGGGGGGGTCGATCTACGATACGCAACTTCAGCTACGTGAGTACCGTAGCTGAAGTCGGCGTATCGTTGATCGACTTACCTGGCCGTGAGGATGGCGGCGAGTCGATCGCTGCCGCTCCCACGTCGACTCCACTTCCGCCTTTCACGGAGGTGGATTTCCGGAGTCGACGAGGAGCGCTTTCGGGGATCGATTAATCGCGTCTAAACAAGACGCGAAAAATTGATCCCCGATAGATTGATTGCCACCCGCCGATCCGGCGGGTAGTGAAGACAAGCCCTAAGAGAGGATATGCAGCAGTGCAAGTACGGCGGTACGATACGCCGTACCAGCAAGATATTTATAGCCGGTACAGTGTATCAGAAAGACACAGGAGGAGCTGGTGGTCCCACCAGGCTAGCCCAGCCCCAAGTCTGCTCAAATATACCAGGAACAGAGCCAGCCCTCACTTGCCCCGGGATTTGGGGGACTACAATGGTGAGTGGCTTGCAGACAACTGTGACCCACCACACAGGGTTCTTGTGCTGAGTTTGACTGCACCTGAGAATCAGGATTAATTTCCTTGTTAGAACTGAATAGCTGATAGCACAATACATTATACTGTTACATATGTCACTGTACATTCAATCTTTTCCTACAATAGGATATAAATAATAAAATCAATGCTGAAATAGCCCACCTGATAAACTCTCAAAATAGAATAGCCCTTGCCCATATTTCAAAAGAGTACATTAAAAGTATATGTATACACATGCACAAGTTACACACAGGCACCCTAATTTGTGTGTGTTCATTGCACTATACCTGGGCCTCGAGTGACTGAAAGCAACAATGCATTTTTGCATGCATCTCTTTCCAAATTTGGGCAATTAGTTAGAAATTACTTTTCCTAATACTTCCTGGTTATAACTTGATGGTGTCCTACTGCACACCATGAAATGCAAAAGCAGAACTGCACACAGAACATTTACTCTTCATTTAACAGGTTGCTAGAATTACAGCTAATCCTTAATCATAATTTCATTAAAGGTAGCTATTCTCTTTTCTTGCAATGACATCTTGGCATCTAATCCTATTCCAAAAATAATTATTTGTAATGAAAAGATTGTTTTTTCGCTGTAACAATTAAAGTGGCAACCCAGTTTAGTTTTTTGAAACACATATGTAATTGTTTTACTACAGAAAATAAAAGGTTGAAGACCTTACTCCAAATGTTCTTTTCTTTGTGTAGGTTTCTTTCTGTTACCCTATGGAATTAAGTTAATGTGTTAAACCATGTGCTCACATTCACAGCTACACAGCTACCAACAGTAAAGTTTGTAGATGATAGCAAAATAATAGTTTTAAAGCACAGATTGCATGAGTTAGGAATAAGAAATGTGACTCTGCACTGACTATAGAAATGCTTCGAAGGGTCTAGGATTCCTGAAAAGAAAGAGGGGAACTGGTTTTGGAAGCAGGGTTGGCAATTTAACAGGGAAAAACTAGTTTAGGACAGGGCACTGGTAAATAAACTGGGAAAAATAAAATAATTACTAGAATATACTAGTGAAAATTACTGGGAAATATTTAGCAGTTTGATAATAGTTTTTCAGTGTATATATAATATTTAAATAATATTGAAAACTGAAATCTGAGTCATGATGTGTGAAAGTTCCTTGAGAAAATACTGAACTAAAATATATAGACATTCCGATGTTCAGTATTATATTACATATATTAATATTATGCCTACTGTGGTTTTACTTTTTATTTGTACAACCTTTAATTAATCTCCAAATCTCCTGCCTTATGTAACCACAATTTGAATATGTAACTACAGTGAAGTGTAATGTGGTGTGCACTAATGAAACAGTTTTTAAAAGAGAAAATGCCTTCAACTGAAATTTGTAGTTTTTCCCATGGCAGTAAAAAACATGATTTTATCTGATAAAAAACACCTCTGGTATGCATGCCATCCCTTTTTGGAAAGTAAGCAGAAGGAGGTTTTGACCCAAGGGATTGGTCAACACTTAGAAGGAACAAGGGGAGTCTTTTGCTGGGAACGTGGAAGGAAGCAAAGGGGAGACACTTACACTTAGGAAAGACAGTGGGAGCCTCGGGAGTGCCAGGAAAGGGAAAAGCAATGGGAAGGAGGGAAACAATTAGAACAGGGTTGCCAACTTTCTAATTGCACAAAACCGAACACGCTAGTCCCATCCCTATCCCGAGGCCCCGCCCCCTGCCCTGCCCCTTCCTGAGGCCCCGCCCCTGCTCACTACATTCCCTCTCCCTCAGTGGCTCACTCTCCCCCACCCTCACTCACTGTCAGTGGACTGGGGCAAGGGGTATTGGAGGGGGGAAGGGCTCTAACGGGGATGCGGGCTATGGGGTGGGGACAGAAATGAGGGGTTCAGGGTGCAGGAGGGGCCTCCAGGCTGGGGAGTTGGGGTGTAGGAGGGGGCGAGGGCTCCGGCTGGGGGTGCAGGTTCTGGGGTGGGGCCAGAGATGAGGGGTTTGGGATGCAGGAGGAGGCTCCAGGCTGGGGGTTGGGGCCAAGGGATTCGGAGTGTGGGAGGGGCTGTGGGTTGAGGTGTAGGAAGGGGTACAAGCTCTGGGATGAGGGTGGGCTCTGGGGTAGGGCCAAGGATGAGGAGTTCAGGGTGTGGGAGGGGGCTGTGGGCCAGGGCAGGAGGTTGGGATGCAGGGTGGGGGTGAGAGCTCTGGCTGGGGGTGCAGGCTGTGGGGTGGGCCTGGGGATGAGGAGTTTGGGGTGTGGGAGGGAGCTCCAGGTTTGGGGGGACTCAGGGCTGGGGCAGGGGGGTAGGGCTTGGGGTTGGGGTACGGGCTTACCCCGGCGGTTCCCAGTCAGCGGTGCAGTGGGGCTAAGGCAGGCTCCCTGCCTGTCCTGGCACTGCGCTGCACCCAGGAAGCGGCCAGCAGGTCTGGCTCCTAGGCCAGGAGGCTCCATGCACTGTTCTTGCCCACAGGCACCACTTCCCCCCCCAACTCCCATTGACCGCAGTTCCCGGCCAATGGGATTGCGGAGCCGGTGCTTGGGGCGGGGATAGCACGCGGAGCCCCATGCTCCCTCCCCCCCTCCCCAAGCCCGGACCTGCTGGCGACTTCCGGGGCATAGTGCGGTGCCAGGACAGGTAGGGACTAGCCTGCCTTAGCACCGCAGCAGTGCCAACTGGACTTTTAAAGGCCCGGTCGACAGTGCAGACTGCAGCCTCCAGGGTCTCTTTTTGACCAGGCTTTCCAGTCAAACCCTAACTTAGAAAGGATTGTTCAGGAGAGGTTGGACATGAACTGGCCCTAAGGAGGAGGGAGAAAATGGCAGAGCTGACTATGATGGAAGGGGAAGCTTCTATCGGGAGATTGATATCTCCTCAATTATTCACATTCTCGCCTGCTTGGGGCGGCAGGCGAGAATGGGGAGGCAGTCCGAGTCCTGCGGCGGCAATTCGGTGGCAGGTCTGCTCTTCCTGCCGTCGAATTGCTGCCACGGGACTCGGACTGCCGCCCCATTCCCGCCTGCCGCGGCGGCAATGGGGCGGCAGGTCTGCCGCTCTCCCCTTGCCGTCGCGCACTGGGATTGCCTGCGTCGGGGGCGGGGCTCCCCCCGACGCAGGCAGACGTAGCGGGGCCCCGCCCCCGACTCAAGCAGACATAGCGGGGCCCCGCCCCCGATGCAGATAGGCGTCGGGGGCGGGGCCCCGCTACGTTTGCCTTCATCGGGGTCAGGGCCGCCACCCCTGCTTGGGACGGCAAAATTGTGAGAGCTGCCCCTGCATTTCATTAAGTGTTTGGAAACAATTATTGGCCAAAGCAGAATACTAGAATTTAGCCTGCAATCTGTCTGCATGCCTCTCTGCAGTAGAATTTAGGCTTATGCCTGTTATTCATTTATTTCCAGTCAGTCTCCTTGTCAAAGTTCTCCAAGTCCACAGTGTTTCAATGGTATTAAAAGATAGGGTTTCATTTTTCTTTCCAAATCTCCCTATTTGTATGTAAGGATGATATTCAGATCACTTGCACCCATGTGCCCCAAGTGCCGCTTAGCCCAGTACCGGGGAAGGGGATGGAGGGAGCCAGTGTGCTGCTTTGATTTGAATAATGATCAGTTTTTGGCACTGAAAGTATTTTTTTCCTTAAACAGAATAGTGTATAAAATTTTAGATGTAAAAAATAAATCACTTTCTTACCGACTTACCATCTCACCCTACCTACTATATATTGCATTAGCTTCAAAATAAAGCTCCACTGTAAATGATGTCATTAATATCTCTTCATTTTTACAGTGCTCTATTAAGAGTCTATTCTAAATTGTATGTAACTCCCACACTGAAGACTGGTTACTGAATTTTCTTCTTGCTCTGTGTTTAAATGGGCCATTCCATTTAATTTGTCCTATTTGTGCAAAAGGATGAGGATCAGCACAAACAGAAGATTAACACTAAGTTAATATTTCCTACAGTGGTGCAAATAAAGTGTTGAATTCCATGTTGAAAATGTTTGTTCTCTATGAGTGTAATGAAAAAAGTCATCTTGAAAATATTTAGTTTAAGCTGTCATTGCCATGGTAATAAAATAGCTGATGTAATTGATGTAATTGACCAACATTTTCCTGTAAAAGAGTTTTGGCTATTTTTAATATCCTCTGGTGTAATTCTCAAAACTTTAGGGGATTTTTTTTCTTTCAAAAACCTCTGCTGTGACCCAAAGGGTTTTTTAAGAGTGGAAATTGTGCAGGAAAAATGCTACAATAGCATCCATTTGAAACATGAAATGCATTCCAGTTATTCAGTAGCAGTTCTTGGATCTATGAGCATGATCCCACAACATTGTAACCAAAAAGGTTAAAAGAGAGAGAAGTAGGTGGTTTGCATAATAAATGTGCTCAGAGTCTTTTACAATTAAAAACAAAAACAGCCAAAGACCACGTCAGCCTGTGTGTAATACACTGGGAGCTAAAAAGGAGTGAAGTGAAATGTCTGCATGTTTAGAAGTCTTGTATTGTAACGTGTTGTTGCTGAGAAATGCTTAGGGGTGTGTGGGCATTTGATTCATGCTGTCCATCCAGGGCAAGGATGTGTGCTGCGAGGGAATGTTTGTATTTTAAATGGAACAACCCAGTTAATTGTATGCAGTTTGACAGAGGCTCATTAACATGCAAAAAGAAGAGTGAGTAAAAGCTCACGGTTTATTGAACTCGGGGATGAGAAGAATAGGGGGAAGTAGTTAGTCTAAAAATCCTCCTAATGTGCCTATGGAAAAGAATGTTTGCTACAGGAAGAATAGACCCAATGTCATGACAAGTCTATCAAGAATCTGGACTCCTTGGATCAGATTCTCAGCACATGATACATTTACTGTAGAACCAGTGTGAGTGAGAGGAAAATTATAATCCTTTTGTCTGTCTCCTACTGCTCCATGAGGGAAAGGTCACTCTGAATTATATGGCTCTGCTGAAGTAACACAACACAAAGTAATTTAGCATTAGGTTTTCACAATTTTATTGCCGTGTGAACACAGCTTTGAATGTCGTGGCCTGCCTTCCCTGCCACAAAGAATGTTCCTGTTCTACCTTGGGAAAGGTAACATTGCAACCTACTGCAGAGTGCAGGGTAAGACAAGAGTGAAACGTAGAGGAAATGGCAGAGGAAAGGACTGTCTTCCTAATAACTGCAAGCTGGCAGAGTTGAATAATAAAAAAGCAGACATAGCCCATAACAAACATGAACTAATGATAGTGTTGTGTTTTTCTCCATCTGATACATTGACAGGGAGGCATCTGATGGCTTCTGGTTGGGGAGGTGATGCCAGGGGAGAGGAGATCTGTAGTGGAAGGCAGTTACTCCCATGATCTTGGGAGCTCCTGAATACTGCCATTTATGGGCTGGATGTTGGTTGTATTCTGGCCCTTTAGACTACTTATGTGACTCAAAAGGAACAGCAGTCGACCAGCTGAGAGTTCCTCTGGTGCAGGAGAGTTCTCAGTTGGTGTCGAATGAGCACCACCACGCTTCAGCTCCAGAGGGGAAGTGGCCCGAGCATGCTCCAATCTATCTATGTTCAGTGGGTGCACTGTTGGTTAAACATGTAGTCAGCTGACTTAAATTAGAGCAGCTCCTAGATTACTCTGATTTATCCGGGGGGCTCAGTACAGCACAGACTCGCCCTGGGAATCAGGGAACTATAAATGGCCTCCTGATAGATCCCTTTCTCTGCTGCTGGGCCTATGTTTTTAATGCAATGGAACATATGGGAGTGGATTAGGTTGCAGGAGATGAAACGGTGAGGGATCTAATGGGGGTCCTGGTGTGGGGAAAAGATGAAGCTGGGAGAACGGTCAGTTTCTAGAATACTGGAAAGTTTAAAAATAGCAATTTTTTAATCGCAAGATACCAGCAAACACAGGGGGTTGGAACCCAGGATCTTCAGTTCAGTACACCCCACTACCACTATAGCCAAATGAGCAACCCCTTTAGCTGGCAACAGAAGTGGTCTAGTAACTTTTGTAGAAAAGACACTAGGGGTGACACGAGCATACACCTCTTGCCAATATGTTATATTTGTTGCCTTTGAGGGCAAACTTGTGCCCAGTATATTTGGTCCACAGTTCAAATAGGCAACTTTGCAACAACCCTTGTCACAATTCATGTAGTCTACTTAAGGCATGTATACTATGCTTCCTTGTTCACAAGGTGTTTTTAAAGTATTACTAATAGTCATACTATACACACGCCACATTTTTATTAACTAGCTTGTTTTTTTTTTCATGATCACACATTTTATTTTTCAGTAAAGAACACTGATATTTAAATATCCTCAAACCAGTTTCCCAGGTGTTTTTAAAATTTGTAATACGGTCTGTCCTTTGAGAGGGATTCCGCTGACCCTGAACTATCTGATTTCTTTGTGCTTATGGATGATGACAGGTTACCTATTTAACAAAGGGGTAGTTTCCGTCCTTTATCCTCTAACATTACGAGTGTGTTTCCTGGAAACTGATGAGAGAGAGTGACAAAGAAAAAACATTTTCTCATTTCCTCGCTATAGAAAATAAAGTATACTCATTTGTAGTTAATAAACCCTCACCACTGTTAAAGGAGGGTTTTTTTGTATCAAGTTGCCATCCTAAAAAAGGGTAAAAAGAGGGAGAGACATGAGGGTAATCTGATACAATAAGCAGCACTGTAGGGTTTTTAGCCAGTTTAATTTGCAGGTTGGGCCAGTTCCTGCAGCAGAATCTGTGCAGGTGCATCCTTGCATAGAACTGACTGCAGAGGGCTCTGTGTAGGGACAAAAGTTTCACTTACACATATCCAATTGCAGGACCGGGGTCAAAAGCTGATACCCGAGGAAGATAGAACCCGGAAAAAACAGAATAAATGAGCCTGCTCAATTAAGCAGGTCCATAAGTCTTTGCAGAATCAGGGTCTTACTAAGTTTACTAGTTTAACAATTCCATTAAGTATTAGTGCAATTTCATCTGAAAGATTTCATTTAAAACAGGAATAATAATATTTAGTTTTTATATTTATCACCTTCTCTCGAAGACGGTAATGGTGAATATCTTACTGTTGTTGTAGTTGTTTTTAGATAGAACACATTAAATTAATCAGGGGCCATTGCTTGTTTGCATTTGCTTCCCCCTGGGATAAAATAAATAAACTTTAAAAGTCACAAATTTGCACACCATAGCAAGATTGCAATCCTTATTTTGCAAAGAACAAATAAAACCTTTTTATGAGTGGTTTTATTTATCATCACGTGTTATTATATGTCAAAAATACGTATTCACATGCAGATGTTTCCTGCTTTCCCAAGATTTCAAAGCAAGCACTTTTCCTTTTGACCTCACTTTTAGTGGTTCATACATAAGGTTGTGTTCTATATATAGGACTCTAGGTTGCCTGCAAATCACATACTATTTTCACATATGGAAATAATAATGTTACTTCACAGGTGCAAATTGCCAGTTGGAATTCACTCCAAGGCTAAAGTGTGAAGACAGGCATTGAGATTTTCCCCCCAGTGTTGAACACCCTAAAAGGCATTGCAGATATTAGATATATGAAGATCCCATTACTGCAGTGCTTAGATAGACAAAACTACCACTGGAGTTTTGCCTGGTTCAGAAAGTAGGAATGGACCCAAAGATGTTATATATTTAGGAACTTTAGCTGGTTTGCATTACGGATGAGTTAGGCCACAAAATTCAGATTCTGCTCTTGAAAAACCCCAAATTCAGAGGTGTTTGGAACCAAGGATTTGGTTCATTTTGGTCTATTCTAAAGATATTTGCCAAATTTGGAAATCTGGAATCAGTTGTGTTGTATTTTGAGATGTTCTCAAGTTCAGAGATAACTAGAAATGATCTTGGTTTGTGTCCATCCCAAGCTAAACCTAATGAAATTGTGCAATTGTGAAAATCATAATTAGCATATAGAAGTATCTGCATAATATCTGAGTATCAAAGGCAAGTTGATATTAGAAGATGTGAGTTTGGTTTGGTGGGTACCATGTATAATACTTGCTGTTCTTTGCTTAGTAGGTTCTTTGTTTCAACAAGGAAATGTGTTGGTTTATTAATGTGTTTTATTTGCCACCACTTTCACAAATAGATCAAGGCTGTAGGCTCTGGCATCATTCTGGGATATGATGATTTTTCCTCTGATGTCTTCCATTCTCCATTTTCATCCACTGCAATCACTTTAATGCCATCTACCCTCTGACTGTTGTTGGCGTCCGTTAGTCTCGAGAGACGATGGATATGCGCCCATGGGGAACGTTTAGTTGATGGTTGTGCAGCGTCTATTGTGGCTATAGAGCCCCACACGAGAGTGGCAGTCTCGATTGCATTTGCTGCATTTGAAGGCGGTGTCAACTGTGGGTTGGAGCCGCTGCTTCCTTTTTCGTTGAACCCGCTTTTCCTCGGCAAGCTGCCGCAGCTTGTCTTCGCCAGTTTTCAGTCCAGTGGTCAGAGTGTGTCTCCATCTGCATCTGTCCTGGGCGAGCTCTTCCCAGCTGTTGATGTCGATTTGAACAGTCTTCAGGTCCCTCTTACAGACATCCTTGAAGCGAAGGTGGGGCCGTCCTGTAGCTCTGTTTCCGGAGGCAAGTTCAGCATACAACAGGTCTTTGGGGATCCGTCCATCTTCCATACGACTTAGATGGCCAAGCCATCTGAGGTGGCGTTGACGGAGGAGAGTGAACATGCTGGAGATCTTGACACGTTCCAGCACCTCGTTGTTCGTCATGCGATCACTCCAAGTGATCCCGAGTATGCGACGGAGGCAGCGCATGTGGAAGGCGTTCAGTCTCTTTTCTTGCGAAGCGTAGAGTCCAAGTTTCGCTGGCGTAGAAAAGAGTGTTTAGCACACATGCGCAGTACACAGTGACCTTTGTGTTGATGGTCAGCATGTTGTTGTTCCATACTCTCTGTGACAAACTGACCAAAATTGTGACGGCCTTGCCGATTCTACGGTTGACTGTAAGGGTAGAATTTTCAGTCTCCTTCAGGGCTGTCCCTCTGATCAGCTGTGAAGGGAGCACGCTTGCATACTCCCCTTTAGAAACCTAGCACATCTCCTCATTAATATTTCAGCTAAAAATATTAAGCTTTCACAAGACACATAATAATTTACTTGTAGACATAGAACTTAAATTGTATGCTAAGATGACTTCTTATTGTTTGCTATACCAGAGAGAGAGGGAGAAAGAGAAAAACTAATATTATGGATTTTTCATTATGCCTGATTTATATTTGTAAGTAGATTTGACTAGCGCTGCTAGATATTGCTTTATAAGACCATATTGTTTCTCTCACATGCTTTTTGATGACTGTTTTGTCTCTTTCATCCTTACACATTCTAACATGCCTTTTTCTCTCCAGTGCTTTTGCTCTCCAGTGCTCTCCAGGCTTTCAATTAATTAATCAAAATCTTCTGTCTCCTGTTTATTGTTTAATGCAGTGGTTCTCAAACTTTTTTTTCCACAGACCACTTGAAAATTGCTGAGTGTCTCGGCGGACCACTTAATGATCTTTCCAAATGTTGTTTGTACCGTTAGCTAACTATTGTAAAGCGCTTTGGATAAAAGCGCTATATAAAAAAACCTTAATAATAAACATTTTTTTTGGTTCTACAAATAAAAGCACACAACTCATATTTTAATATCAATAGTCTTACCTTTCTAATGTGATTGGATGTGCCCTCTCTCCCCGTCCACAGCAGCCATAGGGCTGAGGCTGGGAAGGAGGGCCATCTCTCCCTGGTAGCTGCAGCCCTGGAGCTGAGGAAAGTCGCCTCTTTCTCTGTCAGCTGCAGCCCTGCACATTCCAAATTCCCCCACCCCCTCTTTTCACCCACTGCCCCCTCCCACCTATCTCCTATTCCCCCCAAGCTCCACCCCACCTACTCCCCATTCCTCACCTTACATATGCATCTTCTCCAAAGTCCAGGCACCTAATTAGTGGAACCACACCTGTGCGGCTCCACTAATTAGGTGGGTGGCCCTTTATTCTCTCGTGTGCGGCCGCCCAGGTGCACACCTTGGAGGGAATTATCCGCAGACCACTTGACTGGAGATCGCGGACCACTGGTTTGAGAACCTCTGGTTTAATGAATAAATCTGAAGCCATTTTGCTCTGGCATATATTCTTACTCCAGATAGCTGAAAAATCCATACTATTACTTTACAAAAGAGATACAAATTGTAAGGACCAGCAAGGAAGGGAACACTGAAGAAATGACATCATAGAGAAAAGTTTTTACACTGTCAAATGTAAAATAATGTAATGTAATGCCATCCTGATGTAATTATTATCTTCAATCCCTTTCTATATGTAACCTAGCTTATTTATTTATTTATTTATTTTACCACGACTCCACACTGAGCAGAGGTTTTCATTGAACTGTCCACAATGAAGATCTGGTCTTTCTTCTGGAGTGGTTACAGTTAATATGGAACCTAGCAATGTGTATAAATAGTTTACATTATTCCTTTCCATGTGTGTTATTTTATATTTGTCAATGCTGAATTTCATCAGCATCATGCTGTCCATTCACCTAATGTTGTTAGGTCTCTTTGGAGTTCTCCACAATCTTCTCAAGTAATGGCCATACTAAAAAATGTCATCTCCTCTGCAGATTTTGCTGTCTCACTCTTCACCACTATTCCAGAACCTCACTGAATATATAAATCAATACTGAACCTAATATGGAGTTTTGGGGGACCCAGGCCAACACTTTAGTCCAACTCTTTGTTTCTGTCTCTTAGCCAGTTTCTAATTCAGGACATAACTTCACCTCTTGTCACAGAGCTACTTAGTTTCCATTTATGAGGGAGGTTGTTAAAGACTTTTTGAAAGTCCATGTGCATTGAATCAATCAGTTATCTTTTTTTCCCCCTCAAAGGCTATGAGGATTTTGAGCAATCCCAAAATACACCAAGCTGTTACAGAAAAGTAGAAAAATATGCAATTATGCTCATGAAATATGGACAGTGTTGAGGCTTGAACACAATGTAACACTCTAGCCTTGTGTAATTCTGCTGTGTATTGTATAGTATTGTATTTTGTGTGGCTACGAAGAATATGTAACAGTAACCTGTTTGTAAAAGTAATATATAGCTGCTTTCTTTTCACTGTAATGCAGGGTTTTATAAGAAAACACAACTTGAATTACAGCATTTCAGAAGTAATTTATTTTCATGCGGGTTATATGGCATTCAGGTAAAGTTTCAAGGCCTTGCTTCAGCAAAATATTTAAGCTTCTGCGTAAATGTTTTGCTGAATCAGAGCCTATAACAATGTCATTGAGTGCAGTTTACAGTAGGTTACCTTTACCAAATCAAAGGTTATGTCTGTTAAATAATGCAGCTCTCTCTGAATTTCGCAGGACAGCAACGTGTTTCTGTGACCAGTCTGCTGGTGTGCCATGGATTATTGTTAGTTGGAACAAATCTGGGTATTATAGTAGCGCTACCAGTGCCTCGTTTGCAAGGAATTCCAAAAGTAACGGGTGAGTAAAATTTTTCATATATTTTTGTATGATGGTGCTGAAGACTGGCTTTTCAGTACATTATTTAGTTAATAAATTAAGTAAATATGTAAAATTTTGTGTACTGTATAGACATGGTTTGAGCTTTTTTATGAGTATTTGTTGATCCTACTTAGTTTTATAGTATATCTGTAACATATTTCTATTGTCTTCTGTTGTTTTTGCTTTATTAAATCAGCATCCATGACTACTACTGTTGTAGTTCTTTTGAGGCAGAGTGGGATGGAGGTTAGCTCTTCAAGCCATGTATTATGGAGGGAAAAAACCTCTGTGTCTAAGATTGGAGCAGCCTTTTCACTGTAAAGAGAAATGTTGTTCTCCTCTACATTTTTTTGGAAATGTTATATCAGAATGCAAATTGGCATGTGGATAGGGGAGGAGAGTCAGAGGGGGTGTTTATTTCCAAATTTGGAGAGAAATGGCATACTGGATTTGGAGAGAAGGGTATTGAAATTCAGTTTTTCCTGATTGGTTATTTTTGTGACATGATCGCTCCATAACATTGAGGCCTTGAAATGTAAAATTTAACTTATTGGTTAGCGTTTGACAACTATAGCATTTGGGGACCTGCTGAAGTGGTTTGAGCATTGGCCTGGTAAACCCAGGGTTGTGAGTTCAATCCTTGAGGGGGGCCATTTAGGGATCTGGGGCAAAAAAATCTGTCAGGGGACAGTACTTGCTCCTGCTAGTGAAGGCAGGGGACTGGACTCGATGACCTTTCAAGGTCCTTCCAGTTCTATGAGATAGGCATATCACCATATATTTATTTATTTAAGACACCTTATTTTGGTAGTTATTCATTTCTGAGATAGGAACATCAGAACTCTGCCAACATTTGGAAGCCAGGCAGGTTCAATTTTTTTTAAAAGCCCATGTTTCCACTGTCTCTGTCCCATGCTTCCTTTCTGGGCATACTAGTGCCTTTTTGCAATTGCTTTCTGCCAGCATAGACCCAGAGCTGCATTATGCTGGCAAATGCAAATACATGGAGGCTATTTGGGCTGTGTTACAGCATTAAAAGCCAGCTGCATTTGGCATTGGACTTTTCCCGCCGCACCACCGAGCAGATGGTGCAGGTCCATGAGGATATTTAATGCCAGCATTGGCAGTTCCCCCAGCTGCAGGAGAACACAGTGAAGTTGTTGCAGCAGGATGAGGGCACTGACACTGAGCAGTTGGAGCTAGAGAACCAGTTTCTGCATCAGCTACATAGACTGCAGCACCATTTCTGGCCCCAACAAATCAGCGTGGAGTGATGGGAGAGGATCATTCTGCAGACCTGGGATGACCAGCAGTGGTGAGAGAACTTCAGGATGGAGAGAGTTACCTTTTATGAGAGCTGTGAAGAACTGACGCCGGAGCTAGAGTGACAGTGTACCAACATGTG
Source organism: Macrochelys suwanniensis (assembly GCA_033296515.1). Lineage (NCBI taxonomy): Eukaryota > Metazoa > Chordata > Testudines > Chelydridae > Macrochelys > Macrochelys suwanniensis. The sequence goes on from CM065777.1 coordinate 38,415,494, forward strand.
CTGCCTCACACCCATAGAGGAGCTGGTTGGCATTGCTATCTGAAAGTTGGCCATCCCATAACGTTACCTGTTTGTAACCAACCAGTTTGGCATGGTGCAATCAACTGTTGGGGCCATTCTCGTGCAGCTCTGCTATGTCATTGATAAGGTGCTGTCCACCTGCGTCACAAAGCTGGATAATGCTCAGGAGATTATTGATGGGTTTGCAGGCATGGGAGTCCCAAACTGTATTGGAGGCTGTTAATGGAACCTATGCTGAACATTGGACCCCCACCAGGGTGCAGAATTTATAACAGAATGGGGTATTTTTCTCTGCTGCTTCAAGGGCTGGTTGACCACCGTGACAGGTGAACAGACAGAAATGAAGGGTGGACTGAAAGGGTCCATGCTATGAGGATCTTTCGGAACTCCGTTCTGTTTACATTAACGGAGAAAGGACTATTTACCCCCAGGAGCACTGTGGACATTAATGGTGTGGAGATGGGTCAGGTTATTCTGGGGGATCCAGCTTACCCTCTCATACCCTGGCTAATGAAGCCGCACACAGGCTACTTGGACAGAAAGAAAGAACATTTCAGCTCTTGCCTGAGTAGTTGCAGAATGGTGGTCGAGCATCCTTTTAGCTGTTTGAAAGGCAGATGGTGCTGCGTATGGAATTGTTTGGCAGCATGAGATAAAAAGTCCCAACTATTATAGCTGGGTGCTGTGTTCTGCACAGAATTTGAGAGCGGGAAAGCCTTAGCGCTGTGTGGGAGACTGAAGTGCAGAGACTTGGTTGGAGCAGTCAGTAAAGCATCCCATAGAGATTGTTAACCTCTGGGGGAATATTGTCAGGGGTGCTTATTGTTCGTGTTTTGAGTCTCGTGCTTGTACATGTGTAGCTGGACATCCAGCTGCCAATCCATGGAGGCAGGGTTGGGATAGTCTGTGAGCAGTGTAGTAATGTTTATGGGTGGTGGAAGTGAGGCATTGTCCATATACCTTTGTAAAACTGCATGAATTATTTTAGTTTTATTTAGTGAATTGTATGTGTTACATGCAGTGATGAGTCATAATGGACCAAAATGGATTTTAAATGGTTTTTATTATGAAACAACAGTAACAAAGCCAAAAATCAAATTTTAATTGAACTGGTGGATAAATAACCAGACATTTAATCTGAAAATACATTTACCAAAATAATCTACTGACTCACCAACAAAAAGCAACCCCTTAAATAAAACAACAGTGTGAACCAAACTGAAAGTGCAATAATGCAAAGAGTTTAGAAATAACAAGGCTGGAGGTGGGGGTCTTAAAGTTACAGGTGCATATAGGGCCCCTCTGCTTCTTCATGTACACGGAGGTACTGCGGTTGAGTACCATGGCTCAAAATTGTCAAGTGCATTGGAGGGCTCAAAAGTGCTGGACTCCCAGAAGCCAGTGTTCTCGGTGAGCAGCTGTTGTGCCTGAGAGAGGAATGGTCTCTAGTACATGCTCTGTGTGGGTACAGAGGAGATGAGTTGTTTCTAGTTTCAGTAGCCAGTATTGTCCAGAGACTGAAGGATGCAGCTGGGTCCTGGTTCATGGAACTGCAGGACCTGCTGACCTAGCAGGAGCATGTTTTGTAGGCGAAGCCTCTAGCTCAGGATAGCGTCCATGAGTTGTCTCTACATCTCCCTGTCTTTTTCCATGCTGTCCCTGGTCATGGCAATGCTGCCCTTGTCTCCCACCACACTTCTCTTGGCCACTGCCACACCCTGCTGGAAGAACTCCATTTCTTTCTCCCTCAGGGTCATCACGTACTGCCTCCACCTCTCAGCCAGTGTGGTTTTCCTCTAAGAGTCTACCATAAGTTCTCCAAACATCTCCTCCCAAGTCTGCCTGTTTCACCCCCTCAGGTTGGCCAGCCTCTCAGGTAGATGGAGGCCCTGTCCCTGGCAGTCTGGCTGTTGCAAGCACCGTGGCTGTGGGAGTATGAACAAAAACCTGTGGCTTATTGTTCCTATTCCAGACAAGCCGCAATAGGATTTTTTAGTATGCATATGTGACTTCCCCTCCCTGAGACTCTCCCAGTCTTGGGGGATCCTCAGAGATGGTTAGTGGTCTGTCATACAGTGACCAGATACCCTGATATTAGAGGCTTTGTCTTATATATGCAAGTATATCCACCCCTGAAAAAAAATGTCCCAATTGTTCGTACTTGCTATGTGGTCACTCTGTCTATGTGTGAGGAAGCACTGGGTGCATTGAGATATCTGTCTGCTTTATGTGCTATTTGCCACTGTGCCTTAGCAAGTTGGGGTGTAGGATGGGTTGGAATTATGCTGCTGTTTTTGTTTTGCAGTTTTGGTTCTGTATTTGAGGCACTTCTGTGGTGTCAGAGGGATTGGGCAATAGTGGGGACCAAACCGGATAGTGATTCACTTTAGACTGTCCTGATTCATCATGTCACATTGGGGCAGGTGACACAAAGGCAGAGAATGGTCTTATTCAAAAAGGCAAAGGGAAAACCAGTGAGAGATACTCTGTGAAGTTATTCACCAGGATGATCCCCCCAGAAGTGCTGCAGGAGTGGAGGGGGCTTGCGAGCTATAACGGGGTGTACAAGCTGTTCCCTATAATGCGCAAACCAAAATTGAGCAATTCCTTGCTCTTAAGTACTGCTTTATGTCCCCTGCAGAGAAAAATAGCTAAATTCCTGCAGATTGTCAACTAGAATGCGTGTTACAGGACATTTAAACGTCAGCGGGAAACAGTACTGTTTGTACCTTTACCGGTCATGCAGTATCCATGTCTACCTCACGTAAACTATGAACACTAACCAAACTTCCTTTCTGTAACCACTGTCTCAATAAACTGTTGCTTTTTTCACAAATGAATTTTATTTGAATGTGCCACAGGAGAGGAGTGGGCTGGGGTGGATTCTGTAGCATGCTCCCAGTGCCATTTTGGGCTGGCGAATAGGATGGGAGGTGGGGTGTTTGCCAGGCAGGAAAGAGGAAGGAAGCGGAAAGAAAAATAGGCAACTGAGCAAGTGCCCTCTCTGCCATGGCCCTGAAAATGGTCGATAGTTGTGGCTTTAGCATGAGAGAGAGGCTGATTATAAAATGTTGGCTGCTCCATCCAGGCAAACATGTATGTGCGGGACAAATGGGAAGTATGGACTGATGGAAAGAGGGTGGGAGGTGGGGTCTGGATACCTGGAAGGGCTCCTAACTCGCATTCGCTACAATGGCTGCAGCCATGGGGCATCCAGAAAAGAAGGTAGAATGATACTATAGTATAATAAAATAAATAATAATAGATTATAAAGATAGGTACTTACATGGTGAAATTCCCTTCACGAGATCTGCCTCTTCAGTCCCAGCCTGGGTTTCTGGCTAGGACTCAAACTCAGCCTATGCAGGGCAGTAATGAGGGTACATTGCAGCAGGGCATGACTGCGGCTGGTTTTCCAGCTGATCTGCATCAGGGTCCTGGGTCTTAAAAAGATCCTGGTACTCAGGGGACAGCTCCTCTCTGGCATCTTCCCACTCAACCTCTAGTGGATCTTGCTGGTCATCCTCGAGGTGGGGGAGATTGCGGCTAGTGGGCTCCCCGTGGTGGTCTTGAAAGGATTGTGCTATACTTATGTAGGATCCTGTCCAGCTTATCATAAAGTGTACAGGTCATATGGTCCCTGCCAAATTGCCTCCTTCTATCCCTCGTTTCAATGACTTACTGCTGAGTGGCTTGCTCTTTATCCAGCACAGGTCAGCACCTCAGTCATGACACCTTGTGGACATCTGCTTGGCAGTGTCCGCAAAAAGATCTTTATTCTTCTGGCTGGCCACAAAAGTGGCATACACTGACACTTCTCCCCAGATAGTGATGAGATCCAGGGTCTCGACACCTCTCCAAGCAGCTGTGCAAGGCATGTTGTTGGGCTTCTGGAGTGCCATCGCAGTTGTATTGCAAGAATATTGATTCCTTCTCTGTTATTGAGTGTGAGGCGGAAATGGACATGCAAATTGGCAAATTCTGATCTCTGCGTCAGCTTTTAAAGAAGGGGGAGAGGGGATGTCCAGGGAACTTGACACTAGAGCATGGGAAGGCACACAGGTGAACCGATAGATCAGTAATTGTCGACCCACAAGGCACAGTGGAATAGCCATTGGAAGCATGGAGAAAGTGGTGTGCAGCAATTGCATCCACATGAACAATATAGACCACACTAATTCAATTTGCAGCAAACCCCAGCGTTAGTAGCAAATTTGGAGTTAGTGCGTGGTGATGGTCTGCATCATGTGTACACAACCATTTTCAAACTGAATCAGTTTGGTTTGATCTGCTTTAAAAACCTTGTGTAGACAAGCCCTTCGATGATGTGTGTAAATATGCTAACTCTGTTTCTCTTTACAGCTTACTGATCTGAGATGCATCCACCTGTGTCTATTTGGAACCCTGATTTACTATATATGCATTTGTCACAGATTCACATAATCCGTCTATTTCTGGGTATCTCAAAACATTCATTCCACGTTATGCCTCGTTCTTCCTGGGGCCAGTGATCTTGTCTGACATACAGGCACATCTTATGACCACATCCCCCCACCCAGGTGGGAGTATGTATGGCAGAATGTTGCATCTTTTCTCCACTCTGTAGAAAGAGCCACATATTTTCAAGTTATTAAAGATCTGAATTTAGCCCTAACAATTTGCTTTTGGTGCTGTCTTTTGACTGACAGTTTAAATCCTTCTTTTCTCCTCCAATGTCCCACAGCCTAAATCCTTTAAAAAAAATTAAATTGAGATTGTTCATTCACCGTTTGTCCTATGAGTGCACCACAGCAACTAGAGATCAGCACTTAAGGGCAAATCCTACCCCCTCCTCTGTGGGTGTGGAGTGCACCCCTGCACTGGAATTGATGTGTTTATACTATTCAAGAGGGGAGGAGTAGGATTAACTGAAAACCTTTCATTTTGTTGTGGAGTCTTGGAGAAAGCATGTAATGTTAAGGTAGTGAAATGCCAGTTAAAACAAGTCAGCTGAGGATTTCTTTACTCGTGCTGTTGTGAAAACAGAGTACAAAAGTATGAACTAAATGTCAACTTACTCTGCATGTCCTGCTTTTAGCAGATTTCTGTTCCAGCCCTAATGCATAATCAATGTACTGTAGATTTTTTTGTAAATTATTCCATGTTTCAGTTCAGTAACTATGTGAAGAAACTGTTACATGCTGTGTTTCTTTTGACAGGGTTATGCAAGGCTAACTGAAATGATTTGTTGTGAGAATGAACTAGTTGTGGTGTAAAACAGTGATCTAAAATGAGTGAGATTAATATTCCGTAACCTTTTCTTTTTCCTTTGGTTTCAGGAAGGGGAATGGTATCCTATCATGCACATAATGGCCCAGTCAAATTCCTTGTAATGGTTACAGCTGTAAACAAGAAAAACAAAAGCAAATCCAGAAACAGTCTGCCTCCTAACTCTGAATCTAAAGAAGATGACCAAAAAAATGTCCTGCACAATGACAGACCAAGCTCTTCCCTAAGTAACACTCATGACACTGCAGTGTGGCTAGGTGATTCAGTAGGATCCATTGCACAAAGAAGTGACATGTCTTCATCTTCTGGGTCCCTAACATTGTCTCATGGATCAAATTCCCTAGAACGTAGGCCGGAGGACAGCACCATTTATGAGCTCTTGAAGGATCAAAACATCTCACTTAAAAATAAAAGACAGCGATCCAGGAAAATGAAAGCAAGTTCAGTATTAGTCATCTCTGGAGGACAAGGACATAAAAGGGTGAACAAGAAGTCCAAGCAGCAGCGACAGGATGAACTGGTATCTTCTGTGATGGTTTGGCAGATTCCACTATTAAACATCTAAGTGACTAAAACCATGTTAAATGGTCACTTTTTACAAAGTCATTTGATTTCATTCCTAAACTCTACATTTGTTACGATGCTTTGTCTTTTAAAGGGATTTCTGATGTAATCTTACTACAGTGAATGCCAAGGACCAAACCCTGCCGCCATTACTCATTTGAGCAGTCCTGTTGAAGTCAATTGGATTGATCTCCTGGGTAAGGGCTGCAAGATTAGAACATCCTACCATGTTACGATATTAAAAATATTTAGCTGCTGCTGAGGGCTCTGCTACTTAAAATATTGGGACTATATCAGACCCTTCTAAATGGTTTTAGAATCTCCACTTTATTTATATTCAACTTTATATCTGTCATTATTACGATTTGTAGCACTTAGGAGAAGCAGGGAAGATATACCATTTCACATGCTGTTTTTTGCTTTCTTAAGTCAGCACTGTTTTCAAAAATTATTCTTGCAGTACATTTTAACAAAGTAGCAAATATTTTGAGCAATAAATATGCTAATAAAGGGTAACAGGTTAATTCAGTAATCACTATATAATATAATTCCACAAGAAAGTGGGTTCGACCAAAACTGACTTAACAGTCAGATAGGCTAATTGTTTTGTATCTTTCAAAGCAAAAAATACATTGTTAATACATTGTTAATTTCTAATGCTCAAAATTATTAAAAAAGAATGTTGGAGGGAAAAAAGGTGTGTTAACAGCATTGGAAGATGTGATATCTATCTATGTTGTTTACCTTTACTCTTTAGTGGAGGCCCTTGCACATGATGATTTGGGACAAAGAAAATACAATACAGGTTGAAGATATAAAATAGATGTGCATTCTGGTTAACTTCTTGGTGCCCGTGCTGGCTGTGCATTCTGTTTCTGGCAATGGGGTGGTACTTCTAGCATCAAGGGTATGTAGAAAATCTGTGTGCCATTTTTAACAATACATAAATTTGCGTTCTGTGATGGCAGTGAAGCAATTAAAACTTGAAGAGGTATGTGGTTACACAGTGAATAATGCAGGGAATTAATACCGAGCATAAGACCATCTGAATATATCAATATCTACAGGAAGTGCACATACTAATGCAGGCATTCATCTGAAATCAATTAATGTGCACTTTAGGCATGACTACAGGCTAAAATCCACTACGCAATGTTGGTACATAGACGTGTGCTTTAGTGCTCATCTGCAAGCAGCAGGGGCGTGGCCGTCTCTCAGCAGTAGTCACCCCTGCCAGAATTTCAGATGAATAGCTTCTTTTCCTAAAATGAATACCATACTATAAAGACAGAGCCAGATTCTCTGCTGCACCCAGTCTTTGTTGATGGTCACAGGGCAGGGAGGGTTCAAATGGATTAGGTGGGGGCTTCTCTAAACTACATCAGTTCGTAACTAACCCCAAGGGACTGTCCACCAGCTGAGAATATCTGGATCTTTGGCCACCTTCCCGTCCACCCTTCGGGCATATCCTGTCTCACCCCCTTCCATGTTCAGGGCCAGCGTGGAAGAGAACTATTCTGGGGGAATTCTCAATTGGAAAGATCCAGGCATTTTCCAGCCAGTTTATGCCACTCCGGTAGTGCTAAGGGGCCAAACTGCAAGAACCTGGCCATATATTCTCATTTAACAAGTAGAATTGTATGTTGCCTCTTTAAGTTAGAGTGCTGTGGAAATTTTATTAGAATGTAGGGTGCTATAGGTCAAATTACTCTATGGGAGGGAGTAGCCACCTCTTTGGGTGTGACAATGAAACGAAGCCTCCAATTCAGAAAAGGACTGTACTGAAGCATGTTTGTCTGGAATATGGATGCTTTCCTGACCTGGGGTCTAACTAGGGGATAGCCTGAGTACTAGAAAACATAAAAGAGGCCATGTAAATCTATGCCTATCAAGCTTCGTTTGGATGTAGTAAACTCTACAGTGCATGACCATCAACAGAATATAAGAGCATAAAATATGAGCAAAACATTTCGAAAAGCAGAATAAATGCCAAATGTTTGCATTGGCTAGAATCAAGTAAACAACATAAGGTTTTGATTACCTAAATAAAGTGCATATACTTCGGGACTATTTTTATTCCAGCTTGGAAAAAAGGGTTTCCACATATTTCAAATGACTTCCGTCACCTCTGATATAAACTGCTTAATCTCACCAAACAGTAAGATCTGTGTGGGCAGACCCTTGTGCCAGTGCCACTGACTTCAGTGCAATTCCCCACAAGCATAATGATCCACCTGTGCAGATCTGACTGCAGGGTCAGGGCCTAAATTCTTATTCTATGCCCATCGCCGAGGTATCTGATTGTTTCAGTTGGGTGTTGTCCCTTGCTTACTTTATTAAAGTCTTAAATTGTGATTAAAATTTAACTTCAGGATTATAAAACAAATGTTGACAGGCTTTTATTCATAAACTATATGTAACCCTTGTCCTTCTGCTTCTCCGCAAAGAGAAGAAACCAGTTTTGAGTATGCCTCGTACCCATGTTTGGAATTCCATTGCCAAGCATGTATGGCATGAAGGATTGCACCCACTGTTACACAGCTCTTTATTATTGGTAACAGTGGGCTGAGTCCACAAGCCCCCGCCACGTTGAACTGGAATTCCATGCATGGAAAATTTGCAGGATCCGCTACTACAACTATACAACTATATATTTTAACATTTTAGGAGACAACCGCCTTATATTCTACCCAAAATATACTTTTCTTTTGTTTATAAACAGTAGAAACACAGCACAGTCATGGTCCTATGAAAGTCAGTGGGAGTTTTGCTACTGACTTCAGTAGTAACAGGACTGGGCCCATGATTTATATTTCTTTAATTATAACTTTTTGCAACTAAGCACTATATAAGTATTACTAGGCTATGAGGCAAACAGAAGCTTTACAGCATGTTATAAAACTATACATCAAAGTTCTAGCCAGTAACCAAACTCAATGTCCAATGTTTGCTTTGTAATATATTGCCAACTTGTATTACATTAACACCAAATGCAAGCCAAAGGTACTTTTACAGTTGATAAGAAAACTTAATAGATACATTTGACTGCGTTACTAGGTAGATCATATTTGGCTTCTAATGTCACTTTAAGATGTGGAAAAAACTTAAGAGGAAAGGAGAAATAGTGTAACCACTACAATACATTACATGTTATGTTTTTAACAAATAATATTGGTTATAATGTGAGCCATAACTGTGTATTTATGTCCAAAGTAAACTCAGCAAAATGTTTAATTAAAAAAAAACTGTGAATAAAAAAAATTAAACTTCAAAAATATATTTCTTTGTTAATCATTTTACCAATGGAAAACCTGAGGGCTACAATTTGTGGTGTACAGAAATATACATCAATGTGCATTCTTTTCAAATGGATATATAGAGGGGAAAGTAGAACATATACCTAAGAGACCAAAGAGATATATTTTTGAATTTATTCCAGCTCTAGAGATCTAGTCACCACCAAATACATTTTCTCTGGGTGCCAGATACTGAAGGCGCCATGGGCTTTCAGAATTTGGCACAGTATGTCTGGACCCTAATGCTGATCAACAGTAAAATTTCCACCACACTGTCCCCATGGAATAAAATGTCCAAGTCTGCAGAGCATTTGTGACAATGCATAAAAAGTGAAATCCATTAATGAGGGAAATGAGCTTGGGGAGGGAGTCAATTCATGTTAACACAGGAAATGAGTTTTCAGAGGCTGCCTGATAATTCTATTGCAGTTAATCAGCCCTAAATGGTAAATAGAGGAGTTCATGATCAGGGCTGGATTAATGCAGGGGCTTTAGGGGCTGCAGCCCAGGGCCCCGGGTGCAGCATAACTCAGGCAGGCTGCCCTCATGCTGTGGCCCCACCCCACGCCGCTCCCGGAAGCGACCGGCTGCTGGCACATCTCTGCTGCCCATGGCAGGGGGGGAAATGCAGCTCTGCGTGCTGCCCTCAGCACCATCCCCAGGGCCGGCTCCAGGCACCAGCCTACCAAGCATGTGCTTGGGGCGGCACCTTAGGGGGGGCAGCGCTCAGGGTTTTTTGTTTTTAAACATACTGTGGAGCCGCCCTTGGGGAGTGCGGCCGGCTGGGAGAGTGGGCCAGGGCCAGGCTGGCCGCCCAGCCCCCGGTGCTCCGGCTTTGGCTGGGAGAGGGGCCCGGGCTGGGCTGGCTGCCCTCCCCGCGTCGCTGCGGCTGGGAGAGCGGGGCCCGGGCCGGGCTGGCTGCCCTGGCCACGGAGCTCCGGCCGCAGCCGGGAGAGCGGGGCCTGGGCCAGGCTGGCCGCCCTCCCCGCGGCACTTCAGCCATGGCCGGGAGACTGGGCTGCAGCCGGGCTTGCCACCCTCCCCCGGCGCTCCGGCAGGGAGAGGCGCTGGCGGGGCGGGGGAGGGAATTGTTGCGGTGCAATACTGAGGGGGGGGGGGTTTCTGTGGGCGGGGAGGGGTTGTTTTTTTTGTTTCGGTGGGGCAGCGCTTGGGGTGTTTTTTGTTTTTTGTTTTTGCTTGGGGCGGCCAAATAGTTAGCGCCGGCCCTGACCATCCCCGCAGCTCCCCCATTGGCCAGGAACCAGCCAATGGGAACTGCGGGGGCAGCGCTTGCGGTCACGGGCAGCACATGGAGACACGTTGTCTCCCTCCCACCAGGGGCCCGCAGAGACGTGCCAACAGTCGGCCACTTCTGTGAGCGGCGTGGGGCCATGGCATGCAGGCAGCCTGCCTGAGCCCTGCTGCGCCGCCGGCCGGGAGCCGCCTGTGGTAAGCACCTCCCAGCTGGAGCCTGCACCTCACACCCCCTCCTGCACCCCAACACTCTGCCCCAGCCTGGAGCCCCCTCCTGCACCCAAACTCCCTCACAGACCCCACACCCGCTCCTGCACCCCAACCCTCTGCCCCAGGGCAGAATCCACTCCTGCACCAAACTCCTTCCCAGACCCCGCATCCCTCACCCTCTCCTGCACCCCAACACTCTTCCCCAGCCTGGAGCCCCTCTTGCACCCAAACTCCCTCTCAGAAAGAAACTAATATAACAGCTGTTCTAAGGTAAGAAGTAGGCTATTTTGAATTAATTTAACTATATTCTATATGTATTAAGACTGAAATGTAACCACAGAATGGCTTTATGTTAATTAAAAGGCAAGTTTAGTATAGCGTTAATAGCCTCGATGCCATAATTGTGATCATTTTGTTTTAAATTAGGAAAAAGTCTTGTATACAGGGGCCCCACAAAATCTAATAGCCCGGGGCCCACAGGAGAGTTAATCTGGCCCTGTTCATGATTACGAGGCTTGCATCTAGCATGCATAACTTTGTGGTACCTGGGACTGAGCCTAAGAGACTTAGTCCCTTTTGTCTGTATGTGCACTACCATGAACAATAAATAATACCAAGATGAACTATTGATTCTTTGCCACGATGAATTACAACGAAAGCTCATCTTTTCATTACTGTTATACTATTCTCTTTGCAGTTCTGACAGAGCTGAGCTTTTTTCTTACTTGCTTTTCCCTCCTCTCTCTCCAAGGGTAGTAGGTATCAATGATAGTTTTCTGTGTACATTTTCCTATCATTGCTATTGTTACAGTAGGAACAATAGAGACCCCAAACAAAATCAGGGCCTAGTAGTGCTAGACGCCATAGATATATATAGTGAGAGACAGACTCTGCTCCTAAGAGTTTACAACTATAGACATATGTGACCGTGGGCAATTCCCTTATTCTTTCTGTGTCTCAGTGCCCCATCTATAACATGTCTTCAGTTGTAAACTCATTATAGATGGGGCAGTGAGACACAGAAAGAATAAGGGATTTGCCCATGGTCACACATGAAGTCTGTGGCAGAGCACAAAATTGAACCAGATCTTCTGAGCCCTAGTCACAAGACCATTGTTCCTTTCTTCCTGTTCAATCTGGTTTTCTCTTAAATGAACACACTACTGTGAGCAAAGTGCATTTGGGTGTATGCAAAGTACACGTAGGTTTGAAACAGACAGCTAATGCAAATGCTGTACAAGAATTAGTTTGAATTGCAGCACTCGACTTTGTAGAATTGATTCAGCGTTTATATGGAGCTTTACATCTTCAGTACATTTGTATAATAATACCCAGTGAGGGAGGTATGTTAATATTATCCTTGTTTTACAGATGAAAAACCCGAGTTACCAAGAGCTTACATTACTTGCCCAAAACTGCACAGTGTGTCAGACAGTGAATACAGATTAAAACCCAGGCCTGTTTCCCAGGTCCATGATTAGTCCTCTAGACCAAGCTGCCTACATGGTTGTAAAAGTACACCTTCCCAGGCATCATGTAGAGTCTGTTTCTAAAACTCGACCTGACTAGGGTCTGAGGAACGTGGGCATCTTATGTCATAGCACAAAATGCTAGCATTAAGTCACTTCATCATCCAAGTTTAGGAGTTTTCAGCATCTGTATTGGTTAATCCTGCCTCCCTCAAATGTGAAACATGTATCTGTGATCAGTTTGTCTGCTATTTGATGTGAGAGAACTAGCTCAAGATCTTCAGGAGGCTTCAGTTTCTTCTGCTCCCTCTTACTTAGACTTGCTGAATATAGCATTTTTTTCAAAGGCATGCTTAGCAACCAGAGAACTGCTTCTGCCAGCAATATCCTCCTTTCACTTCTTGTCTTGTCCCTTGGAGGCTAGCTAGTTAGTGTTGGTACCCAACAGGAGGAGAAAATCAAAATACTGTAATGATTGCAATGAAACGCAGGCCTCAGATTAAGGCATCTCAGTACTGACTAGGCATCTGAAGTCTTAATAACTGACTCCATTTCAAAATCAACAAGGTGGACACACACACACAAAACCCAAGAGGGATTAGAATTGCTCTTTTCTGAGCATAAATTCAATCTAGTTAGCATTACTGAAACCTGGTGGGATGATTCCCAAACTTAGAATGTTAAAATTAATGGTTGCAACCTATTTAGGAAGGATTGAGTGGGCAAAAGGGGAGAGGGAGTGGCTCTCTCAGTCAAAAATGGCATTACCTGTTTCTGAATCACTGATAGCTAAGAAGGAAATTATCTTGAAAGCATATTGGTCAATATCCTAACAGATAAAGCACAAGATAGGGTGTTGGTGTCTACTACAGACCACCAAATCACATTAGGGAACAGGATGACCTGTCTATAAAGTGTAGGGGGAAAAATCTCTGCGATCATGGGAGACGTCAATTTGGGTGACCTATGCTGGAGACCTCTTGCTGCTGTTACTAAAACATCCTTGGACTTTCTAAATATTATAGATGATAAATTCCTAGCTCAAAAAGTTGCATCCAACAGGGAATTTCGATATTAGTTCTTGTCTTGACAGATAAGAACATAAGAAAGGCCGTACTGGGTCAGACCAAAGGTCCATCCAGCCCAGTATCCTGTCCACCAACAGTGGCCAATGCCAGGTGACCCGGAATGAGTGGACCTAACAGGTAATGATCAAGTGATCTCTCTCCTTCCATCCATCACCCCCCTCTGACAAACAGAGGCTAAGAACACCATTTCTCACCCATCCTGGTTAATAGCCATTAATGGACTTCATCTCCATGAATTTATCCAGTTCTCTTTTAAACCCTGTTATAGTCCTAGCCTTCACAGCCTCCTCAGGCAAGGAGTTCCACAGGTTGACTGTGCGCTGTGTGAAGAAGAACTTCCTTTTATTTGTTTTAAACCTGCTGCCCACCAATTTCATTGGCTGGCCCCTAGTTCTTTTATTATGAGAACAAGTAAATAACTTTTCCTTATTCACTTCCTCCACACCACTCATAATTTTATATACCTCTATCATATCCCCCCTTAGTCTCCTCTTTTCCAAGCTAAAAAGTCCTAGCCTCTTTAATCTCTCCCCATATGGGACCCGTTCCAGACCCCTAATCATTTTAGTTGCCTTTCTCTGAACCTTTTCTAATGCCAGTATATCCTTTTTGAGATGAGGAGACCACAATTGTACACAGTATTCAAGATGTGGGCGCACTATGGATTTGTATAAGGGCAGCAAGATATTCTCCATCTTATTCTCTATCCCTTTTTTAACGATTCCTAACATCCCATTCCCTTTTGCTTTTTTGATGGCTGCTGCACACTGCATGGACATCTTCAGAGAACTATCCACGATGACTCCAAGATCTTTTTCCTGATTAGTTGTAGCTAAATTAGCCCCCATCATATTGTTTGTATAGTTGGGGTTATTTTTTCCAATGTGCATTACTTTACATTTATCCACATTAAATGTCATTTGCCATTTTGTTGCCCAATCATTTAGTTCTGTGAGATCTTTTTGTAGTTCTTCACAGTCTGCTTTGGTCTTAACTATCTTGAGCAGCTTAGTATCATCTGCAAACTTTACCACCTCACTGTTTACCCCTTCTTCCAAATAATTTATGAATAAGTTGAATAGGATTGGTCCTAGGATTGACCCTTGGGGAACACCACTAGTTACCCCTCTCCATTGTGAAAATTTACCATTTATTCCTACCCTTTGTTCCCTGTTTTGTAACCAGTTCTCAATCCATGAAAGGGTCTTCCCTCTTATCCCATGGCAACTTAATTTACGCAAGAGACTTTGGTGAGGGACTTTGTCAAAGGCTTTCTGGAAATCTAAGTACACTATGTCTACTGGATCACCCTTGTCCACATGTTTGTTGACCCCTTCAAAGAATTCTAATAGATTAGTAAGGCATGATTTCCCTTTACAGAAACCATGTTGACTTTTGCCCAACAATTTATGTTCTTCTATGTGCCTGACCATTTTATTCTTTACTATTGTTTCAACTAATTTGCTGGGTACGGATGTTAGACTTACCAGTCTGTAACTGCCGGGATCACCTCTAGAGCCCTTTTTAAATATTGGCATTACATTAGCTATCTTCCAGTCACTGGGTACAGAAGCCGATTTAAAGGACAGGTTACAAACCCTACTTAATAGTTCCGCAATCTCACATTTGAGTTCTTTCAGAACTCTTGGGTGAATGCCATCTGGTCCCGGTGACTTGTTACAGTTAAGTTTATCAATTTGTTCCAAAACCTCCTCTAGTGACACTTCAATCTGTGACAATTCCTCAGATTTCTCACCTACAAAAGACGGCTCAGGTTGGGGAATCTCCCTAATGTCCTCAGCTGTGAAGACCGAAGCAAAGAATTCGTTTAGTTTCTCTGCAATGACTTTATCATCTTTAAGTGGTCCTTTTGTATCTCTATCATCCAGGGGCCCCACTGGTTGTTTAGCAAGCTTCCTGCTTCTGACATATTTAAAAAACGTCTTGTTACTAGCTTTTGAGTTTTTTGCTAGCTGTTCTTCAAACTCCATTTTGGCCTTTCTTATTACATTTTTACACTTAATTTGGCAATGTTTATGCTCCTCTCTAGTTACCTCACTAGGATTTGACTTCCACTTTTTAAAAGATGCCTTTTTATCTTTCACTGCTTCTTTTACATGGTTGTTAAGCCATGGTGGCTCTTTTTTAGTTCTTTGACTTTGGTTTTTAATTTGGGGTATACATTTAAGTTGGGCCTCTATTATGGTGTCTTTGAAAAGTGTCCATGCAGCTTGCAGGGATTTCACTTTAGTCACTTTACCTTTTAATTTCTGCTTAACTCACCCCCTCATTTTTGCATAGTTGCCCTTTTTGAAATTAAATGCCACTGTGTTGGGCTGTTGATGTGTTCTTAGCACCACAGGAATGTTAAATGTTATTATATTATGGTCACTATTTCCAAGTGGTCCTGTTATAGTTACCTCTTGGACCAGATCCTGCGCTCCACACAGTACTAAATCAAGAGTTGACTCTCCCCTTGTGGGTTCCTGTACCAGCTGCTCCAAGAAGCAGTCATTTAAAGTATCGAGGAATTTTGTCTCCGCATTACGTCCTGAGGTGACATGTACCCAGTCAATATGGGGATAATTGAAATCTCCCACTATTATTAAGTTCTTTATTTTGATAGCCTCTCTAATCTCCCTTAGCATTTCATCATCACTATCACTGTCCTGATCAGGTGGTCAGTAATAGATCCCTATTGTTATGTTCTTATTAGAGCATGGAATTACTATCCATAGAGATTCTGTGGAACATGTGGATTCATTTAAGATGTTTACTTCATTTGATTCTACATTTTCTTTCACATATAGTGCCACTCCCGCGCCCCCCACCCCCCCCCACGACCTGTTCTGTCCTTCCGATATATTTTATACCCCGGAATGATTGTGTCCCATTGATTGTCCTCACTCCACCAGGTTTCTGTGATGCCTATTATGTCAATATCCTCCTTTAACACGAGGCACTCTAGTTCACCCATTTTATTATTTAGACTTCTAAATAAAGATAAAGATAAAAAGGAACTGATCACAGAACTAAAAGTTAATGATCATTTAGGTACAAGTGATCATGGCTTGATCACATTCATAATATGAAAACACAGTCAAGTCCAGACCAGTAATATGGTGCTTTAAAAGGGCCAATTTCACAAAGCTGAAAACAATTATGAGCCAAAACGCCTGAGAGGAAGAATTTAATCAGAAAAATGTGAGTAATAACTGGGAATTTGTTAAGAACATTTTATTAGATGCTGTGATAGACTGCTGGGCAACAGCAACTGTACCAGCACTCTGATCACTGGACCACCAATTAAATCAGCCCAGAGTTAACCAGAGGGGCAAAGCTGTGCCTGACTGATAGATTAGGGATAGGCTGAAGAGATACAAGGCTAACTAATCCATTACCCCAGAAAGTTGAAAGGCACAGGGAAGAAGTGCTTGGGGGAGGCAGGCTTTTGTGATTCAGAGCTAGAACCAGGAGAGATTTCTCAGGGAGAAGATATGGGCTGTCTCCCCACTCCTTGGCAGAGTGAGATAGGAAGTGTATGCTATTTTAAATACTGAGCAGCACAAGATTGTAAGGGTGGTGGGGAGAACACTATAAATAAATTACACAAGGTATTTGACAACGAGAAGGTCTCTGAGGGGTCTGAGGCTAGAAAAGAGATCAGAGTTGGATGCAGCCCTGTCACAGATGCCCTAAAAGCCACAATCCAGAAAGAAGGCCATAGTGGTTTAAAAACTGACCTTGTTTAGAGAGGAAGTGATGGCATCTATAAAAAAAACCCCTATCATAACTAATGGAAGAAAGGGGAAGTTGATAATAATGAATATAAATCAGAAGTTAGGAATTGTAGAACATTGATAAGGGAAGCAAAGGAATATATGGAGAAATCTCTCTGACCAGCAGAGTTAAGGACAATAAGGAAGCGTTTTTAAGTATATTAGAAACAAACAAACCAACCAAAAATCCTAACAATGGCATTGGTCCATTGCTAAATAGAAAATGTAGAATTATCAATAATAATGCAGGAAAGCTATAAGTGTTCAATAAATATTTGTGTATTTGGGGGGAAAAGATGATGTGATATGACTTTCCACTGTACTAGTATCTCAGGAGGCTGTTAAACAGCAACAAATAAAGTTAAACATTTTTAAATCATTAAGTCTGGATAACTTGCATCCAAGAGTTTGAAAAGAGCTGGCCAGAGCTCATTAGACTGTTGATTTTCAAAAAATCTTGGAACACTGGGGAAGTTCCAGAAGACTGGAAAAAAGCTAGTGCTGTGCAATATTTTAAAAGGGTAAATGGGGTGACCTGGTTAATTATAGGCCTGTTAGCCTGATGTTGATCCCAGGTAAGATAATGAAGCAGCTGCTTTGGGACTTGTTAATAGAGAATTAAAGGAGGATAATATAATAAATACATATCAACATGGGTGTATGGAAAATAGCTCTTGACAAACTAACCTGATATATTTTTGACAAGTTTACAAGTTTGGTTGATAAAGGTAATAATGTTGGTGTAATATACTTGGACTTTTGTAAGGCATTTGACTTGGTGCCACATGGCATTTTGATTAAAAAACTAGAACAATATAAAATTAACATGGCACACATTATATGGATTAAAAGTTGGCTAACTGATAAATCTTAAAATGTAATTGTAAATGGGGAATCATCATTGAATGGTTGTTTCTAGTGGGATCCTGCAGAGATCATTTCTTGGCCCTATGCTAGTTAACATTTTAACAATGATCTGGAAGAAAACATAAAATTATCAATGGTAAAGTTTGCAGATGACACAAAAATTGGGGAGTGGTAAATAATGAGGACAGGTCACTGACTCAGCGCGATCTGGATTGCTTGGTAAACTGGGGGCAAACGAACAATATGCATTTTAATACACTTAAATGTACCTATTTAGGAACAGAGATTGTAGGCAATACTTATAGAATGGGGGACTCTATCCTGGAAAGCAGTGACTCTGAAAAATATTTGAGGGTCATGGTGGATAATCAGATTAACATGAGCTCCTAGTCCAACATCATGGCCAAAAGGGTGAATGTGATCTTTGAATACATAGACAGGGGAATCTTGAGTAAGAGAGGTTATTTTACCTATGTGTTGATATCTTGAGTAAGAGAGGTTATTTTACCTATGTGTTGGCACTGGTGCGACCACTGCTGGAATGCTGTGTCGAGCTTTGGTATCCACAATTCAAGAAGGATGTTGATAAATTAGACAGGGTTCAGAGAAGCACCAGGAGAATGATTAAAGTCTATTACTATAAAACATGCTTTGTAGTTATAGACTCAAGGAGCTCAATCTATTTAACTTAACAAAAAGAAGGTTATGGGGTGATTTGATGAGTCTACAAGTACCTACATGGGGAACAAATGATTGACAATGGACTCTTCAATCTAACAGACAAAGATATAATACGATCCAATGGCTGGAAGTTGAAGCTGAACAAATTCAGACTGGAAATGCATACATTTTTTACAGTGAGGAATAATTTACCAAGGGTTGTGGTCGATTCCCTGTCACTTTTATGATGTAGTTGATTCTCCATCAATTTTAAAACCAAGATTGGATGTTTTTCTAAAAGATATGCTCTAGGAATTGTGTTGGGGAAACTCTATGGCGTGTGTTATACAGGAGGTCAGATTAGAATATCACAATGGTCCCTTCTGGCCTTGGAATCTATGAATGAACCCGAGGCACTGTTAAGTTCCTTGGCCAGACTCCATGAGCTGCTCTGTAAAGGAGCTTAGGCATATGTGGCATGACCTTCAAAAGGTGTATATAAAGAGAACCCGTTCCTCCAGCAAAAGGTGTCTCGATTGCAGAGCTGCAGGACTACACTCCTATGGAATGTGGCCTCTGATATCCCAGAGGTAATCATGACCTTTTTTAATACATCTTCCAGCCCTAAAGATGAGGAAGAAGACATTAAGGTAAACTCAAACCTTTGAGGTGAAGAGAATTGTGAGATAATTCATTAGGGGGCCAGAATTTTAAGGTATTTAGACTACTAGACACCTCTTGGGATTTTCAAACCTGCCTAGGTGCCTAACTCCCATTTGGGTCTGCATCTTTAAGTGCATAAATACCTTTTAAAATCTGACCCTAGGTGTTTAAACCCTTCTCAAGATACAAGTCAGTTACAGGATTAAATAACTTACACTCTGTCTTTCAGAGAACAGTCACTGCAGATCCTGACTCCAGGAGTCCTATGCCTTTGAACCTTGAGTATCTGAGACATCTTAAATGTCAGTACACATGGGGTCAATGCACATTGACCCACAGATCCAAACCTCCCAGTGGTAGTTGTAAAAGGCCTTACCATTGATTCCTACTGTTCCCATTTTTCTGCCTGCACTGCAGGTTACAGAACAGTCCTTACAATACAACTCAGATGCCTTTTTAAGGTAATTTTTTTCATGTTTTCCTTCTAAAAAGACTTTTGCACAGGGTGGTGTGTACCATTGAGGAGGATTCCTCATCATCTAACTAATCACTTAGATAAGTTAGATGCCTGCAAGTCACCAGGACCTGATGAAATCCATCCCAGAATACTCAAGTAGCTAATAGAGGAGGTATCTGAGCCTCTAGCTATTATCTTTGGTAAATCATGGGAGACAGGAGAGATTCCAGAAGACTGGAAAAGGGCAAATATAGTGCCCATCTATAAAAAGGGAAATAAAAACAACCCAGGAAACTACAGACCAGTTAGTTTAACTTCTGTGCCAGGGAAAATAATGGAGCAAGTAATTAAGGAAATCATCTGCAAACACTTGGAAGGTGGTAAGGTGATAGGGAATAACCAGCATGGATTTGTAAAGAACAAATCATGTCAAACCAATCTGATAGCTTTCTTTGATAGGATAACGAGTCTTGTGGATAAGGGAGAAGCAGTGGATGTGGTATACCTAGACTTTAGTAAGGCATTTGATACAGTCTCGCATGATATTCTTATCAATAAACTAGGGAAATACAACTTAGATGGGGCTACTATAAGGTGGGTGCACAACTGGCTGGATAACCGTACTCAGAGAGTAGTTATTAATGGTTCCCAATCGTGCTGGAAAGGTATAACGAGTGGGGTTCCGCAAGGGTCTGTTTTGGGACCGGCTCTGTTCAATATCTTCATCAACGACTTGGATATTGGCATAGAAAGTACGCTTATTAAGTTTGCAGATGATACCAAACTGGGAGGGATTGCAACTGCTTTGGTGGATAGTGTCATAATTCAAAATGATCTGGACAAATTGGAGAAATGGTCAGAGGTAAACAGGATGAAGTTTAATAAGGACAAATGCAAAGTGCTCCACTTAGGTAGGAACAATCAGTTTCACACATACAGAATGGGAAGAGACTGTCTAGGAAGGAGTGTGGCAGAAAGGGATCTAGGGGTTATAGTGGACCACAAGCTAAATATGAGTCAACAGTGTGATGCTGTTGCAAAAAAAGCAAACTTGATTCTGGGCTGCATTAACAGGTGTGTTGTGAGCAAGACACGAGAAGTCATTCTTCTGCTCTACTCTGCGCTGGTTAGGCCTCAAGTGGAGTATTGTGTCCAGTTCTGGGCACCGCATTTCAAGAAAGATGTGGAGAAATTGGAGAGGGTCCAGAGAAGAGCAACAAGAATGATTAAGGGTCTAGAGAACATGACCTATGAAGGAAGGCTGAAGGAATTGGGTTTGTTTAGTTTGGAAAAGAGACGACTGAGAGGGGACATAATAACGGTCTTCAGGTATCTAAAAGGGTGTCATAAGGAGGAGGGAGAAAACTTGTTCATCTTAGCCTCTAAGGATAGAACAAGAAGCAATGGGCTTAAACTGCAGCAAGGGAGGTTTAGGTTGGACATTAGGAAAAAGTTCCTAACTGTCAGGGTGGTTAAACACTGGAATAAGCTGCCCAGGGAGGTTGTGGAATCTCCATCTCTGGAGATATTTAAGAGTAGGTTAGATAAATGTCTATCAGGGATGGTCTAGACAGTATTTGGTCCTGCCATGAGGGCAGGGGGCTGGACTCAATGACCTCTCGAGGTCCCTTCCAGCCCTAGAATCTATGAATCTATGAATCATGGACTGACCACGACTGGTAAGTGCAACAACTTTGCCATTAACACTCTTGGGGGCAGATTCTGAAACCCTTCTTTCCAATGAAGAGCAATTTACACCATGAGTTGCTGTCACTGAAATGAGTCTGAGAAAGGATCTCTCAGTCTGGCCCTTAGTGATTACCTACCAAGCTATTTATGAAGAGGAAGTTTCATTAGACAATTAACTTTTTAAGAGAAGCATATTCACCACCAGGTTGGTTTTCTTGGAGAAGGAAATTATAGTTATGGATTTTTGTAGGAGAAATTAGTAGAAAAAAGATTCCAGGGACAGTTATGATTGGGGAGGAATCTTGGATGGATAATTTAATATTGAAAAGTGGGAAAGAGGAAGAAAGGAGGGCAGGTGGTTATTTTTAATTTTTTAAATAAGCTTTGAAATTATTTGAAAATAAAAGTTGGCAGGTTGGGTTTGAGTTTTATTTTACCTGATTCATGTTACCTGATTCATGCATGTTTTTCTTAAATCAATATTAATGACCATGTCTGTAGCATTCTATGGTCTCGGCTTCACAAAAAATAAATTTCTTGAGCTACATTTCCCCCTCCATCTGCTGTAGCTAGATCTGTCAGAAGATGCTAACCCTAGTACACACACAACACTCGCCCTTGTCTTTTCATTCTGCTAATTTAGGTCTGTCACATGGTTGCATGAAATTCAGTAAACCAGAAGGCTAAAAAGCAGATCAGCTGAGGTGAGTCGGAAGTGTAGACTTCTGAAAATATAACCATGTCACTTACCTATATGAGCTGTTTAGAAGATGTATGAGTTTTACAAAGAGATTTAAGATTTTAATTTAGGTTGGCATCTTTAGCTGTACAACAGAAATATAACAAGCTGATTGTTTGTGTCTGGCAACATTACATTTGTGATGGTCAGTAATGGAAAAAAGCAGGGCAAACCCCGGCTGGTGTTGTGTTAGAACACCTTGGAGCTTTTCAGACAAGGGTCTACAGCTTTCAAATTGGAAGAAGAAAAGATAGAGTAAGGAATTGTTTATTTTAACTTGCACTTTGGGTCCTGGCAGTGGAGCAGACACCTCAGAGGCCAGCATTGTCACATCTTGTCACCATTATCCCACGCCTACTCTTATATGTATGTACAAGGAAAATGTGTTTGATTCACCTCTGTCAGTTCCAGAATTATGAAGCATGAAGAGGGACAAAATGCTGACATGTTAATGTAGGTTGTACATTTAGGTACCTGAAATACAAAAGAGCAGCCTACAGCTGCTGTAAGTCTGTCTGGTAAGTGGTAAATGTCTAATATTTAGGTACACTAGCTAACAATTGTGCTTTGGAGCAGTTTTGTATGAATTCTCTTGCCCATTTGTTACACAGGTGTTACAGAGCTTGTATCTCCCAGGAAACACAAGTTTGAGAATTTTGCCTCACAGATAGAGGAGATAATACCTATTAAGCTTGATCCTGGCACAGGGGACTTATGAGGCTGAGGGGAGGCTTTGATGAGAAACTGCCTTAGACATGGATTGTAGCCTGTTAAGTTTTAGTCACTAGGATGTGTGTTGTGCTTTTATTTTATTTCCGTTTCTATCCTTGCTTCGCATCACTTGAATCTCTGTTCTTTATTAATAAGTTCATTCTTGGGTTTACTATGAATTCCTTGCAGTGCAATATATTAAAGCATGCATCCTCAGCTGAGCTTACAGGCTGGCGTGAGCACTGTCTCTCTGACACACCGTTTAGCAGCAGCAAATCTCTCTCTCGCTGAGGCCAAGGGGTTAACAAGGTGACTCACAGTTCTGGATACCCCGAGAAAGCACCACAAGATGGACACATTTTCCCCCATTTCTCACCTGAAATGTGTCTTTATACTAGGGACGTGTCTGATAATAAGGGTTTTCTGAGCCCATTGTATTCAGAGCTTGATCTGGCTATGTACAGAGGCCCAGATCCTCACAAATATTTAGGTATGTAACTCCCAGTATTGTCAATGGGAGTTAGGTTGCATAAATACTTGTGAGCATCTGGGACTGGGTACCTCTGGGCGATACTATGTGAGAGTTTAAGATACTATGTGAGAGTTACTCACCTAGTACCTTGCAGAACTGTGCCCAAAGTTACTTGGTTCCCCTACATATGATCCTCATGCACAGGTGCCAGATTTTGCATTGCTTCATGTGTGACATGAGTATAAATATCAGCTTATTGTCAATACAAGCAGTGGTGGAGATAGGCATGAAACTGTATGAAACTTGGCAGCTATGGAGCCTGGGTGCATGCTGGAGGGTGTCAGGGTAGATGGGTGAGTGTTTGGAAGGTGGTAGTGTGTCTGAGATCACAGGCACCAACTTTCTGATTTCCCTGGGGGTGCTGGACCCCTGCTTTACCCCAGGCCCGGCTCCCACCCCACCCCTTCCCCCAAGACTCACCCCCGCCCCACTTCTACCCATCCCCGCTCTGCCCCCACCCTCCTCTTCCTGCTCCCGCTCTGCCCTGCTCCACCTCTTCCCACCCCATTCTGCCCCCACCCCCCGAGTGCACACCACCCTCCTCTGCCTCTTCCTGCCCCTGCTCTCCCCCAGCTTGTCCCCGTCAGCACTTCCTGCCTGCTGCTGAACAGTCGATCAGTGGCAGGCAGGAGGTGCTGGTGGGGGAGGGTAGGAGCTGATTGGTGGGGCCCACCAGTGAGTGCTGAGCACCCACTATTTTTTTTTGTGAGTGCTCCAGCCCCAGAGCACCCATGGAGTCGACGCCTATGGCTGGGATCAATAGGTGCTAGAGGGTGTGGATGCTGGGTGTCTGGAGGGAAGCAGGGTGGGGGACTTCTGGGGGAGACAAAAGCTAGTACTTGGCTCCTAACCTACTGTCTCTTTCACCACTGCTGCCTCCTCTTCTGCTTGCCTTTATGGCTGCTCCTCTGATTGCTGCTTCCCTATGTAGATGCAGCAGGGAGCAGTCACCAAAGTAGTTACAGGTGGCCAGCAGTTTCAAGTCATTCCTGCAGCCCCACCAAATGCTTGACATACCCCAGTTGGGCTACATGATTACACGACAGAGCTATTACATGCCTATGTGTCATGTGAACTGTGTGATACTTGGCAACCCTTATATGGAGTGTAGTGGTCAAAAACAAAGAAACAAACACACGTATTGCTGCAGGGTGGAATGACTGCAATATCAACTGCTGTTTGGGCAAATAACCTTTATTGGTGCTAATATGTTGGAAAAGTGCAGCTGCAGTGCAGTAGCTTCTCAGCAGCAGCTGGAAACCCTCATAGCCTAGTGATAGGCTTCCAATACATTTATCAATCTACTGGATTATCCTCAGTTTCCTTCTGGTGCAAGGATGCTGATCCTGGAAGTGTGTCAACACACTGGTTGCCCAAGGTCTCCCACATCACCCCTAGTTCTATTGAAAATAAAAGGTTGGTTAGTGGGTCAGCCTCCCCCTCTGAGGTAACCTTCCACAAGGCAGAACTGGGACCTGTGACCTAATTCATATAGGGTGACATTCTCCCCTGTGCAGAGGAGCAGCACAAAGTCTGTGCACCTCTTATGTCGGTGAGAATCATAGCTCAGACCTATGTGCGCAGTGACACACTGGAACATGGTGTAACTGTTGTACCTGAAGAGAAGCTCAGTGAACACAGCATTGCTTAAAATCATTATGTACGTGACAAGCATGAGCCAGATGGATCATACGTGATCTGGTTGGTACAGTCACATAACTCTTAGTGGGAAGAGGAGTCAAGCATATATATTAAGGGAAGACAACACTCCATATATGAAAAGTGTGGTAAGGTTTATAAAAAAGAAAATAACTCCCAAGTGTCTGAGTTTTGCACGAGTTATTGGGTTTCAGTCTGAACGTGAGATATACACCATTGAACAATATCAGGAAGGAGATTAGCTCATGATGTCAAGTGACAAGAGTTATTTTTGGCAGGCTTTTATGCATCTGCTTATGTTATATGGAAGCATCTTTCAGTGAGCTGGGAATAAATTGCGACACTTAAATAATGTAAAGGATCTGGATTAGACAAAAACCAGGAAATTAAGAATTTGGCTCAAAACTCTAACCATCTCCACATCCTATTATATTAAGTTATTGCAGGGGACTTTCAATGGCATATTATTATTTATTTTAATGGCATCGAAAAGTGTGCTTGGTGTCTCCTAGTACAGATGAAAGGTAAGATCCCTGCCTACAAGTAACGTTCCAGTCCAGCAAAGCACTTACGTACATGCATAACTTTAAACATGGACAGGAGCAGTACCATTGACTTCAAGGACTTAAAGTCATACACATTTGTAAGTGCTTTTCTGGACTAGGGCCTAATATCAGACATGACACAAGAAAGGTTGTAAAAGACAGTGGGTAGTGGAGAGGTAGGGAAGATGGGGCAACATGACTAAGAGGATATTGCTACTGAGTCACCATACCGTGCAGCATGATGGAGCTAAATAAACTATACCAATAGATAGAATGAATAAGTAGCTATGGAGGAAGTGAGTCTTCAGGAGGGATTTAAGAGAGGGGAATATAGTAACTTTGAAAATCAGCTCTGGAAGGGCCTTCCAGGGGAAAGGAACAGCATCATAGGAGTCGTGGGAGAAGCAGACAAACCAGGGTAGTGTCACTTGTGGAGCTGAGTGGGTGAGAAGCAAAGTAATAAGAGAGAAAGCCAGAAGGATACATGATGATATTGGTATTATTCTAAAATATCTAGACATCATTAATGAATCAGCAGGTTTCTGAAAACAAAATCATTGTAGTCTTGTGTGTAGCACTGTGCACTGTCTTGCTAGGAGTCACGTTAGCCCTTGCAGTAGGGTGCCATCTATGTAAGTAACACAGATGTAACTTCATTAGAAGGAGGCTGAGGCTCAATATCTAAATACTTCAGTGTGGATTTTAGTAGGAAACAGGAAAAAGTTAGAGATGAGCCAGATCTGAAGCCCTGATTCCTCGTTTACTAGATTATTAGGGGGGAAGGATAGCTCAGTGGTTTGAGCATTGGCTTGCTAAAAACAGGGTTGTAAGTTCAGTCCTTGAGAAGGCCATTTAGGGATCTGGGGCAAAAATCTGTCAGGGACAGTACTTGGTCCTGCTAATGAAGGCAGGGGACTGGATTCAATGACCTTTCAAGGTCCTTCCAGTTCTATGAGATCGATATATCTCCATATATTAAAGTTTCAACTTTGGAGACTTGGATAAAATTGGACCCAGAGCAAAATCAAAAACACCAGGCTTTTGCCAAGCTCTTAAGTAAATATATTATCACCTGGCATAAGTCAGAGTAGCCTAAAAGATCTGGCTTGAAGACTTTCATATTTGTTTTTTGTAGAAAGGGGGGAATGGTACCACAGAGGTGGCTGGTCTCCCTACCAACCTGGCAGTGGGTAGATCTAGGGACACTATCTGGCACAAATGTAAGACATTTCTCCAATGCTGTACACACCGTGGGCTCGTAGACACCACCAACGCACCCAAAGGATGTTCCCTCCTATTTTTATATGACGTACAGGTTAGGATATAGACAAAATGTTGACATTAAAGTAAATGAAAAATGGAGGTGACTAAACAGGGGCATGTGGAGAATCGATTTTGCACTTTGATTTCAGGAAGCCATTTTCTCTCCCCATTGATATATTCACAGAAGGCTAAATCCCATGTTTTGTCCACAAAGCTATCTGTTGTGTCATGTAATCTCAAACATCATCTTTCATAGAATGCATCATCCACCAGTGCTGGAGGCTATGTAAATGTATTAGGCCTTTTGTTAATACTCTCATCACCCCCACTTACCTTCTCTTTGACTGTCACTTTTAGATAAATGGGAGATCACTTACATGTCTTTCAGAAGAAGTTTTGCAAGTATTTGTGTACTAAATCTTTAATCTAAAGTTTTAAGGGAAGTTTGCAGGACAGGTTGCCGGTATAAAATTTTATTTTTTACACTTCAGGGTAATATGGTTGGGGAAATTTGAGGATCCATAGTAGTATATTTGTATGAATACTGGAGGATCCGTACAACTCCTCTAAGTCTATACTACAAAATTAAACTAGTCTAAGCCCTGGGCTTCACTACCCGCCGGATCGGCGGGTAGCAATCGATCTATCGGGGATCAATTTTTCGCGATTAATCGATCCCCGATCGCGCTCCCCGTCGGCTCCGGAAATCCACCTCATCAAAAGGCGGAAGCGGAGTCGACGTGGGAGCGCCAGCGATCGACTCGCCGCCGTCCTCATGGTCAGGTAAGTCGATTACGATACGCCGACTTCAGCTACGCTATTCACGTAGCTGAAGTTGCGTATCGTAGATCGACCCCCTCCCCTAGTGTAGCCCAGGGCTAAGTTATGTCAACGTACAACCACCACAGTAATAAAATCGCTTTTGCAAGTCCACTCTACACTCTTTGTGTTGACGGTGTGCATCCTCACTAGGAGCATATGCAGGGATTTAACTGTCAGTGTGGGGCATTGTGGGACAGCTTCTGAAAGGCAGCAACAGTCAATGTAAGCAACACAGTCTACCATCACACTGTGCTGAACTAACTACATCGACCTAAGCACTACTCCTCTCATGGAGGTGGAGTTATTAAGTCGGTGTAGTGGGCAAGTTACAGCGGTGGGAGCTGCGTAGATGCTGCGTTAGTGTAGATAGATGCTAACAGTTAGGTTGACTTACGCTGTCTTTTGTCAACCTAACTCTGTAGTGTAGACCAGCGCTAAGTAATTTTGGATGAATGCAGTCCCAACTTATTGGAAGCACAAATTGGCCATGAAGCAAGGTCACTCAACACTTCCAGGATCAGCATCCTTGCACCAGAAGGAAACTGAGGATAATACAGTCGTTTGATAAATGCATGGGAAGCCTACCATTGGGCCCCCCCTGAGGGTGTCCAGCTGCTGCTGAGAAGCTACTGCATTGCAGCTGCACTTTTCCAACCTGGTCTTATTCTTAGCACCCATTACGGTTTCATACCGAAAGAGCGGTTGACACTTGAATCATTCCACTCCGCAGCAACAGGTTCGTTCGTTTTCTGCCCACTAATGAGAACAACTATGTGCAGGGCGGAGGTCACTTGTAACCATTAGATTTTAAATGTAAATTGGCCACAATGCCGGGGCTATAGGCCACTGAAGATGAATGAGCCATGATTTAGCAGGAGGGACACTGGCAATGTAAGCAAAAGCCTAATCGCTCCCTAGGACAGCAGACCTGTCCAGCGGGGCCGCCGAACAAAGGCGCATGAAGAAGATAAAGAGGGCTGCCGCGCGGGGCCCCGAGCGCCGCTCTTTGTGTGCGCACAGTGCGTGTCGGTGGTGGGCTCACACAAAGGCATTCCCAATCCCAGCCCCTTGTCAATCCAAACCTCTGACCCGCCCGCGACTCGAGCGATCATGCCGGCTGGTGGCCGGTCAGCCATTTGCACGGCGCGCCCCGCACCCCGGCGCTCCCGCCCCGCACACACACTCCCGACCCGGGGCCGTGCCGCGCGCGCAGGCAGCGCCAGCAGCCGGGCGGAGACGTGCAGATCCCCGGTGTGCGCACACGGGGACGGAGCGGGAGCGGCAGCGGCAGCGGCACCTAACCCACCGGCGCAGCCACGGAGCCGCTCCCGGCCCTGCCAGCGCGCAGGGAACGCAGCAGAGAGCGGGCTGCCGCATAGATTCCCCAGGCATTTGCAGATCGGACCCCCTCGCCGTGGCCGGAGCAGGACACCGCAGGGAGGGCGCAGGGATAGCTCCTGCCACGGCCTGGCACTCGGCTGGCCCGCGGCGTGCTCTGGCTCACTAAAGCGAGGCGAGGTGGAGGTGCGGTTGGGACTGACTCGCGCAGGGCCTCGGGAAGCGCCTTGTCCCGCCGCACAGGGCTGAAAGTGACCAGATCCGCCGCTGCAGCTGGGGCCGGGTCGAGGCAGCTTCCCGCCCCGCGGCACTGGACACACGGAACCAGCCTTCCCGTTCCCGGAGAGCGGTGGCGCTAACCTGACACTCTCCCCGCTGCCCGGAGGTAAGCGCTTGGCTAGCCCCGTGTTGCACAGCCCCACCGCGCGTCCCATCCCCAGTCCCTGGCAGCTGCCCCGCTCAGGTGTAGAGCCCAAGCGGCCCTTGCTGGCGTGTCACACCTAATGGTTGTGTCATAAGGAATGAAAATGCATTCCCATGGGGCTGGGTTTGGCAGCTCCTCGGCCCTGTTTCCCTCCACCCCCACGGTCCAGCGGATTTCTTGAGGCTGGATGGAGAACGTAATTCCCCACGAAGTGTTAATGATGCACTTGCTCTAAGGATCTCAAGGAGGAGCAAATTGTTCACCGAGTGTGATTTAAAGGCATGTCCTCTATGTCTGCTGTGCAGGATCCGCTGAGACTTTTTATTTTAAAAAACCCCATCACAGTGCAACAGTTAATTAAAAAAACAACCTTGTGATATTGTTCCTAAATTGGTTTTTTTTAAAGCATCCGACAAAAGCTACATGTGTTTATTAATGGAGATTTGGAACTCTGTCAGTTTTAATCATGCTTTTCTCTTCTGTCAATCCTGATTAATCCAGTTCACTGCCTACCCTGTATGGTACGGCCGCAGCAGCACTGAGCATGCTCCCATATGGAGAGGCATATTTTCTTGTCTCTTCTCCTGCTCTCTCACATAGTAAGCCACATTAAGATCCGTTCCCCCCACCCCCCACAACACTCACTTTTCCTTTTTGCCTTTTCTCCTGCTGCCCTATTAGAAATCTGAATGACTCAGCACCTTTACAGTCATGTTTAAGCCTGTTTAACAGCAGCATAATAGTAGATTCCATCATTCATTTTTATTGAACACTTGCCCAACCTACTAAAATCACATGAATGGTACAAGCCTTAAGTATGCGTACACGTTACTTAACATCATGGCAGGTAACGCCTCAGGAAGAATTCTACAGAATTTAATAGAGTTGAAACTGATAGGGTTTTCTAAATCTTACTCTGAAAACCCATAGAACAGAACAAAAAGCAATAACCTTTATTAAATTATAAATTAAATGAATATTAGGAGTTTTTAAAACTACAGAAAGTTTATGATTTTAACTTAATTCAGTAGGGCTTTTCCATAGTGGCATGCAAAGGCAATAATATAGATCAATGTATATATCCTTTTCTCTGTCTCATCTGTCTACAAAGCTAAGGGACTCTTGCTATTTCACAAATTGACAATGTCCCAAAAGAAATAACTGTGAGTAACAAAATCTTCATTGGCATTTCTTAAGACATATTTATTCCATGGTTTAGGTGGCCAGCATATCCCTCTTCCTGCCAGTAAAATTCTTCCAATTCTTCCCTTGCCTTCTCTGTGCCCCTCAGAGAGCATTTATTCATTCTTTAATTAGGAAATCCTAATGCATGTCAATGGGGCCCTCTGGCTATCCAATACTAATGGTGTCCTATGATGGGAAGTCCTCATAAGACCAAGGGTACTGGTACCCCATCTTGCCAGCCCTCTCTGATGTAAGTAAATGTTCCTACTGTGAATAGTGCCACTGAAGGCAATGATTACACTCATGTGAGTTAGTGGGTGCGGTTGGTGGAACTGGGTCTTGGCATTGTGAAAAGATGAGTTCCTTTAACAAACTGTTTTCTTCTGCAAGTGTATTATTCACATGACTTTCCCATATAAAAACAACAACAAAAACCAAATAAAATAGCCATTTTTTCTACAACCCAAAACCTTTTAAGCTTTTAATGTAGATAGATTTAAATCTTGCATAAACATTAGGTCACAAGTATTTGGCAGGCGTATTTAATGAAAGCCATTAACAATCCCTATAATAAAGTGAGATTATAGTGTTTAGAACTGTCCTAGGTTTACAGAGAAAGGGATCCAGTTAAAGTAGAGAACCCAAATCCATGAAAGCTGCTGAGCATGCTCAGTGGAGAATCTAACATTCTAAATGGTCCTGTTACAATCAGAAACAAGGTGGGTGAGGTAATCTTTCGTTGGGCCAAGACAAGATTTCAGGCTTACACAGAGCTCTTCTTCAGGTCTGGGAAAGGTACTGAGAGCAGCACAGCTAAATAGAAGGGGGAACAGATTGTTTAGCATAAGGAGTTAACATGTAAGAGACCATTCAAGGTGAAGTGAGCAGTTAACACCTCTGCAGTCGCAGGATGAAGGAGGGTTAGTTGGTTATAGATCATTGTAATGAGCCTTAAATCCAGTGTCTTTATTGAGTCCATGATTTTTAGTGTCTAACAAAGTTATGAATTTAAGCTCTCAGGATTGTCTTTTGCAATAGGGCATTTCATTAGTGGTAGCTGGCTCCTAAGAATTGGGGTAAGAGGCCAAGACTGGGGCCAGTCCTACTCCCATAGAAGTCAGTAGATTTTTTTTTTCATGTAGAGCACCATCAAGCTAATTTTTTTCTTATGATATTGAATCAGACACTGATTCATGCTGTCATGCCATTTATGCCTATGGAGATTCTGCAGCAATGCAATCAAGGAAGCTATTTCTTTTCAATGAACAGAAATTTATATACCTAGATCCATGGAAATTTTCATTAAAAAAATCAGCTAATTTTTAATTTTATTTAGTCTGATTAGCCATATTGGAACATCACAGTTCCTATGTCTTTTTTTTTTTTTTTAGTAGTACCATCAACACCAATGTTTAGGGTTCCCTACATCAATTTTTATCACAATTTGTTCTTGTCAGAGAACAAACACCACTAGTTCTCTTTTTTGAAAAATAAGTATTTTCACAGTCCATGGTGCATTTTTTCCTGAGATCTGATAGTTAGAAACAGAAAATCAAAATGCCAGTTCAAAAATGACTTACAAACAGTGTAATGACAAGACCAGCATTTAGCTTTGGCACAAGCAGAGCAACAGGTGTGGGGAAGAGGCCAACATTAGAAATGTAAATGCCACTTTCCGTCACTTTAAGATGCATGAAAAAGATGTGAAAATGTTTTTAATAACTTAAATCGAAGAAAATCTTCTACATGTAAGGCAACTTCTGCTCTCAGATATGCACATGTCAATGGGAGTTGTGCAAGGGCAGAATTTGGTTCTAGTGCTTAATTTAAAGAGACAATAGCAAGTGGCAAAATTTCACTGTTGGCCTAGTTGTATCACATGTACATGAAGCTCTCTCTCCTATATATGGGACTACAATTAAGCATTTTTGTATCTACCAGATGTCTCATTGTGACTGACCAATTCAAAATAGACTTTCTATGCCCCAATCCTGCAAAGACATAAGCAAATGTGTAACTTTACACGTGTGAGTAGTTCAGTTCTATTGAAATTAATAGCACTATGCATGTATGCAAAGTTATACACGTGTTTATCTTTGCAGGATTGGATCCTTAGTAATTTTTTTGTAGACATAATGGATGATCCTGCAGTCCTTTCTCAGCCTTATTCAGGAATGGTCCTTGGATATTATGGATAGTTTTGCCTTTGTAAAGACTACAGGATGGGGCCAGTATAATATGGTAATAACCAAACCATTATTGTAGAAAAGTGTTATCCAGATATCTTATACAACATACACACAACTTTATACATTATATATTCCAAATTATCAGACCCTAATGATCACAATTAAGTTTATAACATATATCTACTGCCCATCAGTACAAAGCAAAATCAATACTGCACAACCGCAAAAAAACTGCTGTAGAGTTACAAATTTTGCCTCTGTGAGAAACAAAAGGACAGTCATGTGTTAGTTTTTTGGGTGTGACATTCCACAACCTAGTAGTCTTAGCCAAAGGGACAGCATCTGTTATAGCGGGGTTGTGCATTACCATGGATTCCAATTAAAGTAATTTATTTTGGGATCCATGGTTGCGACCGCGCTATTACCGAATTCGCGCTATGTAGACGGGTGTTCTAGTAAGGGTCTCCTGTAATTATAAAATAAATCAATTGGAATATAAATACTGTACTTAATTTCAGTGTATAGTAAATAGAACAATATAAAACAAGTCATTGTCTGTATGAAATTTTAGTTTGTGCCAACTTCACTAGTGCTTTTTATGTAGCCTGTTGTAAAACTAAGGAAATATCTAGATGAGTTGATGTACCCCCTGGAAGCCTTCTGTGTCTCCCTAGTTAAGAACCACTGCTTTAGTTCCACAGCTGGATAGAATTCTTCACTAGAGTGTTATGGAAACTCACTAGATACACAAGTCATTTGGGATATTCTACCAAAGTCAGACTACCTCTCAGAGGGGACTGTCTGAAAGCCATAACTTCCTCTTCTTTAAGGAAGTGATAGAGTGGGAAAGGGGAGTGACTGCTATGTACCCACAGTCTATGTATAAGTTTGATGTGTTTGGGTCCAAACCAGGGACAATTCCAGGGTAGCTCTGATTGACATTAGATCCCTTGAAAATATATTGAATACAAGATTGCCAAGATGACGAATCTTAACAACAATTAGCTCTTACACGGCACTTCACCAGTAGATGTCAAAGTGCTTTACAACGGAGGTCAGTGTCATTATCTCCATTTTTACAGCTGGAGGAAACTGAGGCAGAAAGAGGGGAAGGCCAAGGTCACCAGGCAGGCCAGAGCCAGGAATAGAACCCATGTTTCCTGAGTCACTGTCTAGCACTTTAGCCTCTTGATAACTCCTGGACTAGATTTGACAGAAAGTTCATTAGCTCAGCTAGGAATCAAGAGAGATGGCCTGTACACTACTAGATAAAGAGAAAACTTTTTCATTTAGTTCATCCAGAAATGACTGGCTTGATATAGGAATTACTGAGTGAAATTCTATGGCCTGTGTCATGCAGGGATCAGATTAGATGATCACAGTGGTCTCTTCTGACCTTTATATCTATATATTAATGAGTCTTCGGTGCTGTCAATCTGGCCCCTTGCATGAAAATTGTGTGTGTTTTTTAATCAGGCAATCAGTTAAATAAATTGCAGTAAATGATAATCTAAACAGGGATTAAAATCATTTTAAAAGAAAAATAAGAGGCAATATAGATAAAATACCCTTTTCTTGACCATCTATATCCAGCATATGGAATTCCCATTAAAGTCAGTGGGAATGATCCTCATCAAGGCCCAGCTCCTCAAAGATATTTTGCATCTAACTGTAGGTGCCTAAATATCTTTGAGGATCTGGG
This sequence comes from Macrochelys suwanniensis, assembly GCA_033296515.1. Classification (NCBI taxonomy): domain Eukaryota; kingdom Metazoa; phylum Chordata; order Testudines; family Chelydridae; genus Macrochelys; species Macrochelys suwanniensis. The sequence goes on from CM065777.1 coordinate 38,449,888, forward strand.
CCCAAGTACTCACAGGATCAGACCCTGTAAATATTAGCATTTTCATGGAAGACTCTATTTTCCACCTCAACCCAGCCTACGACTGTCTTCTTAGTATGTGGTAAACTTTTACTGTAATGCAAACAACATAGATTTCAACACAATGTTTATGATGTTTTTCCCCCACTTCTGCAGTTGTGTTGGCCAGATGGACGAGGCTCATATTTTGTTAAATCTCACTTATATAGTTGCTGTTGAATATAGTCCCATCTCCTGTTGAGAGCAGAACTGACAGCCTGCAGGTGTCTCTGACACCACTGAATTTGGCCACCAAACTGCCTCTGGCTTCACCATGTGTTGCAGTTCTGAGGTCAACAAATGTGATTTTTTCCCCCATCCTAGCACAAGATGTGATGGGCCAGACCCTCAGCTGGTGTAAATCAGCATAACTCCACTGAAGTCAATGGAGTGATGCCAATTTACTGCAGCTTTGGATCTGGCCCAGTGTCTACAGAACACACTCCCTGCAGCTGGGGAGTGCAGTGGACAAGAACAATAAACTGTTAAGCTGCTCTGGCACTAATTTTTCTTGAAAGTTGCATACACATTAGGCACGTTGTTGTTTTTACCACCTGTGGGTTCAGCCAAAGGAAGGTGAAGAGCATTTTGGAAAAGCACAATGCTGAAAAGTCAGCAGAAAAAAATCCAAACAAATCAAATGACCCAACAGTGTCTTGAACATTAAAGAATTACAAAAATAATAGACCTCCCCAACCCCCTGATCAGTAAGACACTTATGGCTGTTGGGAATGTAATTGAAGTGCTATGTCAGAAGCAAATTATTAGTTTAATTTAGGTTTGTACATTAAGGAATTGTGTGTGTATATATATATATATATAGTATTTCCCATTTATGTCTTTTAAAAAATGTTTTTTCCTGTATATTTTTTTGTTTGTTTAATACAGTGATACTCAGACCTCAGTGGTTCAAGAGCCAAAGTAGCGATCAACATTACCCAAAAGAGTGACCGTAGTATGAATTCATATATATATATATAATTTTATCAACTACAATTGGTTTATAATATAGTAAAAGCATCCTGATTGGTTAATAACTTAGACTGATTAATAATTAAATCACACTGTTTTAATATCGTGTGCTGCAAAGAGCCACCAGAGACCCATTAAAGAGCCACTGGCAGCTCGCGAGCCGCAGTCTGAGTATTACTGGTTTAATACATTTATAACAAAATAAAGTGATGCCCTATGTTCATAAGGCAAGAAAAAATGGACAGGTTGTAGCATTTCATATTGGTAAATTTCCTTATTTTTATTGTTTATTATGTATTATTGTTACTTATTGTTTGTATTGCAGTAGGACCTATAGGACCCAATTAGGATCAGAACACTATTGTGCTAGACACTGAACAAACACATAAGAAGTCATGATACCTGGCCTAGATATGAGGTTCATAGTAGTGCAAAATGTACTACATGCTTGGGGACTATGTATATTCCCATGCATAGAATACCTTCCCATAGCGAGATATTAAATACAGATCTAGAATTTCTAAAGCTCAGGATGATGAGCTCAGGGGTTCTGTTAGTCATAAGTTTTTTCTACACATGGTAAGAAGACCCTTTAATTTTCCAAGTGTGGGATTGGTCCCTTAGGCCCAGATTCACCTCTGAACTAGAACTAAGGCTAACACAGGGATTGAGAGCAGTTGATTTGGGGGCTAGTTAGGCACCCAGTGCAATTAGGCCAGCTTAATTTGCACCCCTGTTGCAATGGCCCCTATAAATGCCCTAAGAACCCCCCAATTTACCTATGACCCACCTCACAATGTGTCCTGCACTAATGCCTCCTGTGGAGGTGAATTGAGGCAACACATTGAAACAAATGAAGACAGTTGGCAGTTTTTCAGAGAGACCTTATTAAGGGCACAAGAGCAACCTATCCCACTGTGTAGGCAAGATAGGAAGTATAGCAAGAGACCACCCTGGCTTAACCAGGAGATCTTCAATGATCTGAAACTCAAAAAAGAATCCTACAAAAAGTGGAAACTAGGTCAAATTACAAAGAATGACTATAAACAAATAACACAAGTATGTAGGGGCAAAATGAGAAAGGCCAAGGCACAAAACAAGATCAAGCTAGTTAGATACATAAAGGGTAACAAGAAAACATTCTACAAATACATTAGAAGCAAGAGGAAGGCCAAGGATAGGGTAGGCCCGTTACTCAATAAGGGGGAAAAACAATAACAGAAAATGTGGAAATAGCAGAAAAACCGAAACAAATGACTTTGGGTACGTCCACACTACCCGCCCAATTCGGCGGGTAGCGATCGATTTTCTGGGATCGATTTATCGTGTCTCGTGTAGACGCGATAAATCGATCCCAGAAGTGCTCCCCGTCGACTCCAGAACTCCAGCTCGATGCAAGGAGTAAGCGGAGTCGACGGGGGAGTGAGCCTGCGCTGCGTGGACCCGCAGTAATTTTAATTCGATCTAAGATACGTCGACTTCAGCTATGCTATTCTCGTAGCTGAAGTTGCGTATCTTAGATCGACCACCCCCCCACCAGTGTGGACCAAGCAGTTGTTTCGGTTTTCACCAAGAAGGTTGGTGGTGATTGGACCTCTAACATAGTGAGTGCCAGTGAAAATGAGTTAGGATCAGCTGAGACTAGACGCGATAAATCAACCCCTGAGAGATTGATCGCTACCCGCCGATCTGGCACCTAGTGTAGACCTGCCTTATGAGTCAACAGTGTAACACTGTTGCAAAAAACCGAACATCATTCTGGGATGTATTAGCAAGAGAGCAAGCAAGTAAGCAAGACATGAGAAGTAATTCTTCTGCTCTACTCTGCCATGATTAGGCCTCAACTGGAGTAGTGTGTCCAGTTCTGGGTGCCACATTTCAGGAAAGATTTGAACAAACTGGAGAAAGTCCAGAGAAGAGCAACAAAAATGATTAAAGGTCTAGAAAACACGACCTATTAGGGCAGATTGAAAAAAATTAGGTTTGTTTAGACTGGAAAAGAGGAGACTGAGAGGGGACATGATAACAGCTTTCAAGTACATAAAAGATTGTTACTAGGCGGAGGGAGAAAAATTGTTCTTCTTAACTGCTGAGGATAGGACAAGAAGCAACGGACTTAAATTGCAGCAAGGAAGGTTTAGATTGGACATTAGGAAAAACTTCCTGTCAGGGTGGTTAAGCACTGGAATAAATTGCCTAGGGAGGTTGTGGAATCTCCATCATTGGCAATTTTTAAGAGGTTAGATAAAAACCTGTTGGGAATGGTCTAGATCAGTGCCACTGGGAACTGAGGGCAGCCGTGCCTGAGGACCATCGATGTAAACAAACTGTCTCGCGGCCTGCCAGCGGATTACCCTGACGGGTCGCAGGTTGCCCACCACTGGTCTAGATAATACTTAGTCCTGCCATGAGTGCAGGAGACTGGACTAGATGACCTCTCGAGGTCCCTTCCAGTCCTATGATTCTATGATTGCTGGTATAGTTGCTCTGGGACACCTGTAGTGAGCCCCCTCAAGAGGCTCATGTCCTCTTTGTGGCACCTTTACCACTGCAAAGGGGCCACAGCCCAACTAATTCTCCCCTCTCTGTGCAGCGTTAATGCTGAGCACTTATTTATTTTTATTTATTCATTTATTTAAACAACAATTAAAAAAATCCGCACATGAAAGATCTAGGTACCCTAAGAATTAGACTTATACCACTTAAAACAAAATCACTCATCAGGAAAAAAGAATATCTTATACAGGTAACAAGTTAGCTCAGCCATTAAATCAAAGAATAAAAAAACACTTTCACTCACCACCTCCATAGCCTACCCTTCAGCCTTTCCCAAAACTTTATTTACTGAATGCCTTTGTTTTTCTGTTTTCCATCTAAATCAGTACAACTTTCTTCAGAGCTAAAATTCTTGGAGGGGAAATATCTGTAGAAATCTGGAATTATTATGTAAACTTAATTAGAACCCACAGACTATTTTAACTGCAGCTAAGATAGCTTGGAAACCTTGTGTTTGAAAAATATTTATGTAAAAATGGCACAGAAGGAACCCATGATCTCAGAAAAGGGGACAGAAGATACAAGACTCTAGGTCTCTGATTTCTGTCCTGGTTTGGCATCCCTTATTTTGTTTGCCCAGAAATCACTGAGCCAATTGCAGTGTCTTATTTAAAAAACAAGGTCCTTTTCTGAGTCCCAGAGTTTGGCTGGAAGATTATTGCTGCTTCACTATCCCCTTCTTCAAAAGCTTTTGTATTAGGAACAACGTCTTTCCTTTTAGCCTATGTTCCTGCTCTTAAGGCTGGGAAGCACCAGATTTTGTAGGTTTTCTTGAGGAATAGCTTTTATTTTCTTAGCACCTGCCCAGATTGTTATGCATTTCTGTGACAGTAAATATCATAGTTCTTCCTGTGTTTTGTCAGAGTTCTTAGATTCTGCTCACCTTTTTAATCTGTACTCTTTCTATAGGTATGTCAAAGGCAAAATTTTGCCTTAACAGTAACTATAGAGCACACTTCTCTAGATCACTGGTTCATCTGCTAAAGTAGGGGGCCTACTTTTTCAAGAATGCAATAAGGTTGGTTGCTCCTGCAGTCCTAGGAAGCACAACCAATCCCGGCTCTTACTTGATTTTTCAGGATCAATATTTTTTTTTTGAAGGCTGCAAGAAATCTCCTGATTTACTGGATTGCTCTTTCACACATTTTAGTGAAAAATCTTGCTCTTGTTGTATTATGGTCTTAACTTTATCAAAATGGCTCTCTTAGACCTTGTCTATACTGTGAAATTTTACCATCTGAACACAGTTGCAAGCAATTGTGTTAGGCGTTAACACTGTTTAATGGACAGTGTTGACCAGAACTTTATGTACTCATTTTCATGTCAGCTGTGATTACAACTCCAAAGTTGAATGTTCCATCACAGTTAGCTGATACGTACACCAGACATAGGCTGTTCTGATCTACATAGATTCAGAGTTTAAGACCAGATGGAATCGCTAACTCATCTAGTCTGATAGCACAGGCCTAATAGCTTGTCTGCTTAAATCATTCCAAAAAAGGACCTGTCTTGATTTGAAGTTATCAAGAGATGGAGAAGTCACCACTTCCCTTGTTAATGTGTCCCTTCACTGTTAGAACGTTGTGCCTAGTTTCTCATTTGAATTTGTTTTGGCTTCAGCTTCCAGCCATTGGTTCTTGTTAGGCCCAGATTAAAAAGCCCCTTAATGCCCAATATTTTCTACCCATTAAAGTACTTGTACAAGGTAATCAAGTCACCTCTCAGTCTTCTTTTTGATAAATTAAACAGATTGAGCACTAAGTCTATCACTGTAAAGCATTTTCTCCAGCACCTCAAATCATTTTTGTGGCTCTTTTCTGAACCCTATTCAATTCTTCAACTCCTTTTTTTAAAATGCAGACACCAGAACTGGATGCAGTAGCTCATTATCAGTCTCACCAATGCTATGTACAGAGGTAAAATCACCTCCATACTCCTACTCACTATATCCTGTTTATACATCCATAGCTCACATTAGCCCTTTTTTGCCACAGTATTGCACTGGATGCTCATGTTGAGTTGCTTATCCACTATGACCCTATAATGTCACTATAGTACATTCAGCTTGTATCATCTAACATGATTTTTGGTAACCATGTGCAGACATGGTTTAAAAAGTAATACTGACCAGACTTAAATTTATCTCTGTGTGACCATATTGTACATATAGAGCTGCAAGACAGTCACTCTTGGAGCTTGCAATGATTTCAGAAAAGAGGCTCTTTAACAGATTCAGTGTCCTATTGCTCTGCCTTCATACTCCGCTCTGTATTACTTTTGTGACACAAATGGCAGCTCCAGGGTTTTCCCATCACGTGTTGTAGTCTTTTAAAAAATCTTGTTTCTGCATATCCTCTTTGTGTTAGACATTTTTTCTTTTAAATTCTATTAAGACAGTTTTTGCATTTAAAATTGTTAGCTTTTTAGTTGCGTAGGTGTATTATTTCCTTTATGGTGTGAGAGCTCTTAAGAGATGTTGCTCCATCCTACGCACTTTTTGAAGAATTTATATGAAAAGGAACTCAATAAAATATCTTCCTTGTGAGAATTTTCATCCCTATTAACATGGTATTTGGGAAAGCCTGTATTTTTTATGGCCACTATGACTAGTCAATATTTTTTTTCTTTCATAATGCAGCCATATTCGTGATCCCATTGTTAAGGTTTTTGACAATATTTCTATTATAAGATCAGTTTTTGCCATAACCCCTTCCCTTTCTTCTTGAATTTCCGAGGAAGCGCTCCTAGCTGTATGAAATTGATCATGCATGGTCTTCTAGTCAGAGGAGAATTTTTTATGAAAGTTTATTTTTTTTATTAAGGTTGCATGCAAAAAATGAGTTGTTAGATGACAGAATGCATTTCTATTAAGAGGTCTGAAAATATAAAACTAGGAGAGGTCATGAACAAGCTTTATAAGCATCTTGAGAGAGGATACAATGCTGTGAACTCTATGAAACACATCCTGTAGTAAGGGCAAGTTAGTGAATTTCCATTATAAGCCCAATTTTGAGCACCCCCAGTTTTCAGAAAAAAGCTCCTTTCATCCTGAAATTTCTCATGGGTCTGTCACTAGAGGAGAATTTTTTTCCCCAAAAAGTTTGAGGTTAAACAAACAATTTTTTAGGATATGAACTTAAAAACAATAGTCGTTTTTCTTTTTTTGTTTGTTTGAAGTGGTTTGCATGGACAACTTCAAGTTTGTTTTATACAATAGCCCTCAATAAGCACTAATGAATAGGACTACTTAGAATAAGTCTGAATGGAAAATTCAGGAGTTATACATTAGAGGCTAGAGTTGAACTTCTGGAAGCTAAACAGAGAGGTTTGCAAATATAGTTTCTCTGAGAGGACTCGTAGAAGTTAGGAATAATATGGAGCATATCTGCAGAGTTTGTTAGTTTCATGAGAAGCAGATCATGGACCTTACAAGACCGACTACTGTAGTTAGCATAGCTCACAAGTTCCATGAAAGACTGACAGTTGTACAATGGCCTAGCACCCTTTAGCTCTCCCTATGGCAGGGGTGGGAAAACTACGGCCCATGGGCCACATCCAGCCCACAAGCCCGTCCTGTCCAGCCCGAGCCGGCGGGGAAGCTCCCTCCAACCCCCGTTGTCCCCCCACAGCCACGCTGCTGCATCGGCAGCGTTCTGGGGGGTGGGGCAGCGCAGCAGCGCGTCTGGCTCTGGCCACTGCTCTGAGCGGTGTGGTAAGGGGGCCAGAGCCGGGGTTTGGATAAGGGGCAGGACGTCCCGAGAGGCAGTCAGGGGACAGGGGGAGGTTGGATGGGGCGGAGGTTCTGGGGGGCGGTTAGGGAATGGGGGTTTGGATAGGCATGGGAGTCCCGAGGGTTTGTCGGGGCGAGGGTGTGGATAGGGGTCGGGGAAGTCAGGGGGCAGGAGGGCTTAGATAGGGTGTGGGGTCCTGGGGGTGTGTGGTTAGGGGTAGAGGGGGTCTCTGGAGGGGGCAGTCAGGGGACAGGGAGAAGGGGGGCTTAGATAGGGTGTGGGGTCCCAGTGGGTGTGGTTGGGGCAGGGTGTGTGTCTCTGGAGGGGGTAGTCGGGACAAGGAGCGGGGCGGGGGTTGGATGGGTCAGGGATTCTGAGTGGGGCAGTCAGGGGACGGGAAGTGGGAGGGGGCGGATAGGTGGCTGGGGCCAGGCTATTTGGGGGAGCACAGCCTTCCCTACCTGGCCCTTTGTCATAAATATAAAGGGAAGGGGGAGAGGGTCGGATGCAGTGCTATAAAATCCTCTTACCAGTAAAGGGTTAAGAAATGCAGGTAGCCAGACTGACACCTGACCTGGCTGGCATCTGACCAATAAGGGGACAAGATACTTTCAAATCTTGGGAGGGGGGGAAGGTGTGTGTGGCTCTTTGTCTGGGACAGAGTGATCTTGGGAAACAAGAAGTACCTGCAGAAAATCAGTCTCCTCAACCAGTCATCTTCTCACCAAACCTCGCTTTTCTAAAGTAAGTTTAGTCAGCATTGCGAGTAGGTTTCTGTTTGTTTTGCTTGGTGAGCTTTCCCTGTGTTAGAGGGAGGGGTTATTCCTGTTTTTTCTGTAACTTTAAGGTTTTGCCCAGAGGGGGAATCCCTCTGAGTTTGGAAATTGAGTACCCTGTAAAATAGTTACCATCCTGATTTTACAGAGATGATTTTACCTTCTTTGTTTTAATAAAATCCTTCTTTTAAGAAGCTGTTTTCTATGGTTTTAAAACCCAGGGGGTGGGTTTTTAGATCACTGTGTAACCAATTGGTTAGGAGATTGTTCTCAAGCTTCCCAGGAAAGGGGGTGTACGGGCTTGAGAGGGTATTTTGGGGGGAAGGGGAACTTCAAGTGGTTCCTTTCCTGGATTCCTGTTTAAAACACTTGATGGTGGCAGTGAGAGAAGCATTTCTCAGGGTGCAGGGAATTTTGTACCTGGGGGGTTTTAACCTAAGCTGGTAGAAATAAGCTTAGGAGCTCTTCATGCAGGTCCCCACGTCTTTACTCTAGAGTTTAGAGTGGGGAGGGAGACTTGACACCCTTCACACAATTTTGCAACCCCAATGTGGCCCTCGGGCCAAAAAGTTTGCCCACCCCTGATCTAGTGTGGTGTTGAGCAGAGAGGGAAGAAGAAAAGACCTGCTTCTCTCCAGTGCCCAGGGATTTAGGGATCAGCAGAAGCAGGCCCTCTGTTTCTCCTCTTCTTTAATTAAAACTACAGAGAAGATGAGTTGTTTAGATGAACTTCAGAAGGCAATAAAGTCCATCTACCTGGTTCAACTGTGGACTTTAAGAAATCCGCAAACTATGTTCATAAAGTCCATGAGCCTGGCCAATTCAGCTCCAGACTTCAAAATAGCCATACTAGAAATGCAGAGATTTTGAAATCTGTAAGTTTTCAAATTGCATTAAAACCTTGTGGAGGTCTCACAGGTTCAAATATTCATAGCAAATAATTCCAATATTAATCTCCCATCCTTCTAAAAAGCCTTCAAAGGCAATACAAATCCTTGGTGAGGACAGACTAAAATGAAAGCCCAGTCCTTCAAGCCCTTATAAACATGATAGTCTTTATTAACTCATATCTCATTAAAATAAATGAGACTAGTCATGTAAACAAGGATTATCCATGCCAGCCTGGGTTTGCCAACTGCAACCTCACATTTGGAGTTTCTCGGCAAAGCGGTGTTTGAGTTATGACATTTTCAAGAAAGAAAGTCAAAGTAGGTTAGGCTTGTCTAACATTAAAATAGTTTTCAAACTCATGTTTCCAAAATGCCTTGTTTGAGTTACCTCAAATTTTACTAAATCCATAAATAAATAATCCCTACTGGCAGGAAACCATATGGAACATTTTGGGCAGAAATGAATGTGTATGAGGACAGTAGAAAGTGGTCAAGTTAAAATTATAATTAATAGTTAGTTACAAACTATAGAGTCAGTACTGCAGCTCCATATAATATGAAATTAAACACAGGCAATTTAACAACAATATGATCCATTATCAGTGATTGGAACTTAAACAAAACCTAGGAAAATCCTTTTTAAAAAAAATCTCAGTTAAGCTGTTGCTAAAATTCTACATTTATGTAACAAAGATTTTTTAAAAATCTCGATTGTGGTACTGTTGTTCGGAAATCTAATCTAACTTTCAACCATGGCCCACAGACCTCCAGTTTCCCAGTGAAAACCTCATGTACTGACCTATATACTGTGAACCTACCCACTTATTTTTCTTATGAGCAAGAGGCCTAAACACTCCCAGGATGAGCTGGAGACTATAACACTTCATGTATCCATCTACACAGCAACCCACATCAGTCAGTGACACATTTGTCAGTTTACTTTTTGTTTTGTTTTGTTTTTGTAACTGTATCAAGCAATTCTCTAGTATGTATTTTGTAACAATTGTGGTTTGCATTAATCTCATTTTAGTCAATTTCATAATCAACTTTCAGGATGCAATATCCGCCATTTAAAGAAACTCAATTATACTAGTACAAAACTCCTCTGAAATAAACTCTAACAGCCACAAACTGAAAATTATTTTGTTTTAAACTGATCAACTTTTTTTACGTTTTCTTTTAAACAGGAATGAGAAATGCACAGGATCCTGTAAGAAACAGTGAACTGAAGAAACCTTCTTGAATCTCAAGGAGCCTATAATTTCCAAGGAAATCTTGACTGGTTTAAAAACTGTTCAGAACTGCAATTAGTTTCTGCCATTAAAATAGTTGCTTAAGGTGAATAAATTATGGACATAACTATATTTAAGACTCTAATCTTAAAGGATCACATTTCCTCAACACAGTCTATTGAAAAAACAACACAAAAGGATGCCACCCAGCACAACAGCTTCCGAGGGTGGGGCAATAATCGCAGAATATAATCACACATCAGCATGTTTAGCTGACTCTGTTGCTGCAAATTTCAGAGCAGAAAGTCCAAGGAAAATCTTTAGCTCCGCTTTGATCTGAAATAAAACAGTGCAATTAGTCAAACTGAGCTTGGGAGATGCATGCAGGCTGATATGAACATATAGGTAAATTAAAACTGAATGACTGATCTTTCACTTGTTAAAGAACATGTGTCACTTACTCTGAAGAAAAAAATAATAGGAAAAAGGCTCATAGATAATTAAATTGCACCAGGGAAAAAAAAATCAAACTCCCCCAAGGTACAGGAAGTGAATTACTTTATTACTATACATTGATCTGTCAATGCCACTCACGGAAAGTCTGAGCAATCAAGCTGTAGCAAACACATTATGGTTACAGATATCTATACAATGTTGAAATTAGTCAAGTTCAAAAGTTCAGCAGCGAGTGGCTGCAGGGATGGCTGCCGCCACACCCCTTTCTGCTGTCAGCATGTGAGAGGAGTCCAGGCTTGGAAACAAGGCTGAAATTGACCATGTGCCAAGAAGGAGAGTTGAGCAAGAAAAACCCACAGTAACGTTCAACCTTAAACCACAAAGGCAAAAAAAAGTAAAAGGGGGGGGGGGAGAAGAAGAGGAAGGCGAAGAGGGGGCTGACTGTGCTGCTGAGCTGGGAGTGTGTGTGTGGGGACATTAGCCAGGTCCAGCCTCTGCTAGAGCCATGGAGAGCCCCGTCCTATCCTGTGTCCTTTATCCAGGTGATGGGAATATCAGTGAGGCAAAGACCTGTCCAAAAAGGCTCTGCGGAGACGCGGAGCCGCAGCTAGGGCCACCGGGAAAAGCGGTGGGGGAAGCGGAGAGAAGCAACGGCAGCCAGCAGCAGCCCGGCTCCATGGAAGGGAGCGCATCAGCGGGGGAAGAGGAGAGCGGGGGTGGGGGGAGCGCCGCGCTCCCTTTGCAAGCCCCCTGCGGTTTCAGCTCCTCCTTGTGCTTCAGCTCGCCCGGGGCGGGGGACAAAGCCCCGCAGCAGGATCCCGGAGCAGCCTCCTCCTGCAGCCGGGTGGTGAAGAGCCAGTGGGAGATTAACAACGCGGCGTCGGAGTCCGAGGAGGAGGGGGAGGCGGGAGGAGGCGACATCGCCCGGCCGCCGCCTGGCACTTACTGTCCCCAGGCTGGAGCGCAGCCCAGGAGCCCGCAGCCGCCGGTCTCGGAGGAGCCGGACCTGGTGATCGAAGTGTCCGGCCGGCGGATCCGAGCCCACAAGTCGGTGCTGGCGGCCAAGAGCGACTATTTCCGCGCGCGCTCGTCCCGGGACATCCTGCGGGTGAAGGGGGTGAGCTACGGGGCGCTGCGCCTGCTCATCGACTACGTCTACACGGCCCGCATGGGCGAGGTGCGCCACGACAACCTGGCCGAGGTGGTGAGCGGCGCCCGCGTGCTGCAGATGCCCTGCGCCCTGCACTGCGCGGCCGAGGCCATGCGGGCCCAGCTGCGCCTCGACAACTGCTACCAGCTGCTGTGCCTGGCCAAGAAGCAGCGGCTGGCCGAGCTGCGGGAGGCCGCCTACCGCTTCATGAGCGACCACTACCTGCAGGTGCTGCGGGAGCCCGCCGTCTACGGGCGCCTGAGCGGCGCGGAGCGGGACCTCATCCTGCAGCGCCGCCTGGAGGCCGGCAAGCGCTGCCTGCTGGTGGCCGAGGTCAGCGACGCCTTCGAGAGGCTGAGCGCGGGCAGCAGGCCGCAGAGCCGGGAGAGCAGCCGGCCGCAGAGCCCCTCCTCGGTGGTGTCGCTGGAGGAGAGCAGCTACCTGATCTACAGCTACCAGGAGGCGGCCAAGGAGTGGAGGGTGCTGACCCACCTGCCCGAGGAAGCCAACGCCAAGGGCTGTGCCATGTGTGTCCTCTACAACTACCTCTTCCTGGCTGGGGGCATCGCGGCGGGGCCGGGCGAGCCGCGCGCCCGCCTCTCCGACAAGGTCTTCTGCTACAACCCGCTCACCGACACGTGGAGCCAGGTGCGGCCGCTGGGCCAGCCCCGCTCGCAGCTCAAGCTGCTGGCCTTGGACGGCTACCTCTACGCCGTGGGGGGCGAGTGCCTCTTCACGGTGGAGAGGTACGACCCGCGGGCCGACCGCTGGAGCCCGGTGGCCCCGCTGCCCAAGGGCGCCTTCGCCGTGGCGCACGAAGCCACCACCTGCAACGGGGAGATCTACGTGTCGGGCGGCTCCCTCTTCTACCGCCTGCTCAAGTACGACCCCCGGCGGGACGAGTGGCAGGAGTGCCCCTACAACAGCAGCCGCCGCCGCTCCGCCGACATGGTGGCCTTCAAGAGCTTCATCTACCGCTTTGACCTGAGCAGCAGCCGCGGTGAGCAGGGCCAGGCCGGCGGGGTCGAGGTCTTCCGCTACAACACCGTGGCCAAGCGCTGGAGCCAGTGCGCCTCCCTGAGGCCCAGCAGCGGCCCCCTGCAGCCCTTCCGCTGCGCCGCCCTGGGCAGCACCATCTACTGTGTCAACCGGGCTGGCAGCCTGCGTTTCAACCTGGCCCTGGATGGCGAGGTGGAGGCCGACGGAGGGCTGCCGGGCAGCTTCGACACGGAGCTGCTCAAGGCCCCCTTTGAGGCCAAAGGTGTCCTCCTGCCCTTCGTGCTCACCCTGCCGGAGAAGCCAGACAAAGCTGGGGAGCCAGAGAGCCCTCTGGTGCTCTGAGTGGGCATGGCGTGAGGGCAGCCAGATCAACTGTGGGAAGGGGCTGGTCTGGGGCCTCTCCACGACTGCACTGCAAACATCCAGCCAGGGGCTTGCCCCAGCCGGCAGGATTAGAGGGATCTGGGCCTGCCCCTAGCTCAGCAGCCTGCTTGACAGCCACAGCCCCTGACTAGGGGCACCTTCAGAAGGTATGCATGCATTAGAGGGCTGGGGTGCCCCTCTTGAAATGTTGATCTAAGGCCGGTGCTGGTGATAACCACTCTAATCTTTACTTTGCTTCATGTGGGAAGAATTCACTCCTTGGTGCTGGTGAGCAGCCAAGCAAATTAAAGAAAAGCTGCTAAAATAGGATAATCTTTGGAATAATGTGGGCCAGTTTCCAATCTGGAGAAGACCTTTCCTCCTGGAGTTTTATAAATCCCTGAAAACAGAAGCTTATAATGGAATATTTAATAGTGTTGCTCTTGTATATATACACAAGAGGGGCTGCTTCTTCTGCCTTTCGTTTTCTTCTCTCCTTTGGATATCAGTTGTGAATACTGCTGGCTACATAAAGGAATTCAATTTACTTTTGATGCTAAACTCAACAGTTCATATGTTAGAAAAGTGCAAGGAGATCATCTGAATTGCATCCTTTCATTTTTGGTTCAATAGATTCTTTAAGGAAGACATGGCACAAGAATCTGCAACCACAACGAATGATTTAACAGAGACCAGATTTAAAGTTTTTAAGCAACACAAATGCCTGCCACATGTTCAGATTTGGATTACAGGGGAAAAGTCAATTTACCATAACACAGCAGAACTGTGGCTGAAAGAAGTGATAATTTCTGTAAAAGACAATGCTTTACTTTTTTATCAGACGTTTTAAATCATAGTAAACAGGAAGCAAAGCTGTTCAGTTTATGGCAGATTGACATGACTGTGGATGCCACCGAGTTTTGGGGAAAACATTTTGTATTTCACTGCTCTTTAATTAACAGAAAATCAATGAAAATGAACCTAAATCAAATGTGAATTTGTTGAAACTGATTGCATTCAGTTTACATATTACATTTTATGTCCCGTAGCCTGTGGTAAGAGACTATTCCAGCATAAAACAAGGCTATCATGGGAGAACAAGAAAAACAAGAGTTTGCTACACAGGGTGATTATACTTATGTACAAGCATAATGTTGAGATTTACCTATCTTTTAATTGAGAGACTGATTTATTTATTTGAGGTAAATGAGTGTTGTAATTAATAATTCAGTTGTCAATTATAGTTCATACTGATGCCATATACTTTTGTTTGGATTCTGAATCTTTCAAGAATAATTGTTTATGGAGCAGCATATAGAGAGGAGAAAAATGATATGGGAAGTTGAAGCATGCTTTTTATCATGTTATTCAGAAAAAAGTGTAGACCTTCTGGATAAGCATGCTGTATTAAAAAGCGCACTTGCATTTATTTTATATATTTTATATGTAGACATCCAATAGAAGGATACAGCAAATCTGTTTAGCTTTACAGTAATTAATGAGAAACCATTTTCTTAAAATAGACCCAGTGTTTTTGCTGCTGTTAATTCAGCCTGGAATTGTCACTTGATTATGGAAAAGAATTGTTTATGAGTTTTCAAGATTCTAGAAAGACATAGCAACTTCACATCAAAGAACTGCAGTAGAAGAATCTTTATATTTTATTAAAATATCTTATTTTAGCAGGGTAGTAACAGTAAAATTCTTATATCTCATTGCTAGTTCTAAAGAAAGACAGCAGATTCTACCATGAGACATCATTTTGACAGACAGAAGCCACCATCTTTATGGTTTATTTGATGTTTTATACAGTTGATCTGATTAGAATACTATTTAGAAACCAGTGGTGCAATCATGAAGCCTTTAGTCAAATAATCTCCCCAATGAATTCACTGTAAGTGTTGTCTGAACAAGGACTTTATGACTGGACTATATACGTTTTAGCCTAGTCAGTATGCTAGTTGGTTGAATGGGATTTAAAACTGCAGTTAGAATTTATGTTGTGCATACATGCGAAAGTTAGATATTGATCTTTTACTTGCAGATACACTTAACAGATTAGTTAATTCCTCAGCTGGACAAATAAAATTTTGCATTTTGCTCCTAATTATATTATTGCCTTCTAAGTATAAGAAGAGCTGTGAGGCTAAAGAAAAAATGATTTGTGTGCATTAGAATTATTTTTCATATAATTGTAGCACAGGTAATGCTTACGGTTCTGTAAGTGCAAACACTTCTGCACATGCTTAAAGCTAAGCAGTGTGCAAGTGTTGCTGGATCAGAGCCTGAACCAGCACATATTGACCAGATGCACATATTGAAATGTCAGTTTTATCTCATAGTACAATTATACAGTTGTTTATGTATTTTAATACCTTATCTAGTACAGTATTTATACGACATTTCTAGTGAGGAAGCTAATCAGGTTTGTAATTTTTTTCCCCTTTGCATTTTACTTTGGTGGTATTTCATGAAAATACTGCCCGATTAATTTTGGGAAATCACTGTGATCTTAAATTTATAAAGATATTCCACAAACATCCAGCAAAGGTTTGAAATTTACCTTTATAATAATTAAGATATTTGTTGCTGTCTATAACTAGAAAACATGTTTGCAAATACACTTTACAACAAAACCAACCAAAAATAAACAAACAAGATTAAATCAAAAGTGCTACAAACACCATGAAGACATTTTTGCTATTTCATTCCGATTAAGAAGGATAGTATTGGGCCAAAATGTGCTGTCACTGTTTACCTTGTGAAAGTGAGAGCACAATCTGGTTTTAATTAGTAGTAGTCAGTCAAATAAAATTTCCTTTATACCCTAGTTTCATAATCACAGCCAGATGATTGATTTTTCTGGTAACATAAAGACATTTCTAGCTGGTTTCCTATTCTCTGCCCCATGTTTCCTAAGTAGATCTGTGATTCCCCCCCCACCCCGCCCCCCATTATATCTTCAGTACTAAATTAAGTTATGAATGTACCAAGTGAAATGAAGATGCAAGCCTTACTAGCAAAAAGTTAGCAACAGACAGAGAGCTACTAAGCAGTGACATGAGAGAGAAACTTAATTCCTGCAACAGTTTATAAAACTCCGGTTTATACCCTGAAACCAATTCCACGGAATAATTGTCAAAAGAATATCCCTATTTGCTCAACACCAGAATTGCTAAACAATATGGGAATGATGCTAACCATAGCTGTTTAATGAATAAAACTGTTGTGCAGTAGCTAATATGAATTCCTTGCACAATGAAATCCCTTGTAAATAAATAGCTAATAGAATTTCAACTGCTAAAAGAATAAATTATTCACACGAAAGCTGTACCTCTCCTATGCTGTTTGGTTAGGTATCAAAGTGGTTGCTCTCAGTACCTTTGGTTATCTATTGTTCATGAGTAGCTTATTGCTTTTCATGCTTTAACAGCATTGATTCCAGTGACTGCTGCACAGATTCTTTCTATTTTGCAAGCATAGAGCTTAAACTCGGCACTGGGTTGATTTGCTTTGTGTCTCTATAGTGACACCTAGCATTTGTTACTTGAACGAACACCAGAAGTTCTATAGTGAGTTATTTCTTTCTTAGTTTGAGTTTTTCTCAATGATACTGATTTTGGTACAGTTATAAAAGCATAAGAAAAGAGGAGAAACTCTTATATCATATTCTAATGGTACCATTAAAGTAATTGTAGTGAGTCATTTAATGAATCTGTCTGTAAGGGATAATATCCTGCCTTTGTTCTGTGCACTGAACTCACAGTGGATTGAAAGGCCTTTAATGTGTGGTGTGATAGGAGAATGTAGACCTAAGTAATTTCTAAGAAAAGTACCTTTTAATTTAAGGCTGGGCAGATCCCATTGCATAATACCCAAAGGTAGGAGGCTAGGGTAATATGTACACCTAGAGGGCCAAATTCTGCTCTCAGTTAAATCAGTGTAAATATGGAATAATTCCACTAGTTTACACAGTATGACTGAGAACAGAATTTGGCCCACAAACACTTTGAGTAAAATTCTGCACTCAGAAATATTCAATCCCACTGATGTCACACCATTCATTTTGGCCCAAGAAAAGTATTGTAGTAGGAGCCGCTGGAGTACATTTACCAGAATTAGGAATCAGTATTCTATTTTGTATTTTAGAGGCGCTCTCAGTTTCACAAGTTACCAGCATTTATCCAGCAGATAGGAGAAAATGTGAATTTGTCTCCTGCTCTATATTTATTTTTAACTACCATATATTTAGCCAAAGCAAACAAAATAATGGTTGGAGGAGGGTAATGGGGGAGCCAAAAGTAGTATTTTAGCCAGTGTGGAATACATGGCCAGTCTTCTTAAAATATTGTAGTAAACACATTTTCCTATTTATATTTTTTCCATAACTGGAGCACATTTCAAACAAATACAGTATTTTTCAGTGAGCTAGTTTATTGCAGCAACCTCATGCTTTGCTCTTAAGCGTTAATGTTAGTGATGAATAAACCCTAGACAAATTTGTGAAAATATAAAATGACCACATTGATACTGTCATTTATCACAGACTAACTAATGCAGGGGTGGCCAACCTGAGCCTGAGAAGGAGTCAGAATTTACCCATGTACATTGCCAAAGAGCCACAGTAATATGTCAGCAACCCCCCATCAGCTCCTGTACCCCACTCCCAGCGCCTCCCACCCACCTGCAGCCCCACTGATCAGTGCTTCCCGCTCCCTCCCTGCACCTTCCGATCAGCTGTTTCATGGTGTGCAGGAGGCTCTGGGAGGGTGTGGGGGAGAGGGAGGAGAAGGAGGGCACTGCAGGCTCAGGGGAGGGGGTGGGAAGGGGTGGATTAGGGGCAGAGCCAGGGGTTGAGCAGTGGGCACCCCCTGGCACATTGGAAAGTTGGCGCCTGTAGCTCCAGCCCCAGAGTTGGTGCCTATACAAGGAGACACATATTAACTTCTGAAGAGCCGCATATGGCTCCGGAGCCACAGGCCACCCCTGAACTAATGCAAATGCTTCAGACACTGTGCACAATTCAGGTGAATTACATTTGTAACTGATGTATTTATTAACAGTTCAGTTTTAAATATCTAGGCAAAAATCACTGTAAAGCTTTTTATGTACTCTAATTTATGATGTAATGGAATAAATACATGCAAAAGCAAAAGCTCCCCTTAGGGCTTTGGGGGTAGTCAGTGTCCTTTCTTTATTCTTTATTACATTTCTTTATTTTATATACAGTAATCTGTATTGTTTACAATAAATAAACAGTACATTCTTAACATACAGCAGGGGATTGAAGTTCTAAGTACAGTGTAATTGGCACAGACATTTTAATAGTATTCGTGATCATGTTACTAAAGTTTGAAAAAAATGCACTGTGCTTTGAAAACAGTTGCTAGTTCAGCTGAAAGAGCACATTTTCTTTTTGTAATGTGTTTGTACTACAAGGTCGAAATCCACTTTGCTATTAAAAAGCCCAATTAATTGACTGCTATCTAGGTGCAATGGTGGTACTAGGTTGGGGAAGTGATATCACCCCCAAACCTGGAGACAAGTTGGGAGTACATTAACTACAGCACAGTTAATTTTCACTTCCTGTTGCTTCCATAAAGAAGCTAAAATACATGAATTAAACTGTATCTAAAGTTACAGTTAAGTTTGCCTGAGTGTATTCTGATATTTAATATGTCAGTTACCTGATAGTTGGCAAATCTAAGGGAGGCATAGGGCCTGGTTCTCCACTTACACCAGTTTATTGCCACTCCTTTGACTTCTATGGAGTTACTGCAGATTGGCACAAGTGTGAGCACAATCAAGCCCATAGTTCAAATTTACTACTTTGTCTCCAGCTGCTGTTTTTCTTGTGAATAAGTCGGAGTCCAGCTCTTTTGAAGTTAAAACACAGCCAGACTGAAAGATCTAGGGGGCAAAACTCATAGGCAAGATGAGATGGATTCAAAGTTGGTGAAAATTTAACTCTCCCCAAGCTACCCTACTGGGCAGACTATACCAGTTTAGACTCCCTTACGTTTACCTAATTAGGGCCAAATTCTGCTGTCAGTTCACCAGTGTAAATATGGAATAACTCAGCTGTCCTCACACACACCTTACCACTGTGCAGTTTGCCCTTTCCCCAACTCCTTACACCTCACCACTGAATTTGGCCCACTGTTTACAAGTGTGTTTCATCTGCTGTAACTCACCGAGAAGCCAGAAGAGAAGAATGCAGCAAGGAAAGCACTTAACTGGATAGGGTAAGAATATATAAGGTTCAGTGGACACCTGCCCCTTCTTCCCCCAGTTTAAATGTACACCATTTCCAATTTCCACTCACATCCGGTGTGGGTTTAAGTAAGTCTGTTGGAGCCTAATTAGGTAACGGACTATAGTGCTGACATCAAGCCTTATCCTAGGAGATGTGTGCATGCAAATTACATTGAGTTTAGTGGAAATTGGGTTCACCCATCTCCCTGGATGATTAGGCCCATAGGGTCAAATTTCAGGCTGTCTACACAGCCAATTAGTGATGACGCTCCAAACATAGTTTGTATCCACAGACAACAGGCTTAATTCTCATATGAGAAAAGTAAAAGCACTGAAGCTACCTGTTGTAGCACATAGGCCATATAGATTAGGGTTTCAAAGTCATCCTTACTTGGGGGTATGTTCTCTGTGGTATCAAGCACAGTACACTTTTTCAGTCCCCCCTCAAATGTTTGCTCTCTATGCTTTCACTGCTTGATGTGACCTTGAGTATCTCAAGGGTTTCCTTGTAAATACATCTAGGTGCCTATGTAATACTGACAGACCCCCCCGGGGTCATTGGTGAGCGGGATCAAACCTGGGCCCTCTGAAGCTTAATACATGATTATCTACTGGATGAGCTAAAAGCCATATGCCCCTTAGTGAAGGCTGTAGAGCAGACTCATTAATCTCTAAGTGGTCTTGGTGCCACTGATGAGACAGCACCACACCCAGGAGGTGTGTGGGTTACACCTATAGTGTGTGTTTTGTAGCTACTTCAAAAGACTTTGCTGAGAACCCAAATAAGAGGAATATTGATCAGCTTCTTGGCTACAAGTGAAGTAAATTATTACTTATTCCCAATGCTCCTCTGGGCACATGTCAAGCATATAAGAAGGCACAATCCTTTCCCCGAGGAGTTTATAATCTAAGGATATGTCTACACTGCAAAGTTGTTTGTCTTTTACAGGTACTTAAAAAACTCTCCTGTCGACAAAGCTAACGTCGCTCGGGAGGCTGGAAGTGTTTTGTCAGCAAAAGTGCTGATAAAGTACCGACAAAGAGCGTTTACACACACTGACTTTTAGCAACAAGACTGTGTCGACACAGCCTTGTTGCCAAAAGCTGCATAGTATAGACAAGCCCTAAGGAGAGACAAACAAAAGGCCCAGGGGTGGGGAGAAAGGGAGCAACACATTATTATTCTTGATTATTTATTTTGTATTGTGGTAAGGTCTACAAAGACCCCATTGTGCTAGGTGCCCTATAAGCACAGAAGTAAAAGGTGGTCCCTACTCCCAACAAGTTTACAGTCTAGTTCAACTGTTGTGTTTACAAATGCATATTATAAATAGGACATGACAATTATATCCATATTAGTCCATAAGCATGACACTGTCAGTTTGCAGGTTTTTTATTGGAATCATAGAACTGGAAGGGACCTTGAGAGGTCATTTAATCCAGTCCCCTGCACCCGTGGCAGGACTAATTATCTAGACCATTCCGTACAGGTGTTTGTCTCACCTGCTCTTAAAAGTCTCCAGTGATGGAGATTCCACAACCTCCCTAGGCAATTTATTCCAGTGCTTAACCACCCTGACAGGAAGTTTTTCTAATGTCTAATCATGATAGACTAAAAGGTTTGTACAGTCTAGCACACTGTGGATGGCTACCAAAATCAGTTATTAATATTCTTAGCTTTTCAGGGGAGGGTGAAGTATTACAATTTATGGAAGATGCTGAGTTTTAAGTTCATCAAGGTAGTTGTGGTGACAAAAAGGCCATGGAAAGGAGGGGGGAAAATATATATGTACAATGTTCTTACATCCACCTTCTCCCCATGCAAAACTTTGCCCTTTGAGTGTGCTAACAGCTACAATTCTGAATGTAGTCCCCCAATCGTCTGGCATACCCAGTGGTATTTTTAAGATGACACTTGTCTTTTCCTTTCTGTTTCTGCACAATTCTTCCAATAGGTCACTAGGAAGGTGAAGGCTCAGTGACATCCTTCAATCACCATAAGAATCCAGTGACTTTCCTTTTCTGCCAGGGACTTCCTCTTCCCCTCGCCTGTTTTTTCGTTCTGCAGAAAAGAAAGGAAAGGAATACATGCTAACCTACAAACAACGACAAAACTTACTTTCTAGGTGAGATGAAGAAGAGTATTAGTTTATCTGTTCCTGCAGCACAAGGGTATGCTAAATAAAAACAGGGTCTGTTTACTGTGCTTGCTAGAAAAAAGCATTAAAGGAAATCAAATTGATCATAGTGCAGACTCAGGACAGTGTCAACTAATGTCTTTTTTGATTATGCCATTTAGTGAACCTATGTTTTATTGATTAAAAAATGTGGCCACCGAGGGCTTTGCAGGGAGGGGCATGATAACCACAGGATGGCTGCAGAGACTATGCAGGAAGCTACATAGGGAGGGAATAAGGAAGGAAGAACACATGCTTTCATAGTATTAGATTCTTTCCCACACACTTTAGAAAGCATTATCTCACTGTTCAAGAGCTTAGTCAGTAGCAGCAGATTATCTATCTGCTCCAGATTTGATTCCTTTTAGCTTTTCAGCCATCTGTACATGTGAAAAGGAAGTGCAAAATGTACAAGTGGAAAATTCTGTTCTGGTAAAGTTTTAACCCCTGTCCGTACAGGTCACAGGTCAATGACTATTCCAGGTAAAGGGGTGAATCAGATATCCCACCCATCCCTCTCTCCCTGATAGAGGAAGAAGGGGAAGTGTTTGCTTAGAATTAGAGATACTGAATCTCAGATTCAAAACCTGAACTTCAGGAGGAGTCGATATGACATTGAATTTCACAGCTGCCTCCTATCTTTGTCATGACCACACCAAGACTCTAGGTCCAAACAAATCTGAACATTGTTTATGAGAGGGAGTGAAGGAATGGAGAATGGTGACAGAAAGAGATCCACATTTTTCAGCTTGAGGACATCTATAATTACAATGCATGTTTTGTCATACAGGCCCATTGAAGTCAGTGGAGCTATGCCAATTTACACCAGCTGAGGCTCAGGAGTTTTTGTCTTGTGTTTATTGTATAAATAATGGTGGCAATTATGCTAGGTCAATAGAGAGTACATGAAATACACATTGTAGGTGAGACCCCTATAAAATATCATTTAAAATCCTAAAATTCTGAGAACCCTGCAGAGCCATTTCACCAGGAGACACCATGGAAGTGGAATGGTGCTTTATACAAATCCAGACAATCTAATTCAAAAGAAGAATTTCCCATCTTCCTGTGAATTGGTCATGCAGTCCTCAGATGCTCTTGTCTATTTTTTAATTAAATTGTGAGGTCTGAGTCAGCATTTAACTTCAATATCTGTTGCTCAGTTTAATAATCCATTCCAGAGGTGCTGTGCTTGAATTCCTGCCTCACCTCCATGTCTCCTTCCAAAGGAGTTAAAGTTGTTAGTGTTGTCCTGGCTCTCCATGCCAAGGTGCCACTGGGAAAAGACCTTCTCAATTTAAGTACCCGCTACCTGAGGAGATTTGCTTGAGTTCATCTGTTGCTGCCTTCACAGCTCTTTCTATTCAGCTCAGTACATCTTTGACTAGTTATGCCCACTCTTTGTTGTTTTTCTTTGAAAACTTGCCCCAGACTCTCAAACCTTAGTGCTAGTTTACCTTGCATAGAGGTATACAGAGACTCAGACACACACAGACCTCAGAGCACTTATTTCACATGTCTTGGCTGACATCGGTGAAGGAGAAAGAGTAATAGGGATAAAAAGGGGAAGGGAAGAACTGAGAAGAGGGAATATTGAAAGTGAGCATCATTGAAGGGAAATCTTTGCAAACTGTTTTCCTTGTACTCTGCAGCTATTTCAATTTTTCTTGTTCCCACACATACATATGCAAGATCTAAAATCTGAAGGTAAATAATGGAAATTATTGAGCAAATGAAATATAGATAGTTTCCAATATTTTCCTATATGAAATATTTTAAAAGGGAAAGGTTGGTCTTGTCACTAAAGCAATTTGGGTTCTATTTCTGGTTCTACCACAGACTTCCTATGTGATCAACTTCTCTGTGCCGCAATTCCTCCGCAACAGGAGTTGACATTGTAAAGATAGCCAAAATTTACTACTTAATTTTCTACCCACCACCCGTCCATCCAGGACCCTTCTTTCTGTGTACTTCACAACCACAAATTGTCTGAAAATAATATAGTATAAAGGTGGGAGGGGGGAGGGTAGAAAAAAACCATATTGATTTCTTTTATTATGCCCCATTTTCCAGTTATTTCTCCTGAGTCAGATGGATTATGCAAAAACTGGAGCAACACATATCCATGCTAAGGCATATTTTTTCAGAAGTTATGCTGCAAACAAGCTATTTTTCTGCCGGAATAGAATATAAGAGAGACAGAAAAGATCCTATTGATCCAGGGATGTGATTGTAAACAGTGTTTACCATAGACTCATGAAGCTTTACACTAACCTAATTCTATTCTCATTTACACATATGTAACTATACAAAATCAGGTAACTGAGGGCAGCATTTGGTGCAGTATCTTCAGTTTTTAATTTGTAAATAGAAAAAGCCTCTGGTCCTGATTGTGGTTTTCCTTGTGTATTTTATTGAGCAAACAGAGACCTTATTATTTCCCTCTCTGCTATGTATTTGTCTTCCTCGTTGGCTCCTTTTTGGTCTCGGAAAACTGAAGGAGTTCTCCTTGTCAGGTGCAAAGTACAAAGGTTGGTCTACAGAGCAGTGATTTATGTTGACATTGACGCATATCAAACAGAAGTGAAACTTTAAGGGGTCCCTGCTCCTCTGGATTCCTTCCTGCCATTTGAAAAGGCCACTGTGTATTTTTAAATAAAATAATATATTCCCTACTTTACATGGATGATAGCTGTGAGGCAAACCTGTAGCCAGACCTCACCAGGGCTGCTCAATCAGGTGCCATGACTCCCCACGCCAACAAAGCCTGCAGTGATTCAGCCCTCAGGCATGCTGTGGCAGCCTATCCCTGAGCAGGGCCCTGGTCAGATGACCTCCTGGCACAGGCAAGTTGGTCTGTGTAACAGCACTACTTGGCCAGGACTCTCCTGCTGCCTTGCAACGTAACAGACTCCCTAGGCCAGTGGTTCTCAACCAGGGGGTACATCAACTCATCTAGATATTTGTCTAGTTTTACAACAGGCTACATAAAAAGCAGTAGCGAAGTCAGTACAAACTAAAATTTTATACAGACAATGACTTGTTTATACTGCTCTATATACTATACACTGAAATGTAAGTACAATATTTATATTCCAATTGATTTCTTTTATAATTATATGGTAAAAATGGGAAAGTAAGCCATTTTTCAGTAATAGTGTGTGCTGTGACACTTTTGTATTTTTATGTCTGATTTGTAAGCAAGTAGTTTTTAAGTGAGGTTTAACGTGGGGGTATGCAAGACAAAGCAGACTCCTGAAAGGGCTATGGTAGTCTGGAAAGGGTGAGAGCCACTGCCCTAGGCTTCCAACCTGCCTTTGATCTGGTTCCCATTCTTGCTCCAGCCTTGCTTGAGCCTTGTTCCAGCCCACTTCAGCCTCGTCCATCCCCTACTCTGAGCTTGCTCCAAGCCTCTATCAGCTCCTACCTTCGGACTAACTTCATCCTGGCTTTGACCTATGACCTGCAGCTGGACTTTGACTATGATACTAATTTGACTTGCCTACAGACTCTGACCTCCGTTCTGACTCACAGCTGTCCCTAGTCTCCGGTTTCAGCATTGCCGTTGGCCTGGTCCTGATTCTATGTTCAGCTTCGGCCACTGCTCTAACCACCAGGCCCGACAGCCTGAACCAGAGCCTGACAATAGTACTCAATCATTCAAGAGCTATCTTCTGTGTTGCCTATCTAGATTTAGGATAATTAAACTATCTCTTCCTTCTTTATCCTATTCAGTGTCATTTTCATGGGTGTAGCACCAGTGACTATGGGACTTGTGGATTGCCACGGGCATGCAGGGGCGAAAGAAAATGCAGGCCTGTTATTTACTAGGCTGCACGTGGCAATAGACTATATTGGTAAGGGATGCAAGGAGAGTATGGGTCACGATGCAAACTGCAGACACGCACACACACACACACACAACTAAAATTAATCAATTTAAAGTTTTATTGGGGATAATTACAAGGGGTAAGGGAGCAGCGTTAGATTAGCTAATAGAGTTAATGAAACTTAAAACACACAATGACTAAAATATCTACTAACAATATTTATAAACAAAGATGCAGCATTTAGTAATAACTGATACTCACAAATACAAACCAACGCATAACGACCGGCAAACGTAGAAACTCTGTTTGAAACACGTGAGCTGAGAGAGAGGCTTCGAGGTGATCAGGCTCGGTTACGGGTGTACACAGGATACACAGGATTCGTTTTTCTTTCTCCTCTTCCTGCCTGCACATGGCAGACAGGCCCATAAAGTACCAACTATGACATCATAGAAGTGTCATAGGGGACGGGGCCCAAAACCTGTTTGTGTTCGTTTCTGATTGGCACAAGCAAAGTTTACACCAAGTAGGGGAGCAGGTGCCTCAAAGTCTGGCTTCGCCCCCAAAAGGTGAGGAAATGCATATTGCTTTAGAATGTGTGCAACACTGAATGACAAAAGAAGAGGCCAGGGCAATACCGGTATGGGCAAGTTTTACAGGAAGCAGACAGGAACTCATCTCAACAGGACTCATGAATGTTATGCTTCCAAAAGTCCTGAGATTTTTGGAGGCATTCTCAAGATCTTGAGAAATCACATACAAGCTTGAGTCTCCAGCCCCAACTCTGAGGTTAGGCAGGTGTGATACCCTGTAATTTTCTATAGACCCTCTGAATTTCACCTCACTTTCAAATTGTCCACATCAACTCTTATTATTTATAAAGCACAAGCTTAATAAAGATGAGTATCATCTAAACCAGCATTTTTAAAGAAGAAATATATTACCAATGTTCAATATTGCAAAAAGCACACTAACAAGGAAGCTCCTCTCAGTCTTTAGTGGATTCATGCTGCAAAATATGAGGTGTCAAAAAATTCTACTGTTCCACACACACACACTCCCAATCTCCCAGGAAACAAAAGCTGCATCTATGCTCGGATTTTTGTTGCTAAAAAGTCTCCATATTACTGCCAGTGGTTCACCTACACCAGTTGTGGCAACACTGGCTAGATAGGGCTGCAGGCCACTGCTGGTTTAAGCAGTGTGTTCTCTAACCATGCTCAGAAAAGGTCCACAAGGCAGCTGTGCAAAATGTAGGTTGCTGTTGGTCCCTTCTCTACACTAGCACGGATGGAGCAGGATGGAAAGTAGCAAAAATTTCCCCGTACAGAGAAAACCAACAGTATTCTGGGTCTTCTGGCAGATGGTCCTATCACTGACAAGAGAACTAGAACTCCTGTCTTCTCATTCTCTTTTTTCAAAATGTAAATTAATTATTAAAGCAAACAACAACATGGATATTGCCATACTGATACCATGTGGGCTGTAAAACTCAATCAACCAAGCAAGCAATAACAAAGCATTTTTTATGAAAAGGCAGCAGAGATGTGCATAAACCTATCAGCCTATAAACGAGACAATCAAAAAAATTAAGTAATGCTGTCAGAGCAGAAGTGGATTTGAGCACTATGAGGGGATAACTGAATCTCCTGTTGCAGTAGTGAACATTAATAGAACCTAACATCCAAGGGAAGACAACTATGTTTTGAGGGGACTGTTCCCATTCACAATGTTCAGTTTCCTTCTTCAATACTGCTATCTGCTACATCGACTGGCTAATTCTTACAAAGTAAATAAAGCAGAGAAATGAAATGACTTGGCAGACTAGTTAAACGCCTTAGGGTCATTGTGTGTTGTATTTCAAAGCTGCATTCAGAAGTCATGTCTGAAAACTGAAACAGCTTGGAGGTCATGTGTTGGTTAGCTATCCCTGGCACTGTTCCCTTAAAATGTTTTGCTACATCAAAACAAGGCAAAACATTTTTCTTCTGTGGTTTCAGATCTGGAAACAACAATAACTGAAATGCATTAAATACAAATCCTTTGGAAATGTTTTTTCTGTAGCATTTTCTTTTATCATCAATGTTTGGCTGAAGCAGACTCACATAGTTCTAGGCAGAGCTGGAAAGTCTTAGGCCCTGTGTACCAGGGCCGGCGCTTCCACTAGGCGACCCTAGACGGTTGCCTAGGGCGGTAGGATTTGGGGGACGGCATTTCGCTGCCCTCGGCGGCATTTTGGCAGGGACTCATTTCCTGGCGGCGATTTGGCAGCAAGAAAAGTGGCCGCCGAAACGCCACCGAGAATGCAGCTTCAGAAGAGCTGCCGCCGAAGCACTGCCGATTACGGCGGAGGAGCGCTGCCACCTAGGGCGGCAAAAACCCTGGTGCCGCTACTGCTGTGTATACTTAAGTTTTGCCAGCATAGCTATGTCACTTAGGAGTGTAAAAAGACTCACTCCCTTAACCAACAGAGCTATGCCCACGAAAGCCCTGGTGCGGATGCAGTTATTCTGGCCAAAGAGTCCTTTTGCCAATATAGCTTATTTTGTTCAGGGAACTGGGATTCTGGTAAAAGAAATCGTTGGTGTAAGCTGAATCTCCACTAGAAGGGGTTGCTGGTATAGTTACACCAGTATAGCTACGCTGGCAAACCATTTCCAGCATAGACAAGGCCTTAATTTCTTTTCCAAAGCCGCTAAAGTGAACAGAAAGACTTCCACTAACTGCAACAGGCAGGCCTTGGATCAGGACCTTACAGAGGTCACTTGATGGGGAATCACAAAGGTCCTGATCCTGCATTCCTTATGCACCAAAGCATCCCTTGAAGAGAACAGGAGTTTGGAGTGTTTATGTGTGAAAGAAGGCTCAGGCCCATATTTAACTTTGTTACACCAAATTTGCATCGTTGTTTCCCCATAGACTGCAGAGGAGTTACACAGGTTTTAGGCAGGATTAACAGGGTGGGGAATCAGGCCCCTACTTGGTTACTTAGTAAACACATGAATTTGCTCCCTTCACTACGGTACTGTTTGCTTGTTCTATTCTCATGCCCCCTCTTACACTGTGTCTTTCTCAGAGGCATTTCTCTTGCTATGGTAGTGTTGCGGTAAATGATATCACTACTCCCTCAGCAGAGATTCTGTACACCAAATGTTTTCGCTTTGCTGACAATTTGCTTGAGAGATTTTGTGCTGCAGACCTTGAAAAAAGAGGAAAACAGAAGTGATAAGTGCTCCTTTTCCTCCTTTGTGTGTGTGAAAATGTGTGTGGAATTCCATCTATTCGGCTTGACAAAAGGCTCTTTCTCTGTGGTAGTCCTTGAAGCTGAATTTCCTCACTGTGCCCAATGTTTTTCTCTCTGGATGCCATTCAAGGAACAAATTGGGATAACTAAGTGTCCATTTCTGTGACCTCAAAGAAGTCATTGCAGCTTACATAAAGTACATTAACTCTTTAAACCCATATTTGATTCATCTGGCTTTCCATGAGGCCAGAGCATGGAAGTCGCTGAAGTACACCCCGCTGGCCAACACCCTGAGAGCCCAGGGCTACGAGGTCCAGATCCACGCTCTGGTCGTGGGAGCCCTGGGTGCATGGGACCCCCACAACGAGCAGGTACTGACAGCATGTGGAGTCGGTCGATGCGACGCCCGACTCATGAGACAGCTCATGGTGTCCGACACCATCAGGTGGTCCAGAGACATCTTCACAGAACACATCACGGGCCACCATCAGTACCAGGTCGAGTAACCGAGACCACTGACCACTGAAATAACCCACTTCCTCCCTTCCCTGACGAACTGAGGGACACACCCCACCCATGTATCTATTGTCTACACCACTACTGACTTGGACTCTTAATACATTCCCAAGCCCACTTATCCACTAATGCTTTAAAAACTACCACATCCCAATCTGGATCTATGCTGATTATGATACGTATATACCTCGTGAACCTTCTAACTGATACTTGCAATCCCCCATAACCCAAGCCCGACCCCAGATGTACAGTACCTTCCTTCTTAACTTGTGTACATTTGATTTTAAATATTAACTTTAATAAAATTCCTTTTACTACATTTAGGCTCCCTCCGCCCAAGTTGAATAGCTCTAACCACTGGGAACATCTTTACAGTTATTATTTATACAGTGCCATACTTGTGCATTATCTTTTTTACAAATAGATAAAAATATCCCTTGACTGACATAGGCTCTGATCCTGCAAACACACCTGCTTAACTTTATGTGCATAAATAGCCCCATTGGGTGAAATCTTGGCCTAAGAACAGTAGCGTAGCCAGGGGGGGAGCACGGGGAGCGGCCACTCCCCCACTGAGCAGAAGCGGCGCCTTTTTTGTGCGCCGACGCCTTTTGCTCCTATGCTGCAGCCAAAGCGGGGCATTTTTTTTTTTGCTTCTGGCGCCTTTTTTTGCTCCTGACACTTTTTGCTCCCGGTGCCTTTTTTTAGCTCCGCCCCACCGTGTTCTAAACCTGGCTACGCCACTGCCTAAGGGAAGTCAATAGCAAAACTCTGTGTACTCTAATGGGGCCAGGATTTCAGCAGATGAGTTCAGTGGGATTACTTTCATGTGTAAAGCTAAGTATGGGCATAAGTGTTTGCAGGCTTGGCACCATATTGGCTAACAGTTATTACCTTAGTCTCAGATAGAAAGAAATATCACAGGGAGACTAGCTAGTTCAAATGACTGGTAATATTTTAAAGACTCTTCTGGAGTGCTCATTTGGTTCATTAACAGATTAGGAGTGAATGAATCAGCTATGTGTCTTTCGCTTGTTTCCTTAGCCCACATCCAATCCCCTATCACCTGCACATACTAACAGGCTGTGGCTCTACAGAAACAAGGCGGAGATGATGTTTTATAGGCTGTATGGAAAAAGTGGAAGAACTAGGGGATGCCCTGACTAAATGAATATGATCAACCTTTGTGACACAGATTTCCAATATAGGGGTCTTGTTACATTCAAGCCTACTATTGGATTTGCAGGTAGTTGCAGCTGTAGCAACTTTTTGCCATTTGTGTCTAATGAGACAGATGTGACCATTTTTGTAGACACATAGATGGTGCTTTTTCCACATCAAGATCAAACTACTGTATTCATTTTTCACAAGGCTTCATCTTGAGACCACCTGTGAGCTGAAGCTGATGCAGAATGCAGCTGCCTGCTTGTTCAGTGTAGTTTCATCCTGAGAGCATGTAGCACTAGTGCTCTGTGATCTGCATGGGCTGCCTGTGGGCCTCCAAGTGGAGTTCCAGGGATCTGGTGTTGATGTTACAGCAATTGTGATCAGCAGTCATACTGAGGATGCCCCCTTCCCGGTTTAAATAGGAGGGAGCTGCGAGCAGAGCATTTCCATGAAGATTCTTCAGGTTTGGAGTTTTCTTTCCCTACTGGTCCACCACAACAGCAGAATTGTTTATCTCCAAAATGTGCTATAAAGTCCATCTTCCCGACCACTCCACAAAGACTTGGGGGTGCAGATAAAGTGAGCACTTTAAACCATATAGGAAATAAATGAACTTATTTTTGGGAAATAATATCTAGAGTAAACCGTCTTATTTTTTATACCACACAGTAATTTCACATTAGTTTCTTCACAGCAATCAAGATATTGATCATATTTAGTTTGCTTGCTTAACCATTTATTTCCGTCTCATTCCTATACATGTACTAATAAGCACAACAGCTTTCCACTATTTTCTTTCCAGCATTTATCTTCTGCTTCATCCACATGATGGGTGTGAATGTCTCTTCTCCCTATGCCACGGCTGGCAGGATACATGTCCTTCATGAGAGCTGGAAGGAATTTGCTCTTCAGAACAGTATTCTTACCTCTAACACACTTCATGAGGTCTTGATTCTTCTCTTCACCTCTTCTTCCTGGACTGGAATAATGGATGGGTTGGGTAAAAAGTAAGTAACCTGAAATAAACTCTGAAAACAATAGGGATAACCCAGATAGGGCAAGAAGGAGAGAAAATTAATGAAGGAGCCTGAGTCCCAAATCCACTAATGTTCTGAAGAGAAGAGATAGAGGAGAGGTTTGAGGACGATGTTTCAGCACTAGGAGGCACAGATGGCTAACATATCCAACCCTGAAAGGTGATGGATGGTCTGTGCCAGGTCTTTTTAAGCAGCCCCTGGAGTAGGGTTGCCAACCATAAAATCCCTTGCCCCAAATTAATTTTGCTGGGATGCCAACATATTCCTAATGCACAGGAAATTGCTCCAGTCTCTCGCACCTTAAACCTAACATAATTGTATCAGTTTTGTTATGTCTTTGCACAAAGTCAAATGTACCTTCCAGGAATGACAATGCTAGGGCAAACTTTGTTGGCTTGGATGAATTAGACCAGTTCTGCCCCTCTTTCCTCTATATAAAGTAGGTAGCTCTCCCTGGATCAGCTTAGTGCAGCTGGGGAGCCTTCAGACCTGGCTAAAAAGTTCCTTGCACTGAGGTGAGTTAAGTGACTGCCAAGGGTGTGTGCTTTAAAAAAAATTCTTTATGAAGGGAAAAGGTGTCCTGAGAAGGTCGTTTTTCTTTTTCAGTTGTTTCTGTTTTTTTTTTTTAAACATTAGAAATTCAGGATCTCTCTTAACTATAAGACTCTATGATAATTTGAGAACCAGTTCAGTGGTGAGTTCACATTTGCTAAGAGATTGACCATTAAGTCATGGGGATTTTTATTCAGATGTTTACAACATATTTTAAAATATCTATTACAGTAACATAAGTAATGAAACATTTTGAATGGAAGTCATTATGGTAGAGGCTTATCTTCACTCTGTCTTTAGTTAAAGTTTGGTGCTCACAATGAACATTCCTTTGAGACCTCCCACAGTTCATTTATGACTTTATTGTTGTTCAAAACAAGCAGTAACTGCCAACCTGCCTCCCACCTTCCAGAACTTATTTTTACATCACACAGAAGCATACCATTCTCACTCTGTTTTAAAAACCATTTGTAAGCCTAGGATCCAGAAGTCTTTGAGGGATGGACCTTTCTGCTCCCTGTCTTGGGGAGAAAGGGAAAAGCAAGCTTCATTTACATCTTGTTTACCCATAATTCCACATACTGAGTGGTGTTGTTTTGGTTGGAATTTGTTTAAGTTTTCATGTGTAATGTGTACTAATGAAAGGGCATAGGAACTGTATAGGATAAACTCTGGGTGAGGGGGTCACTAAGACTTTTCTTGAAATGGACTTTGATTGGGTAACAAAACTTAGGCCCTGCAATGGGAGGGGGGAAAGGGCTTTGTTTTAGAAATCAGAAATTCTAACTCAGACAGCAGGGGCTCTATCCAAGGGCCCTATTTTGCTTTCTGGTTCCCATTCAGAGCCACCTGAAAATAATTGGTCCTGTCAGGCCCTGATGACCAAATGCAAGTGCAGCTGTAATAATTCAAAAGGAGAAGTTGGCCAATGACCCTGACATTTTCAGTTTTGCTGAGGTGGTTTAGCCATAAGCCTGTCAATAACAGGAGTTTAATTTTCAGCCATAGGCATAATGGCTAGCCCGTGATATATGCACATCTATTGTCCTCTCCAAACTCTTACATTTCTGCATGCAAACAGGCATTTGTATTTTCAAACTCAGTAGCAGGATGCACCAATAAATAGTTAGCTGCTCAGTTCATTTATGTGCTATGGGTACCTAGAGGCTGTTTTGAGAGTGCCAGTGTGAGAGCTTGCCATCACACTCATTCGGGCCTAGAAGCCATGCTGCTGAATTCCCACATACTGCTTTGGATGTTTAGGGGTACTGTCAATTAATTAACTAAAAAGATCTTTCCTTGAAGAATCACAAGCCCTTAAAGAAGACAGTAACCAAAAGGCCATCATGTGGGGAAAATAATTGGTCAAGTCATTGAGGTAAGTCATTGAGGAGGCCTTGTAGTAAGATGGGGCCCTGAAACATGAGCCTTGTATCAGAGGCTTGGTATGAGGCCTGAGGCCCTAACTAAAGTAATGGTCAAGTATGTGCTAACATAAAGCAAAGTTAAGCTGTGAGACAGAGGCAGGCCTTAGTCATAGAAGTTGGCAAGAAGAAGGCTGCTAATTGCATGTATACACATACCTAAAGGTATCAAGTACTTGTAAGATGAACATGTGCCAGGATGGCACCAGAACATCCTGGTATGAACACAGTCCACAGAGATAATAAGGAACAGCCTGACCCATCCTAAAGACAGGGTCAAAAGGATAATATGATGGATGGAGTTGTTTGTTCGAACCAACATGTACCAGGAGAGAGGCAGCACCCTAACTTGTAGAGGGGTTGTACCTCAGTGCTTCAGAAGTGATGTGTAACTTGTTTGTACCTGTGTATAAAAATGCATCCCTGAGTGGATATCTTTGTCTGGCCTAGGGGTCAGTGGTAAGTCCCACCACTGACTGAGCCGGTCCATTGTCAGAGGGCACATATTCGTAGTATGTCCTGTAGAGTCTGTGGGGAACTATTTCTGTGCTTCGTTTGACAATAAACCTGGCCAGGTACCTTTGTACCTTATCGGAGTCTGTGATCCTTGGAGTTTCTCTTGGGGTCTGCTGTGCCAGCTATCTGTGCAGAGCCAGGGCAGCACACAGATGGAACACACGCATGCAGCCAACTGTTATCAACATTGGACAGAGCAGAGCACCACATCGGTGTCATCTAGCAACAGGCCTGACAAGAGAAGTTACATGAAGTACAGTGGGGGAGGAGTGGGGGGAGGAGGAGAGGAGGGGATAAAAAGGAACAGTTCTATGTCAGGTGTGAGAAAGTGACATGAGGAAAGCCAAGCAGTCAGGTCATGAGGGAAAAATCTGCTGGAAAGTCTTCCAGAGGTAAAGGAAATCAGCTGAAAAGGAACTGAATTGAAAATGGAAGAGTGGGTAGATGAAAACGCTGCCAGATGAAGTGTAGGAGGCAGTGAAGAAAAGCTACGCAAATACAGGAAGATGGTGTAATGGGTCTTCCTCCGCCCACAGTTGCTGGATTGCAGAGTGGATCTTGTTTGAAAGAATGGGTTATAAAAGAGAACATGTCCAGAAGGAAGGGGCTGCCTGGTGACAGCTCAGGGGAGACAAGTCTTGGCTATGTGAGGGCTCTAGCTGCAATAAAAAACTACTGGATTTTAAGCCAATGTAGTCTCTCCTCATTTATTCACATACCCCTGATGCACCAATACTGAATCCCTAAGAAGCCAAATGAAGAAAAAAACAGCCACTCATTTTCTGTGAAACATACTAACTAAATAGTGGAAGAATAGAAAAGAAAAGGAGGTGATAACATAAAAATAGTATTCAGCCCATTTATAGTGCTTTTCATCCATAGATCTCCAAGCACTTTACAAAGCAGGGTTATCCCTGTTTTACATAGAGGGAGATAAATGACTTGCATAAGATCACACAGAAAATGTGGCAGCAAGAAAACCAAGGTTTCCTAACTCCCAGTCTGGTGTCCTAGCCCTGGCATCATGCTGAGTTCACTCTATGCTTCTATGGTGAAACACAATCTGTCTATTGTGCAGAATAGATTCCAAAATTCATTTAATTAATATAGGTAAAAATTATGAACCTGATTCTCCTCTCATTTATGGCCCATTCCTGCTGCTATTGGAGTCAATAGAAAAATTCCCATTGACTTCAGTGGGGCAAGATCAGGTGCATACATTGGTGTAAATGAGGAGTAATTCCACTCAAATAAATGTATTTATTTGTATTGTTAATTCCAAGTGTTCAAAATATATGCGTAAGGCCCTCAGAATCATGAGCCTTTAGTGTTCCCGATTCCAGGCTGCTCTTTGCAACGACCAGGTCTAGAAACTCCTTTTTTTTAAAAATGAAAACTGAGATTTTCATGTAATCCCAGGACTCCAGCACCTGGGGTTTTCAGTAAAGCACCAACTTGTGAAAGATTTATGATAAAATCATGAGATTGGGAACACTGATTTACACTGGGGTAAAATTGTTGTGAGAGGAGAATCAGGGCCATGTGATTGCTGAAGAAAGTCTATGTCAATAACAGTTAAATGTGAAGCTGGCTGTGCTTCTATTTTTAGCACACTAGTGCAATCAGAGCTAGAGTGGATATGTCTACCCAATCTGGAAATTATACCTCCATCTCCAGTGTGAACATACCCTCAAAGAGAGGATGTCAAATCTAAGCCAGAAGGCAGGTATTTGTGTTTTCTCTTAGCGTATCTTGACTAGGAGAAAAGTTGAGGTTAGGTCATGTGCTAGCTAAGCCTGTCCTGAAGTGGGCTGCTTTGCTTAGTTAAGACAAGGCCCTAGAGTTTAGGGAACGATTAACAAAGGTTTGGCTGGGGTTCCTTTTGCAGCAAGCTTCAGCCACAGGCTGTGAGGGGAAAAGTGGACAGGCATGTATTGTAGAGGGCTTTTGGCCATTCTTCCTGACCTGCAATCTAGATTCCATGTAGACAAAACAAATAGAGGTACTTGTAGTGTCATGACCCACAGGTTTCAAACCGAGGTCTATAGGTGCAGCCAGGCTCCAACCCTACACTTGGCAGCCTCCTGTCTACGGCTTACCCAGTACCGATGAAGTCCAGCATAGGTTGAGGCTCCACTCCGGGTCCTATTGGTGGAGTTCCAGAGCAGCCGATTGGCCCACTAGCCCGAATGAAACCAGCAGCAAAAACAGGAAGCTATGTGAACAGCTGGAGTCCACCCTGCTTTGACTGGGTGCTTCTTGGTCCCCCTTGACTTCCTGGCATCCCAACCTGGCTTGACTCCTGGTGTCTGACTTGTGGTTCTGATCTCGTTAGTCTCCTGCCTCTGACCCCCTGATATCCTGACTCTTGATTCCTGTCTCATGACTATGAACTCTGGCAGTGGCTCTGACCACTAGGTATGGCTGCCCATGACCTGGCCATGACATGTAGTCTGCCTTAGCATACCAAGGTCCTGATGCCCTGGTTGTAAAAACCAGGATGCAAATAATTCCCACTGACTTCTCTGGCAATTATTGTATCCTGTGGAGATAGACTAGGGCAGCAGATGCCTACGGGCAATACCTAGTGGGTAAGGAGCTTCCCAGTATCATTTAAATGGCAAATAGATTTAGAGTGTTTAAGGCCTCAATCTTTTTTTTTGATAAATCACACAGATTGTGCTCTTTATGTCTCTCACTGTAAGGAATTTTCTCCAGCTCTTGAATCATTTTTGTGACTCTTTTCTGCTCCCTCTCCAACTTTTCAATATCTTTTTGGAAGTGTGGACACCGGAACCATATGTGGTATTCCAGTATCAATCTCACCGATGCCACATTCAGAGATAAAAATTGCGTCCTTACTCCTACTCGCTATTCCCCTGTTTATTCATCCAAGGATCACACTAGCCCTTTTTGCCACAGCATTGTGCTTGGAGCTCATGGTGAGTTGCTTGTATGTGTAAATCTAGACTGCAGCTGGGAGAGTGCCTCTTAGCCCAGGTAGACAAACACATGCTAGCTCTGATAGCAGTGTGTATATTGTGGCATGAGTGGTGGCTCAGGCTAGCTACCCGAGCTCAGACCCAGGGGGTTCGGTGCCTTGTACTTTGGCTGCTAGCCTGTGCTGACACCTGTGCAGCAACATCTATATTGCTTTCTTTAGTGCTCTAGCTGGAGCACAGCTAGCACGTATCTGTCTACCCAAGGCATGATCCCAGCTTCAGTGTAGACATACTCTATAACTGCTAACTCCTTTTCAGAGCCATTGCTTTCCAGGATACAGTCCCCCACTCTGGAGGTATGGCATGCGTTCCTCGTTTCTAGA
This sequence comes from Macrochelys suwanniensis, assembly GCA_033296515.1. NCBI lineage: Eukaryota > Metazoa > Chordata > Testudines > Chelydridae > Macrochelys > Macrochelys suwanniensis. The sequence goes on from CM065777.1 coordinate 38,487,113, forward strand.
TGTATAACTCTGTGTTTGACTGTATGAAAATGCATTTTGTTTGAATGGGCCCAGCTTACCAAGAGATCCAGATCCAAATGCCCTGCCCTTATAGTTATTTACCATTCTGCCAATCGTTGTCATCTGCAGTGATTTTAAATTTATTTCCAGATCATTGATGAAAATATTGAATAGCATCAGGCTTAGAATCAACCCTGTGGAATGCTTTGAGGTCTGTCAGTTAGCCTGTTCTTAATCCATTTAACGTGGGCTTTATTGATATTGTATAGTGTGAATATTTTAATCAGAATGTTACGTGGTACTAAGTCAAATGCCTTACAAAAGTCTATTACATCTATACAGTTACTTTTATCAACCAACTTTGTAATCTCATCAAATTAATTCAATCCAATATTTGCTTTTTCTTAATTTTGCCCAGCACTGACAGCTAGCTAGTCTGTCTATAGGTACCTGGGTCATCCTGCTTGTCCTTTTTGAATATTGACATGACACTTCCAGTCTTCTGGAATTTCCCTGATATTCTAAGATTTATTAAAACTTATATCAGCAGGCCAGAGATGTCCTCTCCTAACTCTGTCAGGACTCGTGAGTGCAAGTTATCCAGGACTGCTGATTACAAAATGTTTATTCCTAGTAGATTAAATTAAATTGTAAATAAAAAATATGCCTCTCTGAATTGCAGTGTGTGTGTGTGTGAAAGGCATTCAAGATGGAGGCTCTTACAGAGTGAGGGGCATACTCATTCATGGAGAGATGGCCTTTCTTTGTCCCCCGCAGTGAAATGTTTGTGTGAGAAATCTAACAATTTCCACTCTCCTCTGCTCATTAGCCAGCTAGTAGGGAGAGGATTACAACTTTTTTCACTGCATGAAGTATTAAGAAGGGACAGAACTGAATTCTCCAGCTACTCTCAGTGCCTCTCTTCCTCCAGCTCAAAGGAAATGTATTTTTTTCTATCCAGTATATAAGGGAACAAAGCACAATAGAAGTTCTTACTTTTTGTTTTGTACTTTAAGTATTTAAAACTCTACTTAGAACATCAGTTCTTATTGCTTTTTTCTTGTACTTACACTTTGTTTCACTCCTAGAAATGCAATTTCTTCTTCTGGATCCGGCACTAGCACCAAATTCTTGCTTTGCAGCAGTCTCTGAAATTTTTGATGGTTTGTGGCTCCATCTAGTGGACATGGTGGTTTACTGAAAAGAACAAAAAATAAAAGCAAAGCATTATTTCATTTATATTTGCTGAGGACTGAGAAATAGAGGGGATGTGCAAGAGCTGAAATGACAAGTTCTGCTTAGAACGTCTGACCTGATAACTGAAAATAGGACAGCAATTGCTTGATTCTGCTCCCACTCATGCCAGCTATGCACAGGTGTGTCTCCATTGTTACTCTTGATTCACACTGGTGAAATTGAAAGCAGGAGCAGGCCTGCAGCATTCTGGAAAAAAAAAAGTCTCCAAACATACTGTAAGCCTGTGCATGTTACATTGTTCCTTGTGAATGGATGCATTATTTGGAAATCCGAGAGTCCCACAATGGTAGGTAAATGGTTAATAGATGTACAGACCATAGAAAAGGTACCTGTAAAACAGGAGACTCATGGGAAGACTTTGAATTTACCCAGACTCCATTTATCAAACTTATTAATGCTGTACTTAGCACTTCCTGGGTCAGATTCAGGCATGGTATAAGCAGGTAGAACTTCAAGAGAACTGGTGGAATTGTAGCTCCTTCTGAACTAAATATTCATGGTCCTGACTTATATCTTGAACATAATTAATTATAACCTCTGAATTCTGTTTCCTAAGGTTGTAACCATGTTCAGTGAAGACTTATGGTCTGCTGTACTGCATTTTTTTTAAATAGAAAAATAAACTTTGATTTAATTGCTAGACACATTGCCTTTCAAGTCACGTTTTCCAGATCTTCTGTCTGACAGCTACTCTCTCACACTGGAGCAATTTCAGAGTAACTCCAGGAGGGATGGTGTGGAGGAAGGAAAAAGACAATATGACCCCAATGCTCTAATGGTTCAAAACAGAAATCTTTGGACAGTATAAACATTTGTAAAAATAAAGCTTCTCTCAGAAATGCCTTACTAAAGTAGTATTTTTCAAGTCAGTACTTGTAACATTATACTGGAGAGATGTAATCTATATAAATATAAGCCATGTGTTAAGCACTTTCTGACATGTATTTATATCCCCATGGCCTAAGATAGAATCACAGAGGGGAAGTAGACTTTGTATAAACTTAAAGTATATGTAAACATCTATACACAACAGGACAAGAAGTTGTTCCACAGTAGGCTGTTTTCTTTTAACCGCATACAATATGTATCTAGCAAACACTACATGAAATTCACAGAGGAAAAGATATTGAAAGACTTGAAGAAAAGGGGTAGAATTTTTTTAACTTTTTGACTGTTGTGCCATGTCTCAGTGCATGATCTCTCTTTACTCTACCCTTCCTCCTAGCATCACTGGGTGTTTCCTTTTCTATTTATAATTTAATTTTGTGCCAAAATGTTGGTAAACTCTTTATAAACAGCTACCCGGAGAAGCTCCCTGCCCTGAAGAGCTTACAATATAAACAGACAGTTTATTGCCTGGATGGAGGGGGAAGGGGAGCAATCGAAAAGCAAGTGATTGTTTAGTGATGTGTATTCTGCCTCTTGTGAATTCTATATAACCCCATTAGAGGGAGTGTGCCTCAAATACCACAGTGAGCCTTTAGGCCAGAGGATTTACTCCTGGATTACACCAGCAATGGCTACAGAGGCTCAGGACTCTGTTTCCCTGTTTGCCTAGTGTGCAGAATGGAGATAGAACCAGCTAGCAACACTCCCAGAACCAACCATAAGCCAGAACTCAGAAGCAAAGGGTTTGATTTTACTCTTGGTTTTGGCTGTGTTTGGAACAGAGAAGAGCAAGAAATATTACAGCCAGGGAAGACCCTTCTTCATTCTTATCCAATGGAGACTGAGTCATTTTGGGATTTCTGGGACATTGGACAGTGTCATCTCAGCAGAGACCAGAAACCCAGGAGGCTGAAGAGAGCGTCACAGTCAGGGTACCAAGAACCAGCCTTACTGCACATTTGAATCCAGACCAGAGAGCAAGAAGGACAATTTTACCATCCACCCATCTTCAGCACTGCACCACCTGTCAAAGACTGAGCCTAAATTTGTTAGTTGCCAACGAAGGTGCTGAGAGGGACCACAGCATGGTTTCTATTGGCTGTAAATGTTGGCAAGGCATAGTTTATGTATTAGTGTTTTTTATGTTATTTCCCTGATCCCCTTTTCCACTGTTTTCTATCCTGAGTTTGCCATACCTATTAAAGGCCCAGTTACTGTTTTATTACTCTGGGAATTGTGGTAGCTATTTTGTTTTGGTGTGTTCTGACAGACACTCCTCTGTATGAGATTGGTGTTGAATATTTTCCCAAGGGGCAGGCCCTCTGTGTTCTCTGCACTAGGAAAGGTTTCCTTGGGTGGAGGGACCAGGCACCTTTAGAGGTGACGCCAGGACCGAAACCCCTGAGGAGAAAAGGGAGAAGGCTGCAGCCACGCCTCAGGGCTGAGTTATACATTAATTTATATTTTCTTTTTCTATTTTAACATTTTTTAATTCCCAGGTTCTTTAGTGGCTTCTGTTCTCACTTCTTTATCATGGTGTGTGTCCCTGTTTACCTTATCAGCTGCAGCACACTAGCAACTCCCTCCTTGATCTCCTGTTATGTTTTTTTCTGTGTGTCTGGATAGGCATGGTGGTTGGATATCCTGGGCCAAATCCTTAGCTGGGCTGAGCTCATGCTCATCTGGGTGGAGGGAGCTCTAAGCCACCTTTCTGTGCTTCACTGATCCTGTGTCCATTGGTGTCCAAAATCACCTCCAGCATAATTTGTTGCAGTCGAGCGCTGCAGTTACATCAGCTGGAGTGGTTCCACAGGGACTGCTTTACTGGCCATGGACTGGCGAGTGCTCTGGTTCTGCTTTCCCCTCCCTCTGAAATGCCCCCTATGCTAAGGAAGTGACTTGGTGGAATAAAGCCAGGGACTCTGGCCAAGGATTCCCTCCTGTCGAAAATCCTCAGCAGTTGGTCTTAAAATCACTTTGAACGTAAATGGGCCAATGATCTGGCCCTCTGTCTCCTAGCTTAAGTGTCTCCCTTCCAAGTGTACTGACTCTTGCAAATTCCATTCCAAGGCACCCATCTCTCCCCACTCATTGTATTGGGAGCTGAGGCACCTAACTCAGGCTTAGTGAGTCACCGTGATTTTCTAGGCGCCTAGCTGGATTTATGATGTAATTGTCATCCCCCATAAGTGCTCAGACATCAAGAGGGCCTCGCTAGGCTCAACACTTTCCCTCTCTACTCCTAGAGTATTGACATCACTTGCGGAAAACTGCCAGTGCATAAGATCAGGTACAAGTGTAACCAGACAGGCCACTCAAAGGGGGTCAGGGGATAGGAACAGCTGTTCCAAGCATTCAGAGTTTTACATTCTACATAGCTGTGATGTGATCAAGGCCTCAAGACATTTATTATGTTGGAACAGTAGCGTAGCCGGGGGGGAGCAGGGGGAGCGGCGCCTTTTTTGTGCTCCGACGCCTTTTGCTCCTGCGCTGCAGCCAGCCAGAGTGGAGCATTTTTTTTTTTTTTGCGTCCGGCGCCTTTTTTTTGCTTCCAACGCTTTTTGCTCCTATGCTGCAGCCAGAGCGGAGCATTTTTTTTTTTGGTGCTCCCGGCGCCTTTTTTTGCTCCTGACGCTTTTTGCTCCCGGCGCCTTTTTTTTAGCTCCGCTCCCCCTGTGCTCTAAACCTGGCTACGCCACTGTATTGGAAGGAAGACTTTTTTGGTTTTGACGCTTGCTTACTTCACCTTATTATTTAACAGGTATTCTGCTGTAATATCCTGAAGTGTGGTAACTAATTGATACTGCTGTCTTAAGACAATAGAAATACAACATATGAGAATCATACTACCCCTGTTTTTTGGCACAAAAGTACTTTTAATAGCTACCCTCTAGTACAATAACATCAAGCTGTCTGTGTGCATCTGTAGCCCATGGATTCTGCAGTTTAGAATTAAGATAGCTGAGAGGCATTGTTCAAGTCATATTTGCCTGTAGATTGTCCTGACATTGATAAAGTTTGGCTTAAAATGTTGCATTTTTAATTTGAAAAAGTATTTAAGTCAGCATCTAGAACACCACCTTCAATTCTGGTCCAAGTGTCAGGAAAATACAGACAGATTTGGACAAATATTCAAACAGGCACTACATAAATGATTAAGAGGTTGGAGAGATTATTTATGACGAAAAATTAAAACAATGAAATATGGATAACTTGGCTAAGCCACAGATGGGGTGGCAACATTCTACAGTCCATATTTGGGTAAAACTCCCACTGAAATCATTGGTTCTTTGCTTGAAAGGAGACTAAAGACGACAGAGTGGTCGATGGTGGCTGAACATAACTATTTGGGATAGGCCCAGAGAGGGAGAATAATTAAAAGTTAAATAGCAAGGAAAGAAGAATTAGCAAAAGCTTTCTGACATGGCTAGCTATAGTAGAACATTGTGGAATAATTGCAAAATGGCAGCTCATTACCTGGGAGCTAGAAAATTAGTCAATGTTTGCCCTGATTTACACCCTATGCCACTTCAAGAAGTTGATTGAGGTGTGAATTCATGGCAGAATTTGCCTCTATGATTCAAATTTATTTGTGGTGTTGTAACCATGTTGGTCCCTGGATATTAGAGATGCTTTTGAATCATAGAGAGACAAGGTAGGTAAGGTACATTAGAAACTCAATTACAAATACCAGAGTTACAAAGTGACCGATCAATCACACACCTCATTTGGACCCAGAAGTACACATTCCGGCAGCAGAGACAAAAAGAGCAAATATTGTGCAGTGCAGAGTTGTATTAAACATAAACTACTGAAAAAAAAAAGGGGGAAAGTTTAAAAGAAGATTTGACAAGGTAAGGAAACAGTTTCTGTGCTTGTTTCATTTAAATTAAGATGGTTAAAAGCAGCATTTTTCTTTTGCGTAAAGTTTCAAAGCTGTATTAAGTCAACGTTCAGTTGTGAACTTTTGAAAGATCAACCATAATGTTTTGTTCAGAGCTACAAATACTTCAGAGTTACGAACAACCTCCGTTCCTGAGGTGTTTGTAACGCTGAGGTTCTACTGTAATATCTTTTACTGGAGACAAGTTGGTCCAATAAAAGATATTACCTCATCCACCTTGTGTCTGTGATTGAAAGGTATTTTAACTAATGTCCTGAAACCAGTTGTATAGTTGTTACCTGTGGAGTCATGTGGGGATCCATGCGGATAGACATGAATGTGATGATATGGATGGAGATTTCAATTTCTGCATGAAGTGGCTGCATGTGAATTGGAAGAGAACCTGGCCAAAGAAGGGAGGTCAGTGAAAAGAAGCTGCAGGATAGGAGGGAGGAGAAGAATCAGAATTTTGACTCAAAGCCAAAGGCACTGTGTGGGCCAGGTCAGTGTGAGACTACTGTACCTCCTTGATATGGTAGCATGGAAGTAGAAATGTTATCCAGTTAAAATGGGGTAGTTTGTGTGCCAGGGACCTGGGCCCACTTCCTGTCTCATTCTTGGTCTGAACTCAGCTGGCCAGTGGCAATAAGCTATTCTAAAGAATTGCAGCAGTAGCAAAGAGTAAGAGTTAAGTGTCCCAGCTGTTGCCATTCCTAAACTGGTCTAAGGAGTCTGTTCTGGGCCAAAGATCTTGTTCAGATATTAAGAAAGCCCGATGAGTTAAACTTTTGCTTCAACCTTATTCCTTCAGACATTTATGGATAGAAATCATTTAGTCCTTGAACCAAAGGTGACTCTGCAGAATTGCATCATACCCGGTTGTCCTGGGGAGAGCTACCAGCTGCTAGCTGCATACTAACAGTTCATTATTCTGAAGCACATTTGTGTATCTCTGTAAGTTCATCCAGTGCTGAAAGTGTGTGAGGTAATTTATTGGAATATCCACATGCTGTAAATGACATGCACTGATGTACATGCTAAACAAAACCTGAATGTAGAGCCCTGCCCAGAACTATTTTTTTAATTTTGCTCCCGTCCTGCCCCACAATACCCAGTCTGACTCCCATCTGCTCCTGCATTGTTTCTTGCATTTTTATCTTCCTCCCACCTGTAAAAATCTTAGATCTCGCAAATCCTGTAAGAGAGAGATATTCCCCCATTCTAACAAAAAAACCCACCCCAAAACAAAAACAAAAACAAAAAACCACAATTTTTTCAGACACAATTTTTACCACTAAAAGAATAAAACAAATCTTGCTTAAACCATGTAAAAATACTTTAACTCCTGTTATAATACACATCAAATCTCTTTCTATCCCTCGCTTAAATTTAAGTACTAAAGCCTTTATTTATTTAAAAAAAAGATTTAGTGTTTTTCCGCAAATTACTGCGGTCTGTCCTTTCTGCCCACCCTGCCTAAAATAAAGTACATTTTACCCTCACCTGCTATTATGGAAGTGGGTCTTGTGGGACCTGTGGGCTCCCACTCCCGCTGCAGGGCTCGACCTGAATGGACCTGAATAATGAGAATATGCATAAACCTGTATAATGCCTTACAGTATCAGACTAGTCAAAATTCTGACCCCGATTGTCAGACACTTCAGGTTGTGAAGTTATTTCAGTCAAACTACATCTTATTTGAGTCCAAATTTTCAACTCCCTCCTCATTCCTCTTCAAAACTTGTGTCGCTTGGGGGTGTGAATATTCCATCCCCTGAGCGACCTAAATTACGCTGGCATAAGCGCTAGTGTGCACAACTTCTCCTGCTGACATAGCTACAGCAGCTTATTTGGGGTGGATTAATTATGCTAATGGGAGAGCTCTCTCCCATTGGCATAGAGCGGCTACACAAGAGATCTTTAAGCGGCGCAGCTGCATCAGTACAGCTGTGCCGCTGTAAGTTCTCTCGTGTAGACATAGCCTAAGTGATCTGTGTAGAACCTGCCTGTGTGCTCTAAAGGTTGCCTACTGTGCTTTAACATAGTGCTGTTTGAAACTGTGTTACGTTAAAGTGCACTAGGAAACATTCCAAGCCAATTATGCATTACAGTGCATACTACTGTAATAAGTGATGTATATACATTACTCATAATATATACAAAGAGAAAGCACCAATCCCACTCCCTGCGTTCAATTTTTGGATATTTACCTAAAACTCAAATTGCTAAAAATACACCCAGAAAAATGAAATTAATCAACCCCCAAAACAGAAGCCCTAGGTATGTCAGTGGTAGTTTTCCCATTAATTTCAGTGGGTTTTGGATTAGGTCCTTAGATAGCAGAATGGCAATTGAGAGTTTAACATACATTTATCTAAAAATAATTGGCCTATGCTTGTGTATACTGGTGAGTGTGTATTACAGGTCCTCCTCTGTGCCCAATCCACAGAGAATATGGGCATCAGACATAAGGGGTACACTAGTTATCATACTTTGCATTTAATTGGTGGTCTGGAGGAACTTTACATGCACATTAATGAGTTAGGTAAGTATCAGATCTGGAAAAAATGTATTTGTGAACATTCACTGTGTTCTAAATTGAAATTGACCTTGATAAAATTCACTAGCCCCTTCATTTGTCATGAACATTTGTATGAGCATGATTCAATTCACAGAAAGAAAAAGCATTTTGTATATTCAATACACTTTTGTATTTGCACTGGTAGTGTCTGCGTTGCTGTCCTGAAACACTCTTGTAGAGTGAGGAGGTGAAAAGGAAAGAGGCTAGTTTTAGATGAGGAGGAGAATAGCTGTAAACAAAATAAAAATGAGCAACAGCAGCAGCAAGGAGGTGGTGGAGTGTGTGTGAGAACTTCTAAAGAGACTGGTGACATGGGAGAAAGTTCCACTCTCTAAACTCTCTGTTCATTTCTTCCTTTTTCCTTATGTGGTGATGAGGAGTGTTTCCCCACCAGGATTCTTACCCGGTGCTAATCTGCTTAGGTATTTGTTGTGCATTGCTGTCACCTAAGTCACATGGGGGTGGTTGGTGCTTGCTGCCTAGATAACCTTTATAAACAGGAACAGTGCCTGAGGAAACTGCAGGGAACTGAATGTCTCATATCTGGAGGGTGACAGACACAGCAGGAGGTAATCAGGCCTAGGAAACTTTAGGATACTTAACCTTTCCCTCTCCTCTTTCAAATAAGATAGAGCATTCTCTCTGGCTACCCCAGGTTTAATAATAATACTGAGTTGCATATTGAGGGAGAGGAGAAGAAAGAAGCCTTATTTATTGACTATGTAATGGACTTTGCAGTCACTTTTCCCTGTCACATTCACACCAAGGGAATTACTACAAGCTAAGCAGCTGTGAAGGAAATTCAAGTGGATTTTCCATGATTTTTCAGTGCACACACCCATTATCATAAAATGGACCCAAAAAAACGTATCCAATGACCACATGAATAATTAATATTACTGCACAGTTTGAAATGTCTTTTCAAATTGTTCATCCCTCAAATCATAGAAAACTGTCAATATGCTAGGAAGTTTTGAAGAAATCAGGAGTTAAAAGATAGAATTTTAAAATCCATTTACAAACTGGGAGGATGTGTCACTTCCTTAGGAACAGGAGAGAGGTAAACCAAGGGATATATATATAAAGACCTAAAAAACCAGCTGAATGTTCACCTAGCAGCATTCAGATGCCCAATAAGCACCTTGGGATACTTGGTGCAAACACTGTGGGGTGACAGGAACACTTTCTCCTTCCTTGCCAATTTTTTATTATCCCCTACTAAGCCCCTGCAGGACTAATATGTTCTCTCTCCTGGTTTCTTCCCTGTACTCACCATCCAGATTTTCATGTGTGGTTGCACCACTGCGTAAGCATCCCAGAACTAAAAGCCCTTTTACCTAGTACAGCTCGGAAGGTCTTCATAGAGATAAGTGGTGCAAAGGTAATTACAAAGGCCTAGATTTTGCAAGGTATTTAAGCACATGCCCAACTTAAAGCACCGGAATAATCCTATTGTTACCTTGTTGAATGTAGGCCAAAGAAAGTGCATCCTGGGGAAAAGGATGAATGTCTACATTTCTGAGGGCCAGGGATCTGGGTGGAAGCAACCTTGAGTTTTCAGAGGAAGCCTGGTACGTTTGAGACAGTAATGTCCTTTTGGTATCACATTTGATGATAGCAGTCTGGATTCTTTTTGTATAGCAGGCACTTCCTGTGCTTAAAGTTCATCACCTCCATATTACAAATGCTGTTTCCCTGCCATTCCCTTCTATATCTGCCAATATCCCTATCATGCCACATGCCGCATCCCACCCCATGAGTTTCCCTTATTGTTTTTCTGCCCCACACCCTGTACCTAGTGTCATGTTGATGTACAGCCAGGAGCAGAGAAAAGAAGTGAGGTCACAATAGAGGATACTACTTTTGTAGTGATAACCAGGAGGTGACAGCTAGCAGTACTCTTAAGGCACCTAAGGGTAACATTTAGGCACCACTGATATTCACGAACCCACCACTCAGCTGCCACCTAACCCTGCCAAAGTTTCTGCCGGTGGGCATGTGCAAAGCTGTCTGAGTTCTGACACCAATTGCTTGGTGCCTTAGCTCCTGCCTAAGCCCCAGTGGGATTCTCAAACCATGTCTTCCCCAGTTTATCTCGCCTGTAGGGCCCAATCTAGTAGGCATGCTCACAGCATACCTAATCTTCACAGAAGACAGCTGGGAACAAGCAGGTCAGGAATTTGGGGGACTGGCTAGGTATGCATGTTCCCCAGGATATCCAAAAGCCTAGCAGATAGAACACTCCCCTGAGATGTGGAAGATCCAGATTTGAATTCTCTCCTTTGGAGCTGGGACTTGAATTCATGGTTCCCACATCCCCAGTGAGTGCCCTAACCCCACCAGGCTAGTGGGTGTTTTGGGGTAGAGCTCTCTCAATCTCTCCTGTTGAACCTGTTTCACTTTGTAAAATTAGCTATTCATTGGGGGCAGGGACTTGTACCCTGACCACTAGGCCATAGAGTCTCTTTGCTTTTTCACAGGACAGGACAGAGCTGACCTGACCTAGGTGCCTACCTCCAGGAGATGGTTCTCAGCCAAGAATCCCCAGCAGAGACAGGTGCTTCCCTCCAGCCCCTCAATCAGGTGCCTCAAGCCCTTTGTGGATCTGGGCCTTAAGTCCCACCCCTTTTCTCTACATTTTACCCCTGGCTACTTTAGGTGAGTCCCTGCTCAGCTTGCTGATTTCTGTGAATCCCTTTCTCAGATGCTTAACTCTACCCACACAAGGCATGGGGAGCCTACGCACTGAACTCAGGACTGTGAATTCCACTGGGCAGCAGGGTGCCTAGCATTGAGGCATTGGACCTCTGGGTACTGGATGCCCTTGTCAGCTGTCAGAGTGGTAGCCGTGTTAGTCTGTATCCGCAAAAAGAATGAGGAGTACTTGTGGCACCTTAGAGACTAACACATTTATTTGGGGGGTTTTAGCCCACGAAAGCTTATGCCCAAATAAAGTTGTTAGTCTCTAAGGTGCCACAAGTACTCCTCGTTCTTGTCAGCTGTGTGAATCTAGTCCTAACTCTTTCAATGCCTTCTAGCTTATGTACCTTGCTTGTCTGCTGCCTCACATTGGACCTGATTGAATACCCACTGAGGACAAGGGGACTCTTTCCTCTGCCTTCAACAGGAGTTGGATCAGGCCTGCCTAGCTTCATGTTGTGTCCTTTAGACTACGGTGCTTTGTTGCAGCCCAGAAGCCACAGCCCTGTGGGCATGTTTGCACACAACTGACATCTCCTACTACACCCTGAATTAAGGGCCTGCAGTTGAGGAGATCCTGAGTGTAATCCAAGACAGACAGGGCAGGTTGTACATTCCTATGGTCAGTTTTTTAAAGATAGTAAATATACGACAAGGCACTAAAAGCAGAGGGTGTAATCAGAACTTAACAGTACTCCTGAAAACCAACACCCCCACCCAAAAATACAACAGGAGACAAGAGGGAGCCATGGGTAAGCTGTTGCTCTTATATATTATGTGTTAATTACTCTAACAGCTGTCTCTGTGCCAACAACCTACATTCATTGCATATACACTCATACCGCCTCATCTGCCTATAGAGATGTAACAGATTTGGTTGAACTTCCCCTGCTGGACAGTTGCCAAACTGCTCAAAGAGGTTCCCAATGCTGATTCCCACATATTTGCTGGTGATGTGCAGAATATAGACACTGTCCCTGGAGCCTCTAGGTACACACTCCAGGTGCAGACCTCATGTCTGACACCCCTCTTGGCAGTGGGGACCCTGCAGTCCAATTGCCTAGGCCATGAAATTACTGCCATCTTCTCAACCCTCTCCAGCAGCTCTTGCATGTTTCCCAGAATCCTGACAAAGGTGGGAGCATTCTGGGTTACAGTTTACCTCTTCAGGGGTATGCAATAGTGAAATCAAGCAGACAAACTTTGTAAAACATCATTACTGTTTACTTAGGTAGCACAAGAAATACACAAATCTATACAAAACAATAAACACACCTCTAGGCATTTCCCTGCCTCAGGTTCCTCCCCACTCCAGACAGTTCTTGAGTTTAGGACAGGATCCTTCTCTTGCAGTTCGTGGTTTCTCTTCAGAATCATAGTACCTCTCTAGGCTAGCTACTTTCTCTGCGCTTGGTGAGTCCCACAGTTAAACCAGACCCTCCTGCTATAAAAATCCTCCCCAAAGCATCCTGTCTCAGTGAATCTCTTGAGTTTATGTCTCACCAATAATACCTGGTTCCTTATTCTGCTGCTGGGAATTTTTCTCTCTCTATTTCCCTAGTCCCCTGCAGAGAAACTTGGTTGAACTGGTTTCTCTAGCCTTCGAGGTTTCCTTAGCTTTTCCCTAGCCTTCCCTAGCCTTTCCACCTGAAAAAAATGACCATTTAAAGGTCTAATGACTCACCACTGTGTCTGATCTGGGAGAGACAAGCTATAGCCCTGTCAGCAAATGGTGGATTCAAAGCATTCCATGATACAGCAATTTCATACTAACAACTTGATAATATCAAGTAGAATTCATAAATTGTACATAGACAAATTCCCCAGATTGTCACAATTGCTCTAACGCTATCTAATTTACTTAGTAATTCATGGCCAGCTACTGTAAAATAATTCTAATCTATAGTTTACACCTGTCATTCATGGTTGTGATATCAGAGGAATTGTGATCTCGTTATTTTTAAACTACCAAATAATACAAACTATCAACTTTAAAATTCAAGGTGCTGGTCAGCTATTAGTTTCTATAATGCTCTTTTATACCTATCCCAGCTTTTCAGTTTTTATTTTTTCTTCTTTGGGCTGAATCATAGAAAGAGAGGGAAGAGGAAAATTGCTTCAAATTTAGTTTTAAAAAAAAAGATGTAATTTTAATGGTGCTCTTGTTTGGGGAAAAAACATGGAAACTCGTGGTGAAATTACCTGCCATCCATCCATTCTCATGCTGGAGAAGACTATCCCAGCAAAGTGAAACTGCTGGCTTTGTAAGAGTTTTATTAGCATTTATTAGCATTACAGCTGGTCTGGAATCTTCTGACAAAATATTTTTCATTGGAAAGTGTCAATTAATTGAAAATGAAACTTCTTGTGGGAAAGAGTAGGTTTTGCGAAACTGCTTTTTTCGAAAAACGTTTGAAAAGCTTTGACATTTTCAAAATGAAAAAAAAATCATTTTTTCTGGTCAAAATGATTTTGTTTTAAAGTATAAGCTAATTATAATTTAAAAAGTCAAAACTGAAACCAAATGTTTCAAAATTATTGAAATAAAGCATTTAGATTGACCCCCAACTGAAGGTGTTTTTTTCCTGATTGTCGGATCTTGAAAAGTTTCACGATTTCTTCTTATCATCCCAATTTGGGACGGTAAAATATTTCAAAATCTTGAAATTTTCCAGGATTAGAAAACCATTTTCTGCCCATCCCTAATAGCCACACAAACACTGATCGCTAAGAAAGCTAAATTAGGAAGAACAAAAGCCCCTACAAGCCCTGCCCATCTTGTACTCCGATGCAAGGGCCAGGCAAAATAACAGTGCTTGCTATTGGTGGAGTACAGAGATTGCTCAGTCATAGTTAAGGTTAAGATTCTGTCAAGGATATTTTTAGTAAAAGTCAGGAATAGGTCGCAAGCAATGACAGGTCGCGGGCAATAAACAAAAATTCATGGAAGCCCACAACTAGGGTGACCAGATGTCCCGATTTTATAGGGACAGTCCTGATATTTGGGGCTTTTTTAAATATGGGCTCCTATTACCCCTCACCCCCGTCCCGATTTTTCACACTTGCTATCTGGTCACCCTACCCACAACCTGCCTCTGACTTTTACTAAAAATACCCTGGGAAGCGGGACTGACAGTCAGAGTGCTGCTGGGGGCTGACCTCCTGCAATTGTTTCAGGCCTGCCACTGCTCCTGTGGTAGAGGCTGACTCAACCCTGGCCGCTGCTCCAGCCTTGGGGTCGCTGCTCTGGCAGCCCAGGGCTGACAGTTGCCCCAGCTAAGCCCCAGAAGAAGTCCCGGAGGTCCTGGAAAGTCCTGGAATCTGTGACCTCTGTGAAAGAGTCATACCCTTATTCATAGGCCCTGTGTGGATGTATACCATCATAAAGATGACAGGGAAATGTGGGGAGGTGGAGTTATAAACCAGCACTCCTACTATACTGACCCAGGGAGCTGGCTGGCAACACAGGGAACAAGTTGCACCATCCTTGGGGAAGGATTAGGCTCATGATGTGCATTTGGTGTCAGGGCTCCCTTTGGGACAGCACATGTCTGGACCAACCCTACACAGGTAAGTACTTAAAGGTACAATCTAGCATATCCTCATTTCTCTAATCAGTAATGAAAAGATGAAATAGCTTCATATAGCCCTATCCATACTAAAAAAAACGGAATTTAGCATTAATACAGTTGGAAAAGCAGGGTACCGAATTCTGCTTAAGCCTGGTGCACACGGCAAACAAGATCTGGACTAACACAAGTCACTGCCCCTCCAGGCAATGGGTCAGAAGCTCTAATCCAAAGTGAAAGTATGGGTGTGCTCATCCAGTTTTGCCAACATGGCTCAGAACCAGTAAAGTGGTCCAGTGACATGGGCAGGGCTTTCAAGTGATTATGAATCCTGCCATCACAGGAGAAGTAGTAGACTGGTACGATGCAAAGAAGAAGGGAATATGCCACGAGGGAAGAGGCCTACAGCAAAAGGGTGGCAGCACTCAAAGTGGGGAGCGTGGCTAGAAGCGTGGGATAGATCCTTTGCCAGAACTCTATAGGAAATTTGGGGGAGTATTGTGAACTTAAGGGAATGTGGTGCATTTAATTATATTCATTTAATAAAAGGACTTAATAGGCCTTTTACACACACACACACACACACACACACACACACACACACACACACACACACACACACAAGTTGATTTACAAGAAGTATATTTCATGTAGTTTGTTATGCCAGGCACCAGAAACTCTTGATGTATTTATATTGTCATTCACCCACTTGTGTCTTGAGTCCTTTCCTTCACATGTGAATGGGGGTGCTATCTTGTTGTCTTCATATAAATCTGGTAACAATTAATCTTTCACTTAATAAATGTATGGTCCCAATCCTGTGAGGTACAGAGGGCACCCAACTTCCATTGTAATCAGTAGGAAATAGGGCCTCCCAAGATAATGCCCTTTGTGTGCATATTTTTTTCTGCCTCTGTATACACTTACATATCATATACATGCATATTCCTTATACATTACATACTGTGCATACTGTAGGCAGAAACACCTCTTTTTTTAACCAGCAAGTTAACTGATTGATGATTACGATTTTGGAGGTAAGTGAGTAGGGTTGGGCTCTTTCTTCCCATGTTAACAAGTCTTTTTTTTATATAGTTGACATGGCTTAACATATGGCGATGATGTTTCTTATAATCCAAGCAGCCCTTAAGGAGGCACTGGGGAGGCTCAGTTTACAGCTTAAGGCACCAGGAGGATCTTATGTCTCCACTAATAAAACTTTAAAGTTTATGGCTCCTCACTGGCCTTTGAAGTCATTATTGTTCTTTAAGTTTCACCAACACACAAAAAATGAGATTTTTAAATTGTTTTCTTATCCTTGACTTGGACCACTCTCACACAGAATGTGACACTGGGGGGCAATCCTTACCTTTAGGTCAACATTTGCTCTTTTCAGGACAGAGATCTGTTCCCAACTCAAAAAATAATATTAAAAAAAATAACATGGCAGATTTTTTCCCTTTAAATTACACTTTCACGCCCATTAGACTGACCTCACTCTTGGGAGAACCAATCGGTTGATTCTATATATAGCAACACATCTGCCCATAAATGGGCGCGAAGGGGTAGTTGCCTCTCTTTAGAGAGAGAAATTATTTTTGTTTTCCTCAGCCAGAGCCTGCTAAGCTGGGTGAGGCTGTTCATCCTCTCAGCTGTGCAAGTTTTATATCTTCCTAGGTAAGTATGTTTCCATTTTTTAAAAAAATTCAGAATCAACAGAAATGATGCTAGAAAAATGTTATATACTTTTTTGTACAAGATATATGACCCATATTGGGGAAAATAAGAAAAAGGCATAATATACATTTACGAATAAAAGAAAAATGACAACAGGAGGGGAAAATATTGCATGGTTTTATTCTGTTCATTAATTTTATTTTAATTAATATTATTATATTTTCATCACCATCTTTCTACATAAATACAAACTCAAGGCAGGTGGTTGTATATGCCTTCCTTAATCCAAATACAGAGTTCCTCTTTCTTCTGTATTTACTTAAAAAAAAAAGAAAAAAATCATTTAATCTAGAATATAAACATAACTGGGACCAAAAGTCCTATTCTATTTTTGTCAGTTATATTTTCAAGTACCTTTCTTTAAAAGATAGATTTCTGATTGTTATTGCTTTGTATTCCTTGACGTGTTTTGATCCTCCTGAAAATTCCAGCTAAATACCTCAGATAGAGCTTTTGGAATTGCACTCATGCTCTTGAAATTATGCCTGCTAGAAAGAGATAGTGGAATTGGATGATTACATATAAGAGCCAATGAAAGTGTTGTAATGAAGGATAATAGATGTTGGAATGCTCGGCAGCGACTCACTGTCACTATCTCACTATTTCACATTCTTTGTCCTCCAGTTAAAAGGACAGGGTGCATTTACAATGTGACAGGGAATCTTCATACTTTACAGACAGTCTGTTGCAAACTACTTTTGTATGTGGAAAGTTAGGATGATTACATTTCAGGCCATGCGGATTATATTTATTGGGCTAAATGCAGCTCTTGTGTAAGCAGCTTTAGTGACTTTGGACTCTTTCTAAAAGACAGAACAAAATGTTTATAAAATCTTTGTTTTTGCTTTGAACGTTTAAAATCTTCTGGAGAAAAGTTAATCAGTGTATGTACTCTGTCTGGGCCAGATTCTGCCTGGACCTTACATAGGGGCACTGTGGGAAGAGTTAAAAAAGGAGTCTTCACCCCTATATAGCCCACATAAGGGCCAGGCAGAAGTACAGGTCTTACATTCATGGAAACGCAAGAACTATTCCCTCTTTACTCCCCTGAAGGTTCATGGTGCCCCTAAGAGGGTGAGGAGGGGTGTCCAGGAGGCAGGGCCATGACTCCACCTCCTACTTCTGTGCTGGCAAGTGGAGCTGGATGGCTGCATAGGGGAGCATATGCACCAAGAAGGGGTGAAGCAGTGTGAAAAGCCTCCCTGGACACTAGGAAGGTCCAGGGGGATCTTGCCTGTCTGAGCCAAACTGCCTCCATATTGCTTCTTATTGGGGATTATGTGCATAATTTGTGCTATTTGCATAATCTAGTCCTAAAGATTTTTTCAGTTTGAGAACTATAATTGTATTTGGCTCTAGAATACACTAGTATTTACACAGAAACATCACCATTTAAGCGGTTTCACAAATAAAAAAGGGAAAGTAACACCAGATCTCATAAATTCAATTCCATCTTGATTAATGATCTCCTGACTGTGATATTTAAGAGCCACAGATGACCCTTGATCTTTACAAAAGACTTCCATTGGCATCCATGTGAGTCCTACATATTAAGCTATGAGAGAATGTGTCTTTATATAGGAATTTCTAAGAGACCAATGTAGCCATCTGGAAATTACTTGATGTGTTCTGTCTGAGGTCTTAGGGTACTTCCGGAATACGGGCATTTGAATTAAGTGACAACTGGGAGTTTCTTTTCTTCCATCTTTTACAATATAGTATAGACAACTGGGAATTAAAGATATTCTAGTGCTCTAACAGTTACACATAATGGGGTGTAAAGTGGAAAAATTGGGAACCCAAACCAGAGCATATTCTACTCTTCACTAAGTGATAAAATAAAACAGTGTAACCATTAGGTGGGTGTAATCGCAGCAGGCATTGGACAGCAGCTAGTGTATGAAAAAATATGAGTAGAGGCATATGCTGCAAAATGTATGGAAGCCATGAGATTCCTACAGAAAAGTAAGAATAAGGATATGTGCAGAAGCAAAGGAGCAGGCTATACTGCTCTTTCAGCCAGCATACCCAGGTAGGGCTCAGTCAGAGCAGGCAAGAGCTTGTCAATCACTCTTTTCACTTTTGCTGCCAGACAAGGGCAGAGAAAGTACATACTGTGTGGTGCAGACTTGGCAATGGGGAAGAGAAGCAAATCTGCAAGCAGCAGGGCAGTTAAGATAGATGAAATGTACTATAGAGGTGGTGGATTCTACCTCTCCTCCTTGGCCATGGGAACGCAAGTTGTCTATGGGGAGCACAATCATATTCTCCATCTCACAGCAGTCGATAATCCTATTGACCAGTTAATTGTGGGAGTGCCATTGCCCAGGGGCTGTGTTTATGAGCTTATTAAAGTTACTACTGGTCCTTTAAATCTTAAATGAAATCATATATCTGACTAGCTAGCTTTACATCTAACCCCACCTCCTTTGCCACGAATGCACCCACTTTGTGAAGGTATCTGCCTTTCCCACAGTTCTTGATAAGCTGCTTTTGTACTCCAGATGTTGTTATTATGTTATTAGTCTGTGTATAACCTAACCCTCTGAACTCTGCCTTCACTCTACTTGTGACTGACTACCATATATTGTATAGATAACACAAGTAAATATTCACATGCGACCTTCTCTAACTGCCTTGAATACTCTAAATCTCTGCTAAATAGAAGTATGAATTAAACTGTTTTATATTTTATTTAGAGTATTTAATCTTCTGGGCAGGGACCATGTCATTGTGTTTGTACAGTGCCTAGCACAATGGAGTCCTGATCTTGACTGGGGTCCATGGGAGCTACTGTAACAGAAAGATATATATTAATATTAGTAATGTAATAATAATATGATTAGTAATATAATAATAATTATTATATATATAATTAACAATAACCATTTGCCCTGTTACACCAATGGGAGTTCCATATGAAGAAAGAGGGCAGAATGGGGCCGAGATACTACCCTAGAACTCTAGATGTTCATGTAGAATTCCTTGTGAAGTTAACGGGAGTTGTGTAGCGGAGGTTCAACAGCAGTGTTTGGCCTTTAGGCCATATTGTATGTTGGCTCCATGGGAGGAACTCTCCTTAACATAAGTGGGAGTCAAATATCACAAGTAGGATATGGCCTTTGATGCCAAATTTTGAAATTTTGACTCTTCAATACTCCCTGACTGCCATGACTTTAATAGGAGTTTTTTCTGACTAGGACCAAGGACTAAGCAAAGAAACTGTAGGCTTTGCTATCTGTGAATGTTTAATTCAATTGACAATCTTTAATTTGACCATAACTTTTGGGGTGGCTACACTAGGATTTTGTGTAAACAATTCCCTCTGTTACTAACACTGGTTCAGCTGCACTGATGGGAGTGCTAGTGGAGCCTGGTCTCCAGTCTGCTACTAATATATTAAGTACCATGGGTGACATCCTGGATCACTGAAATCAATGGCAAAATTCCTATTGACTTCAGTGAGGCCAGATTCTTACCCACATATGTTATCTAGCTCTGTCCCAGGCAACCTGGCAAAATCCATCCATCTCAGAAAAATATAATATAAATACAATGTATCACAATAGATAAACAGGAGCACACCTGACAAAACACTTCCCACAGAGAACACACCATCCCCTATCTCATACCCACCCCAAATACCTGGGGTGAATCCTGACCCTATTGAAGGCAATGGGAGTTTTGCTATTGACTTTAATGAGGCCAGGATTTCACCCTTTATTTCTCCCCAGCTATGCATCTAAAACAGGGATCTCAAACTCAAATCACCACGAGGGCCACATGAGAACTAGTAAATTGACCCGAGGGCTGCATCACTGAAACCTTTTCATATAATGATACAAAAGTATAGTCAAAAATGAAAAAAATGAAGAGTAATATAGTATTCTATTAAAAGTCAATGTAGTAACTTTTTAAAAACTGTAATGCAAAGAGGGGTTTTAATAAAATATAAACACTCAGTAATGTTTGGAGCTTGGCTGCCAGTGGAGTCGGCGCCTATGGCGGGCCGCAGGAAATAACTCCGCAGGCCGCATGTGGCCCGCGGGCCGCATGTTTGAGACCCCTGATCTAAAAGGACTGACTTTGCAGCACTGCTGAGTATTAAACATACACTCCAGAAGCATTGTACCTAATGATGTTATTACAGTTTGAACTGGTGCCAGGCAACAGCTCCCCTCTGTGTTAACAGGAGTCTAAATAAGTCTGGCTGGTCCTATTAATTACGAATTATGAACTACAAAGTAGCAAAATCTGATCCACCAGCCACAAGCATCTGATTCTGCTGACCTACATTTGGTCTCAGTAAGAGTTACATGCATAGAAAGTGTAAGAACCTGGGACCATGTGGGTTCTGGGTCACCAAAGCTTCTGCATCACCAATGCTTCTGCATCACCATTGGAAGCTTAGGCTATGTTCTGCTGGAGGATCCTGTGAATCTAGAGACCTTGCAGGAAGTACTGCCCAGCAGGGTGTAAGTGGCAGTCCTCTGCAGACCACTGATTGGCTCATGCTGGTATATAAACCAGGAAGCCATCATGGGTAGCTGCCTGAGGAATGATGCAGACTGGCTGCTTGCTTCTGCTCCAAACCTTGCCTTGCTGTGAACCCTAGACGCTGGCTTCTGACCCTAATTTGTCCCCAATTCTGTGACTTTCCTGCTGTCTGTAACCTTGTGCCTGGCCCTGACTCCGTGTTATCCTGACCTGGCTCAACCCCAAGTCTACCACTTGCCTCCCACCTGCAACTTGGTGCCTGACCTAACTTCCTGGTATCCTGACCAGGCTTCACCCTGACCCTGCTACTTGTCTCCTGAGTCCTGACCACATCTTGATAACTGACTGGTGCCCACAGGCTGCCCACTGCCTGGCCCTAACAGAAAGGATGCAGGATTGGATGCATGACAAAGAGCATGTGGGGATATTCACAGAATAGCTTAATTGGAGAAATGTAGCCTGAAAGCAAACACAGGTAGACCTTAACACAGCTGTGTCAACAGTGGAAGTGAGAGGATCCAGGAGCCTGTTTGTTTGCACCTACATGTCTGTGTAGTAATTAATTGTAAAAAGAGCTAGAGACATCAATCAGAGACTTACTAGAGTAAGAACGACAGGATGGACTCCTTTTATCCTTTGCTTCCTGAAAAGCTCATATGATACCTGAGAATTCTAATTCTATTTTTCCAAGACTTTGTTGCTGCAATTAAGCAGTTATAATGCTTTCTTGAAAAAATAAATAAATAAAAATAGTTAAACAAGGTATTATTAGGGATGCTTGAAAATGTTCATAAGTGTCAAATTTTTATAAAAATGTTATCAAACTTTTTGTTTACCATTTATTTTCCATTTTCAAACTAAGATTTTTGCGCATGAATTTTTACAAATTTGAAATAATTAAAAACAATCTTACCCTGTGTCTAAACTAGCAAAATCAAAATAATTGTTTAAAATGGAAAAAGAGAAACAAATGTTTTCAATAAATATTTATATTAATGCATTTTGTGTGAAAAATAAAAAAAATGAAACTGAAATTAGTTTTTGTTTTTAATTGTGATTTTCATTTTATTTTTGGCTTGCTCTAGTTACAAGACTCCTGTATTTTTCTTGAAATATAATATCCAGTTAAGCTGAATAGATGTATTATTAATTTCAGTTCTAAAATATAGCTTTGCCTGATAGTTGGTACATTTCCTGATCTACAATATGAAACAGAACATGGATTAAAATATGTCACTTCCACTACCTTTGATTTAAATAAGAAGTTATTTTGATGTGAGTATCTGAAGGAGTTTACAGGATGCATCTATTTCTATTTGACCTCCTTTGAGTTTTGTACTCTATATATGCAGTAATAATGGCTACTTCTTAGATCTTCTTGAAATTGGGGAAAATAATTTATGATGGGTGAAAACCTGAGGACCATACCTGGGGAAAGAATCTGCTGTCCTGGTGTGGGCACAGTGAAGATGAGGAAGGTGCAAGGAGTCTTCTTTCCCTCCTCATGTGGCCCACCAAAGACCCAGTCCCTCTGTATTCCTTCGGGGGCAGGAAGGAGGTGGACCAGCATGCTGTGGGGGAGCAGGCTGCACCCCACAAAGGGATGTAATGGCTGGCATATTCCCCCTGCACTCCAGGGATCTAGTCCTTACTAAGGCAAATCCTCATAATTTGCCTGACTAAGGACCTCAGGATTTGGCCCAAAGTGCTTTGCAAACTTTATATATAGGAATTGCTCCACTCACCACTGAAATGCAACCACCTCTAGTGTGGAATGTGGCAGCTGTTCAGATGCTTGCAGCAATCCTGTATGACCATTTAGGGCAGGAGAACAGGAAGTGAAGAATCCCTATCCAACTGAAACTGCAAGAGGAATTTAGGCAGGCAGACTATAATTATACTATCTGTAATTTATCCAGGACACTGGTGGTAACATCCCTACTTTTGCAAAAAGGTGTCATTGGATTTTTATTGAACACAAATGGATAGGACCTCTGGTAGCACAATAGCTTTTCCTGACTCCATGCTTGGAAATTACTTTAGTATTGAGTCAGTGGGAAGTATGTCATATGAGGTCTGCCTTCCAAGTACATCCAGCCAGACTTAGGGCTGGTCTACACTATGGAGGGGCGGGGATTGATCTAAGTTATGCAACTTCAGCTACATGAATATCGTAGCCGAAGTCAACGTACTTAGATCTACTTATTGCAGTGTCTTCACTGCAGTATGTAGATGGGAGAGCGTCTCCCGTTGATTCCCCTTGCGCTTGTCATTGAGGTGGAGTACCGGAGTCGATGCTAGAGCGACCAGCGGTCGATTTATTACATCTATACTAGACACAATAAATCGACCCCAGCTAGATTGATCGCTGCCTGAAGATCCATCTGGTAGTGTAGACATGCCTTTAGTTAGTGAGATCGTAGTCTGAGGTGGCTATATTAATCAATTAATTAATATTAATTAATATATTATTTGTCATTCATAAAATGGAATTTCTCATGCCATAGTAAAGTCACAAATGCTTCAGCAAATAACAGTATTGAAAGGTTCTCAGGAAAGCAACATAATGGGTTGAAAGCCTTGGCTAAATATGACTGTCACTATTTATTTTGTAGGAGTTGGGGCCTGGAGGAAATTGCAGCATGTCGTCGAAGAGAGTGCCATTTTACCAGAGAAGGCATAAACACTTTGATCAGTCCTACCGCAACATTCAGACAAGATACTTGCTCCAAGAATATGCAGCAAGAAAGTAAGAATCATACATTTCCCATTAGTGTAAAGGAGCTTCTGTTGCAGAGGAATCCATTTCAAAATGTAGAATTTTGTAAAAGAAAAAAAAGTGACTTTAGTCTGAATTTCAGATGTATGGAGAGCAATGGTTCTCAACCTTTTCCATACTGTGAATCCTCTGTCCCATGATCTATCTAGCTGAGACCCCCTTCTATTTAGCAATATGGAATGGTCATGGTTCCCGATAGCTGTTCATTACCTCCAGGTTGGAAACTCCTCCCTGAAAGCAAAGTAATGACTCGTAAAAACTCTCTTTGATTTTAGGGATGATGATTGCTATAGCATATATTTAAGCATGGGAGCCCTGTTTTGTTTTTTTAATTCTTCCTGCCAAATCTGTTCCTTGAAGATGTTCACTGCCTTGAAGTGGGGCCTCATGCATTTTGGGCTATTCCAGGTTGTAGTCATTAGGGTTTTTATTTTCCCTTTTATACCAAGTTGAAATTTCTCCCATGTTCAAAATGCCTTTCCTTCACCCACGAGTTCAAGGAACCATATGTCTCAAGTTCTGTTGCTAGGGCTACCTGAGATCACCTTTCTCCCAGGGTGTTACTGCAGCACTTCAGATAATCTCAGATGCTTCAGTTGATTGGCCCCACCTGCTATAAATGGAAGGGAGCTACTGGAGTGTTCACTGTGCAGGGTACATGCTCCTGGAATACATTTAATTCCCTGGTTAATCAGGCCATTTGGTGGCCTTCAGAACAAGCCACAAGACCAGCGTGAAGGGTTAGAAAAGCGGGGTTGGGAGTTGTTGTTTAGAGGTGGGAAGATACTGTAGGAGGCCTATGCTCTCTATTGGATGTTTCACAGGCTGGCTTAGTGGCCCTGATATTTTACTGAAATTATTTTTATAAAATTGCAATATGGGCAGAAATTGGGACGGGCACAATGAATAAAGACACTGAATTAAATTAAATAAAAGGGCTGACAGCCTCCATTGAGATGATAACACTACTGGGCATTAAATGCTCAGGATGCATGGGAGTGAATGTAACCCAGCTTCAGTGTGTGAGACCCCATGTGTAGCTTAAAATGTAAGTTTCTCACACAACATCACACAGATACCAGTTGTTCCATTCAGCTGCTTGAATGTAATTTCTTTGAACTTTGTAATTCCGTTCTTTATCCTTATAGCCATTTTACAGTGATTTCTTTTTGTTTGGAAGGGTTGCTTCTAGACAGGCAGCTTCTTTCAAGTCCTCTGCCAGTACAGAAAGAACTACATGTAGGCTCTGTGCCAGGAGATTGCACACCTCAGCCGAAGAAGAGTCACAAGAATACAGGAAAAGGTAAAGCTTGCTTGCATTAGCGCCTTTAAATCACTTTGTTGGGTCAAATGCCATGGAACAGACACTCCCGCCCCCCCCGCCCCGCCCCGCCCCAGTATACTCTAAGGGAGAAATCCTAGCTTTGTTGAAGTCAAGGTCAAAATTTCCATTGATCTCAATGGAACCAGGAATTCACTGTGAATGTTTATTGTAAGACACAGCACTAAATTTGCAGTTCAGTAACAAGGCAGTCACACGTTTTCATAATGGCTGTTGGCAAAAAAACTACCCAGAAACTTCTGAAAGGTAGCAAGGTGGCAAAGTAGGTTCACTGACAGAACTGTCAACAAGATTGGAGCCTTCTATGATGTTCTTCATTAATATCTCATGGCTAGAATACCAAAGGATTGTGTATCTCTTACAGTTTGTATTTCTTAGACCTTCAGTCCAGGATTTTACTCCAAGTTGGCTGTGAAAACAGACTTAAAACAAGAAGAAATTGAAATCTACACTGAATCTGGCACTTTTTAAAATAAGAGCAAATATACTGTGCCCTTACTGAATACTAAGATTACGTGTTGGGGGCAGCTTAATTGTATTAGAGTCATCTCCCTAACATCCTATTTATCAAGAGGATAACTTGCTTCAGTTACAGCATTGATATGAAGTCCTATAATAAATGTGCTGACAACTATATTCCATTTCATCAATTTGAGTGTATGTGCCTTGACGTACTCCACAGTAAATACACCAAAGACTCAGCCAATGTATGTTATGAAGGCTATAGATAGTGGAATGAATTCTTCTCTTTCCTTTGAAGATAATGTGAAGGATTACAAACTATCCCTTTGATGCCAGTTTTGCCATCATCAAGAGAAATGTGCCCTGGAAGCAGGGTGCAGTTTAGAAAAAAAATCTTAATCTGTTTTGAATTTTTAACCTATTTTATTATTTAAAGAGATACAGCACATGTTGAACAGTACAAGGAAGAATAATCCTGGAGCTCACATTATGAAGAAATTATAAAAGAAATAGCTTAAACAACCACATAAATAAGGTCCGGATTCAGTATTCATTGAAGAAAATAGGAGTCATAGAGCTGAAGGCTAGAAGGGACCACTGGATCATCTAGTATGACCTTCTCTATATCACAGACCACTAACACCACCCAGCACCCACACACTAAGCACAACTGAAATGAGACCAAAGTATTACAACCCACAGGAGACTAGACTATTATGTGCCACAGGCAGAGAATAGGAGGGACGGAGGTACACCAGTGCTCAAGGTCCCTGCAATGGCAGGGAAATGACTATGTGAGATATACTCAGATAATCCCAGCAAGTGACCCACCCCCCGACTCTACAGAGGAAGGTAAAACAAAAACCAAGTTCACTGCCAGTCTGACCTCACATATGGATGAGTTAGACCCTGAGCATGTGAGCTAGAACCAGTCAGCCAAGCACCTGAGAGAGCGATTGCTTGGGGCTGCCTCAGATCTCTGGCTCTCTCCCCACAGTGTTCCATCTCCTGCCATGGCCATGCCTGATGGTTCAGGGGAAGGAGATGAGTGAATGTGTGTGTGTGTGTGTGTGTGTGTGTGTGTGTGAAACTCTCCTAGAATACATTGGATCCCTGCTGGTGGCTGGCTGGCTGAAACCTGAAGCACGAGCTTTAGGAACATAAGACATAAATCATAAGTGAGCCATAGGGCTGTTGAGGAGTTTTTTCATGGGTGGTGGATTGGGTCCTAAGTCTTTATTTATCTTCTATAGTGAAAGTCATAGAAGTCAGAAACTTTGTGAAGTTCACCTTGTTTGAATTTCTCTTGTATCAGCCCATTGGCAAGGCAAGCAGGTGTGGATTGCTTCCTGGACCATAACCATTAACAAAAAGGAAGGGGCTCCTCCTCCTAAAGATGTTGATGATCTAAAATAATGAGGAGTCTTGGGAAATCTACTGAGAATTAGTGCCTCCACATTGCTCACCACCCCCACCCCCATTATTATCCATGGAGGCCTGGCTGCTTCAGGAGCCTTACTCTCTACAAGTGGTTTCTCCCAACCCCCTTCTCTGCGATCAACATTATCAGGGGTGGGGTTGTGGGTTGTGGGGCAGAAGAGAGGGGTGCAGATGACAAGACTTCTCCTGACCTTAGGTGCCAACACCCCAGTTCCACAGTAGGGACATTCTTACAGCTATTCCTGACAGGCTATGCTAGGTGTGCCTCTCCTGCTCACACTCCTTCAGAGGAGAATACGGTTCAGAACATTTGTATCTGTAGGCGTGAGGTGGGAGTATGAACATGGCCCTCCTCCCTGTGCCTGAAGGACTGCAGGGAGGTAGTTCATGCTACATCTTTTTACAAAAGTGCATAAGGGCCACTGTTGAGCACATTACTCCCCATGACCTGAAGGCATTATGCTCACTCTTGGCTTATATGGGCAAAGTGCCTCCAGCCACTGCTGTACCTCCCTAATTCACTTATGGGACAATCCAGCTTCAGCTGTTATGGTTTTGAAGGGTCTCTTGGCCTAGATGCTGGTACACATTCCCTGCATGGTGTGTGGACTCATTCTGCATGAGCTCCTTACACAACAGCAGAGGGTAGGGCAGAGGATCTGTGCAGGGAGCCTGCAGAAACTGCTTCAGCCACTGGGCTGAGGCAGCCTCCACTGTGTGCTTCAGTGCCTGAGGGGAGGACACTGCTGCTTTTTTCCCTCTTGGTATTTGAACAGGGTAATGGCCCAGGATTTGATCTCCAGTTCTTACAGTTACATGTTGGTGATTCTTATCGTCTACAAAATATGGGATATAAATAATGATACAAATAAGAACAAATGAAAACTGAGAAAAGAGAAACCAATAATACACAAACCACAAAAGGGTAGACAAAGGAAGGAAAGAGCCTGGATAGTCTTAGGAAATTTGGTATTTGATTTCTGTAGATTTTGTTCTTGTAACTCTATTTGCAGAATCCCTGGGCCACTTCCTCAGCTGGGGTAAATCGGCACAGCTCCACTGACTTCAGTGGGACTATTCCAGTCAATTCCCGCTGAAGATCTGGCTTCATATGCTCACAGGGAAGAGAAAGCAAACAGAAGGCTCGTTCATTTGCAGTTTTTAAGATGTTTGTTTTGAGATCTTGAGAGAGGGAAATAGTTCACATTATAGAATCTGCATCTGCGTAATGCTGCTAATAGGACTTCCAAGCCCTCATCTGCCTGTTGTGTATCAGTGACAATAGTAAAGCCTTGATGCTGGGTTAATCCTAAATAGTTTTCTCTTACCATGCAGGACTCATGAGCAAAAGTCTGATATAAGTGAAGAGAGGAGAATCCGGTTTGCTGCCAGTTTGGCTGATGTGGAAGAAGAGCTTCGTTCAGCCAGGCTCCTTGCAAGAGAACAGCTAGATAGAGTTACCATACAAAGGATGGTAATGTAACAGAACAATTTTATTTCCTTTCCAAGCAGAACTGTAAACTCAACTGCAGTTTAGAACTGTGCTTCACAGAGCCCAACAGTAGTTTGCATCTGTTAATATTTGCGTTTAGCTTTCAGACTAAATCTCTGACTCTGGTGCTAGATAATGCTCCTTCTCTCTGCTTTTTATTTCTATCCTGTGTAATAGGTAGAAGAACAAATGGCCTTGGAAAGATACTCCATTGAAGAAAGTATAAGTCGAGCTCCTGAAATTTTGGTACGACTGAGGTCTCATACTGTTTGGGAAAAAATGTCTGTGAGGCTTTACTTCACTGTACAAGGATTTCCTACCCCTGTTGTACAATGGTAAGAGTTTGGCCTTTCCAGTCCTCTAAAACTGGTGTTACGTTTGTTTTCCATTTGGTAGCTCTGACAGAACTATTCAGTGTCATGTATATAATGGTTATATTAAAAACGCTTCATAATTCTCATAGATATGCTGGACAATAGTTGTGGATACTGCAGTTAAAGGAGAAAAAGGACAAACTTTTTATAGTGTATCAAGTAAAAATATATTTCAGAATGCTAACTAGAAAAATGGTCATTAATTTAACTGATAACCTAGCAAGTGGTAAAATACACTGAGTTTTGCTAAATGGTAAATGTTTGTGATGTTTTATAACAAGACAATAATATCTAGTAGTTAAACATTGGACATTGAAAGAGAATGCCTATGCCTGATGAGATGGGAGTGCATTCTTCTGTCACTTATATGGTGGAACCTCACTGAAAACAATGGGATTAAAATGGTACAACTGGCAGGAAAATTTGGCCTTTGAAATTTACCATCAAAAGTGTTCTAGCTGGGGTAAGTTATCAGGTGTCTTGTCAAGAGTCAGAAACCGCAGTAAGAGGCAAATTTCCACAAAAATCTGAGAATCATGTTATTCTTAGGCTACAATTCAAAACAGATTTTTAGACCTTTTTGTCAACAGAGGAAGTTGGGATCTCTTTGTCTCTAGAAATCCTTATTGAAAGGAAGAGTCAGGTTAACTGGTGGATTTAAAATGACAAAGACGATATCCTGGATGACATAGCCATTTTCAGCACTTGAAAGAAACTCAGGCACATATTTTTAAAATTGGAACTGTAGCTGATAAAATATCTATTCTCTACTGCTAAATAACATCCCCTACCACTATCTGAGCTAGAAATATGCACCACTCAAACAGTGCAAAGGGTACTCAAAGTGATTTCAGCTAACAGCTGAGGATTCCCCTAGAATAGATGAATCATGAGCAGGTTTAGGCTTGGAATAGTCAAATATATGCTAACCCCTCCTGGCACTCCTTCACCAGCATGGGGTGTGTGTGCGACATGGTGGGCTGGAGGCATGCCAGAATGGGGAGGGCGAAATTAGAGCATCATGCTCTCGGGTAATCCTGGCCAGTACAGTAGCCCTTAGGGTACCATTATCTAGCAGTGCAAGTTGTTCTAACTCATGCAAGGGATCAGTTTGGCCACCAGGACTGAGGAGGGGCACATAAGTGCCACGAAGCCACCTCTCTTCTCTTTGCTAGGTACCCAAAATTGCTACTCTGTGGATCTGAGAGCAGAATTTTGCCCTCAGGGTGTACTAATTGGGCCCCGATTCTGACCTCATTCACAGCAGTGTAAATCAGAAGTCACTCCGATGAAGATATCAGACTGTTGTGGGAACAAAATTAGGACCATAGTTTCTCTGCACTCAGCCCACCCTCTAACCCTTGC
Organism: Macrochelys suwanniensis; assembly: GCA_033296515.1. NCBI lineage: Eukaryota > Metazoa > Chordata > Testudines > Chelydridae > Macrochelys > Macrochelys suwanniensis. The sequence continues at coordinate 38,517,479 of CM065777.1, forward strand.
CCGCTCCATCACCTCCCTTCCATACTGTGCAAGATATATTTTTTTATTTGCATGTGGCAGTAATGACCACGCACACCCTGTTTGTGGCTTTCACTACTTCTGAGTTATGTGGTCAACCTTAGCTCATGTGAATAAAAAATAACATTATGGTACCTAACCTCATATATTGTCTATGTGTACAGCATATGCAGAGAGATAGCTGTATGACTTCTGTAGGCTACACTGAACTGTAAGGTTCAGTCCTGAGAAAGGGGTGGCAAATTATGTCCTAGGGGAAGCCCCAGGGGAGAATTGTCTCAGTCACAATTCTGTCTCTGCTGCTCCACTTTTTTACGTGAAGTGACTTGTAGAACTAATGAGGATGCAACTTACTTCTGTTTATGCCCAGTTAGCTCTGATGGCTGGTGGGCTGGAGAGTTCAACACATTCCCTCTCATCTCTATCCCCTCCCCACTTACCTGCTCAGTGTGGAGGTGTAGCTTCACATGCACACCCCTGCCCAGACTATAACTATTTCCTTTCATTCCATTACATGACCATGTATGGGCAGGTCATGGTCAGGCTCTGTATCTATTCATGTATACAGAGAGAGCTCAGTTATTAATATGTGACATCCTGATGGAATAATCTCTAACGTTTACTGCAATGTATGTATTTTTTTCTTGATTGTTAGGTATAAAAATGAGGAATTGATTTCGCCTGCAAGTGAACCGGGAAAGTACAGCATTGAAAGCAAATATGGAGTGCATATGCTGGAGATACACAGGTATATTATTCTGATGAATAACAGAATGTTATTTAGATTATGACTTTTAACTGAAATAATTTCCTGCAAATACATCTGAAAATGTCTATAATGTATTACAAAAGAATCATGAAATACAGCACACTTAACTTCTGCTTAGCTCTTACTTTGGTTTAGGTGGCAAGATACTTCCTAAGTAGTCTGGATATGGGGTCAGTGTAATGAAAAGCTAGGGATTTCTATCATAGCACCCAAACTGTCAGCAAGAAAAAACAAATCTAGAGGTAAGTGAGCAGAAAGAAAAGTATCCATTTAAAAAAAACCTCATTATAATATTTTAATCTCATCATTATGGCAGCTAGAGTGGAACAGTTTGTTCTTCTTTAATAGTCTATTCCATCATGGCAGCAACTCTTTGTTCAGAGCTTGAAGCTTAGAAAATTTTAGCTAGTTGTGGCTAGAAAATTCAATGGACAGTATTTGGCTCTGTTAGCAGGTTGTCATGTTTTGCTTACCTTAGCTCTTCATTGCATTTGTTTTTCTGTGATTGGGGATGGGAGAGTCCAGTGGTTTCTTTAAAAGATTTCAAGTTCTGAAAATATATATTTATCTAATTTAAACCATTATGTCTTGAAGACAATTTAAAAGTCATGCCATGAAAGAAAAACAAGTGTCGTAACAAGTGTCAGCACATCCAACCACACCTCACTAAACCTCAGCTGGGACACAGGGTTGCAATACTGTATTTCATACATAATATATGACTTGGTACAAGTTTAAAAAAACCCAAAAGCAACAACAGTGTGGGCGGAACAATGGTGTCAAGACAGAAAAAAAGTGTCTAAATATTTTCATCTGTTCTTACTAATTACCAAAAATGTGACCGCAGGCTACATTCAAACAGTTTGAATATTTGTGTGTGATATTTGGCTGGCCAAATATTCACTCGCCCATCCTGTCTCCAGCTGTCAGCCATAGCCCTGAGCTAGGCCAGACAGAAGTAGAGGAACAGTTGTGCACCATTCCTTCTGCTTGAAGCAGGAAGTCCTGTCCCCAAACCTTTGGCTTCTGTAGAAAGGGATAGCTAATCCCTAAACTCCTTCCTTTGGCTCCAGTGGATAGTGGAGAAATGTATTCCTGTCTAGGAGACTTCCACAATAGCCACTGGACTCTGCCCCACTTATCTTTATTGTTTATTCACCTTCTTGGATGAGGGAGGAGAGTATTAGCCCCCTCCCACATCTTCAAAATTCAGTTTGCTGGCCACTTCCTTTAAGGGCCCAGATCATGGCTGACCCATACCATCTGGCCTGGCCCTTTGGGGGCAGCCTGTCCAGAAGTGAGAATGGAAAAACTCTTCCATTGCTATTTGAGAGAGTGAGAGTGGTTGCTAGTGGGTGATGTTTGGGTAACTGAGTGCCAGTGGATGGCACCTAGGGTGTGTGTGATGGTACCTGGGTGCCTTTGTTGGTGCCAGCGGGTGACTGTGTGCATGAATGTGGGTATGGTTGCCTGTGAGTAGCATGGGGGTGAGTGGAGTAGTTTTGTGAGTGCCTTTTGCTGTGCCAGTGGATTGATGTCCAGGGGAATATGGGTGGATGTGTTGGTGCCTGGCTGGGAGGGTGCTTGTTGCTGATCCCCTCCCCAAATATTTCCCCCCTCTCCTCTCTACCGGGCACCCACACTCACCGAGACAGCCACCCACTCCCCCATAGGCATCCATACCTACTCACACTCACTCAGACACACCAACAGAGTCCTCCACTGGCACCCACAAAGGCTCCCACATCCACTCATACTCACCCTCTGGCATTCCCCCTTGCCTAGCCACCACCCACTGGAACCTACGCCCATACATACTCACACCCACACTTATCCAAACAGCTAACCCCTGGCACCCATACACTCACTTCATCTTTCCTATTCCCTGCCAATACATTCTTTTCCAAGTGAAGCTTCCCAACTGATCCCTGAATCATTCACCTTTTCCTTGTTTAACAGTTGTTTGCCAAAAACATCCTGTCTAATTGGGGCAACTTCATGACCGATTCTAACTCCGAGGCATACACTTTCTGGAACTAACATTTCTAAACTACACTAAACTACTTTATTACCACTTTGATGTGAAACTGGTTTGTGGACTGTATGAAAATGATAGAAATATGACATGCACAAGGCACTTCTTGAACTGTGAGATGATTGTCATAAAATTGCGGCTGAGTTACAGACAAGCCATGGAAAACTGTGGAAAGTAATAATGGACCTTGTTATTTGTGGTAATAAAGTCCATTATTACTTTTCTGCTATTTTTTGCTGTTGGCCACCCGAGGCTGAGAGTGGGGGCTCCCGGTGTTGGCTGCCCAGGGCTCCTGATGTCAGCCCCCCCCCCACAATGTAGCTCCCACTGTCAAAATTCAGTGGAAGCCTAATATTGCAGAATATGCAATTTCTGCAATATCGCAAGTTAAGTAGGGCCTTAGACATGCAAGAAATAAAAGCCTACTTTAATATTACTAGCTATACTTTTTTAATACAAAAAAAATCCTGCCTATTTCTTGTATTTGGAAGGAGAAAAAAGATGTGGTGTTGTCCTTAAAATGGAAGATCCAACTATTTGAAATGCGCATATTTTTTTTGGATATAGAACAGCTAAGATTATTTACCTAGCCACTTCTGTACTCTTCTCAGCTGTCCATACCAAAGTGCTGAGCTACATGTCATCTGAGCTGTGGTCACTTAAAATGGCGTTGGAATTTCTTGGCTGTCTTCTTAGCACTTCTCCGAGGCTTATGTAGTGAACTTTTACTTATGATGCAAGTGTGACATTTATTCCTATGAATATACTGGGTGTTTCTTGTCCCCAAATGGAAAAATTCTTGAGATGCCAAAAACAGAGTATCACCTCATTTTAAAATTGTAACTGGAAACTTTCATCTGCCTATTTATCTCAGAGGACTCACAACCTGTACAGTAACCCAGATCACCTTCATAGCTCCGTCTCAGATTTTTAAGACATCATTTGGTCAATTTACCATGTCTTCTGGATTCATATGACACAACCCTTTTCATATACTGTTGATTTCTGGCTGCTTGGAGGCATCTTATGCTAGCCTTTCACCATTGGGGACCTGAGTTCAAGTTCTGTCTCGAGTAGTAAAGACAAATGGTGCTGATGGTTGCATTGTAATTCTAACTTGTGCACTTCCCCAAAACCCATTTCACAATTCTCAGAAACATAGAAATTACCATACTGCATCAGGCCACTGGTCTCTCTAGTCCAGTATCCTGTCTCTGACAGCGGCCAATACCAGATGTTTCAGAAGAAGATGCAATAAACAGTTTAGGGGACAGCTATGGAATAGCCTACCCATAGGGGAAATTTCTTCTTAACCCCAACTATGCCTTGGAGCATACAGGTTTATATCCCTTCTATTTCTGTAACCTATCTAATGTAAGTGTGGATGTTCTCATTATCAGTATAAATGTCCTATTCTTGTGTTCATCTGATTAAACTTCAGTGATATCACATAGAAATGTATTCCCATGGTCATTATAAAGTATTTTCTTTTCACTCTTTAAAACTTCTGCTTTTTTATTTCATTGAATGTCCCCTTGTTCTTGCAATAGGAGAAATAGGATCATTTCCCTATACTAGTCATTAATTTTATGTCTTTATTATGCCCCCTAGATGGGCCTTAGTTAAGACAGAAGGCCAATCTTTTCAATATTTCTTCATATGAAGTCTTTCCTTGCCTCAGATGATTCTTTTCTCCTGGCTCTGAACAGGCTCTGTTTCTGTTCTATTCATTTGAGCTAGGATGAACACAGTATTCCAGATGCAGATGTACCACTGATTTACATAGTGGCATCATATATTTTCTGTATTATTTCTATCCCATTCCTTATACATTCTTTTTTGCTGCTGTTGCACCTTTACTTTTACTGATCAGTGGTTTTTGTTATTGTCCACAATAACATTTAGGTCTCTCCTCTAACTGTTTACAGTTCATTTAGACACCGCAATGTTTGTGACTTGGTCAAAAGATTTCTTCCAGCATGGATCACCTTGCTTTTGTCAAGACTATATGACTGGATTGGAGCTCCTGAGGTTGTGGCTTGGATGCAGGTGAGAGAGCAGTGTCTCTGTACCCTGTAATCCCCCATCTCATCAGGGGAGCGGTTGGAGCATGAACTTCAGTATATTACCTCCTTGGGAGAAACAGGGAGCAGGGAAGGAAGTGCGGGTATGTCAACACTCTGGAGACTATACTGGCATAGCTACGTTGGCATGGCCTCATAGCATAGATGCTTCCTATGCTGACAGAAAGGGTTTTGCTGTGTCTGTAGGAACACTACTTCCCTGAATGAAGTTAGCTATGTTGATGAAACCCTGAGCCATCACCTTAGCTGTTTGGGCACCTTGTTGGCATAACTATGTTGGGCAAGGGTGTGGCTTTTTTACACCCCTGACTGATGTAGCTATTTTGATATATAGCTTTTCACTGTAGACCAGGCCTCAGATTTCCTATGCTCCTTGTGGGGTGGTGCAGTTAGACACTGCCTCATACACAGGGTGTAGAGGTCAGGCTTTATCTAGCCTTTTGTTAGGTCCCTGACTCCAGCATGACTAGCTGCAGTCCTCATTTAAGGAAGGTCTAGAACTGCAATAGCAGAGGGCTTGAGAGAGCATAAGTGTGGTGGTGTGGGGAAGACTGCATACGGCTGTGTAAGCCCTGCTGCAGTAGGCCTAATTCTAACCAGAGCTCCCAGTTTCCAACTTCTACAAGCATTGCTTTAAGAAATAAAACAGAACCCCCCAAAACTTGTGTAAATGTCTTGCCTGTCGCTGCACGGCAGGTGAGGTACTAGTACAGATACATTTTGGTACAACAGATTAAATGCTTTATTCTCTTCTAGATTTAATACTGAGAGGGAGGAATGCCATCCCTTGTGCTGTAGCCAGGTACTATGGGAAGAACAATCAGTGTGTAAGGATGTGGGGTGTGACTGCAGGGCCCAAAGGTCATGTTGGAAGGCAGGGAACTGCGGAGCAGCAGGTGGCAGGCTGTTGCTCAGAGGAGGCTCTAGCTTCAATGGGACGGAATTCTTGAATAATAATAATAATGTCTAATTGTTAAATATCCCACTGTTTGAATACAAAGAATGGCACAGGCACAGAACTACAGGTGAGTTCCCATCCTAGCACATGCAAGCTGAGCTGCAATAGCTAAGAATTATGGAGTGAGGTAAAAGACAAAATGACTGACCAAGGACCATGTTGTGGCTACTCCTGAAGTGGAAGAAGGACAGAAGGACCATGAAACTTCATGAGTTCAATTTGGTAGAGTTTCTGACAAAAATCTTCCTTCATGCGGGAGAAAGTTAGTGGAGGAGGCTATAGAGGGGACTGCGGCTATGACCTGCAAACACCAATAGGGGCTGTTATGCACTCCAGCCACACCCCTTCTCACACCCTCCCCCAGCACAGCACTGACATGCCTCCTAAACTGGGAGCATGGATAAAGCTGTGGTACGAGCATAGCAAAACTGAAACACAGTGCACTCCAGCTGTGGTCCCTCTGACCCTCAGTCACCCCTGCCATGCCACCTGGGAAACAGGTGTCAAAATCTTACACTGGATCTGCGCTGACTGGAGAACCATCAGTTTCCCCAGCTCCATACTAGAGGAAGAGCTGATTAAAATAAAGTGGGAGCGTGGGGTAGGGGTGAGAGTTGGGGAAAATTTTGTGGGCCCTCCCATCCCCATTGTCCACATTTTGAAAGTTAGCAAAATGTTGACCATCTCTACCAGAGGGTATCCTCTGGGGACCATCTACAGCTTTTTATGCCAGGGCAATGAAAAGGGGCCTCAGCATAGGAGAGACTCAGAACAACTGAATTCATACCGAAAATGGGTGTCTTTAACCAAATGCATGGTTACTACAGTCTTCATTCTATTTTTGACATGGGTTGAAATGAATGCCAATTCAGGCAAAAATGTTATTTCACTCTTCACTCCTGAGGAGCAATCTATGCTCGCCAGACTGATGACCATGTGCATTTTAAATGTACATATCTGCCAGTTTAAAGGTCCCAGTGCAAATATTAACACTCAAGAACACGATAAAGATTCAGGGAAGTTTTACTTTCACACAAACTATTATTATCTTGGGGCAGACCTAATTCTGCACTCCCATCTCATGCTGTTGAAGGTAAACTGTACCTATTTCATCTGACCTTTGCAAAGTCTAGAAAACATATTCTTGACCAGAATATTAGGATAACTGATGAGGAAACTACTCCTCAGCCTCTGTAGACACCAAGAATCCACCTTGCATCAAAGGTGATGCAATCACATCATGTTGCACCTTTTTCTGGCCTCCCTCAAAGTACAAGTTAAACCAACATGATGTGTAACTTACACCCACTGAACATCTTACACATCACCTTGATTGTGGCCCCCTGAATCTAAAGACATCCAAAGGTCTGTGTGCACTTCATTCGGCTGTGTGGTTGCATCTTGAATAAGCATACCTGCATTAGCTGTAATCTAGCTAGCTGGGCTGAAAATAGCAGTGAAGACGTGGCAGTATAGGCTTTAGCACAGGCTTGGGAATGCGTGTATGTATTCAATATCATGGGCAAGCATGTACAGTCCATGCCACTGTGTCTTCACTGCTATACTTTTAACCATGCTAACTAGATTAAAGCTATCATGGTTATGCCTACTTGAGTTGCAATTGCACCTTCACTTGCAGTGTAGACATATTCTAAACTGGTGTAACTCATATGAGGCAGAGCTGGATTAGAGACACATAGCAGGAAATGGTCAACTGTCAAATATCAAAATAGTAGTCTCTAGCAAATGTGTTGACCTTATTTTCAAGTTACAAATTGCACAGAAACCAGATTGTGTCACAAACCACTCTTTTGCATGTTTACATAAAACGGAAGAAACCTGTATGTTCATATAAGCTCAGGTAGCTTCCCTCCACTGAGGGTATGTCTACACTTTGAACTGTAGGTGTAAATTTTGGTTTGAGGAGATTTACCCACCGTAGCTCTGATTGAACGATCATGCTAAAAATAGAGCGTAGCTGTGGCAGGGCGAGCAGTAGATGGGGCTAGTTGCCTGAGGTACATCCCTACTGTCTTGGACAGGATCGTACTCAGGGCAGCTAGCCCCTTCCACCGCTTGTGCAGCCGTGGCTACACTGTAATTGTTGTGTGCTAGCTCAATCACAGCTTGTGCGGGTATGTCTCCTCGAGCTGGGAGTTGCGCACCCAGCTCTAAGTGTAGATTTACTCTAATCTAATGGAAATTTGTCATCTTGAAATCTAGCCAATTTCATAAATGAAATGATTAGTTGAGCTATGTGAATAACCAGCTTCTTGGATGTGTGGCCGAACTGCTGAATAGGAAAAAACAAAACAAAACAAAAAACAGTTTAGATCTATCTAAAATAAGCCCCGTTAAATTTTCCAGGCATAATGAAGTAACATTTTTGTTTTGGGGTCAATCAAAACATTTTCTTTGACCCTAAATGTTTATTTTCCAAGGTCATTTACCTTTATAAAGTGTATTTTAAAATAAAATTGAGTTAAATTCCAAAATAAATCATCTTTGAAAAACAAAAAGTTGAAATGATTTGTGTCAGAAATCCTAAACAAACCAGTTTGACATTTCTTAATTTTTTTGTGTTTGACTGAAACAGTTTGCCAAAATTGACTTGAATTTGCAAGTTGTTTTGGTGGAACCAATGGAAAAAATGATTTGCAAATTTTTTTTGCCCAACTCTAATTATCAGTAGTAAAAATACTTCACCCACCCAAATTCCCTACCAATAATACTGATTTTAAATGACGTTATGTGATTTTTAAAAATGTTTTTTCTGTCCTTTTGTTGTGTGAAAGACTTCCACAAACAGGAGAAACTGGCTATGGGACAAATTCTTATCACTTATGCCAGAATGCTCAAACCACTCAGCTATCCCTCCCCAGTGATCATTCCCCTCTATTAGGCACTGGTGAGGCTTCATCTGGAGTACTGTGTCCAGTTTTGGGCCCCACACTACAAGAAGGATGTGGAAAAATTGGAAAGAGTCCAGCGGAGGGCAACAAAAATGATTAGGGGTCTGGAGCACATGACTTATGAGGAGAGGCTGAGGGAACTGGGATTGTTTAGCCTGCAGAAGAGAAGAATGAGGGGGGATTTGATAGATGCTTTCAACTACCTGAAAGGGGGTTCCAAAGAGGATGGATCCAGACTGTTCTCAGTGGTAGAAGATGACAGAGCAAGGAGTAATGGTCTCAAGTTGCAGAGGGGGAGGTTTAGGTTGGATATTAGGAAAAACTTTTTCACTAGTAGGGTGGTGAAGCACTGGAATGGGTTACCTAGGGAGGTGGTGGAATCTCCTTCCTTAGAGGTTTTTAAGGTCAGGCTTGACAAAGCCCTGGCTGGGATGATTTAGTTGGGGTTGGTCCTGCTTTGAGCAGGGAGTTGGACTAGATGACCTCCTGAGGTCCCTTCCAACCCTGAGATTCTATGATTCTATGAATAAGCCCAGGGCCGGCTCCAGGCACCAGACGGCAAAGCGCGTGCCTGGGGCGGCGCCCTGTAAGGGGCGGCAGTCCGGGGATTCTGGGGTGGCTGTTTTTGTTTTTGTTTTTGCTTCAGCACTTCGGCGGCGGTCATTTTTTTTTTTTTTTGCTTGGGGTGGGCGAAAAGCTGGAGCCGGCCCTGAATAAGCCTATTGATTTATAACTGAGAGCAGAATTTGAGACAGCATGTTTATATATTCATTTGAAAAATTAATCAAACATCTCACTGTGCTTTCTTATTTCATGGAAACAATCCTGCGTTTCTTGCATTCTGATTTGAGTCAAACAAAGGTTTGAGTGGAAAAGGAAGGCAGGATGGGGCCCTACATCAGTTTAAAAAAGACATTTCCACTGTTTCCTGATTACTTGCATGCCACCTGGTGGTAACTAAATAAATCGTGGTTCTGAATTCTGTGTAATTTTGATAACTAGCAATGTTTATGAACTGGTTACCAGTAATCAGATACATCACACTAATACAGCGGTTCTCAAACTGTGGGTTGGGACCCCAGAGTGGGTTGGGACCCCATGTGAATGGAGTTGCCAGGGCTGGCTTAGGCTTGCTGGGGCCCGGGGTCAAAGCCCAAGCCCCAATGCCTAGGACCGAAACTTGAGGCCTTCAGCCCTGGGCGGTGGGGCTTAGGTTAGAAGGCTGCAGCTTTGCTCCCACCCCTGCTCAGGGCAGCGGGGCTCGGTGGGCTCAGGCTTCAGTCCTCCCTCCTGGGGTTGTGTAGTAATTTCTATTGTCAGAAGGGGGTCATGGTGCTATGAAGTTTGAGAACCTCTGCACTAATAGGTACAAAAGCAAATGTTGAGTAAAGATGATTAATCCACTATTTTTAAAGTGGTATTCAGTTAAAAGTTATCCTTTTGATATATTATCATTTGATCCTCCAGTTATCTGTGCTAAGTCAAGTAAAAATGTTAAATAATAATGAAATCAAAGAAATCTAAGATTAAAGCTCTCAGTTCATTCTTTGCTTGTCTCATTATACCAAGGCATAGTGGTGGTGGGTTGTGAAAAGAGTGTGAATCCTATATCCCATGTATGTTTCAATATGTAGGCATTATTGGGTGGGTTAAGAAGAGAGTGGAAAACTTACTGCAGGTTTTCCTTACTTTTGACATTTTGCATCACACTGTTAATGTTATTTTAGACTGATATTTTTATATTACATTTTCTTTCTGTGTTTTTTATAAAGCCTGAGTTCAGAAATATCATATTAACAAGCTAAGAATTCATGTCCAAAGTTTCATGAGACCAGATACCCTAGCAAAGGATCAGTTAATCTTCAGATAGATTAAAGAACAATTATTGGTTTATTCTGTGAGCGTGTTTTAAAAAAGCATCTATTGTGAGTTAAAATTTGTCTTCCCAGCGTACAGGGGCGGCTCCAGGCACCAGCGCAGCAAGTGCGTGCCTGGGGTGGCAAGCCGCGGGGGGGCGGCCTGCCGGTCGCTGTGAGGGTGGCAGTCAGGCAGTCTTCGGCGGCATGCCTGCGGGATATCTGCCGGTTCCGTGGTTTCGGCAGCAATTCAGCGGTGGGCACGCCAAAGGCGCGGGACTGGCGGATCACCCGCAAAAACGCCACCAAATCCGCGTGACCAGCGGACTGCCCGCAGGTGTGCCACCAAAGGACGCCTGACTACTGTGCTTCGGGTGGCAAAAAACAGAGCCGCCCCTGCCAGCGTACAAATTTGTCTTCCCAGCTTAATTTGTCTTCCCAGCGTACAATATTTCACAGTAACCCTACAGTGCTGTTGTGTTTAGGGCACTATCCTGGGCTTTTGTGGTAACACAAGCCAGTCTCAGGGTTTGTTATTGTGTCTTTAATAATTAATTGTAAAATATACTCTGTATTTTGCCACTTTGTTTTGTAAAATGCATGGCTGAAGATCTGCCTTTAGGAGGAGCTATAAGCCCTGTACATTTATACTGATGTAATTCAATTGCTCGACCCATCATCGGGTCATGTTTACTCTCACCAAAAGGTAAATTTCTGAAAGTAAGCGGGATGGGTTGTTCCACTTTGTGGCATGTCACAGTCCAAAGTATATGACAATGCTCAAAAGCCAGCGTGTGACATGCCTGCCACTTTAGCAACCTTCATGCTGTATGCCACAAAATCTGCAATCCTCTTGGGTACTTTGCATCAAACTTTTTTCAGTTTGTTCTGTTCTTTCACGCTTGGTGTCCATAATCTTGTAGCCATATTTTTATCCATTTTCATCTGAGAGTTTCCAGGATGATACCAAATCATTCTTCTGAGATGAAAGTGAATGCAGGCATGTGCAGATGTTGCTTCTTAAAAGTCATGGTCTCCAATAAATTGGTAGAGCATCTCTTAAATTGCATGAAGTCCTCAGATCACAAACATACACACATGTCATGTATGTTTACATAACATTTATTTTTACGCAACCAAAATACAAAGAGCTATTCTCTTTTCCCATACTACAACTTCACATCAGTGTAACTTCAGTGGAGTTACTCCTGTTTGACCTCGGTGTAAAAAGAATCAGGCCCATTGTCCTTGGATGTGGAAGTTTGCACTGGAATCTTAACATGAACAGATATGCAAACATATGTTGCCAGTTCCACATCAAAGAAGGCTGTGGAGAGTGAGTTATTCCACCATTGGACCCTGGGCTGCTGCACTAAGAATTCTTTAAAAAAAAAAAAAAAGGTGGTTGTTCCTTAATCAACTTCTTTTCTTTAAAAAAAAAAATCAAGTCAAACCCATTTGTCTATAACAATATTAGGCCAGATTCCCTGGACTGCTCTGTTACCTGTGTGCTACCTGAATGGTGAAAAGGGAAAATAAACTGCTTGCAATTCCCTGCTGGGGATAACTCTGTAGAAGGGGAATCCCAGCAGGAATAGTGCTGATGTAGATGTCTGCTACACCTCTCTTCCCTCAATACCTGACACAGGAGGCTTGGGGGATGGGGGGCAGGATGTGAAGGGTGTGTGAGAGAGAAGTGGGGAGAAGGAATGGTCAGAGTGTGATGTACTCCAGCTATCCTCATCTGGGGGATGGTTCCCTGGAGAACATTTCTAGCTTGCTACAGCCTCCTCAGGGCTCTAACCTGTGACAGGGCTGGGACTGAGGCAGTAGCACAGCCAGGTCCGGAGCGCAGGGGTTTTATAGCAGTGCTATAAAAAGGTGCCTCCCCCTGTACTCACCTGGCGGCGCTCTGGGTCTTCGGCGGCACTTCGGCGGCGGGTCCTCACTCACTCCGGGTCTTCGGTGGTACCCGCCGCCGAAATGCCGCCGAAGACCCGGAGCGCCGCCGGGTGAGTGCAAGAAGCTGCGCTTAAAAAGAAGCGGCCCCTTAAAAAGGCGCCACTTCTGCTCAGTGGGGGAGCAGCTGCTCCCCCTGCTCCCCTCCTGGCTACGCTACTGGACTGAGGCAGACAATTAGGGAGTCATTACCACCTGGTTGCCCTCCTGCCACAAGTGAGTTTAGAAAAGAATCTGGTCCTCTTTGTTTTTGAGTGCAACCCTTTGATTTGTAGTGTAAACGATTATGATCTTTACTTATGAGTTTTGTTTATATTAACAGTATTTTATTTCCCTTTTCCCCCCACAGAGCTAATTTTGATGATACTGCTACCTATACAGCAGTTGCTACAAATGTCCATGGGCAGGTGTCAACCAATGCTGCTGTGGTTGTGAGGAGTAAGTACTATATAGCAATTAAACCTGGAATAAATATAATAAAAAAATCAGTCCTCATCCTCAAAGGAAACCTGCATAGCACCCTCAAAAGATGAGCCTGAGGACAAACATTCTTAACTCTGCTAGACACTAATAACTATGGACTTAATAGAGACACTGGTTTTAGGGCTTCCTACAACAGTTTGTAATATGCACTACTGCCTGCCAACCCTTGGTTGTCCACTTCATTTTAAGTAGCCTCCTACAGTATCCGTGAAACCCTTATGCTCAACAATCTGTTCCACCTTGTATTGAGTTCAGTCACTCTGGTTATTTTCTCCAGTACTGAAGAAAAGTGCTGTCTGAATCTTGAAAGCTTGTCCCTTCCACCAACAGAAGTTGGTCCAATAAAAGATATTACCTAACCTACCTTGTCTCTCTCATATCCTGGTACAAACATGGCTACAACACTGCTACAAATAAGAAATAAATATCACACTCATTTGGGTTGGATCTTAACTGTCCTTGTTTTACAGGGTTCAGAGGGGATGAAGAGCCATACCCTGGTGGGATATTACCCATCAATTGTAAGTATGCTTTCCTGTTTGTGAGAAAATGTAGACACGTTATGCAATCTTATAATTGTCAGGAGCCCGAGGAATATTTTTTCAGCTCAAAATAATAAATATTGCCTCTGGCTTTGCTTTCTAAATATTAAGATGTCACAATGTAAGATGTCCATATGCTTTTAACTTTCCAGCTACAAGTATTGACCAGCAGTATATATCAGCTTTGGATTCCATCTACTGCTCTTATCTGGACAATAATCCTCTAGTGCCAAGTATCATGTACTAGTGCTCAATAGTCTCCTGATTTCTCTGTGTGCAGTGCCCCTGCCATCAGAAGTTTGCTTCACCCATATTGATGTTCAGTTTTTGGAGAGGTTTGGTGTCACCTTTGGGATGGAAGGCGAAACAGTTACCCTAAAATGTGCTCTGCTGATAACTCCGGATCTGACTAGGCTTCGACCTCGTGCTGAATGGTACAGAGATGGTAAGTAGATTTACACTGAGATAATGTACATGCCTCCATGTAACTGAGTTTTAATTGTTCAGTTGAAGAGTCTCTCCCTCAAGTCTGTATGTAGGCTTAGAATTCACCTTCCTAAAACAAAAAAGATTGATTTTAACATAGTTTCCAATACATCCTTTTTTACCTTCTGTGACTATCTCAAATGAGAGATATTTTTCTTCATAGTCCAACTCTTCTGGAGTGAGTGTTGTCCAAAATTACCATGTATGAAGAGTAAGAAGAAGTAGGTGCCAAAATAACTATGTAAGGGACACAGAGTGTTATGGAGAAGCTAACTGGGCAGTTCGAAGGATCCTGAACTTAGTGTCAACTGTTGAGACACAGATTCCACTCCTGAGGATTTGCATAGGTACAGTAGAACCTCCAAGTCATGAACACCTCAGGAATGGAGGTTGTTCATAACTCTAAAGAAAATGTTATGGTTGTTCTTTCAAAAGTTTACCACTGAAGATTGACTTAAGATAGCTCTCAAATTTTACTATGCAGAAGAAAAATGCTGCTTTTAACCATCTTAATTTAAATGAAACAAGAACAGAAACAGTTTCCTTATCTTGTCAAATCTTTTTTAAACTTTCCTTTTATTTTTGTAGTAGTTTACATTTAGTATGGTAGTGGACTGTACAGCATTTGCTTTTTTCTTTTTGTCTCTGCTGCCTGATTGTGTACTTCTGGTTCCAAATAAGGTGTGTGGTTGACCAGTCAGTTCGTAACTCTGGTGTTTGTAACTCTGAGGTTCTACTGTACCTCTAGGCAGTGCCAACCACACATCATCCTACAGAGAAAGAGGCATCTATCATGTTAATTGTTTCAGAAGTGTAGAGATTTCCAAAGGCCCTAATAAGCCCCCCTCTCCCAGAATAGCATTGGTCTCTTGATGGTCCCCTCCTCCTAACTCCATTCTGTCGCTTTCATCTGCATTAAAATGTGGGGTTGTTGGGTGGAGGATTTATCTGCTGTCATAGTTAATTTGACTTCTCCATGCTAAACTCTTGACACACATGTGGACACAGAAAACAGCCTCTCACCCACCCAAACAAACGTTATAAGCAAACAACTAAATATACCTATGAAATAATAATTCCATTTCTCCTACAAGCTAGGAAGGAAGAGACAGACAGAATGATTTTAATGTTACTTCTATTTTTAAATACTTGGAAGATGATCACATATTATAGTGATGGAGTCTTGTAAGTACATAGATAGAAGAAACCTGGTTATTGGAGAAGGACATTTGTGGAACAACAGCCCCATGTGCTCAGAGAAATATAACCACAAAGGCATTTAAATGTTTTGTAGCCACTGTCACTTTGGTAGCCAAGAATTCCCATTGTGCATTCCAGGCTGAAATTCTTTGGGTGGCTGTGTTAGAAACCTGCACAAACACTCTTTAATTTATACCTATTAGTGTAATGTTAAGGATTTTTTGGGAGGGGGGAGGATGGGGAGGATATTTATTTGTAAATAAATCATTCATAAAACATAAAAGTAACTAATACAAATATGTTCATTGGGTGTTAGGAGGGATCACTAGAGATTTCTCTCACAGTGTACCCAGATACCCTCGAGCAGGACTCTGAAGAGGACATCCTGGATGTAGTGAGATGTAGTGAGAATATGGATCAGTTGTCATGATCACTTGGGGCAGCCTCTCTCTGAAGTGCCCACATTTTGGAGGGAGGATTCCCACACAACTGTTGCTGGAATTGTGCTCCTGCCAGTCTGATGGAAATACTCACCATCACCAAGGTGTATGTGTGAAAGTGACAAACAACAATGGGGCAAACAAGATAGATAGGAAAATACAAGACTATTTGTCTACATAAAGCAGGAATGGGTTTTGGCTAGAGAGGCCACTTTTTAATTTCAGATCTATGCTACATCTTGTCTGGTCCTTTGGGGCAGGGAATGCCTTTTTGTTCTGGGTTTGTCAAGGCTTAGCACACGGGGTCCTGTTCCAAGACTGGAGCTCCTAGGTGCTACCACAATACAAATAATAAACAATAACTACAGTTTTATTCACTGTGGGCCAAACCCTGATGCCTGTTTTCTGGGTGCTGAACCTGCTCCCACAGAAGCCTTTTGGTTACTGTCAGAACTGGGAGCTCGTTTCAGCCATCAGTTTTTACATTGTTGTTAGTCAGGCAAAACTCTGACTAGGCTCAATCCAGAAAGGTGCCAAAATTTATATCAGCTGCCACTGAAGCTAAATGGAATTGCAGGTATCCAACAGATGTGCAACTTTACTCAATTTTTAGTTCAATGGGAATTTTCTTTGGATAATGAAAACTGGAAAAGGACGTCAAGATTTGGGCCTGTAGGTTTAGTCCCTAATGACACCAACATATTCTCATTAAGATACGTGAAGATTTGTACGGTTGGTGTAACTTCCTCAAGCACTGGGATGAGAATATCCTCATTGAGGTAAAGATTGGGAGTGAAATCCTGGCCCCACTGAAGTCAATAGGTGTCTTGCCATTGACTTGAATGAGGCTAGGATTTCAGTCCAATATCCAAATGATTTAATGAAAAATAAAACAGTATTGTTCTATTGAACACCAGCGGTAAAAACTGATCTCCGATGCGCACGTGTGTATCACACTGACATCACGGGGAAGCTTAGGTGGCAGAGAGTCCCCTCAAGAATAGCAGGGATTCATGTGATTATTATGTTATTGCAGTGAACACCCGCTATATGCTTCAAATCGTGGCAGTGACACTTTTAGGCCAGGAGACCCACTGCATACGTTTTTGGGGGGCAAGAAGGTTAATAATGAAACTAGTATGATGACTATCTTTTAAAGTGCTCTGGTTTTACAGGGACTCTGGCCTTGAACTCAAATCTTGGACTAACATTTATTATTTCAGACAAGTTATATTTAATTCTGGGTTGGTATTAAAATAATTTCTATTTTTCTTAAATGTTTACCGATTTTATTATGCAAACGATAGACAACTAAAGACCCGAGATGGCTCTCTGTGGTTTACTTATATTAATTACGCGCAAGAGAATTTTGTGTTTATTCAAAATTAATAAGCTTCAGAGCAGTTGTTGATCACTAAGCTCTAGGAGATATGTAAATCTACTGAATCAAATCCTTTGAAATGGTTTCAAGTCTCTGACACTATAAGCAGTACATATAAAATTCCTACCTTAATTTAAACCAATTTAAGATGCTAAATAATCTGTATTGAAGATTGTACATCTAAGTCCAGTTTGTATATGATTTTGGTTGCTTGCAGATTTAAAAAATAAATAAATTCTAAAGTAATAAATACATTATAAAGATGTAGGCTCAGATTCTTCACTCATTTATATGGGTATCTGAAGGACTCCATGGAGGTCCAAGGAGTTACATTAGATTTACGCAAAAGTGAGTGAGTGCAGAATTTGGCTGATATTTTAACAGAACATAATATGTAACATGGGAAATTGATGTGAGGGAAAAACCCCAAACAGAGTAATTTCTATCAGTGCATATGTGATTTCAACAAAAACAAGTTGCAACTTTTAGGGAACATTTGGCCTAACTAACACATTGCAGAGCTCTGAGTTTTCAGGGTATCTTGAGGGAGTCAAGATCTCTGGCACTTCCAGATTCATTCTCTAGCAGATTCTGGAGGAATTGATAGCATATAGTACATGGAGAAAGAAGCATATTCTAGGAGTCTGAGTACAGAACGGAGAGCCTGGAACTCAGATATTATGGTCATAGAAGACCACATAACTGCCTAGACAGACAGAACTCCTGAGTCCTATTCTAGGCTCCAAAGCTGACTCCCTCTCTGGCCTTGCTTGGGAAGTCACTGAAGCCCCTACATTTTCAAACTTGAGTGCCCAAAGAAAGGAACCCATGTCCACATTCAGGCACCTAAGTAAGTGGCCTGATTTTCAGAGGAGCTGAGCATTCAGCCTTGAACTTCATTGTGATCACTTTGCTCCAAGTTTTTCATAAACTGGGAAAAAAAATTAAAAAGAAAATGCAAAAGTTCTAACTGCAGGGGGTTTTCAGCTTTCACCTCGAACTGTTCACACAGCTCTATACAATGCAGTGAGCACAAACGGCAAGATTCAATAGAAAGGGGACATGTAGGTATGTCATATAAGGAGCCCATGATTAAGAGCTGGAAAGAGGTCTCACTGCAATTATCTTGTACAAATCCTGAAAGATTCCCTTAAGAATCAGGCTTGCAGGAAATACCTGGGTAATGGTATAACTTACTGCTTCAATTTATGTAGGCAGATGGCCAGATATTCATTACCCAGTCCTGTACCGTCAGCTTTATCATTTGAAGATGTGGCACATTTTTTCCACCCCCTGTGCAGCTCTGTGTTCAATATATATATTCATTGGCTAAAATAATTTGTCTGCAACCTTTTGAACATCTACTCCAAAGTGTATTTGAGCAACAGGGCAATAGCCAAGCATAGCGCTGTGGCTGAACTTTGAATGTAATGCTGCTGCATTGATTATAATAGCACTCAATGGGTTAAAAATAAAAAGTTCTCCTATCAATTATTAAAAGAAAAGAAGACAGAGGGACTTCCTTGGCCATCATAAAATATTCTGCTCATTTCATTGCTCCCATCGCACTAGTCAATCAGACTAATTTACATTAATCGTGGGGCACCACCTCTGACCTGTGAGAAATTCAGATTTAATTGGATTCTCTGCTCAGCAGGCATGCCTGGAGGGTTTAAGAGTCGGTGTATCTTTACAGCAAGGCTTCAGATTAAATGGAAATCTGGTCTTTAAAGTTAAAGAAAGAAATTTGACTAATCTGACATTTGACCTGAATAGGTAGAAAAGTGTATTTAAAAGCATAACCATTACACACTGCTGTCGTTACTGTGTACTCTAGATTTTCAGCATTGTTTCAACACGGGGTTTAAAATATTTTCTTGTCAGTGTATTAAAAATGATGGTGAAAGGAAATCATTCCCTTTGCTGTAGCAGGTACAGCACAGAATAGCTAAATTGTACACTCCTCTCCCCATACTCATTGGTCAAATGAGTTTGCGGGGCACAGCTTAGTTCTTGTAGATAAATATTTTCATAGCACACAAACACTACCATGTTGAGTAAAGCTGGCATAAACAGCAGTCTGTGCCACTGATTAACACAGAAGTGAGTTTGGATGAAGATTGCTATTGCTAATTCAGGGACACATGCTTGATCACAATTCTCTTCCAGATGTGCTAATAAAAGACTCCAAGTGGACGAAAATGTACTTTGGAGAAGGCCAGGCAGCACTGTCTTTCACGCACCTGAACAAGGATGATGAAGGTTTATACACCCTGCGCATAATCACAAAAGGCGGGGTGACCGAGTACAGTGCATTCATGTTTGTAAGAGGTATGCTTTTCATTCTTTGTTGGAGAAGACTTAGCAAATGTAATTGGGAAAAGTCATTTAATTAGGCACTATCGTATAATAAAGGAAGCCTAAAAGAAATCTGAAGCATGGCATTATATAGATGTGGAATTTATCCACTGGTCTGTGTCAGGGACAATATAGTCACACTGCACCAGGAGGAGCTCAAGGTGTGATTGTGCTCCTGAAAATATGATCCTTTCTAGAGACCCAAGGAGGCCATCCTTAATGATGGTGCAGCCTACTCCTTTCTTCACAGATGGCCAGCTTCTCTGACTTGTGCTCTACAGCGTAACAGGGCGCTGTCTTCTCCTGCCTCCTAGCACCACAGAAACTTGCTCAGACTCCATGGTTGTGTACCCACACCATGCCATTTGTTTACATTCCCTCCACCAACACCTTTACAGTCCCATGCAGCAATGCTATTTACAGCGCCCCCCATGCTTTTGGGACTTTCAGGACTTGAGAGGAGCAGAGGTCTCCCTTTTATGAGGTCTCTGAGACTAGCCTCGTTAGACCTGTTTCTCTCTCCCCCTCACTTCCTTCCTGTGCCTTTCTTATCAGTCTCCAGCTGATGGGCTAATTGGCTCTTTAGCTCACCCACCCCTCACACCTGATTAGATAATTAACTTCAATTGCACCAGTCTGCCTTCTCTGGGGGAACTAATTGGTGTAGAATGATTAGCGTGTAGGCTCACTGGTTAACTCCCTACACTCTGTCACATAGAGCCTTGAACATGTTTGCACCTTGAATGTGCCTCCTCTTTGTGCTGGCTTTTGCTACTGGGCTCACTAGGCTGGGTCAGGCCATTTACATTCTCAAGTTCAGGGATTGTTGTTATGCCTGACCCTTGCACAGAGGGTGGTGAGGAGGGTGAAGAAAGATCCCATGTACCCTCCCTTCAGTGTACCAGAGCCAGTCACAGCCTAGCACTTTGTTTAACACTTGGGGAAGAAAGGGAAAAGAAAAGTTGGCTTGCCAAAGGAATGTGTTTTTCACAAGAGACATAGATGAAAAGGAGAGGGATACATTAAAATAGACTACAGGTCAGAGTTTGCCCTCATATTTGCATTCGCAACTCCCAGTGAATCAGCCTGAGCTCCCACATGCATCTGTGGGCAGAGCATGGCTCTACATTTCTTTTGTTATTAAAAATGAGTATGTTTCTGTCTGTGTGGTTCTTTAATGCTGATCCTCAGCAATTGTAAATTGGTGCAGCTCCACTGAAGTCAAGGGAGCTTGCTGATATACTCCCACTGAGGATCTGGCCTGTTCTGTTTACAAGTGTACCAGCGTGTGTATGTGGTCTTCCTCACAAAGATTTCAGCCAGACAGTTTCATTTGTGTGGGTGGGTGGATATGGGTGGTGGCTGGGTGTCCATCATTTCCTGTGGGACTAGTGCACAAACTGCATTGGCTCTATGGCTACACTGCATTTTAACCCACGGTGGTGAGTCTCAGAGCCTGACTCTACAGATTCGGGGTCTCACTATAGCACTAAAAACAGCTGTGTAGACATTCGGGCTCAGACTCTGAGGCCAGGGAGTGGGTGTGTTTTAGAGCCCAAGCTCCAGTCTGTGCCTGAATATTCACACAGCTGTTTTTAGTGCCATAGCATGACCTACGTGAGCCTGAGTCTGTAGACCCAGTCTCTGAGACTCACCCCCATGGGTTTTAAAATGTGGTATAGACGTACCATCTGTCCCTGGCAGCCATACTCCCTGCTCTCACTGGAGCCAGGCTACTAGGGATTCCTTGTTCCTAGTCCACTCCCTTGGAGGGAGAATCCCACTTGAAAGGGGAAAAGGTCATTAACTTTCTTGGGGAATCTCCATTGTGCAGGTAGGTGAATAATGAGCATATCGATTCCCCACCTACACTTTGACCCCTTCTCACTCACAGGTCCCTGGATCTGTGGAGAGCCCTCCATGAGATCCATACCAAGGGGAGACAAACTGCCAAGGTGGTACCTGACCCCCCCGTTTTCATGTGGGCCGTGATCTGAAGGTAGAGGGTAACCTCCATGTATATAACATAAGGGTTCAATCAGGCCCATAGTTCTGAAATTTCAAAGGGATCATATTGGGGCCTGGTCCTGAGCATCTACCTTTCAAACACCATTGTCATTGCAATAGGGTAGCAAGTTGTGGACGGAGATACAGGACTTCTCTGAGTCACCCTAAACTCAGGGGCTAGAATCCTGCATAAAGATACAGCATAAATACTTCAGCAGGTGGATGTTTCTTGAGGTGCAGTATGTCTCTGAGAATATGTGGAGAAAGCCTTAGGAACAGTCAAGACTTGGGAAGAAGCTTAGATTGTGGTTTCTATTAGGTGGTTGTTGTTTGTGTCAACAATAGAGACAAAGCCAGGAAAGAGGTAGTTTGGAATTTATCCAATATGTGTATACGCCTTTCCTAGCAGGGTGAAAACTCCACCTGTTAACAGGCTTCATTAGGAGTTGTGGGCGCTCAACACTTCTTAGGATCAGGCCACATATAGGTGTCTCAGCTAAGAAACATTAATTACACTGGTCTACAATTTTTGAGAAGTCGTCTGCTTCAGAGATAAAATGTGCTCTTTAGTATGTATTTTGATGTGCTGAATTGAAATATGACAATTAAAACAACTGATTGGCTACTGTTTCTAAGATATTTACGTTTTTACATTTTATGTCTATGTATATTGTGTAGATAGTAGAGTTTTAATCATAAATTGTAAACCTAGGTCTTCTCATGTGTTTATGGTTGCTTTACATGATACTATTTCACCTGTCCTGTTTATGTAACACTTTAAAAATCAGCAAAGGGGTTATATAAATAAAATGTATTATGAAACAAAAGGCAAAAAACTATTATGTCCATAGTTTAGTCCTATTCAGTGTCTACTCGGCGCTTCTTGGCTTGTCTGTTGTATTCATTAAATGGAGCATCTCTTGTCACTGTCCAGCAATAGTCTGCAAGCATTGATGGGCTCCATTTGCCCTGATAGCGTTTCTCCATTGTTGCAATGTCCTGGTGAAATCGCTCGCCGTGCTCGTCGCTCAGTGCTCCGCAGTTCAGTGGAAAAAAGTCTAGATGAGAGTGCAAAAAATGTATCTTTAGTGACATGTTGCAACCAAGGCTTTTGTATGCCTTGAGGAGGTTTTCCACCAACAACCTGTAGTTGTCTGCCTTGTTGTTTCCGAGAAAATTTATTGCCACTAACTGGAAGGCTTTCCATGCCTTTTTTCCCTTGCCATGCAGTGCATGGTCAAATGCATCATCTCGAAGAAGTTCACGAATCTGAGGACCAACAAAGACACCTTCCTTTATCTTAGCTTCACTTAACCTTGGAAATTTTCCACGGAGGTACTTGAAAGCTGCTTGTGTTTTGTCAATGGCCTTGACAAAGTTCTTCATCAGACCCAGCTTGATGTGTAAGGGTGGTAACAAAATCTTCCTTGATTCAACAAGTGGTGGATGCTGAACACTTTTCCTCCCAGGCTCCAATGACTGTCAGAGTGTCCAATCTTTCTTGATGTAGTGGGAATCTTTTGCACGACTATCCCATTCGCAGAGAAAACAGCAGTACTTTGTGTATCCAGTCTGCAGACCAAGCAAGAGAGCAACAACCTTCAAATCGCCACAAAGCTGCCACTGATGTTGGTCATAGTTTATGCACCTCAAAAGTTGTTTCATGTTGTCATAGGTTTCCTTCATCTGGACTGCATGACCAACTGGAATTGATGGCAAAACATTGCCATGATGCAGTAAAACAGCTTTAAGACTCGTCTTCGATGAATCAATGAACAGTCTCCACTCATCTGGATCGTGAACGATGTTGAGGGCTGCTATCACACCATCGATGTTGTTGCAGGCTACAAGATCACCTTCCATGAAGAAGAATGGGACAAGATCCTTCTGACGGTCACGGAACATGGAAACCCTAACATCACCTGCCAGGAGATTCCACTGCTGTAGTCTGGAGCTCAAAAGCTCTGCCTTACTCTTGGGTAGTTCTAAATCCCTGACAAGGTCATTCAGTTCACCTTGTGTTATGAGGTGTGGTTCAGAGGAGGAGGATGGGAGAAAATGTGGGTCCTGTGACATTGATGGTTCAGGACCAGAAGTTTCATCCTCTTCCTCTTCCTCGTCTGACTCAAGTGAGAATGATTCTGGTGCATCAGGAACCGGCAGTCCTTCTCCGTGGGGTACTGGGCGTATAGCTGATGGAATGTTTGGATAATGCACAGTCCACTTTTTCTTCTTTGACACACCTTTCCCAACTGGAGGCACCATGCAGAAGTAACAATTGCTGGTATGATCTGTTGGCTGTCTCCAAATCATTGGCACTGCAAAAGGCATAGATTTCCTTTTCCTGTTCAACCACTGGCGAAGATTTGTTGCACAAGTGTTGCAGCATATGTGTGGGGCCCACCTCTTGTCCTGATCTCCAATTTTGCAGCCAAAATAAAGGTGATAGGCTTTCTTAACCATAGTGATTATACTGTGTTTTTGTGATGCAAAAGTCACTTCACCACAAACATAGCAGAAGTTATCTGCACTGTTCACACAAGTACGAGGCATCTCTGCTCACTTTGGCTAAACAGAAATGTGTCCCTTTGCAAAATCAAACACTGACAAATAAGAGAGCATGACACTGTATGATTTCTAGAGCTGATATAGGGCAATTTGTTCAGCAGAGTGATGTAAGCTTCGTTATGATTGCATCATCCATGACTTCTAGGAATAACATGATACAATTCATATAATGTATGACGCAATACCAGCTTCAGATTGCATCATTCATTGTTTTGCCTAAAAAGCAAGTACTGTCCAAACCCAGTCATAGATTTATTCATAGATCCAGTCAAAGATGTATTTTAGTCATTTCTGGTTGAAATTGAGATCCCTTCCCTTTATAACTCACTTATCCTCCGCCATTCCCAAGTCAAGGGTCGTATATACTGACCCAATAGCATGTCTTGAAAACTAGAGCCAATCAACAATTTTAAGCATGATTTTCGTTCTCAGTGACCCAGAATTAGTAAAGTTTGACTACATTTATTTCAGAAGCATTTTGGCTGTAGAGCAGTGTTACTTATCAGTGTCTGTATCTCATGATTTGAACTAGGGAGTAATCTTAGAAATGTAGCAAACACTCACATGCCAAGTAGCCTTACAAAATGTCTTTTTCATGACCACATGATCTTCAGTGAGTGCCTCTCTCTGACCAAGGAGTGACTGAAATCCATCTTTCTGAGGGGTGAGATTTTCAGAAGCACAAAGGGAAGTTAGTTGTTCAACTCCTATTGAAAGTCAGTGAGAATTTGGTGCCTAATATCCATTTCTACCCTCCAAAATTTGCACCCAGGTTTCTAAACCTATAGATAGACCAGGGATCTCAAACTCAAATGACCACGAGGGCCACATGAGAACTAGTAAATTGGCCCGAGGGCCGCATCACTGAAACCTTTTCATACAATGATACAAAAGTATAGTCAAAAATGAAAAAAATGAAGAGTAATATAGTATTCTATTAAAAGTCAATGTATTAACTTTTTAAAAACTATAATGCAAAGAGGGGTTTTAATAAAATACAAACACTCAGTAATGTTTGGAGCTTGGCTGCCAGTGGAGTCGGCACCTATGGCAGGCTGCAGGAAATAACTCCGCGGGCATGTGGCCCGCGGGCTGCGTGTTTGAGACCCCGGAGATTGCTTCACCACTGTGTTTGAGACCCCTGGGCTTGCTTCACCACTGTGTTACTCCAGTTTAACCTCATGGAAATCACTGGAGTCTCACTGGCATAAAACAGGAGTAGTACTGTGATGGATTGGGCAATCTGTGTAATTAATCTTTGTTGTGCTATAGCAATAGAGTCTCTTTCCAAACCTGAGAAGTATTATAGTCTAACCTGATCTGATTTTTTTCTGATCTAGATGCTGACGCATTAATTGCTGGGGCACCTGGGGCACCAATGGATGTTAAATGCTATGATGCTAACAGAGATTATGTCATTGTAACCTGGAAACCACCAAATACAGCCAGCGAGAGTCCAGTCATAGGATATTTTGTTGACAGGTGTGTGTGTGTGTGTACATTTGTGTATTTGTTTTTTGTGTATCAAACTGTATGTACTGAAAAAAAGTCACTATTTTTATGCCCTGCACCCCAATACTAAGTCTATTTGGGGCCACTATAGTTCCTGGAACAAGTTAGAGCAGCCTTAGGGCTGTTCTAATTTGCACCCTGCTGGAGCAGCCCTCAAGGGGTTGTTCCAGTTGGTGGGGAGTATTGAGTGATGCAGTGCTCCAGCCCTGCCCCCTTCTCCTTCATGTTATCTTAAACTGGTGCTTGTGTACTCCAGACAGTGATTCATCCAAACCAGGGGACTACTCAGCTGGAAGTTTAAGCCAACATGATAGCCCTTTTGCGCCTGAAATTTGCTCTAAATTATGTTGGAGGTCCTGCACAGGACAGGCAGGTCAGGATTAGGGGAAACCAAGGCAGCTTTTGCACTCCTCCTGACCTGCAATGAGTGCTCCTCAGCTGTAGTCAAAGCCCAGCATCTCATCCTTAATATTTAAAATGAGCAATGTACTATGCACACAAATATTACTGCTATAATTTCAGTATATATAGTATTCTATATTAAAAATAACGATGTATCCACTGTTGCTACATTGCTTCATCTGATACACTGTAGTTATGTTCTATCTCCCAGCCTTCTGGGAACTGAAGGTAAATGTTGATTTTAAAATGTCATTCACTAGGGTGAAATTCACCACTCTGTTGAGGGCTCTACAATGTCTATGGACCACTTAAGTTCCATTGAAACACTCAAAATAAGGCTTTACGTGGTGAATAGACCATGGGTGAATTTCACCCATTATGTGTGTAATCTAGTGTACTGTTCCTTTTGATATAACACAACCCTCAGTAATAAAGTATTATGGGCCATAAACCTAGCTGGCATCAATCGGGGTTGCTCCATGGAAGTCAATGGAGCTACACCGATTTACATCAGCTGTGGATCTGGCTCTCCATTAGTAGGCACAATACTAATTGCACATGCTCATTTTGTCACCCTGATAAATGGTCTCCTTTTCTTACTCCTAGATGTGAAGTGGGTACTGAAAACTGGGTCCAGTGCAATGATGCTCCAGTAAAAATCTGCAAATACCCTGTAACTGGATTGTTTGAGGGACGGTCTTACACATTCCGTGTGAGAGCAGTGAACAAGTCGGGTATTAGCAGGCCGTCTAGAGTCTCTGAAGCAGTTGCAGCTCTTGATCCTGTTGACCTGGACAGATTACAAAGTAGGTAATGCAACAACTAAAAAGCTGTTCCATGTTTACACTGTAATTTTTGAAAGAAAGGTTTTATTTTCTGCTTCTATTTGGTGGGCAACCAAATGGGCAGTGCCAACCTCTTCATTTTGGATCTGCTTTTCAGCTTCCATTCTTTCCCAGAGCTCCTCCACTTGCTAATTATAATGAAGGCACTCCCACTGCGACAGCAAGGTCCACACTGGAAACTTGCCAAGAGCCCACGGGTGCCTATTCATTTACATATATGTGCACAATTTTTGAATGTAAAAGAAATGTTTAAAGCCATAATGGGTAACATTTTCAAAAGCACATAAAGGCCAGATTTTGAAAGGTATTTAGATATTGTTCTGCTTTTTGTTGCAACATATAAGGGCCAGCTTTTGGAAGGTATTTAGGTGCATTAATAGCTTTCAAAATCTGGCCCTCTGTCTCATTTTCAAAGGTGCTGTGATGCTCAGTGGAGCAATTCCTAAATGCCTTTAAAAATCAGGACCAAAGTCACTTTTGAAAATATTACTCTATATGTCCGTGTTAGCTGAATGGAATTTGCTTGTTGTTTGAATTCACTAGCAGTAAAATCCTACAGTCTATCATCTATTTTTTCACATCCAGTTGTTACAGGAAGAGGCCAGCCATTGGCTGCATATTGCTCGTCTATCACATGCTGGGCATCCCTGATATTTTGGTCAGTGCTGCTCAAGGTACAGTGCTGCTCTAAGGAAACACTATCAGTGCTGCTCATGGTACCTGCTGGAAAGCAGGCAGATGGACATTCACTTTGACTGAAATTTAACACTATGCAAAGGGTCAGCACAAAGGCTATGAATTTGTGACACCCTACTTAAGCTCTGTTTTGTGCTGGCCTTCTGTCCTTCACCCATTATGAAGACCAAAAGTTCACTTGTTCCTTGTAACATGTTGTGCCTCAGTTAGCTCACGCACATACATTCATGTCCAGTCCTCAAAAGTCCAGCTGATAACACACATTGCCACTGTGCCACAACACAGATTCCATCAATTAAGAATATGATTCTTGTTTTTCAGTTAATCCTTAAATGGTCCCTTATTGTTTGTGAGGGAGTACTAGTCAGTGTGAGTAAAGGTGGCAGAACCAGTGTGTAACAATGAATGAGAATCCATATGTACAAAGCTCTAATACCGGAGCTGAGATAGCAGACACTACACAAAAGTGTTTATCAGCAGTGATAAAAGATAGTGTTCAAAATCTGTAAATACACTTTATTGCACAGAGAACTAACTGTAAATGAATGTTTTGGTCTACAGCTGTTCATCTGGATGGAGGCAGAGAAATTGTAATATATCAGGATGACCTTGAAGGTATGTAGCGCTACCATGATTTCATTTCATCTGTTTATATCCAAGGAATTTAAGATTATAATTAGAAACGAGATCTTGAAAAAAATCCACCTAGTGAGCCAACTCTTAAGAAAATTAAATAAATGCAGATATTCAGGCTTGCAAGCCTGATAACATTA
The DNA here is from genome assembly GCA_033296515.1 of Macrochelys suwanniensis. Lineage (NCBI taxonomy): Eukaryota > Metazoa > Chordata > Testudines > Chelydridae > Macrochelys > Macrochelys suwanniensis. The sequence continues at coordinate 38,545,763 of CM065777.1, forward strand.
ACACAGGCAAAAGTCTGAGGGGTGGGATAGATTCATGCTTTTGATTGTGCCGTTTTCATTATGCATTTCTCCTTCTTTCTTTCAATAGTCACAATCGGAGATTAAACAGTTGAATCTCGTGTTTGATTTTTGCCAATTTATTTCTCATCCCTATTCTATGAGCCTAGTGTGGCTTTTTGGTCAAAATTTGAAGCTTTGGTAAACGTGTTTGCCATTTTTAATGGAAGTACATTAAATCCATCTTTATTCAAAGATATACTTTTCCTGAGAAGTGCTAAGTGTGTGCCACAGCCAGTGATGCCTGTAAGAGTTAGAGATTCTCAGTAACTCTCAGGATGAGGTCCTAGATGCCTTCTACCTGCAATTTTGTTCTGGTAGAGTATTTGTGCTGCTTACTTTGCCTAGCAAGATACAAATGTTAATTGGGATAGCTGAGTACCGTTGAAGATAAAAGGGTCTGATTAACCACTCTCATGTCAGTATAAAAGTGGTGCAACTGCACTGATAGTGTGACTTAGTGGAGTTTATACCCATGTAAACCTGATGGAACGGAATGGAGCTGGCTAAGAGATTTGAGATGCCTTTGTCTGTAGGCATTCTGAACTGCAGAATGGAAAACTTTAAAGTTCTTGATTTTGACAATGTTTGTTACTAATGAAATGACAGTGTTACTAGACTGTCAAATAGTTAAAAAAATAATCACAATTAATAGCAATTTTAATTGCACTGTTAATAATAGAATACTAATTTAAATTTATTATAAATATTTTGGGATTTTTTTTACATTTTCAACAGGGCTGTCAATCACAGTTAAGTCATGCGATTAACTCAAAAAAATTAATCATGATTAAAAAAATTAACTAAACCACCAAAAAAGAAAATGAATCTTCTGCTGGTGGCATCTGACTCAGATGATGAAAATGAACATGCATTGGTCCGCACTGTTTTGAATCGCACTGTTAAATAATAGAATCCCAATTGAAATTTATTAAATATTTTGATGTTTTTCTACATTTTCAAATACAAAAGTGACTTCAATTACAACTCAGAATACAAAGTGTACAGTGCTCACTTTATATTATTTTTGATTGCACTGTAAAATGATAAACAAAAGAAATAGTATTTTTCAATTCACCTCTAACAGGTACTGTAGTACAATCTCTTTATCGTGAAAGTGCAACTTACAAACATAGAATTTTTTTGGTACATAACTGCACTGAAAAACAAAACAATGTAAAACTAGAGCCTACAAGTCCACTCAGTCCTACTTCTTTTTCAGCCAACCGCTAAGACAAACACGTTTCTTTACAGTTACAGGAAATAATGCTGCCTGCTTCTTATTTATAATGTCATCTGAAAGTGAGAACAGGCGTTCACATGGCACTTTTATAGCCACATTGCAAGGTATTTACATGCCAGATATGCTAAACATTTGTATTCCCCTTCATGCTTCAGCCACCATTCCAGAGGACATGCTTCCATGCTGAGGATGCTCAATAAAAAAATAATTAAATTTGTGACTGAACTCCTTGGGGAGATTTGTATGCCTGCTGCTCTGTTTTACCTGCATTCTGCCATATACAACATATGTTTCATGTTGTAGCAGTCTTGGATGATGACCTAGCACATGTTGTTCATTTTAAGAACACTTTCACTGCAGATTTGACAAAACCAATGTGAGATTTCTAAGGATAGATACAGCACTCTACCCAACATATAAGAATCTGAAGTGCCTTCCAAAATCTGAGGGGGACAAGGTGTGGAGCATGTTTTCAGATGTCTTAAAAGAGCAATACGCTGATGCAAAAACTACAGAACCCGAACCACCAAAAAAGAAAATGAATCTTCCGCTGGTGGCGTCTGACTCAGATGATGAAAATGAACATGCATTGGTCCTCACTATTTTGAATCGTTGGTTGAAGCATGAAGGGACATACAAATCTTTAGCGCATGTGGCACGTAAATATCTTGCAACGCCTGCTATGACAGTGCCATGTGAATGCCTGTTCTCACTTTCAGGTGACATTGTAAACAAGAAGTGGGCAGCATTATTGCCAGCAAATGTAAACAAACGTGTTTGTCTGAGCGATTGGCTGAACAAGAAGTAGGACTGATTGGACTTGTAGGCTCTAAAGTTTTACATTTTTTAAATTTTTGAGTGCAGGTTTTTTTGTACATAATTCTACAATTGCACTACAGTACTTGTAATGGGGGAATTGAAAAACACTATTTATTTTGTTTTTTACAGTGCAAAAATAAATATAAAGTGAGCACTGTACATTTTGTATTCTGTGTTGTAACTGAAATCAATATATTTGAAAATGTAGAAAAAGATCCAAAAATATTTATCATAAATTTAAATTGGTATTCTATTATTGTTTAACAGTACGATTAAACTGCGATTAATTGCAACTATTTTTTTAATCTAGTTAATTTGTTTTATGTTAATCGCTTGAGTTAACGGCAATTAATTTATAGCCCTAAGTGTTACAGAAGATCATGTAATCAGAGGGCTCTCCTCACTTATACTGGTTTTACACTGGTGCAACTCCAGTGACTTCCATTTACATCCATGTGAGAAGTGAATCAGGCCCAGGGGTTTGTATTTTGAATTTTGCAGACATCGGCAAGGGTATTTAGATTTCTAAATACCTGACTTATGGGTACTAGCCAGGAATATAGATATCTAAATGTTATTAATTATAAACCTAATTACTTTAATCTGCAAAATTGGAGACTAGCTTTAAAAATGTTGGCTCCTGAGATCACATAATTTATCTCCCTACCAGTGTTTGATGATCTTGCAATCTGTAAGGAGAGGCTGTTAATTGTACCAGTACAATATTACATTACATATGATGTCAGCTTTGGAATCCTAAGGGGTGAATATTTGCTACACACTGGGGGGATTTAGCTATGTGAATTCTACTGATGTTCACAGGAGCCTCTTGGCTCAATCCTGGTGCATTCTGCTGAAAATAGATCTTTTAGGGCTTAAAATAATTTTATTTACGATACTTCAGCAAGTGTCTTAAACTTAACAGATCAATGTGTTTATCCAAATAACACATTTGCAGAGGATGAAACAAATAAAAATACATTATGAATGACAATAAATGATGTCAATTGTTAGATGCAAACTTCAAAGCTTCTGATTTTGATTGGGGAAAAAAGTATCATAAAAGATAAAATAGCTTCAACTGCATAGCAGGCTGGCTCACGGATCTAGTGACATTGCTTAGAATCACCTGAAGATTCATTTCCATGATTAATATTGTCATCTGGAAGAAATATTTTCCTCTCTCTTTTTTAAATTTCAAATTCCAAGCATTTATCTGTGCACTGTGCTTGCACTTAGAAAAAGAAAATGACAAAATTACCTTAAAAACCATAAACAAAAGCCACGTCACACTGTACATTTTAAGCCAGGAGAACAGGATGTGCACGGATGTCTGTTGAATTACTATTTCTGAACTTTTTGCCCGTTGACATCTTATTCAGAACCAGACAAACATGATTGAAGGTGACGTTGATAGGCCTTAATCCTATTCCTCGTTACACCAGCATGTAACTCAGGAGTGGGCAAACTTTTTGGCCCGAGGGCCACATCTGGGTATGGAAATTGAATGGCAGGCAATGAACGCTCAGAAAACTGGGGGCTGGGGTGCGGGAGGGGGTGAGGGCTCTGGGGTGGGGCGGCTCCGGGCTGGGGCAGGGGGCTGAGGTGCGGGGGGTGAGGGCTCCAGCTGGGGGTACATGCTCTGGGGTGGGGCTGGGGGGGTTGGGGGTGCAGGAGGGGGCTCCAGGCTGGAACCAAGGGGTTCAGAGGGCGGGAGGAGGATCAGGACTGGGGCAGGGAGCTGGAGTGCTGGAGGGGGTCAGGGGTGCAGGCTCCAGGCGATGCTTACCTCCAGACAGAAGCAGTGGCATGTCCCCCCTCTGGCTCCTATGTGAAGGCACAACTAGGTATCTTAGTGTGCTGCCCTATCCACAGGTGCTGCCCTTGCAGCTCCCATTCTCCATGGTTCCCAGCCAACGGGAGCTGCGGTGGCGGCACTGGGGCAGCATGCGGAGCCCCTTGCCTGCTGCTATGCGTAGGAGCCAGAGGGGGGACATGCCGCTCTTCTGGGGGCTGCGTGGAGCCACGGCACGTGCAGAGTGGGGAAAGCCCCAGCTGGAGCACCGGAGTGGGGCAAGCCCAGGACCCCACTCCCTGGCAGGAGCTCGAGGGCTGGATTAAATCGTCTAAACGGCTGGATGTGGCCCCCAGGCCATAGTTTGCCCACCCCTGATGTAACTCCATTGAGTTACATCCCTAACCCTAGCCCGTTTGTATCCCTACAGTGACACAGAATGGCCTAACTGGGCAATTTAGGATTCCCTCAGGTTGGCACAGAGCTATACTGGCTCTATGCCACCATCCTTGCAGCCAGGGCCAGCTTTAGGGTGATTTCCCCGATTCCCTGGAATTGGGCCCCACGCCTAAGGGGGGCCCCGCAACGTCCGAGATGGGCCCCACAACGTCCATCGGCGGCAGCACAATTGCTGCCGCTGCCTCGGCGGCATTTCGGCGGCAGCACAATTGCTGCCGCTGTCTTGGTGGCATTTCGGTGGAGGGGGCCCGTCGAAATCGGGCCCTGCACTTGCTAAAGCTGGCCCTGCTTGCAGCCCTTGGTGTGGCAATGGAAAGGGGTGAGGCCAGACCACTGCTGAACTCCAATTGGTCCCCATCAGACATAATGGCCCGTGAAGGTAGGAACAAGGTGGCTGTGCAATGCATTTGCACTCCGATCTTGAGCCGGTATGACTTCCCTAAAATATATTGGCTGATCATGTCACCCATACTGTAGGAGATATCATGAATACTATTTTTTTCCTGACTATTTTACATTAAGCTCCTTTTGTGTTTAAATGCTCCAGTCTTTTGAGTGAATCCTCCTTCTAGTTCAGTTTTCTATAGTAACTCTTGGACTCATCAGTTTGATCAAACATCTCTTTTATATGCATATAGTGAATAGGTTTTGCCAAGGCATTTGGCACAGCAGATTAAAGTAATTTAAATGTGATCAAGGAAAAATCATGCGAGACAAATGAAAAGCTTCTACCTATGTACTATTGAATATTTTACTTTGGTTGTGAAAATCAATACCCCGCTTGTAATTTGCATGCTTAGTGCCTCAAAATAGAAATGACGCAAACTATTAAACTGTAAAGCTGATACTATAGCCCTTAATAGACTCGAGTTTGGAAAGATGAGCTGTAGCATAAATGCTGACCTGGGGTTAATCTGCGGTTTAACACTGACTAAGTTTATTACTCCTCCAGGCGATGTTCAGATTCCAGGACCTCCCACCAATGTACATGCTTCAGAAACCAGCAAAACATATGTTGTACTCAGCTGGGAGCCACCTGTTCCCCGTGGCAAAGAGCCATTAATGTATTTCATTGAGAAGGTACTGTACTGTATAGTTGAATTGAGCTGTAAGCCACGTACAATTTAATTCAAATCATTTCCAGAGCCGCAAAATGAACAATAAAACTAGCACTCACTGAGGTCTCGCAGGACTTGACGGTGGGACTTTAGAGAAGGCATTGACAATAGAATATGTTGTTATGTAATCTAATGGGTGTTGAAGTTCAAGAGCCATAAAAAATTGCCTCTCTGCTACTTTGTTACTGCTATGAAAAATGAGAACAAAACTACAATGTACTGTAACAATTTAATAGAGAGCAGCACCTTAACCTTCTCCTCCCTCAAGGCTAGATTGGCACTGTGCAATCTGCCCTTATTAAGGGGCAGCACATAGTTTCCCTTCCACAGCAGCAGAGCAGAGATTGAATTGTGGCTCACAGTTTGGTCCCTGGCTCTCCTTTTCTCCATGGAGGAAATAAGCTGTGCCAGCCCCTTTCCTGGTGCAACTTACTTCCCCCTCTGCAGTGGCTGAACTGTGCTAGCCTGTACATTGAAGAGGGAGAGGAGCCAAAGCGTAACCCACTCCCCATTCCTGCATGCTCACTCCCTGTCCGGCGGAGCAGGAGGAGGCTTTTCTACCTAGTGGTGGTTGCTCTCCTTCCTGCTCTGTTACCCATGATACCAGCCTGTGCTGGTAAGCAAAGGAAGATCACCCCCAGCATCTGCTTCTTCTGCTCCCATTGTCTCACTGCGAAGCATCTCTGGTGGAAATCCCATGACCAGGTTGTCTTCCTCCACTACAGATTCAGTCTCTCCTCCTTCAGTTCTGCCATCTTCCTACTGAAACAGCTTTCCTTCTCCAACTTTAACTGAATCTAATGTCAAAAATCCTAGCCATATTTCACCACCTTTGCCTCATTCCCCACACCCTGCCCTCCTCCTGACTCCACTTCTATCTCCACACAGGATCTCACCGGTGAAAATTGAGAAAACAATATGTGACCTGCCTTCCCTTCTCCTCCAACTCTCGCCTCCCTCTTCCCTGTCATTGGCACATAAGTTTCTCATATGCTGTCCTCCCCTAACTCCTCCACTTGCTCCAGCGACCAATCGCAACCCATTTCCTGATATCCCTTGTGCCCACTCTCATCCCCGGCCTTACTCATCCCATTAACTTTTCACTCTGCTCTGGCTTTTTCTCCTCATGATACATGCATGTTTTGATCTCTCATATTTTTTTAAAAAATGCCCACACTCTTGAACCCACTTGCCTCTCCAAATACCACTCCATCTCTCTTCTCCCTTTCATCTGTAAACTCAGTGAACATGCTGTCAACAATCACTGTCTGGAGTGTCTCTTCTCCAATTACATGCTAGACCCTGTCCAATCTGGATTTTGCCCTTTGGACTCCATTGAAACTATCCTCCCCAAAGTCTCTACTGACCTTTTCCTAGGTAAAGCTCAGAACCAGGACTCCATCCTCAGCCTTCTTGACCTGCCGGCTGCCTTCAACATCATCAACCATGCTCCTCTTCTTGAAATCTTCTCCTTTGGCTTCTGTGACTCTGTCCTTTCCTGACTCTCTTCCTACCTCTATAATTGTTCCTTTAACATCTCCTTTGGAGGATCCGCCTCATTTCCCCTCCAACTTTCTGTGGAGTTCCACAGGAGTCTGTCCTTGGTCCCCTTCTCTTCTTCCTCTGTACTTTATCTCTGGGTAATCCCATCCACAAACACAATTTCAGATATCATCTCTATGCTGTCAACTCTCAGATTTATCTCTCTACTCCAGACTTGTCTCCTTTTGTCCAGACTAAAATCTCAGCCTGTCTCTGACATCTCCTTGTTTATGTCTAGCCACCAGCTGCAACTCATCATGGCTACAGCAGAACTCTTAATCTTCTGTCTCTGCTTCTGTTCCAAGCTGTTCCTGCTACCTCCTTTCTCAATCACTGTGGACCATACCACAATCCTGTCTGTCACTCAAGCCTGTATCCAAAGCATCTTCAACTTCGAGCTCTTTAGGGCAGTGGTTCTCAACGTGTGGTCTGCAGCCCCTTAGGGATAAGCCACTATAATCAAGGGGGTCTGGAAACTGATTGGTCCCTCCCAGAGGTGATGTGTGGTGGTGGGGAAGCATGCAGAGTCACATGACCCCCCCCAGATATCTGCCTTCTGAGGGAATCCATCCGGGGGGCTGCTACAGACTCTGCCCCCTAGGCATTGGGGGTGGGCAAGGCCTTGGGCCACCTCTTGCCAGAATGCCCAGCAGTGAAGAGGCAGCGGCTCTCCCAGTGGCCACAGTCACTGCGTGTCCATGCAGTGCAGGGAGAGGGGAAGCAGCAGGACAGCTGTCTGAGGGCTGAGGACCCCTTTCCCTGGTACATAGGGCTGCTTCTCCTTCCCTGCTGCTGGAGCCCACTGAGATGAGTCGGGGGTGGAGGTGATGTTCTCTCCCTGAGCCCCACCATGCGGGGCTGGCCCAGCCCTGCCCCAGACCGTTTCTCTGCAGTTGCCTCTAGTCCCTCCCCTGCATCTGCAGCCATCAGATCCCGCCCACCCCAGCCCTCTAGGTAAGCAGAGCTGGCAAACACCTCTTGCAGGGCCTCAGAGCCCGGCTGGGAGGGGTGACAGGGCCTGGGAATGGGGAGAGGCCCACAGGGAGGCACAGACTGATGGACTGGCAATGGATTCTGGGCTTGTGTCAGCCTCCCTGCCACCGTGACAAGGAGTAAGACACTGTTCCTCACCTTGAGTGTGAGGCTGCAGGTACCTGCTCCAACACTCCCCAGGTACCTCCTCCTTGTATACACACACTCCTCCAGCATCCTTCCAGTACACAGACACCCCTCCAACATCTCCCAGATATTGCCATATATACAGCAATGCTGTAATTTATCATTAGTATCTGGTAAGCTGTCAATATTTTAATTTGCAGTGTTTTTGTTGATCTGTTCAAATAATAATAATTTATCTACAGCAGTATTTCAGATAACTATTAAAGTAACATGAAAGAAACAAATTGTGAACAGCAAAATAATGAGAGGAGAGTTGGGGGTCCACAGCTTTGTCTATTTAAGTTTAGGTGTCCCTGGGTAAAAAATGGTTGAGAACCACTGCTCTAGGTCATCACATCCAGACTATCTAAATCTTGCAGATTTTTCTGCATAATAGCTCTAAGATACAGTCTTTGTTGTCCATCCACACTGCTAAAACTCTCATTCAAGGTTAAGGTCTCATCTTGCATCTCAATTACTGCAACATCTTTTTCCTCTGGCCTTGAAAAATGCTATCTTGCCCTGCTCATAGCCCATTCAGAATGCAAAGATCATTTTTTGAGCCCATTGCTTTGACCATGTTATGCCTCTGTATGCATCTCTCCACTGGCTCCTCTTTCTCTATTGCATCAAACATAAGCTGCTTGTCTTCAGTTGCAACACACTTCACACCCTATTTCCATCCTATCTATTATCTTTCATTTGCTATTGAGTTGTCGACTCTCACCTTGGATTGACCCGACATGCCAGTTTTCATCACCCACTTCTCAAATATTCAAACAAGCATCTTTATGCTTTCTTCCATGCTGTCCTTCATCCTTGGGAAAAGATCCCCATAAATAGAGCCCTGCAAATCTGTGGACCATTGTTGGTGATTTGATGTGGATACAAATTCTGTATCTGCGCAGGGCTCTACTGATAAATAGCTGCAAATCTAACTCATTATCCTCTCTCAAAACCCTCCTTAAAACTCTCCTTTGCTGTGATGCCTGCAAAAAACTTGACAATGTTTAGGCCACTGGTACTCTTATACCACTGCTTATTGTGCTGACCAATAGTGTCTCTTTTTGTTTCAGTGTAATCTCCCATTGGTCTGTCTGTAGACATCTGTTGTCTCTCGCCTTATACTTAGATTGTAAGCTATGCAAATTCAAATAATATGAAGAGTCATAACCCCTTTATGCTAGAGTGTACCCACAATCTTGCCCTAAATGTTCACGTGGTAATATTCATATGCACAAGATTTACTGAAGATGGTTTACAAGTACAGAAACAACATACATGAACAGACAGTAGACAATAGGACAAATGAACAATTCATTAAATACAGAACTTACTAAAGAAAAGCAAGACTGAGAACTACAAAGCTAACAGAACAAGGTTTCTTTATGCAAATAAAAGCCCTGAAAATCCTTACTCATGTGAGTAGTTCTTACTTATGCGAGTAATCCATTCATTGCAAACAGGAATCTTTATCCTTTACATAGTCTATTAGGTTAGATATATAAACTTTAAAATTAATGTCTTTAAAATTTAGAACAATCATCATAATTAACAGTGAAAAAGAATGTTTAAAGGTCTAACGAAACACAAAACCCAGGTGGGTTCTCCCAGCTGTTTAATTATAGGGAAAAGCAATACCTGCTGCTCAAGTACACAAGAAATGCTGATACAAATTAAATCCAGCACAGAGTAAAATTTAAAAAAATAAATAAAATATATCTGGATTTTAAATGATAACTAAGTATAAAATAGTACATTGATTTTTGTCTTGTCAGTCACATTGAAGCATGCACAATTAAATTCCTTCAAATCCAGGTTCAATACTAACATATCAAATATGCAGCATAGTTTACACCTTTTCATTAAATAAAATAGTTATTCTTTTCTATAGAGAACAATGTGCAAGTGTAGTATCCACTAAAAGATTTACAAATATGGATTTTGGGTATTTTATCTTTTTTATTATTCGTTTGGAGTAGTGCCCATTTTATATAAGGTGCTTTCCAAATAGTCATGAAAGACTATCTAATCTTCAAGGAGTTTACAATCTAAGTGGTTTTTCTTTTTACATCTTCTGTTCATATAATCCCATGAAAAATTCACATTTATGCACCTGTCTTTGTGTGTCCTAAGGCGGTTTTACTCAAACTGTCTACTGGGCAATTCAGTTTTCCTAAAGCCACTGAAATAATCTATGACTCAGTTTATTCTGGGTCAACAGTTTATTTTAAGAAATTAATGGAGAGAAGAGTTCTCAGAGTGCTGCTTCCTGGAGCTTTGTCTGGGCTCTCTTCCATATGCAATAAAGACAGTAGTTGAGTTTGTCACAGTTCAGGGCAAGTGTACCTGTGTTTTCCCCCCGGATGGTCTACCAAGGGCACCTACTCTCAGGCTTCTGGCTTCCCAGCCATCCACCCCTGTTCAAAGACATGAATTTTTCTCTCTCTTGACTAGGGTATTTCCAGGCTGCACAGGTCTCCACTGACACTGTGAATTCCCCAGCCAAGTCAGACTGCTTAATCAGGCCTGCTCTGCTTTTCTCCTCAGAGGCTATAAAAAGTACAATCACCCACAGTTAAGATACCACACAGCTCTTTCTAAGCAGGCACATTTATTCTTGAGGTAAAGGCATTACAGAGAAAACATTAAAAACTATAAAAAAAACTGACAGGCATGCTAATAAGCTTACTAAAGATCACCCCAACTCCAGGACTCTGGTCAGTGTCAGACCTTCCACCTCTTTCCCGTGGACAGAAGGTCCTGTCCATTTGCTAGATCAGAAAGAAGACCCCCTGAGTCAGTTTAAACTCCAGTTTAAACAGTTAATTGATCCAAAGTGTCCTTTCTTTGTTTGCTGGTCTCTAGAGAATCCAGTCTGAATCAGTGTATGCAAGTCTTTTCAAGTTGTGGTGCCCTTTGGGAGGTGTTATAACCTGAGTGAATTTGCCAAATCACATTCCACTGTTCTTAGTTCCTGGAGGACTGTTCTCTTTCTCCCCACACAATCCTGGGCCACAGTGATACATGCACTTAATATAGTGAGATCTAACTCAACTCAATAAGGTCTGTCCAGGGTATTGCAGGAAATTGCCGCCTCTGTCACAGAGCTCAGCTAATATTCTATTGAATTATTCAAAACTAGTTGGGTCATTTTGTGAAAGTCTAGAAGAATGCAGGGTGTGGTTGTGACCTGATTTTATAGAGTGTGCAAAGTTGTGGTAGGGAGTAAGAAATCCCACAGCCCTTCTGCAGGTTCTGTATTGGGGCTACTTGCATTGCAGCTCGGCTCTATGTGCTCAAAGGATTGTAGGGGCTGCACCTGAGATGCTATGGATTTGCCCTTGCTACCCCCACTCCCCCAACCAACTGAGCTGCATGGCAATGCAGGGTTTATGTTGCATTCCATAAAAGATATCACTACTTCCCCCAGTGCAACAGGGGGCCCTAAGAGAAATTAAGTTTCTCTTTTAGGCACTGCGCCTCCCAATGCTCCCCCTGGAACTTTGCACTCATGTTCTATCCCCTACTCTGGACATGCAAATAGCACAATCTAGTCCTTACCTAAAAAACTCAGATACCATAGTGGTTTGCATACTATAAATGCCTAGATAGATAAACAGACAGACAGACTGTCAGTCGGAACTCAAGTAAGTATGAGCCGTTCCAAAATTATTCTCTGTTTTAATTTCTTACATCAGATTCATGAACGTATCCAACATGTCCACTTTTTTTAACAATTCTGAAGTAATCATCATCTTTATTTTTTGGTAGTCTGCGGTTGGCAGTGGAAGCTGGCAAAGGGACAATGCCCAGGTTGCAGTGAGATCTCCTCGCTATGCAGTGTTTGATCTTGCAGAAGGAAAATCGTATGTTTTCCGAGTCTTGTCAGCAAACAAGCATGGCATTAGTGATCCTTCTGAAATAACACCACCAATTCAAGCACAAGAGACCATTGGTAAGACAGCATGATACTTACTTAAATACCACTGACACTTAAAAAAGTGCAAATAAAGTATGCTTTTAAAAATTGTGCATTTAAATTTTAAAAAGTGTGCATTATAATCAAATTGAATTGTATAAACAGATGTATTTTAAAGAATTTCACAAGGAATCAAGGGCGACCAGCATGCCACATATTTGTCGCATTTGGGATTCTGCATAGCTATTGCATCTCCTTTTGCTGTGTAATGGAAGTGTTAAAATGTTAAATTAATTTCAGTTGGTCGTTCTTCAACAGTGCTTATTAATGTGAATTTTTTACAAAAGTAGGACTAGATGTCCTGGCCAGACTCCAGCTTAGGTAATTATAGGCTACCTTAATTTCCCTGTAGTTTCAGTTAGATAAAATAGCCTTTCCTTCTCTTCCAAATAACCCTGTTGAGGATTGTTGCTGGTGCAGAATTCCAATTTTTCACAGGTGGCTGCATTTCAGTGATAGTTGAAGATATATCTGCACACGCAGTGGCTACTTTTCAAAATTCACCTAAATTGTATACTTGAATCCCACATTTACACATGTAAATGGGAATTTAGGGGAGCAGTTACCTACTTTGTGTTCAAAAGTGTGGTTGTGTACTCAGTTTAACAGTGGTCACAAACAGAAAGCACCAGTTGCCACATTATGGAACTCAGAGGTCACAGTATTTCAATATGTTTACTAAAGAATAAGAAACAACTATATTATTTAATATGGCACAATATAGTAAATGCTAATAGATACTAACTTATATAAACCAGGGTTTTAAAAATTCAGCTCACCATCTATAAGGTAATTTGTGATCAATTGGGATGAAATAAAAATATTTTGTGTTTGTACTTCTATAGTAGCTTTGATTTATACCTACTGTGACAAAGTTCCTCCTCTACCTCGGTGGGTCCTGCGCTTATTGGCGGATTTTTGTTTGCCTCAGAGATCTTCCCCTCTGGTAGAACCCCCAGTCCAGATCAACTCCTCCTGTGTCTGATAAGGAGTTGGGAGTTTTGGGGGGAACCCGGGCCCGCCCTCTACTCCGGGTTCCAGCCCAGGGCCCTGTGGATTGCAGCTGTTTAGAGTGCCTCCTGGAACAAATGCATGACAGCTACAACTCCTTGGGCTACTTCCCCATGGACTCCTCCCAACACCTTCTTTATCCTCACCACAGGATCTTCCAGCAGTACGTCCTCTTACTCTCAGCTCCTAGTGCCTCTTGCTCCCAGCTTCTCACACGCAACCTCCTTCCACAGCTCCTCCCCTTTCACTGACTAACTGGGAGGCTTTTAACTAGTTCCAGCCAGTCCTAGATTGGCTTCAGGTGTCCCAATCAACCTCCCTGCCTTCTGGAAAGTTCTTAATTGGCCCCAGGTGTCTTGATTAACCTGGAGCAACTGCCATAAGGTATCAGGGATTTGTTTAGCCTGGGGCTAACATACTGGGTCCTTACCACTTTCCTATAGCCCTCTGGCCTTGCCCCGTCACACTACTTATAAACATAAAATACTTAAATTGTTTCCCTGACATTACGGGGGCCTCGGGCCCTGGTGCATCTCGGGTCCTTTCTATTTTCTGCCTGTGGCACAAAATAGTCTAGTGTTCTGTGAGATGTAATACCATGGTCTAATTTTGATTATTGGGTCTATTGTGTGGGTTCTGGGTGGTGTTGGTGGCCTGTGGTCACAGGAGGTCAGTCTTGATCCCTTCTGGCCTTAAACTCTGACTCTAAATCACAGAACACTCTGCTAAGGTAGGCAATAAAAATACTGGATTTATTTCACCCAGCTCTAAAATTCAGCCACACCTAGGAACTGCTGAACATGGCACAGTGACAGTTTGGAACAGGAAGTGAAAGATACCATTTCAATTGAAACTGCAAGAACATTTTAGGTAGGCAGAATTTAATTACCTGAGCTGGAATTTGTGGTTAACCTTCCTACCATTCAAGCTGCAGTACCGTGTAAGGCATTATTATTATATTTATGTACTAACAGACCACAAATTGTGTCCATCTTCTTTCTTTAATTTTGTGCTGCTTGCTACAGTTCTGGCTATAGTCGCTTGATCCTCTTACTTCTATAGCTTTGTGAGCTATTATTCACTGCTGGGTGAAACTTACTCCTGTGCACAAGCTCCATGCACCACTTATGTCCCATATTTTGAGGCCATTCAGGGTTTAAGTCTATCTATATTCAGGGAATCGATCCCCATTTAACTAAGTTCAGTTAAGCACTTGCTTAACTTCACCCATGTGCTTATCTGCTGTAATCAATAGCAATGCTTTCCTAAAGCAGGGCCTTATCAGTTGTTTTGAAAGTAGTTTTTCCTACTGTCTTTGTACTTTTGTACGTTTCATTTGCTTCCGATAAGTTCAATAATACTATAGTGGGTGCATTTAAAACATTTCTTCTGCTGGTATTCATTGGAAGGGCAAGAGTTCGTTCTCATACTGAGATACTCCTTCAAAGAGAAGAAACTTTAAGTGAGACTACTTTATAAATGTAAGTAAAATCAATAAAGCACTGCAGTATGTAATAGGAATAGCCAGACATATGAATTACTTACAGTACAGGAACCATGTCAATGTATCACATAACAAAATTAATAGACAAAGTCACAGCTAGTCAGATTTAAATCCTGGAAAGTATACAATGCTGTATCTCGTTGAATTAGTCACTACTTGTTTATATATCCATTACTATAAATCTAGTGAACATTTTTGATTTCTGTTTTGCATAGGTGTCCCATCTGCTCCTGGTCGTGTACTGGCAACAAGAAATACAAAAACATCAGTTGTAGTACAGTGGGACAAGCCAAAACATGAAGAAGATCTGTTTGGTTATTATATTGATACTTCTGTGGTGGGAACAAACCACTGGGAACCTTGTAATCATAAACCTATTAAATATAATAGGTACTGGTAATACCTCTGTGTATCCAGATATTTTGAAATCTATTGCATATTAATATACTGTACAGAGCTGGTTTGAAACTTTATAACAAAACATTTTCTATGAAAAATGTCTATTTTCTGGAAATGGAAGTTTTTATGGGAAATGTCTATTTTTGATTGGGTTTTTTGGGGGTGGGGGGAAGGAAGGGAGGCGGAATTTTCACCATGCAACCAAAAACTTGAAAGCTGAAAGAAAATTCAGATGGTTGAACAAAAATTCTTCGTTTTCATTGACATTTTCCTGTGGAGGAAAAAGGCATTTTCTGACCATCTCTAATAATATGCCCCACCCTTTTATCAGAAATCTATGTCTATCCCACCTGTAGTAAGTGGCACAGAACATTAAATCATGTAGCCTTAACAGATTGTTGAAAGTGAAAAAACAAATATTTGATGGTGGGTTTTTTTTTAAATCAGGTTTGTGGTTCATGGCCTGACAACTGGAGAGAATTACATCTTCCGTGTGAAAGCTGCGAATGCTGTGGGAGTCAGTGAAAATTCTCAAGAATCTGACTCTATAACAGTACAGGCAGCCCTCAGTAAGTGTGGTTCTGTGCATTGCTGCTTTGCATTTCTTTTGTGGGTTAAAATTTTGATACTAACTAACTCCTATAGTCTCATTTAGAATAATAGTACCCTTTTCAGCCATGGAACATCTGTCTGTGTTAAAGTTTACTATCATGTTTGGCTACTATGCAGGGAAAAGACAGTGTAAAGGAAGAAATTTTGTTTTTTTTATGAAAGACATTTTAGAAATATAGGGCCAGATTCACCCCTATTCCCGGGCTGCTTTGTGTTGCTAAACTAGCCTGTGACAGATTTCTAATGCTCATTTTGGGCAAATCAGCTTACTAGTCAATCTGGTCCACCAAGAAGTCTATCAGGTACTACAAGGCTACACCTAACAGAAAATTATTTGATTGCTGTAACAGCCAAGGCAAATGCCTCTCCTGTCTCTCACAAACAGCCTTGGATGCCTTATAATTGGTTATTATTTATTTATTACCCTTACCTAACCACCATCACAGTCATATGCAGCAAGTCTATTTACAGCTTTTCCTAATCCTTAGCCTTTTCTCCCGAAAGAGAAAGAACTCTTACCACCTTGAGATCCTTCTTCTGAGCTTTGCTAGCCTTTTCCTTTGGACTTCCTTTTGGTGCTTTTAACTAGCCTCTCCACCAGGTGGGATAACTAGCTCCTTAGCTCATAAACCCCCAGTCTGCTTAGGCAATTAAGTACTCTCCTCCTCCATCAGGCCTTTCCTAGTAGAGCTAATGACTGCTTAAGTGATCAGCTACTGGCTGTCACAATTAGATCAGTAGGTTTGATGGAAACCCAGATTTCCTTTTAATACAAAATATAGTTGGGAAGATCTGCATCTTCCAGCATTCTGCAAGCAAAGCCTCAATATAAGCAATCCATTTCTGCCCTTGGTTGCACGTACACAGCTCCATTGGTTTGAATAGGCATCATACATGCTTATTGGAGGGCATAAAGGCTCCTTGGGCCATAATGCACACGCAGAGGTAAATTATAATCTCTATTTCTATTCTGCCTTTGATTCCCCAATTGCATTCACAGCCTTGAGACTTGAATGAAAAGTAACAAAAATGTTCTGCACTTGGAAGATCAGTTTGATTTAATAGTGTATTCTTTCAGTCAGAAAATTTTTCACTTAAATATTTGAACGTGTTCGCTTTCAAAGTTGTAGAGGAAGGACAATCAACATCACTTTCAGAAATAATCTTTTAAAAGATTTGCATATTAGAAGAGTTTTTCTTAACCTTTGATATTGTATTATTGAAAAAAATCTATTCTATTTGATTGTTTTAGGAGGGAGTGTACCTCATATCGGTAGGTAGTAGGAAAGCATGCTTACATTTGTTTACCTTTAGATTCTAATACACCTGCACTTTTTAACGTTGCAGCATCTTTTCTGAGACATCATTGCAGTCACTAAGGGCTGGTCCACACTAACCCGCCAGTTCGAACTAAGATACGCAACTTCAGCTACGTGAATAATGTAGCTGAAGTCGAAGTATCTTAGTTCGAACTAAAAGGTACTTACCGCCGGTCCAGACACGGCAGGCAGGCTCCCCCGTCGACTCTGCATACTCCTCTCGCGGAGCAGGAGTACCGGTGTCGACAGCGAGCACTTCCAGGATCGATTTATCGCGTCTAGACAAGACGCGATAAATCGATCCCAGAAGATCGATTGCTTGCCGCCGAACCAGGAGGTAAGTATAGACGTACCCTTAGTCAGTTGGAAGGCATAAAAATAAAATAAAAATCACAGATGTTTTGGAATTTGTCTTCACATTTTATTTGAAGTTGTTGGTTGCATGGGGGTGTATCATGTAACACTGCACAGTCTTATGGCCCAGTCTTGCAAACCCCTACACCTGTGAGTAGTGCTTATCCAGATCAGCACTCATAACTGGGAACTTAATGGGAGCACTCACATAATTGAAGTGACTGACACGTGTGGATTTGTAGCATCGAGGCTTTACATTGGTAAGAATTCACTGATGCTCACTACTATTTAACTTGAAGTTGTAATAGCAGGAAAGCCCAGGTGGTTTAACAAAAGCTGGACCCACTCTGAGGTGCTGAGACATTTACTGAGATATGTTTCACATGCTTTATTACAACTGGCTGTGATGAATGATACTCTGGAGTTTCATCCATATTTGGAAAAGAACAATGCCTATCTTTGCTGATTGCTGTCAGTACTTCATGCTGATCACAAATACAGCTCTAAAAGCAGAGACTATATTGGGCCTCAGGTAGATTTTTTTCTAGTCTTTTAAATGTGATGGACCAAATTCTATGCAGGAAGACCCAGTAACTCAGCTGAAATGCTCTGGGGAGCTCAAGGGGAGGGAACCTAGTTAGCACTACTTATAGAACTACAGATCCAGGAAGCGGTACCTTTAGCGAAGGTTATGATCACAGATGGCAAATGCAAGATAGTGCTGGGGGAAGTGCATGCTAGGCCTGTTGAATAGGTGTAACAAGCAGCACAGGAAAACATCTTACAAACCCTCTTGCAAGCTCTGGAGATATGCCTGCTCCTGGCTTTATCAGGTATAATGCCTTTGGGGAAAACTCACAAAGAACATTATTCTTCCTGGTTCAATGTAGCTTGGGGCATCTTAACAGAGCTCACAGCAGTGCACATAACAACCTCAGTTTGAAGTACATGCTAGAAGATTTCAGAATCCTTGGTCAGGAGATATTTTCATTAACATCAACACTGCTGAAGACCCTTTAATGTTGAGCGAGACATCCTTGCACCTATTTGAACATTTCAGCATATTAGGAATGTGTTGATCCAGATAGCCTTCTGTTCCATTCCATTCCAGCTATTTTATAACTTGCATTGTCAGCATTATTGCCAAGGAATGCAAAATCTGATAATATTGGGGCAGACATAGCAGCAAAAACTCTTTTGGCAAAGGGGCTCTTACTTGCTCTCTGTTGTTCACCACTGACATGTCCAGGGTATTAGTCATCTCAAAGTGAATTTGTATTAAGATCCTTACAAACCATTGCTTAGATGCAGTAACCTGTAGCCATATGTTATAGAAGAGAAGAGGGGAAAAATGACTATTTCTTCCAGCTATTGTGTTTTGAACACTGTACTAATACCCAGTGCGCTTATTTTCTTGTAGCCTGTCCATCACATCCTTATGGCATCACACTCCTTAACTGTGATGGTCACTCAATGACTCTCGGGTGGAAACTGCCAAAGTTCAGCGGAGGATCACCAGTCCTTGGTTATTATATAGACAAGAGGGAGGCTCATCATCATAACTGGCATGAAGTCAATTCTTCCCCTCTTAAGGAGAGAATTTATACGGTTGGTATTATTTTACTCTTGGACAATTGGCAAAGTTTTACTAGTTTGAAGGGACACTACTAAAAATGGCTCAGTCCCCTCAACTGTGTGTTGTGGAGAGCAACAAAGTGTGACAAACTTGAGAACTGGGGTGCAGTGGCATGCAGAGGGGGAAAGGTAGCAATGCAGTACAATCCACTGCCCCCCTAGACCTAGAGAAGTATGGCTGGTTGGATGAGAGAGATTTGAGGAATAGGTTGGAAGCACGTTTCCTATTCAAGACAGAGTAACTTGTGATCTAAAAAGGTGTCATACACCAGGTCTTTAACATATGGTGGAAGGGCAGAAGAATATGGCTGAACAGGCTACTATGTTGCCTGTAGTGTGGGAGGTCTGGAGGGAGAACAGAGATGGGCCAAGATCAAAGGAAGCAGGCCTGTCCTTTCTGTGGATCTCTGCCCTCAACTAAAAAGAAAAGCATGCTCCGGCCCTACCACTTTGCCTCTGGTCCAGCTTCCATTGCAGAGCAAACTCTGATCAAGAGCAACAGAGGATCATTATTGATTGATTGATTGATTGATGGTACTTCCCATAATGTATGAGTTGCTTCCCAAACAGAGAATAGGGCATCACTCATGCCCCAAATATTGTACAATCTGAAGACAAAGAGAGAGATTGGGTAGAAAGGATACAACCATTTAGTAGTGAAGGTGGTGCTTCACCACATGTTTGGGTAATATTAGGTTAAATTATTATATTTTAATTTATTTTTCAAATTTTCTTTCATTTGAAGCATCAAGGATTGGCTACAACTAGAGATAAGACACCTAATGGGATGAGCCTGTGCTCTGAGATGGTACAGAGACTCATCTTTCGCAGATCCCTAGCTGGTGTCTTGGTCACATGCTCAGAGTCAACCTGCTTGGCAGATCTGGGAGGGACCTTTCCTCTGGGTCAGATTGGCAGGGACCGGGGGATGGGAGGTTGCTTTCTTCCAGCATGGGGCATGGATCACCTGCTAGGATCATCTGGGCATGCCTCATCTAATCAATTTTCTGCCATGGCAGGGGAGTCAAGCATTGGTGGCAGCTCAGTCTCTCCTGTTCTCTGCCCATGGCACACAACGGTGTAGTCTCCTGAGGACTGAAATGCTTTAGTCTAACCCAAGATACTGGACTCCATATAAGGGTAACTGGGTGGAATGTAATACGGGAGGTCAGATTAGATGATCTAATGGTCCCTTCTGGCCTTGAACTCTATGAAACTATAAATTAGAAATTACTTCCCAAATACTCCTCAAAATTATAAGTGTGAGTCATCTAATTTCCCCATAAGCCTCAAAGCAGGAGTGAGTCTTTAGGAGAGATTTTAATGCAAAGGAAGCAATATCCTTGCTGATGAGCTCATGCACAGGAGCCAGCATGGAAGACACAGAGATGTATGTGTGAGAGCTGACAACTGAAAGGAAAGGCGGGCATCACTGGCTGAGTTACTGGAGCAGGGGGCATTGGGAAATGAAAGATGGGCGGAAAAGTATGAAAGGGCAGAGTTAGTCAGGGCGTTAAGTTTTTTTCTTCTATGCATTTGTAAACAAATAATGCAAATTAAGAAAAACAAATTAGTCTTTAATTAATTTGGTATCTAAGGTCACAGTCCTCCAAGTGACTGTGCCTGAATGCAGGAGTGTATCTGCATGCAGCCATTTGAAGGATCAAAGCCTGAAATACTGATTGAAATAAAGGAAACAAAGCTTTTAGGCACATAACATATTTTATGATGTCTGGTAAGCATACTAGGCCCTCTGATACACAGTATTAGAACATAAATAGATAGAGAGCGACTAGGAAATCTATGGAGATTCATCCTTTTCCTGAATGAAATAATTGTACCTTACTCCATAAATATTTTTTGCCCTTAATAACTGGTGGAGGGTTAAACCATTTTTACTGGCTGCACTAAATTCTAATGTTGTTAGTTACTTTATATATTAAGAAATTCTGGCTAAATTCTTTTAGTGCCTGGCGTTCTCCTAGCTCAGTTTGGTTTTGCTTTGATCTTATATTTGACACTAGTTCAGATAAACTTTCAAGCATAAATCTCTCTATTCCCATCAAAAATTAAATACTACATTAAGATCCTTCTATTATCTCCTTTTTCTCAAAGACTACTGACCTAGTTTCTCTAACATTTGTGAACATCTAAGATCCTACAGGCCCTCCACAGTGGTGCCTGCGATTAGCTGAGCCTTCCCTTTCACAATTTTAACAGAAAATAAAACTGGGAGGAAATCTGCAGGGTCTGTGGAGGGTCCAAATGCAGAACTACTGCAGTGATTGTGCTGCTCAGTGGGGCAGGCCATAGGGAGGCTCTGGGACTTTATGGTCCCAGCTCTGCAAAGCTGAGCTCAAATAGTGATGCGCTCACCATAAAAAGCCAGGAGAGTGACAGAGATGTGACTAGTGGCTCTGGCTTGTATCTACTGGCCACCAGCTGTGCTCTGCTGATCCCATCCCCAGTGATATCTCCTCCCTTTCTAGTGTCTATAATATTTAAAGAAAAGAAATAAAAGCTCTACACAATTAAGTACAACAACTGAGGAAAACCATTATTTCCTGTTATGATCTAGGTCGTGCCCTTGTCTTACTCAGCCGAGGAGAAGTACAGCCTCTCTAAGACCCCCAGCTCAGTCAATAAGGCCCACCTGGATCTTGGCTCTGACTGAACACAGCTCCTGCTCTTCAGATATTCCCCCTTGTGGGCAACTGGTTGGGGAGGGGGCAGAAGGGTAGAGAGTGGGCATAGGTGATGCAGATGATCCTCTTTCTTGCTGGCCTAAGTAGCTGGCCACTCATGAGGTCACAGTAAGCTCCACCTTTTCCAGAGCTGCAGAAAGCAAGAGGAGGGAAAAGGAGGAATTGCGCCTTTAAGGGGTGTGTGTGAGGGACATCACTAAGGTTGATTGTGTGGTGACGAAAGCTGTGCCTATATGAGCTCTCCTGTTTAGATTGTAAGATCCTTGGAGCAGGATCTTGTTTTACTTCCTTGTACAATCTCTGGTGCTTAATAATGATTAAATCAATCAGTGAATTAATATATGTTTTTATTATTAAATTTCCGAGGCCTTGAATAAAAAGTAATACATTTTCATATATATTAATTTGTCCTTGGCTGTTTTGAAAAGGTAGAGGATTTGACAGAAAACTCCTTCTATGAATTCAAAGTCGCTGCTACAAACCTTGCTGGTATAGGCCTTCCCTCAGATCCCAGCGAGCACTTTATGTGTAAAGCCTGGACCATGCCAGAACCTGGTAAGTCTGTTAGTTCCTCATAATACTGAATTTAATGCAAATTCCTTGCAACACAGTCAGTTTGAAATCCCAGTGTGAATATGTAAGGAAGATGTAATTTTCTTACAAGAGTGCCTGCCAAATTGCTTCAGTAGGATGTGTCTGATTTTCAAAAAGCTAAACTAGAAGTGTACTAAATTTGCTGATATACTGTGAGTGGAAGGGATGGCTCAGGTGATATGAAGTGTGTCCCTACAAGGTTTGAATCAGACACTTATTGGTGGTGAACAAAAGTCATTGTCACTGGATGGCTGCTCGGTGTCCTGTGTGAAATGAATTGATGCCTTCAGTCAATTGCAAGTGAACTGATATCCATATCACAATATACACCTTTACAGTTGCACCCATTACTGGCAGTCCCAACAAGTAGGTGGTCTCTAATAAGGCAGTTTATAAATAGGCTGACACAGGAGACAAGCCACTACTGGGAAGGCTATTGGCAGTGTCTAGCAAAGACTAAGGGAATGATCTAGATCTCACTGAAGTCAGTCAGGGTATGTCTATGCTACAAAGAAACCATGGCACCAAGTCTCGAGCCTTAGTCAACGGATTCAGGATGCGGGGCTGAAAATAGCAGTTAGATGTTCCTATTCGGGCTACAGCCCGGGCTCTGAGACCCTCTCTCCTCGCCAGGTTTCAGAGCCCAAGTGCGAATGTCTACACGGCCCTGCAGCCCAAGTCCCACAAGCCTGAATCAGTTGACATGGACTCTGTGACTCAGCACTGTGGGTTCTTCTTTGCAGTATAGGCATATCCTTAGGGTATGTCTGCACTACAATAAAAGACCCATGGTACAAGTGTCGCTGGCCTGGGTCAGCTGACTCAGCCTCAGGCTGCGGGTCTAAAAATTGCTGTGTAGATGTTCGGGCTTGGGATGTGTGTGTGTGTGTGTGTCTCAGAGCTTAGGCTCCAGCCTGTGCCTGAACATTGACACAGCAATTTTTAGCCCAGCAGCTAAAATTAGTCAATTAGCCTGGACTCTGAAAATCGGTGTTGTGGGTTTTTTATTGTAGCGTAGATGTACCCCTAGACTCTTCCCATTGACTTAAGTGGGAGTTGTATTGGGCCCTAAACAAATACAGAGATAAAAGCCCTATTTGTGGTCCCAACAGGACAGTGTTATGGCCCATTAGCATATTGTGAGGAAACCTGCAGTTCTGCTCTCCATCCTTCTTAAGCTTCAGGCTTCAGGACTGTTAATCACAAGCACTAAATTCACTTTTAAAAAATGTTAAATGAGAAAATGTTACTGGTCCAAGATTTGCAGATCACAAATGCTTAACCCGTGTAGGATTGTAAAAAGTAACTCTTCTTTGGTTATTATTGGGGAGCATTCAGAGCGATAATTTTGACTCCAATTTTATTTAATATCAGGTTCTTTAGTAAAGGGCACATTTTGATGCCCTCATTTACATTAAGTAGCACCTTCCTTCAAGAATGGTCCCATTGACTTCAGTGGATCTATTCATGTCTGCTTCCTGCACAAAATGCCTTATCGGATTAATTTTCTCTGGGAAAATTTAAACTGGTTTTCCTAAAACTAGATAAAAGTTCTCACTGAATTCAGTGTGGCTTGATGGGGGTGTAAGTCAGAGGATAATTTTATGTTTCTTTTTATTTTATATATGGAAAATAACTTTGGACTGGAATGAGAAACATTTAGCTAAATTTTCCATTGAGTTATACAAGTTCTAATTGTTGGCTTCTGTGATATTGCAATGGTGTAAGTAAGAGAATTTGACTTGCTGTCCATTATCACATGTGAGATTTTCACATTCTTTTGTAAGTACTGAGGATCAAAACGACATCAAGGGGTAGTTACTCTTCTGAATGGGCCAAGTACTGCACTGATTTACTCCCGCTGAAATCTTCCACAAAGTCAGTGGAATTACCCAGTGTGTGAACAAGCAAGGATTTTGCCCTTTTGAGTTTATATCTAAAAATAAAATCAAAGGTGTCTGCAGGAAACGAAGAGGAAATAGCTTTCATTTCCATGATGAACTGCTTGACCTTTTGCGCTCCGCAGTCTGATTGCATTGTTCTCATTATGCAGTTAACTGAACAGGTGGTATTAAATTTCTTCCTGCTAGAAAAAAGGCTGTTAAAATGTTCTCCAAATCTCTTTGAAAGTAGTGTTAGAAAATGGCTTAACAACAACCAAAAGGAGGAAGTGTGATTTGAATTAAGATGGAGTGAAAGTCTGAACCTTTTACGCTTATTACATAAAGAAATTCCGGAAAAACGTACATGTCTGCCACGCACCTGTAATTGCTGGTGATATTGGAAGAGCTCTTACACATTTTGGTACAGAAGTGAGGTTATTCTACAGGTAGGCCAAAACCCAATGCAAGGTTTCCAGTGTGACTGACCAATTTCCAGTCCAATGTGTAGGGGAATAGATGGTGTTCATTTTTTTCCCTGAAGAGCCCCAATCTTAGGTATATCCGTGAGCCTCTATGAGTTTACAATGTTAGCTAAAGAATTATTCTACATGAATTAGAACAATGAAAGATCACACTGTCTACTGGTAGTATAGAGTCCTCTTCCTCAAGTCTCTCACTACATTTTTCTTCCACCTTCTAGGACTTTAGCAAATACATCTGCCTATAGGAAATTTAATTATTAGTGGCCATAAAGACATTAATTTAGCTTGGGATTTTCAAAGGACCCTAAGACAGTTAGGAATCAAACTTCATAGAATCATAGAATATCAGGGTTGGAAGGGACCTTAGGAGGTCATCTAGTCCAACCCCTGCTCAAAGCAGGACCAATCCCCAATTTTTGCCCCATATCCCCAAATGGCCCCCTCAAGGATTGAACTCACAACCCTGGGTTTAGCGGGCCAATGCTCAAACCACTGAGCTATCCCTCCCCCCAAACTTCAGCTCCTTTAGGCTCCTTTGACAATCCCGGCCTTACATTTACATGAGAAATCATTTACCTGTACTCATTGGTCTGAAAGAGGTGCACAGGTTTATAAAGAAAACACACTGGTAAATTTACAAATGGCATTGTATGACAAGGTTGCCTGAGACAGCAGGGGACTAGACTTGATGACAAAAGAGGTCCCTTCCAATCCTATGTTCCGTATTTTATATCCAATGGCGAATCACCCCTTTATTGTTCACTAATGGTATCCTTATGCATGTCTGCAGAACCATATCCACTATAGAATTTCATGTTGGTTATTTATCATTACTGAAAGTCAGATGGAATGGAGGGAAACACTAATTTATTCAAAAGGACCTTTCTTTGTTCTGTGTTTTTGAATGGTAGTTGTATACTATTGTAGGTTTGGTCTGTGTGATAGAAAACAGATGTGATTACTGTTTTGTACTCTGTTTTGTACTCTGCTATACTCATGTATAAAGAAATGTTGTAAATTGTGTGGCACCAGAACAATTTCAGTGAAAGAAAAAGAAGATGTGATGAATATAAGCCTTCAAGATACAAAGACAACCCCCCCCCCCCCACATACACTACTTACAGTGTCAGGGGAATTTGAGTGCCTACAATTTTAATAGTTCTTTGTCTAAATGTCCTCTTGAATTCCCTTTCTTTAGGGCGATCTACACCCGTCCTCAGTCTGAAAAGTGATCTTCTGTCAATGCATATAGAGCCTGATCCAAATCCCATTAAATACATGCAAAATCTCCCACTGACTTCAGTGGGCTTTGGATCAGCCCAGTGGCTCCTGCTTAATGCTCACCAATAAAATAGAAACAATAAAACTGAAAATGGAAGTATTGATGCTTAATCACCGATTTGATTCCAAACTCAATGGAGCAGCCTCGAATTTGAAATAGTGAATTAAAATAGCAATAAAAAGAAGCACCTATCCCTCCTCAGAATATTTTAGAGTGCATGGATTTTGCAGATGAATAATTTAACCTCAAAATGAAGCTACTGGGATCCAGCTAACAATGTGCGCTTTGGAATACTAATGTTACTTTTGCATAAGGGAGGTGGTGCAGTATACAGTTTTCGTGAGCTGACATAGACATAGGCATTTTAACCTGGGAAAGTATAGCAATACATACTTCTTTTTCTAATGGGGGGAGGGGGGGAGAATTGAAACCAAACAATAAATAAATAAATTGTACATTCCTCCCCCGTCCAAAAGGGCCAGGTTGTAAAGTTTGACTAATTTTTCAATATTCAAAATATTTTAGGGCCTGCCTATGATCTGACATTCTGTGAAGTTAGGAATACATCACTGGTACTTCTATGGAAAGCACCTGTGTACAGTGGTAACAGTCCTGTTACTGGGTATTTTGTGGACTATAAGGAAGTAGATTCAGAAGAGTGGACCACTGCTAATGAAAAACAAATTTCACACTGTTACGTAGAGGTAACACTTCATTTATTACAAGGTTGTTGTAGTTATTGTTGTTTCAATGAAAAAGTGACCAAGCAAGAAAACTTGGAGGTGAAAACCTGGCCCCACTGAAGTTAATAGGAGTTTTACCATTGACTTCAATGGGGCCAGGATATCATACTTGGACTTCTGCTAACAAATTCTTATTACTCAATTATACAAATTTATGTATTTAACACAAACTTCACTCTATGTCCTTGTCAAGGTCAATGATTTACATGAGGGCAAAACGTATGTTTTCAAAGTCCGTGCAGTGAATAAAGCTGGTATAGGCAAATCATCTGATATTTCTGAGCCAGTGCTTGTCGAGGCAAGACCAGGTATGAACTAAATTATGTTATCTCCCATACATAAAATGTAGATGTAATTTAGAAAATGGTGTAAACACTACTGTAGCAGAAATAAGCATTCCAGGAACTCAGGATAGTATAGTGGTGGTACTGAAAAACTTGTCAGTTTTATCTGAGATAACCATATCTGCTGATATGGTTATCAAAGTATTGGCAGTGTGTCCTTGTACTTTCTTTTACTTACTGAGGGAAATACCTGGATTACTACAAATGCTGAGATTAGCTAACTGTAAATCTTATTTAGTTATTTAAAGCAACTGGAAAGTTTTAAAGCACAGCCTTATCTGTTAAATCTAATTATGAACAAGACATTTACAACAACCACTGTTAGTGCTAACTACTGCAGTAGGTGTTGAAAGGACATGTATTATATACAAGAGTATTAAAAAAAACATTTTGTTACTATGTTGCTAAATAATTAAAAAGCTACATTTTGCCACCCTTATTCAAACTGAGTAGTACTCCACAACTAGTCTCGCTGATTTCAGTGAGTCTGCTCATACAGTAAAGTACTGCCTAATTTGAGTGTGAGAGGCATAACCTGGCATGCTGATTAACACTGCAAGAATTTTTAAATAATTTAGTTTGTGTTACAATTTATGTTACTAGTTTACTTTTCAAGTTTACAGTCAGTTTTATTTCATAGCTTAGTATCACTAAGCACCCATTATTGTTAGACATCTGTTCTTTGTACATTATAAGAAACCCCATTCTAGTATGTTAAGCAAATCACTTCAACGCATGCTTAAAGTTAGGAATGTGCTGAAGCCAGTCTCTATTCAGCAATGCATTTAAGCAAATGCTTAAAACGCATTGCTGATGAAGAATGGATTTAAGTACCTGTTTAAGTGCTTTGCTGAACTGGGGCCTTGAAGAATAAATGCTGTTTATTGACTGCGGCTGTGTTTATTAATTGATTCTTAATTTTCAGGAACCAAGGAAATTACTGCAGATGTGGATGAAGAAGGTAACATTTACCTAGCTTTTGATTGCCCAGAAGTTACAGAGGCATCAGATTTTACTTGGTGTAAATCCTATGAAGAGATTACTGATCTTGATAAGTTTAATGTTGAAACAACTGGAGAGAAGTAAGTTTTGCAACCCTGTATAAAGGCACTGTTCTTGTAAAACTTTGCCCACTTGTGACAAAGCCACTAACTGTATATATACATTTTTTAATGATTTCTTTAGTTCTAAGTTGTACTTGAAAAATCCTGATAAAATGGACTTGGGAACCTATTCTGTAGCTGTTAGTGACACAGATGGCATCTCATCCAGCTTTAAAATGGATGAGAAAGGTAAGAGCACTATTATTTAAGCACTGCCTCTCTTTATCTATAGGGCTATATTAAGAAAACAAGATGTACAAGCAGAATAGGTAATTCCATAAGAAGTTACTTACTGTTCATGACAGTAAAGCACCCATTCTATTTTGTGCAGAAAAACAAAATAAATATGAATGAACAGGCATTCTGGGAGTGGCTGTCTATTTTCCTGGTTAGCATACAAGTGAAATTTCAGCATTGTGTACTTAAGGAAATAGTTAATTTAAAAAAGATAAAGGATGTACACAATTAGTATTAATTTTCAAATTTACTGTAATGCTAGGATGCAATAAAATCTGCAAAAAACAAAACAAAAAAACTGCCAACAAAAAATCTAGTAGTTTCAATTGCACTAGCAATTCATTTAAACTTCTGAAAATCCAATTAGCTGTGTGCACTATTTTGTGAACTTATGTCCCTAATTCTACAGTTAACATGCTCTGAAAATCAGGCCCATAGTATGTTTCTTTAATAATCAACTGTGTAACAGCTAATTAACTGAAGCTCAAAATCCTATACACTATCCAAAGTGACTTAAATAGTTTGCAAAATACAGATACAACCTCTGGAGTTAAACATCTAGAACTAGGTTATAAGTTCAAGAAGCAGAGCTGTAATGGGAAGGAAGGAGGAAGAACTATATTAGTTGAATAGCAGTGTCTTGAGATATTGGCCCAAATTCTTCTCTCAGTTACCTTGATGTAAATCTGGAGTAGCTATGCTCTACTTCACTGGGGCTTCCATTATTTAGGGCTGGTCTACACTGGGGGGGCGGGAAATTGATGTAAGGTACGCAACTTCAGCTACATGAATAACGTAGCTGAAGTCGACGTACCTCCCTCGACTTACCTCGCGGTGTGGACCCTGTAAAGTCGAAGTCTGGCACTCCCCCGTCGACTCCACTTACTCCTCGCGCTGAGCTGGATTACCGGAGTCGACGGGGAGCACTTCCAGGTTCGATTTATCGCGTCTAGATGAGACGCAATAAATCGATCCCCAGAAGATTGATTGCTACCCGCCGAAGGTGGGTGGGTGGGTGGGTGAGGGTATTGGAGAGGCTGGGAGGGTGAGGGTATTGGAGAGGTTCACTTGCTACATTTTAGCAAGGGTCACACCCATGCTCCCTCCAGTGATCTCTTGGCAGTTGTTGCGGTACTTAGAGGCTGGTGATCTGGCCTCACCCTTCCCAGTCACCCTTTTATGCCATCAGCATAAAGATGCCATCAGCAGCTACAGACAGCTCTGGTTGTTGTCCTCCCAAATACACTTTGTATTTTATGGCTGCTTCTTGTGTGGATGCATATATATATGACCCAGCATAATTTGGCCCATTAATTTTGGATTAGACCTAGTCTTCCTACTTTAAGGCAGGCTTTACTATTCAGGGAACCTTCCAACTCAATTATATTTTTATTTTCAAAAGCTACATTCATCTTTTTCTTCAGATATTATCTGCTTACTTTCTAATAACTGATTCGTAATGCATCTTGAGATCTAACCCAAACTTCACATTTTACAGCTTTCAATTATTGTCACATAATGTATACACTTTCTTTTAAGCATCTAAAGCTGATCCAAAGCCCATAGAATTCAACTGGAAACTTGATTTACACTCAAAATAAATTTAAGGTGAATGGAATCAAGTATTTGAGGTGGGACATTCAATGGGACTTGTGCCCCAAGGACTTGAGCTATGTGACTTAGGGTATGTGTACACTGCAATCAGAGGTGCAATTGCAGCTCAGGTAGATGTACTCACACCTGCATTAATCTAGCTAGCACCGAAGCCAGGATGGCACAGGCTAGGAACTCAAGTACGTGCCTTGGTGGACAGAGCGTGCTTGTGCAGCATTTTGTGAAATAGACTGAAAGATGATCTCATTACAATTTCAGAAGATATGAACAAAATCTAGGGATGGGATTTTCAAAAGTGCCTACATGACGCAGGGCCATTGAATGTAACTGAATGTCAGCAGGATTTGTGCTCCTAAGTCAGTTAGTCACTGAAAATCCCACTCCTGGATTTATTTTCTTTTCCTATGAAACTGCAATGAGATCACCTTGTAGACTGTTTATTCCACGAGAAACACACTTGAACCCTTTCAAGAGATCTTTCATACCATACATGAACTTTCCTTTCTCTGTCCTCCCAATCCTTGATTATAGCGGGGCAGTAGAATCACTATAGTGAAGGCTGAGCCCTGTTTACTCTAACAGCTGATTTCTCTAAGTATTCTGCAATCCACATCCTTACTCAGATGTTTCAAAAATTATTGTGCCTGTATTCAATCACTTCATGTACTCTGCACAAAGTATCCCAGAGGTGCCAGATTTTACTGCCCCTTGACCCTAGACCTAACTATTCACTCTGGAACATCACTAGCACTTACGTCTGCCCTGTAGTACACTGTTATGTATGCCACTGGACTGCTACAGATTGCCGTGGCAAGAATAGAGTGTTGTGCCCCTCTACTTGTATTACCGAACTAACTCAGCACAGAAATGAGGAGTCCATGATCCCTTTGGGGGTAGATGTACCTATTCTCCTATCACAGTGTGAACTGTGGCAACCTGCTGTAAGTAAGCTTAGACCAATCAATATAGCTGTCCCTAAAACCGTGAAGGGAAGATGGAATTCACACAGACGAGTGAGAGAGCACAAGTCTGTGGGTCACAGCCCACTGCGTAATAAGACAGTTCCTGTGTCCTACTTATTATAAGGCAGTTTTTCTTACACCTACTCATCATAAGACTGTTTTTCTGAAACCTAGTTTTAGTGTATCCCCAGTAGTGCTTGGCAGGATTAAGGTTTAGGGGCAGGACTGGTGTGTACCTTAACTCTGTATTTCTTGGTATTCACAGGCTTAGATCTAGGTACACTTGATGCTCTAATGGCATGGTCAACCTTCACTCTGAGTTAATGAAGTTTTGGGCACTGAATAGCCATTATTAATTTCTCTAGTCTTAGACAACCCCAACTGTACATACTACTCAAGATGTGGCCTTATAAAGGCTTTGTCTAGAATATTTAATTTATCATTGTTATTATTAGTTTTAAGTTAACACATATCACTTATCCATCTGTGCATTCAATTGTATTTTTAGTGGGCCCATCACCATAGAATCTATGCGCCACCCTAACACATTCTAGTTTTCTTTGCTGAAACCCATGCACGGTGACCCAACTCTGGTGGTATTTCCCCCACTAAATTTAAATCCTTTCTTCCTCTGCCATGACTAACACATGGAATGATCATTGTACTTTTTGTCTGCTCTTCCCATATGTATAACCTTACTTATTCCACCATTGAAAATAATCTCTTAGCTGTCCAGCCATTTCCCAAAACTAGATCAAATCCTTCTGCAATTTCATTAAATCCTCCACTGTGTCCTTAAATCCTTGATCATTTCCTCTTCTCTTTGTATTATCTGTAAATTTTGAAATGATGCACTTAGTTTCATTCTCCAAGTCCCAACCAGAAATAAATATGTTAAGTAGGATTAGTCCCAGTTCTCAGCTATGTGAAACCTAGCCTGATACACAGTCTTCATAAGGATTTACCGCTATTTGAACCTTTCCTATCAACCACCTCTCAATCTAGCTGTTTTAGCAAAGAAACCTTTTGGAAATGATACTTCAGTGAGCCAGGTCAGCAGATAAAGAGGGTGTTAGATGCAGGTTAGATGCATATTGCCTATATATCTTTAGTGTAAATCCCATAGAAAATCTAAAATGAGTTTTAGCTGCACGCATACATTCTCATACATTTTAAATATGAAAACTTACTAAATCCATGGACCAGAATTTTAAGTTTTTCCTGTCTTCTTAAATTTAGCTTTTGAGACGTGAATTTTCAGAGGCTTTTGGAGTATTTTTCCCACAAGCCATAAGCAGATTATTTATGCATTGATACTGATTTGTACACTGTTTTAACAGTTGCATTTAGAATCTGTCAGTATAAATTAATACATGAAACTTTTTCATAATTTCAGAGCTTGAACGTCTGATGACACTAAGCAATGATATAAAGAACCCAAGTAAGTAGAACTTCTGAATTTAATATACAGTTCATGAGATAATATAATTACACTCTGTTGGCTGTGCTCCCCAAGGAGTCCTCTTAAAACAATGACAGTCTCATTTTTCACAGCAAAATTTGCTTACTTATCTCTTGATTCATTTAAAACAAATATTAGCTCTTATCTGATAGCAATCTTCATCACTCAAGAGTCTTTTGATGTTTGTCCATGTTTAATACTGGTGGGGTATCTATTATGCAAAATCCTCAAACACTGCATTAAGGATGTAGTGGAGTTTGTGCTCTGACTCCTAGAAAGAAGCTTTAAAATGCATCAGAAGGGTAGCGTAGAGTTTTGCTTTTTATTCCTCTCTTCTTGCTCATAAGGGTTCATGCATTATTGACTTTTACTTGCTTTTATTCTTGTAGCAATTCCTCTGAAATCAGAATTAGCTTATGAGATGTTTGATAAAGGAGAGGTTCGTTTCTGGATTCAAGCTGAGAGCTTGTCACCGAATGCCAGCTTCAGATTTGTTATTAATGATAAAGAAGTTGCAAACAGCGATGTAAGTACATGTGAAAGGCTATAGTTGCCTTTATGTTGCTTTTGCATGTGAATTACTTACATCTGCATTGCCATATTATTAATGCTGATGTGTTGGTAGGGCCTGGAAGGAGTGCCATTGTGTTAAGTACTATATACACATCTCATAAAGTGACAGGCCCTGTCCCCAAAGAGCTTATAATTTAAGCATATTATGAGATATGGAAGCTAGGGATAAATGGACAAATAAATGATGGGGAGAACAAGGTAACACTGAGATAACCATATTTGGTATAATAAGCACCAGTCATAGAATCTCAGGGTTGGAAGGGACCTTAGGAGGTGATCTAGTCCAACCCCCTACTCAAAACATGATCAATCCCCAATTTTTGCCCCAGATTCCCTAAATGGCCCCCTCAAGGATTGAGCTCACAACCCTTGGTTTAGCAGGCCAATGCTCAAACCACTGAGCTATCCCTCCCTCCTATGGTATGCCTACTGCTCAGCCCTTGCCAAATATTTTGTAGGCATCACAGTACAAGTGAGATGTAAGAAGGGATTTGAAGGAGGACACAATGTGGTGGCTGTGCGGGTTTTTATGTGGAGCTCTTCCCATGTGTTGGAATTTTTATTATTTATGCAGAGTATTATCACAACACTAATTTAACTATAAATTCCTCTATTAAATCCAAAGGCTGAATGTTATTTATACAATTGCTCTAAACATACCTAAAAAACCTAGATAATAAGCAACTTACTACATCAAAACAGTAACAGAACATGTTTAAGCATTTAATCAAGATACTGAAAAACAGGCTAAACCCCAGGGTGCTTACATCCATACTGGTTGGCTCCATCTTGGTTAGGCAGGTATTAGCAAAGAACCCTTTCAGAGTTTACCTTTTTATACCCTTCAACAAACAAGTGATGTAATTGCCAATTGTCAGACCTTATCTTAGCACAGATTAAGCAATTTTTTATAACACATGAAACAAACTCATATAACCAATTATTTATTGCACCTAGGACCCAATTAACCCTGTTTTATTTCTGTTACTTCAGCCCAAACCTTAAATAAGATAACAGTGGTATTTTGAACGGTCACTACAAATGTAACACCACAACTCTTCTTTCTCATGATCTCATTCTTTTTGGTCATGTGCTTCGGGCCTATTGCTCATCCTAATATCTCAACTCAATTTAAAACCACAGTTCACCCAAATCTAATGTGGGCCTAAATTCCTACACCAGGCATAAGAGGCAGCGTGGGAGAATGCTGCAAAGTGCTTGAGGGAAAACTGGACTAGTGGGTAATGAAGGCTGGCTTTGTTGGCTGAGCTGAGGCTTTCTTCATCTTTTTATTTTCTATAATCAAGGTGTAAATTGGAAGGAATGTGTCTTTAAAAATAAACATGAGGCAAGATGAATGACTATACAAAAGTGATGAGCAAATGTCAAAGGTTTGGAATTTGGGTTTGTATAAACATCCAAACTGTACAGTAGAAGCTTATCCTAACCTTTTGAGATGGAAATATCTGCCTAGGTGTTTTAAGGCCTAATAGAGCTCCCACTGAAGTCAGTGGTAAAATTCCCATTGATTTTTTGAAGGAGTTTGATTGGACCCTTGGGCACTTTAAAGCCCCCATCACCTTAGTAGAGTTAGAACAGACTTTCCCTGAGCTGTCCCCATTTCTGCTGTTGCTCCTATCCAAAAATATCATAAGAACAGTTTTTCTTGTGTTATTTTGGCATTGCCAGTTTCAGTCAGAACCTGGAAGCGGAAAGCACAACTTAGCTGAACTTTTTAAACCTTAAAGGCCCATCTTGAATTCCGTTCTGTAAATGGATACAGATTTGGGGGATGGGGGCAGAAGGGGTCTCTTTTTTTCATCTGTTTGCCATAGTAAGTAATATATCTGCCACTTGCCTCTAACTGCGGATTGCCTACATGTGAGCATGTCAGTGTGCTACAGTATTTTGACTGTCTCATAAGCACAACTTTCCAGATGAGGTGCTTCTGTTAGCAGCAAGATTATTTGTTGCCACTTGCATAGATAGGTACAGACATTGGGCCCAGTCAGGGCTCTTATTCACATGGGTACTCCCAATGACTTCAGCGAGATGTCGCATGTATTTTAAATTTGGAGGCTAGATTGGGAGTGGCCCCTGCATGCATGGCTGCCTGGGCACAGAAGGGTAAGGCAGGAGCTTCCCCTACCTTTGCACTGCTGCACTAAGGCCATTCACTGCAGTGGACCCTGTAAAGGGATCAGGGAAGGATAAGGATAAGCCAGATCCTGCTCTTTCCCCTGCCCACACACCCCCAGCCATCAGGTCACAGTGCAGGGCCAGCACACCCAGGGGGAGCACATTGCTCACCCTCTGTACATAAAGAGCAGCATTCAGAGAGTCTGTGCCTGTCTGCCACACAATTCCCCCAGTAATCTTTCTGGGGTGGGGTGGCTTCACACTGCTCCCTGAGCATGGCTATGGCTTCAAAGCGATTAATCTGTCCCTTAGGTTGCAGAAAACATTTTTGATCAGAGAAGCTTGTCTGCATTTTTTGCAGACCCTAGAGATCAAAGAGCATTCTCCTGGATTACATATTGACTGGATTAAGAGGGAATATTTCTCTGTTAGAATAATAAATTTCTTTCCCCCTTATGGCTTTTCTTGAGAAGTAATAAACTTAACATTGAAAACATGAATAAAAGATGACTAGCATCTATTGAAGTTTCAGTATTCTGGATTTGGAACTATTTACAGAACTGATTCATCTATTTTTAGTGTGCATCTGTTTTGAAAGAGTTGACATCATAGATAGCCTCTTGCAGTCGAGCTGTATTATTTCACCATTTTAATTAGTAATCCACAGGTGACATTTACTTGTGGAGATTGATGATATTTTTGTGGAAAGTCACATAAAAGCCTTGTATTTATGGTACCCATAAAATCATTGAACTTCATCTTGCTGCATAATGGCAATAGCTAGAAGCCTAATTATTTTCCCAAACCTGCCTAGAGACTGGACTGCAGTCAGTGAACATGTTCAATCGACCATTGTGCTGGTGAGAATGTAGTTTGATTCTTGTCATTGACGAGAATGAAATAACTTTCTTCTGGGCCCTAATTGGGAAAACTTCCTTTGGTCCCACTTCTGAAAGATGTTTGAAATATAGTAATGTGAAAATGGAATTAACTGGCACTGTTCAGCCTGTTTAGTCATTTTAATCTTGCTCCCTGTGCCCAAAAGTAAGAAATATAACAAATTCAAGAAGCAACAAAAAGGATAAGATTGAGCCTTTGTATTTTCCCCCTTCTAATTCCCTTTCTACTGCTGGAAACACCAATTTAGTTTTCTCTCTTGGGTCTGTTTCTGTACCTTTGAAGTCAATGGGCATTTTGCCATTGACTTCAATGAGTACAGAGTCTGGAATCTCAGAGACCAAGAGAAATGTTTTCTTGATTTAGTTGCACTGC
Organism: Macrochelys suwanniensis; assembly: GCA_033296515.1. NCBI lineage: Eukaryota > Metazoa > Chordata > Testudines > Chelydridae > Macrochelys > Macrochelys suwanniensis. The sequence continues at coordinate 38,582,165 of CM065777.1, forward strand.
TTGATACTTAATTTAATGCATAACATGTAGCTTTTTTCATTTCCCACACAAACCCCTCATTTTAATCATCATGACCACCAACTCTTTTGTACCTTCTTTTCCTACAAACTTTGATTACATATCCCAGTGTCCTGTTTAATGTGGTGATTTAGCCAATTCTCCTTTACCCTGTGATATTACTTTACTATGTATGTGCAAAGAAAGATGTAAACATCCAGATTTTATGACCATATCTCCATTGTAATTACGTGCAAATAATGTACATATTCCCTTCTCTGTATTTCATTTAGTTAATAAATACTGTAGTTATCATACTGGTTCTTTCTTTAGTTCTCCCTTCATATTTTTTTTTCTGATATTCATTTGATAGTTGCTTCCTCGATATTTTAAATTAAACCTTTAGATTTCAGTACCAATAATCTATTTTTCAAAATGGCCTCTTGTCCTTAACAAGTAAAGGCCCAATCCTGCTAACTCTTCTTGACACAAGTTGTTATTGATACTAGTAGGCAAAATGATTTCAGTGGAACTCTTCACATAAGTAAGGGCCTTATATGGGAAACTAAATCTGAACCCATCTTTCTTTTCTATTTCTGTTAGCAACTCTTCCATCCTTTCTGTTCTCAGGATTTTGTGATTTGTAGACCCTTGCTCTCTTTCTCACTCCACATCAAACCTACCAGTTTTTTCTCAACAATATCTCCAAGATCATCACCTTGACTACTGTAACCTCTTCCCATCATGCCCATGATCCTTGCACCTTACCACTCTTCAATCCATCCAAAACGCTGACACAAAATAATCTCCCTCACTTGTTAATTTCATTAATGTGCTTTCCATGCCTGTTTATTTTTTTGGGAACTAATTTTATCTGCTATAACTTTTTTATGGTTTCATATCAAATAATGTAGCTTCTTATTTTGCTTCATTTATTGCATTTATAATTTTGTTCAGATTTTCAATTTTCCTCTCTTTATTTTTAGATCTTTACTTTCTTTGTTGTATCGCATATGTTCTCATTATTGTTTATATGTTTAAGACCTGTTTCTGTGAGCCACTTGATTCCACTGGAAGTTGAGAGAGCTCAGCACTTTACCACAGCATGCCATAAGTATCTCCCTTGTATAATTTGTACTTTTGAAAATGTTAGTAATGATTATTAAAAATACAGGGTCTAATACTGTTCCCATTCAGTATTAAAAGGCCCTTCCATTAACCGGACCAGGGATCAGTCCCATAATGAGTGTAATGTAATATCTAATCTGTAGTAGGGTACATCTGTACTGCAATCACGGGGTGTGATAGTATCTTGAGTAGACATGTCTGAGCTTGCTTTAATTTAGCAAGCTCAGGTACTGTAACAGTGAAGCCATGGCCACGCGCGCTTCAAGCCCACTGGAACCCAGCTGTACGTGCTTCCATTGCTTCACTGCTCTGGTACCCGATCTTGGTGGATTAAATCTAGCTAGAGTTTGTCCACTTGAGCTGCAGTCACACCCTGTGATTGCAGTATAGACATACCCTTAATCTCATGTGCACAGTTTTCTTTCCAAAATGATGCCATCTTGTTTCCTTTCCCACATCTTCTTTGGAGCCTATAGAGGAGTTCACTCACTGCCTCCTTGTGGCCAGTCATAGCATAGCAGCTCTTCCCCCATCTGGTAGCCCCCCGCAGACCATTGCTTCTGCATTGCAGTGGTGTCTTTTCCTGTAACTCAATCCTCTGCCCAGGTCATGATTTAGTCCATCCCTTCTGGGGTATCAGAAAAATCCTACCAAAAAAGTCCAAGATTTTGTATCAGACCTTTGGCTCTGACTCTGGGCCTTGTGGTCCTCAGTGTCTTTTCTCAGGGCTCTCTGTTATCCTTGTCCCCTTCTTAGGTGCTTCATGCTAGCTTCCCCAGTGGCTGGTAGGGGAACCCAGGGCTTCCCACTGCATGGGGTTCCAGCCCAGGGACCCTACAACCAACAGCCAAGTTCTGCTGTTTGGATTGGTTATAGTAGGTCTATCTACAGTATGAAGATATTTCTCTTAACCTTGACCTTCCAGCTGGCCTCAGTGGAACTCTACTCAGGAATAAAGCTCCATGCTGGGAGATATCTTTTCAGGATAGAAGCCAGTAGTAGACTTAGTAGTATTCGCTCTGTGGGCCAGCTACTCATTCACATGAAGCCAGCATGGTCCATTACACTAAGATTTATAAGTTGAGAAAAAGGACAGTTGTTATGATTATTAAACATTCATATCATAGTAGCAGAGAAGCCCCATTGTGCTGGGTACTGTACAAAAACAGATAAAGAGACAGCTCCTACCCCAGAAAGCTTCATAGTAAGAGGTGAAGGATAGGTACATAAAATCAGCAAATGAATATGGTGATGACTGGTATGTTAGGGAATTACAAATAACATGCACTACACATTGCATTGTGTAATTCTTATGTAATTCCAGCACCATAGAATTAAGTGTGACTATTCAAAAGGCATTATTGAGATGCAGATGGACCAATTTACAATTGAAAATGAAGGAACTTACACTGTACAAATTGAAGATGGAAATGCCAAGAACCAGTCTTCATTAGTTCTTATTGGAGATGGTAAGTTCCCTGAAACCTTTGGCTCAGCCTATGAAAAATAATGAACTTCAATTATTCTTTTGAGTTCTTCAGCACCTAACATTGTTTAACACTTTTCTACCATTAATTTAGCATTCAAGGCTGTATTGGCTGAAGCTGAGCTCCAAAGAAAGGAGTATCTCAGGAAACAAGGTAAGAGAGGAAGGGCTGGTGACTTAGGGCTGAATTTTTGCAGCTAATGGAGCACCTCTTGTGAATGGTGAGTGTCCTCAACTCCTTTTGACATCAGTAGGAGTCAGGGCTGGCTCTAGGATTTTTGCCACCCCAAGCAAAAAAATTTTTGGCCGCCCCCCTGTTTTTTTCTTGCCTCCCCGGCCCCGCCTCAACTCCGCCCCTTCCCAACTCCTTCCCCAAATCCCCAGCCCCGCCTCCTCCCCTGCAGGTGCTGCATTTCCTCCCACCCCATTGCTTCCTGTGGCCCCCCCGCAACCCTCCGCCCTAGTTCACCTCCGCTTTGCCGCCACTGCTCGGCTTCTCCCCCTCCCTCCCAGGCTTTCAAGCCTGGGAGGGAGGGGGAGAAGCCGAACGTCGGCAGCGCAGAGTGGAGGTGAGCTGGGGCGGCGGGGGCACATTTCTAGGGGCGGCATGGCCGGCACCAGAATGCCGCGCCTAGAAATGTGCTGCCCCAAGCACCAGCTTGTTTTGCTGGTGCCTAGAGCTGGCCCTGGTAGGAGTTGAGAACACTGAGCACCATGCAGGAGATACTGAACACTTTGCACAATGGGGAATCTTATTTCCCATAAAGTCTGCTATTAAACACGGTTGCACACACTATCAGAAACCATAACTTTCACTATGTGATGTTCACACAAGTGCAGGGTAGGTAAAGTTGGGGATCTTACAGGAAGTTCTCCTCTGATTTAACAGGTGAGGGATCCTAGTGTAGGCTCTGTCTGATCTAGCAAAGCATTTCAGTATGTGCTTAATTTTAGGTATGCAAGTAGTTCCATTGATATCATTGATCAGTATTTGTCTGTGTGTGGGTGGGTGGGTGAGTATTCACACATGCAAAGTACAGTGTCAAATTCATCCTGTAGTCCTTGTATAGGCAAAACTCCAACAAAGAATAGAGGACTGGGCCTCAAATATGCACCTATTATTCTCTTTGTATAAAGTTCAGTCTACATTTTTATTACAATTCAAATCAAGAATAATTTTTGCAGTTCAAGGAAAGTAGTATACTAGTTAGATGTAGGGAGGAGGGGTTTAGATTTATTAGGAACTGGGGAAGCTTTTGGGAGAGGGGGAGCCTATACAGAAAGGATGGGCTCCACCTAAACCAAAATGGAACCAGATTGCTGGAGCTTAAAATTAAAAAGGTCGTAGAACAGTTTTTAAACTAAGAGCTGGGGTAAAGTCGACAGGTGCGGAGGAGCATGTGGTTCAGACATCCCTTTAGGGGAGGATCTATAAATGGAGATTCCCTATGTCCTAAGAAGGAGGAGAGGATGGAAAATGATAAAATACAGGGAGGATCTGATGAGAAACAGTCAAATGAAAAAAAGTCCCATTCAATTACATCATGCAGTAGGGGACAGCCAAAAACTGACAAGTTTTAAAAATGCTTATATACCAATGCTAGAAGTCTAAATAAGAAGATGGGTGAACTAGAGTGCCTAGTATTAAATGAGGATATTGATATAATAGGCATCACAGTAACCTGGTGGAATGAGGATAATCAATAGGACACAGTAATACCAGGGTACAAAATAGATCGGAAGGACAGAACAGGTCGTGCTGGTGGGGGAGTGGCATTATATGTGAAAGAAAGCATAGAATCAAATGAAGTAAAATCATAAATGAACTAAATTATACTATAGAATCTCTATGGATAGTAATTCCATGCTTGAAAATTAAGAATATAGGAGTGGGGCCATATTACAGACCACCTGACCAGGATGGTGTTAGTGACTCTGAAATGCTCAGGGAGAGTAGAGAGGCTATTAAAATAAAAAAACTCAATTCTAATAATGGGGGATTTCAACTATCCCCATATTGACTGGGTACATATCACCTCAGGAAGGGATGCTGAGATAAAGTTCCTTGACACCTTAAATGACTGCTTCTTGTAGCAGCTAGTCCTGGAACCACAAGAGGAGAGGCAATTCTTGATTTAGTCCTAAGTGGAGCACAGGATCAGGTCCAAGAGGTGAATATTGCTGGACCGCTTGGTAATAGTGACCATAATATAATTAAATTTAACATCCCTGTGGCGGGAAAAACTCCACAGCGGCCCAACATTGTAGCATTTAATTTCAGAAAGGGGAACTACACAAAAATGAGGAGGTTAGTGAAACAGAAATTAAAAGGGTACAGTACCAAAAGTAAAATCCTTGCCAGCTGCGTGGAAACTTTTTAAAGACACCATAATAGAGGCTCAACTTAAATGTATAACCCAATTTAAAAAACATAGTAAGAAAACCAAAAAAGAGCCACCATGGTTAAACAACAAAGTAAAAGAAGCAGTGAGAGGCAAAAAGGCATCCTTTAAAAAGCAGAAGATAAATATGAGGAAAATAGAAAAGAGCATAAACTCTGGCAAATGAAGTGTAAAAATATAATTAAAAAGACCAAAAAAGAATTTGAAGAACAGCTAGCTAAAGACTCCAAAAGTAATAGCAAAGACTTTTTGAAATACATCAGAAGCAGAAAGCCTGCTAAACAACCAGTGGGGCCACTGGACGATCGAGATGCTAAAGGAGCACTCAAAGATGATAACGACATTGCAGAGAAACTAAATGAATTCTTTGCATCGTTCTTCACTGTTGAGGATGTGAGGGAGATTCTCAAATCTGGGCCATTCTTTTTGGGTGACAGATCTGAGGAACTGTCCCAAATTGAGGTGTCATTAGAGGAGGTTTTGGAACAAATTGATAAACTAAACAGTAATAAGTCTCCAGGACCTGATGGTATTCACCCAAGAGTTCTGAAGGAACTCAAATGTGAAATTGCAGGACTACTAACTGTCATCTGTAACCTATCATTTAAATCAGCTTCTGTACCAAATCACTGGAGGATAGGTAATGTGATTCCAATTTTTAACAAGGGCTCCAGAGGTGACACTGGCAATTACAGGCCAGTAAGCCTCACTTCAGTACAGGGCAAATTGTTTGAAACTATCATAATGAACAAAATTGTCAGACAAATAGATTAACATAATTTGATGGGAAATAGTCAACATGTTTTTTGTAAAGGGAAATCAATCTATTAGAATTCTTTGAGAGGGTCAACAAGCATGCGGACAAAGGAGATCCAGTGGATATAGTGTATTTAGATTTTCAGAAAGCCTTTGACAAGGTCCATCACCAAAGGCTCTTAAGCAAAATAAGCAGTCATGGGATAAGGGGGAAGGTTCTCTCATGGATTGGTAACTGGTTAAAAGATAGGAAACAAAGGGTAGGAATAAATGGTCAGTTTTCAGAATGGAGAGAGGTAAATAGTGGTGTCCCCCAGGGATCTGTACTGGGCCCAGTCCTATTTAGCATATTCATAAATGATCTGGAAAAAGGGGTAAACAGTGAGGTGGCAAAATTTGCCCATGATACAAAACTACGCAAGATAGTTAAGTTCCAGGCAGACTATGAAGAGCTAAGAAAGGATCTCACAAAACTGGGTGACTGGGCAACAAAATGGCAGATCAAATTTAATGTTGATAAATGCAAAGTAATGTATATTGGAAAACATAATCCTAACTATACATATACAATGATGGGGTCTACATTAGCTGTTACCACTCAAGAAAGAGATCTTGGGGTCCTTGTGGATAGTTCTCTGAAATCATCCACTCAACGAGCAGCGGCAGTCAAAAAAGCGAACAGAATGTTGGGAATCATTAAGAAAGGGATAGATAATAAGACAGAAAATATCATATTGCCTCTCTATAAATCCATGGTATGCCCACACCTTGAATACTGCGTGCAGATGTGGTCACCCCATCTCAAAAAAGATATATTGGAATTGGAAAAGGTTCAGAAAAGAGCAACAAAAATGATTAGGGGTATAGAACGGCTTCCGTATGAGGAGAGATTAATAAGACTGGGACTTTTCAGCTTGGAAAAGAGGCGACTAAGGGGGGATATTGTAGAGGTCTATAAAATCATGAGTGGTATAGAGAAAGTAAATAAGGAAGTGTTATTTACTCCTTCTCATAATACAAGAACAAGGGGCCACCAAATTAAATTAATAGGTAGCAGGTTTAAAACAAACACAAGAAAGTACTGTCAACCTCTGGAACTCCTTGCCAGAGGGTGTTGTGAAGGCCAATACTATAACGGGGTTCAAAAGGGAGCTAGATAAATGGAAGATATGTCCATCAATGGCTATTAGCCAGGATGGGCAGGAATGGTGTCCCTAGCCTCTGTTTTCCAGAAGCTGGGATTGGGTGACAGGGCATGGATCACTTGATGATAACCTGTCTGTTCTTTCCTTTTGCGGCACCCGCCATTGACCACTGTCAGGACAGGATACTGGGCTTGATGGACCTTTGGTATGACCCAGTATGGCTGTTCTTATGTTCTTATGTCTAATTCAGAATACATAACTGTTAAATCCTTCTTTTACAATGTTTTCATTCTAGTTATAATTTATAATTATAATTTATCAAGCGTATGTTTTTTAGAATGTTTAAAAAAATTATTGCTTATTTTATTTGCTCCAAACTTTGCATACGTATCTTTGCATAAGTACTAATCTCAGGACACCAGCTAGCAGAATCACAAAAATTAGAGATGGCTAAAACCTATTAGTTCATCCTGTCATCTCCCTGCTAATCCACCTAATTTTATAGATATCTCCAGTATTTTTGCATAAATAATATAATTTTGTATTTTCTATGTTGGTTTATTTTCAGTCTTATGAATGAAGATACAAAATATTCCCTTCAATGCATAAGCTCAGAGGATTTTTTCCTGTGAGGAGCTGAGCACTGTCAACCCTCATTGACTTAGTGGGAGTTGTAGGGATTCAGCAATTCATAGGATCAAACATTAAATTTATGTTGTTTGGTCCTGATCGTACAAACACTTAAACGTATGCATAACTTTACTCACATGAGTCATCCCACTGACTTCAAAGGAACTATACCTGTCAGGAAAGCTACTCATGGGCATGCCTATTTGCAGGATTGGAGCAGGTTATGGGGGAACATGAGTAGTTCAGATTTTTGTTTGGCAATATTAGAACTTTATTTAAATATGTTTCATTTAATTTAATTTGGAAAAATAATATTTGGTCAGGGATTTTTGCTTTGAACATATAATTGGGTGAGCATTTTGAGACACTTGTTTATTCTCCAATTCCCTCTCCATTAAATATTTCATTTGGACATTTGTTGGTAACCCTATTCTATCTCTTTCCTATGCTTAGTTGGCAACTGGGTAATATCCAATTTAATAACTTCATTGGTCTCACTCAGTAAGCTGTAGTGCATTTGGGAATGGTACATCTTCTCAGCTGCAAACTAAGATGGGTCCCACATTTTGTTCCCCTTCTGTATCCCACATCAATAAGACAAACACTCATTGAAAGGTTTCTCCTTTAGGAAATAAGTAGTTCATGAACGACGGGGACCAAGGCTCCTGGATCTACTTTCTATTGGATCTACATCTACTTTCCCCTGCTCACACTGAAGTGAGAAGTGTTCCCTTGTAGATTCCATAACACATGTTTTAAATTCATTTTGTTTCCCAGGTCCTCATTTTCTGCAGTATTTATACTGGGAAGTTACAGAAGATTGTGAAGTTTTACTTATTTGTAAGGTGAGAAAACATATTTGGAAACATTTTCCAGGCAGTTTTATAAAATCTCACAATAATATGTAGAAGATAAATATTATTTTGTTTTTAATAGTGAGCTAAGCAAACAAACATTTCTTGTATGAATTTAGATGACAAAACAGGACTTTTCATATTTTTAGTCAATGGTTTTGAAAAAGTAGCATCTTAATTACAAAATAATGTATACGGAGTTCTGAGAAAGCTCTTACTGTCATTACTTGTCCTTACATGATATTCTAGGGGTTTTTTCTATTCTAGTTGCTTTACTTTTCATAAGAACTCATAATGAGAGGAATGAATAATTAAAAGGATTTAATTTGGGAAGCATCAAATTCAGGATGTTCACTGCTTTTTGAGCAGTGCAGACACTTTTGTATTAGTTTTAACTACTCATTTTTAATAGGTTTTGGGTTTCTAATTAGAGTTGATTGAATAATTCATTATGAGTAATTTATCTTACACATTTAGTAGCTTTTTTTTCTGTTCACAAATTATCTGTGAACACACATAGGACTTTAGCTTCAGCTCATGCCGAGTATAACTGAGTGGGGAGGCAAAAGTGGCTCTAAACAGCCGTTCTGCTTCTCCCAATCCTGGGGCTGAACTGCCCTCTGGTACAAATTAGAGCAGCCACATGGCTGTCCTTAACATATGTTGGCTAGCACAGTACCCTATGCACCATTCCTCTTGCCAGAGATAGCTGAAGTGTGCCGTGGTCCAGTCACACCTTCTCCCACGTAAGTCATGCTCTGAGCTATGTCCTCTATATACACTGGGGGAAGCAGGTACCATCAACTACACTACACTCACTTTAAACCTTTACAATACGGTAATCACCAGAGGGATGGAGTTAATTTCTAGGCTCTCATAGAAGAAGGCAAGATTAGCCTGCAGAAGAGAAGAATGAGGGGGGATTTGATAGCTGCTTTCAACTACCTAAAAGGGGGTTCCAAAGAGGATGGATCTAGACTGTTCTCAGTGGTAGAAGATGACAGAACAAGGAGTAATGGTCTCAAGTTGCAGAGGGGGAGGTTTAGCTTGGATATTAGGAAAAACTTTTTCACTAGTAGGGTGGTGAAGCACTGGAATGGGTTACCTAGGGAGGTGGTGGAATCTCCTTCCTTAGAGGTTTTTAAGGTCAGGCTTGACAAAGCCCTGGCTGGGATGATTTAGTTGGGTTTGGTCCTGCTTTGAGCAGGGGGTTGGACTAGATGGCCTCCTGAGGTCCCTTCCAGCCCTGAGATTCTATGATTCTATGATTCTATGAAGATGGTTGCCAGGACTGCTTTTCAATCAGTGGTAGATGCAGATGATACATCTTCAAGGGTGATGGCTTCTGCCTTTATAATGTAGTGCAGGGAATCATGGTTTCATGCTTCAGTGTTTCCAGAGAGGTTCAGAACACCACTGAAGACCTGCCCCTCGATGAGACTCATCTGTTTAACCAGAAGAGAGACATGTCTTTGCACACCGTGAAGAATTCCAGAGATGCCTTTCACTCCCTGGATATATATACTCCTGCCTCCAACAGAAAAATTCATAGGCAATCATACAAGCCTAGACCAATTACTCAATTCTACCACCAGAGACCTTATGAGGCACCCCAAAAGAGACACAGGGTTCAAAAGCCCCACATCTTCCACAGCAGATTCTTCATCCCAATCCCAACCCTCAGCTAAGTGTTATTTTTGATGGGAGATCGAGAGCAGCGATCTCCCAAGTTAAACACCTGCTGATCCCCATGCACTCTTTGGGGTTTGTCTAGCACTATTTTTCTACACCTGGAGTGAAGTAACAATGGACAAATAGGTTCTGAATGTCATCCATTCTGACTATACAATAGAGTTTACATTTGCTTTTTAAAATCTGGATGCATCAAATATACCCCCAGAAGCTGTAGATAAGCCTCTTATTTTTGTCTATATACTTTTCTTAAAGACAGCAGGTTTGTCTATCAACTCCTTATGAGTCCACTTGGCAGCAATCAGTGCATGCCATCCACCTTCATAGAGTACCTTGATCTTTGCATACCCACTGAATAGCAGATTCCAGAAAGGCCTAATCAAAACCTTCTGCCAATAAAAAAGCCAGGTCCTTCATGGGATTTGTTCTTTCACTACTTGCTAAGCCTCCCTTTGAACCATTAGCTTCTTGCTCCATGTCTCTCCTTTCCATTAAAGTTGCATTCCTGGTAGCAGTCACCTCAGCCAGGAGGACTGGTGAGCTTGGAGTCCTGATGGCAGATCCTCCTTTACTATATTCCATAGTGACAAAGTTTCATTAAGTTCACCCCCAAAGTAGTTTGCATTTCACCTGCACCAGTAAATTCACTTCCGTGTGTTCTTTCCAGAACCTCATGCATATTCAGAAGAAAGGAAGCTCCATTCCCTCGATGTTCAGTCATCCTTGGCCTTTTACCTGCAGAGAACAAAAACAACCAGAAAGTCTCCCAGACTATCTGTCACCACAGCAGAAAGAGTTTGGGGTTAGGCTATATTCTCTCAAAATGGATCTCGGGCTATATTTTGCTCTGCTATCAGCTGACTGATTTTCACCCTTCTCTTGGAGTAAGAGCTCATTCCACAAGAGTGCAACATCTACGGCATCACTTCAAAACGTGCCTCTACTTGATAGCTGCAAAGCAGTTATGTGGAGTTTTATGAGACATTGTGCCAGGGTACAGGACTCCTCTGCTGATGTATCTTTTGGAATGGTGGTCCTTCATTCGGCTGTGCCACCTTTATCATCACACCCTCCTCCTCCTTGAGTGCTGCTTGTCGTTCACCCATAGTGGAATACTCATTGGGACCAGCACTCAAAGAAGAAGAGAAAGTACTTACTTTATAGCAATCAAAAGTTCTTCGAACTGTGTGGCTCCCATATGTATTCCACTCCCGCCCTCCTTTCCCTCTGCTTCGGATTGTCTTTTGGTTCATGGTAGAGAAGGAACTGACGAGGTGGTCAGTCTGCCCTATCCTTTATCTTCTTGGTCAGAGGCACAAGGTGTGCAAGAGTGCATGTTCAGACCAATGATTCTCCGGCTCTGGGTGCACGGAGCGCATGCATACCCACAGTGGAATACAGATAGGGACCACACATCTTGAAGAACCTCCAGTTACTATAAAGTAAATAACTTTCTTCCTTAGTACCTCAGCAACAACCAACACTCACATCTACACTGGAGTTCACATTTTCCAGTGATTAACAAAAGAATAAAGAAAATGCAAGAAAAATGTACTACATTTCACACATCGTTTGTATCCCATTCACTCACTGAGGTCAGGTCTACACGAGGGGCGGAGGTCGATGTAAGTGAATAAAGTAGCTGAAGTCGATGTACCTCGCTCGACTTACCTCGCCGTGAGGACGCTGCAATGTCGACTGCCACCGCTCCCCCGTCGACTCCACTTCTGCCTCTCATCGGGATTACCGGAGTCGAAAGGAGAGCGATCGGGGATCGATTTATCATGTCTACACTAGACGTGAAAAATCGATCCCTGAAAGATCGATTGCTACCTGCCCAATTGGTGGGTAGTGAAGACCAGCCCAGAGATAATGAATTAGACAGTATGTAGCGAATAAACCTTTCTTGCAGGCAGCCAAGAAAACTCCCAAACAGTGGGTCAGATGCTCAGCTGGGATAAGCGGGCATTGCCCCACCGACTTTGAGAGAAATTCATTGCAGTAATCATTGCTCACAACTTGTGCAATTAGTACAAAAAATCAAAACTCGCTTCAAGAACTAGGCTTGCAATTGTAGGTCCTGTTTGTTCAGGGGGCACAGGAAAGAGATGTACAAATACACAATAAAGAGAAGTTACAAGCTTGCTTGCTGTTCATTTTATAACCATAGATTTGAAAAATCAGTTTCTCTTTCATTTTATCTTCTAAGCTCTGAACTCAGGGTTCCTTGCTGTCTTAGTGTAGCTCTCCAAAATGTGCCCAGCTTGAATGCTTAACCGTGTTAGGTAAGAGTACATCTGCTGAAACCCAGCATCCTTTTATTAGACCTGCCTTTAATTTTATGACACTTTGTTTAGTATGTGAATGCAACCAAGCTGAAACAGTGCAGCTTGCAAAACTCTGAGTGACAAACCTTATATTGAGAGACCTCTTAAATGACATAAAACAACATAAAAATTACATTGGCAGCACCTCTAAAGAGTGATGAACTTCTGCTTCTAGTCACTCTCCCTTTAGCTGCTTCTTTGAAATCACACTTTAAACTCGCCCATCCAGCAGTATTCTAAGTATCACCTGATACACAGCTATATTTCAAACATAAAGCAATGCTGAAACCACAGCTGTAATCTCTTTCTCCATCGTTACTGCTGAAAGGCCACTGCTACTTCAAGAAGGTCACTCTAACCTCCTGATCCTTCCTCACAGCTGCCAATGGATAATTGTATAGCCAGAACAACCAGAGCACACAATTATCCAGCCACTTTCCCTTCTACCTATAACTGCCCTTTCTCATCTCAGTATTTGATCCTGCCATGAGGGCAGGGGGCTGGACTTGATGACCTCTCGAGGTCCCTTCCAGCCCTAGAATCTATGAATCTATGAATCTCTGGCTACTCCCCCCAGCATGACGCTAGCGGGATGATGTATGGCTGCACATGTTGCCCCTGTGCCAACCCAGCCTGGGGGAATTCTTTTGGCACTGCTCTTGCTCCTTTTAAGACCCCTGGCCAAAGCAATGTAAATGGGCTTTGGTGAGGATTAGACTCTGCCACATAATGTACATAGTTCCGAAATAATTGTACCAGACTCCACCTCATAGGCAGAGAGTAGAAGTTAGTGCTCATGTGGATTGGGTGCAGCTCTGGAATGCCCTTCGGGATTCTGTAGTGCTCTGTAACCAGAGTCAGGACAGGCAATGGAACTCAGGCCATGGAATATGTATGCTACAGATGTGTTAGGACCAAGATTTGGCCCAATGCAATTTGATTGTAATTGTTCCATACTTTGCTTATCTGATCTACACAATAGATAATAGAATAAATGTATCCTCTTGTATTGCAAATACAATTAAATGGAGTTGTTTTCTGTCAACATATAATAATACATGCATTTTCTGTTGTGCAGGTGGCAAACACTAAGAAGGAGACATTTTTCAAATGGTACAAGGATGGTTCTGGGCTTGAAGTTCAAGAGTTGCCTGATTTACAGAAAGGAGTGTGCCAGCTAACTATTCCAAGGGTATGGTATAATCTACCAATTCGCAGTAACAGTTTCTGTATAACATTTTACCAGGTTGAGTCCTAAGTCAAGTGTCACTACTATGGACCATTTTGAACGAAGGTACATTTGCTACTCTCTGGCATAATAGCTAGTGCTAATAAGAGATTGCCAGTTTTTATTATCTGCTCAACCAGTTC